>CM029544.1:4566753-5906693 GCA_017141395.1 Laodelphax striatellus
CAACAACATAATGCAATAAAAAAAATGTAGTAACTTAGAATGTTACTAGGAATTGGAAGCAAATTGATTGAAAATGATTTTACAAAACAACTTTAAACTTTAATGTTGTGCTTATTTTATAAATAAAGCTCGACTGCAAGAACTACAACACTGTCAACAATGACCGTTTTCACACTGAAGAACACCAACAGTGAACCTTCAGGGAGGAACATATTAACTGAAATTATCACAATATATGCAAAATCTTAAGAATCTATTTGCAATCAATGCAAATAGATTGGTGTGCATTGGTCTGTTTGTATAGAGTAGACAATAATATGTTTCACCCTGTGTTAAAACGGCCATTATTGAAGAATGTGAAATCAATTGATAACGGAATACTACAAAAATAACATTATTGAAACTCATTTGAGTAATTTTTAGCGTACGATACATGAGCAAGAATGATACATAAGAACGTAAAAATGTCATTATGACTGAGAGTGTCTCATCTTTATCTTTGATCTGAGACACATATTATAAAGTCTTATCTCTGGGGTTTACCTCTAACGAAGTTTTTTCTTTCACAGGCTTCAAAAATATTCAAATGTCGTAGAATGATGTCATTCAGCGTTCAAGTTTGATTTCATTTCATGCGAATAAATTAGTCTTTCAATTCATCAACAACATGACTGTAACAGGACTTCAGACTTCAGATTCTCCAATATATTGTGGCGTTTTTCCGCTGGGCTCTTTTAGGATTTATTTGAGTGAAAACTACACAGCTAATTTATAAACAGTTTTATTAAACTCAATTAGATAAACTAAAAATATGGCACAGATCTACACGAATTGAACAACTATCACTACAAGAATACTTGACTACAAAGTTCTATTTCTTAGCTTTCTAACTCAAACTACAACAATCTCAATCTACAATAATTATTCAATCACAATATTTCGTCAGGATAAGCTAAACAATCACAATGTCTCACAAGTAAGCACAACAAATCAACAGTAACAACTAACAGGCACTTCACTTCTAACAGTCACTGATTTAAATAAATTGTTTCGCTTCTGTACTTTGAGTTCAACTACTCTAACCGTAGACACAGAACTCTAATAACTCAGGAATCACTCACTAGTACACACTAGTAAACACAGTAACCAACTACACCGCTGGAAACTGACACACTCAACTTTCACACTGACTTGACTGCCGATCACTTTTCAACTTTTCAACTCTGACTTGTGCGACGGGGATGACCCTCTTAAATACTACCTGCGAAAATTCTAGATCTTTCTCGAGTTCCTCTTGTTTACAACCTGTCAATCAACTTTCCAATAAAAGGTCCAGAAACTTCCGCAGGTAAATGAGTAGGAAAGGGACAGAGTGAGAATGAGAGAGAGGGAGGGTGTGGCCTGCCTCCTTCAGCCAAAGACAAAAGTGCAATGTGCCCTATTGTCTTTGCTTCCAGAAGCTTCGACCACCTCCTTGATCCTGCCGATTCCAGTCCCAAAAATTTCAACTTGAGGCGCCCGTATCTTACAAACTAATGAACAAAAAATCTTTTCCTCTGAAATTTATTTCGTTTTGACAGTTTGATAGTATTCAAATAGTAAAACTTGAAAAAAATATCTCCATTAAAAAGTGTTTTTACGCTGATGCACAGCCTGGAACAACGAGAGACTATCATGTATAGTTTCAGTTGTTACATCAATATAAACTCAAATAAATTATGATTTAAGCCGCAGAACATCTACTTCTTGTGAATCACGGAGTGTTGTGATTTGACGATAGGAGGAGCCTGTCATTAGTAATTGGTCCAGACAAGTCATATCCACTCACACCTATTAAATCATCAGGCTAATGCATAGAATACAAAAATTAATTAGAATTCAACAAGTAATTTATGAGTAATACTAGAAATGTGACAATTGATGTTCAATTGACATGTTACTCATTACATTATTCGTTATTATTAAATCGATTTCTATGAGTCATAGAAAAACTTCATAGTCATGGCACTTTTTTGAATTGAAATCCTCACCAAAGAAAATTATTATCGTGAGCTATATTAATAAATAAATATTGTTAACTGTTAATGATTATTTCTCACATAGTATTTAATATTGTTTTTGTGTAGGCTACTGTGATAAGATTCTCTTGTCCTTTCTGAATAAATTATTATACTGTACAAACACTTCACCTATTTCGTCGGCACGAGCCGCCGTTCATCTTAAAACTAACTCCATCTCATCACAATTGAATTCATGCTTGTTATTTTGTTATCAAGCGACTCCAATTATATGACCGACCGTCTGCATAGTTACAATTGATGAGTTTAGTATCAATGTTATAACACAAATATAATCTTACAATCACTCAGTGATAACACAGTAAAATTATTTCAATGGAGAATCTTCATATTGTTATATGTTATGTTGATTTTCAATTGCTACAGTATTACTCCAACAAGTTATGTAGCGTACCGGTATCATAATAATTAGAGTTATTACCAGACTCCTTAATAACACACCCATTGCATTCATGCAATCCGAATACTTTTTCTCAATTATCATCAAACTTCTTAAAAACCCTGATTCTAGTCTTTCGACTGAGCCTAGTCGATCGTCGATAAGTGTTTTATACATTCATAATAATATATGCGAGTAATAATATGAAATCCCCTTTCCCTTATGACATTGTTATCGAATTACAGTAACTGAAATAGTTTAGGAGCTAGAAGGTTAGTGGGAGATAAATTGATGTAATGTCTCATTTATCTAAAAAATAAAATACCTGCTCACCTGTCTCGTACACGTTTAAGTTTCAAAGTTTTCGGGGTTGATTCAGAGTACCACATTTTCCAATAAAATACCTATATCAAAGATCAATAATTTAAGTGGCAATTACAAATAAACTTCATTCGCTCAAAGATCACAATCTATACTGGTAAAAAACAAAGCTTGTCCTACGAATATTTGAAGTGGACTGAGTCAGACGCGCAGCTATAAAATTGTTGTCATACAGGGGTGACAAGAACAAGAGGGGGGGAGGGGGAGAATGCGCAGTTCAAAAAGCTGCTGGCATTTTTGAGTGGGGATTTTTTATATACTATTCTTCATTATTCACTTTATCGTAAAACTACTAATTGTATATGAGTAGGAAGTTTAAAAAAAAGTGATTACGTTCGAGTATGATCGTTTTTTTCACGAAACTAAGAATATTGACTGACGAGTACATAATCACCTTCCCAGATCATACGAGTTCGATTCTTTATCTTTATTTTGTCGCAAAGCGCATCAAAATCGGTCCACTCAAACTTCTCCACGAACTTTCCAAATTTGGACACTGTGTGGACACAAAATTCTTTTAATATATAAGATAACTCTCACTCACTAAACATAAAAATTTCGTTTCTTCTAGCTTTTTTTCACAAATACAGTATTGAGAAGACCCTCGTTGACGTAAAGTCCTTATCATTTGGATGACAATTCTAGTTTTAGGTAACTTTCAAATTAAAAATTTACATGGAATTTTACCCTGTGAATCCGTTGGCGTTGTGCATTGCTTCATAAGGTGAAAGGTGTGCTGGAAATAATAATGTAGCACGATGACCAGATAAGTATACCACGCTTCGCCACAGAAGTATACATATTTTACGTATGATTAGCAGATTAAAATTGATTGAATTTGCTGGCAAAATCATTATTCACTTTTGCACTTACTCTTTTTCACGTCTCACTTCAACAGACAATAAAAATTCTTTTGTGTATTAGTGAAGGTGACATTGTGGTAGTTATCCATACTGAATAAAAAGACTCGAAGTTGTCAAAACCACATTTTTAATAAAACAACGAGATACCGGTTTCGGTTGTCACACCATTATCAATCTCTGGTAAACTAAAATACAGTGCAGCAGAATTTATTATACTCGTGACCGAGGGCTGTGATTGGGAGTTGAACGGCCTATCAAGGTGAACGCCTGCCATTGGCCTAGATATAGGTCAACGACATTGCTATGCCGGCTTTAGAAACCGCCCATTTTGGGAGGAGCTTATATCTAGGCCAATGGCAGGAGTTCACCATGATAGGCCGTTCAACTCCCAATCACAGCGCTCGGTCTTGCAGTGGCGGATCCAGCTCTAGAATCAGGGGGGAGGGCGAACTTAGTTGTGGATCTCCCTCTAACGTGGATTTTATTGACAACTTTTGACGTCTTTTTATTCAGATGACAAAAATTTGAGCCTTATTCTGTCAGCTAATTCTCAAAGAATAGGTTTCTCATTTCTATGTCCTTCAGCGGGTTATCGCAGGAATGAGACCATGTGAATCTTGTTAGTGTGTAAAGTGTTATTGTTCTTGTTATATCAGTATGTGTAGGCCTTCACTGTTGTATGCATAAAATATTTCATAATGCATACATTCATTGTGAAATCCGTAGCCTATTGACTGGAATCCGTTGACTGGATATGTCTTTATAATTCACAATCATAGTACTGTATCTCATCATCCAGTTGCAATTTTTTCGCTCTTGTTGTACTCTACTGTCCGCCAACCACGAGTATAGAGCTGGCAGGAATATTGAGAATGTACGAGCTGGTCGAGTGGGGGTAATAAAAAATGTCGAAAGTTGACTCTACTAACATTTGTGAAACTATCGGCTGATAGTAACAATACAAAATAGTAAACAATACAGATACGTTGGGTAGTACTAACAGCGTAGTCGGAAGTTGCGAGAGAGAGAGAGGGGAATAGCATGTGAGAGAGACAGCTCCCTGCACTCCTCATATTACACCTCTATTCTCTCGATTGGCGAACAGTAAAGAGAATTAGAATAAGTGTATTTCAATTAATCCCATATAAGCTATAGACTCTGTAGATGATATTTAAGAAAATTTGTTTCTCTATCAACTAGAATACTGAAAAACGTTCTACACATCCATACAGAAATCAGACGAACATAATTCTCAGATCATAAAAAATATTATACAGTACCAAATTACTATAATTTGGTTGTCCAAAAAACGTCAGTGTAATTTGTTTATAAATAAGGTTTCAATTCGATTCATTCATAATAAAATTACTAAATCTAGCATCCATGTTATACGTGAATGAATTAAAAGAAATGTTTAATTTGATGATATACAGTATTCTGGTACTCATTTTGTGAGGCCTTTTGTTATCGATTCCATAATGTTTCCATAATAAAATTCCACAATTTGAATGAAATTTCATTCATTCGTTTGGAATGATTGTGCTATGCTAATTTAATGTACTTGAATTTTGAATTGAAAAATTGAATTCTTATTGTGTTGTGTCCTACCAAAGGTCCAAAGGTATTGGATGGTAATGGTAAGCTAAGGTATAAATAATGACTACTCATATTCAATGGGTCTGTAGGAGCAGGAGCCATGAACCGGTTTTGAAACGATTATTTCCAAAATGGGGCAGGATCACAAAAAAGCAACGATAAGCATCCCGTTTTAGGCCAATGAGACTCATCTTCGTCGCCATGATAAAAAGTCAAGCATGATAATCCATGCTGCCCTTTTCAAGTGGGAAAAAGGGGGGGTAACTTAATCTAACCACAAACCTGCCCGTACCGGTTTCTATCCTGCGAATAACTCATTTTGTATTCGTTTTGTACTGTTTTCTTCAAAGACTCACAATGGAATCATTCTCAATTAAAAACCATTCCCACATTTCTAATTTGGAATAAAAAATCCGAAGCAGTAAAATACTGAATGCTCTTGACAGAGTTCAATAAAGATAATTTCGGGTTTAAAGTTATTTTATCATTTTTTACTATGATCATTAATTCTTTGTTTGATGTGTAATTTTTGGCCGGTTGCACGAAAACCGAAATATTAAACCGCAGTAGAATGACGTCAAATAACCGAGCTAATGCAACGTTTCCCTACAACTGAGCTCCGTTAGATGACTTCAATTTTAGGGCGATTAAAAGTTTTTCTGAAACGGCCATTCGTGGTTTCTTTTCCTTTTGAATTTATTTGAAAATTATTGAATGTATTATTAATTGGATAATGAATTATTGTACAGATATTTAATGAAATCCTATTTATTTCCTCACTGACATTGTACTGTATTTATCAGTTACAACCAAGAGACCTTAGACAATTCAACGGCCAGTTGTAAAAAAATCCCATTTAATTCAACACTCGTAAAATGATGTAATCCAATCGAACAATTATAAATGAATATGACGTCAATTTACGGTTGTTAAATTAAATTAGATTTTCGTACAACCGGTCGTACCAATATCTTTTACTGTTAAGGCACTACTCAGACCTGGAAACTTCAACATCGAAAAGCAACTCATCGCTCGGCGACTCAGCGACGCAGCATGTGTTTTCAAATGACGACGCTCAGACTAGGCGATGTCGCCTAGGCGACATCTATTATGTTTATATACTTTTTGAAATATTTACTTTTTGAGAATATTGTGATAGTAGTCGAACAGCAACTCTGGCAACTTGAGTAGCGGCTGTGAGTATGACAAGCAACTGCTGCATCGCTGAGTCGCCGAGCGATGAGTTGCTTTTCGATGTCAAGTTTCCAAGTGTGAGTAGTGGGTAAGTCTTGCTAGAACAAAGTTACAGGAGAATAAAAAACAACTTTCGTAGTTGTCTGTTTAGCATGATTTTTAATGAAATTTATAATAAAAAATAACATCGAACGCATAAAATATTTTCTTCTAGCACTTTTTTATTATCATAATGTTATAAAATTTCATACATTACAAATTATGGTACAGTAATATTTGCATATGGAAACAGATTTCAAAAATTCAAATAAAGTAACATTAGTTCTTATTCATTTGAAATTAGTT
Organism: Laodelphax striatellus; assembly: GCA_017141395.1. Lineage (NCBI taxonomy): Eukaryota > Metazoa > Arthropoda > Insecta > Hemiptera > Delphacidae > Laodelphax > Laodelphax striatellus. The sequence goes on from CM029544.1 coordinate 4,573,590, forward strand.
TCAACTTACTTCTAAAGCCCTAATTCCATTCGAATACAAATTTTTGTAGTTTGAAATTGACTTATGGTACAGTAATATTTGCATATGGAAACAGATTTCAAAAATTCAAATAAAGTAACATTAGTTCTTATTCATTTGAAATTAGTTTCAACTTACTTCTAAAGCCCTAATTCCATTCGAATACAAATTTTTGTAGTTTGAAATTGACTGATGTCATCAAGCAATAGCTCTCTTAAAATTAACTCGTAATTTGTAAAATTAACTCGTATTTTTCGTGTTATAGGGTAAACACATGTTGAAATTCATGTACAAAGTTCTATTTCAAATTTTTGAAATTTAAAATTAACTCATGTCATCAAGCAATAGTTTTCTTAATACTAACTCGTAATTTGAGGTAGACAAATATTGAAAATCATAACTCTATTTGAAATATTTATGCAGTCGATCAAAGAGTAAAAATTCAAAATCAGAGATGAAAATATGTGAAGGTAAGCTTAGCCGAAGGAGTGGACAACTTGCTTCGTCAAAAAATTCAGTAAAATGTCATTGTGGTTTGCGAAAGAGCCAATAGTAGGAGAAAATCTGAATCAAATACTGTATGATGAATCATGGAGTTCGAATAAAGTAACATTAGTTTTTATTCATTTGAAATTAGTAGACAAATATTGAAAATTAGAACTATTTGAAATATTTAAAAGGTAGATAGGACTAAAATAATCAGATAATATGTATGAATAAGATGAATACTAAGTACTAAATACTGTTAATGAATATAATGAATACTATTTAAAAAGTACTAACTAGGTAATTAGTATTTAAATAGTAGATAACTAGTATTTTAGATAGGGCCTTACCATCATTTGATGTCTATAAATCTTCATTCGATTTAGAATTTCTCCTCTTATTTTTGGAACGGTCCTTCTCCTATTCTCTATCAACTGGATGGAACAGAACATATTATTGCCCAAATAGAATCCTACAGTTATGAATTACTTTTGTAAATAAAGCAATCCTTCCAATTCTCTAATGGTACTTAATAGTGGTAAGTTAATAGGGTAAGGCATATTCGTGTTCCTATTCCGTTCTGTGAATGAATTTACCTCTGAAGTTTTTAGATTATCCTACTTTTTTAAGCCACACAGGTTTTCGTTTATAAACGTGCTTTTCCATTTCAGGTGGGATGGTTGGATATGGAGGAGGGATGTCGAGGAGGTAACCAACTGAGCAGTAGCCAATTGGGGTTACCGGTAAATGTGGATGAACTTGCTCGCTCTGTTTGATAGGTGGGAGACCAATATATTCAGGGTATGATTTAATTTGGCGGCCATCATCTGATTTAGCTACTACAGTGAACATGTCAGATTTAATGGAAATGCCGGCTTTAGGAAGGCTGCAATTTGATTGCTGAGAATTGAGATTCATGTGAGGATGGCTGGGATGGGTGGCCTTTGCGTTGGAAGGAAGTTCTTGAGGATTAAAAGGTTTCACTATGACCTTCTCCAGATTTGGGAGTGGAATTCTCGGGAGTGAGTAGTTAGGAAAGCTCGTGGATTTTGGTGTGGAATAAAGATTTTTAGGCTTGACAATGACTTTATCCAGCTTTGGGAGTGGAACTTTAGGAAGTGAGTAGTTAGGAAAGTTCGTGGATTCTGGTGTGGAAGAAATATTTTTAGGCTTGACAATGACTTTATCGAGCTTTGGGAGTGGAACTTTAGGAAGTGAGTAGTTGGGAAAGTTCGAGGATTCTGGTGTGGAAGAAAGATTTTTAGGCTTGACAATGACTTTATCCAGCTTTGGGAGTGGAACTTTAGGAAGTGAGTAGTTGGGAAAGTTCGAGGATTCTGGTGTGGAAGATAGATTTTTAGGCTTGACAATGACTTTATCCAGCTTTGGGAGTGGAACTTTAGGAAGTGAGTAGTTAGGAAAGCTCGAGGATTCTGGTGTGGAAGATAGATCTTTAGGCTTGACAACGACGTTATCCAGCTTTGGAAGCTGAACTTTAGGAACTGAGTCGTTAGAAACGTTTGTGCTTACTGGTGTGGAAGCAGTATATATAGGCCTGTTATTCCCTGGAAGCATGCCTGGGGACAAATTGCAAGTGGGCCCGGGGGGAGGAAACTCTCTCCATCTTGACGTTCCTGAAATCATACTCTCCTCGGAAGGAATGACGGCCAGAATCTCTGGTCGTGGCGGAATCGGCAGCATTGTAAGTCGGGGACGAGTGATGATGTTTGGTCTCATCCTCCCATGATTTGTGGCAGACCTTGTAGACGACTCTCTAGATCTAGAATCTCTGTCATCTGGAAGCGAAAATGAGTTCAAAATTACTTAAACCATCAGAAGAATTAAGCGCCGTTCATACCATTGACTGAATTTATACAAACAAGGTGATTAATGCAAATCTTATGTAAAAATATGTACCCAATTCTTCAGAAAGACCTGTAGAATGTTTGTACAGTATAACCTTAAATTTTAAACTCTAAAATGACAGTATAAGTCGATGAACATTTAGTCATTTTAACCTTCAATTGTAAAAAAAATTATATGTGATAATTAAATTTCAAGGTAGGCCTACAGCAAAAGTTCTAGCAATGTTTATATTTAATTTGAAACCATCCACACATTTCCATATTTAAAAATAACGACCGAAGAAGTATACTGCGGAGTGTCTGTTTTCATGTTTTCCCCGAAGGTATATAGGGCTGTTAAAAGTACATATTGTCAAGCCACTATTCGCATAACATTAATCATTCATTGATTTATTAGCATCCTCCGTCTGCCTTTTTTATACTAGTATAGTATATGGATTTTTCAGCAATTGAATTCTCTATGGGAATTCCATGCAACTCTTCCTAATAATTTCCTTTGTCTCTATTTATTAAAATGATATTTTCCTTTTTTCATTAGGTACTTGACGAAAATATTAAACTTAGATAAGTACGCTTGCATTAAATTATACACATTTTTGATAGGCCTGAATGATTGAATAATTTGAATAATTGATGAAAAGTATTGATTCAATTCATCACATATTCATTTTATTCTCCTTATTACAATTTTTGAATTTAAATGAGAATTAACTTGAATCAAATTCATCACATTCTCAATCAATGCTTGAAAAAGTAATATGAAATGTCGAATAAATAAAAGATATTATTATGAGAAAACATAAGAAAGCTGAAACTAACATCTGAAGCACTAAATAAAGAGGCAGTGCAGTTGCAGTAAGCCACGCCTCCATATTCAAGTAGCCAATGGGTTGAACAGTCGTCATTTTACGAGTTTAACCAATCAGGAGCCAGCTGAACGAAAACGTCACATGACTGCTGACATTTACGAGTTGCTAGCCTCTCATTGGTCGAAATCGTAAAATGGCGTGTATTCATTTCATTGACCAACCAGCCGGCTCTTTGAATTTTTGTTAGCATTCTGCGTCATCGAATTACTCAATCTGATTCACAATCTACAAATTCAGTTATCTCGTTTTATCTCATAATTTATTTTAGCAATATATATAATTTATTATTTGAATCATCAGAAATATAATTTACATATCTTGACCAAATTTTGCATATGATATACGAATTTAGATTGCTTTGATGAGCTGAGGAGGATGAGCTATCGTTTGTTTAGATCAGTTCTCCTTCATAAAGGGAAATCCTCATTCCATGATCCTTCAAGGGCCCTCCCTCCACTCATCACTAAAAACAATCTGAATTATTCAGGGCGGCAAAGTAAAAATTTTGATAGAGAAAAATCTCAGACAATATTCCTGTAGCAAACATCAATAGAAGTACGGTACGTGGAGATTTTAATTGGAGGTCATAGCCAAAAATAGGGGCTTCTTTGAAATGCAAGGTAATTTGCTAAAAGCTGGAGCTTAAAAATTACACGAGATAGGAAACTTACATGACTAGCCTAGTTTAGGATTTTCGAAATTCTGATTTTTCAATTTGCTGGAAGACCTTTGAAAGTCATCTTCGCCAGGGATTTCTGTTTCATATTAGTTCAAATTTTATACTTAATTAAATTAAATTGGATTATACTTTTTGGGGGGCCAACACAAATTTTGCGGGTGGCTAAAGTTTGTAGATCTGGCACTGCTTCCATTGTTAATATTTAAATGATCAAATAAATAACTATTTAAAAGAAATAAAAGCCTAATGTAGACTGTATTTTTCATTGTGAATAATATCTATTCACATAAATACATCATTCTATGAATGATTTTTTTTGCTGTGGTGATGCCCACGTAAGCTCTCAGCTTGTGCGTGGGTAATGAGAAGGAAGGATGATGAGAGATGAATGGACCTACAGCTTTAGGTGGGTTCCGAGCCACCGGGAAGCGATTTTGATTCTCATGAATGAATGACATTCAGCGGAAAAATGCCATAGTTGAAAGTGGTCACCCATACAATGGGAGTAACAGGTGCGAGTCTCCTTTCTAATCTTGCAATTTTTCCTGTACATGTGAGTACAATCAATGGATATTTGTGAGAGGGAAATTGTGATCTAATCAACCACTAAAAACGTCAGTAACCAAGATTGGAGTCAGTGAAAAACAGGTATAACCTACCTCTTGTGTTCGTTGAGTGTTTGGAATGGTTCGTTTTCTTCTTGCCTCTCCCCATTCTATTTCGTCCTGCAAAAATTCAAGAATATTCCAAGTATTGAATCGAATAAATGAAGACAAATTCTATTAATGTTCATGCATCAGATGATGCATAAGATGACGGAGAAATAGACGTCGATTTAAAAAATAAAGATGAGAAGAGTTATTTTCACAGAAATTATTTTTGTACATTTTAAGAAAATAGTTATCATCACTTTGGATGAACATGAAAGTAAGCTATTAATAAAAGACCGATCAAGATTTTTAATTTTCTCTTCTACTTTGGGCTCTTACAATTTAAGACTTTTTCATTTATGCTGATTTTCAAAGAAGAAAGACCAAGAAATCACTGAATCAAAAGATAACAAATAAATTAGCAATGTTTTTGTATTGTAGGCCTAGATACCTTTAGTAAAAAGATTGTGGCGTGCAACCCAACATAAGACTAGAGGCGTTTGTAAGCGATCAAATTTTTCATCAATTTCCAATCAATAGAAAAAGGTATTAATAATCAGGTGATTTGTAAGGAAACAAAATACTAGACACGCACTGTTATAACGCAGCAAACCATGATATGCATGCCTGGTGTGTGAGTATCTTACGTTACTTCTATTCAATTCAATATTATTTTATTGTATATATTTTGAAGAAAACTTTCATCATATACTATCGCCTATCACTTGCACTTAACTAGGAACTTGATTCTGAAAAGGTCTATCCTACATTATTTGTATTATTATCAAGATTATCACAATTGGATTAAGATAGTTTGGCAAGTGAATGATCTACCGATAACCCGAGATAATAACTCAATTCACAATCATCTTCTCACGCTCTTCCTTTCTCCCTCTAATTGAAGTTTTCAAGTTATGGGCTGCATTTTAATGCGAATGATAAGCGAATCAAGACGAATCTTGATTGAATAAATCAATATTCTCTGATTCAAAACGCAATAAAATTGCTTGCAATTATTCAAACTGTCCTTTCCCTAAATATGCGCTGCTCACGAGGTTGCATTATACATCGCCATCGTGAAGCTGACTGACAACAGACGGAAACTGGAGTGTGCGTAGAGTTGTAGTAATTACTTCCACTCCCGTCCCTTTCTCACGAGTCCAGTATGAGAAACCAGCTAATGTTTACTCTTGTCGCGACAATATGACGCCCCTTTTGTATTCTTATAATATTTTAGCGATGCGCAGATAAGAGTTGGCAAAAACAAGCTCTACCAAGCTAAACCAATAAAAGAAATTGTTGATAGAGAATTGATGAAGAAGATGTTGATAAAGAATTGATGAATAATTTGAACAATAAAAGAAAGATTTGAAAAATACTTGTATGTACCTCAAAATTGTGATTTTTCAATTTTATAATGGCAGTATGAATTCATGAATGTGGAAAGAATTTTACTAACTTTAATATTTAATAAAAATAATTTATGTGATATTCAAATTTCAAGGTACTGTGGCATATCTGGCAATTCTGGATGTTTTTAAAATTGAGACCCATTTCCGAATTTCGATCTTAAAAAATAGCGTTTGAAACAGTAAACTACAAAGTGCATTTTTTCTTCTTTTTCAAGATGCAATTAGACTTTCGTTTTTATATCCTTTTACAATAGTTGTAAAGTGCTTTTTCATTGGCCTATAAAACAATTTATGAGAAGATAAATTTAATTCAAGAATACAAGTTGTCTCTTATTAAGAAAAAATTAGAAAATTTACCTCAAGGGATTTCAAATGAGGAAAGAGCCTAAAGATTCCTATCTGTATGCATTTCCAAGGCTAGGATTTAATACATCAAAATTTCTGTAATATAAATTTTAGAATTTTGATACTCACACAGAATGATAATCATTATTTTCTGAACATAATGATGTTATGAAAGTAAACATAGGTTGAATAGTTTTCGGATAGCAGCCAGTTAAAGACAAGCTGACAAAAGTGGAGTGCGTAGATGGGCACACTCTAAAATTGTGGAGTTATAACTACTAAAAAGTAGTGCTATCTAAGTTTTCATCACATCAAAAGTGGAGTTATAACTCCTTTTCCGTTAAAATCGAGTTACAACTATCCTGTTTTTAATCACACCAAACGGAGTTATAACTCCAAAATGCTGGAGTGGTAGCGATAACTAGTTTTTAATCACTCCACCCATTGAAACTTTTGAAAATGCAATTATGGTTAGTAAACTCTACCATCTAGAAAAATATCACCACATATTGGCGCACCAAAGGGAGGTTTAACCCCCAAACCCCTCCCAGCCCAGAGCTGAAAAATGTTAAAATTTTAATAATATTCAACTCAAACACATTCCCTTCTCCCGGTCACCAGACCCAAAAACCCCTCCCTGAAGGAAATTCTGTGTGCGCCTTCCTGAACAAAAATCAAAACTAATTTTAAACTGATAGTAATAAAACTCAATGGCTAACTGATTCGAAAAATGGTTCATCGATGAAAAAACACCCCCACGGACTTAAAGCTAATCTAAAAATTTATCACTAAGTCACTAAAAATTCGAAGATGGAGCAATTTGAGAAAAGGTAGGAGAGTTATACCGGCATCCATGATTTGAATTTATAGAATTATTTTAACTCCTATTTCACTATGAAACATTGGAACCAGATGAACGATTATCGAACCTAAGCTGAAGATGAAAATCACGCTGATCGAAAATTAGACACAATTTTCAAACCGAGAGTAATAGTTAACAATTATTAATTTATTGCTTCTCAATAATGATGCTGGGCGGATTAATGTCATTTTAATTAATTAATAATCAGAATAATTAGTGTACTCACCAATTCAAATAGCTGAAGCCAATTCAATGCGGGAAGCTACAACCTCTGCTGAGCTGCTGTAGACTACCACTGTCTGCCTGTCTGTCGCTTGTTTTAATTCCCCAGTCAGATGTATACAAGTAGAATCTCGAATTGTGGAGGGGATGAAGCAGTACCATCTCACCTACTACCTACCAACACCCTACCCTCACCGCCTTTCCTCCTGCGAAATCCCCTCCTCCCATCTCCTCTTACAGTGGCGTTGATAAGGGCCCCGAGGACCCCGTGGCGCGGGGGGGCCCCCCGGCCGATGGGGGCCCCTTAACGTGTAAGGAAAAATAATAAACAGTTTAAATATTAAGTAATCGATAAATAGTTTTATTCATGTAAATCAAGAACCATAGTGTAGCAAAAGTAAAATTATTAAATAAGCTCTAAATATTAGACTGTATCTATTTACATAGCTACTATATGAATAGATCTCTCTCCATAAACAAATAGGTATTGAAATACAAATTCTTAGTAATTGGCTCCTTTCCTATTATTATTGTTTCCGGTGAAATGAGTCACTCAACCTCTCAACGGCAAAGAATAGATAAGAAATTTTTAGTAATGCCAAACATTTTGCAGTCTTGGGCCATAGCTTGCAACATGAAAAATAGACGAGAGCGAATTGTAAAACGTTTCTTTGTTGAGTTATGTATGGATCACAGGATTGACGACCCTTTAAAATCATTCGAAGTGAAAGTTTTCAATGCAGCACTAGATACTGTCATAGGTCAGTTACAGAATAGATTCGAAGGGTTGCGTTGCATTGATGAAAGGTTTCCATTTATGATGCCACTTGGTGAGAGCGGTTGCTAAATAATAATGTGGTTAAATTTATGTAATGATATCGTGTGTTTTTTTTAGAATGGCGCCTGGCGAATGACGTGTTATTTTATGTTTCCTTGGCAACGGACATAACTCTGTGCTACTTCTGCCTCCAGTCTGTAAGCACAGTCTGCAAGAATGTATGGGTCAAGCCAACAAGTGGGGACTTAACAGCTGTCAACATAACAGCTGACACTACAGTGTATTTCTTTCTAATAAGGTATGAAAGATCTAATGTAGAAAGATAGACTTTCTGCAGTCATATGTTGTTAAATAGGTGAAGACAGTGAGGTGCGCTGTGCGGGTGACCAACAAACATTTGTGTCTGTTTCCTCCCACTTCGCTCGCTCTATTCAGGCGCCATCCTAAAAAAATCGACTCCAACAGGATTTAAAGTGTACAAGCAGGGGCGTCATTTGGGGATTCTGATTCCTGGGTTACAGAAAATATTCTGTACTAGCTAATGTACAAATAAGCATTTAATCCGGTAAAATGTTAAAAACTTAGCGACAGAGTAAAAATCTTTGTATTCTTGTAATTTAAAAAAAAATTAATTTATCACACTATTTAACTACTATTAACACTCTTCAAACACGTAATATTCAATAGTACTTATTAGTGTACACATATAGGTCTGAATAATAACAGCAGAGCCAATGTATTATTTTTAGTACGAACGTCTGAACGTATTGATCACGTTTATCGTTTTTATCTAAGAAGATGACCAACTTACCAGAATATTACTATGATTCTGTCTGTTGTCAATAATAATTGTCGTTTTGCATTAATTTTCTGCGTATATTTAAGGAAATTTTACTCATAATTTTGTTATAATTCAAAGTGCATTTGACATTTAAAAAAAGCTTAAAACCCTCTTTTTGGTTTCAAAAGTGCTCAATTTTCCGGGGGAGGACCCCCGGACCCCCCTCTTTGGTGGAGGGTATTCCATATACCCCCACACCCCCCCTCTGGTGTTTGCCCCCCCCAAGGTTTTGGTGAAATGACGCCACTGTGTACAAGGTGTATGAAGCCTTCAGTGAAGAAGATCGCTTGAACGGTGAGAGAATCCTTTACAGCTGATTTCCTTCAATATTACCCAGCTTTGAATGTTTCAGTAGGAACCGAAGATTTGTACTGAGGCCTAGAGCTAAGTATGAAGTTGCCATGACGTTGAAACTCTTGGCAAACATCCTACCAGCTAGAGGACAGAGTAAAGACGAATAGAAGATGATCTTCCAGACGGTTTTGCAGTTGCACTGCAGCCTTCTGCCGTTCAGGAGTGGCAAATGATGAAAAGAAAAACATTTACCATCCCCCAAAAACACAGAGCCACAGCAATATCGATCGGTCTCCAAGAGTCAGTAACATGAAGTCAATGGTGTCGATGCTCATGCAGAGAAGATGTGACTTAGATCAGAGATAATTTCTGTGCTCAGATGCTGCTTACAGGTCAGTCCAAGAACAGACCGCTTCCCGCTTTCCTGTACTTGTAGCAATTGTAGGGAAAGCAGGGAAGGGCCTGATTTAGGAAATCCCTTAGTGTTTGCAGTTGAAGAATTCACACTCCAATAGAATATCTAGATTCAGAATCTAAATTTCTGATATATTATCAAAACGCATTGTGGCTATGATTGTTGATGTTGATGCAGAGAAGATGTGCGATATGTAAGCTAATATTCTTGTCTTGGTTTATTAACTTGAAGAATAATAATTGTGTGATTGGAGAAGCCCGATAAATAATAATACATTGCTAAAGAATTTAGAATAATTCAATAGATGAGAGCTCTAATAGAAATTATCATAAATAGAAGAATATTCATAAGTGAAAAATTGAACATTCATGAAGCTTTATTTCTATTACCATGTAGAAAATCAATCAAAAAATTACAATATTGTATTTACAAACCCAATCTCACGTGATATCCAAGTACAAAAGTATCATTGTATTGGTACAATGTGCTATTCTCAAGCAAAAATCAGTGCTGTGAAACATTCTTGAACCGGTGCAACTATAGCCAATTTTGAAGATATTTCAAGTACAGAAAATAAAAATTATATACAACTTTCATCAAGTTAATTGTATGTTTTAAATTATAGGTTTCATAAAAAATATATGTTACATTCGAATCATGTGAACTGATTATCACTGATAATAATTATTCAAATTTGGAGAACAAGGACTTTGAATATTCACTGGACAGGAGAAACGTTGTTTATAATCCATGAATTTTACAAAAGATAGACTACTCAATGATAAAATTAATATCATGGGAGTCCTGATTTCATTAATTCTTAATTATGGTCTCAGAAGAACAATCATGTCATCATGAGTCTAGGTCTAGGTCAATACACCATTGCCAAAAATAACATTTGCTTTGAATTACTGAAAAATATTAAAATGTATTACTAAAAATATTTAAATGAACGCAATGCAATAATCCATGTAGAATGTTGTTGCCATTTTTAATGTCCACATGAGTAATTTATGTAAGTGATGATAAAAAGAACATAATTTTTCAAAGAAAATTAAGTCACAGTGAATTGACTATTCGAAGAATTAAAATGATCGATACATCGTAAGAAATGTAATCAATTTAGACAACATTTGTAGAAATTAATTAAAAAATCAAAGTTTAAACTGAATTATAAAAAATCAATTTCTCAAGTAAATATATTTTATATTACAACATTTGTTTCACGTAATAATCAAAACTCAAAATTCTAGTTTCTTCTATGTGAAATTCAACAGATAATTAATTACTTGATTGAAATATTCATATACTTCTATCGGTAAGGAAAAGCAAAAGAATTCACAATTCGGCGATAATGCAATGGTGAATATTCCCATCTCCAGCTATTCAGGATTGAAAATTTAATCATCATTGACCATCATTTCAAAAACTCAACCATCAGATTATAAAGGGTCAGAGTTGCATGGATGCCTTAACTTGGAAATGAATCGAAGTATGTACTTGCTTGTCTAGCTAAATAATGAGTGTTGATTATTTTTTAAAGAGACTTGTTAACTCATATGTAATAAAAAAAATCAAGAGATGCTTTCTCAATATTGTACCAGATCTAAAAAATGTTTTTTATAACACTTATCGCCTTTCTTTTGAAGTAATTTCATAATAGGAGGATTGAGTAACAAGAAACAAGTAGTTAAATCAAACAATGTCATACAGAGATTAGATTGTTCCATCAATGTTGAGAGCAAAACAATAATTACTTGTAACTGGAATGTTTTCAAAAACAACTTATCGACTAAACACTACAATAATAAATATATGCTACTTGAAACTGAGGAGATCATCCTGTAGCTGATGTTATCACTGAACCCTGAGGACGAAGCAGTACTAGCAAAATATTCTCATAATTATTTTTGGGAGTGCTCCTTCACCTCAAAGATACAGTATTGAAAAAAGATTACTCGGTGGAAGGCTCCAATATTATTGATTTTCCAGTAGGATTGGGGGTTTTTACAGTGACTTGGACGATGATTGTTGATGTTGATGCAGGGAAGATGATACAACTCACATGCTGCTTACAGATTAGTCCAAGCACAGCGCAATCACCGCTTATAATTATATTATTTTCATAAATGGGGAAAGCACTGGAGTTTGGAAAAACCGCATTACTCTATCTGAAAAGTTTCTTCATAATTCAATGAAATATCTAGATTCAGAAACTTAATTCCTTATGTATAGGTACAATATATACGTAGAATGTATACATATTATTTATTATTAAAATTCAAAGATTTTTGTGATCTAAACAATATTTACAAATATCAAAATAATATTATCAAGAATAGTATTACACATATTCACATAACTACACATCTATTTCAACAAAAGAATAATTAGTTATCAATTCATCAATTCTTTATAGACAACATATTTTAAACCAGAATATAGGCTACCATCAATATCTCTATTTTCTTAGTGCATAGTTCATTAACTTGGAAGACCACAAATTCTGTCATTAAAGAAGCCTTACATAAATGATAATACATTTAAAAAATAGTATAACCAAGAAATTATAATTATTCTATACTACTCACTATTCTATAATAGAAAGAACTATGATAAATAGAAGAACTATGATCAATTAAATAGAAGATTCATAAGTCGAACAATTGCACATTCATGTAAACTGATTGATGATTCAACTTTGAAGAACGAATGCTTCGGATCCGATATTCATTAATTCATGGGACAGGATAAACTTTGCAACTTTTATAATTTAGAAAAAACTACTGGCCGATAATAATAATATCATGAGGGTCCTAATTATCATTCATTCTCAACCATGGCCTCAGAATAACAATAAAGTCAACATTCAACAGCTATAACAATAACATCATGAGCATAGGTCAATTCACCATTGCCAAGATATGAAATCCACTAGTTTTATAAAATTTTACAAATATTCAAATGGGCTCAATGCAATAATCCATTCAACATTTTGTTGCCATTTGAAATTATTAATGACCACATGCGTATGTAAGTGAAGATAAAAAAGCATAATTTTACCAAAAAAATAATGATTTTACCTTTGAGCTGAATAGGACACAGTATTACTTTGGCTATTTAGAAAATTTAAGTGATCGATACATAATTTAAAAATGTAATCAGTTTAGAAATCAATAGAGAATCAAAGTTATAAATTAATCCTTAAAACTTCAGTTTCACAAGTGAACAATACACGTCAAAATTTGTTTGAAGTATTGTAATTATCAAATTCAAAAGTTCTTGTTTTTCAATGCACAACCAAAGACAATACCATATTGAAGCATATTGTTTTCAGCGAGGCTTGAAAGATAATTGATTACTTTATACTTTGGTCAGAAAGATCAAGAGATTTCACATTTTGGTGATAATTCAATGGTGAATTTCCAGACTCCAGCTATTCAGAATTGAAAATTTCTTCATCATCGACCAAAATTTTGAAAATACAATGAATATATCAGATTATATTAGTTGATAGTTGGTTAATTTAGGTTAACCTTCATGTCACTAATGACATCTGGATTGGATTGTCTAGCTAAATTACAAAAGAGATCTAGATCATCTAGAGATGGTGAATACAATAAGGGAAGCAATTTTGGCGCAATTTCGAATAAAAAAAAATTGTTGAATCAATTGAAATTAAATTACACCTCTGGGTAAAGTAATAGCCAATGTTTCAAACTGCTGTTTTTGAAACATGGCTATTGACGAAAAAGCCATAAACAAATGTTTATGGCGGAAAACTTTCTTCGGTCAATTTTATATTGTACCTACTGGTCATGTGGTCAATGGTCAATCATTCTTATTGCAATAAAAATATATGTGACACACGTTTGAGAAAGAAATCATCAAACAATATTATTGACTCAATTGACAATGAACTTGATAGTTGAACTTCAACAGAATAAATCTATAAAAATTACACCAGCAACTAGCCGATCAATATTAAAGTGGGGGAGAGAGAAGAGAGTATGGCTGTCTTCAACTCAACTCTAACTTAATAAATAAAAATAATAATTTTATTGCATAATAATTTTACAATACAAGTTATGGCAACCGTCAATAATTGATTATAAAATAAAATACATACATACATGGATGGTAACAAATGTCAATTTGTGATGTCTTTTGTGGTCAATAAACTATTCTATTCTATTCTAAATAAAAAAGTATTTATCACACTATTACATCAATTAGTATAATGTTATTTAACGTTAATTATCCATATATTCCTTTATGGAATAGAAGCCACCATTTATTAAATATCTTTTAACTTGATCTTTAAATTGATTTCTAGTTGAAAGTGATTGATTGATTGATTGAAAGTTAAAGATTGTTCTACTTCAATCTATAATCTCAAAGTTATTGAATCAATTTTGATGTTCATGTTCCATCACATGCAGACGAAAATTTCATGAATGAAGGAGTCTGTATAATCAATGGTCAATATTCCTAGCTGAGATAAAAAAATGATAAACACATCTATCATGAGGAAATTTACAAACGACATGATCTTCAAATCAGTCTTGTGAATTGCATCTCGATTTTTCATCACATTTATTCAAATTTAAGATCCATTTTTTTCTTAGAATCATTTTATATTTACGAATAAGGAATTCATAGATGCAATTTCTATTAGGCCTATAATAACCTGTATTTTCAAATATTAGGAACGCAACACTAAGGCTAGGCGTACACCGGTTAGTCAAGACAAGACAAGACGAGATTAGTCACGTTTAGTCACAGTACTTCACATAGATGCTATGAAACAACACACACCGATTAGTCATTGCATCGGTGTGTGCTGCTTCATAAGCAAGTATGTGAATTACTGTGACTAAACTTGACTAATCTCATCTTGTCTTGTCTTGACTAACCGGTGTACGCCTAGCCTTATTTTATTTGCAGTTTTTAATGATGCAGACGCCCCTCATACCATGTGAAATGAAAAATGATACTATGTAAAATGATATTACAGTAATCATAGCCCCGTTACACAGCGAATAACTTCCGAGTCGAAAACAGAGGTTCGCATATGCCATATCAAAATCCAGGATGTTTTGTGCTACAAACACCTATGTTCTTTATATTATTTGTATTGAACGATTTTTCTTAAATACTAGTATTTTAAGATCGTTCACAGCTTGATGGATCGATATAAATCGATGCAAAATAATGTGATATGATAACGACACTTCTCATGCGATTTAAGAGAATTGATTTTACATTGTACCTTCGATACACCTGTATACAAATGTATCGAAACAAACATTGATGTTTTGAGAAATTTGCTATCCCTACACAAAGCAGAACAGCAGCGTACAGGATGAATAGCGCAATTGGTTGCCAGATCTCCCACCACGACTTACAACCACCATTCATACAATACTTGTGTGGCTGCCTGCCACACAAGTCAGTCGTAAGAGGGAGTGAGAAAGAATGATCGAGTTGGTATGCCAGTCACGGGTTAGAAAGAGAGAAGTCGCGTAGACACTGAGAGCCTACGGGAGAGAGTCTACAAGAGAGAACTCTCCAGACTTATTTACTATTACTTATCTCACGGCCCCGAATCGTTATTACCTAGAACTGATATAATTTCAGCAACAAATTCACTTTATTTAGCATGGGGCCAACTATATTTTGGACGATGAGGCAACATTGCTACACAGTTCTCATTGAAACTACCTTTCCGAGAGATTAAAGCACAGTAATTGATTTCCCAAAATATTAACATGATTTGATAACGACATCGCATGCGATTAAAGAAATTGATTATAACTAGTACCTTCAGTGTCTGAGTACGAATTACAATATTGATAGTATAATTTTCAAAAAATAACAGTTAAACAGTAGCCTATAACACTACAAAAACCTTCAAGACATAATTTTATCTACATGTTAAAGGGATAACACTACAAATAGTGAAAATAATAGTGTGTAGCTTGATAACAATACTTCTACATCAAACTCGGTCTAGCTAGGAGCCCTGAAATATTTCTATAATATTAGTTGCCCAGTACCGAATCTATGAAGCCCGTATTTCAAAAGCTTCGATTATAATTTTTTATGAACCTTTTTACTATTAGAAAATTTTTGAGGATGAAACCATTTTTAAGCAGGTTGCATTTCATTACATTCTACATTATATTTACTCTTTACACGTAAACACCCTAGTTTGGACTAAAAGTTTGAAACTATAACCGCCTCAATAATAATATCATAGACTAACCAAATATATTTGTGAATGGAATTATCTCTGATAATATATATTTTTTAATGCTAATGTTATAAGATTTTAGTCAATGGTAATCTGTTCAATGGTATGAAGGGCAAAGTGGAATCGATTAAGAGAATGGATGGGTGCCCGCGGCGCGGTTAAGCAACATGCATTCGAGTCCGTGTAGATACTATAGTGTGAATATTGTAAATAATTATAACTTATACCAAAATTAAAAGTACTTAAAGTTATTACTGGATGACGATTGTTCATTTTTTTCATAAACTAGCATTCAGCATTCAAGAATCTTTATCTTAATACTATTATAAATTATTTAATTGTTTGAAATGATTAATCAACTTTAATTACTTGTGTATTTTTTGTTATACACTACAGAGAGTAAATTTAATAATGAGCCCATTTTTTGCCGAATATCTACTGCACCGGGAATGCGGGAATCAATATAAAGCCAACTAATCAAAGCCAACTATCTCAGTGATTCGACATTCCAGTGAGTCTGCCTCATGTCATAGAAAAGCATGATCTCTAGTAAGTCTAGTCTAGAGAGTTGTTTTCTTTCATTGCAGTTTCATTCTTACTAAGTCTGTTTTCTGTGCTCATGTTCACAGACGGAAAACTGAGAACAGCTTGAAACGAAGCAACATCAACAGTTCTTTATCGACAAGCAAACAGTCATTCTTCACAGCAGGGAACGATGACATCGAGAAATGTACAAGCTAAGTTAATTCAGTAGCACTTGAGAACATTCCTTATCTAAATCAAGGATAACATTGTAATGAGGAAGTTCAAATGACAATATTCATCATTATTCAATTAATCTTATTATTGATGTCGCTGTTCGAATGGAAATATTATCAGCATAGACTATATGAATGTCTTATTTATAGTGTGAGAAATAAGTTTACATCGATCGATAAATCGATGGAAAATATCGAGATAGTTTCTAAAAAAGCACTAAAGCATGTCTTTCCCCGTTTTCTGTTTGGGTCGCTATTTTTCTAGTTCGAAATGTTTGGATGGTTTCAAATTGAAGATATGAACATTGCTAGAACACTTTTCGTACCTTGTATTTTATCAATATTCTTATCACTTTATCCTATCGAATATCAAATTTTATATTTCATAAGATTTTCTTCATAAACAATATTATTGACTTTAATTATTAGGCTGAAATTTCGAAATACGTGACGTGAAGTAATAACGTAAGTTAAGTTATAGCCTATCTTTGGATTTATCGATTTTTCTATTATTGTTAAGTAGCCTACAAATTTAAAGTTGTTGAGAATGTAGCGAATTTTACATCCTTTTTACACTTCAAGACAAAATTTTGTTTTCAAATTTAAATTAAAATTTATTTCCTTTTTATTAGGCTACGGATTTTATGTTGTTAGTTACGTGGAGCCTAAAGTAATGTTTAAAGTAACAGAAAGTGCTCTAAAAATTTTCATTTTGAATCTACATTCAAGTCTATCAGGGCATCACCCTCAACAAAAAATCATTATTATCAATCCGACTCGCACTGAACTCTTGTAGCCCAGTCAAATTATAGTTTTAACAGGGAAGTCTTGCTCAACGGTTTTTAAATATATTTGCTTGGGGCGATGAATCCGAATAAGAAAATTTCTGAATCACCAAGGTGCGCAAAACCCAGGTGAAAAACCCCCAAAATTGATGATTTGATTTTGAGTTATTAAAATCTAACCGTGTCATGAGAAAATACATTTTTACAGTCACAGCTGGGTTACCATGAGTTCAAATATAATTTGTAACCTCTCATTTTGTAGGTAATTTTATTACCTTCAATTTATAAGAGAATATATTTCCTCATAGCATAGTTTTGAATAAAAAAACTAACTAAAGAAAACTAAAGCTGCACCCTTGCGTTTCAGAAGATTTCAAATTCGGATTCAGTGCCCGTAAATACATTTATAAAACCGTCGAGAAAAAACTTCTCGTACCATTTCCTGAAACACCCGTGTACGAGACCCATTTGACTGGGGAAGAATCTTCAAACAATAACATTATCATCATGTAGCAAGTAGCAACATTATTATAATAATTGCTTCAATAACAATGAAAAGGCCTTTTAATAACTTGAAGACAAATTTAATATTGAGGTAGAAAACCATTAATCCATCCATACCTAATAAGAAGATTTGATGTGGCCACTAAAAATGCATTCTTACTGAATCAATTTTTACTGAATAGAAATTCATAAAAATATCCTAGAAACTCTATTTAAACTCATAATTCAATCAACAAATCAACAGAGATGTATATTTTCTAATTACTGTATTTGGAATATAGAATTATTATTTCATTAGATTATAGTAATTTTTAATTAATGATTAATTATTATATAATTATTTTTTCATTTTATAGAATTGCTATTTTAAAATAATTATAATTATTTGAAATAGTTATTATCTTCAGTAAATTCCACATGTGAAATGAATGATACTTAATTTCATTAAGGAAGATTGTCAATGTGAGTAGGCTAACTACTTGAATTTTGTCAATTCGAATTCTGTATATTCACTTGAAATAAGCTAACTACAATACCAACATTAAAAACAATGAATGGTGCCGGATAATGAACTATTATCATGTATACTGTAATTATGTCAAAGTTGAGACGTTGCTGGTGAATCTCAGAAAAGGTAAACAAATACTAAATCAAAATAAGACAAATACTGAAACAATGGTAAATTCCTATCAACCCAGACTGTTAGAGAAAATAAACGAAAGTGAGTGACATTGAATAATTGCGGTCTCCCGTCTAGGTCAAAAACATGTTTTCTTTCTAGGGTACGCGTTCTTAAATTTATCTAGAGAATAATCACAACTCGAGTTGTACTTATTAGAAATTTATGATAATGTTTGTGATCAATTTTATGGGGTAGGTGAAATCACATTCTTGTATCAGGTATTGGTCGGCATACATATAATGTATAAGTTATTGTAATATTGTATCACAATATTACACAAAGCATGCATTGGAAGATAATGAATTAATTTATGAAAGCATTTGAAATTCATTAGAATACTATTGAGTCTTTTTACTATAAAGCATAGGGTTTTCTAACTCATATTATTTATATAAAATTTACTAGGATCTACTAGCATAAATTATTTATAACAAAATGTCGGTTTTGTAACCTTGAGTAAAACTTGTACCTGATAGCAATATAAAATTGTAACTTATTTGAAAATTGGCATTTTTTCGAACAAATAACTTGAAAAATCAGTTATATTTGAAAGATGAGAAAACTCATTGCAATTGAAACCAATGTGCGTTGTAATATTTATTTCTTTAAAAAGGCAATTGTGGTTCTTTGCTTTTTCAAGTGAAAAATGCCGTATAGGTAAATGAAAATGGTAGATAAACATGACTGTACTAGAATACGTTTCATTGAAAATTTTATCATCTATTATTACGTTTTTTAAACTACTCACATCAAATTCCATATACTTTTCTTCAATTCCTTATAAATATTTATAATCGTTACTTTGACTGATTAGCTACGATAAAAAACAATACTACTACACATTGAAGTAGGCTACTGTATTATATTGTTTTTGCTACGTACTACGGATAGTAAGATTGCAGCGGTAAAGAACACCATTTTTCAACAAATATATTATATGAAAACTGTACCAAATTGTTTGGAATGTTCGGAATCAGATTTTTTGTTCATATGAAGAATTTAATCTTCTTTTCCAACACTATAATTTTTTATACAGTTTTCAACACAATAGACTCTCATAATTATAACGATGAAAACTCATTTGAAGGGCCAACTATTATTTAGATCTTTCTGAATCGTCACCTCAATTGAAGATGCCACGCCCCTGCAACTGATTACGTATTCACGACGTTAATATGTGAATGGAATACTCACTCATTTGCATGAGTGCTCGAGGCCAATATTAGAGAGTGAACATTACAACCTAAATCCGGAACCTCGTTACAAAATGGCCGATACCACAGATAAGAGAGAGAATTTGATAATACCGTATGAAGAATAATGGCGTAAGCCGTAAGTGAAATAGTACGTATTTGGTACTTAAAGCTGGTTTATTTTGCTAAGACTAACCACCTCTCACCTGGACTGACAATAAACTACTTCATTACAGCTTCTTGCAGTGTTCAAAATGTAAAAGAAATCAAAGACTATAATGTGGTCATGCTAATATCATGGTGAATGAGTTCTTATACACTTGAACGTTATAAGAAGTTGTAATAGTAATAATCAATTATGAATCCAGGTGCCAAAAGCCTTATTGCAGGATACTTGAAGAGCCCGAATTATGTTTTATTTAGAATTACGTTTATTTAGAGTAATTGAAGTCTAGAAGTCCAGAGTCGCCTAGAACTACAATGAAAGGGACTAACTCAGTGAGATAGAGAACGTGAATTTGGAAACAGAGCCTAGGAAGGGGTGAGATGATGAAGAAGAATTTATTTATTTCATGTTAATTGGAATTTTTAGTTCGATTTCTCTTTAGAGAAAAGTTGAGCGCCCGAAACTTCCAGCACAAAAAAGAGGACGGAAAAGATAGAAAAAAGAGTTTGAAGATGAAAAAGGATGAGAAGATGAGAAAGAAGAAAGAGTTTAAACTGCTGTGATGATAATAAGGCAATTGGAGAAGGATGAAGAGATAGAAGAAGAAAATGAAGGAATAAAGTAAAGTCAGGAGAAAAATATGTGAAATGAAGATTGAAGACGAAGGAATAAATTAGATAGAGAAAAGAAGACAAGGAAATTGCAAAGAAAATAGAGAAAGCCGTCAAAAACATGATGATGATGATGATGATGAGACAGAAACAGAAAAGGAAAAAGCCAATTAGTGATGAGTAAGTGAAGTGGGTAAAAAATAAAAGAAAGATGAAAAGCGAGGAGGAATGGATAGCTAACGAGTTGAGAGAGGAAGAGAGAGAGAGAGGAGTAAAGAAGGTGCTGAAGAAAGAGTGAAATGTGCAATAGATGTGTGAATAAATTCAAGATCCCTGGACTTGAACTTGAAAGGAAAATTCGGAAAAACTCGAAACCTTTGAAAACTTGAAAGAATCCTATCTATTTTAGATTATGGAATCGTTATTCAGAACCATTTTACACTGACTACAAAGAACTGGGTTGAAGCTAATTTTTTGTCTTTATAATATAACTTTGCTGAAAGTCTGAAAATTTGCAGATTTTTATACATAGATGCTTCTGAATCCATGAATTGAAAGAAAATTGAGACTAAATTTACTCAAATGAGAACCTTCCAACCATATAATCTATCATATATCGTTACTAAGAAAAGAAAGCCACCATCAAAGTTGAGAGCATAATAGAAAAATTGATCGACGATCATAATATCCTTGAAAACTTACAGATAATAATTCATAACCTTTCAAGTTTCTAACATATTAAACTCACACAGTAGAAACTTTGCATCATATATATCGCATTTCAATTCCGATCATTTCGTGCTTTTAAACTTTTGCTTTTGGAGTTAGTTATAAAGTTTGAAAATAATAAATTTAAAAAGTGAAAATAGAGGACTTACTTTAATGAAGCTTGAAAGGCGGATTCGGCCACTGATTTTGACGAGAAACTCCGAACGTAGACTTCTCACGTACTGTAGACACAATGGGACCAAGTCTAGACAAACGAATGTTGACCAACGATCAAGCGCTACGCAAATCCATTTATCTCAAATAAATTTAATGTATTAGCGATGTGCAACTCACGCTACAATCTATTTTCCAGCTCCTGACCAACCAAACCAGAGCTCTGACACTTGCGCAGTAGGCTCTGCGCATACCCCTCTCGGAGAAAATCCTCTCCACAAGTATGCACTATCAGCATACGCTTCAAGATCCCGAACACGACGCATCTTTCTACCCCTTTCTACACGACTCTTACCCCTCTGCCTTTTCATGTACTGTACCCTACTAATATGTTTTACCAATTTCTCAACTATCTTAGAACTAGAGCTTCTACCAAACTAATTAGTTATTACAAAAAAAGTTGTTCTTATCAAACTATAATATTTATCTAAAAATTTGGGGTAAGTTTTTTCTCTATTATGTAAAGATGGTATCACTTTGGCTTGTTATTAAATGCATGGTGAAATAAGGTCACAAAAACATTGATAACAAATTTTGGAGAAATAATAATAGCACTCAAATATTATACCCTGTCCTAGAAGACAGGCTCGCTTCTTTTGCCTTGGTTCTTCTAGTCCAAAGGGACTCCCTGGACCACCGGGGAATAGCAGATATCCTGTATATCTTACTCAATTGTTTCCAGTATTTCTTGAGAACGCAAAATACTTGTTTTTTATAGCTGCTAATAAAACGTTTATTTTTGCCGTAACTTAAATCTCTTTTTTCTTACTCTCCCAAATCATCAACTCAGTTTGTGTACCACCACATCTAAGTGTGTAGAGGGTTTAAGCATTTGAGTTAAGCAGTTGGTTAAACACTTGAAAAACAATAGCTATTCCGTTCTACCCCGCTATCCCGGTCTGCCCCGACTTCCCCTACATGCGTCTTTCTCATGTAAATGAACGTTTAATTGAATTGTGTTATTTTGGAAAAAATAATTTGATAATCAGCTGTAAATAGACCTGTTGTTTATCGTAAATTCTATCTATATAATTATTAAATTAACTAATCATGGTATCTTGGGATTGTATGGAGTTATTCATTCACCTTACTCGTAATTAGTATGGATACAAATGTCATCATTATTTGCCCCAAGAATAGAAATGTCGTTTAGATTCCAATGCAGCCAGTACTTATTCTTGCTCTTTTTTCGAAATCCTTGTCAGAACCGGGTGGTTCCTCTCATTACGGTTGACTAAATATTACCTTACTTATATTCTTACCAATAATTGGTAAGAATATTGAATTGAATCATGCAATTTCTTCATTGCGAATAAAACAACACAATAAAAGTATTATATTCTACCATAGACTAACTATACATATACTATAGCCTACCATATACTAACTATACCATATACTAACTATACTTGTTGTCTATGATTCTACTATAATAATTATTGAGGTACTAATTCTCTGTACACCATTTTGAGCGGTAAAAACTGTGAGTTTCTTATCAAGAGGTCATACAATACGTTGGTTTTTGATATGGTAGTTGGAAAGAGGGGCGAAACATGCTTGACGGCGCAGGACCATTCACCAGCCTCACAATATAATTGATCAAGCCTTGGGCGTGGTTTAGGACGGTCCCTTCACCCCAAGCTGTGTTTTTCAAAATCCAATGGCCCTGCGTACGTCAATCTGCACCATAATATACCAGATTACACCATATTAGGAAGGAATACTCAATATTACAAATTTATTTAATAGAATTACTGCCAGTTGCACGTAAACTGATCGCTCGCAGTAGAATAGCGTCCTTGAACGGAGCTCGTTTTTGTGAGGGTGATGCCCACATGAGCTCTAAGGCTTGTAAGTGGTTAATGGGAGGAGGGTGATGACTACATCAAAATCATCAAAAATTGAAGTTGAAGAATTAATTTCGTTGGTTGGGTTTCATTATTTTGATAATAGCGGAAATGTTATAAATGAAAGTGTAATATCCACAATAGACTATCAAATCAGCTGAGGTAAAAACGTTTATAGCCCTAACCCATATTCCTATTTACGCTAAAATTTACAACAGGCGCGATCTCCAAATAATATCCATTGAAACTGGAATCGATTAATCCATCATATTTTTTCAAATCTGAGATCCATTATTCTTTCGTCATCAATTAACTGTTTACAATTTAATGTTTGGAAATGGGAAATGCATCGAAGTAGGCCTAATTACCGGTAGTTTTACACTATTGGGAATAAAACAGTAGACTACTTATTGAACATTATTATTGAAGATGAAGTAAAATTTTCTAATTGAGTTGAATATATTTTTCATCTAGATTTCCTGGTCCCTGAGTCTGGTCCCTGAGTCCTGAAGCTGGTCAAGATGGTGGACTAAATTTTAAAAAGTCACTGTAAAGTATGGGATGTATTACTTACAATGGGATACATTCGATGGGCATATATTGAAATGAACCATATTGAAATAAGAAATATAATACGTCCTAGTCCTAGTCCTTAGTCCTAGTCCTAGTCCTAGTCATGGTCCTAGTCCGGGTCCTGGTCCTAGACTAAGGACTAGGATTAGGACCAGGACTAGGAAATGAGATTGTCTGCGAAATGAGATTT
Organism: Laodelphax striatellus; assembly: GCA_017141395.1. Lineage (NCBI taxonomy): Eukaryota > Metazoa > Arthropoda > Insecta > Hemiptera > Delphacidae > Laodelphax > Laodelphax striatellus. Next base: position 4,597,833 of record CM029544.1, read on the forward strand.
CTGAGAAAATTGGTGGCCAAAACGAGAAGAGATAGATGGAGAAATGAGAGGGTAAGACAGGAGGTAGGGAGGAAGGCGCTAAGTGAGGACGTAAAAGAAAAGCAGCTAAAATAGTTTGGACATGTCACCAGGATGGAGGAATGTAGAGGGGTAAAGCAAGTGGTGGAGACCAGAAGAGAAGGAAAAAGAAGAAAGGGTAGACCGCGAATGAATTGGGAGAGTTACCTTGAAAGTCTGGGTCGAGAGAGAGGAAGTTCCATGAGGGAAATGAGAAGAATGGCTGAGGACCGGGAGGCGTGGAAGAGATGGGCCGAGGCTGGGACCCCTACGCTGTAGTGGCAGAAGGGGAAAAGAAAAAGTAGAAGAAGAAGAAGAATTCAAACGTAAATTGAAACAGTTCCCAGCAGCAGGAAACCATTCACTCATAAGAAGGGCAGTCTCTGCCATCTAGCAGCAAAATCATAAACTACGAAGTCTTCGAATTCGTAATACATCGATAATTTCTCAATCGATGTCTGTCGACTAACAGAATGATCGATAGTCGATGCTTCTTCCTTGCGATATATTTCCTTAAGAATGACAAAATGCAGCAAACTGTACCAGAAAAATTTGCAAGTTCGAGATAACGGAATACAAATAACGCAAATGATTCTTCAGAAAAAGTTAGGATAGGAACATCTGATGAACCATGGTCCGCAAATGCACCGTTATCGAGTAAAAAATCGTCAAAGATGCAAAAAACCACATCTTTTTTATTTTTTTCTGAAGTTGCTGAATGATAAGAGGACTTAAAATTGGTGTCATTTCATGTAGATTAAGATGAGGAATCGTTTGAGCTGAAATTCAAGAGGATAGCTCTAATAGTTTTTGAGATATCATCAAAAAACCGAAAAACGCATATGAAAAAGCATGATTTTCCGCGAATTTTCATCTAGTGTGTGAAAACTGGCATACTTACATGTTTCGAACCATTCTCATTCGATTCTCCAACTCATTTTCCATATTTCATCACATTTTCAGATCTATAAATGTTTCACATGCTTTTTAATAATCAAAAATCTAAAGTAGTGCATGGTCATTGAGAAATAAATTTTAAATTACCCTGGACTCTGTAGGACAATATAAGGTTTTAAAAAATACCTTTAATATGTAGGATATGTCACGGAATCGAATGAAGCTAGTTTTGAGTCCTTTTATATCGAGGTCATTGAAAAAATTAATAAAAACTAAAAAAAAAATTCAACCTTCATGAATCATAATATCCTTTGGGGAAATAATCAATCATCAAATTCTAGGATAGGAACATCTGATAAACACATACCCGGAAACCCTTCGTTATTGAGTTACAGGCTGTCAAAAATGCAAAAAATGAATTATTTTTTATTTTTTTGTAGAGTTATTTGAGGTATTTAACATTGGAAAATGAACTAATATCACGTGAAATTCTCTGAAGAATCGTATAAAAAATGTTTCGAGAATGTAAATGTAAGATTTTTCAAGTTATCCCCAAAAGACCTTAAATTGGATAATTTTTTTGTATTAAAATTGATTTTATGGATAAACTACTGCAAGTAGATACTTGAAACCAGTCTTATTCGATTTCTCAGCTTGATTTCCATGTGAAGTCATCTTTTTCTGACTTTGAAACGCGACGGAAAAGCTAGAAAAGTCGAAATTACTAAAAAATTGAGCCGGACGTTTGAAATTGCCTCTACACAAGTGACTAGCGTTGAATTCTATTACTATATCACGCTCTGGCCTATATCTATAGGTATTCGTAGTAGTTCCTATACTTGCCAAGAGAGAGCATTACTACCGCTCCCGCTGTTTCTCTCGCTGGTTTGAAAGCAGAGCGTTGTCTATAAAAGAAGATATTTTTCAATATATGTGTAGTAAATAATAACTGATTGCTTTCTCTCTTTATAGAATATGATTTTTCTCTCGCATACATATTTCATAATTATTTGGGAGTAACAATAATGTTGTTAACGGAATCTATTGCGATGCTTAAATGATAAATTTTCATTGAAAAACGTATAATCTTTATGAGATAATTATTAAACTATTTATTATTTTTAAAATGCTGAGTAAAATGCTCTGGATTTAACTCTTATTAACCGTCCGTAGAGAGGTCCAAGTTTCTAGAGAAGGTTCTTAAGGTTCTAGAGGAGAAAAATCTCAAATTTCAGATGGTTCTATCTGGAAGGAAATGAGATATTGCAACTATACAGTTGCTGTTATATCATAATAATTAATTGAACGAAATTCCTAATTAATGCCATATAACATTCTGAAGACTTCTGCTACTGCAGAAGTAGCTTCTGCAACTTCTGTTGTCAAAATTTGCAGTAGCAGAAGTCTTCAGAATGTTATATGGCATTAGGAATTTCGTTCAATTAATTATTATGGTTCTATCTCCTGAACGGGAGTGAACTTTGTCAATCCCACGACATATTCTTGTTCACAATGTTCAGCCCTTCACGGGAAGCTTAGTTTTCCAAAATATCCAGAAAAATAATTCCGCGTTTACCCATTAGTATAGCTGATTCACTTTGCTGAGGCACCTGGATTGAGAATGAATTATTTGTTATTGCAACCTTTCACAGTATTTTCAATGTGTATACGACTCCATCCACTATGAAATATTAAAATGACTGAGTCATTGGGGATGAATATTCCTGTAGTATCCATGGAACAATATGAAAAGCTGTAATGAGGCTCACACAATATAAATATACCTTCTCACGCGTAAAACGGAATTTAGGAGTTAACATTTACAAGAGCCTTATTATAGTTGAGATTAAGAGGCTATTACTAGAACCTTACAGCTGAAGCTATAGCTTATGTGTTCGCTTCGTGAAAGACTTAAAACTAACAAATTGGGTGGATAGGTGTTTTCAAAAAATAGAAATCAATAAATTTTATACATTACAGTTATTTATTTTGTACAAAAGTCAGTTATAAAATTAACATTTTCATAATGTAGCTTAGTGTAATGACTAAGGTGCTTGATAATTGCCTACAACAGAGTTCAACATAGAGTATGTAGATGTTTTCTTTTTGTCTTCCACATTTAAGAAAAAAAGATTATTGGTAAGTCGCTTTGCAGATTTTACTTTGACAAAAACCACAGATAGTATGCATACATAACACTCAACAGACCCACAAGAGACAAAATGGTCATAAGGAGCTCACCGTTCCTATAACAGCTACTTACACTGTTGGACTGTGAAATGGGACAAGCAATGCTATTATTACATAGCAATCATGCACAGAATAACGTGTCACCATGTTACTAATTCTTTATGGCTGTGAATATTTTAAATTTGTTATAACAATATCCACATCATAGTCACAGTTTCAAAAAGATGTTGACAGTGCCTTTAGTAAAGTGAAACATTTAACAGAAAACCATTTTAATCTAATTTTCAATACTATCTTTCTATTCATATTTACAAGAAAATGGCACCGAATAAGATAAAACATGCTCCACTTGAAATTGCAATACATAATGGCTTTTTATTAGACGTGTATAAATGTAAATATTTCTCTGACGAATTCAACTGTAGGATATCTTATTCAACTATAGGCTGTACATTGTTTCTTTTCAAATATATTTTACAATTAGAGATAGAAGATGAGCATCGTTGATGCACAGTGGATTTCTACACATACAATAAATTGAGAAAGTTTAAAAAAGAAAAACAAAATTAAATGCGTCATGCTTAAAGTTTCTAGTATTTTTCAAATGACAATATCGTTATGGAATTTTTATCAGTTTTAAATTGAGCATAGTGCTATGCATTGCACATGTAATATCAGCTCTTCTTTTCAAACATTAAATTCTATTTTATATGTACAAACTCCGACCATACGACATGCTGTCAATTACCTGAAACAAACTCATCGTTGGTGATTCAACTCCAATTAAAAGGAAACTATGAAAATAAAGCTGGGTTATTGAAAAATCGAAAAAGCTTCCTTTTCAAAAATTAGAGAGCAACAAGGTGGACGAAAACTGGTTATGAAGCTTGAAACCAGTTACTACAGTAGCCTAATTACATTCAATGATGCTTCAAACATCAAAAAATGTGACCGTTTTCAAGACTACCTTTTCATCAACTGTGTCCTATTCTATCATCAAGATATGACTTTCTTCTTCAATCCCAACATGGACACTGAATACAAATTATTTGATTTTTGGGACATTAAGAGAATGATTGAAACGTGAAGACATCACGTGATTCACTCTTTCTACACTAAGGAAGTACATTACACTGAAAATTATAATGCGATTTCCCCGATTCTACTGTCAGATAAATTTTCAAACGTTTTTGTGAATTTTATTCTACATCCCTCATAATTTATGCTCTGAATTATCCATCATATCTAATTTTCCTATTTCTCCTCAGTATCCATTTACATCGAGCATCTACTCGTGTACATTCAACATTTCTGTTTATTGTCTGTTTCTGAGGACACATAAATCCTATTCAGTGACTGATTTCATTACAATTTTGTTCAGACCAGTTCAAGTACTTCTAATGTAGCTGTTTTTTCGAAAATTAAATGTGATTCGAAAATTCATAATTTTGTAAGCAATACACAATTTCGTAATAATTTTATCAAAATGGTATGATTTGAGAAACATTTTTGTTTAAAGAAAATACTCATGATGTGAATTAATTGGGAAACCTACCCAAAGTGATTTTCAAGTTTTGCTACATTAAATATATCTGTAGCCTAGTACAATATTATGATTTATATAAAATTTATGAATATCAATCTACAAAAATAACAAATTTTGACGATATAGCTAAACGAATGAACAAATAATATAGTAACTTCATAAAATTGTCAATTTGGGTAATCTATATACTTCAATTGTAATTACTGACATACTAACCTTATAGTCAGTTCACATATTTATTGAGGAACTTATTAGAATTTCAACTTTCAAATTCAAACAAATTTCCAGCTACAATACAAGGCATATCTAAACACAGAAACCATCAAAAGTTCAATTTATAGTTCCCAATACTGAAAACGCAATAGAATGCATTTTCTAATTTATTGACATTAAACATCTGACATTTTATCAGAAAATCCATCCTCATTTCTAGTATCCCAAAAATGACCATACAGTAGTGTTTTACAGAGTATTTCCTAAAAAATATAAGTCAATTTCTACCACTGAACACATTAATAGTTGCAAGAGAGAATTTCTGAATAAATTTAACAATAGCACCATACCATCAAATACATTAATTTCATTTTTTTATCAGAATAAAGTTGAACATTTTTCACTTAAATTTTCTCTAAATTAATGATAAACACTCAATATCGTCTAGTAAAATACATATTCAATACAATGTTGAGAATTTGACAAACAGCTCTTCTAGGAAATAATATAGTTTGCACCAAGAAACCATCTCAGCAATTAAAAAAAAATCATAAATTTTTCAATAATATTTGCTCTTTCAAGGAGTTGGATAGAATTGATTATCAATTCAATTCTTATAACGGAGAAATAGAAGAAATTCCTTCAGTACATTCAATTTAGGTGTGTACTTGGATTATACTTCTACAATTAAATTTTTCAAGAAAATCCTCTTCATAGTTTTATGTTTTCAAGCCTGAAGGAGAAACTCTGAGTATAATAAATATGCTGAGATCGAGTTCTTATGGTACAATATTATTGTCAAAAGAATGTTCAATTACAGAAAAATGCTATTTTCTCGTCATTCAAAATTTAGGCGCAAATTTTCTTTGTTGAAAGCGAACGATAATGAATAGAAGGCGCATAATAAATTAATTTTTATCTTATAGTTTGCTATTCAATAAATATGAATTAGCTAAATATTTATAATATCGATACAGTTGGATGGATTCTCACATAGTACTATAGAAAGATGAACAATTAGATTTTCAATCAAATCTCATGGATAAACATATATTTATGTACATTGCCCAAATACGATAGTAGTTCTCATGTTTTTTTTCAGGTGGACCAGCAAATTATAATATTTCCTTCATATAATCATATACAAAATACGAAAATAAAAAGAACATACAAAATAGAGATTAATAGAGATAATGTAGTGATAAAACCACAAAAAATTACAGAATATTGAAGAAAATGGAAAAAAGTAAATAATTGTGGCTCATTGAAGATTATTGAAATGATCAATTCAATGATTGATCTGAACTTGAAATATCATGTTCCATTTATTTTATCATATGTGAATTTCAACAAGGAATTTCTCAAAACAAATCAACCATAGTGTTAACAAATGATTAATAATTGAGATATTTTTCAGATAAATGTTGAATACAAAATATTAAAGCGTCAAATATGATTTTGTTTATTAACTAGATAAGTAATATCAAACGGATTGAGCTTAGCAAATAGCAATACCGTAACTGGAACGAATAATTTTGAAAATTGGACTGACTATAAAATTCATGAACTGATAATAATTCAAAATAAATTAACTCGCAAATGAATGTGAATGACAAAGTTTTATATTGAAATTGACAGTATAAATTGGAAAAAATTAGTAATTTGAAGTTGACTATTGATTTTCAAACACATTACATAATAAGCTTTACTGTCTAAACTATATACTGCAACAGTCGTTATTCAGAAAAGTCACACCGAATAATACAAAAATGAGCATTTATCTATTTTACACATACTGTACCTTACACACATTTGGAACGAATAAGATTGAGTTTATATTAATATGCATGGTTTGGATCAAAAGAAAGGAGGAATGAGATCACAAATAAAGCGGAGAGGGACGAATAAAGAGTAGAATGTGGAGAAAAGAGAGAGAAAGGCGATTCTACAACAATCAGGTCATACTGGGCAAACATCAATTCTCACATTCACTTAACATATCTACATTCCTGGTTCATCAAATATGATACATGGATTTTATGAGGGGAAACAATATTTTATCGGAATAGAGACTGAGAATAAATTATTTTACAACAGTGACCTTGTAAAATACATCAATATTCGAATTAATAATTACACAGGGAATTCCAGGGAACATTCATATTAACTTCATATTATATATTTAGTCTACAAACGAATCCACTTGGGGTGTTTGTGACAATTACTAGCAAAACATTTAAATTGAGATACAGTAGTATCCTACATGTACAGAGTGATTGCTGTTACATACACGTCAGAAAATACCTAATTATGACCTACTACTAAGTACCAGTAATTGTTACCTACTATTAAGATTACCGATTAACTTAGGCTCAATTGTCAAACCATAAAAAGCTGGTTAGAACAACTCTTTACAACATGAAAATTGAAGGAGGAAGTCAGCAGAAAGGTTTTCAGAGGGCAGAGAGGGTTAGTAACATGGGTCTTGAGAAGCTTGAAAACATTTCAATAATATTAACTAGTATCTAGGGGTCTGTTTCAATAAGAATTGACTGTATTTACTGATTGCAACCACAATATCTATGGAGCGAGAAAAATTGTAAAAATAATACTGAAAATTACAGGTTTCACAGAACACTGAAAAATGGATTTAATCTCAATTTTATAATTAATATCGAGACAACTGATGATGGAATTATTAGTCGTTTTGATATCACACATTTATTACAAACAAATAATGAACCCATAACGGTGTTTTATAACTCACAGTATCCTATTCTACATTAAACACCATTCTTATACCTGCTTGGTGGATTCATACACATGCCAATTGAATCACTTATTTTGATGCTAAATTATCGATCGAGCTGCGAGTTTTTCATGATTCGAGATATTTTACTTGGAAAGGCAAGAAATGTTAACATTTTATCTGATTCAAGGCCATAAATGAATCTACTTCCAAAAAATAGTATTATATCAAAATAAAACCAAAAAAATAAAACATAATAATCATACATTGGCTTACGAAAAAATATATGAACTTAATTAAACGTCGAAGAACAGGAACTTTGAAATGAAGATAATGAAATAAATGCATGAAGAGATTCAGCAAGACTTGGCTACTGGATTCATTTCGAATGTTTCTAAATTAAAGGAATGGCACAATGAAACAATTTCTCGAAAATCCTATATTAGCAGTTGAAAAAATGATGAAGTAAGATCATTGAAATATTGAAACTGTAAATCAAGTACCAGTCAAGCATAAAAAAAGATTTGAAAATTAAAAGGATATGATATCTACCATGAAAGAACTTGGATTCTCTTTATATTCTGAAATCAATTGAGAAGTATGACAAAAATATACTATAGAAGTGATATAATAAAGTTTTTCGACAAAACATATTCTTGCATTACATCTTGATGAATGACATGTTTATCTACATAATTAAGAGTGAGAGAGAGTTGTAACTGGAAAGGTAGTTTAGTTTATGATTTGAAGAAATGAAATGGAAAAATTTGTAAGTAAACAAATATGCCAAAATCAATAAGTGAAAATGCAAAGTAGTGAATAATAACCTTAATAAAAAAATTGACTATTTCCTCGGACGAGAATTATATAAATTTATTCTGTTGTAAATTCAAATGCGACAAGGATGATCAAGTGACAAATTGAGGAGGTAAACCTGATGATTGATCGACTTAATTTGGAAGGGAGAGAGATTGATACCGTAATTTTATTATGTGCCAAATTGAGCCTAAGGCAGATAAGGCACATCAAATAGATGTATAAAACGTTGTCAATTTTCAAATTCAGTTCATTATAAGTGGACTAAAAAGCACCAAAACGATTAAGCATTTGAAGACTTGCTCAATATTTTAGAAAACATGGAGATTAAGTATAAACTATTTTTAAAGGCTTTTTGGAAAAATTTAATTCCACGATTTTATAAGCTTCTCAAATAATTCTGACTCTGGGTTGAAATTTTTTGGAGTAAAAATCGTAATGTTTTGGCTTTTGGAATGGACTTGCTTGTGAGAGAAATAGATTAGGGATACAATTTTCAATATTACAAAAAGGTGGGGATATTCATCTGATGTAAGCAATTGGATGGGTTCTGTTAAATACTATAGAAACAAGTTGTTTACCTCAATACATTCAATAAACACACTCACGCAAAAATTATGTTAAAATGCACAAAGAAAAAATACATTCAAGCTAGATTTATTCAACGAATAAATAAAAAGAAATATTTATATTTACATATAGTTACTTAGTCTATATTTCAGGACATATTTTTCATACATACTTTCACACAATAAATAATTATATTGAACATGTTCCAAATTGAAACATTGCGTTTTTAAATTGTTCTTCTGCAAAATATAATTATTATACTTTTCAAAATAATTCGGAGAAAATTATGACCAAAGTCATAATTTGACTTTGAAAAGTTCAGTTGAAGAAACTTATTCACAGTTAATAAATCTCTAACAAAGAGTGCACACTACACCAATAATACAGCTGCATATTTTCTTTATACAAGTTACTTATATTATTGTACACATGACCAGTACCTACTTTATCCTTGAGCATTAAAACACTTCCTCATTTCAATGCCAGAATATTATCGCAGAAATTAAAAAAAGATTGTCATTCAGGTTGAACTCTATGCAGGGTGACAACAAACCGTGATCTTACACGAAAATCACTTTATTATCAGTACAATCAATTATACATAATTCAATCTATATTCATTATAATTATATTATCCATCAATATTAGGAAACATGATTACATAAATCATATACAAAGAAAGGATTTGCATTGACAATTTACACACCAACAATAAGAAAAGAATTATATAGTACAGAGATATTTACAAATGTTAGATGAATCTATCAGGATGTAATCTTCTACATGGAAAGAAGTTTCTTTGAAGAGTATTTTAGGTGTAGTTTTCAAAATCAACGTTTAAATTAAATCCTGATTTTCTGTTTTAATATCTTACATAATGGTGTTGGAATTCTGTAGTTTGAACGGATTAGAAAAAAAATATTCAAATAGATTTAAAAGCATATTTTTGAGTATGAAAACTGTTTTAATATATTTTAATGAGATGATGGATTTCTGTATTTTTAGCGGATCTGAAAATATAGATACTAAAATATTTTAAAGCTTATTCTTGAGTAGCTAGTTGCAGAAAAAAGTTGGAACATCAGATAAATACAATCTTAAAAACCTGTTTGTCTAATTAAATCATATCGAGAATACTCTCAATACTGAATGAAATAAATTACTGATTTTACAGTAATATCGAGTTCGAACATAGAAATGATAATTTCTGTTGGAGTAATTAGAATTTAAACGAAATTCTCATCTCAAATTATAAGATGAAAACCTAAATCAGTCTTTCTATTTGAATTAAAAACAATACATGGTGGTTGATTGGAATATTTCTCCGGTTTTATCCGATTGTAGTATTTACTATTGAATTCAATAATTGAATTTTGAAAGAAAGCTATTATTTGCTAAGATAGCTGGATAGCGTCCATATCTACTTTGAAATCAAATAATCAATAAGCTGAAAAAACAATTCTTTGCTTAGATAGTTGAACGGATATCCTTTTCAAATTCGCATCGCATTGATGCTTGGAAAGGCAATAAGTATCCTTTTTGAAAGAAGTGAAATGAGTTTTCGTGCTATGGGAGAGATAAGTATCATAATGCTAGTATGCTGAGTAAAAAAATGGAAGATATATTTCCTTCAGAGAAGTTCAAAACGTAAAATAGATCGCAAATATCCTCAGTATTGATGATAGATACATAGTCAATAAGTAATTATTAATATTATTATCGTCATTCTATCCTAATTTTATAAGGTAACTACACTAAATCATATATCACAATTAAATGCAACATTTTATTCCAAATGTTATATGGATACAATAACTTATAGTAATATACTCACATCAAATGATTATTTACAAGCGAAAAGGACAATAGCAATAGGTGGTGATTGTTTTTGACACCCGTTTATAAAATCAACGCCCAAACCTTATCTGAGTTGACAGTGTGTTTTATGCTCAAGGAGGTGAGTGAAGAAAGTAATGTACCGGCCAGATAACAACCATGTTATTAAATGTACTAAATTTTAACATTCAATAAATATCAACTACATCCTAGTTTTGAAGAAACTGATTGACACATCTGAAGATATAATATATATTATTATCATCATAATCATCAACTCTTTCACATTCATCGCAAGTAAAGTACATATATCATATAATTAAAACATAATATTACATTAGAAGAATAAAATAAGTTACATCGAGTGTTTCTTCTATTTAGATCAAATTCATTTATATAAATTAATAATTTAAAAACTCTATTCTCAGTCGTTCAGTGCGGTGCTCGTACCGTATCTTAACTTATCTCAAAACACGTCAACAGCTCTGCTCGAAATCACATCTCTCGACTTTTATTCAGAGATGCCACTTTACTCGACACATAGTAATAATAATGAGTCAGCCAGTCTGTTTAGGCCATGAGTGCAGGGACAGGGGCAGGGGCAGGGGCAGCGGTTGGCAGCTGCAGCAGCCCTATCGCAGCCTGAGCAGCCAAGTGATGCATGCCGTCAGCAAATAGTTGGCCACGCTGTGTGTCTGCGCCTGCGCCCTGTTGTACGTCAGCTCTTCATTTTTGACAACCTCGTTCTGGATCTTGTCATTATCGTCTGCAAACAATAACATCAGTTAATAATAACAATTCATGATAATAACATTAGTTATCGAACAAAATGAATTGAGAGGAACAATATTCACAACAGTTTCAAAATACAGTAGGCATTAATATATATATGCTTATGCTAACTAGGCCAAACTAATCAATTTTGAGTTTCGCAATTATGTGAAACCAAGTCTACACTAATCTACAAGGAAAAATGAGAAGTAGCAGCAGAGGAACTGCTTTGTCAAGAGATTAAAAAGGAGTAGATTACAGTTACAACTATAAATATTCATTCTGGAAGATATGTGCGTGGGCATTAGGCATTAATATTGATATTCTACATTATCGGTCATTTCTTTGCCGATTATATTATATAAAATAACCATGCTTGGTTACATTTTTTGTATTATTTTCCTATTTTTTAAAATTAACTTTGAATTGAAAATTGAATACTAGAATGGCTAGTGTGCAATTGGCCAAATTGTTTACTCACTTGTTTTCTTAGTACTGGGCGTTTTCTTCGCCGAATTTATTGTAAGAGATAACCATGTTTGGTTACAAACTTTTGTAAAATAAGACACTACATTATATTGTCAATTCCACTTCTTAATTGATACAGTACTGGACCGCGGTTTCGTGGCCTCACCAGTCACATTTTCAACAGTACTAAATAGTAAATAGTAAAAATACTGTTGAAAATGTGACTGGTGAAGCAAGGAAACAGCGGTCCAGTGCTGTAAACAATAAAATACTGGAATTGACAATATCATGAAGTGTATTATTTTGTCATGGAGTAAAACACATCAACCTAAATTCTACAAATAAGTTACAATCTTTTGTAATTATTTTCTATCTTAAACAATAAAATACTGGAATTGACAATATCATACAGTGTATTATTTTGTCATGGAGTAAAACACATCAACCTAAATTCTACAGATAAGTTACAATCTTTTGTATTTATTTTCTATCTTTTGATTTCAAATTGAAAACTTGAATAGCAGAATGGCTTGTGTGCAATATTACTGACTTGTTTTCTTAGTAGTGGGCTTGACGAAGGAGGTGGTTGGCTTGACTTGGTGCGGGGGCAGCGGGGGCGGCTGCGAGGGGGGCGGCGGATGTGCGGTGGTCTGCGGCCTCTGCTGGCTGGGGGGCCGCATGCTGGCAACGGGTGCAATGCTGCTCATCAAGCCCGGGGTACTCAGCCCGTTCTCGCTCAAACCTACGCATTAGATCGATCGATTAATGGCAGACAGCTCAAAACAACTTGAAATAAATCAAATCATTTATTGCACAAACAATGTAATATTCCATAACATTATGAACAATTTAAAAGAATCTAGTACAAAAGATTCTTATTTCAACTTTTTGCTACACGCCTAATGTAGTATTCCATAACATTATGAACAATTTTAAAGAATCTAGTACAAAAGATTCTTATTTCAACTTTTTGCTACACGTCGGCAAAAGTAAAACAAATATTGATTGTGTATCGAGTATTTGATTAAATTAAATGAATTGATCGATCGATAAATAGTGGAAAATCAATAGGATGTTTCTAGAGAGCTCAAAACAACTTGAATCAAATCGACTGGATCGATAAATTCCCGTTAAAATGTCAAATATCGATTGCATATAAACTTAAAATAAATGAAAGATAAATAAGTGAAACTATTAAATAGATCAATAAATTCCCGTTTAAATATCAAATATCGATTGCATGTAGAATACTGTATTTGATTAAATAAAATGAATTGATCAATCATTAAATGAATCTGATATGTAAAGAGAGCTCAAACAACATAAAATAAATACAAATGAATCCATCACATCGATCTATACTCGTTTAAATAAAAAATATCGATTGCCTATCGAATATTTGATTATATTGAATGAATTCATCAATCGATGAATAGACAAAAATGAATCGGTAACGTACAGAGAGGTCAAAACGATGAATAATAAATGGAACAATGGATGGATTAAATATTAAATATCGATGATCGAATTGAATAAATCGATTAATCGATAAATGGAGAAAACTGAATCTAATACGTCCAGAGAGATTGACATTAAAATAAAACTAAAACACTTAAAATAAATGAAAACAAAACATTAAACACTTAAAATGAATAAAAATGGAAGTAGAATGAATCTATTGAATATTGATCATGAAACTGGACATTAACCGAAATTTAATGAGTATCAATGTTGAGGGACGATCACAATTGTCTATAAATTCGATTGTGAAGTGATTGAATCAGAGAAACCTCATCAGAGTTGAGATCGGTATTTAATCAGTCAGATTGGTTGAGAAACGAGCGTTTGATACTTCCATTGGACGGGTGACCGCTTGTAGAGCGCCATCAACTTCAAGTTATATGCGTTCAAAATCACTTCTCGGAGGTTCTGCACTAGCGACCACATAATTCAATTAATAATAGTTTGAATTATATGGTCGCTGTTCTGAACACTCCTTCAAGTAACCCCTTTAGGACTATTTATATCTAATCTTCATCTTGTCTATTATTCAAGCGCAAGTATAGGACTTATACTATAAGGCGTCATACTCAGCAAAAAATTAAATAAATGACGATAAAGCATCCTAAAAAGAAATCCAAATCCTCCAGAATCCAAATACTCAAATTCCATTCTCAAGTGTGAAAAACTGCTTTGGTTCCAAATACTCAGGTTCATCTGCATCTCGGTCTTCTGAATATAACTTTAAAATATGTTGGAATAAGCAGGTAAGGTGAAGAAATCTCTAGCAAAAGTTCTCTTCAAATTCTAAAGCATGCTTCCTGATTGGTGCTGCAAAATTATTAAATTATTTAATTAATCTTCTCCCAGTAGACAACGCAGATAACTTCCTAAATATCTCAATCAATTAGTTCTGATAATTATTTTGCAATCCAATTATTTTCATCTGTCAAACGCTTTTTCTAAAACAATGAAAACTTTTCTGTTCTCAACTTCTTTATTCTTCTTCTTCTTCAATCAGAATCGAGGGTTAGAAAAGGGTTGTCGACGTCTTCATTGAAATGAAGGCAGCCATTCTATTCCATTTTTCTCCAGTACTTGCCAATAAGCCAATAGCGGCACTGCTTCCTACTTTGCTTGTCTCTTTTCTCCAATCATCTCATCTCTTTAATCTTTCAAGTGAATGCCGTATTTCACTGAGTCTTCTGTTGAATACAAAAAGGACCAGCAACGTATCACACTCTTTTGATCGTGGATGATTTTTGGAACAAAACTGCAGGATTTGTGTTTGTTGACTGTAGTTGGTTTCTAGTTACATAAATTGGTGTTCTGTTAATTAGTTGTGTTGATTATAAGTTACTTGATATAGGATATTTATCTCAAGAGGAAGTGTCTTCTTCAAGACGGACCCATAACAAAAAGAGGCCTATCTTCTACAATACATACAGTAATAATGAAATAATTTTGCCATTTGAATTGTTAAATTTCCATAACACAAGTTTGTGATTGATTGATATTAATGCTGCGGATTCTACTACTCTGTGAGTGGATTCAGTTTGAACTTAATAATGTAATGTTACATTCTTTATTGAAATACCATAATTTTTAAAATTGAAATAATTTTGTAATTAACTTTAATATGTAAAATTAAAAATGAAAGTACATTAAAGAATTGTTTTTTAATCTAATAATAAAATAGGTTGAACAAGCACATTAATTGGATTTTCAAATTGTTGAGCTTTAACCTGACAAGAATAAAAGCAGAGAGGAAATTATTTATGAAATAAATAAACAAGTACGTCTGAGAGTGGCATTGATTCATCATGTTCACCACAAGAATTAATAGAATGCTGTAAAAACGCCCAAATTTTACTAGTTCAAAATCTCATATAATATTGCTGGGTTGCACCAACCAAGATCAACTCGGATCGTGATCCATGTTCGCCATCTCATGATCCTGGATCATGATCGAGGTAGATTAATCCACAATATTTCGTTGCACCAACCTGGATTAGGTATTTGATATTACCATGTGACTGATTGATCCAGGATCAAAGCTGATACCTCGACAGACTACGATTAATCCACAGTTTTGAGGTTAGATGTTAGATTACACTCTCAATGAGAAAATATAATTATGAAAATAGAATAATTATTAAAAATAGAATAACTAGGCAATACAAGGTTATATTGGCACTCTATATTAACACAAAAATTTCCATCCAAAAATTTATATTAAAAAAACTTTGAATTTAGTGGGCTTAGTTACAAAATAGAATAAAAAATGTACTTCATGATGAAAAAAAATTATCAGTTATTATTTATCCTACTTTTATTATTTTTATTTTGAATTTAAATCATTGCAACACTATTTTCGCTCTTCTATTCGCAGCCCTAGACGGTTCCCCAGTCCCAGCTGTATTCTGGGTTGGAATTCTCACATGCAGACTAAAAACTGATTGAAAATGCACTATTCTCGAAAACAAATTCGCCTGCTGGCTGGATCATGATCCAGGATTGGCTAATCCGTGATTACATTCATGTTTTTGGTAATGGTACAACGCGACTAATAACTTGATCTAGGATCAGCTTGAACCCGGATCTGGTGATCCCGTGATTTGATCTTGGTTGGTGCAACCCAGCATAAGAATAGTGTCAGCCTCAATGAATATAGTACATGAATTTAGAATAAGTTAGATACTCTTATTAGATGCATAAACAACATTGTTAAACTGGTAATTAATAATACTCAAGCACTTTTAATGCTTGGCAAATGAATGCAAAATGCCTAGGTTTTGTACCAGTTATTCAATTTACAGAACCATAGCTGCATTCGAAAACCACGAAAATTTATTATTTGGATCAAATATAATTTATGAAATTTTAGAAAAAATTGTTTGAAATTTGAGAATATCTTACTCTGATTGACATTGGTTTGCGGACGGCAGCAAACTTTGAATACGACCTTCATATTATTGGAGGAGCAGCGTCCTCCCACCCGACGATGTAGATCATCTTTTGAAGAAGTCGCTGCAATAGAAATATTAAACAAAAATCATAATCATGAAATAACCCATAAATACAACAAGAAAACTAAGAAATATACTTCATAATATCAATAAGTTGAACTGATTATATAAACCAATAGATTCGTTGCCAAATGAGAAAATTGATCTTACTAGAATAGAGAAATAAATTTTATGGGAAGTATTCTGTAATTTTTTATTATAATTAATTTGAAACTTGACTCAATTAATCCTAAGAAATCAATAATTATTTTATTTCTTGATACGATTGAATTATAAGAAAAATTTAAGAGATGATTAAAACTAGATGTAGTCCACTAGTTTGTTTCATGAATTGTAGATGAATCATCTATTTTTATAAATTGAAGACTAACGATTACGCGGTTTACGCCGTACCTTCTCTTGAAAATCGATTGTACCTTTCTGAATAAATTAATACAAGCGGTCACTGGTTTCATTGTATCCTTATTAAAAGAATTATATTTTACTATGAGGCGTAAGTGAGTGATCAACTGGGTTTACGATTGATAACTTTCCATTAGTTTACTTTTGGCATAAATAATAAGTGTGATTAATTAGTGCAATTTTCATAGATTGTTTGCTTCAAAATCGAAGTAAATAATGACTGGCAGATTTATTGATTCATAGTAACTCAAATATTTGTCACTTACAATTGAAGAAATTAATTTCCATCAAGATACAGAAGTTTCAACCTGATCATCCATTATTTGAAAATGTTTATATCACGTCCAGTCAAGTAGTATATTTCATTGGAACTTGAATTCATTACAGATCGATCATTTAACAAAAAATACTCAATAATATGAGTGTTGAATATTAATTTCAAAAAGTTTCAAATTGAATCATTTTACTATGTATTTCAACTCCTTATAATTCCAATAAATTATAAACATCATATTCCAATAAAAAATAAAAAACATCATATTCTGTGTTTTCAATAGATGAGTTTAACTGCAAACTTTGAGGGAGTATAATGAATACAATGCACATCGATTATCCATATCTATGATTATCCTTCTTAACTTTTTTCCAGTGAATTATTTATTACACATTGTTCTCTTGGAAAATTTAATTGAAATATTGAAATGAAGTGCACATACTTGATTTAGTCTCACCAGTAAGCAATCATTCACACAATTTCATTGATGCATAAGCCACCAGAATTAATTAATATTTTAATTGACAGAATACTGAGATAGAAAATTGTTTACACGGTATACCATAAAGAGAGTGAACGATATTAGCGACTTCATGTACAACAGAATTTCATTAAGCACAGTATTATTGATTTTGGCGGTTGAATATCAACTGGATTTATTGTCAGCTATAAAAAGGTTAAACTGAAAAACATCATGCTTTATTCCACAACAAATGTTTGGAGACTGTAGATGTATTCTAATACAGGCAGTAAAACATTTATTACTTATGGTTTATTGTTGAAATAAGACTTGTTTAGGCCAGTTCTCAGGTCCACTGGCAACAAAATAATTGTATTTTTAAGAAACGGTAACCGAGTAGTAATATTTATTGTAACATGCGATATGGCAATAATTTATGTTCGTTGTATTCAGAAAATCACTCAAACTGAGGTATTTCTATGACTTGTTATACCCTAAAAGAAACCCCCAATAATCACATAAAGCTTAGTAAACGGAATATCATTACTTTCTATTCCACTTTTACTTGACTCCAGTGAAAATTAAATACATTTTTCTGGTGTGTACGGTAGTATGAATTTTACTGCAGTTTGAATTTGAATAGTGTAGCATGCAAACGTAACAATAATACAACAGCACTTCAAACATGGATACTAATAATCGAGCTACGAATTGTTTTGTCCTAGAAAGAGCGTAAAAATCAATATGCATGTATAAAATTAGAACCAAACTAAAAAAACCAAAGGTGACTACACATTCCATTATTTGAATAATTTCCAACTGATATCCAGTATGTCCAAAGAAATTGTGAATCCAGTAACATCATGTTCCATTTTTAAAATAATACTGTATATTCAACTGATAGACAGGGTACTTGGGATATTTTTTGTTTGTTTTGACCTGTAGAGTATCGAGGTAACTGGACTCACTATTTTTTGGGACATCCAGTAGAGAATGAACTTTGATATGTGATTTTTATAGTTTTCAATGCTGGCTACCTGCTGGAAAACATTTAGAAATGTAATGGAATGGATATTAATTTTTCTAAAATTTAATAAGTTAGCTTTGTTTGTTTGGGCACCTGCTAAACAATCTCCAATTGAAACTTAATTGAAAAAATAATGAATTTGTGATGGATTTCAACAAGTCTTCTCAGTCTTATTAGAAATGAAACACAATATATTGTTTATTTCTACCAAAAAGTTTTATTTCAACAGAACTTGTGTTTTTAAAGTTTCTCCACTTTTTAGTGGGAATAGATAATATTTGTGTTTTATTTCATCATGGAACGATTCTAAATATTTGAGAACAGTGTTGAATTTATTAATTTCATTTGTTTGTTTGGACAACTACTGTAAAACATCCGAACCATTAATTTTTGTGATTTGTAAATGAAATAGACTGATAAACTTACATATGAAATAATAGTCTTGCCCAGGCTGGAATTCCAATCCTCCCGGTTGAGGAGTAAATGAACGGAAGGTTATAGTGAAGTACATCAGCTTGTAGGGCTTATCACAGATTGCTATGATACGCGGATTCGGATTCGTGATCCGGCATGTGTCATATTCTTCTTTTGATACCTGCAACGAACATGTGCGACACGTTAATCAACTGCATCTCAAAAAAACAAATATATAAAACCAATAAGTCAAGTACAATTCACAAAAAACAGAATATTCATGAAATGAATCTCATAAAACATTATCAAGACAGTATCATATGAGCATATCAAGATACCAGTACTTTATTCACGTCGTACATTAAATAACATGGATAACTAAACTAAAACCAAGTATACAACCATTATAATGAGAAATATTGAATATCATAAACTGAATACCCATTACATTTTATTCCACATGTATTTCCCCGGTCTGCAGAGTTTTCATGAAAAAATCTGTCTTCCATTATCAATTTTTGTGTTTATTTGTCAATTAAATTTTAAAAAAAATCATCGATTTGTTTTAATTGTCTTTCATACCATACTTCCATTGTAGGCCTACTAAGAAATGGAAGCATTTGATTGAAGCAAGTGGATTAGAAGATAACCGCTTTCATTATGAGCAGATTTGAAGTTTTCATTACTTCAACAATAAAAACTACTCTGCAATATCTGTCCGTAGAACGTTTGTTTTGTTTTGTGATGATAATTTGTTCATATTATATGTTCATGTTTAAACAATATCTGTCAGCAGCAGTATATTTTCATTTTCCAATGAAGGGGCTGATGTTTGGTCATTCAACTTTCATTCAACAATATCTGTCAAAATCAATATTACATTTTTCAAGTAAAGATTATGATGTTCATGTTGTCTTCTTATTTTTCGTATAAAAACTTGTTTGCATCTGGCGATGAATAATTTAAAATCTGTTGAAAAACTATGAAAGCCTTCTCAAATGGTCTTTCATATGTGCCCTTCTTCCCATTTGTCTAGTATGTCCAAAGATGGATCAAAAATGAAATCTTCTATTCTGTCTATTGTACTACCCTTCAGTTCATGTTGTGGATGAATAAATTGATCTCATTTCTTGGCTTGCAGGTCTTTGTTTATACTTCACCATGAGGGGGGTGAGTATGATAAGGATGTATGCGTTATAATTTAACAGGGAAATTGATTATGACAGTATTATTTTGGCGAGCGGACGGGCGAAAATGCGAAATGGTGGTGTTAGCCGAAAAGCTTAATCGACGCGGACACGAAGCGGCTGTTGCCTTTCTATCGACTTGATAGCGCGTCGCTCCAACAATCAGGTCTGATGTCAGCTTTTAATTACACGCCCCAAATAGATTGCTAGCCGGCCAGTGGCATTGGGCATAAAACAAAGCCATCGATGACAATAATAGGTGTGAAGGAGGCCTGCCGAGAAACACACATTGCAGGTTGGGTACGCGCACTACACTCTTCTAGATTCCAAGTTTGCAGGAACAAAGAGGCCCCAAAGGTACTCAAAAAAGAGAGGGAGATACGGCAGGGCCACAATAAAAGGGGAGCCCGAGAAAGCTAATGTGCCTGCCAGTATCAGGTGACAGAGACGAAAAGGATCGCTTCAAAATTTCAAAATAAAAAGGGGGAAGTGAGAAGAATAAGAAGGGGGGAAAACAAAGATGGCGCGAGAAGGAATTGAGGGGGCAACGACAAAGATCCGATGCGTGAGACAGGATGGGGACAACAGAGGCGACAAAACGGAATACGAACAACAGGGTTATGATCCCCCGTCAAATGAGTTCATTCATCATTTTTATATCGTCGTCGCTCGGTCCCTTAACAGGATTCTAATTGTACTGCTGCTGCTGCTGCTGCTAGGCATGGCACACTACTTCCTTCTTTCCTTGCCTGCCTGCAATTATCGATCACCGACCAGGGACCAGCAACTGCTTCTCACTAATTGCTACTGTATTCCACAACACAAAATTCTGCAGTTGGCAATTTTTTCCAACCAGTCATTATTTTGAAACCTTCCAAGGTTTCCAACTCTTCGGGGAACCGGGGGGATTCTTTTCAACTAACTGTAATCTTCTACTATCTTTTCAAGATAGATAGTCTCTTAGCGAGATTAAATGTCTAGCCTATCTGTGAATAAAAAAGTTACGAACTTCTCTTTGTAAACTACAAAAATTACTCATCTACGATTCAAAATAAATAAAATGGCAATCAAAAAACTGATGGTAGAAATTTATTCTCATTTTCTCATCTACACGTAAAACATAATTATGGCTCTCATGATTGTTATGGAGCCGTATTTATGTACTCTTCTACTTATAAACAAAATTAGACTTTTACATTCGTCAGGGAAATGAGAAGAATAGGTCATAATTATAAAGTATTGACATTCATCTATTCACACAGCAGAAAGTTCAAAAAAAGAATTAGAAGAAAATTTCAATGTTTACAACATTCTGTTGTCCTCGACTATTGATTTTATGTTTGTGATTACAAAAAACCTGTAGACTAGAAAAAACGCATAAAAAGTCGAGTGCCATCTTTGGTGCCTTCTCCATAGGAGGGGGATGGTTGAGGAGGCCAAAGGTAAAACGAACGAGACCCAACACTTTCAATCGATGAAAGAAAGATTAATGATGGCGCACTGACAGAAGCACGGTTGTCAATGACGAGCATCAATTACAGGCAAACTAAAACAAAGGCACGTCCACGCCAAGAACACAGAAAAAAGAATAAAAGGGCTCTGCCGACGGATAAAAAAAGTGTCAACGCGAAGCGAAAACACGCCTTTAATGCAGTTGGTCTATCAGTCAATTTTTGCCCGTGCGATCAACATCGAGTAGTGCAAAAGATACGCTTTTTGAAAAGATAGTACGAAAAGAAAAGGTGCAGATGGGATCAGCTCTCAATGCTAGCCAGAACAGCTTTCATAAGATCAAGGAATGAATGAATGCAAACCAACAATAACTGAAAAGAAAACAAAGAATAATTCTTGGTAGGAAAACGAATACGGTGCAAAATCCCTCAATCGAGGATTATTATTCCGCACTGTTCAGATGGAAGCAAGTTTTGAGAGACAACGTATTTATTTAGAATACTTTTTCCATTTATTTTCCCGAATGATATTACACTCCCTGAAGTGTGCATCTCGACATCTCGAGTCAGATTTACTTCCAGTTGAAAAAGTCCGCAAAGAATGAAAGAATATTAAATGCAATAAGCGGCAGACGAATTAATTTTTCGATTGTTCCATAAGATTGTTTTTCACGATGAGATCCTTCATAATGTGTGTTACGTGCTGGCCTGGAATTAATAAGGAAATCATTTTTCCATAAAGAAATATTATTAGCTGCTGCTAAAATTATATTCCAATAAGGAAAATCAGGTGCCCTGCTATGTGGAAACTAGAATTTTTCCATTTTTAATATAACAGGAGAAATTCACTCTTCATCAAATAAAGAATATTACATCCTCAAGAGATGCCCACACACAAAAACGTATTGCTAGAGGAAGAGAAAGAGAGAGAGTGAGTGTGTGTGAGAGAGAGCTCTCGTTGAGCAATCTAGATACTCTAGACCTAGACTCTAGCTAGCTAGAGGTATATCACGGTGCTCAAAGAAAATGCGAACTAATGAAATCAAATCTTATGTCTATCAAATCAAATCATTTTTCGTTTCAACAACAAAACAAACACTTTACAATTTAGAGAAAACTAATAGATTGGTCTCTTTGAGCAATCCATCAAGTATTTCTTGATCTCATTTTCTCAATAATTCAAAAAGAATTGTCTTCGACAAATTCACATGAGATCTAGTATTCAGACTCTACACTCTACACAATTAGTGTCGCTCTAGCTCTCTCCGTTTGGAACAGCTCCAAGGCCCGCCTCACCACGCCCAACTATTATTAAAAGACAACCATTTACGTGCACCAGTGTACAGGAAAAACTTTTCATGGAAAAATTTTCTGACACTAGGATGGGAGAATTTAGTTACGCTGAAACAGTTTCTAGAGCATTGCAGACTTCACTATCGCGTGAAACACTAGCCTACAATGAGCGAGTAACAATGCCAGTCTACAATGTTGATCAAGTAAATAAAACAAATTGTAAAGATAAAGTTAGGTTTCAAATTAATGAAATTTTATGCCGTTTCTGAAACGTTACTCTGTATCCCTAAAACTTGACACCTAATATATTATAAATAACTAATTTATAGTTACACCTAGAAATTGAACTAGTATTTTCTCTACCCTTTCCCTTCGTAAATGTGGTAACCGGATAAAAATGGCATTAGAAAAAATTTAACATGAAGACGAATTGAAAATAAATTTGTCGCTTTTTGGAATAGAAAGTTCAGTTCTTCACGTATTAATGTTCCTTATACATATAAGGGATATTGAATAATATTATTTCAATGTAGTGAGATAAAAGATTATTGGAAAATTCTTTCGATATAATACAAGTTCCCTGTTCTATAACATTCACCTCTCCCATCAATCTACTTTAAAGAAAATTAAAAACAAATTGAATTTATTTATTTAGAAGGATGAAGGACATTAATTAATACATTTAAAATTACAAATTATAAATAATGCAGCCATAATAGAAAAGGAAAAATAACGATTATATCATTCAATAAAAATTTCAAGGAAACTAATATTGCTAACTAATCAAGAACAACCAGAATAGAATAGTTAGAATAGTTAAGTTTGCATTATTATTTATTTTTTATTTAGGCCTAGTAAGTTTTCAAGAATCAAGCCTTTGATGAATCAGTATTATTTTACAACTTATTTTTCATAGTAAAATAAAACAAAGTAATTCAATTATAACAATAGATTACAAGCCTGATGCAGGCGTTAAAGAGGTTCTCACGGTCTTTTTAATATGAAGTAGGCCTGAATATTTTTTTCAAGAATTCGTATTGAAATCATTGTAAAAAGAATTAAATTGGAATTACGTCACTGCTCTGGTTAGTCTGAGAGGAAAATCTGGAAAACTACAATATTATTACTTCCAAGATGAAGATCTACATAGAATTAAATAATCCCAATAATCTAAACAAAAAGAAAAGTTATAAATTGAAAAGATTTGATTAGTAAATTTAAATTACTCATAAGTTCGACACCAAGTCTAATCTATCTTCATTCACAAACCTGAATGCTCATTGGAAATATTCATTCTCGAATAATATTTTTTTAGTGGGGTTTATACTTTCTTCAATATTTCAAGTTGAGTATATACTTTTGTAACCACCTCACACATATTTCAATTCATATGTCTACTCATCAGCTCATCACTACCTCATATCTATCTTCATTCACATATCATCTGAATGGCTATTGGAAATATACATTTTCCAGTAATATTTACACTTTCTAGTGAAATGTATACTTTCCGTGATATTTCAAGTTGAATTCATACTTCCGTAACTACCTGACACACACATTTTCATTTACATATCTACATGGTTTTTGTACATATTTACTGTCTATATTTATTCCCCGGTCGGCTTCGTCACGCTCGATGGATCAGATTGTCTGCATAGCAAATTCCATGTAAGAGCAATAAATAACTTCGGCTAGCCTAACAACTGAGATGCAGGGCCAGGGATGGAGTACATCCAGGTGACCGTTACTTCTCCACCTCACAACAATCTAATTAACTTCAAATTTACGATTCAGTACACGGCAATATATAGTTGAACAGCTCAACATGTTCTTACTAATAAACGACAACACTTTATTGTACTTCGCTATTCCTACTTCCTTCGATTTTTTTTCACATGACCACAAGATCCACAACTTCTAGGATAGTTGCCTGGTTCTGCTGGACTACACCACAATAATTGAGGTGATGTAACTTTTGTCATTCGTTTCTTTTTTTCATCTTTTCAAAAATATTGATTTTTATATTTCAATCTATTCTATCAAGCCACAATCAAATTTTCTTCAAATTGCACCCCATAAAACGACCTTTAATCAAACAGCTGACCCACACACTAGACTAGTGTGTTCTTGCAGCTAGTATATTACATTCATGATTCATGTAATAGTTTGCTGCGTTAAACAGTCCATGATGTGCACTTTACGACCTAATCAAATAGTCGATAATTAAGGCTATTTTATTAGATGAAAAACTTGATCGTGTACTTAAAAGTGGAACCTTGATTTCACGAACCCGATATAGTGTATTTATTTCAAAGAACGTACTCAGTGTAACCATATTTCGAACCCCGTTTTCAAAAATACCCCTATATACAAAGATTTCTTTGATCTCTTGCAAAGACTCACAACGACTCTTACTCCCATGAGTTACATTATATTGGGGTATAAGTCTCAATTTCACTACAAAATATTTTTCCTTATTCTTATATGGTTCTTACGTCTACTAATAGAGGACATTCTGGAAAACTCCACGAATTACATGGAAATTTGAAGATTTCAAATAATATCATACATAAACAAATCCAATAAATGTTCATATTATCAATTAATAAGTAAATGTTTTTGATAAAACCTTCATTCTAGTCTGTTATTTCTGAATCATATGGATCTCTAGAACTATTAGTAATATTAGTTCGTTTTTGCTTTTGTGATGAACCAAACTTGAAAAATGTTTGGCTTTTTAACAGGATAATCAATCCTTCAATCATTATTTGTCTCTCTCAAGCCCATCTTTCACATATTTATTCAGTCTTGTTAGCTTACTTCATAAAGGCCTTGGACTTAATCAAGGACTTGTCAGTTCTCTCATCTCTCATCATCTGAACCATTGAAACTTCGTCAAATTCTTAAATTTGAGGAGATGCGCACTGTCGGTTGACTGAATGTCTTATCGATATCTCTTCTCCAGTAATTTATTCCTCATCATATCCCAAATTATCGCGAACAAATCCAAAGGAAGTTATTTAAAAAATATGATGAATGAAATGTTACTCACATTGTAAATAATGTACTTCTCGGCGTCCTCTTCGTGAGTACCAGGCGTGTACACGGGACAAATGATGTTCACCTGGTCATACTCGAAAGGTATGTTGCCTTTGTTCACATCGATTATGTGATCTGTGTTGTCTATCCTGAATCTGAAATAGAATAAAGAAAGTACAGGTTAAAAATGGAGCTGAAAAGAGTTTAGAGATCAAATACAGAGATCGGCAATCACAAAGAGAACGTGAGCCCAAAAAAGTGAGTCAGGCGCGACAATAATTACGAAAGGTTCAGATAAGAAAGATTCCGGCAACGATTAGAAAGACACAACAAAGAGTTGGGGACAAAAAGTTAGTGATCACAAAACACAAAACTTCAAGAGTGCTGAACGTATCCATAAGATTCCCTTTACTTGTCAACAGTATAGAAACGTTGATGACAGTGAAAGGATGGCTCCTCCTCATTAATATCATGATTTTGATAAGGAATTATGTTGACAACGAAGTATTCAGTAGTCCTGACTACTACATCTTTCTCAACATTAAATTCCTCAAAAAAAGTGATCGCTTCTGTGATCTTAATCCCGTAGTCATTAGCCACCAAGTGATTCTAAAGAATAATCATCGCATTCTACAAAATGCCATTGCTGTCAAGATTCTGCGATAGTACCATTTTTCCCATGGTTCCAAATAACAATGACAAAATGCTTTCCTCCTGTACCCCATCCAGTTCAAGGTACAAGGTTATTATTTGTTCTTCCTCTGTTTCCTTGCCGCTTCTCAGACATCATTTCTGTATCATTTGCTAGCCTATTCCAATGACCCGCAAAATAATAACTTTTGAAAAAAAAAATTGTTCTTGAATCAATTCAATTTTGTTCAATTTTAACTGTTTACTTTTTTTCAACTAATATTGAGATTTTAAGTAGAATTCATTATGAGTTAAGAATTTAAGTAGAGTAGAGCTAGAAGTAGCAATTGAGAAAAAGTTGAGATTTTGCAGTAGATTTGATAAGAGCATTATAGAAACAAGGATTTTGAATAAACTGATGGTTGATGAATATTTGAACGGAAATATGATGTTTTGATTCACTTCTATTGAATTTCATTCATTGGAAAATGAAACAACCATAACAAAAGTTCCTGGAAAACAACTTCAATATAATTCAAAATGAATATCGAAAATCGTAGCAGAAAGATACTTTTTTATTGAGAAGTAATCTATTTCAAACAGACACATTTCGTCGCGAAGTGATAATATATGGCTGAAGCCATACTCTACTAGGGGGCCATTGATTCAATAGGCTCCATTATCGAGAGAAACCCTAAAATAATCTATTCAAACGTAGAACGAGTACTGTACAGGAAATCGAAAAACAATTTCCAAATCACATTTTGTATGCTGATTCAGAGAACTCTGAATGTCACAAATTGATACGTACAGTATTGGAACAATACTGTAGTATAAATAATATACTATGCTTTATGTATAGTGGTATACAGTATAATATGCTTTAAATGTCTATGATAGATAATAGATTACGGGCTCTTGATAGGAATATTTAAATTCAACTACCGTATATTATTTAAATTAAGGGTTAATGTTTCTATTAATCTATGGAACTTCTGTACGAAAATCACATTTTCCACGCAGGAACAAGCCTAGGGTTATCTCTTTCTTCATCCAGAAAACCGAAAAACTCTAATTTATACATTTTTAGACATTTTTACTCATGATTATCATGACTTCATATGCGAGAAACAAAAGTCAAAAGAAATTCAGAAATGACACGGGTCTCTCAAGAACAATAATTACTTGCAAATAGCCAACAGTACAGTTGAGGATTTGGCCATGGGAACATGGTATTGTAATTTATAACTGTTTTGATGGATACTGATTTGACAATATCTTCATCTTTTTCATTCATTATTTACAAAGAATGTTCAAGTTGAAGTTGCATAGAGTTCTCGATTGGATTTTTCCAAGACACACTACAAGAATTATTTGAAATCTTTTCAATCCTCCACCAGTTCGTACAGCCTACGAAAACACCTTTATTTTGAAACTTCACCAGCTGTCCAGTTCACATGTAAAGTGTGACCTACTAAGAAAAATATGAATATTCGAAGCATGACACATAAATAGCACAAAAGCGGTTCGGACTGAAGTTGAATGCTGCCTCAAAGTTTGGCCGGCTGCTGTTGCAGTAAGGTCATGATAACTTCGCCTTCGCCGTGTGAGGTTCGTTCAATTTTTCAGTGTCTGGACCAGTGACGCCCACTTCTAATATTCTCTCTCTCTCTCTCTCTCACTCTCTCACTCTCTCTCTCTCTCTCTCTAAATCACACTATCCCTTATTCATTCATACAACTTTTGTACTAGTTCACCATTGTTGTGAAGTTGTTTCAATCTGAGCTGCTTGTACGCGCTACTTTGACACACAGTTACGTGAACTTTTCCGAAATAACGTTTCTATTTCTATCTATTTGTACACATTATACAACAGGGGCTGGATAGTGGATTGTTCAACTTACATATTATTTGTGATTATTGTGGTGAATAACATGACAACATGAGTATGTATTCTACAGATTTAGTCTGAGTAATTTTAATTTTATTAGTTTCTAACATCTGCCAGAGGGTTGAATCTAATAATATTTCATTCTGTCCGTATGATAAGATTAATGTAGGTCTATTGTGTCCTTGTAAACTGTATTGTCCAAATTTGAGATCTAATAATTCATCCATTTCCATAGCCTACTGTTTTATTCTTCTTCAAATTCTTGAGATTATTCTCATTTGCATTTGAGATAATTGAATCACACTGACTAGAATACAGTATAGTATTAGGTTTATAAATATATTATGACAAATAAAGTATATGAACAAGAGAATGAGCATTGTGACATATCCGTCGGTTCCTGCTGCCCAAAAAAGCAGTGGTTCAATTCATCTCTCTTTATTACGCTTCCAATTACCCACGCACAAGCCTATAGCTCATTTGGGCATCATCCTCCAAAAATGAATATTACAGAACGTATAGCGTAATAGAGAAGAATAGATTGCTTTCACAGTTTCAAAGAGACAAACAAGACATCCAGGGTTAGTGCAGAACAACAGCCAAGCTTGCTTGAATGGAATAGTTTTTGCTCATCCAATGCATTGGACAAATGTGTATTTGAAAATATAACAGCTGATACATAACATAACCTCTTTTTGAAATCTGTTCTAGTTATGTAATGAAATCATTACAAACGAATGCGGGGTTTTAGTATAAAAAAACCGACAAAGATCCTTTCCAAATAATTTTTTACAATGTAGAAGAGTAATGCTTCAAGAGAAATGAGGAAAACTGATATTTAATCCATCTCTTTTAGAATCTGAAATTAATGCATGAGGCAAATGAAGGTCTTATTATTAAACTGCAGTATTTGTCTGCATTAAAGGACAGTCTTGAAACGCATTGGAAACGTCAGTCTCCGAATTGCAGCGAGGGACAGATCTTTCCATACAATTTGTCTCCCGCTAATTCTCTGGCTACATTTTTCATACCAGGATTAAAACTCCCCTCAAAATCCTTGTCTCCAACCAAAAATGGGTATAAACGTTCAGAGTGTATGTTCATTCTGAAGGATGAAAGTGTGATACATTGGTCTTCTAATTTTTCGATGAATTCAATAAAATTTTTACATTTGATGTAGTTTACGTTCAACAGTACTTTGGATTAAGAACAAATACTTCTTGAATGCCCCATCAGGTCTCAAACCTGCTTCCATTATGATAGTAATAAAATAAACAACTATGGGCTTTGGTTTTTTAATGTATGAATACTTTTGAAGTAAGTTACTTTTCACTTTAGCAATATTTCAGCATACAACTGACAAGTGAATAGAATAGAATAATAATAATTATATATAATGTTACTAGAATAGTAGAATCCAACGTGTTTCAAAGATTCATAACCATTTCCAAAAATCAACAACACTCTCACAAAAAACAACTGGATAAGGTTAAACTTGGATGGAATAGCTTGACATGAATTTCAATAACTTTTACATGAATCCAATTGAATTTGACCGCCCTAAAATGATGTCATCGAACGGAACCAATGAACGACTCTGACGTTTATAAAATAACCGTTATTTAATGAACGACTCTGACGTTCATAAAATAACCGTTATTTTACGTTGATTAAAGTAATTTGGGTTGTTGTGCAACTGGCCAAAACCCAACTGAGACAAATTTGGATAACTTGAAATAAATATGTTTAGAATTACTAATACAGTACAACAAATTTGTCCTTTGTTTTTGATCAGAGAATTGATTTCAGAGAGGAAACGATAGAATGCTCATGCAGATGAGATTCTATTCATCTATTTGATAAAATTGATTAAACGTCTTTTAATTAGTCTATTTTGCTCAGTTTCTGGAATTGGTCATACTATTTAATCCGGTCGAATACCGAGAGCAGCTGTCAATTTCATGGTAAAGAGAAGACCACAAACTAGTAGAGAGCTCCCTATTACAGTATGTTTAAAGCGAATTCGCAGAAGTATCCTCATACTCGAAATTGATATTGAAAATCATCAATTCCCGGTAATCATATGAAAGCATTCAAATCAATAACGCTAATGCTTTCAATAGAAGCATTGTAATCTTGTACAATACACACAGGACAGTGCACTGAACAATCAGGATACAATGGAAATAATCCACATACAACATGTTACAGCTGACAAAAGCAGCAGCTATTCACAGAGCAGCTTGTAATTTTTGATTAACATGGATTACATACAAACAAACAAGTACCCTTAAAAATTCCAAGTACATGAGAGAACAGACATTTCATTTGAATTTTGTATTTTTTGAATACAATAGTCGATCCATGTTATTGTACAACACCCGATTAGAAAGTCCTTAAAAACTGAAAACTGATACTGGTATGAATATAACAGAATGAATTTTTAGCATTTTGACAAAAGACTCAATCCTTCTGTAATATGATTAAAAAGTCTATTGCATGTCCCAGGAATAGAGCACGACTGTAGCTGATTGAATTCAGCAGAGACAAAAAACCTAAATGAATACTACTCACTGCACTTGGGTTTGCGTTTTTCGAGCGAGTCTCAGTAATTGCATCATTATATCTAGCTACTACAAATTGCAATTAAAGTGTTCGAGTAATTAAAATGTAATCAGATAATAAAATTCAGTAAAAGTGCAGTTTCAATTTCTGATGGAGCCTTTCTATTCGGTTCATATGTAATTCACTTAAATTGGAAGTGAATTCCTCATGATAAATCAATGCCAGATGAACTTTATCATGACAGAAATACCTAAATTGATGAATTGAACCTCTATTAATACCGATTAATTATTTATTAAGTGAATCTAATCATCACTGCATTTCCAGCATAAATATTTAGGTTGTGAATCTATATAGATTCACAGGAAGAATGAAACAAATTTCATCATCCAACTACCTATAGCTTCAACCTCAATTACTTTCCTGTTTACTTTTGTTCCATCGCTTACTTCTCAATTACTATTGTTGATCTAAATACTCAATCTAGGACAATATGATTTGTGAGTAATTGGTAATTTGAAAATTTGTTGTATGAATGGTAATATGAATTTTCTCCTTTATAATGTAGAAAGGCGCAATGTTTTCCATTCAAATCATCTAGTCAACTAGCTTGAAAAAATATCAAGAAATTGCTAAATTTTCAAAGAAATGAGACCTAAAATTGTAAACAAAGAAAATAGTGTAACTCTCTTGAAACTCTATTCTCCAAAGGAGACTCTATTCATAAGTTGCTGGATTTGAAAAAGATAAGACCTATCTACTCTTTTAGCCCAAATGCGAAAATATTCAACTTCATTCATAAATTAAATAAATGAGGAAATATTCATGAAAAGCATGATTTATAATCATGTTATACTAAAATCCGTAGAATTATTAAGCATATGAATTCTATTCTATTCAGTTATTTAGAAACTATTCAGCATTTCTATCGAACAGTATTTATTACTTGATTCATTGTACGAATTATTTCAGAAATTTTTTCTCAACCACCCGGTTTCAAGTAGTCAAACTTTCAAGAGGAAATTGTAGAAATCACAGAAGGATATGAGTTCCAAGTGACTCCTCACAAAATGGCTTCTTTGTACTACAGCCTAATTAAAACACGGATGTCAGCTGCTAAGTCAATTCATTGCCTTCTATTCAATTAGCATTTGATGGTTCCATCAAAGGACTAGTTTTTTAAATGAATTTCAACCATAAACAAGGATGAGAGATTTTGTGTCCTGCTTTTCAAAGAATAATGATTGAGCACTGTTCGCGAAAAACGTTTTTCATATTCTGCAAACATATTTCTGAACGCAAATCATGACAAATTTTGTGCCAAATTTCACTTTCAACGTGCCAACTATGAAATGGTATTATTACTACGTATAACAACACAACAATAATATATATCCGAACAATCACTCACATATAAGCCGCCATTCTTGGTAAAGTGAACTCCCAAAACCAAAACGCAGTCTCATTGGTTGATGACAACCATCAGACGCCATTTTGTCTGACGAAATGATGTCAACCAATGCCTTTGTCCCGAATAGTTTCGAATAAAATAGGATAGTTTCGAAATGTGTCATTACATCAACCAGGATAGGAAATGATAAAAAATTGGCCAATCTTCTTATAATATAGCTGTGAAATGAGGATACTGCATCAATCTCAAGAGTTGTTTTTTCTGGTGCGGGTGATGATCAAGTACTAGACTTTTGCATGGATAAATATTGATCCATTTAGAACTGTGATTACTACACAATTTTTTTTACTGGGAATAACCAATTTTGATATTGATGTATCGTACAGTATATTGTACTGTATTTCAATTGTCAATAAAAGATTTTTTCTTCATGTGTAATACCTGGGATGTTCAAGAGCCACTAAATTGAACTACTCTTCATCTACTGCCTCCATCATTCCCCAGTAATCAGCAAACTGCTACTCAGAAGGAAACTAATATTATTTCCACATCCATATTTACTATTACTTGACGCTCTATGTCCCTCGAGTGCGTTCACATTTATTCGTCTGTCTCGAAATCAAACAAGATGGCGCGCCATAGTATATAGCCTACTAATAATGGCTCACCTAATTACATCGCATTTTGACACGCGGTTTATTTGAATAGCCCGCCAATAATGTACCAAATCGAACCCTCTGTTTGGTAACACTGAATAATATTTATTTAAATTGCGTGTGAGTATTGAATACTACGAGTTTATTACTGAAACAGACAAATTACGTAGCCCCTTCCATACGGTTAATTTTACCAGTATTGAACATGGTTGGTTTTTGACGTAGCTCAAGCCTAGGTCCACACAAATAGCATTTGTCAATAATCTACTTTGTGTTTGGGGCGACAACAGGGATTTTGTTTGATAGAGAGAAATTAAATCGTATCCTTTGGCAAATTTGATTTGCGATACGTTGTTTGGAGCAGCGATCAGATTAGTTGAATCTCGGCAACAATGAAACAATAATTTCCAGCCTAGTGGAATGGATGCGTTCTGATGAAAGCCCACAACATCCTACGCATTATTTTTTCGTCCTCAGTAGTAATCAACCCAAACGTTTCAAAGCAGCACAAATACTAATCAAGTTCCTATTCAGAGTCAATGTTTTAATAGCGGAGCGAAAACATATTTGAAGATAAAACGTCGGAGGAAGCTTTGAGTTCTGGACTGAATTTAATTACAGATAAAACGTGTAGAAATCTATAATAATATGAAAAATGAAATGAGCTTAGATTTGATTATTTTCTAGTTTTTTTTGTATCTTCGCCACAGTCGATAGACCGGGGAATCATCAAAGTAGTTGTTATTTCACCAATGGTGTCCTGGTAAAATACTCTACATAAATGAAGTGAGATCGTGGCATTAGAAACTTAATATCTTAAATGTTGATATGTTCATCTATGTATTTAGCAACTGTATAGATTTAAGATAGATGAGATTTGATTCAACATAGGATATCTTGGAAATTGAAATCAACAATAATGTGAAAAATTTGATAAGCTTTTTTGATTTATGAAATCAAATTTTCTGTAGATGAAATGTTTGAAAATTGAGATTAATGTGAGAAATTTGTTAAGCGTGGAAAATGACAATCGGATCGGATTACTTTTAGCATATTAATAATCTTTTTTTAATAGTAGAGAAGGTGATATTGTGGTCCATATTGAATAAAAATGACTAGAAGCTGTCACAACTTCGTTCGAAATTTAGAAATATGAATGAAGTTTATCCTTGAAATGCTCAGAGTTACCACCCTTTCTTTGGAATTCTGACCAAGCCCACCAAATCTCAGGTTCATACAAAATTTTGATCTCATAACTGTAAAACTCTCGAAACTCATAAAAAATTCATATCTCATAAATTAATAAGTCCCATACAAAATTTGTACCTCTGTATCTACGATAATGAACAGAATATGAGAGTCCATTAATAAAATTTGAATCTCCCCCGCCGTATCTCTGAATCAGTATTTGGATCTGTGGATGTACGGGATCTAGAATAATTATATGGGAATAGAAGAGGGGATGCGTGTCACATAGGGTGAACATGAGAAAGGGGGCTCAGTGTGAATCCCTGTTGTTAAACACTTGAACAAGTCAACAAAGGAGGAAAAGGAAGACGTGAAAAGAGAAGAAGGTTTTAAAAAAGAAATTGGAGGAAAAGAAGAGCCTAGTGGGCCGTCCTCACGATTGGAGACCACGCCTTCGAGAAACCTAACCTCAAAATGGATGTCACTTTTGATAGTAAGGAGAAAGATGTGGGTGAGAGAAAGGGTTGAGCGAGAGAGGTGTTATCAGGCATTGCATTTTTGGTCGACATGTAACGTAAGTGCCCCCCACCAGACAACAGTGTCAAATGACCCAACAGTCCAGTCTGTTGTAAGGGACACTCTAACACGCAACTGCATCCAAACCAATATACTAGGCCTATAGCTGGCGCAGGCGTCAAAATTAAACGCTCTTGTCAAACATAATAATCCACTACCGTTCTACGCGTTAGAAAGACCTTTATATACATATACGTGTTACACATGTCTACATTGACGTATTCTCCGGCTTCCCCCTCCCCACCACCAACACCCTCCTCCTAATCATCAGCATCATCGCCAGCTTCTCTCCTTTCACCACAGACAAGTACACTTCTTAGACAAGTTGACAGGCTGTATGGTAAAACCGGAGGTAGCAACATGATATGACAATATCGTTCGTGGCCCTCCTTACAACTCATTTATATTATACAGATGAAGCATGGTGTCTCACACATCGTCAATTTTATCGTCAAGGTTTTTTTAAAGAAAATTTTAGGAAAAATAGAAATGTATATTAGTTTGAATTCTATGCTGTAATTCGTACTCTATTCTGTATGCTGGGAAACACTTGGAATTTAGAGAGAGTGCAAATAACAATTATGGACCCGACCGGCAGAAGAACCAAAAATTATGATAAAAAACCAACGATTCTCACATAAACTACCTACATCAAAATTTAAAAGTGCAAGAAAGATCTTGCTAGAGAAATGAAATAGATGTAGGTGATTATATATATAAAATCAAGGCCTAGGCCAGGAATCAAATTTAAAAGGGGGCCGTTGAAATTAGTTAACAGATTAGGGGGTTGGATAATGGATCTGTTATGACGGGTGATAATTCATCTATTGCAACTTTAAAAAGAACTGATAACTCAAATGGACTTGACTTGACAAATGAACTTATATGAGAACATTATACTTATAATTCACATGTAATTTCAGGTTGCTTGAATTTGCTCAACGAAATCTCACACAATCGAGTTTTTGTTGCCAAGAATTTTGTGCGCAAAAACCTTATGTTTCTCATCGTGGGTTTTCCTTTACGTAAGGTTTGTAAAGTTTAAAGTTTGTAAGGTTTTAAGCTGCTTGACATTTACCGCGTCATTTCAATGCTGTTGTATCTGCAGAATCAGAGACGGATTAGCTTGCTGCAGAAACATAATAACTTCGGCAGAAATACTCTCATGCATGGAGACAATATTGCAAGATCCGATCAATAAAAATGAATAATACATTTTTCTGATGATTGACTTCAGACGATTGTTGGAAATTGTTCAAAAATCGAGAGATGTAAATGAAAGCTATGAAAATCTTATACATTTGACCTTAGAAGTCGCAGAATCTTAAATCTCATGTGAAACAGAGACGGTGAGATGTTGAAGAATGTGGTTTAAACACGGCTCAATATAAAATATCCTAAATCGCAATGGCTGAGAACGACAAAATCAACCGTTCATTGATGATACCAGGATAAGGATAAGGTTTTTCTTGCCATGGTCAAAACCTGTTTGAAGGTTGCATTCAACATTTTCTTTGTTGAGAACGACGGTGCAAAATTCTCTATACTCAGTTGCATAGCAAATATCCAGCTTTGGGTCGTTACAAGTTTATGGCTAGAGCTTCAAGAAAATTGGTTCTCTACAAGAAAATCTGTCATCTACTCATACAAATGTTGTGCGCCATTTTATAAAAGGAAACTTGATCTTGAACTAGCCAGATATCTTATCATTAGAAAGCTTAGAACATGCAATAATTGAATTGCCAGAAATGGAAAAACCTGCTCCGTAGCAGGTTTTTCAAAAATGTAGTGAATGAACAATTTTTCTTGGCAAATTAATTCAATACTTTAATTGAAAAGAAAAAATGACCCACCCATTAAAGGGGGATTCAATTGTATCATATAAGTTTTAGTTCAATTGTTGTTTCGTTTCCAGAGAATAAGTTAGTTGTCTAATACAGTAATGTAAAAGTAACATCTTACCGATGCCATATCGGAAAAGAACCGATATTGAGCAGTTTAAATACAGAAAATATTTCTCTCTCAATCAAAAAATAAATTCCTCCATGTATGCATATGCATATTTAGTATGCATATTAGTACATGATTTTTACAACTGAACATTTACATGAATTCAATTTTTTTCCTTCATATCTTACTCAAATGAGCACGGTTTCAAATGCACGCAGAAGTATGATAGTCAAGTGTTCTATTGAGCAAAAGCCACTAATTTCAATTTCAATTGATGGGTTGGGTAACACTTTGTGATATTTGCACACAAGTTTGACGTTTTCAATGATAAATCACAATATTTCAGCATTAATTTATACTTCCAACACAAAGGTGGCCAGTTTAGTATAGGCCTACCGAGAGTACATTATATCTGAAGTGCAATCCAGTTATGAAGGATTTCGCTTGACAAGTCGATATAAATTCCACAAGATTCTTTGTGCTTTGTTATGACGACCTCGCTTTCTAAAAACTATGCCAACTGACGCAATCTGCACTTTACGTAAATCGTAAACTGCTCGCCCTCTAAACATTGATCCATATTCAGATCAGAATCGATGAACTGTCTCTAAACCTTTAAAATTTGCAGTAAAACCTTTTACAGTAAAGCTTTATTAGAACTCTTCGAAAATTATAAAAAAAAACAAGTACAGTATTTCGTTTAGAATTGAAATTGGATGAATCATTAAGATCATAGTGGTTAAAAATTTGGTTAAGAACTTGACGTTTTGATTTTTAGGAGTCTAGCAACTCTAAATTTAGGACATTACTGATTTGTTTTCGAGCTCAATAATTGATTGGCCCTCCTAATTGACTTTGGTCACACTTGACGTTTCAAAACTTCGGAAATAATGCCATGAAAGGAAGAATACACAGGGTAAACTATCCATGGATTGATTAAAATTTTCCGAAATTACTTTTTGAAATGGAGAACGCACCGCATATAGATCCTTAACCACAACCTATACTATCCTATAGATGAAGTTGGGAGCACCAGCTTAATGAATCAGTTCAAGTGCGAATGACTATTTCTTCCTCATTTGAATGCTGAAATGCTGAATTCAGAAATATCTAATAACCGAATGCCAGTTCGAGTACAATGCGAGAAGAGAGACTGTGTGTAGTTGTAGAGCGAGATGAGTTTTGGAGGAATGTGCCAACCAACTACTTGAATGTTGCACGAGGAATTTCGAAAAGCGTATTCATTAATTGGACTGGATGGGGAGTCCAACAATTTCAAACCCCAAAACAACTCCAAACAACCAGTATATTTTTTCGAGAGCCAAGGGTTATATTTGTAACCTTCCATTTTTTGCTACGCAAATCTCAATAAGAATCAAAGAGGAATGGGAATTTAATCAAGTGTTTTTTGCTTACCACTGCTGCTCGGCGGTATTAATCAATATGTAATATGAGGTTATAATCCTCTCACTGACTAAATTTTCAACAAGATGATATTAATAACTGATATGAGTGGAATGTGCTAATGCTGCAAACAATTGACATTCGTATGAACCTCGCCCTGCCACAAGGCAGCCCACCCAATTCCGGTTACATTAATATAACCTCTAAATTCCTATCCGACTAATTAGATGCCACAATTTCAAATTAATTGCGGCTATAACCGTGGAATTCGAATTTGCTCGTGGTACCTGAGAAATATGTACTGTAGTGTAATTCCCGAATTAACCGTAGTGATATTCGAAAGATTTTGTCCGTCAACAGTTAATTAATAAGGAAAATTCAATAATTACCAGACTGTACTTAAATTAAATGATGAAATGATATCAAATCATGTACGTACTAATTAAATTCTGTTAATCCAAAGAATTAAGCATAAATATTCGCCAGGTACAATCTAGACCCTACAAATGAACCAGGGAAATAAAGTATCTCTGTATCATCAATTAATCATCAATAAAGATTCAAAAAAATATATTGAACTGGTAATAGGTACATACTCTATTACCCGATAAATAAATAATAATTCCAAAACTAATCGAATAATATCCAAAAGAATTTGTTCATCGACGATATTACTTATTAATAAAACGTAATATATATTTTGATTGATTAATCGACTGTTCATGAACAATCCTTTCATAAATTGAATGATCATTTTTCTAAATGATAAATATTAATCAATATATAGATAATTTTGATTAAAATTGAAGGAAATTGAAACAAATCGTTTATAGATTATAGAGCCTAGAAAGTCTGATTTTGTAGTTTCAACCACAATCAATCGGACTAAAGCTGAATGGAGGAATGTTTAAGGGGCG
The DNA here is from genome assembly GCA_017141395.1 of Laodelphax striatellus. NCBI lineage: Eukaryota > Metazoa > Arthropoda > Insecta > Hemiptera > Delphacidae > Laodelphax > Laodelphax striatellus. The sequence continues at coordinate 4,637,213 of CM029544.1, forward strand.
TATCGTGACTGCATAGTTAGGCGTGCCAAAGGTCCACAGCCAGTTTAATCGCGACTCTGCATGGATCATTTGCCCAATTCACTTACAGACGCACAGGCACGGCGCGAACAAGTCAGACGAGAAATGTTATCATTTAATTCTAAATGGATAACGAGAGCGATTTACTCGCACCACCCACAAGCGTTTATGTGGTCTGACTTATCTCAATACGAAAATAGCGATTATTCAGTACTTTTAACTTATAGGCTGATGTTACTGCAACATCCCATATTGAACTGCAAAATACTCAACTCAGGCCATATAAATATAATATTTTATCAAAGAGCACTTTATCAGAAACTTAATAGAAAGAAAATGACTTACCGACACCGTTCTGTACAATTTTGCAAGGTAAACTAGAAAACTTCTACACTTTCCAAGGTAGAAAACCTTTTCCAAAAATATATAATGTAATAAAATCACTTTTTATACGATTCAAAGAAATGAGGAGCCTTTCTATATTAAGAAAATAAATAAAATGGGAATGACTTTCGTCACTGTTTGTACAATATTGCGAAAATGGAACACTTTTCAAGGCAGAAGAAACGTTCTCAGAAACTAAGTAATGTAACGAACCCTATTTGAGTCTACTCAAATAGGACTGCTTAGCATAGTAGGAACCAATACTGAGATAGAGGTCAAGTGAAATATGGGTATCCTGGTTGAAAAAAGATCAAAGTTTTCCGATTGAATCTTTTATATTGGAAAATAATAAAGAAAATCTTCATTACAGTTACAGCAAATTTGGTGTTAGTAACCCCGGAATTAATTCTGAAGACTTTTACGTAGATTTGGTAGAAATTTCGGTACAGTAATAAAAATACGACTTATCGCCACTAATTTGAGTAATTTTTCAGAAATAAAGAACCATTCCAAGGTGAGAAGCTAAATGGAAAAGGAATGACTTATCGTCAGTTTCTAGTCAAATTTTGCAAAAATGGGGAACCTAATATTCGGTATGGTCCTCCAGATCACGAGTTGCAGACTGCCAGCATTGGCAGCATGCAGCAAGATCAGCTGTGATCGCAGCTTGTAGCAGCTTTGATAGCTTTCTAAAACGAAAAGAGTCGAGCACGATCGCGACAATAAAGGAGAGCCGACATCGTTCGACTACCTATAGCGATCTATCTTGGGCAAGATTGCCATGTTGTTGGCTTGTATTTTATCACAGTTGTACACAATTCCATTATTATCATCATCGCGATCTGCAGTCGACTGCCCCTGCCGCAACTTTCTCATGAAAATCCACTCGTTCAAGTCGTGTTCGATTCCTTTTTCGTCACGTCCAACTTGTAAATTTTCCTTGCAAGTGACTGATCCGCCATATTAACAGCTGCCGAATTATGGGTCATTGAGTAACACGGCACTGAATCAAAACAGACAAATTCTGAAATTGGTAATCGCGGATCAAGGTGTGAATTGTGAATGGAACATGTGGTTGTAAAAATCGTGTGTAAGACTGATAATGGAATAAAAATCGTGTGTAAGACTGATAATGGAATAGAATTGACTGGAATAGAACAAACTAGAGTGTATTTTTATTTGTTGATAAGGCGTTGCTTTATTCAATGTAGAGTTGAATATAACAGAATAACAGAATTGACTGGAATAGAACAAACTAGAGTGTATTTTTATTTGTTGATAAGGCGTTGCTTTATTCAACGAAGAGTTGAATATAACAGAATAAGATAGGATAGAATAAGACAGGTTAGAAAAGGATAGGAGAGGATAGAAAAGAAAAATATAGGGCAAGGAATGGGAATAGAATGGAATGACTTTTTTCATTAGCTGACGCAGCGTAGTCTGAACAGTGCTTTTGAAGCCTAATGTAACAAATGTTTTATTCCAACATCTACACTGTTTATTTAGGATCCGGTTTAGAGAAGTAAAATTATAAACTTGAGTCGTGATTTTGTTGAAATTTGAATTCAACATTTGATTCTTTTCAACAACTCCTCTGAAAGAGATTTCTATTCAAACCTACATCATAAGTTAATATTTTCAACATTAACAGAGCAAGGATGGCTTTGTGATGGCAAGTCATACTAATATTTTCAAAATAATTGTATCATTTCGATTAAAACCATCATAATTTCATCATAAAACATCATAATTATCTTACAACAAGAAATCACGTTTTTAATTCAAAATTCAAGTTATCATTGTAGATTTGGAATAATGTTATGGAATCTGATACATAACACAGTAAAGATTCAAGATTAATACCCAATTCAATAAATGATATGTTTTATTATCAATGACCAACTTCAAATCAACATCCATCATCAGTCATCGCCAACACCAATCCACTAATCTATTCCAACGATAGAACTGAAAACGCCAACATTGAGGAACATATAAGAAAATTCCATTCCAGCTATAAATGAGATCAACTTTTGTAGGCAGCGGGAAAATCCGATTCCATCCACTCTATTTGCCCGAAATCAAGTTGGAAAATTCGCCAATTTTTGGGAGGGGGTGGTGATACTCATTCACTGCGAGATCTCGTTGGAGCTTTTAATGGTTGCTGTGAAGACTATTCACTCAGTTGGATGCAAATGCCACTACTCACACATCATACACATGCACTAACACACCTACACTAACATAACACAACACACCCAAAAGCCTTTGGGATCTTCCGTTGTCAGGCAGTCGACGGAATAAAATTATAGAGACAAGAAGCGTGTCTCGATGAAAAAGGAGGAAGGTTGAAGAAAAAGTAGAGATAGGAAAGAATGTTTTGGAAAAATAGTGGAATATAAAAATAGAGGTGGGAGAGAGAAAGGGCTGAAATGGTAATAGAGAAATGTGATAGAAAAAGGAAGGAAAATGAATTGGGAAAAGAGGCGAAAAAGAAGAATACAAAAAAAGATAACGGAGAAATTAGATATGGAAGGAGGAAATATGTGCAGTATTAATAGAAAAAAAAAAAACTGAAAAGAAAAGAAATTATTATGTGAAGCATGATAAGTGATGGTGATCTAGTATTGATGGTAGAAAATTGGAATAATTATTTGTAATGTTTTGAACAGTCTTCTTGAAGAAATGATAAGAGTTGCAGAATGAGAGTTGAGAATGAAAGATATAGGAGAGATGAAAATGATTTGAAAAGGAAAAAGGAAAGAAGACCGAAAATCTAGAGGAAAAGAAGAAGAGTAGGAATTGATAGGAGTGGTGGAGGAAAATAAAAAAGGAAATTTATGGTGTAAGATTGAGAAAAAGAGGGTAGGAAAAGGGTGGAGTCGATAGAGAAATTAATGAAAATATGTAGAAAAAGTGTACGAGGAAAAACAAAGGTTGAAAGAAAGAAGATAGACGAAGAGGAGTAGGAGAAGGTGAAGAAGAAGAAGAAGAATAAGAAGGAGCAGGAGGATAAGGATGAGGAGGAGGAGCAGAAAAGGGCAAAGTAAAAGAATAAGAAGAGGGAATAAAAAAAGAATAATAAAAATCAATCACCTGCAAGATGAAAGGACAAATATGAAAATCATGAAATAAGACGAAGAATAAATGGGAGAAGAGGAGGTGAAGAAAAAGGAGAAGATCGAACAGAAGGAGGAGATAAAGGGTGAAGATGAAGACAAGGAATAATCGGGAGCATTTGAATGAAGTGGAGCATGGTTTGAAAGGCCGGTCACAGGACGGGACGGCCACTATTCACAATTCACGTTAGCCCTTGGTTCTGTATAATTTAATCAACAATGTCAAGCATCTTCCTCTTGCAACGGAAGTCTTCCATTAGATGAACAAGATTCCCTGCTCTGCTCCGCTCTGCCTCACAAACACCTCACCTGTCCAAAAACAATACTGTAGGTAATTGTCGGTCTGTCACACACTATAAAGTTCGGACGATTTCCGAATGTCAAAGCAATCGGAACTTCTAAATAGTTTGTTCTTCTCAGTTAACAACATAAACACTCACGCATGAACCACCACACAACTATTGTTCCTCTTTGCATGTGAACAAATTCACCCAACTGTTCGAATCTACGTTCAAAGTTCTGTTTATTGTTCCTTTTAAATTCCAAGTTCTACGTTTCAAGTTCTTTGGATCTGCTAGCAAAATAGAACACAATCTTAAAACCCAGTGTCAATCAAGATTATATACGTTCTACGTTCAAATCTATGTTTAAATCTGTTAGAAAGTTCTACCCATAGTTCTTCTTCAACTGAAAGCTCTAGGTTGTAAGTTCTTGAAATTACACAAGTGAGAGAATTTTTACAGCCATATAATGTAATACTATAGTACAAAATTATACATCATTCGAAGCTCAGACCACGTTTCATAAAAAATCAGTTGTCTTGCAATAGACGGAATAATGGCGGACACACACTAGACGTCTGAATTTATTCATGTTCAGTGCATGAGCGCCTTTCTTTTATGTCACAGGATTTCTACATTTTCATGAAACAAGCAACAGGAGAATGAATTTATAAATTGGATCTATAAAGGTTTTAAGAATGAAGTTAGATTGATTTTTTACAATAATTTGCTTCATGCATTAAGTGTATCAGGTTAAAAAATGGAATGATGCAATTGGGGAGCAGTAGGAAAGACAGAAGTTGGAGATGAAGATGTTACAAAACGAAATTCAATATTCATAGAGGTTAACATAACCCAAGTACCGCCGAGTCAAACTTGGGTCAGGATTCACCCGCTATGGACAAGTATAAAAAACCTGAACGACTGTATTTACATATTTTTAAGTGGATTTACTAATTGGAGTTTGCATAAGCAACCATAAATATAGTATATATATTCAGTAATTCACAAGTAGTATGAATATGGTAGTAGTATGGCACCAAGTTAACAGTAATATGGTAGTATGACATCATTACTTGTAATATTTTATAGTAGAGAATGAATCTAGAATTATTACAGTAGTGTGGTATCGATAGTATATAGATATCATTACAGTGTTTCAACTGTACATGCCTCCGACTCAATACCCAATGAATATAAACTCTAACAAGAACTTTCCAATCCTCAATCGAATGGTAATGAATCGATGTTTGACTAAGAATTAAATTTTAACAAGAGCCACCTCGTTAGAAACAAGCTGATGTGACAGAAGCACAATCATATTTTTAGAAGCACTATACACACAATAAGCATAATCCCAATATAATTATACAATCAACAATATTAGCACCGGTAGTTGATTGTTGAAAGTTCGATATCTCGATGTTGCACTGATTGAACGATACCTCTTTCCATTTATAAAGGTGTATACGGAAATAAGATAAATCAATCACTTGTAAGAGTAAGATTTGTTGCCTATAGATACATTCACAATTCGGTTTAAATTTTCAATGTTTTTGTTCCTGGTTACGACACGGAGAAAACTCGAAATCTATACGATTAAGACAGGCCCAGGCGGTTGGCTGAGACAGAGCCGTGATTGATTGGTGACTCATTGGAGCACACTCGCCCACCTATTCCAATCTCACTCTCATTCATCAACTCAGCTTGATTCATCGATATTCATTGTCAGCCATTGACGAATCAAACACTATTCATTACGAGTACTTCACTAGAAGACCGTACAAGCTTACAACAGATTGCCTGTCATCTTATCTTACTAGAAATAAATGCCAAAATGGCATGCGTCGACCACCCACGCCATGACCACTAATACAATAAAACTCTAATCGGATAAAACTCTAATAATAAAAATAATAATCGGAGCTGGAAGGATGATCCCAAGAAGGAATACGCTGCGTATACAAAAACTGAGCCAACGCATTGTAAACTAGTATTCAATTTTCCAAAACCATAAATTTACCTTCAGTGCTCAAACTTGTATTAAATAAATAGATTGAAGGCTATTATCACTTTTGATAACTTTTTATATTGATAAAATGAATCAAAATATTATCTGAGCCACAATAGGCTGTGAAATTCGGATCAATGAACAATATGGAGTACATGTAAGCCTATTGGCCAAGGAAATAGAGGCCTCTGATAGGTGGAATATTTTGCAACCTGATTGGCTGAACTGTGCTAGTCATGTAAGCCTATTGGCCAAGGAAATAGAGGCCTCTGATAGGTGGAATATTTTGCAACCTGATTGGCTGAACTGTGCTAATCGCCTTTTACGTGAACGAAGACACTCGCCTATTAGAAACATTTTTCATAAGACAAAAACCCTCATTTGAATAGTATTGCATATATTCCTCATGGTTAGAACTACTCCATTATACGCTCTTCAATTCCATTAACAGCACATGAGACGCCATTGAATATTATCACGACATCTAATAGAATTGAGATTTGCAGTAGCAGTTGAAATTCGAATACCTCGTAGAACAAAATTTTATTGCCATCTCTTACTGATTGGACTGTTGACTAACACCAATATGGTTTTACGAGTAAAGACTGAATCGATTTGAATTCAAAGTTGGCGGGGCCTAGGCTAGTTGTATGTTATTGACAGAGTGCAGCTAGCCTCATCGTCTGTAATCTGTAGGATTCGTAGATGTGTGGTGTCGTGAGAAATATTGTAATTTTATGGCGCTGCTTATTCCGCTGGAGTTATATTATACTGTACATATAGTACATAGGTGTATGTGTCTGTATATATGTATAGATTCAGTGAGCCACCAATTCAAGTTCGCCAAGCGCCATAAACAAGACACTTTATTTAGTCGGCTATCGCGGATTAGCTGAAACACCTCCAATATCTATCTGTATGATGTGTTCTGCATGATGACTTTTCACGAACAGCTCTTGACAGAAGACGTTTTGGTCATGCAGAATTATAGGTTCAACATCCCTTTCCGTATAGATGTATAACTTGCCTGTACATTACTTCAATTGAAATACTCTTTGAACCCAACAAAGGTACCTATCATAACTACCACAATTCATTTCTCAATGACAATATGCATTATCATACCTATTATTTCACCAGGAGCCTTTACGCATTATCTGTGGTATTTTAAACATTCTTCCACATCCTACTCATACCAAGAAAATACATAGATGGATAAATTACGTTCGTTTTCGCAATTTACAAAATGATGGCACTGTATAGCCTGAACAATGCTTTCCAGAAATACGTTTAAACCTATCGTTCAAGGTGATGACATTCAGACGCACATTATTCCGAATGAGCAGAAGAAACAGTAGAGTGAGAAAAGAGAACGATTATTTTAGCGTCATCTAGTTTCCTCTAATACATGTTGAAAGAGAATGGAACTTCAGGAAAATAATGTAAGTTAAATTATTGAAAGAGATCTGAAGAATGGTTGCTGTGCCTCCAAATTTTCATTTTTCAACTCTATAATTTTTTATATAACTATCAAATGTTTGAACGTTTATCGACATAGTAGGGTTGGCAAACACCAAGCTAAAGTAAATTACTTGATATGAAGGGGAACGTGACTACCAAGGTAGAGTAGACTGTAAGAAGTACTTAAATAATAAGAAGTAATTGAGTGAAAAGTTTGGTTAGTAATAATAGATTAATAGAATCACGTGTTTCGGAGGACACGCTAAGCCGTCGATCCCGGCTGCCTAAAAAACAGTCGTTAAGTCACGTCAGAGACCCTGAACTGATCAGTAGCTAATATAATATGATCACTAATATATATGATCCAATTACTATTCAAGTAGAATACTATTTTATCAGTGGTAGAATTCAATAAGTAGATAGTATTTAATTACTAAATTGAGAGAAGGATTCACAATAGTTGCCTTGTAATAACCATAATAATCACTACTCTTTTAAATAAGGTACTACTTTATATAGGCCTAATTGAATCATAGATTCGATAAGGCATCGAGAATTCGTAATATTTCTAGATTGAGAGAACAAATCATCATTTCAAAATAAGGAAAAAAGTAATAGAAATTGAGAATAAAAACGAAAACCACATTTTTGTCAGCGGCAAAACTATTTAAACAGCACAAAGCAGCTAAGCATTGACTCGGATCGTTTGTGAGGAATGAGCGTCGAATATATTTCCAAATGAAACACGTAATTATTGTTTCTTTTCGAAATAACAATTCTCCGAAGCCGAGAAAAGCTTATTATTATGTGAGAAGGGTAGTGCGGCCGGTATTATTTATTCCCCACGTATGTCACTTCGCTATATGCAATACAGAACAATGCTCAAGTAAATTACTGGCACTGGAAATGATAAAAACGCAGGTAATTTTTTAAAATTGCTGTTGCTACTAACAGTCATTAATGTCGGATAAACAAAGTCCCTAATTACAAACGCCAAAGGAAAATATTTCCTTTTCTATTGTAAATCAACAACGGGAAAAACGTTAGGTTAGAGCTTCTAATATTGTCAGGTAATTCTTTATATGGTTATAATAAAGACAATTATAAGCCTCGTGGACAATATTCTTTAAACAACGTATCACTATTGATTTCTTCCCGATTACGATTGGTCTATACAGAATTGTGTAACAAGTAGGAAATGTGTGTTGTGTTATGATTGTATTGTCGGTGACTTCACTCAAGATACATTATATGTCGAAGTTTTCAAGTAAAACTGGAAACAACTTACCAAATATCATCCATACTACCAAAATTTGTGAATGATAAACACGGTTTACTCACCTGAAATAGAAAGAGTATGTTAGTGAATAAATACAAAACATTTGAGACGGTTAATCTATAACATGATAAGGCCTATGAAATAAATTGATGTGAATGTTTTCACACCCACCCCTATATGCTAGAACAACAATAATAACCGTATAACTTGAAACTAAACACTTCGAAAGAAATTAATAGATAAAACAGATCAGACTAAGAATTTTTGAAAGTTTCACCCCATCAACTAGTCCAAAACACATCATAACTATTATAAATTGACTTTTGCTGATGATTGTCAGAAAGGGCTGTACTATATAATGGCAATACCTTAGTGTCGAAGGTTTGACCTTCTATACTAAGTAACGCACCTCAAAATCTTGAGAATTATCAAACCTTAAGCATTAAACTCACATAAAATTAGTATTTTACTTATTTTAAAAGTACGTCCGGATATCAAAACGAATGAACATCATGTTTTCAATACAAAAAAGAATCAGATCGTAGGGGTATGGAAATGGAATTGCAAAGAAGATTACCTGTGTGTGTGAGAGAGAGAGAGATTTGCTAATGAAATAGCTGTATGAATCACTGAATAGCTAATGAAGTATCTGTAGTACGGTATCATAACCATCATCGCCATAAGAAATACACAGCTATAGCTACTGTCGTGCTTTTTGCTCAGTTTTTCTTATTTAGATTGAGGTCTGGCTCAAGACTTTCCAGAAAGAGAAGGTAAGAGACCGAAGATAGGGACTAGAGAGAGAAAGGAACGCGTCATGTGGTAAGTGGATGGCGGACAGCAATAAAATGCGCTAATTTATTTTGGTTTCATTCGGATGTCATTTCTGTGAAAAGTAAAAATAACCAACAACAACTGTGAAGCACATAGCACTTAATTGGAGATCGAGTTACCAGGGAAGTTCGTAAAACTATCATCCAGCTTATATGAAGCATAAACATGTGTACAGGACTGGCGGAACTATGCTCTTTATTAATGTGCCACCTCAACATACCTTGATCCCCGATTGTATCAGTAAAGGGCAACAACTACAGATAACTTACTTACCGTTTTAGCCCATTAGAAATACACATTCCTGATGGGATCAGCTGAGTGGTAGACATTTGGTTTCAACAAGGAATAACAATCAAATTTTCATCATATTTGAAACGTTGATTCACTTATCAGTTTTGATCATAGAACAGTATGTTGGAAGTAATGCAATACAAGAGACGTGGGATTCATAATGAGGTGCTGTTCTAGCTGTATTGTGACGCTCTATTGCACAGAAGAGGTGCATTGGGGCCTGTTGTCCTAGCAACACAAACATTTTCCTGGATTCATAGTCAAAATATTAAGATTATGACTAATTAATAATATGGTAATAATAATATTTACTGTTATTTGAACTCACTACCGGCGCAAAATTGATCTTTCGTCGGATTTAGTACCTCATTGAAAGAATAATACCACTTCTGATATTACTGTATAATGTTTTATGAGGAGTTGGAAGACATTGAGTTATGAGACATTGTTCTGGAATTCAAAAGTAACTCGACAGTATTGGGCAGCCAACCATCGAATTTGACGAGGCAACGCTACAGAATGCTCCGTTCCCCTACTAGGCCTATCTCACTCCTTCCTTTCCTCCCCGTTCCATTCTAGGCGGAAATATGTGACAAAATAATTGTGAAACATGTAACGGAGGATTAGAAGAGCCGAAGATGAGCCTAAAACGCACAGACTGTGAAAAGTTATTACCACCTCATCACAACTATAGACTAGAGCCGTAGCCCCCCTCTCACTTCCTCACCCCCCCACCACTGGTTGGCCGCACAATATAATACAGTACTTGGACTATGGCGGCATTCGCTATTTATGACATTGGACACAGGGATATTATCCGAGTTTATGACTGTTTTACAGGGAGGCTGTGAGCCTGCTTTGCTATCTCGGTACGGGCCTAGCATACCTGACACACACACAGATTAAAATTTCTCTCGCTATCCGGTATTGTAATAATGAGAGAAAAGAAGAGTCAAACGCAGAGAAAGATGAGACAACGAAAATGTGTATTTCGATGTGTTATCCGGTGACCATCTCTTTATTAGCCATCTCTCTCCTACACATTCTTCAAATTTCCCAGCTACCTCTTTCCGTCTCTTTCATATTGAGCATGGTGGATGTCTTCCTTCAAGTATTTCTCTTTTTACAAACTCAGTCGTTAGAAACGCTGCTGACTAGTAGAGGGTTGTATCATGATGAAGGGCACATCAGACATAATATTATAAGCCTACAGTTTCGTTTATCATGGTCAGATCGCAAGCTAATGTTATTCAAGTGGGTAACCCATGGAATAAATCAACAATGTTGAGGAGTACCTTTTCATGGAATATTAAAACAACTATTGGAAACTGAGTAAAGAGGAATAATGTTTTCTTTTTACTTTAGCTGTAATGGCATTCGCTATTTATGGCATACTAAAACCTACCTGCTGCTAGGCTACCCACCCCAAACGACTCTTAGTAGCGATTATGATTTACGTTATGATAATTTTGTGTATTGCCTTGAAAAAGACGGAATTTGAAGTGATATTCTGTTCAATATAGTAAATTTTTAATTTGGAAAGTTTAGAATCAATATGTATCCTAATGTGAACAGTTCACCAAACGATGAGATCTTGAAAATAACACTAACAAGCAACTACAGAAGCTGTAGTACATAAATGACGAAGTATAGTGAATGAAAGCATAGAAAAAGTAGTGGTTACTATACAATAGAGTATTATATACCCTATACCTATTCTCTTACTTACTATAATATAAAGGACATAGAATAAGAGAAATAGTTTTTCATCCGAGCGGTAATCAGGGACAACTCAACTAATCATCTGAAGAACAGACTTAATCAATAAACTAGCCGGTCAGATGACCTCCAATCACAACACAGATCTCGTCCAGTGTGTAGCATTCTCGTCCTTCTTCTCTAATCATCAAATAGCCTACTGTCCTCATCTAATCATCAATTGATTGCATTTGCAGACTTCGCTCAAAATTATTATTTGCCTTTCACAAGACTTTATCCTACTCATAGTTTATTTAATCATATTGCCTAATAGGCATATAACCTCAGAAAGCTTATTCCCCACAAGAAATTACATGTGTAGATCATAAAAATGAATTCTACCTTCATTATTCATTATATGACAGCACAGTCCTACTGAGAAGTAACTTAAAATTGAAAAAATTATTTTTAATTGGCAAATAACTGGGAATGAAATTTTAAGAACAAATAACTCAAGTATATTTTCAACTAAATCAAAAGATTAATACTATTCTTGTAAAATAATGAAATAATACTCAACTGAAACCAACTACTTGTGTACATTGTAAACTACAAAACGCAATTTGGAATACAATGAAATTTAGAGTCTGTACATGTATTTCATATCAAACTCTAATTCATCGAACTGGAGTTTATCGATAGTTCAATATCGATACGAGTGGACACTTTATGTTACATCGTAATGTTTGTGTAAAGTGAAGAAATTGATTAGGCAACCATACTTGACAGTCAGGAAAATTAAATAAAAGTAGTTGACAGTAGGGAACACAATTTCCAAGTCTTCTGGCACCCTTGTTTATTATTATGGTGAACAGCACCAAAGCCGCAATCAAATTGAGCAGAGCAGAGGAAACTAGGCGTTTGATCACATTATGGCGAAAAAATGGAGATGGATGAGAGAAATGGGGAAGAACAAGTAAGACGCGATAAAGCACCTCCGAAGATAAAAAAACGGATTCGCCCGTACTGTGCCATACTTTCAAATATAAAAATTTAATACCGGTTTGAGTCGTAGTCTTTTACGATGATGGATAAAGGAGGTGGATGCTGGAGACTGGGAATACAGCAATAGCTTTCCCCTTAGCATGATGCTATAAGAGAGACAGCCGCCTCTCCACTACCAAATCCCCTCATAAATTCAGCTGTTAATGGAAACGATAGCTTACTGCGCTGCCACTAGACTAATTTAATTTCCAGCGTTTTTTACGATTCGGATTAAGTCGCACTGAATTATAAACGATTATGTTGCCGCTTATTTGTGATTTGTAAACTATACCTTGCTCTCAGGTTTGAAGTGTCTCAATGAACCAAGAAGTCTCTGAAAAGAAGGACTTCAAAGTCTTCATTAGGTTGATGTCTGTCGTGAGGCGGTCTCTAAGTGTGTCTTTGATATTCTGAAACCACTCCCAAATAAATTTGAGCATATTCTCATGACAAAACAAATTTATGCAATTCTCCCGGTTACTCATGACAAAACGAGACAATCCAAACAATTTCCCCTTTATTGTTCATCTAATTGCTTATTTGCAAGATTAGACAGAGTATTAATCTTCGATTACTTCGACAATGCTAATTTGAGATTGATTCTAACAGTCCTTTGTGCAACTGGGACTGGGACATAGCGTACAACGTAATTTAGACTGAGTTGGATATGAGAGAAACTAACAATAATTCACGAATTGGAGAGATTCAATGCATTTTTCCGTTATGCATAACGAAAAGTATGTCTCAAAATTTTCTAGTTCATTTATTTATTCCAGTTTATTCATCACAAAACAGATACCTAATTTCGTAGTTTTTCTATTCATTTTTCAAGTCTTTAAGACTCTGGAAATTGAGTATAAGATAAGATTATTGGTTGGACGTAGAGGAACTAACACTCTACAGACTGGAGAGGAATTTAATGCATATTTATGGTAAGACAATTCGCACAAATTCCCAATGTATTAGCTGAATGCGAAAACTTGCGCTCAGCTGAGAGATCTTAGAAAACAATCCCCTCGATAGTACTAGGCTTGTTAAATTGAAATATCATACATTTTCCCGAGAATATGTAGCAAATTATTAATTGGGTCATTATATCTTCCAAATTTTCAGAAGATGTCTAGTTTAATCATTGCATTATCAAAGACTGATTGTGCAATTTTGGTAGAAAAATATTGAGCTAAGAATTCTTAGTTCCTACATAGTGCTTCCCACGAAGCACTATGTGGGAAATTACACTTCAAGTGAATGATGCAAAAACTACATGGTCAAAAAGACAAGGCAATTTACATTATTATTTACTTCCAAAAAAATCTGACTATACAGTGCATGATCTCTGAGTATTAATAGCCCTACAGATTTTGAAATGAAACTCTATACTATATTTCATATGTCTTGCTCGATCCCAGACTTGACAAATCTATTTCATTTACCACATGGTGAATGCGGTAACTTTATGACAGAGTGTTGTATAATAGTTTCATGACAAACTTCATTGTTGTCTTTACGGCGCGGTACCTATGCTATACATCAAACAACACGACCACCTGGATTTCGTGACATATTATCGACAGTCTGGATCATATCGACAGTCATATTATCGATAGTCGATGATGTGATGGGAGCCCGTCACGAAAGCGATCGCTTGATCTTAAAACATACCTCTAAGTAAAAGTTGGATTGAAATTGGGATTTGTATTCAATAGCGGATTTTCCACGAAGTATAGTAGCAATGGGATTTTGAGGAGTAAGGAAACTATAACTCCTCTACATAATATCACAGTGTCTACAACCGTATATTGCAGGACTATAGTGTAATATGTACTACTAGTACGACCGCACCTTAAACTAGAATTCCTTTGTAAGACCGCCAGACCACTTAGAAAATAACCAGCCGTCTTTATAGTTAGTTCCTTGTGGAACGATCTACCAGTAACTGGTAAATGTAACTAGCTTCAGAATATGTCACAAGAGCAGCTGCTGGGTGGTGATTCAATTCCGTGTACAATGTAGACTTCAAATGTTTCTCAACACCACAATGGATTAAGTCCTTCCTCTTCTTGCAAGGCGCCCCAACCTACAGTATTCGTACTGTCACCGTCACTTGTGCAAGAAGTCATTCTCATTCTTGTATTATTGTTGACTGAATTTAATACTGACGCAGTCGACTGTAAAATACTATTACTGGAGTGAGAAAACATAAAAAACAAGTGTTAACATGATACCGTATTACTCTTATAAAGTGTTATACACAAATAAATCAATTCTTCAATACTTCATCATCAAGTCCAAAAGCGGCCAGGAAAATGATAATTAAATGCTTAGTGTTATCTGATAGGGAGAAGGTTAGAAATTCTACTTCAACATTGTTATCAGTGAGAATGAATTATAATAAATAATGAAGTTCAGTTTAAACTACAAAACAATACTAAAATTGGAGAATGGCCATGTTTAGCATAATATGTGAGATAATTTTGCTTGTAAATCCAATTTTCAGGCATATCTGGTCTCAAAAAGAAACAAACCATCAAATTTGAACTCAACTTACAAATGTAATAAAGTATATTATCCTATTTCATTCGATAGTACACGATAGAGGAATGAATCTGAGATTGGCAATGGCTAACAACCGGAACCAGTATGCTGAATCTGGTAAAGCGTAAAGATACTTAATTTGATCGATTAATTATTGAAATTTCGTTAATAAATTCATTGTCATTTAGAAATAAATACGTCAATCATCTAGATCTAGATAATTACGTGAAAATTCTATCGTTTTAGACCCGTTATCTATTGCTTTGACATGAAGCAAACTGAGAACAAACCTTTTTAGCCGAAAGAATTGGATACTGTAATCTGATTGTAAGGGTATTGATGATATGTGACTCAACACCAAACGATTGCTAATTTATAACTGATTGTAAATGTGTTGTAGAGGAATTGAAAATGAGAAAAATGTTCACAGCCAGAGTGAACTAACCACGAAAACTAGCTGAATACCAAAGATGAACGACCAGAGACTTAAGAGTACGTGTATTCTTTGGAGCCACAACTGTATTTGGAAATGTTTTATCCTAGAACAATGTTCACTTGTAAGTCTTCACGCAAGTTAGCCTCAAGAATAGAATTAACTCTGGTTTGAATCACCATGTTCGATAAGAATACATTTGAATAAATGAAAGACCAAATACGATGGATGAATTCGGCATTCCTCCAAGTACTCTCGTATTATTCCCATTCTCGTGTTCCAAATCAAGACTACAAGACAAACCACGCTCAAACCGAGAGATGTACCGAGACCGAATTACGGATGCCAAGGGGAATAATCCCCCGGATTATGTTTGAAGATACATAATCATCGAAGATGTAACACAATTCAAACTCACCGCATGACCAGCAATACTTCAAGGATAGTTTAGGATAGTTATGGTTACTCACCTGAAAAGGAAGAAAAATATCGTTAGAAATATGACATTAGGTTTGTTGAAATTCAATCCAAATTCAATCATCTCATATGAATTTACCAAATCAACTATTATAAAGGTGGAAGAATATTAAATTATTCACTCAAGAAAAATCATATTGATTGTGAGGAATCATTAATACAAATCGTCATATAAGTGATAGTCGAATAGCATACATGTTATTTTTAAAAGAATCAGCTCATAGAAGGGATTTTATTTGTACAATTCAAAATTTTTTGAAAGATAATTTTTTTAAAGGTAGAAAAGGATAATGAAAATTATCTTAAATATTTAATCAAAAGGGTTTTCAGCATACATAACTACTAATGTTTTGAACCGTACAATCATTTAATATTCAATTCTTGACTTTTTTCATGCTCAAATATTCATTCTTTCATGCATAAAACGACCATGATCATCATTTTTTTTTAATTCGCATAATTTGCGTGTTTACAAAAATAAAAATAGATATTATCTTGAGATTGTGATCTGAACGGTAGAGCTATGTCCTGATAATGGAACCAATTAGTGATAATTTTCAGTTAAATACTCAGCCACGCTAATTGGTGGAGCGATAAGGACAGATCCAATAAAAAAGCCAAATTTATTTCAACCTGGCTGGAATCTTGAAATCAGATAAGAAAAACTTGCTAAGTTGAAATCCATCGTAAACCAGCCTTAGAATACAATTTCTTGTTTTGCCTCAATGTTTCCATGCAATCTATGAAATTAATTATGGGAAATGATGTTTATATAATATGAATTCTACTGAAGAAGTACTAAAAGTATCATGAAAATATTCTAAAAATACGATTATGAAATTTTAGTCTCATGTTACAGACAATTCAAAGAACTTGAAGATATCACCACATTGAAATTTGAATCTTTCAAATGAGTTTAACTAAGAGTACAGCACTGAGAGTTATTGGATGAGGAAGCGAGGACGTTCCAATGAAAATGTTCAACTGATGAAAACTTGCTGAAGTTGAGAGGTTAACTGGAAAGGGGTTTTGTATAATCTGTTTGAGCCTTGTTCAATTTTAAGCCTGGATCTCATTTTAGAATACCAAAAATTGTATTCCCTCAAATATGTATTCAACAATATCATTCACAGCCATGGAAAAGTAGCCATAGTAATTAAACACAATGCAAAACTATATTCAAGAGCATTTTAAACAAAATTTCATCACCATTATATTGATTTTAGAATTTCAAGGTAGAAAAGCATCAAACTCACTATCACTACCGTTCCGTCCTGTTATTGGACATAATCAGAGCAGTAAAAAAGAATGAATCCACAACACAACAACGTTCCATTTGTTCAACTCTGGAAACAGAACCTCATAAACATCATATAACTTTTTCTGTCTCAAAAACGTATTTTTTCTCCAATGGGAAAAGCCTGTTGTAGGTTTCATTAAGAGTATCAATTGTGGATTTCTGAATGAATTAATAAATAAATAGACAAACAAATCACATCATCTGTTTGTCTCATACGAGGGAAAATGTCAGAATAAATTATGATTTTCCCAGCTTTCAACTACAGTACTACTTTCTTGTCGGTGTGTATTTCAAGAAGTTGTTCACTTACAGAGCAGAGCCAACCAAACAATTTATTGTCCAAACAATATCGATAACGCGGACTGAATAATCCGAGCAAAATATGGTGGAATTCATGATGCTTTTCACTAGTAGTTCACCCATTCATGAAATATGGAAAAGGAAGCCGATCTATTTGTGGAGTGGGTAGCATTCGGAGACGAGAGTTGCTGCATGCATCTCAGTTCGAGAGAGCTGACTGGTTGACTCTCACAGCTAGCGGCAAAGCTATAATTTTGAATATTTTCTGTTGCATCAAATATTGATAGATGAAGGGAATGTTGGGGAACAATAGTTTTATTAGGAGTCGGGATCAGAACATCTGCCCCCTTCATCATTTATACAACAAGTCTCCGCATAAAATCGCAAACAACCGTGTCAAGCGATTACCCGACGTTCCTCTAACAAACCGCGGTCCGCTCCCACTTTTTTGCACTGCCCTAATCATAAGACACAATTTGCTGCTATAATCAACGCATCATTTATTAACCATCTCCATTTCTACATCTCGCTCTCAGCTTTACCATAAATACAACAAAAACAGACCTATACATTCAATAATAACACAGTCTGAACCAGCATTTTTGCAACCTGTACAATATCCAGCCAATATTACATCAAGTTTTATTCCACCTTCACATTATTACTGTATTCTAGGTTAAAACTACGGGGTTTTTTGTTTAGATGCTCAATAGTCTTTCATTTTCTAAAGTATCCCCTTTACACAGATCTATTACATCTACTACAGAAACATTTTCTACTAAAATAATTTCTAAGATTGTAAACCTTGGGCAAATCTATAGATTTCTAGTTGGAAACTATTAGGTACAATCACCTGTGATAATAGAGTGAAGCTTAACACATTATTATAAATATAATAATTGAAGTTTAAAGAAATTGTTAAGGATCATGAGAGCTCTTGTGTTGCAAGAGCTCTCGTAAACACGATGTAAATACAAAAGGCTTTGGCAATTCAAGAAACATTCTAAAAAACTTGAGCTATTCAGAAAAATGTTTCTGGATTGAAGGTCAAGCTCAAACTCTTCAATATTATATTGTCGTTTCTATGGTAACTTATAAATCAAAATCAATATAATTTTAACATAACATATGTATACAATTTTAACATAATAATTATATGCATATTCGTTATTAGATAGCCTACCCATCCAAATGGGTTTGATTTTCGATTTAGGCCAGACATTTTTGTTTAGCATTCAATTAATTGCCGTATAAAAAATATTCATCGTTAAGCGCATGTCTTCATTACAATTAAATTACATGAATCATCTAATCTCAGCTGATATAATTGATAAAATTTCAAATATTTTTGGATATTATCCTTAAAAAAAGGATTGTTTACCATAACAGATCATTGTAAGGGTGGTCCCCCGCTAAGGCCTTATCCGCAATTTATGAGAACCAAAAATTGCCTAAAACTGCATGACCAGTCATATCTCATCATCCTTACTGTGTTATGATGAGAGAGTTAACAGGGAGACAACGTTATGTTATTCTTTAGTGTTTGTAATTCCTTAAGATTTCGATAGACTTTTCAAGTCATGATTTCTTCTCGCTAATATTACACTTGCCATTAGACAAGCGCAAGGTGAGAGCTTATATGGGCATCACCATACAATCAAACAACTAAATTCTCTGTCCTCTATTAATCTAATTTCTCTACTTCTTCAATTATACTTATCAATAAATTACATCCTATCCAAATTCTACAGTTGTTCAACTACAAAAAAACCATTTCATCACAAAAATATATTTGATTGAAATATTATCTCTGGAGGTTTTCGTTACTGTGACAAGCAGCAATTTTCCGCAATAGTTGTGGAATCGAAGGGGGTCCAGGGAGAAGATAGACGAGACTGAAATACTAATCCATCATGTACAGTACACTGTAATTGTGTACATTAGAAATGCAAGTTTGTCACGTTTCGTTTTTTGAAAAGTGAAAAAAAGGAGAGAAAAACAGCAAAAACAGTCGTCCTATGATAGTTGTAGGACCGGTCTGGTGAGGAGGCTTTGTACTTCTCCACAGCTTGCCGACAGCCTCAAACACATACATATAAATATATTTCCTAACTATATAACTTGTAGTCTGGGTCTCACCAGGACAAGGTACAAGCCTTGCATCTCCCTCCAACGACATACCAAATTAAGCTACAACACTTGAAACCTCACTTGGCGCAGTTACACCAGTCATTAGAGTGCCT
Source organism: Laodelphax striatellus (assembly GCA_017141395.1). Classification (NCBI taxonomy): domain Eukaryota; kingdom Metazoa; phylum Arthropoda; class Insecta; order Hemiptera; family Delphacidae; genus Laodelphax; species Laodelphax striatellus. The sequence continues at coordinate 4,656,921 of CM029544.1, forward strand.
CCTCTTCGAAATATTCAAATTCTTCCAAGAGTTGGAAATATTTTCACCGGGGGGAAATAGACACTGCGCTCCTACTAATATGCTGGAAGTTATTTGTGAAAAGAATTTGTAATTGTTGAGGCACTCCTCCAGCTGTAATGTTAGAAGCTGATGGTAGGAGGAGTAGGATGGGAAGAGGATAACAAAGAAGAAGTGAGAAAGAAGCGGACAAAGGAAGATGGTAAATGAAAAGAAGACGAAAGGGTGAGCAAGGAAGATGATGAATAAAAAGAAGAAGAATTAAGAAGGAAGAGAAAGATGTAAGTAGATTTGAGTTGTAAGGAGAAAAAGGAATGTTCAAGAAAAATAAGGAAGATGAAAGACAAGATTAATAAGAATAGTAGAAATAAAACTTTATGAACTATTTTTAATGATAATCATTTGACGCTTGAAGCCTAAAATATCAGCCAATACCACAAGTAACAGTAAGCAATGATTACAGTCAACGGATCAAGTTGCACAATAATCAAATACTACAACTTGAGAATAGTTACAGTAGTAACAAAGTCATCTCATAATAAAGAGTATAAGTTGAAAAATTCAATCAATCCAAGATGGTTCTTTAAAGTTAGGAGCTTCCTATTCCACTTTAGTACACATAAATTGGTTGATGCAAATTCCAACTTGAACCGCCATTTTCCACGTCAAACACCACTAGCCAATCACATGCGAGCTGCCATCTATACGTATGACACTCCCCTCACCATAGGTTCCTCCCCTCATTCTCATTGGTTCACGCAAAGTTGTCTGAGAAAATGGAGTACGTCTTCGTCCTCCATTTCTTCAATGAGGAAGACCACAAATTAATGTTTTAGCATTTCACAGAGAACTGGACAAGATGAACTGGAATTGATAGGCTGGTTATGTATTGAATTAATGATAACTTCGCAGTTCGTAATATCGATCAAGAAATTCAAAACTTGTATTCAGTCTTTATTTCAATGACTACTCTCCATGAGATGTTACACAAGAAATCATGTGTTTTCGATCTTGAAATTATAAAATATACAAATAAACAACTAGGTAGCACCTAGTAGTAGTCTACAACAATCAATGATAAGTAAAAGCACAAGAAAGCAAAGGCAGGCCGAAGAAATCACCCTTCAAGGCAGGAGTTCAAGTGGCAACGAATATTTATTTGAAGATAGTCACTCTATCTCCAGGGTTCAACATCTGGAGAATTTCAAAATTGAATTCCCACTGCTTCAGTTCATAACATCCCACCTTCTCACTCTTTCTTTCTCTCTCTCTCTCCCTTTTTTCTCTCTCTCTTTCTTTCTCAAATTCACTTACTCTTCTCTTTTTCTCTATCAATTCTTCGCTTTCTTTCTCTAGTACTACCTCATGCTCTCTCAACATCATTAAACAAAATACAAATCAACAACTCATGTTTCCAAACATCTAAGCGCCTACCAATGTATAAACACTACAGATTCAACGAACCTGTTGAATTAACGGGTTTTTGGTGATGAACCAAACGTTTCAACTGTTTTCTTTTGAAGTAAACCAGTTGACGTTTCAACTATACTTTTCACACACATTCTGGCGTAATTTCAAGCGGTACACCTAATGGCTGGTTGATGAAAGAAAGAACGATCACTTATCAACACAAGTGCATACAAGTAGTTTGAAGCAATATAGTATTAGTATTCATTTAATAGCATTAGAGTTAAATTAAAGTACAGTATGAGAGTTTTTCATAGTATTACTGAATATTCATCACTAGAATGTTGCTATGACCTCCGTATTTGGAGTATTTATACGACCATATCCGGGAATTGAAGAAGTGTTGGGTGATTTTGGCCTGTTCCACTTTCCTAAATATATTGTATTTTGTTGAAATGATGTAATAAAGTTACTATTTCTTGTGCATAGAGGATAGCATAAATAAGTATTGGAAAGAAACAACACAATAGCAGAGGCGCATAACTCTTACACTGTGATAAATAAACACGATAACGTTTCAACTGGTTCATCACTAGTTTTAACCATCACAATAAGCCTTAACAGTTTTTTGCGTTGACGATAAAAACGTCAACGGCCCATCACTACAAAACACCAACTACCGAAACCTAAATGATGAGAGGCAAAAAACCAACTACCACATTTTTACTAGACTGCTCACAAGTGAAGCTACTTGGCTACCACCATTTTAGACCCTTTAAATCAATCAAGATGGCTGCAATTCCAACTCACTTCCCCCTAAAAAACTCGAAAACATCTTTCTACAAGAGGTTGCCTGTTATTTTCCATAACATGTGAAATGAGACAGCTTAGCCCACTCGAATTAAAACATTCCTAGTCAAAACATGACTCCGGAAATTATTGCTTTGGTGATTGACGCATCTCAAAATCCTATTAGTTCATACTAAAATACCACGACAAAACTCCTTCAAATAATATTAAAATCGTAAAACCTACTTTTTGTAACCTGAACAAATAGGGGTGAGCTTTTAGTAGAACGGCACTTATCTTGTGAAATAACTTAAGTGATTAATTAGGAAAAGACTTCTTCAGTTGGTTTGTTTAGTAACAGAGAACGTTCACTATCTAGAATATAGTCACTCCGTGAAATTGGGTTTTCCACGCTTCGAATGGTTCTAATTTATAAGGCTCGAAAACAATTCTCTCTATTCCATTGGGTTATCAGTTATTTATTAATTACTCACTCATGGTACTTTTCGTTTCTTCAACTTCAACATTTGATTAGTTGGAAGGAGCTAGATTACATAGTTTCATAGTAAAACTATAATAATAGCAATATTCTTTATTAGTGGGAGACGGGTTGCGGTTTACTACGCTGTTATAAAGAAACATTCTGGAATAAAATCTATTGTACGATTATTATGTATCAAATGAATTACATAATTATACAGTTGAGTTGAGATTAATTGATGATACAGGATCAGAAAAGGATAACCCTGTGTAAAAATATGAATTCACAATGACAACTTTGACTTATTGTTTAGATTAGTTGTTTATCGATAGTCTTTGGAGAATATTCCACAAGCCTAATTTATTATCAATTATAATTGCAATAACTTTTAGCATTTAAGAATCATCGAATCAATCAAGTTTCACAATGATTATATTAGCTCAATTATAACGGGATATTTCACAGAGTAGCAATCAATCTAATAAATGAAAGGTTGACTTATAAGAAATTGACGAATTCGCCGGGTATGATAGTGGTTATTATAAAAGGCACGTAGAACACCCCTTGGACAAGGCAGCCTTTTATTCCATCACTTCCTTACATCATACCATTCATTGTCGCACGATGCTTATCTCTTAAATAATCGATAAGTCTTGTTGGGGCTCCTTTTGTCAAGCCTCTGACTTATAGAAATTTCAGCATTTTCTCTGCTTGCCTCTCAGAAATACACTCTCTTAATCAATCTCTCCTCTACTTCTCCTCTCTTCTTCCACAACACACTCTTAAAAACTTGAGGTGGGGTAACGTGTCTTTAAAACTCACAATAGGGCTTCGATTTTATTTTCCACCGTTCTACCCCTCGGAAGTAATCTTGTTTCCCGAGTACTCCAATTACTATGCAAACGAATACGAATAAAATTCTGATTAAGCATCATATAATTCTTGTTTATTCATCTAAAATTGAGTGGAAATTTATAATCTGAAATAGAAGTTTTATTAGATAAAAAGTTAAATTTATGGGTTTTATGACCTGCCTTGAAAAAATCTACGATCTGCCCTATTTTTATAGTCAAATGTTAAAATGATGTTTCAATTAGAACATCCAATGGTTTCTGATTTTATCCAAATTATTAGGAGAGCGAATTTATTGATAGGTGACTTCATCATAGCAATAGAATTAATCACTAAATAGATCTTCAGTGATTAGAAAATCTGAAAAGATCCATGTGAAACTAAATGCAGCCTTAATGATTTACTATTTTCAACTATGTTATAGAATTTAGTGTGAAAACTAAATAAAATAAATAAATAAATAATAAATTTATTTCCTTCAAAACGAAAACCTAAGGATACATTAATAAAACTGACCTCATTCATTTAAAATGATGTCTTAATACAACATTTCTTCTTTTGCGCATTCTTTCTTCCTTATTTCTGTAAAAACCTCTCTATATTTTATTATTTTTGTGAACTAGCCATGATTGTTTCAGGTCAGCTCTACAACCAAACAAAGTCCCGCACTTAATTGTCCAATTTAACAACATAATTGATTTTCGAGTAGCTTGTGGCAGCAATTATCAAGTTATTAAATTTCACTTTATTTGCACGAGATTATCCCAACTTATAATTTGGAATTAAAAACGGAGAGATCTTATGTCTTCATTGAGAGACCAGACGGACCACTTGAGGAGAGACGAATCTTTATTCCCCAGGCGATAAAGTATATATATCCTATACATTCTACACCCTCCCAGTCTTTTCTCAGGTAGCAGAAAGCTATTTTCAAGGGTTTTCGAGACTCATGTGTTTGAGATACAAAGGTGAACCGAAACTGAACATCTGCAACGTCCAAAAATAACAAAGAACAGGACCTTCAGCTGAAAATCATTCAAGCAGGACAGAACAAGTCCTTCTGAACAGAGAGTAGAAGCAGCCTGTTTCATAGGTTTCTTGCAAAGAAATAAAATTTATAAACCATGAAAGAGGACTGAACAGGAGGGATCAACCTCAAGGACCACAGGGCTTCGGCATATAAGAATAGACTAATCAGGTGCCGAGAGCAGAAGGGAATTTGTGAGCTGAATCAACGAGGAATCGAACAAATAGAAACTTCTGACTTGTAGATGTAGAAAATACCTAATGTAGGAATCTACCTATTTCAATAGTATGTTTACTTATTGATCAAGTTTCAAAATGACTATAGCCTACATTATTATCCTGTACACACCCCAATTCCAATTTTAGTTGATCGACAAGTTGAAAAATAATGATATAAAGAAAGAAATACATTGGAGAAGTACCATTCTTACATTGAAGATGGTCTAAAATTTAAAGTATCTAAATTGATTGAAAAATCATTAAATACAAGCATAATGTATGAAATGACTGTGAAATGCATGTAATAAAATACCAGTCCAAGTTATTGGACGAGTTTCTTATCTCTGAACATCTTAAACTAGGTATTAGTATAAAGGAAGCTATATTGATCCTTATTTAAAGGACATATTGAAACCTACATTAACATGTATACCAACTTAATCAACGGATAAATAATACTTATTATACTTTTATCAACGGACAAAGAATACTTGGAGATTCACTAATCTAAAACTTTCAAAAACTTATTTCTCATTAGACAAAGCCCGCATGAATTTTACTGTTTCGTTAGAACTTGCTGAGATAAATTTTCATTAAACATAAATGGATTAAGATTCATTTCTGGAAAAATGTACATATGCTAATGTAATGTGGACACCCTAAAGGATAAAACACATCAACGTCATTACCCATATTTAATTGAAATATTAGCTCATTGTAAGCGAAAAGTACACCCATGTGGTCGGGTAGCGAATCCCTGGCATGTAACAGACATTGATTAGCATTAGTTATGCCCTGTTAAAACTTGCAGTTGACAATTACAATTGATAATCGACTTTGATTGTTCGGTCAGTGGACAATAATGAATTATTTACAGTATTTTCATTTGCTGAGGGTGGAGGTAGTAGATGAACTGATATTTCGGACGCTGTCCATTCAATGAATAGCCCCTATTTACTTTTTATGCCGGCTCCTTTGGGTTGGAAACCATTGATCCATTGTTTCGCTTCGGCGGGATTGATTTTGAACCCTCCACTTCCGAAAATATTGTCAGACTGCCATCACTTGCAGGGCCATGTGTGTGGTGTGTGCAAATTTCGGTTCAATGCTGAGAGAGACTGACCAGTACGCTCACACGACAATTCAATCGAATCATCCGGCTCAACTCGGAACAATATTTTCAAAAACCTCACTGACAAGTAAAATGAGCTGAAAATTAGTTATTGGAAGAGGTTATTTCAAGATAATATGGGATCTCCAGCACAATTCCTGACAAGTATATAGAATTTAATTACATTATTTATTAATGTCAAAGAGGTATCTAAATCAACAACGATCACATTCTTTGTTTTAGGTTCAAAATTTCTTATTTGAATGGTGTAACAGCCTCATGATATGCATATATAATCTGATTAGTTTTTTAATTAACGCATGCAAAAATCATTACAATTACTTCAGAAAAACATTCAATTAAACCAATTACAATATTTTCAGCATAGGGAAAAACTGGATCAACTAAGGCTGGACGCACACCGATGAGGCATTTTAGTGCATTTCAGGCATCCAATCATTATAGGCCTATTGAAATAAATAATTTTTGATACATACTAGCAGAGAATTCAATATTGGGAAATGTTAGATACAATGTAGAAACGAGAAGTAAATTGAAATAAATTGAGATAATAATTGCGAAATTGAAATAATTAATTCTGTCGGTGAAAAATGGATTTTTCTGAATAGATTTCCTGGGGAAAAGTTACTGAAAAAAACTAGGGTTTCCCTATTAATGAGAGACGATGTTGGCGCCATTGATAAAAAATCGATGTTACGTGCTGAAAGGGTTGTTCCAGAAAACTGAAGCTAAAATAACGCAGCATGCACCCCTACTAATCAAATAAAGTTCCCTGTACCCACCCTAACAAAGTCAGACTTTTGATCATCACTGCCCAAGTTGACACGGGGGACATTTCGATTTTCATTTTTAGTTTTACTGATTCGTTATTATTTGCTAAGTTTCAAAACTCACTTTTGCTAAGAATCAAAACTCACCATTTAAATTAATTTGATGAATGAATAATCCATCTCACATTTATTATAAATGTATTATCTAGATAAGATTGCAATAAAATAAGATTAAGACAAATTATTATTATTCAATCTAATCTAATCTTACTGTAGTATAACTTAATTTAATATAATAACATAGGACAAATCCTATTAATGGAAAAAATCAATTAACCTGAACAATATTTTCCGACTAGCATTGAAAGCAAGGACAACTCAATACACTGTAGTACTTTTTTGTACGTAATTCATTATTTTTCCAAGTTGCACTCCTCCAGCGCATGCCATAGAAGCGCCAACCAAGAATTCGACTAAACGCTAGTTTCACGTGCGGGCCCGGCGGCTCCTATTATCCGAGAAAGAGAGAATCGGTGTGAACCATCATTTCAATGATAGAGTTGACACTAGCCTAGTTGTTACACAGGTATGCCAGCTATTGTTACATGTGGCGGAATTATCCGAGATGAATATGGTGTTGTGGCTAAGCGAGCCGCGGGCCCGAAAAGAATGGCTACGAGTTGAGATATTAGTGATGGTTAGGAGGAACGTGCATAGCCACGATTAGAGCAACGCGTCACGGTCACCTCACTAATGATAGGCCGGGCTCAAGCGTCTATCCAGATACAAAAATTAATCACAGCTGTTTTCAATGCTGATGTCGTCATGAAACGTTGTCAATGATTGGTCTGTGACAATCCACAACTAATCACACACCAACACTCACACAAAAAGCAATTCAAAATTCTTACTCCGATATTAAAGTTGGTGGGAAAATTCTTGGAACCGGCAATTCCATCACTATTGTGAACTGTCAATGTGCGATATTTGAAATCTCAGTTCATCTATTCCATTGCTGGAGAGAAATTTCTGGGAACTTGTCCAACCGTACCTAAATTCTCTAGAGCAGTACTTATAGCGTTCGGTTTGCCTCAATTATTCTATTCTGGTACATCAATCTCACTGCTCAACTTTTCATTTAAAAAATTCCAGAGAATTTCAAACTCCTCCTCCAAACATGAAATTATTCATTTCTTCAATCAATTATTCTATTCTGAGAAATGCATCTCACTGCTTAACTGTTAGAAATTAGCTAATCAATTCGTTTTACATATTCTCTTGACGGGAGCGAGTAACTGTCCTCGTGAACTTCATAGTTTTCCAACAATACAAGCATTTCATTCTCAATTACTAAAATATCAACAGCTAGAGTCTTTCTTAGTCTTTTCAACTAAGAAACTTCTTCTTGCAGCTCCTAATGAATTGAATATCGTATTATCATATTTTATGTGCATACATTTTGATAGTATCTCTATTCTTAGTTACCATGCTTGAAAGATTGATAACTATTACTGTTCTAGAAGAATATTGAAAAAAAAAAGAATCTTATCTTCAATTTATTTGCGATAAAACGTATTATGTACAGTTATTATTCGTTGATACTGAATTTGGGAAAAAATTATCATTGTATAAGAACCAAGTAAAAATATTACACATCATACTGTCTGGTGAATCTAAATGGGATTATCAACGACTTGACTCTTGAAAAAAATTCAAAAATACAGTTACACAACAGCTCCAAACTCCAAACAACTTTTCAAGTTTTCAATTCACCAATGACAATCGTTTGTAGCTTCTAGATAGTAACAGCTGTTCGCTTGTGAATGGGATCCCAGTTAAAAATTTTAGAACCCCATGTGTAATTATTCAGAAGCCCAAGCAAACAAACGGGAGGTGGCGCTCCTCCTCCGCAAATGAAACCTTGCTGCTTTTGGACGCTATTTGAGAACATCGCGTGTTATTAGACCAAAGACAAAGCCGAAACTTTCGTTGAAAAGAGCTTCACCAATAAGAAGGAAGCATTCTTAGCAACGGAGTGATTGGAAATTATTCACTCAATGAATTATTTCGGGAATTCAAACTTTTTAGACTAATGATCCCTGATTTTTTTGTTTTTGTTTGCTCGTACACAGAAACAGTTCGTTTCGACAGAAATTGTTGATTTACTCTTTAGTATCAGTTGATTTATTATGTTGATATTGTTTTTTAATTATATTTCATTAATACTGTAGTATGCAAAAATGGGATAACGAATAACCTGGTAATACCAAGATCCCTCATCAAAAAATGCACAAGCCTAGAGCTCAAATGGGCATCACCCTACAAAAATCAACTTCCAGACTAAATATGTTTCTTACATGTGCTTGATACAAGCATAGGTATTATACAAGAATCTCAATTTAATCCATGATATTCAACAGAAGATAAAAAGTTATTGATTAGGGTTATGCATTAAAAAAGTTATTCATTAAAGTGGAATTCAACAATTTTTTAATTTCAATTTTATTTCTAATTTAGGAGTAATACCCATGATATTCAGAAATTATACAGCCTAATATTTATTAACTAGTACTGTTATCAAGGTTAGAGTGAATTGAAATCTAGAATAGGTTAAGAATAAATAGTCAAGATAGGTTATAAGTTGATCTGCTATCCACATGATCAAGTAGCTCTTGGATGCCATTTTGTTTTCTTCAAATAGGATATTATTAACAGTACAGCTGAGGATGTGTTATGTGTAACACGAAACCATGGTCTGATGTAAACATTTTGTTTGTTAAATAAAAGTGGAATTTGACAATTTCTAAAAGTTTTTTCTATTACGAAGAGGATACTTAATTTTATACAACTTCATTTTAATAGTCAATTATTTCGAGTAATATTTGTCCTGTAAACAACACCAAGGGGATACTTAATTTCATTTTAATATTATTTCGTCATGTAAACAATCTTAGAGTTGATTTAAAGTAGAAAGTAAGCACATTTTAGTATTGTATCATACGTGAGTCGCAGATTGAAGTTGAGGTGTGAAACACAAGGAATGAAGTCAGTAATCATAAGCAATCTGTTGGCTGTTTGCAAAGAAGTGAATAGCCAGCCAACCCTCCTCGTCATCGCCATAATATTGTGAATAGCATATTCGCCAAGTCTGGTCACGAGTATCAAGCTAGAATTGTATCTCCCTTTCTTGTCAATTACCATCTTCTTTTATTAATCCTCGTCCTTAGTTCTAACTACATCTCAATCCCTTGCATTGACCTCTGGTCACGCCTGTCTGTCATAATTCATGTACTTTCAACAGCAAAAAGACCTCTTCTTCACCTTAAATACATTACTCCAAGTTCCCATCTCAAGATTCATTTCTTATTCAAGGTTCTCATCTGAGATTATCCACTACATTTCTTATTCCAAACCTTCTTCAATACCATCTTGGTATAGACAAGAACTGAACATCTGCTGTTGAAGGCATGATACACTAAATTTCAGCGTCCAACAGCAAGCAACAATTTAAGAATCCATAAAATATACCAAGTTATAGTGTTGTCAAAACGATGATGATAAATTCTCACTATTTTTGAAATTGTGCTGTATTCCCAACAAAATAAGGATAGTGTGAAATAAGCTCAATTACTTATCTCGCAAAAATGAGATTTATCACGTATACAAGGTATTTCAGAACTCCCTACCAATACTCTAGGGCAGGGCTGCCCAACCTACGGCCCGCGGACAGAAACCTTGACAAAACTGAAACTTAAAACATCAACATAGTGTTTCAGCTAAAACCGAAAAGGAAAATTTACATTACAGGAAGCACTAAAATGTGTTCGTTCTATGAGGATAAAAATTACAAAATTTCCTGAGGGAATACAAAATGGCGGCAATTTAAATTTTTGTTCCTTGAATAACCCGGAAACCGTTGATGTTACGAAATTTTTACAAGAATAACTTTTTTTAGTAAATTTAATTACAAATCGATTGAAAACACAAACATTTTGTTGCTTGTTGATAGCTGAAACTATCAACTTGAAAACAATATTACTTTGGCAATTGAAAGTGAATGCATGTAAACACGAGCGACACATTATGTTGCATTTATTGTATGTGGTGAGTGACCAACTACAATACAATAGTTCTGACTTTTGCCTAATGTAATCCTAATTGAGGAAGATGTTCTGGTCACATGTTTCAATTACAGTTTCTGATAAAAGCATCATGCATAATCTGCAGGCTATCATCGCACTATATCTACTCAGTTGACAGCCGTCAACATGATGGCAATTCTGTAAAAGCTATGTCAAAATGGGTCGGTCATGTTAAGAGTAACAGCATCATCACCATCAAACTCAATGCTTGCTTTATGAACCATGCAAATAACCCTCTGTTTGAAACGTTTACGAACAATATTTACATCTAACACATTCAGTTAATACATGTTTAGAATAAATCGATTAATTCAGAATACTGAGAGCTGTGATATAGTACTACTTATAGTGATCATGTTGAACTAGTGAATATTGAATGTTTGAATAATCAATGAGAATCAAACAATATTATTGATTGCCATCCAGTCTAGTATAATACAAACAAAAAATAAATCTAGTTTTAACATCGACTGCTATATACGAAACATTCCAAGATGATCAATTCAATACTCATTGTTGGAAGCATTTTTAAGAAGCATTCTTAAAACGTTAATTGAAGTACTTTTATAATCTAGGACTAGGTGAATATAGGTGAAATCTATTCAAATAAATGTTTCAATGGATATTTAATTTTGCTACAAGACGATGGTTTTACAAATCTTGATGTTAACTAATGAGTCGCGGTTGAGACTAATTTTATAATTAACATCAGATTGATTGAAAGAATTTTTCATACTACAGTATTAAAAATAAGAGAATACAAATTAAATTTACAAACCAACAACATTCAAAATGTAATCACACCAGTAGTGACGAAAAAATTGAACACCTGAGAATACAATATTTCCTCCACTTATTACGTTCAGATTACGAAACTTGTGAACAACACGATTATAGAGGAACTTTGCTTCGATAGGAGACAAACATCAAAAAGAAGTTCGAAAACCAATTTGAAATGCTATTAAAAGTTTAGAGCCGCTCAACCCAGGATAAAGATATCGCTTTGAATTTAGTCTTATTCATCATGAAGCATATAAGTAATCGAAAAGCTATTTACACCCATGTTATTAGAAAAACTTATTTCCCGAGAAATAGGATTTTCTTCATTTCCCGTTTTCATATTTTAGTTTTTCTCATATTAGTCTAGACGTCTAGACCTCGATGTCTGGGACATTCTATCATACAAACGACCAGTGGCTCAATCTCCAATCAACCATTGATAATATTGCTATAATGTAAGAGAACATGTACAATGTGAATATTGCTTTACTTGATAAGAATTGAGATGAAATATTATTAAAATAACAGAAAATATAATTATTTTAAAGCTAATAAGAAATTAGTATTTCCCAGAAAAATGTCGCCAAAAGACGTGAAAACAGAAATTTATCCTCAGAACGGGATCTTCAAAATTTTCCCAAACTGTCTCAAGAAGGGAAATTTTTATTATAAATATTTTTAATTCAATTTCTATTCTATCCACATTATAAATAATATTATTATTGAAGTGATACTACGAAAAACATTTGGATTCTATATTCATCAACAATAAATCCATCATTATATTTAACCTATCATTGTCATTATCGATCCAGTATGGAAGAACGGGGAATGCAGTTTCAGATATAAAAAATTATTTATCAAGATAAATTAATGTTGTTTTTTATAGAGGTGTACAGTTATTGGAAGTATCTCATCCATTACAAACTTGTCAGTCACCTACGTGTTGAAAAAACATCACATGCAGCAGAGATGCATGAGAGAGGAGAAAACTAGAGATATACAGCATTCTCAATTAATCAGTGCATCGATGCGTGCAGTCCAGGTATCAATGAATCGTTTGTTTGTCACGTGTAAAGTCAACAGTTTTTGTCAAAACTAATCAAAACATGGCTATCAAACAGTAATTGTTTTTTGTTCCCAATTTAAAATTTTTCCGAATGTGAAGTAAAAACGGGCTTATCCATGAATAAGCAATGACTGATGCATTAATTGTTAGAGTGGAATAATTGTATGTATTTCTATACTTTGAAATGGAATTGATACCAATGTACAGAGGTAGATAGATGATATAACTAGTAAGGATAGATGGGCTAGTAGGGACCAATTCATTTTTTTGTGGAACTTGAGTGAGTGAATTTTTTGTGTTGACCGTGTCTTTGAGGTACACAGCACGTGTAGCTACGATAGAGCAAGCAATGGTATGGATAGTTGATGGAAGTTTTAGCGAGTTTACAGTGTGAAAATAGCATGGATCAATGGAATTCATGTTAGTGCGTCTGTCATAAATGATAGCGATGGGTGAATGTCTACATCAATGTCGGGCTGACACGAGCTGCTTTATGAAACGAACGCGGTGCACCCAGTTTTGCATATGAGCGACGTAAGCTGCCACTTGATTCAATGTGTACCTTTCAGTCACCTATATTGTGTCCGCAATGTAATTTCGCTATCGTCCTGCAGCTGGAATCAAAGGCCGCCGCATTCAACAAATGACATTGACGTCAGGCGAAACATGTCATCAAAGATGCAGGCCACTGCAAAAATCAACTAAAACTACGCTTCACTACACTTGCAGTTCAAAAGAGAAGCATCCGATGCAATATAGATTTTTTCTAACAGATTTCCTCTCGGCACAAAGGATATTCATGTTCTGCTACAATTGCTACCTCTATTTGATTTTTACCATTCATTTTTTCACTATGAAATCGATTCTTATTCACTTTAAAAAGGAGAATTTTATAATAAAATTCGAATTGGTACGGAACTTAAATAAAAGTTGCATTTGGTTGAAAGCGGATAAAACACTGAGTTACTACATATTCCCATTATTGTTTACAAATCGTGGACTGCATATTCATGATTATACAGTGTTCTAGATAGTAGTCATACAGTAGTGAAGGAAGTCCAGGAGTTGGTTTGATACTGAAAGGGTAATAGAGAGTAATACAGAATTGAGACCTGGATAGGGGATACACTGGAGATAATTTCCTCTATAATAAGAAACAAGACAAAAATAATAAATTTAACCATATCTATTTCAGAAGTAAAATAAATGGATGGTGTTGAGCGATTTACAGTTGTTCTTTATTAGTCGGGCGTGGGAAAAGATAAACCCTTCTACAGTTGGAACTATAGCAATTATTGATGCATTGTCTCAAAATTAAATCTTGTTTATTTTGTTCCAAGCGAAATGTCTATGATGAGCTAGTCAATTGAGCTGTCAATTAACAATTTCTAAGCATTGTCTCGAAATAGTCTTATTTATACTGTATTTATATGAAACTTTTATAAGCCAGCTTGCTACCTGAAATTAATAAGCTCGCGTGATTGCCTTGTATAAATAAATTGTGAAACACCTGGAAATTAGAGAACAACGTTGATTGGAAATAAACATGATTAACATTGTATCGGGTGAAAAGTCAGGTGTTAGTGGCTTGATTAATTTTTCCCGTCCAAACTTACACAGTTAATTGAAAGCTGGATGATGGTTACTAGACGTGTTTTTTGTATTGCCTGACACCTTTAAACTGAAATGTTGACAGCTTATCAACCTCAAACCTTACCCTGAAACACGTCTGAAAATAGTTTCAGGGTGGGGGTAGTTTTGGTAAAGTTCTGGTTAAGTTGTGCAAATTGATTTCTGCTGCCTGTTGGTCAGACGGGGTTGGTCTTAACAACAATCAACTCTCAACTTGTCAAATTTCAACCTTTTGAATTAGGTTCAAACTTGATATTTTGAACTCCGGTGACCCCAATAGACAACAATGTTATAGTAAATGAAAAGTGCCACAATGCAACAAGATTGAATTTAATACAATCCACAAACAAAACTTATAATAGATGAATTAATTTCATTACCCATTACATACGATACTTGAAGACGTAATTTTATAAATAAACATACTCAAATACACATTTATTGATTTCTATATTCCTACGTTCCTCGTCACACAAAAATTTTCACAACTTAAATGAGAACTTAGGCATTTTTGCACGACACTTCACTTATATGCAGAACCTACCACTAATATGCAGATAGATATTACTTGGGAGGCATAGCACAATATAAATACAGTACTAGGCTAATCTTTGAGGCCCGATTTCGCCAAAAACGAAAACCAGGTTTTGAGCGTCGGCGACGTTAACTGTCGCACAAACCTGGCATTCGTTTTGGTGAAATCAGACCTAAGTATTTTTTGAAATAAAGATAGTATCATCTTTGTAACCAAGTTACCTAATTGACATAGTCTTAAGCATATGAATGCCCATGGATCAAGAAAGATATCTGTCTATCTACTACCATATTGAATGTATGTATTGTGGTTGAGTGGAAGTCTGTCTGACGGGAATAGAATAGTTGGCGAATTGTTTTATCGTAATTACATTACAGACTGTTCAAATACAAAACGGTTTTAATTAGTGACGGTGGCTGAGATCCACGTGCGCTGGCTCGGCCCGGAACTAATGCGGCAAATTAAAACAATTGTTGAGCGCCAGTTACAGTACTCAGCTGCTGGCTATGCACTGTGCAGTGCAGCCAGTTTAAAGACGAGTCAAGTTAATTTCGGTAAATTAGGTTTACTTTGTCGCCAGTAACAGGAAGTGTCCTATCGAGTCGACGCGCGCGGCTAGATTTACTACTCTTTTGCTCCCACTAAACGCTGTCGCCGTCTGGCTGCGTTTATCAATTCTATTTAGAGTACAGCAGCCGCAGCAGCTGCACTCAGCAGTACATGCTACATGAACATGAGCCATGATCAATCGTAGCTAGAAAAAACATTGATTTGGAGACAAATTCAAAATTCTGGCGTTGATCAATTATTCAATGAAGAAAGTGTATGAAAAATGAGTCTGCATTTATTCCTTGAACAATTCAATCGTATTTGGTTCAAACATGAATTCGAAAACTTTAGGTTCATAATCATTAGTAGACTATAAACAGAGAAACAGTTTTGGGCTAGGCCAAATTGTTTTCTCTGAAATAATATTGTCATGATTTGTGTAAATGAATAAAAGGAAGGAAATACAACATGTTCATAACAGGTAACATCTAAATACAACGTGAGAGCAACAGATCAATTTCAGCGTCTATAAACATGAATTTTGAAATTAATTAAGGTTCTGATTAATTTGATTATTATTGGTTTAAAGTGTTTGTTCATAAGCAGAGACTGACCGATCAAAGGTATATAAGATTAAAATTTTATCAAATAATAAAATTGTATTTAAATGTTTAGTATGACTGTGACCACTTTAGGGGCAGCAGATCAAATTGTAGCTGAATTTAGAGATAATTATAGGTTCTGATTCTCTTATTCATAGAATCATGTGAATTAAATTTGTTGTAATCATCGATCAAGGTATCAAAATGTATGCATATTCTATGAGGTTGACAAATAGGGGATAATATAAAAAATATTCGAGGAGAATTATTGTCTGGCGTGCTTCATTAAATCATTGGTTGATTACGTATCACTGGATTCAGTTTATTATTGAAGACTTAATGCCTCTTCTAACATCACAATTATTTTGAAAGAAGTGGATCTAATTTGTTACTGGAGCCCGTGAACTCAATGGAAAATATATACAAAATCTTCAAGAGTTTTCAACTCACACTTTAGACAGATATAAGAATGCGACAATAAAATGTTGAACAATTATTAAACATGATGGGTAATGCATTTGAAACCCTATAAATTTCAGGCTAATATTTTAACTTTTTAGACAAACGATTGGTACTTCTCAGAATAATCTAATATAAATTTATGGGGATAAAACACCTAGAATAAATGAATAAAAAGAAAACTATATGAGAACGTTCGTTCACTTCAAGATGCACTTCAGGTACTAAAATTTCAGAGAGCACTGGTGCAGCCTTTAGAAACAATTCAAAAGTTATGGGTTGTAGTAGAGTCGTACTCAGTGAGGAATCTCAGCCAATCTGGCCTCGTCTAATACTGATCATCTTAGTGCTCGCTTCTTGAGTACCACCTGAGACTCGCTACAGTATTAATTTCCCGTTACTTGAGAGCTTACTCCACTCTCCAACAAGTCCGTACCCCTGATAGAGTGTGTTATATTACCGAAACACGTGTACTCTATTGGAAATCTAAACGGAAATAATCATGGAGGAGCCTTCGATTTATTTTTTAATTGATAGTTTGAAATATTGCACGATTGTTCTATTTAATATCAAGATCGAATGAAAGACTAGAGGTTTAATTCTATATGAATAACTAATACAATATCATCTTCACTACTACACAACAAGATAATAGTTGTATGATATTTAGTTGTTAATGTGGAGGTTTCTGGCCTACCTTACCTTCCCAGTAATACTCATCAAACCAAGATCTTCAATTTGTTTGTTACTCACCTGCAATAACAGAGAAAAAATCAGTGAATGAATATTTAATTGAATGAATATTGACAGAAGAGAAAAAAGAAGAAATTCATAAATAAAAAAATTAAAGAACAGTAAATAAAAATAATATTGAATATAATTTATAATGTCATGACAGAAGAATAAATAGGCAGAATATGATTTTGAATGATGGAAAAAGTGAGAATAGAACAATTATTGTCATCTATTATAATAATAAATGCTATAAAAGCCAGCCTCAGAGTAATGAGTTTCAAAATTGTAGAATACTGTGTCCCAGTTGCATATCGGATACAACCATTAATAGATTTTTGTGCAACGGGCCCTGAATACAATATACACCAGAAAAATATCCAGAAGTTTCTAGAAAAGTAGAGATATTACATGAATCATCATCCTTCTAGTTCAAGATGGTTGCTCATCTCCATTGCAGGATCTCTACAACTACTTCATTGTCTATAATATCAGAAATTTCTCCCAAACAATGCGATGTTTCAGATGTATCAAGCAATTGGGATAACGAGGACATTGTCCTTCAGGTCTTCCCATTCATCAAGAAATGCTGTGAATCCGGTTTTTAAGCAATTGCGTATTGTTGTATTGGTCACGTTTTTTCAATGCGTTGAGCAAGAAAATGCTAGAAGCATTTGCACAATTCGCGGCTCGTTCTGTTTGGGGTCATCCAGCTACCTAGAACCAGTCGAAATTATAGATAGATTGCATTGATCGGTCAAATTGAATACTGTAATAATGGGGAAAATACTCGAGATAGTATTCAGTAGTGTTCAGTATTGATGAAGAATATTATTTGAAAAATCTTCATTCATAAAAATATTATTCATATAATCAAATGAAAATGAAACATTTAGATTCATCGAGTTATATCGAATAAATACTGTGAACTCCTATTTTAATATGCTGAACTTCTTTGTGCATAATATTATGCCCAAATTGTTTGCATTTTAATTTACATATTTTGATTTTTTAAATTATAATAATTATGAATGAATAAATGAAGCATTCAATCCATTCACTCATTCAAAACTTCTCATCAAAAGTCAGTAAAAATACAAAATATCACGTCACTCTTGTTGAGTACACTGAAGAGAATTTTAATTCGTAAAACCAAAAGAAACTTTGCATTTGTTTTGATATTTTGAAATTGAATAGAACAACATAGTCTTTTGACAACCCAATAGCGTTCAAGTATGTAATGCCTAATCCTATTAATCCTATAAACATTAATACTGTACTGGGAAACTAATCACGATAACATATTGAACTATCATATAATTATTAACTGTGGGCCTAGATTATTGTTGTAAAAGAATGTGAATAAGAAATTTCACTCAGGAAAACCTTGATTATGGGATGGATACAGTTATTTACATTTATCTGTAAATATTGGCATGTGAACAATTTTTATTTAGTCAGTAAGAGTGGTATAAGATATTAATGAGATAACATCAAAATGTGAATTGAGAACAATTAGTATTTTTGTATGCAAAGTATGAATTCTAACAGAATTACACTAACTAATAAAAACAGGAAAAATTGATAATTTTCTATTTTTTGTCAACGAATTGATGAAGCTCAGAGTTGGAACTCTGAGTTTTCCGCTTCCAAATGCCATACAAAGATTTGTAATGAAAACTCCAAACGAATCTGCTGATTGAGATAAAAGGGGGACAAGAAATTAGCCGAAAAGCATAGGGGCGCCTCCATGCCTTCATGATTTGTTCAATCGACTTTTTTCCGAACCGAACTCAAGCGAACTAAAGTATCGAAAACCAGCACTGGACTTTACCATGGAAAAAAGGAATATTCTCGGTTTTCTCAACAAT
The DNA here is from genome assembly GCA_017141395.1 of Laodelphax striatellus. Lineage (NCBI taxonomy): Eukaryota > Metazoa > Arthropoda > Insecta > Hemiptera > Delphacidae > Laodelphax > Laodelphax striatellus. Next base: position 4,675,986 of record CM029544.1, read on the forward strand.
AACATTAGACGTTTATAAGTTTTCTGAGCCTTCCACTAATCAAATTTCAATAATCCTTCAGAATCAGAATTTCAATTTATTTCCATTTTATTTTGTTTTACTTTTTAATTTTCATTTATATTATTTTTTCTCATCTAGTACTAATATACTCTTTATTAATTTGTTGCGAAAGTTTGCTTCTTGTCTTTTTCAATAATGGAATCTATTTATTACATTGTTTCTCTTTTTTCATTTATTTTTACGATGATTAGAATTTCTCGTTCTTGTAATTTCATTAGATCTCAATGAGGTTTGTTTTGGCTCAAGCTGTAAGCCTCTATTTGTTGTGAATTTGTATGAATGTATTAAATGAATCAAATTAAATTGAATAAATATTTTACAATTAAGAAATAAAAATCACATGAAACCAATTCACATAAAAAGTGATAATTTGCATTGTTATTAGTGTGAACAATAGATAACATAGATATTTTAAGAATAACAGAAAATTCAAGTTACATTCCTGAATGTAATCCGCAATGACTCTTTTGGTTCAAGTAACAGGTGGGGTTACACCTTTGAACAACAACCGTCCAAAACCTATTATAATATTCCCTTTTTTTGCTTCACCGTGTGTGTAAGTGTGAAGTAAACATGCATTTCTTTCAGAGTGCGTGCTGCACGGAAAATAACGGTGGAGATTTTGAAGAGTGTGAAATGTCCAGACATGGCGAACAGCAGAAGCTTTTGTTGTGAAGAAGGGTCATTCAAGATATGCGAAACAAAATAAGTTTTCAGGCAAGCGAGAAAGGGTCGGTGCTGCTTTGATTCATCATAGATCAGTTTTCACACCGCAGTTGCAATGCAATTGCTGCCTGCCCTTCAATTGGCAAAACTATCAGCAAAAAAGTTTATTTAACTGTCCACACAGATTTTCTCATATTATGCTAAAAGCTCTCGAGAAGGCTGTCATCTCTTCTGGCTTGCCAGCACCCCATTACAGACTTCACAAGTTGTCGCTCTCAAACCATTCATATTCGAATTGAAGTAGGCACTCGCATACACACACGCACCAACCCTTAACGAGTCATATTTCTCATTTACACGCTTCTTTTCTCATTGGTCGCTGGCTGCACTCGCAGGCTTTCAATCAACCTGAATATCACACACGCACACAAAGTAACTCTGCTGCAATCACTGCTTGGTTATTAGCGAGATTATATCTTGAAGAACTTCCTGTCTTCTTTGAAAACTTTGTTCGACTGGAGATCGATATCGAGTAATTTTTTCAATTTCAGTTATTAGCGAGATTTTATCAAACGAGACCATACATATCAGCGCCCAGATGCTTTGAAAACTTGTTGGAACTCGAAAAGCTGGATTAGGAAGGAGATCGATAAAGTCCCTAGCAACTCAGTTCTACATCTAATGTAGTGACGAGTACAATAACGCACTAGTAGACCTGACAAATATTTCAACATATAACAAAAAAACGCTGGTATAATGATTGACTGATAAGCAAATATTCAGTAGTTAGATCTAAAAGAAAATAACACTAATAGTAGACCCACAAGGCATTTCGTTATTCTAGTGGTGCTAAATAACACTTAGCAATATCATTCCCAACATTACTCTATGCGTCAGTTCAGAAAAATGGCTTGTCATAACAAAATTATTCCAAGTTGCTCAAAATTTGAAGTTCTATCTGATTTGAAGTAAAGAAATTCAAATTATCATCTAAAGATTGCTTCAATTAAAATAGGATTTTTTGATCAATACACTACAATCACAGTATTTCTTCCTGTCCTATAGGAAATATACCCGGCGATGACCGGTTAAGTATACCACGCTTCGCCACGGTTCACTGTATATTTATGGAAATAAACGTCTGAAATGAATGATAGGTTATAGGTTGAGTACAAAATAACCGCCATCTTTGCCTTTAGATAGAGACGGCCATTGCTTTATTGGATTCTCGCAATCCTATTGGCTGAGGTACGAGTATCGAGTGTCACTCTCTGATTGGCTGTCGTCTGAAACTCGTCAAGTATAGGCAGGTAATCAATACTATGGGTACAATGTTTATTAGGTGTAAGCATTTTTTAACAAGAAATGCGTCAAATCAAAATTCTAAGCCATCATTGTAATACAGATGGGACAGGAACAATTATATAGGCTTCAGTTCAAAACTGCATCTTTATCATATGCGGTTCAATTTTAATGTTTGCTAAGATTTCCATTCAAAAAATAACTTTCATTCTAAAATAGGCCTACATGTACTTATACATATGATTTAAAATTGATAAAAATGAATAAAAAACATTTCAATACAAGTTATACTTAGTGGTTAGCAAATTATTTTTCATAATAATATTTGAAGTCTTTTATATTAAAAGCTCCATTATGAATCTCTATTACATGTATCTGTACATTATCGGGATACTTATACATTCCAGTGAAATTCTAAGAAAAGTGAGAAATAAATACAATAATTACAGTGAGGGAAGTCGTCTTCTATAAAATTATAATTTATTGAAATTCGATAAACAACATAACGAATGATCCTTCTTCTAGTACTCAGAACATAAAATGACAAAATCCGTTTAAGGTGATTAATATACCGGTATTTGGTTTTTTATACTCAAGTTATTCGCAATAATAAAGCGATTTGTCAAGTTGAACGGTATGCAAATCCCTTGGATGAATTGTTTGAAAAATTCTGTTAAAGGGGAGAGGTTGCATTGTTAGCAGGGGAATGCCGATAGATAATCAGTACATCGACTATAGAAATAGTATAGGTTAAAAGACATTTCGCCGAAACTGGCCAAACTGATATCGATCAATTGAAGAAGAGAGGAGTTGGAGTGCCATGCTGGGCTGATAACAAGTTGGGAAATTGTCTGCGTTAACGAGGAATTCCACGTTCGAGGCGACGAAGGTTTTATCAGGTAATTTTTAGAGATTCTCCAGATATTGAACAACCACATTTTTATATAGAGAGTTCTCTCTTCGCTTCTCTTCGGAAAGAATGCTGTTGGAGGCGAACGCATATTTCTCTGCTGAGCATATTTTTCCAACAACAAACCACCAAATGGATTACATCTAATCGAGAATAAAACATGTCTTGTTGGCGCAACCAATTTAGCTAAACCGCTAAAACGGCTTGAATTGTTTCACTGCAACGTTACCCCCCCCCCCCCACCACAACATCGGCTACATGCTGTTAAACAATTCACTGCAACTTATTCGATACTTATCGGAGGAAGAGCTATACACTTAGTTATACGATTACTGTATTCACAGATCTATACCGAGAAAAGAATGAAATACGAAGATTTCTGTATAAAGAATCAATGTTCATTTGGATACCCAATCAAATAATTTATTGTTAAAAAACATAGGAAATGTCACGTCAATGTCATAGCCAGCATGTCATCCAGAAAACTGACAATTTTTATTCCACTGATGACGGATAAGAATCAGTTATTTGGTAACTAATAAAACGACATATATTTTACCAATTTAATTTATCAAATGAACAGAGGATAGCTGAGCAGCATTGATCTTAAAAAGATGGATAGTAAAATATTAGTAATTAGGCTAGACCTCTCGATTTGGATTCAAGTGATTCGATATTATTTGAAATTGTGCTATCACAAAGATAGCAGCGTATCTAAAAGGCACCAAAAATTTAAATGTTCAATGTACAAAAAAAGCATGTTCACACTAACTCTGTATTTACAGTACATAATTCTCCAACAAGTGTATTTGGTGATTGATACAATGCCTGGTGAAAAAGTGATTCTAAATCACAAAAAAAGGAAAATCAAAAACATTGCAGGATAATTGTCAGAAAATGATGGCGGGAAATGAGCCATTATGAATTACAAAAGTCGCTAGAATGGATTGAGTAAAATCGATGGGCGTTGAAGGCGAAAGTATCAGTATCGGTGCCATTAGTCTAATAGTTGCGGGCTAGTTGTTTGATTTTTCGTTTCGGAAAACGGCCAATTTATTTATAAAGTGAAAGTTTCGATTCGACTGCAAAGAAAGTAAGTAAAGTACAGACTTTACCGGGTGGCCTTTGGTAATGTCTAATCTCGGTGCTCTACGAGTCTCAATCACTCTCTCTCTCTCTCAGGCGTTCTTTCTCTCAGCGATCATCAATTATGCATCAGAAAGAGGTTGAAACAAAGGCCACATTGGTCGAGCGGACTTTCAGCTTGGTCAGAGTTCGTGATAAATTCATACAGTAACAATCAGTTGCCTCTGCCGCCTGATACCTTTCCACCTTTCATTATTATTACCCATTTCTTCTATATCTCTCAACGTGAAAGCCACTTCAAATTTGCATTGCTAGTCAATCCATTAAAATCCGAGTAGCTCTGCCTAGCTCTGACCGAAATTAAATGAAGATTTAAGGGGTTGGGCAAATACAGGCTGCAGAAACCTCCTCTATGCACACATACACATGGCTTCTCTAAACCTCTACATGAAATAAATTCATTCATGGAAAAACGAAAACCCGTTACCGGCAGTTCAACCTTCAGCGCACTAGCCTCGGGCCAAACTGCACTCGCCGCACCTAAATCTAAACCGATCCTGATTTGTTTTCATCAGCATAACCCTCCAGCATGTCAATAATCGTTCTATCAACGCATATATTCCATTTATAAACTGTTTGAACGTACCTTCTCAAAGAAAATCTCTTTGCTGCACTATAAATACCCCGGGGCAACACACCCACTGATACCCTCCAAGATACATTGGTTTATTCCAGTAATTTATTGTACTTTATACTGTAAAAGCAGTATCACAGAAAAAATGAAATCAAAATCAGAAATCACTGAAAGCGTTTTCAAACTTCATTGACAGAGTACCAGTGGCAGGAATAAGGAAGTGACACAGGATCAATTTTTTCAAAATTTGGAATTTATACTCCTTTTTTAAAAGGGACTGCAAGCCCTTTGGCTATATTCAAGGTATGTACACTGAAAGGAGGGTGAAGAGCCCTTTTCGAATTAGGATTGAAACATAGACAGTAGACACCCAACATCAATTTTTGCAAATTCTTCAGTCGGTAGAGCCAACGTCCACTGGTTATCTATCAAAGGTATACTGTAACACGTTGAAACTGAAATGCTAAGGGGTGAATTGGACCGGTGTGAAAGTAAACAAAGCAAATACAGTAGAGTGTACTCCAAATACGAAGTCTAAAAGAGTACGACAACATATCTCATATATTCGAGAACATATTTATTGAGGTATTTTGCAAGCTGAGGGACAGCAATCTTTGATTTTATCTTCTCATTCGTTTCGAAGGTACAAAGAGGGCCCTAAGGTCATTTATGGAGGATTTATCAAAAAATAAATCAGAGCTATGCTATCTCAGAAGCCTTTTTCACATTCTACACATAAAAAAATCCATTTAAATTAAATATATCATCGCTTGAGCAAGAGGCTTGCTGATGAGTGGAACCAAAAATAATACATATGAATTTTTCAACGTCTTCTCCAGACCAAATCATCAAATCAAATTCAAAGATAAACTACTAGTCTAAATAATTCTCTTAGTTTTTTGAAGCTCACTACTGTATTACGAAATGTTGTACTACTTGAAGCCACCAAATATTACATGAGAGAAAGTTTGGTCCTAGTTTGGATTTCTAACCCTTTACTCCGATTAAATTAATTACAGACTACTGCAACATAACAATGATAACAATTGGATCTCGCAACTTACGTTATCAACTGTTCCAATCAAATATGCCAATCAACGATACAAACTAATGCTCTCTGATTAGATGCGAGTCTCGTTAGCAATATGTCATAATTAACGTACGCCTATAATGATGTTAAGAGGTTTAACTATTTGCCAAATAACTGAGTCACATGCTTCTGAAAGATTTTCCGAGAACGCTGCGATAATTGTCTCGATTGTATTACCGCTTGGATCAATCAACGTCTAGAGATTAAATTAGATACTAATCAAGACACAGGAATCTAGAGGTAATAATAGGCCTACTAAATTTCAATTGCGCTTCTAGTAATGGGTTCAAGAGATAATTGTTCAAATTATGCTAGAACTCATAGAAATAGTATAAAGATTTCGGTAAATACAGATCCATAACTAAAACAATTGCAATACATAATACGTGAATAATAGTACTGCTTGAAACTGAAAAGATGACCGCTGACGTCTGAAGGGAGACCCCTAAAACATTCGTTTTGACATTACTGTACATTAAAAACTAAAATGAATTTCCACTATGAAGGGGGACTGACCTTTCGTGAAGTGATATTCAAATTTCTAGATTTTTTGTTACATAGGGCATTGTAAAATTATAAGCTTGTTCCATTCAGTTGATTGAATACTGTACGAGAATATATAATTTATAGTATATAAGAATATTAACTGGTTTCTACTAGTAACTTGCTCCATAGAAAATTGACAGTATAGTAGTTTTTTTCAAATAATTCAAACATTGTCTCTCATTTAGTAAACCGAAGGTCAACCCGAAATGTATGGTTTAGAAAATGATAATTCTTCAGAACACTACTACTCAAGTGATATTACTTCAAAATGAACATATTACTAACGTTCGCCAATCTTCCACAGGAGAGACAAATCCGAATATTTTATAAAATAATGTTATAATATTATTATAACTTCAGAATGAATTTATTATAAAATTAATTGGCCATAAAAGCTATTTATGAAATCTATTACATGTAATTACTTCAAAGTGAACTTATTAGGTTTGCCAACTTCCCTCATGCCAAACGAAAATATTCGGCCATAACAATAATTATTTATATCATTTAATCGTCGATTTCTAATTCACAATGGAACCATTTCGCGGCGATACAATGCAGATCCTTAAAAAATCAAGCTATTAAACGTATTGAATGTGATATCGGTTGGGATTTCGGTGAGTTATCGCAGTTTGGGCGAAAGCCTGCTACAAAATAGAAGACAGAGGAGCATTGTTTTCGGGTAGAGATGAAAATAAAATGAGAATTTCTAAAAAGAGTTCGCCGTGAAAGCTAATGATACAGTCTGTTCCGCTCGGCGAGATTCCTATAAAGAACCGGCGATAGAAGTAAAATGAAAAGATAAAATGAAAAAAGTAATGATAATTTTTCCCACAAGGTGAAAATGAGAGAGGAGGCCCGCAGAGATTCTGATGCATCAGACTGTGTTTAGCGCGGCAGGGTACCTACAGTACTCCTTTTAGGCTGCCTCCAACATTCAATTTACAGTTGTCACTCACATTCTCTCTCTACCTTTATGACGCGTTATATTGATGGGCGTGTCCATATTCAACCAAGGCCAAGGGTAGAAAAAAAGGGAAACAACATCCAATTGAAGTCACTAACATAAATAATTGTGCTTCCGCTGGCTAACGCTTGGTTAGCTACAATACAGGAAAGATATTTGGATACATATGACAAAACTTGTAGTAGATTTCATGGATTCTTCAACAGGAAAGAATTCAAGTAAATCTGAAGTTGTGCTTAAAACAAATGGAATGTTCATTATTATGAAACCATAATATGGAATGTTCAAAACGTGTTAAATTAGATATTGTTCAAGTAAGAAGTGAGTGAATAGGTTATAAATGAGTCAAAATAGTGAACTGAGGCGTTTTAATTTTTGCATTCAATAACGAATCCACCAATGATGAGAACATTATTTATTCAAGTATATAATTATTTCATTCATTTACACAAAAAATAATATGATTTGGGAGAGAAAAAACAGGCTCAGCCCTAACTACTTCTCTTCATTCAAGAGTTTCAAGCTAGAACATGAAGAATTTCACATTAACGATCGGTGTACATTAGTTAATTTTTTAAAACTATTACCATAGAGAAAGGATACGCAATGCTATTACGGACCGATAAACAGTGGTTTGATCAATTTTCGATTACTCACAAGAATTAGAATTGTTAAGTGGAGATTAAACTTAACAGATCTTTGTGCAAGTGGGACTGGATGTAATAATTTGGTGTACATTAGCAGAAGGGTTGATGTTGTCTTTTTGCCTGTGAAGCACAAGCTTCGGCCTGCAGACGTGTTGCCGATGTTTTCTGCAAGAGTAGCAGCACACGAAACAGGAAATCCGAAGCCTCATCACGTATTGAACCGTAGCCACTACCGAATAAACTCTATAAAATATTTTCCCTTGCAAATGAATTTTTTACACGCATAAAAAATGAAAACAAAAAGTGACAAGTTGTTCCTGAGGCGTTCCCCTTGTACGGGTGCTGTTAAGAGTGAAAATGTCTATTGACATAATTCAAATTAGTTTACACTTATCGGGTTACACCTGGACAGTGGCCCTCGAGCACTCGAATACCACAACGTCATGATGTCTGCAAATATCAAACAATATCAACATCATTCAGGTTTTTTTTATTTATTTCCAGTTTTCCAAAAATCAGAGACTTGCTCCACGGAATCCACTACTTTAAATTCAAAATCTTTTGATTAGAAAAACAACACATGGCTTTTCCACAGCATAACTGAAACAAATAATAAAGCCAGTCACAATCAAACCACAAACTATATACATGAAAATTGTGGAACTTATATATTCTAATAGGGTAAGGGTGAAGTTTACCAAATGAAGAGGCTTAAATTAAGAGGATGATAGAACGAATATTAGAATATCATCTACGTTAGAAACTTAAGAAAAATGAGTGGGAGTGAGCTATGTCGATCAAATCATTTAGTAATAATACATCTACCAAAATGGACAGAACAAAGTTTATTTAATAAAAGTATGACTAGATAAACCATTTCAAGAAAAATTGAATATCCAAAATAATTTTTGAGTACGGAGGACAAAGGGTATAAAAATTGGACAAATTTTTTTTATAACGGTACTGTTCATTTTCTTGAACACTAGAAAACAGCTAGAAACAGATAAACATATGAAATGTATACTGTAACAAATCCACATAATTTAGTTCAACTCTATTAACTGAACAATAATGAATATTCTACCGAAGTTCTTCAACTGAAACCTCATACATTATAGAGGAGACGAGGCCAGAAAGTTTTTCGAACTTTGCTTCTTTGTAATTAAAGAATGGATCAGCATCGGAACTCTGAAATAAATTATGTAGAAGAAGAGAGAAACAGGAGATCGGCTGGGAGTCATGAACAGTGAAACTTCTCTTTAGCAACCCAGGAAAAAGCTTGAATAAGACGAAACAATTTTGAACTCATCCGAAAACAGAGTGTCAGTCAATTGTAAAAGTAGATGGATTGGGGTTCTCCCCATTGCATTGCATTGCAAACAGAAACATAGTTTGTATTATATGCAGTTTTTGTATTGTATGAAGTTTCAGTTAGTATCAAACTATAGTTTCGAAAGAAAATCATCTACTGAATTCCAGAAAGTACAACCCAACTTTTCAAACCCCGACGACTAGAGTTCTTTCCGAAGAAAACTTCCGTTTTTAAAAGGTTTGCTGAAAGTTTGCAAAATTTATTGAATGTGATAAATAATGATAAGATAGAGGGATTCAGTTTTCCCAGAATATACATACTATACTTAAGCACAATATTAAATTATTTCACGATATTAAGCTAGAGAAGTATTTCATTCTAATGTAGCTGAGAGTGAGAAGAAAAAGTAAGGAGAATAAACTGATACAACAACGATGTATCCAAGGACCCGATATGGTATATATATGTTGTTCAAAAATGTAAATACAGTAAGTGCTACTTTTTATAGTTGATAAAATTATTCTCGAAAAAATTTCTTAATATTACTTGGAAAAAAATTTACAGTAACACAGTATTTTTTGAGCTGAACGCTCGAGTTCTTCTCTCTAAATTGTTTCATCATCTCTCTTAAGAAAATTTAAATTGAAATTGATACCAAATATAAATTAATTATGAAAATATCGGAAGGAGGTAGAAGTATATCTCAAGTAAATCTTTATTGAAGAATATAGGCTGATAAGAAATATTACGTCTGTAACTAGACTTCATTGAGGTCTAATATTACTCTGCTGCGGTTTTGAAGTTGAAAATAACACTTTTTTATATTACTTTCTGATAGTACTGAGAGTGATATTATTTTCTGATAGTACTTTGCTGAAGCCATCAAAGGCTGTCCATCAATATTTACTCTAGAATTTACCAACTTTGAATTTTCAAGCGTGTCACTGAGCGTAAGCGCACTTTTATCAATGAAATACCAACGAAACGCTCTATTTTCTGATACAGTACTTGCATCTGACTATGAAAGTAAAAAGGTTTTCGTAGTGGAGCGACGTGAGTTTGAAGGAAAATGGAGCAAAGCAGAGTTGGTGACAGTAATAAGGCTTTTCACACGCAACAATGTGACGTGACGTGAACTGACGAAAAACCTAACAGGCAACACGAGTAAAGCATGTAATTAATGGCTGACTGAGAAATGAGCTCAAACAATGTCCTGCGATTGACAGCCTATCATTTGTACGCTTATTTATATAATAAAGCTCGCCAAAATCACAGCGCTCGACCCAGAATTCATTCAACAAGGGCATAAAAACATGCTCTGTTATCGACGTTTCAATTCAATTATCACTCCAATTATGCTGTGATAAGATCTGCCAAGAGGTGACAAGGCTTAAAAGACAATCAATAACCTACAAAACGCCTCGACGGCAAACGCTTGTTGCGATTAAAATCCCGTTTCAAGTAGATGTGATCCATATTTCCTTATCAGTACAATCAATTCAAGGAACTAGTAATTAATTAGATTGCAGAACGAGCTACCTTGCCAGGAGATGAACGAACGCACTTGGTACGATACGGTTACTTACTGTGAGAAAATACCTTAAGCTGCTTTATTATTACTCCTTATTGGCACTTCAATGTTATAATGAACAATTGACAGCCTACCTGTTGTAAACCTCACAACATAAATTACTCAGCTTATTCATTTTCTTACCATCTCATCACAACAGAACCCGACGTTGTGAAGTCTATTTTTTCTTATCAAATAGCTCAAGATTATCCCCTAAATGAGAGAGCTAAGCAGATATCATTAATGTGGGTATGAATAATATTTTAAACAACCATATCAACAAAGGAATAATGCAGACCTCTTCAATCAGTATTAATATCAGAAAGATCACTTTTTCAAGTGATCATGTCATCTGCTTAATTCTTATAGAGTCACATGGAATTGGAAATAAGAATAGGCCCACGTATTACTTACAAAAAAACAGCTACGACATGATAATGCGGTTGGTATGAAACTTACCTGTAACAAAAAACAAATATCATTAATAGAGTTCAATTTTTCATAGTACTGTATTTGTTTAAGACTAAATGAAATCAAATTGGAGTTCAAATCTGGTTGACTGAAACATAATACATCAATGGGTAGTAAGTGCATCATACTGAAATTGAATTAGAGTATATAATAATTGAATGACTTTATGGTATATAATGAATTTATGTCATAAAAAGCATGCTATCATAATATTAAAAAACTAGTGTCTGGATGTCTAGAATTTGACGCGTAATGTAAAACTACAGAATCTTCAATAGATCGGGAATGATGAAGAATAAAAATCCCACCCATTAATCAATGATAGAAAATCTAATATAATTATGGTAATAGATTATGCAAGAAATCATTAGTGATTGATTTAATATATACCATCAAGTAAAAACAAGAAATCTGTCAAAATATTTTCGAATATAAATTGGATATTTCAACGAGGCAATCAAGAAAATTTCGTCGGCTCTTCTGAAATTCATTAAAATTCCCATTATTTACGTACACTATCCTCACAATATTTTATTCATAAGCTTGAACCGATTGCTAAACTGTTTAAAAGACACATACGTCAATAATATTCTGTCAATAACGTATTTTATTTTTGACATTATTATACTGTACCATCTGACCTAGCTTTTCACATGCATTTGTAACGACAAACAATATCCCAAGCCATAGTGTCATTCATAATAGAAATTCCCCTGATACCCCGCTGTTCGATAATACGCGCTCCTGAATTATTGATAACAACACATATATTAATTGCCATTTATTGATTTTGTTCTAGCGACCTAGTTGTGTATATGTAATCTAGTTTGGTCGTTGTTCATTATAGAATAGACTTTTAATATTTAAATTGACCATTACCAAATGAACTGTATTGTCTCATCATCACTGATAAAGTTCGGAAATACATAATAATATGTAATAAATTTGTTGTAGATTTTACTTTCTGAAGTGCAGGTTCAGGTTGTTCCTGATTCTCCTTTCATCATATTGGTCCTGATTTCTCGTTAATCCATTTTTATGTATTAGTTTGTCCACATTTTGATTTTGTACAGTGTGTACAAGTAAAGTTTACATTTTTTACTTTCTGTTTGTAGGACAAGTTATCGATTTTTTACTTTTTTCTGTAGGCACGTTCTCAAGGTCCAGCAGTTTGCATCATGAGTTGGGGGAGTCGAAGAAATAACCTGATAACTGACTGACGGAGTACTCAAGTTGGTATTGGTTTTGCGCACAGCAGTCACGCTAATTTGGGCAGCAAAGGACTCGTTGAACTTTGAGCATGGTTGAAGTGTGACTATGAAGGCTGTGTTTAGAAAAGCCGGCTCGCAGCAGAATGGCGGAACAGTACCTCACGGTCATGGTTTGTCTCGATGCAGTAAGCACACCATATTTCATGGTGCTCTAAGTTAACGCGTATTTGGAGTCGTTCAATTCTATTCTGCACAACCACAATAAGAATAGTACATCAACAACAACACTATAGCTCGGGGCACAGAACAAACGCTCGTAAAAGGGTTATGAGTTGCTGGCATTTATCACTTCAACAAACAACTCTCAATCGTTCACTTTTAATTTTTGCTCTCGCCAGTTTTTTGTCCTTTTCATCCCAGACGTGTTGCTATGACCACCGTCGTCTGCGCACACGAACTCAGCCTACACCACACCAAATCAAATTCAATTATTCCGGACACCTACTCGACAGAAAGTTCGTTTTCAACAACGGAAACGTCGGCAAACAATACTTAATACCAGACCGTTTTATTTGCTGTATTACACGTCACGACCATAGGTTAAGCTGTTCCTCACAAACTATAATAACTAGCTCTAATCATGAAAATATATTTTTACATAGATATTGATATACAGTATTATATAAACATTGCCCTCGCATAAGTCTAGGACTCATACGGGCATCTTCCTAAGAAGAAAAAAAACATGTTACAAGGTATTGTATATTATATTCCAAGTTGAGTGTTCATCAGGCAAGAACTAACTAACAGTAAATGTGAAAGAATGTATGTTATAAGAGGCTGCGTATTGCGATGAATAAGGGGGGAGGGGGTGGATGAAAATGAGCGGGAAATTGAAAGGGGCCGACTGTCCGAGGTTCGTCAGGGTGTTGGAAGAGTTGAAAGCGTGAACATACGCCTATTAATAAATAATAGGAAGTGGTGCTGCCTTACAAGTAGCCAGGGCTAGGGCTGCAGCTCCAGCTCCAGCTCTACCTCGGGTAACTCATTATTTTACGCAACTTATTATGGAGCCAGGAGTCAGGGCTGCTTGGTCGTTTGCCCCTTGCACTTTTCTTTGTGCTTCTTCTATTTTATCTTTTATTATCGGTCGAGTGCCGGCCGGGAAGGAGCGAAAACAAGTGTAAATAATAGGCGAGTGTCGGCAAGGGGGGGACAAGAGAACACTCCCGTCATGCGTGCTAGAAAGCCAGTTTTAATTCGGTAGCTGCCGCTTCTTCTTCTTCTTCTTCTTACTGCTGTGTTGTTGTTGTTGTTAGTAACGCGTCACCTCCTTCTACTCCTGCACCTCCACCACCTCCTCCTCAACACTCGCCGCGAGTCTATAATGCAGTCTACAAACACCCTCTTGCCTCTCGACTGACAGCTCCCCTCACTCAGAGGAGCAGAGGAGGAAGCCATGACACCTCTCACGACGACGACGACGGACTTTGCTTCCCCCTAGCAGCACTCGAAAAACCTCCCCACAGCACACACTGCCTAAGAAGCCCCCCCCCACACCCACCCACCACTACTCACTTCTTTCCCCCTTAGTAGCGTATTAACATGTCGAACCCCACTCCCACCTCCACCTCTAAAACCATGTGCCACCGAATTACAAGCAGAGGACCGAGTACAGTACAATGACGGAGTGGAGAGAGGGTGCAGCAGAAGAAGGAGCAAAATGAAATGAGAAGACGAATGACGCTTCTTCACGAAGAAGACGAAAGTGGAAGAAGAAGAGGGGAAAAGGATGGGAAAGAAGGAGAAACCAAGAAGAGATGATGATGGAGATCAGCAAAGAAGAAGGAAAACAACAGGAAGGAAGAGGAGGTTAAAAAAGAGGAGAGAAAAGTAATAAGAAGGAGAAGGTGAAGAGTAAGGAAGAAGGAGCATATGAAGAAAATGAAGAAGGAGAAGAAGAAAAAAAAGAAGAGAAGAAAAAGATGATGATGGTAACCAAGAGTGATAAGGGAATAAAAATATGTAACTGGAAGAAGAACCAAAGAATGAAGAGGACGGAGAAGAAGGAGGAGAAGATGAAGATGATTATGGTAATCAAGGCAGAGAGAAAATTTTACGAACCACAGAAGAGAATGGAGAAGATGATGATCAAGAAAGAGGAAGGTAGAGGAAGCAAGGATTAAAGGAGGAATATATAGGCTAAAGAAGAAGGAATGCTAGGGGAAGACGAGGAGCAGGAGGTGACAATTCATAGGAGGAGGAGGTGGTGGAGAAGCAAGTGGATGAAGGAGTAGAAAACGGCGAGAATAGTAGAAACGGCGATGCCCCTCCATCGATACACAGTCCTTTAAAAATGGATTAACGCCGATAAAGCTATCAATCAAATTGGACAGTGGCATCGTGTAGACACCACTCTAATTAACAGTTGGGGGCGTGGATGTGCGTAGTGGCAGGTTTCAGTGCTGGAAATCATCGAACATCCAATAAGAAACGTAGGTTTGACGTGACATAGGATGATTTCAGGGGCGTATTACTAAATTATGTTATTTGTCTATACACCCACACTTAGGGTTCTGTTGTAGCCTAATACATTATGATTAATGATCCCAATTTTACCTTTATACATGTGAAATAACATGATGAAACGATATTAGAGCAGTAACAATGAAGGAGGACCAAGTAGATGAAATTATTGATTGGTTGAAGAAATAAGAGGATACCGATTGGCCAAAATAAAGTAGAATTCTTTCAGGATGAGTGGTGCCTGATTCAAACGGGCGTGGAGGAAGCCCCCATCCTGAAAAAATCTATTTCGTTCAATTTCTTCTTTACATTTAAAGTATAATTATTCAATGTTAAGATAAGATAAGATCTTTATTTATTCAAAACAGTACATCTTACAATGAACATTTGAATATCGTCAAAATTTTCATTTTAAAACAGTTTGAATGCAAACACAAAATAAAACACTTGAAACTTAACAAGGCAGGTAAAAAAATCATTAACACTTTAGTGGTTTAAATTATAGTTACATTCTTAAATATATTAGTACATGAAAGAGATTTCAGATCAGTGGGCAAGTGATTGTAAATCTTTGCTCGATTATTAAGACTTTCTCAAACAGGTATTAAAATAAAAGACGAGCATAATATTCTGTTACAGAGACGACTGTTTTTCAGTTATTAATGCTTCATCGGTGTCGACGGTGTTTGAATAAAAAGACAAGCATAATATTGTGTTGCATGAGTTCAGCACCGCAACAGATTTTGAAATGAAAACAGGATGGGAGTTTACACAGAGAGCCAGGTAGTGAAAATAATTGATACTGGTTTCAAAGTACGGCGCGCGCACAAGGGACAGTGGGACGCCTTAACGAAGGCGGTCGAGCCAAGGCGCAGTGGCGCAAATTAACGCTAGGGGAGGGCCAATAATTAGGAGAAGAGATACACTATTAACGAATAGCTGCAGGAAAAGAATCGTGTATCGAACGAAGCCAATCTGCAAACGTGCTGTAGCTGACTTAAAAGGCAAAGTAAGGGCAGCAGCTGGAATTAATTAATACCGACGCTGAATCCAGAACAGGCAAAATAATTGCCACCCCGGCCTATGAAAATATGAAACGCGACTGAAATATTTACAAGCGCAACCGAACAACATTTTCAATCCGCACCGTATAGACCTCGCTCCCCCACTAATGTTGCATTTAATATTGTTGATACGCAGTGTAATTGTGGCGTAATGCTATCCTGGTAGCACATGTTTATTAAATAATAATATGAACTTGTCGTAGAATTAAATCTTTACAGTTCTTCTAAGAAGCTAAGTGGTGGTATGTAGTCCAGTCTGAATAAACCTGAAAAGAGGGGATTCCTTGCAAAATGTATTGGAGTGTTCTGATTTTTTTAATATGTTGCTGATTTGTACTTTGAAATGCTTAATCAGTGAATTATACATCTATGAGATTAGTTTTTAAGTTTAAAAAAACAAATATCAAAATGTAATCTTGCAAAATTAATTTCACATTTGAAGGCTTTTTATACCTATTGAGAAACATAAACTGATTCGCCGGTATGTAGGACTTTTTGTTCGTTTCGAGAGATTCCTCTGTACAATAATTTAAAGTCAAAGTTTCTTTCATTCGTCTTATTCAATTTATTATTTTTCTTTAGTGCATTTTTTAATCAGTCGATGACATTCCAGATGACAAAGAACATGTGTTACGTCATAACACAGTGAAATCTTTGAGATTTGGTCCTGTGGGATGAAGAAAGAGACACAAACAAGTTTTTTCTTGATAGGAGGTTCGTGATGAGGAAGTGGGGGGTGGTAATGTTGGTGTGTGTGTGCATGCGAAGGTGTGAAACTACATTGTGTCTGCCTTATTATAGCTATTGCTATAAATACTTCTGGCAGGCGTCCAGGTCCTCCATTTATAAAAAGTACAGAAGTGTGTAAATTCAACATACACATCTTTTCTTTCCTTGTACGGGGGATGAAATCCACATTCACATACAAATTATCCTAACAATTTACGATAAATTGTTGGACCACGATTATTATCGACTCTTAAGTTCGAAAATCTCAGCTATTGGAATGCTTTATAGGCCCCTTCACTTTCCAATACAAAGTAATGATAAATCTTACTTTCTAATTTCAAATTTTAGGAAACGATCAGCTCGGATATTTCCGAGCCTGTACTTTACAGATTTACAACTTATAAGTATGCTTCTCTTCTATAATATCCCATACACTAAAATACGTTTCGGAATACAAAATAAAAATTCTAATAACAACGGATTATGTCAGTTGCAAGGATGTTGTAAGTCATGAGATAACCGTTCCTCTTGGGACACACAAAAAAACTTATAGAAGATCCTTAATGGGTGGGTGAGGCCTTACACCAAAAAAATGTCCAATTCTTTAATTAATTCAAATCCACATGAATTCACTATCCACTGCATTTTCATGGGTCACTTCCATTATTTTCCACCTCAATTTGGGGGGGGGGGGCGGAGAAGTTGGGGGGCACGTGCGCTATATTTTCTATCTCTTACAAGCCATGACTAACGTGGGAATTCATCCATTTTAGAAGAATACCATCTAAAATTAAGGTAGTCAAGAGTAACCGATTTTTAAAATTTTATAATATTCTGTGGAAGTATGATATTAATTTCAGTTTAGTAAGTTTATCTTCAATGTTTGATAATTCTTTTGGATTTTACAATCATTTGGTTTTGTGTTTTTGGACCGAGATGAGTATTGATGCGGATCAGTTCTGTTTTAGTTCAAATGTGTCAATTGATTGATCAACAAATGAACTGTGAACACGGTTCAATCAATGAATCAGTGAACAGGCCCGTGTGAAAATACTAAGCTTGTTCCAAACTAAAAAACTATATTCCGTAATAAAATATATCAATTAGAACAACCTTCAATAAAATATAGAAATGACTATTACATAATTGATTGAATTGACCGGATATTTTATCCATAATTATTGCATAATAATTTAAAACATAATGCAATGGCAAAAATTGAAACTTTTCGGTTGAAAAACCACGGAGGAGTTGAAGCTACAAAAAACTTGTTCTCCTTTTAATATAATATATAAGATATAATTACAGTATATAGAAGAAGATAGATAGTAGATAGATTAATGGAGTGAAACTATTTCATTATGAAAACAATTCAAACATATTTCAGAAACGGTGATTCAATCATTTATTGTGTTTTCCAAGAAGAATATTTTATTTTATAATTTATTCATTCAGCAATGAAAATACTTTAACAATGCTTGAACTGTGTCTAAAATTCTTCCATGAATCGTAGCCATGTAGCCTAATTTGTAAATCATGTAGCCTCCAAACTTCGCCTACTATCTCGTGATAGGCCAGCAATGAATGACTCAGCTAGTTCTGAATTCGACCGGTAGATGGCTGCAGTTACTGGGTGATTTACAGCTCAATCTTTACAGACACGCCTCCAAGCTCCGCCTCTCTCCCCTGATTGGTCGGCAATGCACAACGCAGCTAGTTCTGAATTCTGTCGTAAGATGGCAGCAGTTACTGGGTCATTCAAGTTACAACTTCATTATTCCGCCGTCCAGATGTCAGAGGTGTTCTACACTCATTCTTATCCAATGGGAAAGAACAGATTCTTTCTATTGAACATGGACATTCTATATTCATAATAAATAAAATAGTGTACTATATTGTGAAATATTTATTTCAATAGTATACTCAAATTTTCAATTCAATTTTGATAAAAGCGATTAGTTTTTCATGGGAAATTCTACTACAGATTTTTCGAGAACGACTGGTCCAAAAAAACTAAATTCGGTATAAAAAAATAGTTGAGGACTTTAAAGGATGTGATTATGGGGTTTAAGATTTCCCCACAAAATTATATACAATTACAAGAAACGTATTATCAGCAGTTTTGAGTCAAATGTGAACATGAAGCCTATTTTTGCATCACTATAATATGAACTAAGTGATTGTGAATTGGATTCGTGCATGTGAAGAAACTTTGAGGTGAATCCAAAAATACTTTTATGGAAAATGTCTTATTTTTTTGATAGGCCTATTTTGTTTTTGAATCACATGAATCGTTGGAAAGGAAGTGGAGGAGTTTGGAGTTATGATCAGAGAATTGGAAATTGGGAACTCTTTTGGAATTATACTTTTCTACAAAAAGGCAATGATTGAGTTTTATTCAGTTCCATTTTTTATTAAACATTTTATTAAATGTTTGGTGGGGGGGAGCTCGAGCCCCCAAAGCCCCCCTGGCTACGCCCATGGCTGATGGAGTATTTGAATGTTCAAATCAGTATGTCGTAGCTCTTTTATCTTCAATTGAAAAAATATTTAATTATTTTACAGAGAAAATTTTTGTTAAGTAGATATACAAAATATTAGTAATGGACTTTAATTGAACTAAACAAGTCAGGGACACGACTCTCAAGCAACGGTTTCGGTCAAGCAGCTTCCAGACAATTATTAATTTATTCTTGGGCGACAATGATTCTAGTCCTCGCCTTTAACAATTCACAGTCAATTAATCGCAATTTTCACACTTAAATGGAAATTTATAAACGGATACCTTCGCCATTACTAAAGGGTGTTGCAAAATCATGCTAAACTGTTCGTTACATCATAAAGTAGGCCAACTCAGTTAAAATATAATTTTCGCTGTTTTCATGAAATTTGTTACAATCAATTATTCCAGCATAATTCACTTTGATACCATATGATAATGTGAAATTCAGATTGATACTTCTAGAATCTCAATTCAAGAAAACTACTGTATTGTAATACTACTGTACCTGTCTTGACATATTGTAAAATTATTTACCGTAAAATTACTGAAAATCTGTAAGTTGAAAGTTACCAATAAGAGAATACTATTCATGACAAACGTTATACAAACTTGTATTGATTAGGTTAATATTGGTAATATTTCATTAAACACAGTTTATAAATCATGATTACATCAAGCAAAGAAACTGAAATTCTATGAAAAAAAAGAAGAGCAAACAAGGGATCATATCAAGATAATTGACATTAGTTTTTCAATAAAATGTCGACTCCAGTTGGCAATTGATTAAATAGCAATTGCTTGTCTCTGAGCTTTTATCCATGGGGTACTATCGAGCACCATGGAATGTAGTACTGCAATCACTCACCAATGATTGCGCGATGCAGGCACTGATATTAAACTGACCACTCAAATGTTTTTCCACCATAACATAATACAGAAGCGGAACTTCACAGTTGATAAGCACGATAATCCAATTGCGTTGCACGCCAACTCAGATATGTCGTTCTACGAATTCGGAAATAAATTATCTTTACCAGATGTTTTAACTTCAAAATAGCTGTAGAGCTATGATACTAACGTTCATGATAGAATATTTTAATGATAATGAGCATTTATTAGCACGGTAAAACAACTCTAATACGTGGGTAACAAGGTTGAAGTTGATGAAATCTCACAAATGAATATACAATAAATTTTCAAGACTAATCCCACATGTACTATTGAGTTTTCAAATTCTTCAACGACGGAAAAATAAGGACAGAATTTGGGAAATTTAGCCTGGACCAAAACAAACCTCAAACGTGTTTTCAAAAAATTATGAAAAAGTTAATTTCATATTTCAGAAAATCATCTTTCGCATGCTTTACAGAGAATCGTTCACTTCAAACTGAGACAAACAGTTGCGTTATTTTTTCAATCACAAACCCCAGAATATATCGTACCATTTTCCGATAGAAGAATACATTCTCCAATCTTTGATTCAGAAAATCATCAACAGTAACTTGAAACAAGGATAAAGCTATTGATTTTTATTTATCTCATTTCTAAATAAATAACATTTTTCTTAGTTCGTTCCAATTAGTTTATATTAAGCAGTTCGTCATGGAAAACCGCATTGA
Source organism: Laodelphax striatellus (assembly GCA_017141395.1). Lineage (NCBI taxonomy): Eukaryota > Metazoa > Arthropoda > Insecta > Hemiptera > Delphacidae > Laodelphax > Laodelphax striatellus. The sequence goes on from CM029544.1 coordinate 4,696,899, forward strand.
GGAGAAAATGTAAGTGTTGAACAAGTGAAGAACGACAGCAGCAACGTTTGAATTCGCCCAAATAAATGTTCTCAAAGAGGTTTCTTCGAATGTGTACTGAGACATACCGGACTCGACGTTTTAGCGGCGAGCGGATATTCAAGCAAAAGCGATCGTTCCCTTGAAAGAGCGGGAGCGGAAGACGGCAAGAAACGAGCCATTGTCTGACTTATTTTGCCGCAGTGCATTGTGCAATCGCTGAAGAATTCCAAAGTGCCAACGGTATTGTGAATGCGGAATGCCTGTATTTTGGGGCCAGACGTTACTAAATCGGCAGTAAAGTGAAATAACAATTGAACAACTAATCGTCCAAGGCACACCTTGGCACGTCAAACCGCCGGACAAAAATTCTATTAAGTTCAATTTGCCTAGCAGACGAGCCAGCCCTGCTTGGGCGGTAATTGAATCTGACCGGTCCATGCGAGAATTTGTCAGGCTGACGAGTTATAACGACTGTCACCGACCTGCCTACACGGCGACAGTGCTAATCAGTCTACTACTCGCTCAATGAATGCTATCCACCCCAACCAGTCTGCCAGAACAGGAAAGCAGCCGAGATTGGACATTTCGCTAGAATAAAGGGAGAAGTAAGAAGGGAAGAAAAACTAGATTGAAGAAATGCAATCGAGAGAGATTTGAAATGCGAAGAGGACAACGAAATTAAAGGCAAGAGATTAGAAATTATTTATAATAAAGGAAGAAGGGAAAGAGATTGTGAATTTGTTAGAATAAAGGAAGAAGTAGGGGAGGGAAGAAGGAGAAGGAAAATAAATTGGAAGTTTGTAATTGAGAAATGAAAAAGGGCGAAGTGAGAAAGGATGAAATTGAACAATTTACTGCACGAAGTTTGGGAGAATAACTCAGTTAATTGATTTTTCAATTGATATAGAACTGCACCAGACGTCTAGACTACTCGAGTTCACTTAGCAGGTACTGAAAATTCGTATCTTAAATATCATTTTATCTATCTGGGCAATTAAGTGTGGAGTCATTTAAAGTTGATACTTACATGGAAGCAGAAATTTTTGCATTTGAACTTTTTATGAGACTAAATCCAGGAATTGAAGAGCTTTTGAGCGATTGCGTGTTTCTTTCTACAAAATATATTTCATGTGTTCAACTGATGTAATAAATATGTAAGATGCAAGGATGATGATGATGATGATGATCATTAAGACATCTGAACCAAAATCGTATAATTCTTTCAAGCATTAGACTGTTTTGATCACCATAAAGGATTACATATACTGTATTTAATTGTGCCTCTATTTGGGCCATTGATCTGTGAATAGTGGTGCAAATATTCGCAACAGCTGTTCCGGTCTTTGTGCTTGCTATGCGCAGAAATGCAGTCAGGAAACAAGTTTCGCCTCCTCCTCCTCCTCCTCCTGCTTCTTGTCCTTCTCCTCTTCCTACTCCTTCTTGTTCTTCTTTGTTGGACAATGAGAGTGGAGAAATAATAATTTCTGGGCGACAACAGACCACTCACTATCTTGATCATGTTGAAAATCGCGCCATGCATCACACATTTACAATAATTTCGCATTAGGGCGTTTGTTAGAATATCGGGCAAACAATATTCGCATCACGAAATGCTAATTGGAGGACACATCGATCGGGGCAGCCCGACTGTACAGGACAAGAAGTGGATGTCCAGTTTGAGGCAACCAGACTGTACTTGGCCAGCCAGCCCAGCCACCGGAGCCCACAGCGAAGGTCGTTACCCCGCCACCACAGCACCACCGCCTCAAGGAAACACAAACACAAGGAAGAACAAGAAGAGAATTTGGATGAGGAGGAAGAATCAACTGGAATAGACGAAATAGAGAAAGAAGAAGAATGAACCGGAGTACAGGAATAGAAGGAGAAGAAGAGGAAAAGTTGAGGCAGAGGAAGAAAGTGAAGGAGACGACCAAGAACGATAGGAAGACAAGGAATTTGAAAATGAGTAGACGCACCAGAAGAAAGGAAAGGTGATTTGAAGGAAAACTCAAGTAGGAGAAGAACGACGATGAATAATAGAGGAAGGAAAAAGAAGGATTCTAAAAAGTAGGAAACGAAGAGAACAACAACGAGAAATGGGGAGCAGGAGGAACAGAAACAAACGAGAAGGAAATGGAGGAGCAAGTGGAAAAAGGTAATAGAACAATATTAGGTACAGGAAGATTGAGAAGAAGATAGGAGAGTATGAGGGTGAGGAAGAGGAGGAGGAGGAGGAGGTTGAAGAGGAATGAGAAGACGTTAACGATAAATATAACAAGTAGATAGAGTAGAATGATTGTGAGAGGTAAACGAGGAAGACGATAAGGTGTTGAAGAATAAAGGAGTTAGAGAGAGAAAAAGAAAAGGAATGAGAAGAGGAAGGAGAAGACAAAGGAAATGAAGAGAAAGAGGATGATACAGCATCATCATCATCATCATCATCATCGTACAGAAGGACAGTGTGAAGACTGTAGCGACAGGTTCAGCTGAGGTGTTGACACGCAATGCGTTTTTGGTCTGTTTACTGCCAGAAATGAAATGGCACACACACAATCAAGGTCTCCATCCTAATCACAAATATCATTTCATTTTTCGCCACTCATTAATTAATCAGATAAGACATACATAGACTAGATAAGTGCAGGACTAGCGCATTGAACAAGTTGCAAGATTGTTGCCTAGATGAGGAAGATATTTGAAAGGAACATGAGGACGAGAATAAAGAATATGAATTCAATATTTAAAATTTGATTGGCCGGTAGCCTAGGATGCTTAATACTCATCTGATAATCCAGGTTTGATCCCAGATATTTTCTTCGGGCCACTCCCGTCTTTGGGAGAAGACGTTAAGCCTTCAGTACCGTCAGCCTAAAAAGCAGTCATCATCTCTCTTCATCGCCCCTCCCATCACCCAGGCACAAGCCTATGCCTCATGTGGGCATCACTTTAAAGAAAAGCGGGGGGAAATTCATGTCTTCCAGAAATAGGCAACATTTTGATGTTATTCTGTTGAGTTGAATATGATATTCCCTATACACTTTTGTATAAAGAAGCAAGAGAACAAAAAACACGAAATATTATAGTGTATAACATTTTTACCCTCTAGAAATAGGCAACGTGTGGCCCGCAAACCAGTAGCTGGATATGCTCCGGATGGGCTGTTCTTTTTTAAAAATAACTTGATTCTTCTGTTAGATAAACCAGCATGAAACTAAGAGAAAGAATAGCGCCAAAATTTCATCAGTCGAAAATTCATTCGCCTATTTCTGCAATCATTGTGACATGCCTTCATTCGCGTGTCACTCGATAGACATTCGATACTCGATGTTCGGTAAGAAAATGAAATTAGGAGAGAAACGCTCCCACCCTAGTTCATTAATCACGCCTCCCGCGTTCTCCACTTGGCCAATTCACCACAAAATACGGCCACTAGGCGGACAAAAAACAACCTAATCAAATACACGTGGATACTGTCAATTTCAGTTACAAATAGCGTATTGAAATGCCATTGTTGTTGATTGGCCTGGATATTGGAAAAATTATTCGAATCACTTCAAAAAATTGTTCATAATTTCAAATTATTTTGGAGTTCCTTCTTATATTGTATTATATGTTTTCTACATTTCCACTAGTTTTTTGGCATGTTTCTTCATATTTACATTTGAAAATGATTGAATCATGCTAATATTAAATAGCAAGGATACAAGTATCTAACTCCAACCCTTCCTCGTCGAATTAGAATGTTCACTACGATTCCAGCATGCCATAAGTTATAATGACTTCGTCGAACAAAATGGAGTCTATCGACTTGAGTCCATTGGTTCGTGTATCGACCAATGGCACTGCGTTAAGAAAGGGAGTGTACTAAGACGTCATTACTCGAACGTGATTGGTCGAAATTGTATGATGTATAAGGTTGCAGTTGAAATCGATATTCACTTACAATATTTGAATTGTTCTAGAAATTCGTTAGAAGCTTGTTTATTACAAGAATTGTAATGGACTATGAATGAGTTAATTCAATTAGTGGAGCCAATGAACACAGACCAGTATGTAAACTGGTCTGTATTCATTGGTAGAGCTCAATTTGTTGGTAACAGTATAATAATATCACAATAGTATAGATAAAAGCTTTTACTATGATTTTTCCTCATTTATTGATATTAATGCTCAACAAAATTTTGATCCTTTCAAAAAAAGCTTCTAGTGTACTAGAAGCTTACGGTTATTGTATTATATGTAAGTCTGTTTCTTCTGTGATATTTTTCATACTTCTATGATATTTTCTTCAAATACGTCTTGTTAGAAAGTGGTCAAAATTATTGCTCGATTAATAAATTCAATACACATTATCACTTCCTGGCCTTTTACAGTAGAAATAGAACAGATAATAAACTTCCGAAATTTGTTTGAAATCAATAATTATTAAAAACCTGCAGAGTCATAATTTCTTTTGTGTATTGACCCGACAAAGTTTGTTAATTATCGTTCACTTGAAATTAATTTCGAACAATAAAAATTCTAGATACTTGTTTCGAGCCTACTCAAGTATACAAAGAAAAATGTATAGAAGAATTGCTTGAAGGGAACGTAAGCGTTTGTTTTGAGCTTTGTTTCGAGAAGGCCTTCAAACTTTTTCGACGATTCATGAAAAAATCAATAACGAACTGAAAAAGTACACTCATTGTATTGGAAGAGATTTCCTTAGAATTTTTGATGCTGACACTGTCTTTGGATCAAGCATTTTTCTCATAATACGTAGTTTAAATTACATTTTTCAGAAAGACGGTACACTAATAAATTTTCATTCTTCAACTATTATTGTTTCATAATTTGATTTCAACTACTTGTAATCATTTATATCATTATTAATGTAGATGAATTTGACAAGTGGGAAACTAGAAATTCGTTGGAAACAATACAATAGTTTAAATCTGTATAATTTTTACTAAAGATCGTTTCTAGTTGTTTAATTAAATTCTAACTACTTTAAAAGAGTCATTTCATTCCTATAATATTAAGATTTTGATCATTTCCACTCAGATACTAATTCGTGTGGAAATCTCCTACTTTGGAGAACAAAAATAAATTCACTCCGATTCCAAATTCACTTCCTTTAATTTCGAACAGAGCAGAAGTAGAATGCAAAGGTAAGATCCGTTAAAGCATTAACCGGTATGATTTAGGTTTGATAATTTCATTTTTGAAAGTTCTAGCAAATTTTCTGTTGATCCGACAAAATTATAAGTAGACAGAGAAGAAGTGAACGCAGCGTCGGATTCGTAATACGATTGCTAGGCCTAATTAGATGCATATAGAAAGAGAAAGAGAAGGATATTAAGATCTTAAGAGAAAAGGAGTGTAAAGAAATGGAGAAAAGATTGGAGCTAGGAGAACTTTTTCGAGTTCAGAATCGTCGACTTTATTTGCTCATTACTGGGAGAACTTAGAAGTTGGGGCTATGGAAGGAGTTTGAAGGCAGTTATTCGATAGAATAGCGAGGCACTATCAGGTTTTTATAACGGTAATACCTCATGATAGCAAGTACATAAAGCCACGGATGACGAGTCACAAATTGCCTAATAGGCACCAAAAAGCAGGCGAAAACTCATATTTCCACCGGTTCCCTTTTCAACCCCCCCCCCTCGATTAATCGCTGTAATTTGCAAAACGAGAGAAAAATCGATAACACCGTAGCATTTATTGGCAATGTTCCCGATCAATGTTTTTATATTATGATCGTTTAGGCAATTTAAAAATAATAGATAGATTACAAACTATCACGTTCATTCGATTATTTGAATTAGTCGTGAAGAAACGCAATACTACTCAAACAAAAGTAGGTAAATGTGGTTGGCATCCATTCCGCCTAACCTGTAACCTGAAAAGTAGCATCATTATCAACATTATTACTAATTGAGTTAACAAACAGTCACTAGAAAAATAATTTTACATGAGTTTGATTTTTTAACAGAAAGAATGAAAACTCTTGCATGATGTGGCATAATTATTGTGGGAATGCTCTTATATTTCTTTAGTTATTCAGGTATGCTTGAATATGAAGTATGCTTTATGCTTGAGATGAAGTGTAGGTGGTAGTAAATGTTGTGTAAGTGATATCACTTATCTTTGCTCTGGTCAAGGGTTCGATTAGCATTTTGTCTAGCATCTATTTCATCTGTTATCTTTACAACTATCATAGCCTGGAATTCAAGCAGATAATTATTTGTTATTTACATGACTCAAGTACATTATCTAATCTGATCTAAGCATTACATATGCTTACAGGAATACAGATCACATACTTATATTGGCATTAACAGATAACGAAATAGTTGGGATGAGTTTGTGAAATGTATTTTCAATTATAATTTGAAGATAAGTTACATGTGATTTTCTTCAGACACGGATTTAGTTATAGTCTTTGTGGAAAATACATTCCTTGATGTTTTGTATAATATTTTATTGATGTAGACGTACACATACTTGACCCCATTCGATGACACGGTTATTGAATATACCTGTAAAAGAGTTTCCATCCTTTCAAGCTTACAGTTCTGCTCGTTTCATTGATATTGCATCAATTTTTCGATTGGAGAAACATCCGCTACCGCACTCTTGAGTCGTTCAAAAAAATATCATAACCTCTATCGGGGAAAAAATCTGGGCTACTTTTCAATTCAGGGTGCTTCCTGAAAAAGGAAGGAAGATTGCAGCAGCGTGAAGAATATCTTGAAAGTTGGAGCAGCAAGGAGCAAGGCCTCAAAATGGAAAGGGCTGCAGATCTGTCAAATATGTCTGAAGGATCCGGAAATTACTTCGCAAACGAATTATTTATAAGAAGGCAGGCGAGACTACAATAGAAGAAGAAGAATATATTACAGTTTACGTTTCTCCCTTAGCTCGGGACAACGTCCTGTCACCAAAATCCTTCTTTTTAGGCTAGCAAGAATTCTGAAATGAAGGATGAAGCCTGAAGAGATTATTTTTCTCCCTATTTTCAAATACTATACAAGATATTTTCTACCCTCCATAAAAAATATCATCACTCAACCATTTTCAACCCACTCAAAATTCAATAATTTATAATTCATTAAAGCCTCTCAACAAAATGTGCAGAATCTAACTTTCCACTACATCTAGCAATTAATTTATTTCGGGTTTCATAATTATATACAAGACCCCCATTGCTTTTAAACGACAGCTATTCGCATCCACTTCTAATTATCACAGACTTTGAGTGAATTTTTCATTTAAGTTCCCTATTCCTTGAACGATCTTCTAGAGTTCTAGAGAGTATCGCTTCTCTATAGTGATACATCCAAATTTCAGAAAAAATTAGAAGTGGGATCAACGATCATCTTAATCAAAGTCATGTGTTACTGCGTTGGTAAGAATGTTTGAAATCAATAGAACTGAGTTTAAAAATGACTGAGATCAATGCATTTGAAGAGAAAAATTCAGTTGAAAACATGACAACACCAAATGTTTAGAAAAGAATTTTTGAAATGAAAAATAGTTGAAAAACTAGATGATTGACAAACTGAGAAAGCAATAAAACAGCCGAATATTTCAGGAAGGAGATGGATAACCACATTGAAGTTCAAGGGGTTCCAGCAAATCCAAAGGTACTGTTGCAACAAAAATTATTAATTATTTGTTAATTACAGAGCATTCCATAATTATAATTCATTATCACATTTGACGCCTGTAGTTGTACAATAGCTGCAGCCTATCTCCTATTTCAATCAAAGCAATTACCTTTGTCTGCTGACACCCTGAGCCCTCCTCCAACAACAGCCTCTCTTTCCTCCCCTCGACACCACCTACTGATCTATCTTTGAACCCTTTTCTCATTTGCACTTCTTGTTTCTCATTTTGCACTTCTCGCTCTTTCCATATTGTATTAGAGCTGAGACACCCCGTGGCGCTTCCACTAGTCCTTCATCCTTCATAAGCAAAATAATGCCTATTCAGTGGTGGCTCCCCTTTTTCTTACGTCTTCCCTCAATTGGACCTTCTCCAATACCTCATTTTCAATTGAGGCTCTCACCCCACCCCCCTCTACCCCCACCATCCCGGCCGATTCGATAATCATCAGAAAACCATCAAATAATGCCAATTCTTGGTGGCGTGTCTGCGCCCTTACAATCGGATCTAATCATCAGAGACCAAAGAATAATAAGTTATTTGGGGATCTGAAAAATTATGAGAGACCGTCGAATGAGATTGAGACCTATCAAATTATCAGAAATGTGAATGAATTCTATTGAGATATCAGACAACAGAGAATGATATTGAGATCGAACAAATGAATCCGGTAATATACGTACACAATCAAATTTATCATCAACTACCTTCTAATAAAATAGTTCTCGTACACTAGACATGGCCTATCATGACAGAGCAAACCATGGTATGGATATCATAATTTATTAAATTCAATTGTAGGTTCATTCCATCCATTGGATAGAATTTGATGAAAAATTTGATCGACTTTACGGCTCAACAGAAAACTCGTAATAATTTAATACCTAATACTAATAAATTCTTCCCAAAATCGGAAGCCAACAAACTAATTACAATTTTGATGCAATACTGAACAGATTGGCACAGTAACAGATCAAACAGGTCAAATAAAGTCAGGATAACTGGACATTACAGATTCTATTTGAATTTCTCCAAATCGTTCAAACATTACACAGCTGGTTAAATTATTCAGTTACAAATTCAATCACTGTATTTGGGAAATAATCAAGTCAACAAATTCGATAATTGAATACAGAAACCCTCTTCAATTCTCGCTTGTTTCACTAGCATTAATTTAATGAAATTTATATAAATCAAGAAGCTTAAATAATTGATAAGGCTGTTAAATTAGATCAATAACCAAGTACATTTACAAATACCTAGGTTTTCTATTCTACGTCGTTGAAGCCAATAAGTTTATGAATGAGCTTATGAATATAGTCTACGGCCGAACTTCTCAATTCTTAACCGGCTTGAACTTTCAAAATTCAAGAGTGCACCTCATAGATTCACGTTTGCTATTATTAAAAATATATGAACTAAAATATCTAGAAAAATATTTAATAACAATATATCAATACATTGAATAGTCTACATCTATCTTCTAATTAGAGAGAGTTAGATTCTTCGGACGATCAATTGTAATTATTATTGATTAGTATTCATTCAATGAATAATTACTGAATAGTTTCAAAAGCACCAAAATTGAATTACTTATCTTATAATTGAAATTTTATGTATTCATCAAATCCTGTGCCAATATCATATAGGCTACTATACCCCAATTTTTACGAAGACACCCAAATTATATCAATCTCATTTAATTTGTACCCAATACACGAATACCGACCCAGTTATTTTGATAGAGATTTTTGCAACCGATGATGAAGTTGTAACGATGGTAGAAGAAATAGAAACTCGATTGTGGAACACGTTCCATTCATTTATCTAAATTCTCATCGCCCATACGCTCATTCAAACGGTCCAGCTGTTCAACGGTCCCCTTTCATTCAACGCATATCATACCAGAACATATCATACCGTAAGAAGTGCATATTTGAATAAGCTCACAACACTGACTTTCCTGGAAAAACTGCCCTCAATAGGGAGATTACTGATTGTACAGTGTACAATGCTATCCCACTGAGAAATGAGCGAAACCAAAAAAGTCCATCGTTTCTCAAAATTCGCGATCCATTCTCAATTAAAGGGCTCATTTATCAATATTCACAAAACGATTGTTCTCAAAATAAAAGTGATTTAATAGACTTATTTCAGATTTAATAAACTTCCCTATACCCGGAATTCTTTGATCCCAATTAAACTAAGTACTGTACTTCGTTTCTTCTTCATGTTTTTCTAAACTCAGAATAATTGAACAATTATTTTCAACAGGTTAAATTGGTACTCAATAAAATTCTGTTGAATAAAAATACAATTTGTTAGTTGAGAGTACAAAATGAGAATTGATTATGATTAATTATTAAGAATTGATTTACTCAACTAAATGTAAAATAAATTAAATTAATTCCATTTTCACCGGTTCTGGATAAATTTACTCATACACGACGCATTGTTTCAATGAACTCCAAGAACGGGAAGTTTACTGTATTCCACATTATACCCCTCTTTCACAGTTTCCAAGCCTGATTCTAATGTAAATAATCCTGTTACTCGTTCTACCCCACTCAGTTCTTTCTCATTATGGTCTCTCCTCAGCCCAGCCGCGATGAGGAATCTCGATCGAGCGAGATCGTGACTTCCAGATGCAAATTGATGATGCAAATCGAAACCACAGAAGAAAGTGAGCGAAAAAGAAGAAGATGAAGAAGAAGAAGGAGGAGGAGGAAACGAGAAGACCCGAACGGATTCAATTAACAAAACATCTGGGACAAAATTGAATGGACCCGATGGGTGAAATTGTCTCGTTTTAAAATCGTGTTTCAAGCTCGGCGGAGTCAATAATTTCTGACCTTGGGAATATTGTGAGTTCTCTCTGAGGAACTCTGCCTTCATCCCATGATTGCTTCAGAGCAGACTCCAACAGGAAATCCTAATGAAAACTTACCTCTACAATGGCAAATCAATTATCAGAGAAATCAGCAATCATTCACTTACCTGAAAACAAAGAGAAAATCATTAAAACTGTTGCAATCACGTTAAAATCATATAATATAATTATTCATGCAAGTGAATAATTGGATTTACTTCTTGTACATGTAAATTCATTGTAATATCTATTAATTGGATTAATAAGTAGTTCATAATCGTTTACGAGTTTCATATTGATTGAAATCCTCAATAGATCAACAGGGATTTATGTAGTTCCGAGAAGTAACATTTACAATCAAGAAATAGCATTTCTATTCACTGATTCGCATTTGTACACTCTTAATACTATTTTTCCGTAATTATCAACCCATCTCAGTCCATCTGTTTCTATTCAGATTTAAAATACAAAGAAAAGTTCTATCACTTGCTGTTCTAGGAGAAAAAGAACTTGACAGTTGCAAAATCTTGAATATTAAATTCGATTGAGTATTTCACTTGCATCAATTTCAACTTGATAACTTGTCGAAAAACTGACTGAAGAGTGAATGGAGTGTTAGAAACACAAGATTATGTATCCGTTCAACGTTTGAACGAATCTGAACGTTTCCAAACAAAACTAAATGTTTCCGGACAATACTTGATGTTTTTATCGACAGTTATGAAAATCTTCAACAGTAACAAATGTACATGATCAGCTCTATAGAGAAAGATTTTCTTCCTTTTTAAAATGTTCTATCATACTTTCATCTGCGAGATCTGCTAGTTCGAGGAAAAATCTGAAAGTGAACTAGATATTGAATGAATGGAATACCAATCCGCAAGTTGAGAAAAAATTATCCGAAAGCTAACTTTGCATTGAAATTCAATAAAACAAGTTTTCAGATAATGACAGTTAACGCCAAAAGAACCGTTAATTTTTATCAAGATTGAAGTTATCCGTAAACATATTTCGGCATCTTTAGAATGTGTTAGAACATTAGTCAGTCAATAACCTTTATTTCTCGCTGAAGCAAGGCGTCTACACGATTATTGCATTATTATGTTAGAGCAAACTATCAATCAATCTATAAATACGATCAAGATAAATTATCTGTTCATTCACCTATCTGCACTCATATAAGATTGTCATAGAAGTCGTATCTATAAATAAACCCGCCTTAGTAACGTTATAAATTTAGTTGGCATGAGATTATATTCAGACTGTTGGTGGAAAAAGTTGATACTTTTTATTTGTACTTTCAAGTATTCTACTTTTTGAGCTTTGCACGCTTCCATTTGATCCAATAAACAAGGGTTACATGAGTTCTTCAAGGAATCCTCAAGTTACAGACTTATTGTACTGTACGTAACTTTTGAAACCTTCTTTTCGAGATGACAGGGAACAGATAATCTATAAAATAAGTAAGCATTTCCTACCCCTGTCTTATTCAACTAGTAAAAACTACGTGAATATTATTGACTCAACATGTGGTTTACTACCATACATCCAGTAGAATCAAAATTGTACTTGACATCATGAAACCTGAATGAGGATACCGATTCAAAACTTGGATGGAAGTTCTTTGAAAACTTTGGATTATCCCTCGATTCTCAATTACCGACTCGCAGTCATTAACTGTAAAGTTTTTTTAAAAAAAAAAGCATTTACTAAAGTGAGCGCTTTCAAGTCACTTGAAACTCATTTTATACGGTAGAAGATTGGTGAATTCACAACTTTCGCGAAAAAATGTATTTAATTATGATAGCACATGAACCACTTTGAATTGTATTTGCAAGTTTATTGTATTACATTACATCGGATTTTGTAATGTGTATCTTGGGAAAAATAAATGAATCTGATTTGGAGATCGAATATGTCAACCAATAACATGGTATTCGCAACACATACAAACTTATTTATTTGATTGATCTAATACACATTCCAAGTCACTTTGGGCAGAGGTAAGTCGAGAAATTCTCAATATAAAAAAAGAGATTCTGACTGATTCAACTCCTTCTCCCAACTCATTTTCTTCTTCATGTTTTACTGAATTCTACTCCTACGTTTCCTTTCATTTTTCTTCTCCTTCTTAAAATCAATTTCCACTCACTCAACTTCTCTTTCCTAGTTTCTCTCTTATTCTTCATGTTATATTATCTTCTGAATCGAAAAGATGTGTTCAGAAACGTGCGGTCAAAATGCTTAGCCGAATTTTCAAGTGACTCACAACTTTCATGAGAGAATTGTTTGAGAAAATACGACGTAAATAAATAAGAGGCCTCTCTGTTCGTGGTCAAAATCAGTGGAAGGGTGGTTGTCACTCAACATGAGATTTCTACCTACATGAGCAAAGCACGTGTGCAGGTAGGAGAGAGAGAGAGTGAGAGAGACAGAGAGTCAGTTAGAAGCGGGAAAACAGATCCTTGTGATGTGAGCAAGCTTAAATCGAATCCATATTGTCGGTTGCTTTGCTTCCATTGCACCCTTCATATCATTCTTTTTTTCAAAAGGGAAAATGATAAAAATCGGCGAGAGTGGCCTTGCGTTGAGGAATGACATCAGTTGCCAGGCGACAGGCAGACGTTTCACTGAATAGCAGGCGAAAAATGGATGACACGAGGAAAGAAGAGGCAGGCGAAGGAGAAGAAGAAAATGAAGAAGAAGGAGAAAAAGAGGAAGAAGAAAAAGGGGGATGGAGATTAGCGGGACGGAGCAGGAAAAAGAGAATGTCTAGAGGAAAAAGAAAAGAGCTAAAGAGGAGTGAGTAAGAAAGAGGAGAAAGAGATGGAGAAGAGCAAGAGGAAGAATAAGATACAGAAGAACATAATACGAAGAATGAGAAGAAGAAGCAAAGTAGGAGAAACAAGTTGAATCAGTAGAAATAAATATGAAAAAGGAAAAGAACAGTGAAAAATAACATGATAATTCAGAGAAGAAGAAAATTAAGAAGAAGGAGAAAAAGAAGATGTTGATGATGACGAAGAGTGGGAGACAGAAAATTACTCAGCAGAACAAGATTTGGAAAAAATAGGAAGGAGAAGACAAGGAAGTAGAAGAAGAGATGATGGAGAGATAACGGATGAAGAGTGAGGAGGAAAGGAGAACGCCGAAATAATTAAAATAATGAAGAAGAAAATGCGGAAAACGAAGAAGAGCAATAGAAGCGTAGGAAGAACAGAACGAAGTAAAACAGAGAAAGAGAATAAGAGAGGGTGGGGAATACGAATAGTGTCAAGAGGTAGCAGAATGGAATGAGAAGAAGCAGATAGAAAATAAAGATTGTGCGCAAGAAAAGAATGAAAGGAGATGATGATAAGGAGGAGGAGGAGGATAAGGAGAATGGCAAGATGCAGAGGAATAGAAGCACAGAATGACGAAAAAGAGGGAAAAGAGTTGGAGGGGAATGAGTAGAAAGCGATGAGGACGAAAGATTGTGAGTGAAAGAGAGTAAGGAGGGAGGGGAAAGACGCGAGTGGCAGCTTCAGCCCTTCTTATATTCGGTTTTCCTTATTCCATTCTTGGCCGTGTTATCCATTAGGCTGCGCGCGGAGGGGGCGAAACAAAGTGAAGATCGAGTAGCGATGGGGGGGGGGGGAGGTTGTGGAAGTTTTGGGGAAGAGCAAACAGCAACGTCGACGATATTTTCAAGAATAACCGGCTAAAATTTTAATCCTAAAATCAGCAGGATTTTCCAAGTGCCTCTAAAAATTGTCAGTTCATCTGCGAAGCGCGTTCTCGACACGCTGTTGACTATTTTGAGCAGTAAAAATGACGTTCCATTAAAATTGTTTAAATAAATAAAGCGGCGAGGATTAGGGCTGGAGATGGCGTTTCCATTCTGAACGTAAGCTCAACATAAAAAGTTTCAAGTTGACAGTGCTTCGCTGTATTCAGAAACATAAAAAGTTGAATTGACTTGACGTTGATAAGTTAAAAGCAACTTTAACCGAAAATAATTGAAATAAGAATGGAATACAGAATTCTCAAGTATATCTTTAATATCATGCCCACATGAGTCTGAGACTTATGCTTGAGTAATGAGTGATGATGATGATGAGTGATGGATGGACCTACGTAGTTGGAAGAGCTTCAAATTCGTACCCGATTTCACACCACAATTCTACAAATAGCCTCTTGTTTTAATTTTGGTTGTTAATCATTTCAATCAAATTCCAATTGAATCCTTGAATTTTCAATTGTTTTTGAACTATGAATGTAAATAACTAAGTTAAAGAAAGGGAAAAAAATTATTAGAAATCTTCATAAACTAAACAAAATACTATTCTGCAGACTAAGATGAGGAGGGGGAGATGAGCGTGATTCCTACAAGACGACGAAGGAACAGTACAGCAAAGAGCAGAAGAACAACATGCTTATCACAAGAAGATGATCACGATAGTACCGACCTACTTAACTAGATCGAGAACCACGACATGAGAAACGAAACGAAATAAAAAGAATCCCTCCACTACATCTACATCCAGCATTCCTGCTACGAGATGAGTTAATGAGAGAGCACAACAACAAAGATACATAACCTTCGATTAGAATGAGAAAAAAGCACAAAAAAAAAAACAGATCGTCATCAATTGAAGACCGAATTAGCTGGAGGGTTGAAACTATCCCATAACCACTTTTGCCTTTCGTTTCTATTGTTTGACTCCTGTGAAGTCATCTCAACTTAATTTGAAAGAGGTGCAGAATGAAATTCTCTGGAGAAGTGATGATACTTTCGCAACTAATGAGTCATAGGAGTTGTCATCATGAAGTTTTCAATTCTTGGATATAAGTCTATGTAGGCAGAAATCACATTGAACTATTTTCAAATCTCAAATAAGTGCTTTTATGTATTAACAAAGAATACAACAGATTTCACATTCAATAAAATAAGAGGATTGAGAGTATTTTCAGAATTATCAAAAAATAATATATCATTATTATCGAAACATCGATTTTTCTGTAACTGTATAGATGGAGGAAGGTGTTTATGAAGGTGGAAATCAAATTGAACCGTACTCAAATCTTTAATAGTAGCATACTTTTCTCGATGAACCAAATCAAACAGAAGATTCTACATGAAATAAAGAGACGTCCTCCTCCTTCATCTACTTCTTTTCAATCTTCTTCTCCATCTTCTTCTTGTTCTTCTCTTCTTCTCCTTCTTCTTCTTTTCTTCTTCTTCTTCTCCTTCTTCTTCTTCTCTTCTTCTTTTTCTTCTCCTCCCCCTTTTCCTTCTTTTCCTTTTTCTTTTTCTCCTCCTTTTTCTTCCTCTCCTCCTTTTTCTTTTCCTTCTCCTTCTTCTTCCTACTCCTTCTTTTTCTTCCTACTCCTTCTTTTTCTTCCTAATGCTCCTTTTTCTTCTTTCCCTCACTGTATACGAACGGTATGAGAATTTGAAAATTGGCAACATTGCAGGAAGGAAACAAGAGTTCAAAAATCTAGCGTGTGTTGAACAGAGAAAGAAGAAGCTGAATTGCCGTAAGAGACTATGTTGTGTGTCGACAAAAACCCGAAGTAGGGCCATCTGATTAATGCATGCTATATGAATAAATCACGCAAGTTAGACTGTAGCCTACAATCCATATCTCTGCCTGTCAATCAATCTTACTGACGCGTCTTGTGGCAGCAGAGAGAGAGAGAGAGAGAGTTAGTGAGAGAGAGTGTGAGAATGCTAGAGGGAGTGGAAAACGATGAAGCGTGCATATTTATTAGACAGTTGACCTTGAGATATGCAATTGCAATGCGCTCAATTGGGAATCAAGCTACAACCCTCTACTAGCAATGAGGCAAGTACAGTGCCTTCCACTTCCAACCCACCCCTATAACAATAATGCAATCAGCAAATTTCAATCGCTCCCCTAATAATAATCTCACCGTATATAAGGTCACTGACCACTGCTAACCTATCATACAAATGTAAGCTTATTACAGCGTTGAATTACATAGATAGTTTCAATTGAAGGTCCAATCACAAACAATTATTCGAATATTGATTAATTTATAAATTGTTCATGATTATTGATTGATAATTTTTTTTTTGCTAGGGATGATGCCCACATAAGCATGAGATGTATGGACCTACAGCTTTAGGTAGGTTCCGAACCACCGGGAAGCGATTTTGAAGCTCATAATTTTTTGTATTTAGAGGAGCCGGTCACCCTTACAACGGGAGTGGTATCTAATCTCAACGATTAGACTCGCCTCTGCCACTGGGACAATCGCTTCCCTACTTATATATCCATCCATTTTTAATATTACAATGAAGAAATTAAACAACAGGAATTCGCTCAGAACAATTTAAATTAAAAAGTTATGTTGAAATTCCTTTATCGTTTTCAAAAACATGAAATCATAGCAATCAATTGAACAAGAAGTATCATTAACAAAAAAGCCAAAGGTAAAGAAGTACTTGTATAGGAAACAAAATTAAACTTATACACGGGAAAAAACTCAACATTACTTCACTATTGAATATAACCAATTTTTATATCAGTAACAATTATTATTGAAACATTTGTTACAATTGAAACAATTTCTAAATGGATCAATAAATTCAAGGCCCGGTGACACTCAAGAAAACCCTTAGCACTTATAAATTTCCCAGATATTCATGATTGTCAATTATAATGCGAAAAGCTTCAGGAGAATTGTTAATCTATGACGGAAATATGGCAGGCAGTATCTTCCAACAGATTTGCGACATTACCAAAACGAAAAGCAACCAGAAAATTAAGAACACAAATGCTTAAATATGACATTAGTATGCAAGGTGAGGTTTTAATTGACAAATATATTGAAACTCTGAGTGACGGTAAGCGAAGTAATGTTCCTGAAATAGCTGCCGGTAACGGGAGTGCGGTTTGACACAGTTCAAATGCACTTGGAAAACAAGCAGATGAACTGTCTCAACTAATGCCCTGCTAATGCAAGATGTCAGGCCTCGGCAGCATAATGTGACACACATTACGCTGTCGGAAGTGGGTACTTAGCCGTGATGCATCAGTTCAACGAAATAAATAGGCAAAGCTCATGAATGATCGATTTTGGAAAATGATTGAAAATAGTGTGCTAGTCACATTGAACTGAATTACTGAGGGGTACGACGTGCAAACTAGCCTGAAGAATTTTACACTCCAGTATTCAATATGTACATATTAATATATAGAATCAAATTACTGTGAAACTGAAATTTGAATTTTATTTAAACAAAAAATTGAGGTATCAAACTGACAGCGCGAAGAAAATATAGTTTGTCCGATAGTAATGCAACACGACTTTCAAATGTGAGAAAAATTAATTAATTAAAAAAAGCTTAGGTAATGAAATAAATTTACGAAATTATTTAGAGGGAGTGGAATGAACAGATTTATTCAGGAAGCAAATACACAGAAGTTAAACACAAGAAACAACATAAATAATACCACAGGCAAGCGTACTTGAGCATCACCGAAACAGCTGTGTGACAGATAAAGAGCCTCATGTGCAGACAGATGATATTAGTTCTACATTCGAAACATCATATATTATAACATCATGACATTAATTACATTAAACTTCTACATCCATTTTTCAATTTGAAATGGTTTTGGAATAAAATAGAATAATTCAATTAATAGTACCAATTGTTGGTATTTGTCAGGTCCAACTAATTTGCTCAGTATCTGAAATTCACAAACTTCAGTGAGTGATTTTCTGATATGATGTAAGATACATGTATCTATTCATCCTAATCATCAGTTAATTTCAATATTATTAGTATTTTACAATCGGTGGTGGATTTTTTTGCTTCCTCAATAACCTTTTAAACTTCGAAATTGATAATTCACTTGTGATTTGTTCTTTAGGAGTGTGAATGTTGCAAAGCAAGAAAGTAACTCAACTCACAAACAAAAGAAATGGCCATTTTTGTCTTAACGAAGCCTGCATGGCTTAAAATAGCACAAGCTCGATAATCTTTGGCTAAACAGGTCCGCTAGACACAATAGGTTATTAATTAGCATGGTCAAAGCTACGACGCCATCGATATTTACAGTTAAGTGAAAGAAAGTTCTAACGCGAATTCCTGCTCAATTCTTAAATGCTAATGACCACGTGAGCAATCATCTAGCGAGGATAGCAAGTATACCGATCTTAGGAATCCTATAGTCATTTAATACTGTATAAACAATTCTTTACTCACAACTATTTGATCTCACAACTAGCTATCAGCACTGTGATATCCTACACTGATCCTACACCTACTGTATTCCAACACTCATTTACACTATATGATGAAAACCCGATTATAAGAAAGGATATCGACCTAATCTTACGTACTCCAAATCCCATAGTCGTTTACTAATAACAATTCTGTACGTATAACTATTTGATCACACTCACTCACTATGAAAGATCTGATAGTTACCACAAAATTAATTCAGCATGTGATAAATATGAAAAAGATGATGCATGTGATAAAGATGTGCATGGGAAAAAGATGAAATAGAAAAATAAAATAAAAAGAGAAGTTTATGAAGAACAATTGATTTCTCAAAAGAGGTAACCATTGACGAAGATGAGAAAAAATAAGTGAAGAGAGAAAATTATGAAGAAGAATACCATAGGAGAAGAAGAACAATGAGAGAAGACGTCAACGAGAAAAGCGATTCTATTAATCATAAGATTATGTATGTATTCATGTAGATTACAATACATCGACTTAAATTCTAAAGATGGAGAGAAGAACAAAAAGTAGAGCTATTTGTTTTTGTAGTTTTTCTATTTATCAAGGTGAGTTACTTGAATTCACTGCGAATGGGATCAATGGGCCTTATTTCAGCATATTTACACCGTGATGTTGCCATCACATCGCTTGAATGAACTTCCAACCAGACCAGTAGCAACTTGTGGTCAAGTAAATTGAATTACATGATTTGTGTGTCGGTACTGCATAAGAAAGATATGTGTTGTAGGAGTGCTCTTGCTCTGTGCATGGAAGAGGCGCCTTTTAACCCGTACTCCACAACTCCATCCAGCTTTTTCAGTGTTGTTGGAGGAGATGTTCTGAGTTCTCAGCTTGGCCCTAATTACGCTGCCTGCAGGTCGTACAGAAATCTATGTGCTGCAGTTGCAGTGTGTGTGCGTGCGTATGAGCGTAATATGCTGCGTACTCTATGCGTATTAGAATTCGTCAAGCCTCGACGCCTTTCAATCGGCTTAATGACATCCGCTCTCCTCCCACTCCTTCATTACATTTAGTTTACTCCGTTTCTTGTTTATACACACTGAATATCAAGTTGAAGAATTCCTAAAAAAAACCCACTCTGAAGAGCCGACAGCCGCAATTTTTCATGCTTCCAATGCTCAGGCAAAAAATTGTGTTTTACAAATTGCGTATAGGATGACTAGTAATGCACTCGAATTTCCTATGATATTTCGAACGAAATGTGTATGCAATGAAACTTGATATTTGGTTCAGCGTTTTTTCAATGTAAATATGGATGGAACACCGTGCCTTCTACAAGGGGTGAGGAGGTATAAGTGGTATATATTTTCGATGTAGGGGTAAACCGACGATCTATATCTAACTGAACTTAATTTATATCGATATATTCATTTGAATTGCATTCATTTATTTTGAGATTAGTAAAGTTCATTATAAAGAGATAATTGGAGTGAACTACACCACACACTACTTCTATAAATAAAATGATCGATGAATTTTGATTATTGATTTGATTTGTTTATTTCTCGTTTGGAACATTAATAATATATTTTACAACATTCAAAATTCGGAGTAAAATTCTCTGATTTAGTAGAATTGAAACAATATGAAAACTAGAAGATCAACATATCTGGGCGAAAGCTTGACCTTACCTGTATAAACTTAACTGACGTACCGTACATTTCTGTATGAAAAGATGGATGAACTATACAAGTAATGGTTGAGGGAATTATACGAGCATACTTTCGGGGAATTTATCATAAATAACAATTTTACAGCCAGTTGCACAAACCTCGATCATAAGTTGACCACTGAAGATTTTTTACGAATGTTCTGAATGTAAAATGATCATCTCTTGTAACCAGCCGATTACAGTTGACTATCCATAAAACTTACTAATAAATTTATACTGAGTCACGCGCATTGAATTGCTGATGTAATGAATGATTTGCCTTATGAAACAAGATACACAGATACGGCATGTAGTCTATACTGCCCCTTCAATTATTATTTTTATCCATCTTTAGTCATTCGGTAGTTCTTTAACCAGATTTGAATCATAAATTATTTTCCCGTTGAAAAATTGTGCATACACGGCATGTAGCCTATACTGCCCCTTCAATTAGGAAGTTCTGAAACAGTATGCATAACGCACAAAAACATTATTTGTATCATGAATGATTTGCCCCATGAAACATAGTGCATACGGCATGTAACCTATACTGACCCCTTTAATTATTATTTTTATACGTTTTTGGTCATTAATATAAGTAGTTCTACCAGTTCTCTACCATCGACTAGCGAGATCTGTTATTCTTATCTATTTATTAATAACTCAATCAAAGCAATGTAACAGAAAAATTAATATTACTAAAAATATAATTGATTAACGGAACTTAATGAATTAGCTTTTGAAAATCAGAAATCTGATAACGTATAGATTATTGGTATGATTATGTGAAGCTTAAATTAATTAGTGACTTACGGAATTGCATAACAACTGCAAAGTAAATGGAGATGAATACTCACCTGTAAATCAAAACAAAATATTTTAGGAAACGATCCTTGAATTGGAAGATGAATTTTCTATTATTTCATAATAAAAATTATACATATTTTTATATAACTAATATTTTACAATATTGTGTTAGAAAAATGGTGATAATTATCAATAGTTTTGATGTGAAATGTCATCCCTTCATCTCTTCATTTTGCACTTGTTCACTCCCCATGGCATTTCATATAATGAATACCAACACTATAAACTATTGAACCTATTCAATAGTTAATTCATTTGAAATTATCATACAATATGAGTTCCATAGACTTCAATCACAGTTTTTTATTTGATCGACGATCAAATACTGACGGACGTTAAAACTGACCGCTAGTCTTATGTTTATTGAGAAGTTATTGTTGTACAAGTATAAGGAATTTATAGCTGCTGTGTTTATATGCAAGGATCACAATTTTTCACTGGGGTTTGATTTATTGAATCTCCGGCAGAACAAATGCATTCAAACAAAGAAAAATGATGCAAGATATCGGAAAAGCATGACACACAATGGCTATTGGCTTGAGATGAAGGATAGCAAATCCAGATGTGGAAGGTAATAAACAATGATAGAATGCCAGTATCACTGATAACGGTAATGTACGTAAAGTAGACAAAGAGAAAAGAGAAGAGAATTCAGCGGCCGAGAGAAAGTTGAAAACAACAGATCGTATAACAACTAGCCTACTGTCGACTGGTAACAACGATGGTAATGTATTTAGCAACAGTGCTGGTATGCTCAATACAAGACATAGATACCACTATTATATCTGTATGTATCTATTGTGTACCATAATCTCAGGCGAACAAAAACCTAAAGGTCCCTGCCCACTAGATTGTTCCGTCATCGTAAGGATGGAGAATTATCCTTTGTAGGATTTAGAACGAGAGAGAATCCGATTATCTGAGAGAAAGAGAGAGAGAGAACGCCCACTGCACAGTCTCCATCCAGTACTGAACAGTCATGCTTCTCGATTGAAATATTGTCAATAATGATTTAGTCTATGATGTAATGGCCACATTTCATAGATAAAAATGATATACAGTATCAATCTCAATCAACTCGAGTAAATAGCATCTAGCCAGATCAATTCTTCTACACGGACTGTAAAGGTCTGGTTGCAGTAGGAGAGTATCACGAACAATGTTCAAGTGATGCAATTTGAAAATAATATAAGAGGAAATTTCTTGTTCTGGTAGAGGAGTCGACAAAAATTGAATTTTTATCGTTATTCAATTCCTGGACCTCTTTCATGCTCTATAAAGACATAAAAACATCGATATAACAAATAAAGCGAGAGAAATCACTCAGACAACAAATAAATCCTTGAAGAATAAATCCTGAGCTTTGAACATCCTGCGAAACAAAATATGAATTTTTATTTCGAAGCAACACGTAAGAATACATCCCGGAAAAGAATATCAGAATGTTTGGGATGCATGCTATTTAACGAACACGAAAGTATGAAAATAATAGACGTATTTATTGAAACGTGAATAGCTCGATAAAAAAGTGAATGTATCAGGATGTAACGAGATTCTTGGTGAACAAAATTGAAAATGTACACGGTAGACGCATATGGAAATATTCAGTATTCAGGAGAGATGAATAAGACGTTATGAATTGAGAAACGTTATTCAAATACTGGAACAAAATACTAGTTTGCAGGAATATAAGAATAGTTGTCTATTGTGAAGAATTTCTACAGTACGAGTAAAGTATTCGAACACTGAAGTACGGTATTTACTTGAGCTGCTCTAGTGTTTCTAACATCGTTTACTTGTACTCGGCCAAATCTTTATCAATTGCTCGACGTGAAAAATTAAGCCGCTTCTCATTCGAGAAATAGCCCAACGCATTGAATTCAGCTGAGCGCAAAAACAAAAATACACTGGCCAACAACAATCAGAAAATAATAAAGAATCTCGCGAGTGTGTACGGAGTTTATCAGGAGAGGATTAGTGTTTGAAAAAAGCAAGCAGTACTTTATCACCAGACGCGTTTTCATTCTGGAAATAGAAAAACACAAGTTGAATATTGAATTTAGTTGAGCGCGAATATCAAAGCCGACAACAACAAAGATTGATCAGCGGGTATTGAATGGTTGCGCGAGTTTATTTGAAAAAGAATGAGCGTGGAGAGAGAAGGAGTGAAGGAGAGAAAGAGGCGAATAAGTTGAAAGGGTCGAAGAAGGAAGGCGCGATAGCCGGTGATTTAGTAAGGGGTCATCTTATCTATTGTTAGGGTCATAATCGGCAGATTTTTCTAACCAGTAATTCGTGAAGGTATCACGTTATGCTAGGAAGATTTCATTATAGAGATTCGCTCGGTTGAGCAAGTACTTAGGCGCCATGTGTAGATTAAAAAACAGAAGACTGCGACTCCCACTAAATGCTGCTTGGCTGCATGCATGCACAAGCACAAACACAAACACATTTCCACGTGATCATAACCTACATAAACAAGTTCTTACGGTGCCGAATGCTTACATCCAACACCCAGGGTGTTCACCACGACTGGGGCAACTGACTACATATTTGAATCTTCTTTGTATTGGCAGATACCATCTCAAAGATATAAATATTTCTTATGAATTATTAATTAGGAGTTATAATTCATTCATTTATTGACACACAATCTCTAGAAAAATAAAAAAATAGGTACAGTTCAATGGTGAATATTGGTTGGGTAACCTTCTTGAAAATCGAGTTGTGGTACTAAAAAAAAATCATTAATCACATAGACACAGAATGTTACAAAGGATATTAATTACAGAATGAAGTTAGCCTACAGGATTATCATTGTTTGAAATAAATTATATTTTGTATGGCACTAACGACGGACGAAAATTGGTTTCAACGAACACACGGGAAATACAGATTCCTTGGTAACGGTGATCTTGCTCCAGCTGAAGAACTAGATGAAAAAAGAATTTACAGAAAAGCAAACATCGAAGAGGTTTATCATGAACGAAATACATCTTTCAACGACCATACGAGGAATATACAGATTACTTAGAAACGAAAATACTAATCCAGCTAGAGAATAGGAAAATTCGAAAATTCGCAGAAGAACACTGCTGGAATACAGACCATGTTATTATTGTTCTTATGAAAGCTAGATAATTGAGTTATAATACTGCAAAATTGTTAGAAAATTGGATTTATTTGAAATTTTGCGTTACTAACACAGCTTCTAGAAATGTACCTGTTACTGGAAAACCTTATACACATATGTAATACAGTAGTATTATTATAAACCCTGTTAGTAGATTGAATGCTCAAGCTCTTTTTATGTTACTACAGCAGAGAAATAGAAAAACTCTGAAGTTTCTGTAATTCAGCTTTCCATCTTTTTCTCAGAGTCTGGCATTATTCGATTCCGTTCTTCCATTCTGTAATACAAGTGCAGCATTTCAGAGTGGTGCATTCAAATGCAGCCAGTGAGCCAGGAATACAGAACACATGAATAATTTGGTGTGGTTTTAAATCATCGATTCATCCAACTAACTAACAAACTCTGAGTAGATTTGAATTTTTCTGTGTGAAGTTCTAATAATTAAATGTGAATATCATCCACAATCAGGCAATATTATGTGAACACTAACTAACTAAAATAGTATATTCTCCCTAACAATGTATATTAACTGTCTTATTGTCACTGAAATCATTTGTTTTCAAACTTTGCTGAATTTTAGAGCAGTATAGCGTAAACTTCGTTTGCACGGCCTGAACTTTCGCAACGTGAAACTAGAGTGAAATCTGGGGTTGCTGGTTGGTTGATTGCTAATGCAGAGGGCGCAATGCTTTCTCTAACAGAGAAACATGTCACATTGTATCAACCCCAGCCTAACCCCACCTTTTTGAATAAATAACGCCCCTATAGTGCCTTTTGTAGTCCTTAACTGATTTACTTCTATATCATCGATAACTGTATAAATAATCAGTGGGCTCATTTTCTCTGTTGATGTGAAAATCCATTCCAGAAAATAGGAAGCTCAAAAGATGGATGTGTTGTAATTTGTTTTGATTTCAATTAGAATATGAAATTGTATCAACTGTTTACATTCGGAGATAGATAATGTGAAGTCACCACGTATTATACAACCAGTACTTAAAAAATTAACACGATCCTGCATAAATATGATTCAATAATAAAATCTACCAATAAAAACCTATCTATTGTCTTTGAATCGCAGAGTATCACGAAATGTAAACAAAAAACTCAATCAACTATTGGATATTCCAATTCCATTCATCTTATACAGGTTATTGACTAATAATAGATGAAATTATTCATGTTGCACAGGATGATAGTGCATGAGAAAACTAATGGAAATGGCATGCTTTTTTGTAAAACCATTACAAGATGCATGTAATAGGCTACATGTAATGCATGTAATAAAATATGTAATAAATCGACTTTAAAATGTGAATAAAATTTTAATAAGATCAATTTACAGTCAAATGACTTCATCTTTTGCGAGATATGGGTTGAGATTGTATGTGTTCTAGTATTATCTAAAAATATTCAACTTTAAAAAACTAATGAAAAATTAATTGCAAAATGACTCCCCTAGACTCAAATCTGTAACACAGTGGTCGTACTTTGAATAAACAAGAACAAAGACTTATTTAATTATTCATTGGAAAATTATCGTAGAATGTATCAGGACTATAGTGTATTAGCCGACCTTTATAACAGAGTTCTGAGTTGGACAGAATTGAATAGTTGAACATACAGGTAGATTGCAATTGTGAGTGAAATGTGCATTGACTGTGCCTGTGATTTGGTTAACCATTTTACCGCAACTCTCATTATCGGACGAAATCAGCCAGAATCACATTATTTGTCAGGTGAGTGAGACTGAGACCGGATTCATATTAGAGCGCGCGCGTATCTGGCTCTATTAGTATTTGAATTATATCATGATTATATGAATATTTCCAAGTTTATTGTTTAGTACTCCCAAACTTCTTCAACCGGCGACCCACCAATCCATGAATTATGCGAGGATCACACATAGATAAACGAAAAGAAAAAATAATTTCCATAAAGTAATAACCATGATACATTTTTTTGGAAATTAAATTGCCACTTTTTCTAATAATAGTCATTGATAGTATAATAATAATAATTCCGTGTAACCTGGCTGGCTCAGGTCTGATGTCAGAGTTTTCAGGTCACTCCTGATCAGTTCAGGGTCTCTGACGTGACTTAACGACTGCTTTTCAGGCAGCCGGGACCGACGGCTTAGCGTGTCCTCCGAAACACGAGGTGTGGCTCGAGCTAAAATCTCGATAGTAATAATTTATTATAGCTTGATATTAGATTCTTAAATTCGTTGTTAAATCGTAGGTCAAATACTTTTTACAAAAAGATGCGAAATTTTATCGATTACTTTGTTTACAAACCTATTTTGTACGTACTGTGCAGCCTCACTAACGTATTTGCAAACACTGTACTCTAGCGACGAGACCACAGATCATTCATTTCCTATACAGTGTATGATTGCACACATTCATTTCCTGAGGTAGTTTCACTGTGGATTTTCCACAAATGAATCAATTTTCCCTTACAATGGTTCATCTCCTTGTTGGTCAACTTCATTGTGAAACAATATAGATCATAGAAGTAACTTGTAACTTCTCTATTATCCTTTACTCTACTCTCTATTATTCCATTATTCTTCTATATCCGATACTCTGTTTCACTATCACATTCTGTTAAGCTTCAATGTTGTTTGATTTTGATTATTATCCTAATCAATATAATCATTGTTATGATTAACAATTTTGATTCTTGGAAGTAATCGAGAATTAACTTTCATCCAGTTTTGTGCAACCGGACTTAGTCAAATATTTATCATAGGAAGCATGTTGTGGTGACTATGTGGAATCAAGAGATGTACTCCAAGACAAAGAATTTTGCTATTTCAACTTTGAATTGGCAGACTACAGTTGAGTTGCTCTACTCAGGAAATGCCATGCCAATCTTGGAAAGCATTGCTCGCTTCACAAAGGAAGCAGTTCGTCGAATTCTTTGAGCGTCGAACCCAATGTTATTAGTTGGCAGAAAACTGCCGAAACAGATAATATCAACATGGCAACTTATACACAATATTTCCTCGTTTTCCCAATTAGCTCTATCGGTTGTTTACTGTATCATTACAGGCCTAATGAGGAACAGCGTTGCTCCAGGTATCATTACCCGGGCCATCTTATTATCAGGTGGGCCTTCTTCCAAATAGTCTCACTCTTTTTTAAAACAAACAAAACAATGGCTTGAGGCTGTCGAGTCCATCCAGATAAAACGAAATCGTTGCTCGAAAGTGTTCACGGGGAAATATTTGTCTGACGTGCACATTCTCCATCAAATTCTATGACGTTTAACCCATTATGATCAATCATTGCTATCTATTCAGTAGCCATAACTGATCATTAGTTTTGGTGATCAACAAAGAATGAGCTTTAAGTATGATTCACTTCTTTCTCAAACCAAATTATAATGTGAAAAAGTAGTATGCGGCAGTCCAAAGTGCATTGTTTCTGATTGTGAATGAATCCTTTGAATGAAGTTATTAAACGCTCATACAAAGACGATTAGTAGAGATTTTGAAAATCGTTTAGTTTTGAATCGGAGACTTGAATACACTGACATTTTCTTCACCAAGAATGAACTTTCTTATTGTTATTTGAGATCATATTATCAATCAAAATGTTGTTGTCCTCTG
Organism: Laodelphax striatellus; assembly: GCA_017141395.1. Taxonomy (NCBI): domain Eukaryota; kingdom Metazoa; phylum Arthropoda; class Insecta; order Hemiptera; family Delphacidae; genus Laodelphax; species Laodelphax striatellus. The sequence goes on from CM029544.1 coordinate 4,724,972, forward strand.
CTTTTGAGATTCCAAGCCTCTTCACATTCAATATTCATCATTCCATTGAATATCACCTTCGATGTTCCAAGTTTCATTACATTGTGCAATATAGTGGCAAAGAAATTAGAGTATAAGTATGTAGTGTGAATGATAACACTGACTTTAAAATATATTCAAGTAGAACATTTTTAAAGTCAGTGTAATCTCATCAGTAGAAAAAAGAATGGATATAAAACACAGAAAATAATTAGATATAAACGTGATTGTTAGACTATTGATTCAACATTCGAATTGATTGTTAGAATCTGAATGTAGGCTACTGTCAGTCAGAAGCAATGGTTTTCCATGTTATAAGCCTTCCTTCTAAGTTTTCCTTCAAGTACCAGATATTACCGAGCAACATATCCAAATATTCATGCCAATGGAATATTTACATTTACACCAATAGAAGTCATGGTACTAATACTAAGAAAAAACAATGAATAATAATTGAATGATGCAGTTTAATCAAAAGGTACGGATCAACTTAATCAAAAGATGAGACAACTGTTGAAGTTTCCAGACAACATTTCCTTTTATTTATTATTTGTGAGAAGTAATCTCAAAAAGCAGAGATAACGAGGTTGATGTTTTGCTCCTCATGTTACATAGGCCTACACCACTTGCAAATGCATAACACCAAAGTAAACTCAGCGCGTAATGGATCAAGAAATTCGCGACTAGAATAAGATAAGGTTGGAAAATAACGACTTGCTTATTTGTCAACGTTTTCCCTTTTTCCCATTCGGCATCAACAGAAGTAAAATAGCAATTTCCTTGTATATTTACAATGGAAAGAGGTTTTCAATCGGTACTTAGATTAACGACAAACAAACGCAAATTCAAATTTGAATTACAGCTATTCCAATTTTTGATTAAGATGCAAATTTATCTTAATTTAGATTGTCACTACTTTCTCATTTCGATTTTCAACTGTAGAGTATAATTTTCCAGGAGTAGTAATACTATTAACAGTAGTTTCGCAGGTACAGATACAGTATTATTAAATATTACATTGATTCAAGTACCTTATGCTCCAGCATACTGATTAGCAATCGCTTATCATTCCGACTCGTTTTATTTTGTTAATATTGACATCTGTTCAATTATGTGTATTTGTAAGGTAGGAAACGATGAACACAAGATAGGCTACTCAATGGATTGAGTTGATGTCTGTGAACGTTTGTTGAAATGGAATAAGTTATTACTTCACTTCAACACGATTTCCAACGACATAGCCGTCTATTTTTATAAAAATTAGTTAAAAAATACTACTCACTTGATGGAGTGGTTTCAAGCTTGTCCCATCCTGAGACATTATTATTTGTAACGTCAATAACACTGAACATAAGGTTCTCAATGGTGCTTACATCTTTGTGCTTTTGATGTAATGAACTATGTTCTAATTCCAATTAATTCTAAACTGAATGAATAAATAATAGCAGATTCTACACCCAGCTCTTTCTGTTTGAAAGACAATTACGTTTAAGAATGGCGATAAATAAAATATTATTATGATAATGTCCATAATCATTGTTTGTAGAATGCAGATTCTGATAAACAAATTTCCAATAAATAAACTTTTTAGTGAAGTTGTTTTAGAGAGCAGAGCTCACCGTTGAGCATCCTTGAGTTTTTCGTAACATTCAATTCTCGTTGGAGATAGAGTATAGTACAGTAGTAGTAAAGGGCTGACCGTTTCGTTCTGGAAAGAAATTTCGACGAGTCGAGTTGGATTAGTGGTACTTGTGCCATCAAAAAGGTCAGCCCGATGAAAAGGTTTCCATTTGAAATGTCATAGTCGCCGCGGCCATACAATCAGCCCTTACAGTCCGCTATAAAACATTTACGGGTCACAATTTCATGGCACTTCTTTATTCATTGTCACTGGTCGTCAGTCGACTTTTGTCTCGACTTCTTCCACGTATGAAACATCAAACAATTAAACGCTTTGTTTCAGTTGAGAGCTTGATTTTTGAAATCGCTTCAACTGAATGGCGCCCAACACATCATATACGCGATTTTTCTTCTGGCTTTCCGCTATGTCATGTGGAAAAACAGCCATGCACAGCGATGCTATCTTCAGAGACGTTGCAGTTTTAGAAATTAATGAGCTCTTTGTTTCCATGTATTGCATGAACTTGAAGGCTTTGTTTTATATGAATTCTGGCGGTTAATGTTGGATCACAGAGAAAATTACATGTTTTAGGGGGTAAAAAACTTTTTATTTACGTAAATAAATTGAAATGAAAGATCTTAATTAGTCGTGTAATGTAAGGCTTTATTTACGTGAATGAATACATAGTTTGTTATTTCTATTAGTCAGTCAATATTTTACATATCAGTTGTACAGCTACAGCTGATCTTTTCATATATCAATACAGTCGAACCTCGATTTCTCGATTCCTAGTACAACGAATTCCCCGATATAACCTTTTTCAAACTCCCTAGAAACGTACATAACACTCAACCGAAAACAGTTTCCAATAATACAATGAATTTATGCTTCTGTTACTTGAGCACTTTATATCAGGGCTTCACTGTAATACATCTTCATGGGTTCTAAAATCCATGTGACAACAAATCTACAGAAGTAATAAACACAATAGTATTCTAAACAGTATTATCGTTTGTTCTTAGTAATTTCTTGTTTTGTATGAAACTAGCTTTTTAGATTACTTTCCGTTGAGTTGGAGTTGGACACCTAATGATATCGTACACCAATAAGTGATTTCTTGTATTTATTTACTTCAATCACTGAAAATGTTATTTTTACGATTTTTGAGAATATCAAGCACTAAGATAAACCCCTCATTTTTTGAATTCACGTGACACCAAATTTTCAAATACATTACTAATTTATTTTACTAATTTCTTCAATATAATTCTGAAAAAATGTCTACAAAGGTGCACGCACAAGTCTACAAAACTTCTTGACTATATTTTGATAATAGAAAAAAAAAATGTGTATTACATTATTATACTGGGGATAATGAGCCAACTGGATACTGTACATCTCTAGCAATTCATAAGGAATGCATGACCCGTTTATATTACATGTTGTCTTCTTCAATGATAATAAAACTTATGTCTTTCTTTATACGGATATTGACAACGACCGAGAAATCACATTTTCAACAAGCGCCCAATTACTATAAAATTTATAGCCTGTACTTCAAACATAATTCGAAGGATATAAATCATCTGTATTGTGGATTAGGAGAACACAAGAAGTGTGTCTTATGCCGATAAGTCCATTAAAAACGATGTTTTTCACACTTCAAAAGGAATTTATTATGTAGGCATCATTATTAATATTTTCTGACTTGAGAAATTCATTATTTCTCTAAGAGGGTTCATTATTGCTTTAGTGCATTATGGAAGATATTTATCACTGACCGCTTATGGAGAATTATTATAATATTTATATTATTATGTATAGTAAAACTATCTAATTTATAATAGCTTTACTATAGTAATCATTTAAATCGTTTTAAATTACTTTTCACAGTTTATCGAGATGCAAAATCAACTGTATCCGTTAGTTTTCAGCTACAAATCACAAAAGTTCATTATAATTATGTTATAATCATTGCAATACAAAATACAATTGAATATGAAACATTATAGAATAGCTTATTCCAACTAAAAGTCTGATCTGTTAGTTTTGAAGATAAAAAATTATATGTAGCAGAGCGCCTTCAAAGTGGTCAATAATAAAAATAATAGGCGTTGAACTTGAAAAGAAACAATGCAGGCAATTGAAATGACAAGAATAATACCTGAATAAAGAATTCTGAGACATTGTAGAATGGAAAAATGTAATTTTAAAATAATGAAGTTTCAATCAGTAGAGTCTTTATTAAGACGTGTATCCTGAATATTGTATTAATCCGTCTTTTTTTTGTAATATAGGATTACCTTATGATCTTTTTTGATAATAAGAATTCATAAACCTATATGCATGGGATAATATTGCATGATGTGAATCAATTTCTTTCAACTGTAACAGGAGCAATTTGCGGGGAATGCTACATGGAAATAAAAAGAGTTTTCCACTTCATCACAGAACATATCTCAGGTTGTTATGCAGTGAACACCGCTAATAAACAGTGGAATCCACAAGCTGTGGATTTGAAAGTTACCAACTCTCCCAATTAAAAAGCAAAATTTCGAATATAACATGCCAGTTAAAAACTAATGAAGTCGTTCCTTGAGTTTCCTCAATTTGGAAACAATCAAAATCACCAAGTATTGTTGTTTCTGAGGGAATTTATTTCTATATCGATATCAATATGCGTGGATGTATCAGAAGCAGACGAATGAGTGCAAACAACTGATGGAGATCAATTAAAAAACAAAATGCTGAAAGCCCTATCGTACGAACACTTTTAATTAATCCGCCAGTGCCGCGTGGTTACAATGAACTTGCAAAATTTGTATTTCGACCACTCATGCATGATACAGAGTGCCAATACATTTTCGCAACAGAACCAAATTAAGAATGTAATAACAGTCGCTGTGCTTTGTGGTGAATTCCTACCCGGAAAAATGGAAATATTCTCGAAACAAACGCTCTGCTCGTTTCATTTTGAGTTCGTTATCTTGAGTAACATGGCGTGAAAGCTAGAACACATTGTTTTCAGCGCTGGTTATTAACATTGCATTCTCTGAAAGACTTCAGTCAGTTACTTATTATGGAATAGAACTCACAACAGAAATCATTCGTCATTTCAAGATGTAATTAATACTGTTTTAAAATATTATAAATTTTAAGGTTTGGTGTAGACCAGTGGGGAGACCAAGGAGGAGATGGAGAGACTGTGTTGCAGGGGACATGAGGGAAAAGGAGCTGACAGATGAAGAAGCCGGGGAGAGAATGGTGTGGAGGAGGAAGATACGGAATAGCGACCCCGAATAGGGAAAAGCTAAAGGAAAAGAAGAAGAAGAAGATCAAATTTTAAGGGTTTGAAAATTATGTATGATATTTATGCTTATTATCTGCTTTGGGCATTAGTCTGTTGTACTCTACTTTGTAAAGTGTTGAATTAGAGAATGGCTCACAATTTTTCAAAGTTCAAATCTTATTTTCCACAATATCCTCAACTATTGATTAACTGAACTTCATCAGTCTTAAATGATTGAGCTTCTTAATTAGATTTTCACACTAGTAGAATACGTAGAATTACTAGAAATACTAGTAGAATTTACAGAATCTATTAATTTAGAGAACGTACAGTAATAGATGACTCATCCTCTACCTATTCTTTCTCTGTACATACGTTTAAGGGTGTAATAAAATGTATAAATAACTAGAAGAGGATTATTGGAATTTCCTGTTAGAAATCACACCTTTTCAGCAATTTGATGATGATTAATGTCGACTGCGTTTAATGCAGAGCTCGATAGAGAGGGTTCAAAAGAGAATGGAGAAAAGGAGTATGAGTAGAATGAATGAATGACAAAGACGCGAGAAGCAACTAGCGAATCGATAATTTCCGTTGTGTGAGAGAGGAAGGAAGGCGAGAAAGAAAGAGAAAGAGTGACAGAAAGGGATAAGTAGATGGCAGGCTTAAAGAGAGGGTGTTTTTCAACGAGGCGACGATAGAAAAAAGAGATGAAACGTTAATTTTCAGAAAGGCGCGTTGCAGAAAATGAGTGGCACATATCAGCCTATACCTATATGCACATGCAGATTTTTGTTCCTGAAGCTTACGATCTATAACGTATGATATTCGTCGTTATTTATTCAGACCAAGTTCATGTTATTGTTATGACTGTGAAATGATATTTTGTAATATCAACACTAGATAAATATTATTGCATGCAGATTTTTGTTTATTGATCTTACATTTTGTAATAATGATGTTCATCTCGATTTATACTAGACTACACGTATTTGAAAGGTCCATGTTATTGCTTGTGAGTGTCCGATAATATTCTATTCTTTTTATATCATCAAGATTAAACATTATTACCACATATCTACTGATTTTCCAGCTTCTTCTTTACATATGAAAGCAATCGGAATGGCTTGAAAGCAATGGATACTTGATTACTCACTCAATCATCAGCAGAACTAAATATCTACTGAATCAAAAACCTTCGAATTTGGAAGGCATGTTAGTTGGACCTCTAGATGCGCACAAAGAACGGATTTGAAAAATTACCCAAGGATATTTTCGCCTACTAGGATGATGCCTCCCTTTCAGCAAATGTTCGTCACTCCTTTCACTAATTCCTTTTCTTCTCCTTTTTCTGCTGTCCCATCTCCTATTCTTTCTTCTCTTCCAATTCCCTCATTCTATCATCTTCTCTTTCAAAATCAATAATTGTTCAATTCCATCTATTCTTCCTTTCTTCTCCTTCTTCTTCTTCCCATCTTATTCTATACTTTCTACCTATCCTTTCTTCTTTCCAATTCCTAATCTCAGGACTGAGAGACGATACACTGTACCGTTCTGGCCTCTACTCTGACCTACTCTCCTCCTCATAATTATCAACTACTGCTCCTCTTCCTCCTCCTCCTTCTCGTTGCTTACTCCTCCCCGCCCCCTACCCTGTTCCCTCCTTCGCCCGCCTTCTTCTTTGCTGAGTCAGGATTTTCGCAATAAAAGCGTTAACGTATCAATTTTACAACGCTACCTTAACATGAAACAATGAAGCATGACTCTCATAGACATAAAATAGCCCCTTACATACTTAATAATGACAAGAGGGTAGAACGGAACGATTACCACTGAAATTACCTGGCAATAAAGTTAGCTTAGTTAGCTTTTGGAAAGTGACTCAATTGTGTGGCTGGTGGCTTGGGAAACATGCTCAATGGGGAAATGGACAATTTGCAACTCATCATGGTGTTGCTGTAAAAATCAACGGCCTTGTAAGACTGAGAAGCTACACAAATACTCAACGCAAATCTATTAATCAATCATGAACAATTTTCCAGTGCCTGACTTCAAGTTATATCCGGTAATCTAGTTACTTACTTAATTTCATGATAATAATAAACTTTAAAACCCAAATTCATTATTGGAAACAATTTTCATAACATTAAGCCTATTATATGAATTACGTTGTATTATAGCTCTCAAGTGATATTCAATATGTGATAGATGACTACAGGACTATAAAATTGAAATAACTCAATTAATTATTGTGAAACGTTTTAATTAAAGTTATCAATAATATCAATTGAGATAATATCAATCAGGTACAACTGTAGTTTTCAAGCTGAAGTTTTCAATTTGAAGGATTCACTCTTTTTAGACTATGCATTTGAAATCTAAGTTATCTATAACTATCTCATGAAGCACTTTAAAAATGAGAATTTTATTGAATAAATAACAACAAGCCTAGACGTAACTAGAAGAGAAGTTGGTCGCTCTTATGAGGAAACGTTGAATATATCAATCCATAATATTGAGGAAATTGAAAATTCTATGAACAAAAATAGTTATTGAAACTGTTTCTCATGCCAGGAAAATCACAAGAAAGTAGATAAAAATATATACACTAGGAATGACTCCTGATTAATGAAGAAAAAGCTATGAACTAATATTTAAAAAATATGAGTCCTCAGTGTTGCCTGCTTACTCCATAAAACGTTTCTTTCTTAGTTCAATGAATAGTAATAAAACTTGAAAAACTCCAAAAATAAACACCAACCCAAGAAAAATCGTAACCAACATCAGTGTTCAGCAATAATTTTAGCCAGAGTTATTGGTTTAACTGTATTTCAAAATTCTGTTTCAAAACAGTAGCGGTGTCAATCTTAATATGTGAAATGACAAATGACAATACGTGTAAGCAAACAACGCCCTCTTTTACGACTAGGAAACACATATGGACTTAATCTATACAGCACTAATACGACACAAAGCTGAGTCACCGATTTCTCATCAAGAAACCAAGAGAAAAGGGTCAGAATGAGTCTATTGGTTCCTGTTCAAGGAAGTTCCATAGAGGAGAGGTTTCAAAGAACTCCACAATAAAAATGTCTTTTTGCCTTGACAAAGAACAGTCTAATGATATTCACAAACCGACTGCTAAACAGCGAATATAAAATGATTGAAATTTATTTTATTATTCGAAGAAAGCAGCTACATTCATTTGGCATACACGGATATAAGTTTTTCTTAGATTGTTGTTTATTTTTGGAGTTTATTGTAAAACTCCAAAACGTATAAATGTTCTATTGTAGATTCGAAAATGACGTGAGACTAATGGTGACACCTAAATATAATAAAGAAAGCATACTAAAATACAGAAGACTTTGCTACCTGTAAAATCGAATGGAAGCTTACTTTCTTATAATACAGTGGATCAAATCTATCTCTCACCTTCAGATTTACTCGTTTTCACCCCAGAGGTTTGATAACAAAACCTTGTTTATTTTGGATAAGAATACTGTAACAAGCTCTTACACAAACTCACAAATTTCTTATACAGAACAACCATAAATACATGGTCAACTTTACCTACTAAAACATGATGAGCATAAACCTACAACGGTTGGATTTTGAACTTGACAAAACCTTGAGAACGTTGGGAAAGGGTTTCTATAATCCTATTCCATGAAGCGTGGCCATATTATAATCCTCCCAATAATAATAATCTCAACTACTAATACTACTTCAACCTACCACAACCAACATTACTCAACCCCCACGTGCAATAAACCCCAACCCATCTGCAATAGTTCCCATCAGATATATTGAAGAGATAAGCAATACTTTTTGAGCTGAGGAAAAACACAGCATCACCTTGGGTAAAATTAAATTATTCTGCTATAAAACAACTTTGTATGTAATTACCTCGACATGAGATCTAATTTTCGATACGGGAAGATTATTTTCAACCCTTCGACGCTCAATGCTAAAGGTCTGTAAACAACGAGTCTAAACTAATAATAACAACCAGAATATTTTTATGTATTTTGTGGGAGTCCAGATTACTCTACAAGAGCTCTTTCTACCCCATTACAGTACTATCATCTCAAAAAGAAGTTCAACAGGAACCTCAAACCTACATTCAACAATAAATTCGTTCATTTTCATAAATTAGTTGAATACCAAACGTTATCCTATTAAAATTCATGTAATGTAAACTTACTAATTACAATATCGTGATACATTTACTGGCAATAAGAACCGACATAATACCACATCGACAAACAACTTCAATCGCAAATTAATTAGGCTAATTCGTAAGGAAACTATAAATAGCATCCAATTAGCTGACTGTATATTTATAGAAATGAGAAGTGAAAATTGAACGACTACAATTTGAAGTCAAAACTAATTTAGAGCTGGCCCTAATCTCATTCACAACACTTTCTTTTCAGCAGAATCCGGAGTTCTCAGGTTGATTCATACACAAAGTGAGGTATTCCCACGTTTAGAAGGTGTTTGTTACATCAAAAAATTCTTCTGGTCATGATTAACGTTAAAATCGCCACAACAATTAAAATTATACATAACTACCTTATAAAATAAATTGTAAGTCTTTCCTCCTGATCAATAATAATGACCTGTGTAGAACATGGTCGAAAATATTATTAAATAGAACATCCTCAATTCGACAATTGCCTGTAACTCTTAGTGAAATGTACCCTTGACCTAAGCACCCATAAAATTAGAGCCAAGATTTGGTAACCAACATTACTTAAAGTTCACCTTTACTAAGGATTTTGGAGTTCTATTTGTACTATGAAATGAATTTTAGCGGCTTTGGTCATACCAACTGAACACTATGAAATCATCAGTCATGAGACAACTCTGCTTCACAAAGATCGCCGTGATCGTCAACAGTACTTCCATAGCGATTATAATTTCACAATAGAACTTCGATAATTCCTGCATCTCAGGACTCACTAGTTACTTAAATTACCTAAATACATCTTGGATTCAGCGGTCGAGATCTCTTTATTCTGCTGTAGAATTCATTCAAACTAAACCCAATCTAGAAGGAAATGAGCAGTAGCGGAAGTCTTCAGAGTGTTTAATAGCATTATTATGATTTTCGTTCAATTTATTATTATAAAAACCAATCTAATAATTCCTGATAAATGTTGATTTTGTATGAAATGGAATGATTAAGGCCGGCTGAAAAGAAGCGGATAGGCGCAGGCGAAATAAAACAAGACAACAAGGACGATTGACCGATCTTTTTAGAAGGTGATGTTAATAGGGCGACATTTAAATTACTGTACTTGCATACACACAAGTGAATCAGGCAGCTGGACATTCCAAGCAGCATAACGTACTGTAGTGGATAGATAGAGGTGGTACTGTAGTATAGAGTGCCATGCCGCGGGCAGGTTAACCGCAACATGGGAGTGCGGGAGAGAGTGGGAGTGTGTGTGTGTGTGTGTGTGTGTGTGTGTGTGACGCCTAGAGCCGATCCTGTCTGGGATCTTTTCTGCCAGTCACCTTTCAAATTACTGAGCCGAACGCGTGAGACTCCAAGACTATGCCGCTGAGTGTAGGGTGAGAAGGCGCGCTGTTGCCGCATTGTGCCTGCCCACAGCGGCAACCCTGCCAACAACACAACGAATCCCTATCCCTCTGACGGCCTGTTTCTTACCCATCCACCTAGTTGCCCCACCCTTCTCCTACCCACACCCCCTCGTCCTCACAACATCAAACATCACGAACTTCGGAAAGCACAGCCAAACCGAACACCGAAGCCAACAGGAAGAAGAAGAAGAAGGAGAAGGAGAGGTCCGATATCCAGCGCCCAGTGCTAGTCCACTCCAGTGGTGCCTTCCTTCCTTCCTACCTAGGCTCTCAAACTCACTTCTCTCAACACTTTCCCGGCTCTAAATCGATCTAAAAGTAATTGGGTTATCCCAAGTTGGTAACTATCCATGGCAATGTACTGCACTTTTCCATTCAACCATCACTGATTGAAAAAAGCGGTACCATGTCAGCGAGCACAGCCCCAACTCCAACAACTTCCCGATCCCCACTCAACAACACAAACTACTAGCAATGTCAATGAAAAATCGCTTTTCAGCCTGTCGGTTATGACCAATCTATGGTGGAAATGTTGTGGACCACAATAGATGAGGAAAAAATAAAGTGCAAGGGGAAAGTTTTCAAAAGCTTGAAATGAATATTACAAGTAGAGTGAATTTTAATGTGGGAAAAATCATCCAATAACTCAGCTCTCCTAAAAGCAGCGGAGTGATAATTTTTTTTAAACCATCATAATACAGATTACAACACTATTAATATGCATTGATAATTTCGGACGAAAATATATTACAGCATAAGATTTCTTGACCTTATTCAATGCAACAAATTCTGGACTCAACACCCACACAGTCATCGAATAATCATTGCAAGTTGACATCGGCTTACATCAAAGAAAACTGTAGTCGCTGAGTAAATCATTGATTTCGACTACAAATCAACATTTTCGACAGCTTGCTGGAACTGCATTTGAATACTGAATGTCAGAAGATGCACATGATTCATTCAAATGCTAGAAAAGGCATGATCAAGAGAGAATGGATGATACCATTATCATTGATGGTTGTTAAGTGATGTCATCGACATCATATCACTATACTCTTGTTTTTCTTCTACAATCTGTTTCCAGCCGGACTTCGTTCTGATTGAATGCTTTTATCTGTTTCAGACTAGAACAACGATGTTTCTAGTGTCATGGCGTCACGGCCGTGATAACTATCATAAATTCAATTGAATTTACGGCCACGGAAATCCTGTATTTGATACCCGTCCAGCTCTAGTATCTCTCAAACACCATATGCATCTTAATACATACGTAGGATAGTTGAGAAAATAAGAAATAATAGAAGCTTTTGCTTGTAATGTTGATTCTATCGTTCTATGTTACAAGTGGAAGTAGTTGTTGCAATGGACATAAATACGGCCCCACGTAGATAAATCTACAAAAGATCGCAAATTTATTGACGATGCCTTGCTTCCAGTATAGGGTGCGGAATTACGTTTACAAATTGGCTAAAATCGATATTTCTAGAAAAAGAATACCAAGCAGTAAAATTTGAATATTTAAAAACGTAATAGAAATTAAGTAAAAGAAAAGATAAAATATAATACAAATTAATAATGATATTCTTTTATGTTGATATTATTTTGATGATCTAAATTATTTTAACGATTTCTTGAACTTACATAAAAAAGTAATCCATCATCTTAATCTTATAATCTTAGCTCTTGGCGTCATCATTGACATTTCTTAATTAGAATGTCAAAATGAAAGAGAATTACTACAATAAATTATATACAGTATATGAGATGTAATATACGAAAATATATTAATTTATAGAAAGAATATATATAATTAATATATTAATTATAGAATTAATATAAATTAATTATAGAATTAATATTAATTAATTTATACATCAATGTATAGAATTAATTTTTATAACATTTATAGAATACGAAATATATTAATATATTAGAAAGAAATAAGCTAAAGTCAAAGGTGACAGAATTTTTATATCGTTTAATCCCACACTCATTTCAGCTAGAATTTATGAGGGAGCCCTGAGGGCATACATATGCAAGAGGTAGAGAAAGATGCTTTTAAATTTTACTACGGGTAGAAAGTGAGTTTGAGTTAAAATACTTGAGCCGTCAAGTTTTTGAGCTTATATATAAGTATAGTACATAATGTAATGAGTGGGAAGACATTTAAGCCTTTGACAACAATTGAAACGTGTGAAATGCGTATTATATAACTAACCATGAGGAAAAGGATTTCTAATGTATCGTTCTACACATATGCATGGATAATGTATTTATTTATTCATATTAAACAACAAGGAGCTTTCACTCTGGCTGAACTTGAAAAAATCCAACTTGCCTTGCAAGCAGAATGAGAAGTGTAGGTAACTTAATTTCAACTGTAATAACTAGAAGGCTGTGCTTCGCTAGATGATTCAAGAGACGTTCAAACCAGTAAAAAAATATGGAATATCGATCAATAGGAATGATAGGCCCAGGATTGGAACCAGAGGTATCCAGGATCTTGAGGGATAATACTTTTGAAATTGACAAATTATTCTAGGCAAGCTCTCATATAATATATTTTTAATGAATAATAAACATGCACTTTCGGAGAAATAAAATTGAAATTTTCAAGCAAAGCTTGAACTCCATCAAACACCTGTAAAATTTCAGATTTTGAAACTTAGTGGCTGGTAGATGTAGAAGTATTTTGAAAAATCAAGTTTCTAATCCTCGTAGCCATGAGTGAGTGAATCAGTCAGGACAAAGCCTTTTACATAACAACGATGCTATAAAAGTAATGCATTCCACGGTACACTATTAGAATTCGTGTGAATCCCCTTGAGGCAGACAGAAGAAATGCAGTAAAAAAACTGGTAGACGTAGGACAGGAAATCAAGACAGAACCACGGTTATATTGTGATCGAGGATGACCGGTTAGATAATAATTAGATGATCAGAGATGTAAAAAGAAGAAAATTTATTCGTGAAAGCATTTTTATCTCACTGTATAATATCAGGTATCAGGAAACACGCAATATATGCTCAAATAGCTTGAATAACAACGTAGTACAATGCAGGGGCACGATTATTATTTTGATGTTCCTAAATTTTTAATAAAATCCTATAAGTACGAAACAGGTTAGTAAAGAAACTGTTTTTGAATGTGTTAAATAATACTGCAACTTACTGTTATTACTAAAGATTATGCAATGAAAGTAGTTATAGTAGTTGATATGTTTGTTTCTCGTTGGCGATACTGTAACTAAATAGCTGCCAGCCAGGATGGTCATATAAATTTTATAGGATGAATAAGTGATTTACTTAATTGTTGACCTTATACTTCACTTACAGTGTGCGCTCACCTTTCCCCTGTATTAAAGGACTTTTAAAACAAGCCCCAAATCTAATGTTGATGCCGACATTCCAGACACAGGGTAGGTACAATATGTTTGGAGAAAAAAAGGAACAATTGCCAAGGGGTACTCCCCAGCTAATCCAATAACCTAATCCATAATATTTTTAGAAGTGGGAGTGGTGTTTTCTGTTCATGACAGAAACATTCCCAGTGCTCCAAAAATTATAACCATGAGTAAAGGCGTGGAGTTTACCATGGTCTGGTGGTAAGGAACTTTTACGCTACATGTATTTCAAATGTGTCGCCCCAGCTGCATGGTAAACCCCCAGCCACATTCATAAACACATAAGAAACCAGTGAACAATTTTCAAAAAGATTTCTGAGAATAGGACCACACACTGGAATCTGGAGACCAACACCTGTTTCAAATTATTCATGTCCTTTAATACTCCTGTGGAAAACACAAACACGTTTGCCAAACAATAATGAAATAAACAATGGCCGGCTTAACTGCAAATTACTTTTGAGTAGGTCCTTGACTCTAGTCGATAACCTCGACAGAAAATAATCGACAGAAAGTTGAAACTCATGACTTGGAAAGTGTACAAGACTGAAAGGTGTGCCTCATGTCTTACGATTTCGACGATAACCTACATGCCTCAGATAGGTTAACTTAACCTACACAAGTCGGCAATCAAACCGACATTCAACTCCACAATCCAATCTATTCAACTTTTAATTGAACTTGCATTTTACTGTTCCAATATTTCCAAGACAGGAGGCGATAAATTTAGTGGGAGTAAGAGAGAAACAGTAAAACACTATCACAATGTCACACTATGCCTAGCACAATATTCATATAAATTGACAGTATATGAACGATAGACAGACATTCAGCAAATTAACCTGACTGCTAAAAGTACAGAGGTTACACTATGTCATTCATAACGTTGCAATATCTTTATGAAGATTATGTTTCTATCTTTATGAAGATTTTCACATATTGAATGAAAGAATATTGTGCATGATAAAAGAAAAATAGCTAGTTTATAGTAGGAAATACAGTGGATAGAATTAATAAGCAGGAAAAGCTTGATAATGCAAACTTCTATAATGCAAAAAATTGATAATATTGAAGATTATTTCCAAACATCGATGAGACGGGAACAGATTCATGAGAGCATACAGTACAATTATCATTTTTAAGGGTATAAAAGATTGTGCATTTAAAGATTCTAATTGTAAGAAGTAAGAGGGTAGGAAGAATAAGCATTCTAAATTTTTCAAGATAAAAGACACATGAAGACTGTCTAATAATAATAAAAACATTAAGAAAATTTAATGTGAGATTTGTTTAAATAGAAGAGGGAAAAGAATGAAGTTTGGAAGAATAAAAACAGTCAATGGATACATTGGACTCAGAAGGAAGACCATATATGAAAAGAATGTGTTTGTTCTAATGTTTTTTAATATAAAAAAGGAGAATTGTAACGAGAAAAGGATGAAAACATACCAGGAAATAATAAAGGAAAAGGGTAGGTGACTAGAAAGACATTCCACATATTGTCGAAGTTAAAAAGCTTTCAAAGAAATCGTAGTAAAAGAATGGATAAAGAAGCTATGTTAGTAATACATGAGAATTGAAGGTGAAAAGTTGAAGGTCTGTTTGTTTTTCGAATAGGAACCAAGAGAAGGGTTTGAGGAACGATTGTATTGTAAAAAGTATAGATCAATGATAGAATCCAACAAAAACTCGGTCGGAAACGTTTGTTTAAAATAATATCAAAAAATTTGTTAAGCAACACGAATTCGCGAGAGTCCCGGGTCAAAGTCCACTACTAAAAGACAAAATTGGTGTTTTTCTCGATTATAACGGTAGTTTTTGAAGAAATCCGCGTACTTCTCGGCTATAACGTCAAGTATTCGTGAGTTTTCCCTGCTGTAACGGTAGTTTGTGACGTAAGCAACACGAATACGCGAGAATCCCGGGTCAAAGTCCACTACTGGAAGCCGAAATTGGTGTTTTTCTCGAATGTAACGGTAGTTTTTGAAGAAATCCGCGTACTTCTCGGCTATAACGTCGAATATTCGTGAGTTTTCCCTGCTGTAACGGTAGTTTGTGACGTAAGCAACACGAATACGCGAGAATCCCGGGTCAAAGTCCACTACTAGAAGACAAAATTGGTGTTTTTCTCGATTATAACGGTAGTTTTTGAAGAAATCCGCGTACTTCTCGGCTATAACGTCAAGTATTCTTGAGTTTCCCCTGCTGTAACGGTAGTTTGTGACGTAAGCAACACGAATACGCGAAAATCCTTGGTCAAAGTCCACTACTAGAGGACAAAATTGGTGTTTTTCTCGAAAATAACGGTAGTTTTTGAAGAAATCCGCGTACTTCTCGGCTATAACGTCAAGTATTCTTGAGTTTCCCCTGCTGTAACGGTAGTTTGTGACGTAAGCAACACGAATTTGCGAGAATCCCGGGTCAAAGTCCACTACTAGAAGACAAAATTGGTGTTTTTCTCAATTATAACGGTAGTTTTTGAAGGAATCCACGTACTTCTCGGCTATAACGTCGAATATTCGTGAGTTTTCCCTGCTGTAACGGTAGTTTGTGACGTAAGCAACACGAATACGCGAGAATCCTTGGTCAAAGTCCACTACTAGAGGACAAAATTGGTGTTTTTCTCGAAAATAACGGTAGTTTTTGAAGAAATCCGCGTACTTCTCGGCTATAACGTCAAGTATTCTTGAGTTTCCCCTGCTGTAACGGTAGTTTGTGACGTAAGCAACACGAATTTGCGAGAATCCCGGGTCAAAGTCCACTACTGGAAGCCGAAATTGGTGTTTTTCTCGAATGTAACGGTAGTTTTTGAAGAAATCCGCGTACTTCTCGGCTATGACGTCAAGTATTCTTGAGATTCCCATGCTGTAACGGTAGTTTGTGACGTAAGCAACAAGAATTTGCGAGAATCCCGGGTCAAAGTCCACTACTAGAAGACAAAATTGGTGTTTTTCTCAATTATAACGGTAGTTTTTGAAGAAATCCGCGTACTTCTCGGCTATAACGTCGAATATTCGTGAGTCAATTCATATCACCAATTCACTCGGAAAGTCTAGACCCCCACCCCCCACAAATTTTTGTATGGGCGCCCATGCCTATGGAGTATACAGTTGCATTTGAAGAAGCTTATTAACATCTCCTACTAAAAAAGTTTCAAAAACTAGTTTATGTTGACTAAAGTTGTGCAATAGTTATGATAATGGACTTCCTACCTCAAAAATGGAATGCCGTGTGGTTCCAAAACAATAGAAATTGATTTGGTAATTCTAAATAAATTGAAGGAACAGCAATTTTTCCATACTCACCTGAAAACGAAAGAATGTCAATTAGTTAACAAAATAAAAATAATATAAACAACATTATAGTAGAGAGACTGAGATATTGAGGACACAGATCAAAATAGCTACTAAAATAAAAAGATTAAGTATAGTTTAATTGAAGATACTCTAAATGCTAATGATAATTTGTATCTAATAATAATTTTGTTATTGTCAATTGATCTACACTAGAATCTACTGTAGACAAAAATCTTCAATCTGGATTTGAAGAAATGAGAAAAACATACATATTAGATGAAACATGAGTAAACTTGTATACTGTATTACCAGGAAACCTACAAAAACTACACCTAAAATGTTATTTCTAATGATTATACAACCAATGGTTTAATTGTACAGAATTAAATGCATTAAGTTAAGTGCATTATAAGCCGAATCTGCAATCTTCTGTGGAACATGACATTATATCGGTCTAATGAATACAGGTATAAAATACTTGTATGATTCCTCAATTCGAGTAATTCCCAATTCAATCGTCATGAAATAACACAGTATACTAAAATCTACACTACAGTACTAATTAATGTTTGTAGGAAAGAGCATATCATTTAAAACGCAGTTCAAAAACTAAGTTCAATTTATTCCCATAATTGAATAAATAAAGAAGTAAGTATACAAAAATAAAATGTTCAGAATTAGAATAGAATGAGTACTTTATTTTTATGACGTGGCGAAGTTTGGACAATAATGTTAACTCTATCACGAATTCTTGCGCTAATGAACAAAACATGGCCACCTAAAAGACTCCCTCAGTACTACACATCTTTTTTTTTCAATTTTATAGTTACCCAGATAATAAGAACCTACGCATCTTGGGACCGAATGTAAAATTTTTGTGAAGAAAGATGTATGGTAGAGATAAGGTAGCCTA
This sequence comes from Laodelphax striatellus, assembly GCA_017141395.1. Classification (NCBI taxonomy): domain Eukaryota; kingdom Metazoa; phylum Arthropoda; class Insecta; order Hemiptera; family Delphacidae; genus Laodelphax; species Laodelphax striatellus. Next base: position 4,743,129 of record CM029544.1, read on the forward strand.
AAAGATCCACTCAATTTGAAGTCATGAATTACTAACAGTGTACAAAAGTCCACGTCTCTTGGAAACGAATGCACAAAATTGTTCGGAAACCAAAAAGATTCTCTCAGTTCAATTTATCTACGTAGGAAGCGAATGTACAAAATTGTTTGGAAACCAAGAAGATTCTCTCTGTTCAATTTGTGTACGGAATACAGAATATTTGTGGAAAAGGACATATTAATTTATTTGAACAGTGGTGATGTCATGCATGGACGGGACCCTGGAGAAGATATGTCCCAAAAGCTGTGTTGCCACTTTTGTCAGAAATTTACGTGGCTTGTTCATCTTTCTTGGCCGGCTGGAAATACCAATATTGTTGTCCGGCCAGCTCAGCACAGATTATTGAGAGGCAGCGCGGTGTGGCTCTTTGAAATTCTTTGTGGATGCCGAGCGCAGAAGAAGGCAATACAACAAAACACCCTGAACGCACACAGCAGGTTTCTACAGTGTACACCTTGGGGATGGAAAAGGCATCCGGCCACACCCCCACCCCATTCCCGCTGCATGCCTCTCTATCTCTATCACGATCATAGCTTGTCAATGCACCATTTCATTCAAAATAATACTGTAGCTAAAAGTAGTATAGAAAACGAACGATATGCGCACTATGCACTACTTGAGAATTAGGAGCCTGCTCAATAGAACTGAGCACACAAGAACATCTGATTTCAACGGAGCCTCAAAATATGAATGCATTTTATTGGCGATTCTTCTGTATTATACCTGTCTGTTAGTGGTAAAGCGTGGTATGCTTATTTCCTATAGGAAATATACCCGGCGATGACCAAATAAGCATACCACGCTTCGCCACGGCTGTCTGTAATAGTATATCTGATTCTGTATCTAATTATAAAACTAATCCTGTTTCGTAAAAGTCCTGTAACACACGAAAAATATGGGTACACTCTAAACATATAAAAATACTACATAGGACGTCATGCTATTCAAGTCCACCTTTTCCATGTTTTACAGGAAATCAGTTTTACAATTTTATCATGTACCCCGAGTGGTACGAAAAGAGGTAGTAAGAATCTACTAAAAACTTATGTATAAAATATGTTTTTTAATTTTATTTATTTGTTCAAGCAATACACTAGTTTAATAATACATTTGTTTGAATATTTCATTAAGCTATTAACATGAGAATCCGTATGTCAAGTTGGAGAAAAAATTTGTTCAAGATAGGAAATAAGAAATATTTTACCAAATAATGTTACTGCGGAATCATTAGTCTGTGAAGAAGGGTCTACAAATATTGTTGAATAGTTATTGTTGAAACACTAAACAATTATAGTCTTTCAACACGATTTATTATGTTCTAATACTCGTAAACTGGAAATGACAAATCGTTATGATTCGACAGACACAAATCTAGAATGATTTTCAACGTTGTTGAACTGTATTTTGTAATAAAAATTTGAAAGCATTCCAATACTCCAGTTTAACAACAATAATTGTGAGTTTTATTGAATGGTGAACCCATTAACCCCAGTCCAAAATTTTACAGTATTTCTGAGATAGCAGTAGCACTCAACAGCTACTGAATTGTCAAATCAATTATTATGAGGCTCATAAATCAAAATTTTATATATAAATTAGATAAATTGCTGTTTATCCATGATTTTGATAGTAATTCTGGAAATATTATAATTATGATCATCGTATTTGAATGGTACAGTGTCAAATTGTGAGATGAAAATTTGATAAATTGTTTCGTCTGATCACAAAAGTAATACTTCATTTTTCGATATGCAGTACTGTAATCACATTCCGTTAAGCCTCCTTATAAATATTCTACTAATGATTATGTTCAACAGTATTACATATTTAACACTATTACATATGTAAGTTTTTCTTCAGTCTCACGCTCGATCAAATTAATCCTGAAGTCTATACCGTTTTGGTCGATAAACAATATTATCCTATTTTCGATTTCAAATAATTCTGGACGTTCGGTTATGATCACTCATCCCAGTTATAGGATTATAGACTGGAAAGGTCAATACAACAGATTATACAGGCAGTCTTTAGACTCGTGCGACATCTAAGTACCGTTAGAGTAACACAAATAAAAGAGATGACATCTTATTCAGCTGGAATAATATAGGACCACTCCAACAGCGTATTTCCATCTGAACTGTGCAGCGGCACATTTGAAGTTGGAAAAATTTCAACCAAAATTGTCACCCCGAATAAAGTTTTAGTATGAAGAGCTTAAGAATGAATGGAAGGATAAATAAGTTATTTATGGATGAGTGGAATAAAATTTGCAAGCAACCACTATCAAAAACTGGAGATTTAAGTGGGAGATGGTTTAAGATTTCATTTAGTGTTGCAGACGGTGAAGCCTACATGAAGACTTTTGCTTTGGTAAATGATGGGAAAGATGATTTGGAATATGATTATTTGCTAATGATGCCCGAATAAGTCTATGACTTGTGTGTAGGTAATGAGATGAGGGATAATTATGTGGATAATTATGCCGTAACGAGTCCAAAATAGAACATAAGACCATTAAAGTATTTACATCCAAGTTATGTTTCTATATTCTTATAGGGTATCCAATAAACGATTGTGAATGAATTTTACAAAATATAATTATTTTATAGACAGTGAAATGAAGGTGACTGCTTATTGACAACTCTCTACTAACAATTTATAAAACCAATAAAACATTCACAAACAAGCAGAAATAACGATTCAGGAGACTCACTTATTTGAGTTGTTCAATGTTCAAATGTATTATGAAACCCCCCATACGTTCTACTACCAGTAGGCTTGATTAAGTCATAATAAAGTCCTGTGTGATACAGCTGTACGGGTGACGAGAACAATTGATAAGATTAAAAATAAGTACCGTATGTATTACATCACACTCTGATGACTGGTTTCATGGATTGGAAGCATTTTTTAACAATTGATGCGTTATGTTGACTATAGTATAGGGGTTGCAATATGAAAAGGAGATGAATTCAAGCCCCTCACACATTTTAATAATTTTCAATGTTGTTCGCGGGGTCTAGGCTAGTAATCAACCCTCCGATCAACTTACCTAGGCTAACCACAAACTACACTACCTCTTACCTAGTTGATTATTGTTAACTATACTTATTGTCCGCTATTCAGTATAGTGCACGTAAACTGGTTGGCAGCTGGGGGTTATAGGAACTTATAATAGATAAATCCGGATAGCGATGAAGATCTACTCTCTCGAATGTAGAAGTAGAGAGGGGCTGGACAGTTCCAGTTGTGATTAATTGCATTTGAACAAATCACTCAATAGCTCTAATCACAAACTAATATTGATTAGATACTAATCCAAAAAGGCCTAATAGGTAGAACAAATAGAGGAGACAGCTAGTCCCTAAAGTATTCCCTATACTGAAAAGTGACAAACACATGAAAAAGTAGAAGAACAATGAGTTAAATAAGTAAGATATCAAATTCACTTGATAAAACAATATCAATTGAAATATGAATATAATTCTTGCTATACATTTATACTTTCACGAGTCGCGGACACTTCTCGAAAAATGACGTTCATCTTCCGCATTGTTCGGAACGCGTTTGCGACTTGAATGAATGTGTTACTGTATTGCAATTTTGAAGAAGTATAGGCTATATTTTATTCAAAAATTTATTCAATTTCAAAAATGTTAATGTTTTCGTTTACTGTTGCATGGAATAGTGAGCTTTTTTTAGTCATTAGCTGAAACGTTAACGTTATTCACGCAAATGTACACATGAAGAAGGTCGCCTTTTGTATTTTCATTACATTCAATACTCACTGATTCATGTTTCTGACAGGATTAGTTGTAAAAATTTCATTTAGATGTTTAATAATGATGTTTAATTTAGATGTTTAATATTTAGATGTTTAAGTGTTAGCTCTAGTTTTCTAAGCCTTAGTTACAGAGACTTCTAACTATAGTTAAGAGTTCATATAGATTTTATCACAAATGTTTAATTGAAAATCAAAGTTCTCACGCACTAAAACTTATTAAACTCCCACAATCATACACTTGAAGGTCGGTTCATCCAACAGTAATTGAAGTTCTAGAACAATTTTCGGTGGTGTCAATCAAGAGAAACTCAGCATTCCAAAGCACAGCTCGACCAAGTTGGTCTGAATTAGCCAGCGCTTCAAAACGCTTATAAGTCCCATTGAAGGACACTCAAAGATCTGTTTCTTGAGCTAAGCTCACTCCGTATTCTATGATCAAGTTGAAAAGCTTCTGGGAGTATTTTCTAGCCGCAGGGTACAACTAACTTCAAACGGTACTGAGCTTCAACCCTCTATCTTGGCTGAATCCTACCCATTCAACAAGTCAGTGAAACATTGCAACTTATTTAACCTAGAACATTATTCTGAATAATTAACATTTATTACACATGGTGAGGATAGTTGAAAAGAGATTAAAACTTTTATAATTTAATACAAAAATTCACATTTCAGTTGGAGTTGATTTCAAATCAAGTTGTTTGACAGTTTCATAAATTGGAGTCAAATAATAATATTGCTGATAATATAATATTGCTCATAATTATTGTGAGATCATGGAAAAAAACACTTTCTCGTGAAATTCATAAACAATATTCATAAATCTTGTTTTAACTTTTGAGTTAGATGATAGAATTGAATGATTCAGTGAGTTACTTCAATTTCTTATTTTCCTGATCAATCTTAATTTGTTTTACTGTATCACCATAGCCCCCTCTAAACTACAATTTTAGAAACTTATTACGACATGAAACCAAATCTTTGCGTGAAGTTCCTTCTTTGGAGCCTCCTGTTCTTTACCTTCTCTCCTTACTGGGAGCCGAACTAAATAACCTAATTAGACTCAGAAAACCTAGAACTAGTTGGACTATAGTAACGTAATATACTTTGGAGGAAACCACAATTAAATACTAAAAAATAGCAAAATACGACACTCTACTGTATAAGCTCATGTAAAATGTTTCAAAATCAATAAATTTTGATGACACAATAAATCATGAAATAGCTGACATTTGAATTCATTGTATTTGAAAATGATTAGCAAGCGATATTTTAAATCAACACCTACATTATCACGGGACAATTGAAATTAAAAGTGAATCAAGGTGTCAAATTCAATGCGAAAAACATAGTTAAAGTTAGTTGAATCTATGGAATACACAATAATTTCTTTTCGAGAGAAAATAATATTCTTTGACCATGACCTTGTTATGTTTCTTTCTATCACGTTCCCTTCTTTCCTAGTTCTTGTGGTTTTTCTCATATTTTTTTCGTAAAGTTATAGTTGTCAACACACATCAAGAAGAAAGAAGATGTTCCTCAGAGATTATATTTTTATAACTATTTACATTGTATGTGGATCAATAGAATTAATTCAAATCTGTTAAAAATATTCATACTAGGTCGAGCGCATAATTATATTAAAGCCTAATAATAAGCATGCGTACGCAGTAAGATCCGCATTAACTGCATAAAAATAAGAAAAAACTGCATAAACAAAACTGTGACTTGCAACTTTTCACTGAGCTGAATTATCCCGAGTGTGCTGGGAATGTTTTACACTACAGCCCGTCACTAGGCTCTCAGCCTCCTATGTATGTCTAACTCCTTAAAGCGATTTTCATAGCAGATGAATATTTACCCTTGAAATTCACGCCCAGATAAATTTGCAAGGGGATGAGAAAAAACCCGAGTAGAGAGGTTCCTTTGACATTCGCAAAGGGAAGGAGATTTTTTTTAAAGGAGGACAATTTTCATCCAGCTAACTCAGATGCTTTCCCGGAAAAACTTCAACTGCTACCAATACGAGTTTTCACGCAGAAATCGTGAGTGCGTGCGTGTGTGTGCGCGTGCATCTACTTGAACTTTAAACTCGGTGCACGGCGCAGCACAGCTTCCGTTTGACGATCATTAAATCCGTCCTCTTATGCCGCAACCATGTCACAACTAATTGACGGAAAAATATTGACAAAACAAATGGAACACCTGCAGCATTTAAACAACACAAACCGAAAGAGAAATATCTTTCTCCTGCTCATCTCTCTCTCTACTCTGTACCCCCACTCACTCTACCCATCTCTTTTTACTTTTTTTTCAAGTTGAAGGTAAGAGACGTGTACTAGACCTTGCACACTATTCATTCAAATGAATGTTGCAATTCATACCCACTGTTTCTATTTATTCACTACACTTCAAATATAAGTTAGTATTCATTTAAAAATTTCAGTGAATGAACTAGTTGCCATTGCTAGTTTGCATTACAACTTGATGCAGGTTTTGTATAATTGTGTAATTTTGCTAGTACATTGCTTAAATCATCATATACACAGCATCCAATTCACTTATGCTATTAGACTTCAAATTAATTTTTCTGTACAGTTTTTCTTTTCCGCAAACTTTGAAAAATTCAATTTCATTCGAATGAACATTTTAAGTACAGATTCAATTACACATTCACATTTGTAAATTCAGCATTTTTTTGTATTCAGAGATCCTAGCAGCTATCTTATGTGATTGTGGAGAGTTGACTATCGGATTGTTATTTATCTCAGATTCAACAGGGGGCCGTTTCACGAAAGTCACAAGTTACCATGGATTAAGTTACCAAGTAATACAATGAATTTTAACCAATCTGGAACTTATCGCAAATCATCAAGCATTAGATAATGAAATTATTATTGTAAGACTTTTTAACCCGTTTTTTATGGATAATACAAACCGAAAACTCCAGTAGTAGATAAAATATCTGAGACGAAAAGAAACATTCCATCATAATAACTGCGAATTGTGAAATAATGTGCATTTAACAACTGTATTAATTTGAGGCTAACAGTTTAGCGATAATGAACAAATAACTCCAAGTACAGTAGTATTGCAAGTTACATTTTAATGACGACTCTCCACCTGATTGATTGCAATTTCGAATGGAAGTTAAACTTGGCATACTTCCATTGACCAAAGTAAAAATGTAATTATTTGTATAATTTCGCAAATTTACGACGTGACTGTCACTATTGAAAATAACCCAAGTAGTTTTCTCGATTGTAAATGGCGAAAAAATGAGCCCGCGGTAATCTATACAGGCTAAAAATATTTCCCAATTACTTTTGGTCGTAAAGAAGAAGCAAATCGAAAGAATAAAAAGACGAAGAGGAGAAAAGAGTGGGCACCTGCTAGCAGTGGTTTGACAACGGAGCCAAAGCCGTTTCATACAAGTTATTAAGAACATAAATTATCAGTTTAAACTTACGTATTACGACACGTAAATGTTATGCTTAATGTCTATACGTGAGGATTGTAATTTGAAGATATTTTGCATAGAAAAATAAGAAGAAATTATGGAGTATGAGATTGGTTGTATGAGAAAAAAACCAGTACGCACACTCTCACACACATAAAAAGGAACGAAGCAGCCAAGATTCTATTGTGAAGGCTCTGTAACACTCTCCTAACTCACAACAGTTTGCAAGGTAAAAATATTTCTTTCTCTCATTTACATATTTTGAAGCGTGTGCCATGATAAGGAACTGGCATTTACTCATATCTCTTGCAGCGCAAGTTGGAACAGGCCACTCCAATCCAATACACAGTTCAACACACTGCTTCGAGCTGGCCAAAAAATACCTTTACCTCACATCATCAATGGCTATCGCACAATTTACTGTACAACATGCATTCATATACATTATTGCAGCGTGACACATCTGAAAAACGGCTGGAATTTTTCCAATAGACCTATTCGAAAAGGTATTAAGAACGTGGGATTTGTACAAAATACAAATAACGAGGTATTAGGAACATAGGATTAGTACAAAATATAACTGGTTCATTTTGTAATGTCACTGGATTGAGAATGAATATTACTGTATCGTCATTGCAACTAATCATAACGTTTTACAAATGTTCCGCAGCCTTTACAATGCTCAAAAAGTAAAAAAATATCCAGTATGCAATATTAACATGGCTGAATTCTTAGTGTTATTCTTCGCACAATACTGTTTCATACACTTTAATACAAGTCTGATTATGTGGTTTAATACCACTGATTCTGGAAGTATTCTCTAGAATACTTAAAATTCATAGTGGATGAATTTTAATAACCTTTCATCAATGTAAACGTCATAATGAGGTAATTCATTGCCATTTCAGGATGACTATTGATTCGTTGAAACAGCTCAGTATATAGAATATTAACAGGATTTCCTGAATGTTTCACTAATTTTATGCGAATGCTTAAAATGTTCTATTACATTTCATATACATAAAAATAGTATGTTAATGTTTTAAAGATAAGGATCTGAGACCAGATCCTTGATTTTTGAAAGTACCTAAGCATCAAATAAAGTGGACCGTACGATTGAATGAATGATTTCAGGTGACTTAGCAGAATGAACCAGCTAAAACTTGATTTAGAAACATTTCTCAGTTTTATTAATACAACACAAAATTCGACATTGAATAATCTTTTCCATAAACCAATACATGAACTGTTTCCAATAATGGATGATTGGATATATTTAAGGAATTTCTACATGATTTTCAACTTGAAGCCTTCCTTTCAATTAATATACATACAAAACTGGAAAGAATAGAGGGTTGAAAGTCGAATATCATCATACATTTCCGACCAAGAATTGATTTGAAGAGAAAATCTGGCCAAAAGCATGAGTTGCTCTTTGTGAAAGGGTTAGAGCAGAATGGGCGGAGCTGGGTGCTGTACACGTACAGTTGGTGTGATGCGTGAGTGAACAGATAGCAAGCTACTAAAAGAGAAGAGGATTTACGCAGAGCGTAGATTTGACTGCTGACTTGTTTCTTATTTAGGGGTGAAGCTGCTTCTGACATGACATATCCAAGTCACCTTTTCAATTACTACATGAAAACAACAATTTCGCGTCACGTAAAAGAGAAAACAAGATGGACTACCAGAGGGGAAACACGGATTCTCGTTATTATTCTGTTTAAGGGCATCTACACTTCACTAGTACTGTGCACTGTACACTGCACAGCTGGCCATTTTCACAGAGTATTCAAAACATAGACAGAGACACATGTCAGTATCAGTCCCACCATTATTTGAAAATAACATATTTTGACAATAACAATTAAAGTTAGTCTTTATTTTTACACTAGGCTACAATTCAAAAACACTTTTAATTTATTGGAATTTTTTATTCATCCCGACAGTACCGTATTTTATAAAATATAATGACAATATCACTTTTTAAAGTTTCATTATCTGAGAAAATTCATTCAAATCGTTTTTTAACACAGTTTATAATGGGCAGCCAATGAAACCCCAACGTATTTGACAGAACACTTGAATATTTTTCTAATATTGAAAAATAAAATATAGAATACTGTCATATTATGTTTTCAATGAAACAATACTATCACCTTATATATTAAAAAAAAACATTGGAGAAAACCTCAAAGATATTTAAAAATTTGAGTACCTTGGTACTTAGAAAAGTACGTTCCTTACTGTACGAAAACGAGGTACTATACTGTAATTGATGAATAATTCTATTCAGAATTGGACAAAAGTAGAGTCTATAGAAAACTATATTGTAAGAATCTTATTTCAATTGAATGAGCACTTATAATATTGTCACCAACATATATAAATTGAATTTGAATTTCATGTAATTTAATGCAATATTATCATTTATCAGAAATCTATGTTGCTCTTTTATGAACAGTTATGTTATGTTACAATAACAATAACTGTTATAGTAAAACGAAATACGATAGTTAAGACTTAAAAGTTACTGTAACTAGTTTTGGCAACAAACTGTGCGTAAGTTATTCAAATAGTTTGTATCAATGTGGATACTAGATATAGCTTCTACTAGTTTCTAGTTATCGCTTTTATGTCTTGATAATATCAACCTAAATTGTTTGAGAATCAATTTCACTTATCATAGCTATCATTTGTTGATGATTATAATCAATTAACACCTTAATTAATGTTCAAGCTAAGCGGCTGAGATTCGTGGGATTTATTGATGTGTGTTGTCCGAATAATACAGGTGAACAATGTCAACTAAAAATTCAATTAGGCCATAGAAAGCGAAGTGGATGGAATTCAATTCTTGAAGAAGCTCTGGTATTTTTTTTACTTGAGCGGTCATTGAATTCTGTCAAGTGATTGGCACCGTACTTGTCAATATTCTTCATAACTCTGTTCTTCACTCCTATGGATAGAATAGTTCGATAATTATTTTTCCTTTCAAAAACTCTCACATATATTGAATATTGGTACAAAATACATGGAGTAAAAAAAGGAATGTTAGCCAAACACAATTAAAGATCTCAAAATAATGAAGGACAAAATCAATATGTAGTTCGAAATATAACAGTTACTTGAAAACTGTTGTAATAGACTAGACAATAGAACAAACAATCAAACCTATAATGACAATAAACCAACTGAAATTTCTATAAATGTGAAATAACAAATTAAAAATCGAGCAGAGGTCAAGCTCTTTCAAGAGCTAGGATTAGGAATAAGTTGCAGAGATAGAACCAACGGAAAATTGAAAATTACAAAGATGGCTGAGATGATGTGTTCACATGACTAGCTGGTAAAGTAATTCTCAATTAGCCCTTATTTCAAGCTTTATTCATTGTTGTTTCAAGAACACAGAATAAGAATAATTTCCGATTAGCCAATATTACAAGCTTCAATTATTAATTGTTGTTTCAAGAATACAGAATAAGAATGCATTAAAATGCATTCCGTTATACTGCATTAAAATGAAGCACGTATAAACAATCCACTTGTATAATCTTTTTTCCAATAAATTTAGAAAATGGGTAATTGTTACTGTATATAGTGTATAGTTTTTGAAGCGAATCTTGAGTCAGGAGCTAACCTGGATATATCAAAATCGTTTGAAAAATAATTTAGATCAACTGTATAATGAAATGTTATATTTATAATATTCGGAAATAATCACCTTTTTCTTAGAATCACAAATATTATTTTAAAAACCTCGCAATCTATTCAATTTCAAACGACAGTATCTTTAGTAAAGATTATGTTATTTATGAGTGAGAATTGAGTTTTTGCAAAAGAAAGGTGAAAATACTTTAGAGTAAATTTATTGAAATTCACAACAATAGAAAGTAGACATTTAGAATTTCTCAACTATTCCTCATAATTTTGAAATTGGTAATCAGTTAGAGATAAAGGATGAAAAAGTGATTGAAGAGATGACGCTCAATAAAAACAACAATAACACCGATAACGTTCCATTGTCAATACGTTTCAAAATAAAAGATGAGCAGACTGCATACTCTGCCCCTGAACTACAATTTGCAAATGACAACTGATAAATGTTCCGTAGTCGTTTCTTTCCATAATAAAAGATGAGCAGACTGCATACTCTGCCCCTGAACGTCAAGTTTCAAATGATTAGTCAATTATTGAAGCACAAGTGTAGAGGGTTGCATAATTACCCCCTGAAATCGAACGTCTAATCGAATCAGAGAAACAATGATAATAGTCAGTTCAAGAGTAAAATAATAGATAACAATAGTTTCTATTTACAATATCGCACCTTTCAAGGTACTGTACTTCGAAGTAACAACTAATAACTCATTTTAAAACATATTTCCGGAATAGTCACGAGACTTGTAACAGTGAATTATGATAAAAAAACTTACTGATCTAAATCGGGGTTTGAACCAGAGACCGTTGGAGTGGCAGGGAACAGCACTAAACCACAGTCGTTTATTTATCGTTTCAATTCAAAATCCACTCTATTTTGTACACTACAGAATAAATACTTCAAATTTAACAACAAACATATTCGGATATAATAATACAGTATAAAGATAATCATTTTATGCGATAAAGTGATAAACAACCAATCAATAGTAGGTCTAAGTGCTAATAAAATGCGCATCCAAGGTCATTGAACTATTCTTAAAAATGTAGAAGCAAAAGAGTTATGAAAAGATCAGTTGGAAAATAATATAAGATTACTAGATCATTATCTATATACAGTCTCTGGCATGAGCGACACCGGCATTTGTCGCTGAGTGTGAAACGTTCCATATGATTACTCACGAATCGTTTTATTAATCGCGGTTTTCACACGATTATTTATCGGTCTTGTATGCATGAATAGATGAAGAAGAATGGCGAACAGGAACTCAATGCTTATTATTGGAGACGCATGAATATTCATAGGAACCGCGGTGAGCGTCGCACACTGCTATAGTTCTATCTCCATTACTGTATCTAGCTTTTTTCGTCATGTATACAAAACATCAATATTGGCGCCTCCACTGACAAATAACTAGACAATCCTGTAAGCTAGCTTCGTTCTTTCTCTCAAGACTTTAGATTGTGAAAATTTGGCGATACTGTATCCTAGAGACAACAAAAATATTTGTATGCAATACATTTCATGTAAATTGGAATTTGTAAATAATCGTTGCGACCAAAAATCAGATGACTGAGTTAAAGTACAAACTATACAATACACTAAAGCACACAACCAAAATACACACTCACTGACACAAGTCTCATTAAGCCTGTATATTATACATCATCCATTGAGTTATTTTTTAATAAGAGTTCAAATTCCTTTGTCTATTTGTTTCTCTTGGATCCAGTTGCACGAAAGCTTGTTGTATTCAATCGCTGTAAAATTACATCAATAAACGGATTCAATGCAACAAAGTCACCATTGAGCTCCGTAAAATGTCGTTACAGTATCTTACGGAGGTTTAATTCAATAAGCCTTTAGCTTTCATGCAAATGGCCCATTCTCCTATACATGTGTATTTTTCATGATGTTCCAAATGTATTTTACAAGTATATAATTTTCTAGAAGATAATACTCATTTTTCTCGATTGATTCGACTTTTATCAATTCGACAATTATCTATTCATTCTAATGTGCACTAATCTATGTTAATAATGTTTGTGTGATTGTTTTCCGATTTAAAATAAACTTGATTCAAGAAGATTCAACAGATACTTGGTTTCACCAGTATGCAAGCAGTTCAATTGGAATAAATTGGGAAGAAATTTCAAAATGGAATAAAGCAAAATCAAACATTGATAAAATATTTACTTAGGTTTTACCTGTCAATTCATGAACCCAATGCTAAGGTTCCTAGTGAAAAATATAGTTATCTCTTTATAGCATTGAATATATATCCTTCATATTGAATATATATAGGGTATATATTCAATGTTTATAGTGAGTGATAATTTTCACTTTTCAACAAAGCAAAGTAGAAAAAATACTAAAGGCCCTCAAGTTGATGTCTATCCGATAACCTACCATGGCCAATGCAACAAAAAGGAACAACCTATTATGAACATTTAAAAAGGATCTGAAGGGTAGAAGGATGAGAATAACCTATTAAATTAAAATGGAAATTATATTCTTCAGGCATCGGCTTGTTGTGGGTTGAGATAGGCTAGGGTCTATGGTAGGTCTAACATTATATTACCAGATCATCGACAGACTCAATCACCGAACTCCCACGCAAAATTTTCAATATGTATCAACAAAATCGCACTGATTTTATTTTATGATAAGATACATGCAGAATAAGAATAGCATTTAGTTGTAACTAAGTGACAAACGAGAGTTGAGTAGGCAACAAGTAGGTGAAAAGATGAATAATATAAAGTTATAACAGGCTCCTTAGGGTCAAGGGTTAAAACATCAATCCGTAAGACGTTTGTCAAAATGGATGGTTATGTAACATGTGCGTATTATCACGGTAATTAAATCGTGTATCAAAATGGATAGATATATAACAGGTAGTCTAAATGTATTCACATTAAAAGTGAAATATTTATTCTATTAGCATTCTTCTGCATTCATCACTCGAAAGCAATCACGTTCAGCTATTAATCACCTCAATCATTGACACATTATTTCCAAAAAATACTAATAGGCTAATACAATTCATAACAGTGAAAAGATCATCACATTAAAAATCGTGTTGAAGCAACGTAATGATATTCCCCTTATATGGATTCCAATTAACCTTAATTTCAATCACAATAATAATTGAATGTACTGTTTTAATAAGAATGATTAGTTTAATAAGAGGCTCATGACTATACTTGTGGGGGGGGGGGAATTGTATCTGCCTCTGACTTATGTTTTTCACAGTGAGTACAATATTACGGTTTGGATGCGAAAAAGGGATAAATCAAACATGGATATAATAATGCCTATACGCAATAGGAATGGATATATGAAACTGGTAACAGGTTAAATATTGTAACAGAACAGCAGTCCAATAATGTAATCACATCTATGATTTTCCCAGAGAATAAGCTACAAGTGAACGAAAGAAGGAAGATAGGGATAGGAAGGAGTGCACAGTTTGGCTGGAAGCAGGTCTACCGGTTTTGGCGAGGCAAGAGGCTGAGGTGCTAATGCGTTGCGACGGAGCCATGCCAGTGGCACAGGCATTTCCTTGACGCATGCGGCGTGAAACTAAACGCTAACTCGATTTCAGAGTTCGTGGACTGGCTCGACTTTTGATGGAAAGGCAGTTGCCAAACCCCAGCTCAGCTATAAAAATATTAAAAACTTCACTTCGGACAACGAAAAGTTGCTCTTTCATCCTCCATTTCCCCCTAACTTCGCAACAAAGTTCAATCGAAACAGTCAATCAATCTATTTCCAACTTGATAATAACCTACAGGTATATGTCAATACAGATCGTGCACAGAGGCATACAGTAGCTCAACTCCAACTTTTAATAAATCTCAAAGTTGAAGGGAGACTGGAAGAGACCAGACACAAAAAACCTGTGAAGTTTTTAGTGAAACACAGGAATAAATTATTAAATTTCAACTTCACTTCCTATGGCATCAAATAATTGCGATTTTTTATACACGTAACTTGTGGAAAACAATAATGGATTCGACTTTTCGATCTTTTTTTTATTCTCTGCAAATACAACAAGCGATATTTGGAATTTGTATGAACACGCTTTTCAAGTAACGCTTTTTATGAACATGCTTTAAAAGTAGCCTACGTACTCCAAGTACTAAAAACAGCTTTAGTAATCGAATACTTTATTTCATCTACATCAGGACCTGCTCACTGTTCATATAAAAAAAACATGCTATGTTGTGATGCTTCAAGAGTACATCACAACGAACACCATAATTTTTCTATCTAAATAAGAAGGAATGAACACTATGGCATTGAATTTGGTCAAAATAGTATATAATAGCTAAAACAAAAAATTTCTTCTAAACATGAAAAAATATACACTACCACATTGAGTTTCTTCACTCTTATAATCATTTATTACTCAAGTTAGGCTATTTTTTGAACAATTCATTGGACCCAAGATATTGTATTAACATTGGGGCGTGCGGACCCAAAAAAGGGGAGGGATCTTCAGGTAGGTTCTTCTTTGGAGTGTCTTGCAGAGGGTACCCCATCCAATCACAATTTTATGAGGCATCATAATTCAGTTACCGACAAACAATGAAGGTTTAGGACCAAGCACAAGGGGAGGATATTTTTTACTTCTGTAGCAAACCTTCTAAACAAAACTGGAGAATGGTCTGACAGGATACATGGGTTCAACTCCAAACAATACCGTTCATCAAACAAAAAAACGATTTCAGTTCATTTCACTGCTGTTATTCTTCAGGGCCACATGCTTTTTTATGCTTGAATTTACACATTTTTCGAATCAGCTTCGTTGGAATTTCAACTTTACATCCCGAGAAACCCTCTAATTCTCTGCAATACATATATGATGATGATGCTCTAATAAACATCAATCTGACAAACTTTGCTATTCTAGTTATATTGGCAAATCTGATCCATTACGTTATGTAAGTTAGTCCAGTTTTAGGTCGTAAGTTATATAATTTTCTCACAATTTATAATAGTTCAAAGTGGGTGAAGTTTCTATTCTAGAAGAAAAGGAGGATAGAAATTCTCCACGGAATTTAGGACACAATAAATCTTCCTATCAAGTAGAATAAATAAGTCATATTTTCAAAGTGCCAAATAATACAGAAAAAGGTGGGGCATACAATTTGAAAGATTAGAGGGTGATTAAAATACAGTATTACCATACTTGCTGTAGCAAAAAAATAATACTCCAAAACTAATATGTATGTATCAATAATTTAAAAGCCCGTGTATGAGATAAATTTACAGTTTTGTACTAATAAACCATGCAGGATGGATAATAATTTTGGAAGGTAATGACTCAAAACCACATAAAAAATTACATTAGGCGTTTTGTGAAATAACTAAACCGAACTAAAGAGTGATTACACAGCATTACCTACAGTTTATTTACAACAATTACTTTCACCTTCGTATAATCGTTAGAATAGTTGAACTAAAGTAGGCCAAAGAGCAGACTCATTACATCTGATGTCAGCGTAGGCAGGTTCAACTCCATCAAATGTCACAAGAAGGCTACTACGGTATCTGATCTATTCTGTTTGTAAGAATAGATGAGTGAATCAATTATTTGTTCCGAATACAGCACAGAACTGTTTACTGTAGCACAACTTATGACAGGTTGATTGCTAGATATTAGGTCAAGTTGAAATACTATGAAATAGAAAAGGTTGGTATTTTGCAGTACAATATTTTTTTAAGCATTTAAGCCATTTTAAGCCTGGACTGAATTTGACAAGACGCTTTGCATGAATTATTCAATTCCTTCTATCAATCTTTCCGCTTACTTTTTTGAAACATCGAAGTAATTTTTCATGCTTAACTGACTACCGGGCATAACTCGCTCTTTTTTTAATGTATAACTAAGTTTGGATAACCCCAAAACATTATTTTACAGGGGTGCCACCGTATACTTTTCATCTCTCACGGCCGGACGTCAATGCAATGATGTCATATTACAGTGGTTTAATTCAATTCAGCTAATATGGACTGACAAGGACCAGCAGTCCAGCAGAAACAGATTTAGGTTGTGTGAATCTTAAGCAACTAGGACTGCATTTGCACTATTAAAAACTGCGAAAACTAGATAATCAGAATGAGAATTGGACAGTTAGTGGATAGTAATTGGAAATGGCATGACATAATTCTATGAAACCATAAAGAGAACTCAATGAGGATCGCAATTGGACAGTGCTAATGGTATGGCACTTTTATAGCCTGTGATAACACAAAGAAAACTAGGTAATCAGAATAAGAAATGCAAATGGATAGAAGTAATTTAATGACGAAAAATGGAATTATTAAATCTTATGAAACCATAAAGAGAACTCTGCAATATTGGTATGAGAAGCGCAATTGGCAGTGCTAATGTTATGGCACTATTATAACCTGTGATAACATAAAGAAAACTAGATAATCAGAATGAGAAATGCAAATGGAGAGTGGAGTGAGGAGGGCATCCACATCTGAACGGACCAGTGGTCAAAACTCAAAAGGCAAATTTCGATTTGAAGTGAGGATGACCGATCTGAACTGGAGACCGGTTTCCCCCACCTGAATTCCAAGTTGAGCCTTGGCGCGGTTGCCACGTGAACTTGGACAACAGACAACATCCCAGAGTCCAACTCAACTTTACTTCGGCAATCGCTATTCCAATCCTGCATAGGTTCCCCATTGCATCGCTCAATAACTCAATTTCCACAATCCCAAGTCGAAAAATCAAATCAACTTATTGCACAAAAAAATTACAATATTCCATAATATTATGTACAATTTTAAAGATTCTCTTTTAAAAGTTATAATTTTTTACCTCTATTGGTAATTCTTTACCTCTGTATTTTATTACATTGGAGTAATATAGACTAATATTGGAATAATAATAGACCTGAAATTTGATAAAAAATAATAAATTCTACGAAGTTTCCATAATCGGACGAATAATAATATTATAGTTACGTGAGATTTCAATTAAAAGTAACACTGATTTGTGAAACTAGAGTAGAAATGAACTGATTAAATTTCAGTATCCAGTATTGATAGCCAGTACTGTATTTTGGAATTCAATTCCTCTGTACGTTTCCCATTGCATTGTTCCACAAACCAACTTCCACACTGTCATTAATCCCTTATCACATGCACCTATAGTCGGAAATGAAAACTGATTCAAACTGAATTTTAAGTATCAAGAATTTTGGAATTGAATTCTTTTGTTGCCCAACTGGTCAACTTCCATACAGACATTTCCCCGATTCAAATGAATCTAGTCGGAGATGAACTGTTCAGAAGTTGAATTTCATTGCTAAGTAGTATTGTTACACCTTCAACTGAAATTCAAATGAACTGTAACTAATTAAGAAAATAAATGACTACATCTGACTAGAAAAATCAAAGATTAATTCAAAGTAAATCCGAATTTTGCAGAACTATGTATTCGTTTTTAGGGTGGAGATTGTTGTTGTTTCCTTCTAATATAGAAGATGAAAGAAATTATTGGATGTTGCTTGCAGTTGATCAACTGCTGTGAATCATAATAGTTAGAGAAACGAAAATCCAAAGAAAGCTATATAAATAGTTGTGAAGACTTCTGCTACAGCAAATATTGACAACAGAACCAAATAGCAAGAGGATAAGGGGTTCGATTCCCCGTCCAGGCACAACGTTTTATACAGTGGCATTCATCGATTATCCTTTTGCTATTTGGTTTTGTTGTCAATATTTGCTGTAGCAGAAGTCTTCACAACTATTTATATAGCTCTCTTTGGATTTTGGTTTCTGTAATTATTATTTTTCCAAGATAGAATTTGGTAAATATTAATTACTGATCTCTGATGACATTGCATAGCATTTGGATGTGTGACACTTGAAAAACATTTGCGCATCAATGATCACATTTGTGATATATGCTTGCTGAATAGGGCCTACCACTTGGAATTTGAAAGGATTTTCACAAGAAGGCAGATCAAACACATTGCCTCGCAAATGTAAACAAATCAATTCATTTTCTAGTTTGTTGCCTTTAACTTAGTGTATGCTACATTACAAAATCTGTGAAGATGTTAACATCTGGAGTTTTAAAAGAGAGGATGTACAGTACCACATGGAAAATCCTTGATCTTTATTTTTCAATTGGTTTTTATACGTCATACGGCCAGATGCTTGAAAAGCCACTTAAATTCACCGCCGCAAAATGACGTCATCTAACGGCGGTTAAATTCAATGAGAAAATCGTGTCATCATCTAATACCATATTTACGCAACTTCATAAGTGTTGTAAAAACTATGTTTCATGCTACACTGTCCATATCTGCATTTTTATAATGTTTTTATTTGCTTTCTCTCACATTAAATATTGGTTCTACTTTTATTTTACTGCAGTTTTTATAGTATTTTGGATAAAGAATGGTAAGAAACTTTTGAAAATGTACCAATTTCAACAGTCACAAGTAATGACTTTTCAGATAATTTCGAGAGAGATGATAATAATTTGTAACCGTTTCCGTAAGCCGATGCAAAATATTTACTTTCTTTCATAATCTGAAAGTGTTATAAGACTTGCAGACATAGTAATTTAGTTAGCCGGGTGTGAAATTATTATATAACAAGTATTGATGGAATATTGTTAGTAAACATAAATTTGAATAATAGCTGAAGACAATTTTCCACCTTCCCGAGCGCAATTAGATTTTTCGCAATTTTAAAACTAGGTGGAATAAGGCTGATGGACGAAGAAGTATAATATGACGAGAAATTTTGTTTCATTTCAATGTAAATTGAAATACTACGAAGAAAAAGCAAATAACAAAAGAATAGTAACTTGAAATCATTCATGAAATGTACGTGGAATAAGCTGGGATTTGAGAGAACTGGAAAAAACTCAAGAATATAGTCTAAATATAAAAAAATGTATTTTTAGAATACCTAAATCAATATTGAAAGACGTCTCTTGGAAAAATAACAGTTTGTTTCATCAGGTGACCACATCAACTTTTCAACTGCCAAAATAAATACGTCGTAATAAAATATACATCACAATGAAACAAACAAATTATGTTCACGAATTTTAACATTTTTGTTCTTTTACTATTTCAGCCATAATCGCAGGCTTGTTCATCAAGATTCAGAATGATAAAATGAAAGATACTGTATGAAATATACTAGCAGACTATACTTTAAATACAGCAGTATTATTTTCCATTAGTAGTTCGGATCAACTGTTGGCAATAAGGAATTTTATACACGTCGAAAGCTCCGAACTCGGAACGCTTTATCGAACTTTCATTCTAAGCAGATTTTTGATCAATCAGTATACCCTGCTAAAGAAAGCGTGCTATAATGCGGCCATGCACTTGCATAACAAAGAAAAGAATAACTATCCTGATAGAAAACTGAAGAAGAAATCTATTCAATGGATTAATAAGGGAGAGTGAAAATTACTATCTAAGGGGGTCAAATACTCCAAGAAGTAATTTAACCTACCAACAATAGATGCTGCACTGAGAAATTCAGGTAGCAGAAGATTCTCAGTTTGTACGGATTAAGTGTTACTTGTGGATGACATGAAATTTGATTGAAAATTTAGAAGCAAGTGCTGAAAATATTTTTCCTTGACAATGTACTTATAGGTTATAGCTTGTAATAGGACTGATTATAGGTTATAGCTCGTACAGATTCACAGCCTACATACAAAAATACAAGAGCTACTTGAAGTATTAATTTGCGAATCAAATTATAGTGAGTACTATTATATTAATTTTAATAGAATAAGGTTATCTCGAGTAAATTGATGTGAGATCTGAGTGGTTTAAGAAAGTAACTTGAATTCGAGGTAATTGAGTCAAGTTTATATTAAAGTTATTGCTTTTTATTATGATAGGGTAAGGTTTAATTTATGATGATTAGTTTCATGAACCACATGGATTGGGCGGCCCGTTCAAACAGTGTATCAGAGACTTAAAAAAGTGATTAAACACCCAAAATGTTTGATAACCAAAACTCAACTACTACAAATTCATCAAGGGAGGAAAATCTACAATATGGAGCGGAATAAAAGTCTAATAGGCTAGTATTTTTAGCTTATTTATTTACTCTGTCTGGTACACTTGAATGGACTGTACCTAAGTTTTATAAAATTACAAATTGCCTCTAATTGAGACCAAGTATTTGAGTTTTTATGCAAGTACATACTACAAAATAACTCACCCAGACTGCTGTGGTTGAGGTTGAAGTTTTTAGGTATTTTGGCTAGGGATTCGGAAAGAAATTTGGATATGTTGAGGACTTAAGTTGAGTCTTGAAATATGATGCTTCGAAACTGGTAACACTCGTCTCCATTATTCTGATTAATAGATACTGATTCCGACCGATTTGTAAGAAATTTGATGAAATACTTGCTCTTTCCAGATATAACGTATAGAACATTAATAAGAAAACATATTTGTTCACGAAGAAAAATACAAATCAACACAAAAAACGACAAGTTGAGTCCGGCACCCTCAAACCATTTCCGACACCGAACTACCGGAGGAGGGGGAAAAAAGCTAAGCCACCAATCATTGGGATCAATAATTAACGATTTCGCCAACAGATCGCAGGACCTGACAGCAATACAATGAAACCGCTAAAATATAAAAACTGAATGCCTGGTAAGTTTCCACAACATACTCAGTAGTATTAAACTGATAACTGAAGGGTCCTTTGGAATTCGCACATTAGTAAATCTTCACAGTAGGCTAACAAATTACAAGAGGCTTCCTGAATCCTGAAGTTGCTGCTTTGAATATTTGAGGCTGCTCAAATATTCTGTTTGATTGCTTTTAGTACCCAAAGATATGCGTATAATATTATTGAGAGGGTTTAGGGATATTGATACTACACATTTCTGAGATGAGACTCAAGTATTGAAACAAACACAACTTGGAAATTGTGTATTTTGAAGAGGGACTTGAGAACCTGAACGACGATTACCTGAACAAAATATCAAGTCAATCTCAAGTGGATCCCAGTAAATAGACGCTCTTATGCTGATCAAGTTGAAACTCTTACAAGATGGACAGACATTCAAGACAGTACTTCGACTTAAATGCTGAAGTATTCGGCTTAAATGCTGATAACAGAACTTGACCAAATTGAAGTAAGATTTCCGAGAATTTGAAACTCTCCTTCCAAGTTGATAAGTGGATGAGCTAAGTCCAAATATGTGGAAAATTGGAGAGCAGGTATCAGAATTAGAAGTATCTCAGCAACCCTAGAAGTATTTCAGCAACCCACTTCAAGTTAATGTTGGGTGGTAATAAGTTTAAGTTCAAGTTGAAGCGAAGTCCAGCAAGAATAACGCAGTAAATTGTCTAAGTAAAGCTCAAGTTGAAACTTGAGAGACTTAACAATGATGCACAAGTATTGGTGAGAGGTAACTATTTTTAGTAGATAGTGTTAGGTTATGATTAAGTTTCACGCAACCCTCTATTACAATGATTTAATAAATGCACCTTTATATTCATCAAAATAAACATATATACATCAAATTAACCAATATATTAACAAGTATTACATCAATAACACTAACAATACATTAACCATTATATTAACAAGGTTGCAATCACGATCTCAAATCTGATTGAAGGGACACCAGAACAGCAACTGATTAAGGATGACACATTGCAATTGTTATCATCATCTTCGATAAGTCATTTGTTAAACGTGTGAGAACAGAATGACGAGAGCAAGGTATTGAAAGTGCTTTTGTGTGCCGAGTACATAGTAGGTGTCCAGACCAAGAGCATCGCCCGCATACACATAGAGAGCATGGGAGTAAGAGAGAGTGTGAGAGGGAGTGAATGGGAGAGGGGGGTGAGAGATCTCTGGACGGTGGTCCTCTTGTGTTCGGAGGTCGAGGTAGAGTGCGCGCGCGTGTGCGTGTGTCAGTGCCAATATGGCCGCTAGTTTGTTGTTATGAGTGTGTGCGGCCGAAAGAAGCAAGGAAGGCAGAATAGCAACCTGTACAGGTACAGGGACTGACTACAGACTCTCCAGGTACGTTTAGCAACGAGGAGGCTATCTTTCCCTTTTCCCAACGCCACCAAATTCCATCTTCACACCCTCGCAGACCAGACTCACACACACACACCGACCGCCACTCCGTTTCCTAAGCCCCTTCGGTCCCTCCCCCCCACCACATCACACATACCGTACGGTTATCAAACTTCATTACATCATTGCTATAAAGCAGCGGTAATCTTTGGTCTCCAATATTGAAAATAGTACAATACTTCTGTGCTAAGAAATGAACTCAGAGAACACTACTTTGATCAAATATGATGGGAATAGAAATGTATATATACAGTAACATTTCTTCAGTACATACAGTATTCAATGGAAGTTCTGTTCTATAGGGATGGGTATGAATTTCTTGTATAGTACGGTTAGTAGGTTTGAAAAGAAATAATATGTTGATAAAAGAGTTGAATGATGAGGTTCATGAATAAATATGAATTCTATGAATTTCTTATGAGAAAGAAAAAGTAATAAATAAAAACAAGAAAAGCAGTTGAGCAATATAAATCTTTGTTTAAAGAGTCAACTACATAACTTTTGCCAACAAGGAAGGAATTGAAAAAGAAGAGACATTCAGAAGATTGAAACTAGGATAAAATTGAAGATGGAGACGAAGACAACAGATTATTGAAAAGAAGAAATAAATGTATAAGCTCATAGCACACAGTAACACAGTAATACAGTAAACACTAGTTGCGTACTTCTCAAAAAATCAGAGATGTGGAATGTGATCAGGGAAGCGTATAACCGGTCATCGCCGGGCATATGTCCTATAGTAAATATATCCGGTGATGACCGGTTAAGTATACCACGCTTCGCCACGGGAATTTATGTGGAAGAACAAAACTTTCCAGATCTAAGAAAAATACGGAAGAGATGGAGGCGACTAAGAATAAGTGCTAGAGGAAAAGTAAAAAAGAAAAATGAGAAGAAGAAGAAAAAGATGAAGAAAGGTTAATAGAAGAGAGGAATGGAAGGAAAAAGAAAAATACACCTAATTACTCCAATTAATCAGCACTAGTCTAAACGCTCCTTTGATGAAGGAATATTTATAAACGCATTTAGCTCTCGAGGAGGAGATGGAGCTGTATAGAACGTCATGGTAACGTTGAATACATGTCTATAAAGGTTACACAGGTATATGTAAAGTGCTGGTAACTATATGGGTCCAGTAAGTTCTATTAGAGAAGGGATGGATGAAGCTCCAAAATTCTATTACTCGGGTAGCTCACTCCACTTTCGGGATGGATCAAGAGGGGCCTAGCTCTGCCTTATTTGGTCGCCTTGCTTATTGCCATCTTTGAGGCAAGTAGAGGCTATAGATGGCCACAGCTCTTCATGTATAGAAAGCATGGGTAGTAGGCCTATTAATCAACAGAGACCTTCAGATCTTAGATTGAGACCAAATCATTTGATCATCCTCGAGTTATTAATATTCCGGGGAATGCGCATGTCTACCTTAGATCTAGATTATGCCAAAATAAGGAGTAAGCATAGATAGCTTTATAGATATATTTGTTGTGGGTGAAATTGAGACTGATAATACTAAAACAGAGCCTGATAGCTCTAAACCAAAGCCTGATAACACTGAAACAGCCTAATAGCATGAACACCTCTACGCTTAGTGTAGGCCAAAATAAGGAATCTGACTAGCTTCCTTGATTGTTTTTATAAATTAAGCTTCATAGCACTGGAAAAGCTTGATATGATATGACAAAATTGACATGGTCAGATCTCAGTACCAGCAAATGATCAGTCAGAAAAAGGAATAGTAAAACGATTATCATCTACTGAGGAATAAAAATTTATATTACCTGTATTATTGTGAAAGGAGCTATCGGATACCATGATAATTAATTGAACGAAATTCCTAATTAATGCCATATAATATTCTGAAGACTTCTGCTACTGCAAATATTGTAGCAGAAGTCTTCAGAATATTATATGGCATTAATTAGAAATTTCGTTCAATTAATTATTATGATTTAACAGCAACTGAATAGGTGCAATATCTCATTTCCTTCCATCTTCATACCACTTAAATCTTACAGTATTGTTGTGAAAAAAATATTGGATGTAACTAAATGATCTAAGCAATCAGCTCATGCAAATTCGTATAATTGAATGTCATCATATTTGAACAATACTCAGTGCCTACAAAAGAGTAAAGCACAATGTACCAATTCCACGAAAAAAATTCATGAACAGCTGACATTGAAATAATCTTTACTCGTGGATCAAGTTTTTTCTCATGGCTGGGGAACAACAATTGAAAAAAAATGAAAATATTAGACGATAGGCCTACACAGCTCGTCAATTTCTATAAGAAGCTCGTCAAGTGGAACAATTTGTATGTCAACTTAAAAATAACTATGTATTTTAAAGAAGACTCGATCATCATGTCTTTTATGTCGATAAAATGTCTTGATAATGCTATCAAATTAAGAGTTCTTGAATTAATTGAAAGAATTCATGAGGAAACTAAATTCGAAGAGCGAAAACTCGATCATATCGTTTCAATTCACCAGCATTTCGGGTTGATGACGGTATATCAGTGACTGACAATCATTTATATTCACAGCTGAATATTCTTGAATTATATCTATTTGAAAGTTTCACATTCTACAATATGCTAGCCGCGATATATGCTCTCATAATGTAATTCAAACCCAAACAACAGATGATTTACTGCCCTATTCTGTATCACCTAATCTAATCACTCATCTTGATAAATATGTATCACGTGTTTACTTTTGACAAATCTATGAATCAAGAATGACATTAATTTTGAAAGGAGATCAGAGACATATTATACTGTATATTCAAATATGTTCAGTAAATCTACTTTTTCTACACAAATGTAGGCTATTAGTGAGGAATTAATATTGTGAAGTAAATGCTTCACGTGTGTGTGACTGGTACATCGAAAAGTTGTTATGGAATCAGCTGACGAGCATGAGTCTAGGAAACATATGGGATTCCCGAGTCATTAATACGTTTGTTGCAATGAAATTAAATTGTTAAGAGAATTCGTATGTAGTTCGTATGTTTGTCTTCTTTTTTGTAATTTTGTAACTTCAAAAAAGTGCTGGTTTAATCAATAATTACAAGTTATTAATAATCAAGAGTTAGCGGAGAGATTGCAGATCAATGAAAAATCACAAAACCATTTTTCATTATGCTTATTTATAATAAAATATTATGACAAAATATCTTTACTGGAAATACATCTTGAGGAAAAAGGCATTATTTGCAGCTAGCCAAATGATATTGAAGGAATGAAACAATCAAAACTAGAAATATGTTGTCCACAGTTCATTGGCCCTAAAAATCATCTAATCAATGTTCTATTAACTATGACGTGTAAAACTGAAAAATGTAGCTTATACTTGCGTCTTGTATCTCCATGTTCATGAGTAAGCATTACTAGGTTGATAAAACTAGAATATCACTGTATATAATCATAAGCATGTATGATAATACATGCAAATATGTAAAACAAGTTTCTTCTCACAAATGGAAAATCTAAATAAGTACATATTTATAATATTATTTATTTGTAATATCTCCACAATGAGTAGCGGATATTTCCATCCAATAGTTTTCTCAACAAAATGGGCAATTATAATAAATTTGTCGAATTTTTGTAATTTTTAGCCCGGGAGAGATGGAGAAAAAGAAAGAGAGAGAGTGAGAGAGAGACAGTTGAGAGCCAGAGGAGTAGGAGAAGCAGTGTTGGAAAATTGGTTGTGGGGAGGAAGAAGAGAGATCGAGAAAAAGTAGGCAAGGAAGTGTCCAAAGAAGAAAAGAAGAAGGAGAAGTAGAGGATGAAGTGGAAGCTCACAGAAGAAGAAGAAATGGAGGAGGAAGAAAAGAATAGAAGGAGGAGGAGGAGACGAAGTAAGAATAATAGGGATGAGAGTGAAAAAGATAAAGAACCAACACGAAGTGTAAAAACGCATTGCAATAATTACTACAAAAATACTGTAGCTGATGAGTATGAGCATAAAAGATTTTTAGCCATCAATAAACCTATGAGTAAGGTTCATATAGTTTTAATGTTATTCTAATACTTGTATCTAAATTTTCACATGACCATTGTCATGAAGTAATTTACAACTCATACAACAATCTATTGGCGAGCAATAAAAATGGATTGATATCAATTTTCAAATACTGTAAAAAAATTTGTGGTCTCGAACTTTTTTTAATAAAATATAAAAATCAGTCATATGCTCATCATTCAACCATTTACAAAGGTGAGGGTAACAGCATTATGCACAAGACCATTTCTTTTCCAATTTGCAATAAAATCAAATGTCAACTTAATGATAAAGTTTGAAACATTAAAATAATTAGGTACTGAATCAATTCTTAATACGATGGTGGTCTAGTCTTTAATAGGTTAACTGTTAAAAATTGAAATCGACTATCAAATTCAGTATGCTATCTGATCACAAAAGGAGTGCACAGAATTAGTGTACAGCAAAATTACAATGTAGGCTACTGATTGAACAAAGAATGAAGCTTAAACACAATTGTGCTGTTATTACATCTAGCAAGAACAGTGGGAACGGCATTAGAACCATAAAGCCGGACAATACTAGATAGTTTACTAGATACTGTATAGTACGGTAGTAGTTGTTTTCTGTTATTGGAATTGTAGGAACGCGTAGGTAGAGCCTGAGATTTTCTCATTTGCGAGGAGGTGATCGCCTTGACATTAATGTTGCCGCACTGAGAGTGTAGAACTGTGGCTGAACCGAACAGTCTTTCTTCCAGGCATCACAGAGGGCGTCAAGGCCCTGATATTAACCAGGAAATACCATCGCAACTATGATCTGTGAACTATACCGTTTCTCTCAGTTCAAAATTAATAATAATGCTCTCTAAACCCTAGTAAAAGGGGTTTCAAAGTTCGGAAAACCATTGGCGAACTCAATCTACTTATCGGACCGCACTGTCAATGAAAATCCCTCAAAACAAATCGGAGTATACTGGAATTTCTAGGTAGCCTATGCAGCTTAGAGCTTAAATTGCTTAGTTTGATCAGATCTAATACGATTGTCGCAGAGGTCAGTCCGTTTGATAATTCCCACGTATAATTTTGAATCAACCATTGAAATTTTGAGTCAACAATTATTCGCTTCTCGGAACTTCTATTTCAATAATAAAAAAATGAGTCCATGCTTTATAAGAGCGAAAAATACAGACCAAACAATAAACTATTGAATACTGATGTCACATGCAATTTATATACCATATTCTCTATCAGTACGAGACTACCATGATTTTGAATGTGCTATTTGGAATATAATAGGCTTGTGATACTGAAATTCGATTGTACTGGGCCCCAACCCAGTGATAACCCACTAAAAAAGGAGAAATCCATCCATCGAGAAATAGCTGATTGGAGGCACAAATTTCTATCTTTTGTTGACGATAAGAGAGTACTTTTACGAGAGTAGGAGCAATGGCGTTACGAACATAACCTTATAGGTAGGGTATTGCGAATTCGAGTAAACCTACTTCTACCCAAACCAACCTAAAAAACACTAAATCTAACAAAAATGTTGTATTTTGCCGTAAATATTAACCATATTCTCCCAACAGTTTTGATTTATACCGCAAAAGATACCATAAACTTTCAATACTCTTCATAAAAATTAATCAAGAATTAACATAAAGGCTCTGAATTCAAATACAGCGCCAAAATTCAGTCCAAGTGAATTCGGCCAATGAGAACTCAGCGAGATCGAGACACATGCGTCATCCGCCTTTAACATAGGGAACATTGGGATTTGCCACTCCCTTACCAATAAGGTTATATTCGTAACTCCATTGTAGGAGCAACAAAGTGTAGGAGAGAGACATGATTATGCCAGCTGTTGAGATTAGTTAACCAGAATCATTTCAATCAGCTGATCACACGTGAAGTTTTAGAATCAGTTTTGAAGGCTAGGATTCATTGTGGAATTAAGAAAAAGTAACTTTTTACGTTTTTATTTCTATCGATAGACTCTCCTTTTATGGTGTTCGATGAAGGATTCACATTTGAATTTGAAAAGTTGCATTTTAAATAAAAAGAATAAAAAATGTTGTGGGTTGAAAAATTTTCAAATGTCATGATCTCATGATCAATCACCGACCTAATGCAATAACTCAAGGAATGAAGATTCAATGGAAACAAGTAATTAGAAAGATAGTATGTTTTTCAAGCTTCTGAAACTAGAAGGGTCCAATACCTTCCTGTCTGAATTACATTTCGATGGAAAAATCAAAACCCGTTATGCTTTTAAAATTTACCAATGATTTTGAACCAATAATAGGTAATGGAATAGCAATAGGTGAACAGGGAATGCAGAAATCCTCAAACAGACAACACATATTTTGAAAAATATTTGTATTTCACGACGGTTGACAATAGAACTTGATAGAATGCGGAAGCGTAATGTATTCAAGGATGACAGAAGAAACAATACAAAGAGATAGTAAGATAAAAAGCAGTAAGATAACACACTAAAGCTGGAGGATTGTAAGGTTTACTAGTGTTAATGGTTTGAAAGTAGGCTATCTTGGAGTCATTAACAGTATCTAGAAAATCCTCAAGTTTGAAACAATGAAATTTATTATTTCTTTCACCATTACTCATCACTCGGATGGTTCCATTTGTAACAATTACTGAACTAAATACCTATAAGAAAATCTTTCTAGTAATATCTTCTTCTTCTTCTTCTTCTCCTTTCACTTCCTTTGGAATGTACAGAATCCACGTTGGAACCATTCATTCCTATTCTCATTTACTTTATCTTTTATTGAGAAGATATTCAAATGGGCTCTTATATCAGTGTTCCTGAAATGATCTCCTCTATTACACCCATATGTTCTACGGACGAACCTCATTTCAGATGCTTGCAACCTGCTCTCATCACGCTTGGATAGTACCCAAGTTTCACTTCCATACAAAAGTGTAGGAGCCGCAATTGTTTTATAGAACTTAATTCTTGTTTCTTTGCTGGTAATATTCTTGAGAGCCCTATGTATGGTTCCACAGATATGCTGGAAGCGATGCATTTTTCTGCAAGCATCTTCATCACGCTGGTAAGATATATCACAGCCAAGGTATTTAAAATGGGAAACTTGCTCCAGAATTCTCTTTTGTATGACAATCTTACTTCTCACCGGATCCTTCCCACAGAAAGCCATTACTCTTGTTTTTGAAGTGGAGATTGTCAAATTGTACTCTTTACATACATTGTCCAAATTGAAAAGTAATTGACCGGTCTAGTAATATAATTGTAATAAATAGTAATTATCTTAATTCTTATCTTTTGAGTGAGTAATTTTTTAGAAAAACTACTTTTCAGAATCAACAATCAGAATTTAATAAACTTAATTTAATATGCATAACATAACAAAGTTGTGCAGTCGTTTACTTGTTTACGTCAACTACATTTTCTGTATTTAACTTCAACTCCACTAATATTAGATATATTATAAATTATATATGGTCTATATCGCTCGGTCTAATGAGTGTACTGTATTTGAATTCCATTCAAATGTTGAGCAATGTACTACAGTATTAATTAGTAAGAGATATTTGTGGAATAAATAGTCTGCAATAACGGGAGCTAGACATTTGTCAACTCATTACTTCATCGCAGACAGTTGGAATGAGTGAAAAAATTGTTTATTATTGGAGCTGTTTTCATGATTTGTCATGTTTAGGAATGTGTTATCATGTCTGGTCAGCACATTCAATTGAAGGACAAGAAGTCCAATGTATACAAATACTTCATTAATACTTTTGGTAAACTCGCAACCGGAATAAAATCAAAACTGGATATCCGGTTTAGTCACCATCATAGATAACATTTTCACAAAGTACTTCATGAATATTTACATGGAAGAAGGAAGGTAATTCATAATATTAACAAGTATCTATTGAAAAGCCTTCAGAGAGCAATTTCTTTCCAATTGATCACTCGAACAATTTTAAATGACTGAATACTTCAATGGCTGCCGAGACTCTATTAATACATACTTTTATAAATACCATTACTGTATTGAGAATAATATTAAATTTATGAAAGGAATTTTGAATCTTCATTACTGTAATCAATTTTTGAATGCAGAAATAACGTTATCCAATCAAACTTGAATCTTATACACATACAGTGATGTGAAATTTTCAAATATTAAATTATTTGTGAAAAAATCCAATGCTTCAATGAAATGTTTTACTTCCCAACTATTTCAACGGTTCTATAACAACCTGTACCCTGTTTCCTTCAATCTCAAATCTTGTATTTTGAGAGTCATTTTTCAAGCTTATCAAAATTATCACATTCTCATTCATTAGTAATATATTTAATAATAATTTATTCATTGGTTACATTTTGGACTAATGAGATAAAAAAATCTCCATTATTATTAATTAATAGGCCTAACACTCCAGCAGTTATCAATGTAAATTACTTTTCTTCTGACTCCCATTCTTCTTTTTCAATCTTTTATCAAACTACTTTACTTACGCTTTCCATGTATTTCAACATTATTAAGTGGTTCATTCAATTGGATTTGAACAAAATATAATTCAAACTTACTTTTAAGGCAGATAGTCAATCCGGCATGGTCCATTGAAGAGCTATGTCATTAAATTTTGCTGAATTCTATATATTTCTGTTCTGTATTAATAAAGAATTGACCCTTCACAAAAAAACCCATGTGAACTTGACAGTTGATCTTGATCAGATGATTAACTTAATTGTGATTTATTGCAGCATAATTTCTATAGATTTATTACCTTCCTTTAGACAAGGAAATCGACCAAAGATTGGAACATAGTTTGTCAATGGCTCAACAGCCCTATGTGGGCTTAGGTCTACCAGCTGGTTGCCAGTTTCACATCCACTTGACTGAATCAGCAGAGGTGAATGATCATTAACCAGAAAAGATGTAACGTGTTTAGCACATTGACATCTCAACCATAAGCTAGTCTTCGCAACCCAGTGATGGGAACAAAGCACTGCTGGATAACATTGTGTTAAGCAGCTATATAGTGCAATGCAACAATTTAATATGCCTCCAAAATATAGGGAGTGACTGACTAGCCTTACTAACGATTAGCCAGGCTCCCAATGGAGGGGAAGATTGAAACATAGAAACTATGAATTCTTATCCTACAGGTATCTAGAAAGATTGGGAAATTTCTCCATCATACATGCATGAATGAAGTGTGCCAAATTTCCAATCAATGCTTTCACATCAAATTTCAATGGTTCTAAATACATCAATGTTTGTAAACATGCAACACTATAATTATTCAAGTGATTGAAATAGATGTTAGTACAAGATTGGCTACTTATTAAATAAACAAATCTGGTAAACACAAAAAATGTTGTTAACCACAGAAAATAATAAATACTAGGCACTATGTAATAGTTTGTACTTGACTTGTAGACATGGAAGACATTATTATAAATAGTGTGATATATTGGCTAGAGAAAGAACAATTCACAGCCTGTACTATGTCATAATATACACGGCTGCAAAATAGGATTACTTCTTACTTATAAAAATGGGTACAAAGATAAAATAAAAATCAGGGTAAGTCTTGAATTTTTCGTGTTTACATGTCCTTAAGTAATAAATGGGGCCTAACATTATCATAGTAGGCTAAATCGAAAATAAGAGTTTGATTTGAAACGACCAATAAAATATATATATCTCACTGAAGGAAAACTATACAATAACCAAAAATAAATATTTTTTAACCAATTGTTATTTTATTAAGGCGGCGCCATATAAAAAAGTGTGGAAAATTAGAACATATCTTTAGAAAAGACGAGTTGAATAGTAATTTATTTATTATTACGAAACGAAAAATAACAACACGCATTGGTTAACCTTATTGAAATTTTTTAAATATATAAAAGGCAGCTTTAAATTTATCCATATCGTATTCCAAAATTAATTAATAGATTCCGTCAAAAATTAAATGCTTTTCTAAGGCGAAGAACAAGAAAAAATCACCCAGACAAAACTACGCGGAATGAAGAATACGGTAAGTTTATAGTGAATAAGAGCGTGGTTAAAATATCATTCATATTTCTAGCCTACTTCATCCCAATTTAATAAAATGACAATAATGATCATTCAAATCCAAGTACCTAATCTCAAGATGAAAAGTTCGGTCAACAATGTTGGAACTAATCTCTGAGGAAATACAGGACCAAGGAATAACCATGGAGTCCTTACAGTGTTGCCAATTCTCTGCATTCCAAGAAGGACATGAGAGACTCGAAATTCGTCTTGACAACCACAGTATAACAAGTTGGACGAAAAGTCTCACTATATGTTGAAAATTTTTCAATTATAATGAATTGAAATAACTCATATACCGGTTAAACTTGAATCAAAAGCTCAAGAATATAAATAGAAGAAGAAAACAAACATGGCGCCACCTCAACAAAATAAGCACCGTGACATTGTACGAACAGAAATATTACGATACTTCCCCCGTGGTTTTGTTTACAATAACCTAGAATTTGGAATGTTCAAGAAAGTTAACATGAAAACGATAGCATGACAGTAACCGACTTGACTTTTTTATTCATGCCTTTAGAAGACTTCGAAAAACAATTAACCTAACCAAATTCTTGCCACCCCTACCAAAAAACATGATTAAATGATCTTTTGTGACAGAAACGTGGAACGTAATCCTATTTATTTGTATTATCTTTTGAAAAACTGGTAGGTTAAAATAGAAAAGCCTAAAAAAACCATCATTTTAGTAAAAGCAATACAGTTATCTTAGAGAGTAGTGAACAACGTGAATAATTTAATAAAAGTATGACATGTAAAAACTCACATTGGATTAGTGGTGTTCCAGTGGACGTAGAATGACTTGGTACAATCACTGACGGTCGACAGAAGAACAGTTTCAAAACATATCAACAAAACTAAAGTTAGGCATGATGTGACTTTGGCACACGGCAGCTGTAGTATAGGTTGTGTTGCAGGGGTTAGGAATCTTGCTAATCCCGTGGTAGAAGGAAAGCCAAATACATTTGCCAAGACCATGGCTAAACACCTGATCACAACGTTTCACACAGAAGTGGAGATTCGGGCTGGCATTAGACGGAGGGTTGAGAACTGCTGAATTCTACCCAGCGACATTCATGTGAAGGCGACCGTCCCAATATCGATCCCATCTTCAAGACACATGCAGAACAAAATACGAACACACTTAGTGTAGATCTAGTTGAGAACACTGTTTAGCACAAAGTTTTCACCGCTTCAATGCTGTATTCGTCACGATTGACAGTCAACACTGCGAATAAAAACTGTGTCGCGAAGGAGACGTCCAGAGAACCCCTATGTGCTTTGCTCGGCACTCGGCACCACTGTCACTGTGGCTGTTTCATATGGTGGGGGGTCGACTACCATCTACTCTTCAACCAGCAATCGCTCTGGTGGGGGTTATGACTGCCACTGCCTTCAGCTACTACAGCGCTAACCTACCGCCTAGCGGCTAAGGCCGCAACTAATAGCTCGTATATTCACGTTACAGTATTTCGTCCGCCGGCAGATTTCAAAAATTTTATTTCCTAAATGTCGCTTGTAAGTCAGTGAATCCCCGTAAAAATAGGAACTATTGTCTCTTCAACGACGCAAGGAAACTCTTTGTGAGGCATAGGAATAAATAAAACAGCATTTTTACAATAAATTGCGCGGGAAGACGTTTTGTAGGACGAATAATGAGAATTCACCGTACCATTAATAATACTTTATACGTTACAACTTAGATGAATTAGATAGAAAATTAATTAATTTAATAATTTTTTATCGTAAGGCTTTTTTTATCGGTGGAGAGACTCAAACGGGTAGGTTCCGTTTCGAGATCTAATTCATTATTCGTGGTAAATAAAACATAGTTTTGTGCTAGTCAACTCTTTACCCTGTACACGTTACATACTTTTTGCGTTCACTATTGTGTCTAATGAATCACTGCTCTAGCTCAGTTCAAAAAAGGAGTTAGTTATAGATAAAAATGAATTAATACAATAAATGAATAGAATAATGAATATCGTAATGATTTTTTCACACCCCTATTAAGATACAAAAGTGTCATTAAAACTCAGAGCAGTAAAAAAATTGTCTCGTCTAGTAGCAAAAGTATTCATTATTCAATAATTTTCTTTTAATAATACTCATCTATTAATTTTTACGATAGCCAATCGCAAAAATTGGGCTTCTCAACCATAAATTTCAAAATTTGGCTGACCCGTGAATTGCAGCTCTGGTCGCATCGTCGTTCCTGTGAATACGCCCAACATCACTGTTTTCAATGCGTTCTCACCAACCAAGTCCTTGAGGAAGATTCGGCCAAAGTTACTATTTGCTACACACGTTCAGTTGATGACTAGAAAGTTATAGAGTAACATGACAAATAGATGACATGTTATAGAATAATTTCTATTTTTCAACAGAAAACGTTTTCAATCTACATTATTCTAGCGTTCTTCAAACTGGAAAAGTTGAAGACGGATACTCAGGTGATTGAGTCACGAGAGATAAAGAGGAGAAAATAAAAAAATAGTCGGTTCAAATTTTGAATATTCTCTAATTGAAAAACAGTTGCCGGTTCCCCATTAACAATATTTCAATAGTGTCAGTTCATAGTTGATGAATTTTATTAATGTTGTTATTGCACATTATTAGGTTTCATTTACCTTAGGAAGTACCTAAACATTTTTGTTTGCTTTTGACGCATGAGTTTTCTTTACTAATTTACAATTGCAGCCAGTGCAGGATCTACAAATTTTGGGAATAATTTGTCATTAGATTAGTTATCTAAAACTCATGAATATTCTTGCGGAAAAATGTAACTAACTCTAATAATTTTTATCCATAAATATATAGTAATAGTATTGAATTAATATTTTTTCCTCCTCCTAATATCTTAAATCACATTTTTATCCCTTGAATCGAATACTTTGTTCCCCATGGGGCTAACCTACTTACTTTTCCTTCCGAGTAAAAGTAATTAGTTTCAGTCCCTATGGAGTAAAA
The DNA here is from genome assembly GCA_017141395.1 of Laodelphax striatellus. Classification (NCBI taxonomy): domain Eukaryota; kingdom Metazoa; phylum Arthropoda; class Insecta; order Hemiptera; family Delphacidae; genus Laodelphax; species Laodelphax striatellus. Next base: position 4,779,222 of record CM029544.1, read on the forward strand.
GTGAACCCAAAAGAATAACATGGGTAGAAGTCCGATAACGCCGCGAATCGTCAACACTGTCGAATCGTCTTAGGTTGAGGAAAACATAAAGAGCTGTATTTCTATCTAGGAAATGACTAGCTTTAGATTGTAAGCTGTGAGGTCGAACGTCATCTCTACGAGATTGATCATCACAAGACAGATGACTAGTCTGCACAGAAATTACACATTGTTATTATAAATACAGTAGTTATTGATGTAGGTGGAGGAAAAACTTTGAGTGCATCACGGGACTCAAGGACCCTCAGGAAATTGTCATACGCCATCAGGCGACAACATTTTAGTACTGTATGTGTATATCCTTCTGGGAGGGGTTTTCGCGGGTATGAGGATTTTAATGAGGTTGCGGATTAATACTGTAAAATGTTAGTTATCATTCTGTGAGATGTTAATTATTGATTAGTATTATGAGTAAAGTCTGATAATGGTCTTATAATGCACTTGTCACCTTCAGATAGCAGGTAGTATATGAAAAGGCATTAAGAAGTTAGAATTTAAAATTTGAACGGAATAGATAATTAATGCCTTATGTTTCACAGAAAGTATGGGCGTCCTAACCAAAAAACCTTTTGAATAATAAACCCGATTAATAATCTCTATCATATTATGAGAAAATCATAATATATCATATTTTTTTAAAAGAGTTCCAAGAAGAAGTTTTTTGAGTTTTCAATACGTTTCTCCAGCTTCTCTGGGTACTCTTCCCTGGGTGCGGGTATTTGAAAAACTTCAGTTTGATACACTAGCTCAACTAAGGATTTGAGAGTTGAAAAAAGTTTTAGACATATCACCCAAATTCTGCTCAAAATAAACGATTCTCAAAAAAAACCGAGTGACCGATATTTTGGGGCAAAAGGTGTAGGGGGCTCCAAAGTTTAAACGCTAGAAACTATAGAGCATGAAGGTGAGAGTGTGAGGGGCCCTAGACCTAGAGGCACCACAAATCCTAAAAGACTTGCTCCGATATACTCTAGGACTCTAGGCTCTAAATGGCCTAAATAATGACCAATAACATTGTAATAGGTACTCAATAATTAATATTTTATCAGCTCCACTATGGTTCCTGGTTCACTTCAATAAAACTATAATCTGTTAATAAATTGATATTTGTTGAAATTAAAAAAAATATATTTGAATTGCTTATTGTTTTTTCCTTGTTTTCCACGGGAGTTCCTGTTTCTCCCGTGCCATGGTCCCCCAGGATTTTAAAAATGCAATGACCAAAGTAAAGCTGAGGGAACTGACACGATCTCTACAGCTACGTGGTGAAATAACATGACAGCAAAACCTACTCAAACGCAACCTAGCGTTGATTATAGTAACTGCATTCTGGTTAGCGGAAAATACGAAATACTGCAAAGACAAGAATACAGTTGTTAGTAGGCCAATTGTTATTTTTATTCCTGTAAAAACATGTCTTGTGCTGTTTCTATAAAGTCCTACAATTCGGTTACTATAAGTTCTGGATACAACAAAAAATTTAGATAATGTTGTCAGATAACAGTTCTATTTGATAACAGATGATAATATTGATGACCAACAATTCACAAAGGATACACTCAACCATAAGAAAATCCTGATATTTTGACGATAAATACGGTTGAAATTATTGTATTAAGTAGTTCTATCATCAGCGGCAAGAGAAAAAGTTTAATTGATTCAACTGAGAAAAGGAAATAACAAACCAATCACATTTATTCTTACAAAAATAGGTACAATACAATATGTTGACATTCTCAAACAAAGTACAAATGATTAAGAGTAGAAAGTTAAAAAAGCAGCTATTAGGCCTATACAGAAGAAATTTGCAGACGAAAAATTAATAAATATTGAGCAAAAATTTAACATTTTCCATAACAATTGAAAAATTATACAAAACTTTAACTTGCAAGTTTTGATTCCATTTCTTGCAACAAAAAGTAGCTTAGGATAGATTTTGAGTAATAATAAACATAAAATTCAATAAGAAGAGTGCAACACTTCAATTTACAGTGTTGAATTGAAATAGTTAATGGATACTTCAAGTTTTTATTACATCCTCACAATAATTCAATGAATTTTTAGTAAAAATCTGAAACCGATCTATTCAAAGCTCATTAATTTCATTTAGATATGGTACGACCAGTATTATTATACATCCTATCTACGTTGAAACAAAATTCTGACGATATAATTATAATTAGTACGATTGAATTCATTCAATTATATTGTTTCTATATTGTATAAAACAGTTGAATGCTTTGAAAATTATTTTTTCTTTTCAATTAATTCTTCAATTCGCTAGACACCTGCTGTAAAATCTGTTTAGGTTTAGCGAGACCATTTTGTAATGTCCTTTTTATGGAATGAAATGATTGATTGAATAACTTGTACTTATTATGAAAAGTAAAAGTGCATTATTAGTTCAATTAAATTTATTCAACTATATTCCAGTTATGCTGTAAAGTATAAAATTGAATAATATGCATTCCTCTTATTATTAGATTGCTTCTTATTGAATACCGTATCTAATCTATATTATACCTAAGTTCTTAGAACTTAATCCCTTCAGTATTATACATATACAATCAAGTATTATTGTATGATTGAGAGGTACGCAATTTTATGAAATTCTATGAAAAAACATGAACTAAAGATTAAAGATTTAAGCAATCATACATAAATAATGACAGACATAGGTTATTCTAAGTAATAAATACGCTTCTTGAAGAAAACGTATTGGTGTATCTGATTCAATAAACCAAATTTCAATTTCATTAACTAATTTCCCTTAAAACGTGACACCATAATGTTTTCTAATTGTATTTGAATTTCTGAAATCAGTAATAATAATAATAATCGTAGAATAGGAACCTAAGTACAATTAATTGATCAGCATCATTGGGGGTCTCAAAGAGTTGGCTGAATCCATGGCATGAGCTTATTCTATCTAATATTTTACTTTATACAAGATAAGTATGATAAGATAATTATTATAACATGGTACCGTATGTCAGTATGGTAAAATTATGGTACTGTAAGAAAAATGTAAATTACGAGTATTCTATCTTAAAAATAATCTTGACATGAGAGTCATCAATATGATCACACGATTTAAAAAAATTGCAATATTTCATAGATAAATTCGAATCAAGAGAGATAGATTTTTATATTTTATAGATAATCATCTAATATGATGAGAAGTCAAAAAAAGACAGCAATAATGAAACTTTTTTGTTTCACATAGGCCTACTGTATATACTAATATTGTTTGAAGTGGGAATTGCATTGCATTTCAATCATTGCATTTTAATGCATTTATCAATTTCTATACTGTTCTATTGATTTCTTCTACTACAAGTTACCTGAATGTTGATAAATTCAATGAAAATATGAGTGAGTGATTGATCTGTGTACAGTTTATTGACACAATTTATCGAACTTTGATGCAGGTTTTATCCGGGAACAACTATTTTGAATCAGCTTATTGCTGAATGCTTACTTAGCATTGTGCTTATCCTAGATTTGAATTGAATTCGCTTGATGAAACACAACACAGCATTAGAGTACGTTCAAGTATTTTCTGATAGAAAACATAACGTGTTACCAGAGATAATCCAAATCTTGGATAGTTAATTTTAATCCAAATCTTGGATAATCCAATATTTGGTTAGTTGGTATTTACCTCACACTGTGAACCACTGTTAGATTTAATACAGTCGAAATTAATTCCTGTAAGGTTTACTCTTTATCATCATAATTACTACGAATCATAGTCATGTTTGCTCTTAGTTAACATAATCACTATGAGTCATAGTCATAGTCATGCTTGTGTGGGCCATGAGTTTTGATATGCCAGTCCTCCTTTATCATATCAGATGCCTTTTCTCCTATCATAATACATGGCGCATTAGTATTACCGCGAACTATAGTTGGCATTATTGATGCATCCACAACTCGAAGCCTAGAAATACCGTGAACTCTTAGTCTGTCATCAACTACGGACTCGGGATCATCATAGGGCCCCATTTTACACGTGCCCACGGGATGATAGATGGTAGCCGTATACTCCATCACAACACAGGCCCAATAGGCATCAGTGCCGAATTCAAGATGCTTGCAAGCTGGCACTGGCCAGTCCACTATTCTTGCACCTATATGCTCCATTGCGCTAGTGTGCAGAATGAATAACGCTAACTGAATACCTGAAACCAACAGTTGATTGCATTACTTAAAATAAAAATAACTATTCAAAAAGCAAACAAAGAAACACACAAGAAACACATTTTTATTGAATAAAAAGACTCAAAGTTGTCATAACCACAAATTCAATTTATAAAAATGATTGGCTACGGAAATGTATAGAATTTGTGATTATGACAACTTCAAGTCTTTTTACTCAATATGTTTAATCATAATCACCTTCACTACTGCACAAAAAAATGAACACATTTCTCCCGAGTGAAACCTCATTTATTGATTGTATTTACTTGGAAGGCCCTATGATTATAAATGACTAGCCAGCAAAATACCTTTAATACCTCTAGGTGTGCTTACAGTTGTAAAGTACAGTATATGAGATATTACAATTGACATTAAAATAGATTATCTTCTGTTTTGAAAATCTTTTTGTCAATATTATTAAGAGAATCTGGAAAATCTTCTACTTATAATAGTAATGGGCTGCTAAATGAAAGTTGAGTATTCACTGAAGTAACATTAATAAATAATATTATGGTCAATTCAATTCAATTCAATTCAATGATTTATTTCCGCCAATAAACACACGCAGTACATTAGGCATTGTCATATTACAAAATTATTTTGTCTCAAGTACTACCATAAATGTTGGTACTAACCTGCAACGAGTACTTTCAGGTCATAGATATTGGAGAAATATCCAGGATAGATGAGCGGTTGACCCCATAATGGGTCAGTATCATTCAATAGTAAGTAGCCTCTACTCTTTGGCTTCAATACAATCGGTCTTATATTGAAGGCATCGTAATAGGCCAGCAGTTGATTACTCTGTGATGTGAAATTTTCTGGATCGTAAAGAAAATCGTGAACAGAAGAAGCATCGAATGCGTATTGGATGTCAGGTAACTCAAATGATTTTTCCAACCTGTATGGAAGAATGGAAAACGATTCATAAGAGTGATCTTAAACAATTGTGGTTGGTGAGAGGTTACAATGTGATGAATTAAAACGAAAATTGAATTCCAGATAACTTGAATGTTTTTCAAACTAAAACTAGAATTTAAGAAAGAAAACTATTTTACAAGAGTGATATTATAAGTTGAAGAACTAACATTACAATACAATGCGATAAAACGAAAAATGAATTCCAGCTAATTTGAATAATTTTAAAAGTACATTATTTATTGGGCAAGTTTTTTATTTTTTTCAAGAAAATTTCAATTTGAAAATTCTGATTGGAAATGTTTATATTCTTTATAAAAAAATTAACAAATAATGATACTATTCTTATATTTCACACTTGTACTTTTTTAAACTTCATTTCTTGAGCTATGAGCTTCAGGAGGCTCCTAATATGAAAAGCTATTCAGTCTAACCTGTAATAATATTGACAACCTTCCCCCTAATGGAAGCTTTGAATTCACGGCTATGAATGGAATTATAAAGTTTTAAGGAAGAGAAAATAAAGAATATCTTAGTTATTAATGCGGTTCAAATGTTTGTGTCGATAGTACGACTTGTATAAATAAGCGAAACTATTCATACAATAATTATTGCATATAATATAAATGTTATACCTACAAATAAAGGTATTATTAAGCAGTATTATCATATTATCATGTTCATGTTGTCTTTATTATATTGAAGTGTCGAAATGATATAAGCTTTCAAAGTAATTCTAGTTGGATAAAAGGTCTAATTCAATTTAACACTAATTCAAGTTGGTACTTCATATAATACAATATTTTAAATACGAACCAATCAGGTCTACAGCATAGCACAATATTTATTCTTACCAAGTTTGGGCAAAGACTCCACACTGAAGCGGACCAGTTGAAGCTAATGGACCTTTTCTTTTCTCTTTGTAGAGGAAAACATCTTGCACCCTTTTCTTGTAGGGTTTTGCAGTGGCTGTCTTATTGACAGCTATAACTACACCATCAGTTGTAACATGGTCTTGAAGGTTCCTCCCAACCTGTAGAAACAATAGTTAATTTAAAAAAAACTAATACACAATGATAACATTCATTACAATAAAAGAATTAACAATTATTTCTCGTACACAAGGCCTATGAATGATTCTAAATATACAGATATATTCAGTTATCAATATATTTCTATTTTAATGACAATAATTCATTCTCAATCCGGATGCCTTGGCAAAATGAGCCAGCTAGACTCGTACTTGTGATACACTAGTAGGCTACTATAGTCTTAATACTGGTACAGTACAGATTCATGAGAGATTTTTTCCATAAGATAGATTCTCAAATTAAATCATACTAGAAAATTAGAAATGATAAATAAACTGATATAATGTATTTATCATGTCATTCATAGCCATAATTAGGAATTTATTCTTATAACTGATTGTGTAGTTTTCTTTCTTATAGCTGAATTAGTTTATGAGTTTGAACGTTTTGAATAAGGATGTTTCATGATTTTACAGTACAACGCATAGTTCAGCTATCACTTCCTTATGTATTAACTATTAAGGATCATGAATGGTTATAGTTTCATTTATTTCCTAAAATATGAATGTATGTACTAACAGTACTATTAATACATGAGTTTGGGACATTTATATATCAATACATTAGTGTGAGTTAAATAATGGTCCCATCCTAGCCCAACCAAGCCTAGAAAAATGAACCAATAGGTCTCCAGTAGTAGGAGAAGGTCATGAAACAGAAAGCTAACAGATTGCAGAGTTAATACATTAGAGTAAAATTTTCCAATTTATTGTCAAAATTTGTAAAACTTGCTCCTTGTTTATCAACTTGTAAGTTAACGTTATTATAAAAATGAAGAATCACAATTTGTTGGTACGGTACTCGTATTGTTCAGATCTTTCTAAAACAATAAAGTACCTTTTTCATGTTTATTGGATCAAAAAAGGTGTCTGAAACAAACTATGAAAGCTAGTTATTGACCACTCTTTGTCTACGCATCGCCAAAATCTCACTCGGATGTTACAGTTCTGTCAAAGAAATTAAATAATAACATTAAAAAGGAATGAATAATAAAATATTCAAAAAAATTATTTATGTAGGTACTGTATATAAAAAAATTCTTACCGCCAAATCCTTTATGACAGGTATATGATGATATCGTAGGTGATCCCTGGGTCCTACCCCCGACAACATAAGAATCTTGGGCGAGTTAAGCGCGCCTGCGCACAAAATCACTTCTTTCCTAGCATTTATCACAGTTGTTATGCCATCTTTCACATACTCCACTCCAGTCGCCTTCTTTTTAACAGGATCTATGATGACTCGTGTGACGTGTGCTTCCGTCATGACGGTTAGGTTCTTTCTCTTCTTCCTAATCGGTCTTATGAAAGCACCATTCGTGCTCAGTCTTTCTCCGTGCCGTGACGTGCTTTGCAGATGCATCACCTGCAAAATTGATTACATTTCATGAAAAATATAACGATTTTCCCTCAAAACACTGGTAGGCTAAACCTTTCAAAAACTCTTTACAAATATGCAAAACTTTGACAAGACAATCGAACTGAAGAATTTCTCTTCAGTTTATTCATTGAAAGATGAAATTTATTATTTATTTTATCATAATAAACTGGAAAACATATTGATATCTCCCATACTTCTCCACATTTGATAGATTTGTGAGCTGCACAGCATGCTGCATATGCATTGATAGCATGCTGAGCAGCACACAAATTCGACCAATTGTAGACATAGGCATTATATAAATGCTTTCAAAAATCTATATCAACAAAATGTTTAGTTCATAACAATAGATACTAAGATTATTGTCATTTTTTTCTCACCTAATAAAGTTGAGTACCGTATACAAAATTGGATCATAAACACACGATAGAATAGAACAGAATTATGAATAAAATTATTTTTTATACGATGTAATGTGTACGGTAATCAAAAGAAAAAAACATGAAATAGATTCTAATGAGAATGAATCACTTCAAATTATTTTATAAGGTGGAGTAAGGTGTATTTTGTTTTCAATAATATTTATGTTTCTAGTTATTTTTTGACTGAATATTTATAATTGAATTACTGATAATTTATGATAAATATAAATTATTATGAAAGACTGGGTGAAACCTAATTTATAGTCATGTGAAAAACTCACTCCCAGCTGGTCTTCACCATTGTTGAGATCATGCTCTTCATAGCCAAGTTCCCTCCAAGCCTTTATTAGCCAGGGTGCGGTGGGATCAACGTAAGGAAACCATTCAACTGTTTGGTAACCTCCTTTTCCTGTAAAAAAGTAAAAGTAAAAAGAAATGTTTTCTCATTCTTAACAACTACGACTTGAATAAGCAAAAGGATCAATCATATTATTTACAAATTTCGTATTTCTAGATAATAATTGAAAAAATTGGTCCCGCGATTTTGAAAAGGCGTTTGATTTTGTCATTTGAACAGAAAGGTTCAAGTATCTTATAATTTATAAACTGTCTCTTTGGCTAATTTATATTGGTTGATCTTTTACCTATTTTAATTGTCAGGTATTTTAATTTTTTTTAGAAGGTTTAATTTATTTTGAAATATAAATTTGCTGTGTTTTATCTCATTTATGTTATATCCTATATAAGAAGAATAGAGGAATTTAAAAATGATAGAAAATCAATTTTTTATTAAAAAAAAACCAAGTTTCATAATTTACTCTACTATTTTTCCAGTATCAAATATTCTGAATTGTTTTTTTTAGTTTTCATCCACAAATTTAATTTTTCTCTTTCATTGAGTAAAAAATATGAATTTATTATTTCTATTGTACTTTCAAATATGAATGTCATGTGGGCAGTCATTTCAGTAAAAGGATCAATCAAGAGATAAATTTCCTGGTATCCTCAGCTATTTTGTGTATGTTTTCTTAACTTAATTAATATGTGATTATGTTTCCCTTACCATGGTATTTCTTGTTATGATGGAGTATTTCCTTATCTTCATTGTCTTCTGATTTCTTGAAATAGTAAAGTACACTCTCATAGTCCCAACCTGTAAAATAATTGTTATTGAATGTTTTGTGAAAAGATTTAAGATTCAAGCAATTACTGAACTTGTTACCCTCAGATAAAAATTTTCGATTGAGAAGAAAAAATTATAGGCCTACTATTTTGTACAATAAACATTTATGCAATTGAACTTTCATAGATCACTGAGAAAACTAGAACAATGAACAAGACGACAAGATTCCATGGAACAATGAGTATAAAATTGTTCGATAAACATTGTTCCATGCTAGAGTCTAAAACATAACCTCCAAATTTCTATGCCTTCGCTCAGGAGACCACCTTGGCTTCACTGGCACATGGCTGATAAGTGATAATAAAGCTGATATACAAATAGAAAAACTTGATGATACTTAAAATTATAAAAAATAGACAAGAACTACACCTAAAATATGTGATCTTGTTGCCTGATGAATAAAACATTCTCAAAAATGTCGATTTTACCTAAACTCACACAGGAGCAATGTTGGAATCAGTTTAGTAAGATTTAAAGCGAGGAGGGAAAGATTCAAATCAACACAAACTGATTCATCGTAGGAGCTCGACTCGGTCAAGTCTATCATATATCATTTGTCATAATTTTATAATTCTGTCCTTGAAAAACCTTCAAATCCATTTATATGAGGGAACATAGAAAAGATTGAAAAAGAAGTGGAAAAAATAAAAATGACCATGAAGACCACAAGATACTTTGTGTGTTGTGTACACAAAAAAATTGTGTTTATTTCTATTGTATACTGTTATATTAAATAACAATAAAATTGAAAAAGTTTTTGGGAAATGAAATTGCATTTATTGCCTACCTTTGTTTCCCATCTCAGCCCACTCATCGTAGTCCCTTGGGTTACCTCTGGTGTAAATCATATAGTTGATGGTGGAAGAACCACCCATGACCTTGCCCCTAGCCCAACCGCACCCTCCCATGGGCCTTGATCGACAACTGTGCTTCTCGGGTTGAGTGGTGTAGCCCCAGTCAATGTTACTCCTTTGAAGCAACGGTGCTGCGGCGGGGATATCGGCGATTTCAGGCTCTTCAATGCCTGCTTCCAATAGTAATACCTGAAATCTCACAGCAGAAATTATTATGCTTATTCCCAGTTATACACAGAATATCATGCTTCTTTCTAAATATCTTTCTTAGAGTTAAACGCTGTTAAATATACACAGCGTGTATATGACGCTAACTATAGGATAAGTTAGTGATGAGATGCTTTAAAATAATTGAAGATGAAGTTGAAGAAGGCAAAACAAAGTTAGAAAAGTAATGACTAAATAGGTACAGTTTTCTGGTGATCGGTAAAACATTGCAGAGAAGGTTATACCTAGAGTTTAATCCAGCCTCCAGAGTACACATGAGTGAAGCTCTGGAAGTTTTAAAAGAATTATCATAATTAATTAGAATTTTTATCATTATTAATATATTAGAATTAGAATCATTATTTAATTATTAATAAGAATTATAAAGAATTAGGCTATCATCATGCTTTATCATTCTTGTACAAGGACCGGGTATAATGATAAGCAAAGATAAATAAATTTATATCCTCCATCTGTAGTACAAATGATTATAATCATGCTATTTTATAATTTCCAGACGCAGAAAAGTTATCATTCTAATATCTGTGCTCCAGATACATATACCGTAATGAAAGAAGCAATTGATCTATTATTGATATAACTACAATTTAGAAAGAGTACAACTTTAATTCATGACAAGTAATAAAATATTATTTCTGTCGAAAGAATCCAATTTTTCTCAATAAAATTGAAGTTATCAATGCGACTGCCTTTTTTCCAACGCAAATAGCAAATTAGACAAGTCTAACTGCAATGAGTAATTTGTCTGGACGGTCAACACGTAATCCGTGTTACCTGCTGCACCTCTCACTTGATGAGAAAAAGTGAACTCGTTCATTCGTAGCTCTATTATTGTTGAGCCTGATGCATTTTTTCATTTTGTCTAGTCCCGTAAAACCTCAACTATTGACTTCCTACTGGGTGAATGGTATGAAACTAGTTTGCTAAAGCACCAATTACATCTTTGGTCACCAACCACCTGAAGTCATGCTGAACATTGCAATAATCCAAGTACAACAGTCGATTGAACTAATTTTTCGTTTTTCATCTGGACTTTGCATTCCATTGGTAGTATTCGTATCACATGGCTCAGAATCTAGCTTAAATTTATAATTGAATAATTGTAGAGAAATGCTTTTATAGTTTTCAGACTTTTGGATTTTGTATAATTTGAAAAATAGATTACTGAACTCTAACGGCAATTGAGAATAATTTTGTTTTGAAAATTACTATGTGATCCACTTAATGTTAATGACTGAGTTACATTGCCATAATCTATTATAAATTATAGTAGAGGTAAAGAACCTAGAGTCCTAGAGCTAAAGGCTCAAGAAACTGTGAGTTAAAGCTGGTTGGAGTATCATATTTGCAAGTTTGTGAAAATAATAACATTCTTATCTTTGAAAATATGCATGATGCTTATTTAATAAGTGTAAAACACGAATTTACTGAAGTCTAATCCTCTAAATTATTTTTGAAATTTTCAATAAGAGGCAGATGTAATGTGAGAAATTAAAAAAAATCGTACCAACACATACCGTAGCAAATTGTGTGTAAACTCATTTCAGACGTGGTAAACCATGTTTATTATTAATTTTTTGGTGCAAGTTGGATGGTTAACCTTTGTGCATGATTAGACAAAAAATTGAGAAGAAAAATAGAATGAAATTGGATTGAACTCCAAGGAATTATTTTGGATTACTTATCCTTATTTCATATATTTATTACTTTTACTTTATTGTTTGCAGATGAAAATAGAGTTCGTACAAAATCATTAAGTCTACATAACAAATATTGATGTAGTGTTGTTTCTATGCTGCATGTGCACTCTGGGAAATAACTATGAAGATTTTTTCCCAATAACTTTGGAATGCCTAAATTCTAAATATTTGTACGTTTGATCACAGAATAACGATAAATATTCGACAGTTCCTCTATGGTTTGATGTAATGATTATTATGCATCATACTACAGTACTATATATTCAATATTATGCGATTATGAAGAATGTCACTGCTTCGTTCAAAAGAGATTAAGAAAAGTAAGTTCAACAAATGGATAATAGATGGAAGCTTTGGATGTTTTTTTTAGGCCAGATTGAATTTTGCCTTGAATTTTTCTCAGAACTGTTTCAAGTTTGAGTGAAAGTAAACCACGCCTTCAACAATTTTCGAAGTAATACACAACGTTCTAACAAATTCTAGGCCTTGAACAATAAGACTGGCAAATTTATGAGCATTTATAATTTATGAGAATACCTAAATGTAAGTGAAAGTATCTGTGGCTATGGAAAGCAAACGGTAAAACGCCAATATTTATTCAGTGTTTATGCCTTCAAACGCCAATTACACTTTACGTGACCTGTTTTATTTTTAAATCCGTTTATCTACTTTACGCACCTATTTTTCAATATTAAAACTTACCATACTAGGGATTTTGATTAGAAAAGCTTGTGATGCACATGCACAAGCTAGTATTTGAATATTTAAATTCCCAGCTGTAGGGTGAAATCTCATAAATACCTTGCTTTAGAACATCAACTTTTGATAGGGCTAGGTTTCACTAATTTCCATTGAATTATATTATTTATAATAACTCCTTAGTATCACGTATCAATGTTGCTTTGGGTTCTCGTGCAAAATTTGGCTTCTTGATAAATGAGATAATGTACAAAAACAGTTTGGATTCCCCAACATGTTCAAGCTTCAAACTTCATGAATTCTGACCATCCCTGTCTTCCTTCAAAGTTGTATTGGAAATAAATTATTCATCTAGCGTGGTTTTTATATTGTTTGTAGTTTTGTATATTGCTGTTACTTATTTTGTAACATTTGTACGGTATTGATACCTCATTAATAATACTTGTTACTCAATGATACTAAACAATTCATTACAATGGTAACTATTATTCTTGATTTGGTTGTATAGGCCTGCAGGTACAAGAATAAATTAATAATTAGTTATTTAAAATCATAAAAAAATATAGTGATATTTTGAATTTATTATAAAGTTTTAATTATTATCCTTGAACTGTTGATTAAAAATCACAAGATTTGAATGTAATAAACTTTCTGATTTACAACAGTACTCACAGTTTGGCTTGTTGGTCGTGATTCGAGGTGCTGAGCCCCATCTTCAGCATACAAGGAGTAATTAGATACTCCTTATCCTTAGACAAGTTTCTTATAGACTGCTATCATCTAATTACTCCTTGTACGCCAAAGATGGGGCTCAGCGCCCCGAATTGCGTCCGAAAGTGTGAGTACTGTTGTATATAAGGAAGTTTATTACATTCAAATCTTGTGATATTTTCAGTTTTAGTTGAATTTCTAGTTATCTTGCCCACCCAGTTCTAATATTCAATCGCATCAGCACTCAGCTATAGAGCTCAACACTCACTCCACTGTATCTCACATAATTCATAATTCTCACTGTAATTCATCTATAATTAAACTAATAACTATAGTAACCTACTGTACTATTTTTTAATTTGGCGGATGGCAAATGACTTTCATTTAACCTTTCTGTGGTATAGCAGGATCCAATTAACTTGTCATAAATCAGCTGATCCAGTAATAATTAAACAGTGATTTCGACACAATAATCAATAGACTTGAAAGTCTTGAAGACCTTTAAAGTCTTTAAAAGGCCGTTTTGAAGAAGACCTTTCGAAGAATAACTTTTTAAAATACCTTTTCAATAATCTGCGAGATTCAGCATTTGTAGGTTAAGTATTGTGATCATATGCTTGTCGATCAGCTGATTTATGACAAGTTAATTGGATCCTGCTATAACGGGTGATATTGTGTGTTGATTTCTTATATTTTTTACAAGATATATACACGGTATTTATGTGAAAAATAATCACCATAGAACATCATGGAACGTTAAATGGACGAAATTCATCATCCGTTCTATACTAACAGCTCACCTGCCAATCCTTGACTTCTGACAGTCGGTTAGCGACCACACAGCCGGAAGAGCCGGCACCAACCACAATGAAATCGTAAGCGGGAGGCTCATTGACTCGCAGCTCGCCCAAATTGAAGTTCCACGAGAAGTCTCTGACGGCTTCATCCTCAGCCAGAAACGGACCACCGAAATTGTGATCGAAAAACTGTCCGAAATGCAAATGATATGGCGATTGCACCGGGAGATGACTGTCATGGTCATGCCAGCTATCATCGAAAAATTGATTTAAATAATGAGGAAAATGATTATGGCTGTGTTGGTTTTGATGATGGGGGGTTGTGTCGTAGTAATCGAACCCTTTACCATCTTCAGTTTCCCTTGCGGCGCCGAACAAATGCACCAACAATTGAAGAAACATCATAGCGGGTGACATGCAGCTAGTTGCCTTTTTATGGGTCTTGCAGTAGCCGCTCAAATCTTGAGGTATAAACGTATTCATCATGGCGATTGATTCTGATTTATCGATGTACATCAAACTGGACGCGGCAGGGACCCGTAGCAGCTGCCTTGTCACCATTTCTTAGCTCATTTTTTTCAGTAGTCAAGTATGAGATCTATCTAGCTTCCTCAATGTTTGTCGTAGTTGAGGTCAGGCTTTCCAGTTCCATCGCGTTTTGTGCATCCTGTAAAAACCAAAATTCACTCTACAGTAATAACGATAACCATTATATAAGAAAATTTGATTGAGAACATCTATTAATTAATATCTAACGATAAAAATTCAAAAGGTCAAATTTTCAAAAATCAGGGCTTGGTGCATTATTACGGTATTAGTGTTGCAGCTGAGTAGTATTAGTTTTTTTTAGATATTTATATTAAAATTATGTTTTTTGAGATGAGAAGTAGAATTATTGAGAATGAGTTGATTCGTTTTAAATAAGGTTTTAACGAATTAATTCGTTTTATAGTGGAATTCACTGTGTAGGCGTATCGTTGTTGGGACAATTAAATGTACAGCATTCCAATCTACACGTGTTGTAGTACAGTAGGATCTCGTTAATCCGGCCCTATATGGGGATTTGTAGGGCCGGATTAACAAAAATGCCGGATTATTGGAAATGCATCAGAGAATGAAGTAGTTTTACAATAAAAAACATTTTTTTGCTTCAAAATCTATGATATCAATCGTTCGAATTTCTGTACAGTATAGGCCTAATGCAATTTCGTTTACTTTGTTATTATGAAAAAGGAACAGTGATATGAAACAGCAAAGTAGAGTCTAGACATGAAAATTTACTGACTCATCGGCGGAAACACAGTGCCGGATTACTGGATGTGCCGGTGTATTGAATGGCTGAATTATAGAGACTCTAGTGTACCTATTGTGGTCACTACATTTCTTGTAGAAACTATTTTTAGATGTGTTGATTTGTATTTTTTGGCCGATTGAGAGTAAAATTTAATTTATTTACTTATTCTGTTGTTATTGCTCTTCACTACTACAGTGGGAAAGCGGGAAAGTATATCCTACATGCAAAAGCATACAAAAGAATTATTATGGGAAAATGTTTAGTAGTAAAGAATTCATCCAAGATCAGCTGTGACCACAACTGTACAATATTACTTCATCAGATAGCTTGCAATTGGTCAAGGCAATTGTCCAGTGGAGCGCGCTGCTAAAACATTATTTCCGAGTGCAGCAAAAACGTGGAAACGCTCAATAAAAGAGATTAGAGATAGGCTCTATCCACACTTCGATGAGATAGATCTTCTCTTCCTACTCAATGTTATACAATGGCTGCCAGGTAATTCTGATTCACCATTTGGTGCGCTCAAATCGTATTTAATGGACAATATCGAACAGGAATGTGTTAAAATTAATTTGTTAAAATCAAATAAATATCTAGTCCAAATTACCCAAAGGTATGTCAAGCATAATCTCCGAAAACCTATGTTTATAAGAGTAAGTTTAAACGAAGATTGACTTTAATCAAAGACGATAGGAAACTATTAACCAAGTATTCTAATTGTCTTTTAATCCACTTCGTGCAACCGGCCTACAATTATTTTTAAGTCTACAATGTAGCCTGGAATTAAAAATAGTTTAACAAATCTCATGTGCAAATTGTTGATAGAAAAGGCATGTGAGCAAAAACTTGAACATGATTGGAATTTTAGTGTAGAGTAGAAATTCAGAAGACAATCGGTTTTGGGCAGTAAGCATTGTTTTTCCTTCATCATAATATTGTGCATGATTTAATAAATATTCACCATTGGTCCACAAGAATTATGGAATTGTGTGACGTTAAATGGAATTCGATGTGAAATTAGCTTGTATTTAATTGGTTTTTTCTAAAGCACGAGTGAATCATCATACCACATCAATCATTGATCATCTGATTAAATTGTCTGATGCCAAAGTGATTTTTTTTCATATCACATTTTAAATTAAAAAAGAAGATAACTAAAAATCAAACTCCAATTTAGTTGTATAATAAAATTAGAAGTGAAAATAGCTTGTATTTAAATACTGTAACAAAAATAGATAAACAACTATATTATAAGGATAAAAAGATAACAAATTAGTATGTGTCCTTGCATATGATTGTTTTATTCAGGAGAAATTTCAATTTTCTGAGGTGAAAGAGGAATACTAATTATTCACACACAAATTTAAGACTTAAAATCCTTTTGCTATGAACCCACTATATTTCTTAATTAATACCGCATGTGAGCAAGTACTTGATTCTTTGATTCTATAGAAGCAAAATTGATTCTATTGCATGTGATTTATTCAAACGATTGATAATATGATACTCCTGGAAACATTATACAAATGATGAGGTTAAGTCTACGAAGTTTCAAAAAATAAATGAACATTAAATTTGTTCACTATTCAAGCATTAATTATTGATAACTGTTATCTAGCAAACATGAAGTGTTTTCGTGATGCTCATATTACGGTATCACTATAACAGAAGTGAATACTGAGATGAAGTGAATTATTATAAGAACCATTATAACAAACAAGAGCAATGCAGTAAATTTTGAATTATCCGGTCCATGATTATCTGCTTCACGGATTATTCGCGTTATTTTTTGCGCTTTTTCCTGTCTGAGATTGTCTAGTTCCTATATAATAGATGGCCACAAATAAAGGCAAACACATAATTGCTGAATTGCTTCCATGAAAACTCTGAGGGTACTTTAGTCGAAATATGGGTTAGTAATGTAAAATTGATAAATGTAGTTTCCAAGCATTATTGTTTAGATAAAACAGTATGGGACACGCTTGTATGAAAAAACGTCCTTGATATCCTTAGCTAGTTTTTTCAAATGAAGTGATAAAAAATAATTATGGGACAAATTATTTTTTGCAGAACATCAAATTTTTGAAACAGCGATCTTGTGAAGTGAAGTTCCAAATAAGTAATGTTACTGTGATTCTTTTGTAATGTTCCATTAATTGACCATTTAGTTTTATTTTCAGATATGGGAAAGGATGAAGGTGGATGATGCTTCTTAATAAGTTATCTTAATATTATTCATCTATGATATGTGTGTTTGAAACTTTTGAAATTTTTCATGATCTACAATATAAGAATTATCATTGAGTTTATAAGCTTATAAGCTTTTGAGTTTGAAATGAGCTTGTTGGTCTCCTATTTGCAGTAAGACTTCAACTTTATTTTTGTAATAGAAAATTGAATTCGCATTCTAATAAACAAGCACGTCTTCAGGGAAAAATTTATCTAATGTATTTCATTACCAGCTTCTTGATTAAGTAATTGTAGTCAGTTTGTTGTGATTCTTTTTGAAACTTAAACAGTTACACTCAATTACCAATTTATTATTGGATAGTGGCATAATGGCCACCAATTTGAATTCTTAATGCTAGACTCCAACAATTTAGTAATGCATAGTGTTTTCGATTCAAAAAGCCCAAATATTTAAATATATAGCCTAATACAGATTTTCCAGAATATACAACAATATATAACTTTTATTTGAGGGAAAGAACGTGAACAATAACTAAATTTTCTTTGAACAAGTCTTTCATGCTGCTTACTAATTTCAAGCATTTTACTGCCTGTTTATAGGAGATTTAATACAAAGCGAGTGAAGTTGTGTTAGGTATGAAATGAATGACTGGCTGAAAAATTGGATAAGAAAAATCTACTTTATGAATAATTTGGTCTAAAAACTATTCTATTCATCTATTGGAATATGTTTTAACAGCTATTATGGCAGTTTAATGTTCAGATACAAAAAAAAATTGTTTTTATAATTTTCTATGGAATTTTTACGATGATTAGGGTATTTTTCCAGCCATTTTATGAATTATTCGTTCATTCACGGTCCACTCCCAATTTAATCCGCAAATAATCGTCTGTCAACTGTACCCATATAACATTGTTACACGAAAATTTGAGTGGCATTTATATCACAACACTTGATCATTGATCTGACTAATTGTGTTCGAGGCTTTCACTCGTAAGCTGCTATCCAAACAATACAGTAATCCAGTTTCAATAGCATCTCTTGCAAAATATTCTTATCTAACACTTAATGGACATGTGAAAAGTGTTCCTTTGGGGTAAAATAATGATTTTTCGCCTAGAAAAATTGGCTATTGGCCTATTACACTGCCGTTTTTATCCCCCATATCATACAGGTTACCCGATAATATCCCATGTGATGGTGTGTTTTTTTCATAGAGCATCAGATATGCACGGTTGGTTGTCAATAGGTATTGACTATGCTGTCCATATCTTAGTCATTTTACGGTTTACAACTCTACATAATACACCACTCCCTACAATAAAATTAATAATACAGTAATAATAATATTAACATTAATAAAACTTACAGTGAGCTGCAAGATTGAAAGATCTAATTATCAATCATCCAAATTCAGTGTTGAACTGTGTAAAACTGATTTTTAACAGTTTTTTAATTGATAGTGGACACTTGAAATTTCCTAATTTATTTCTCAGCTGATATAATTTTTTTATTTATCTATTACGCTCACAACGAATGAGTAATTATTGATTTAGTACCTAATTAAATGAATTCAAGAGAAGACATTACGAAAATCTCCTGATTTCAAAAATAGTGAGATCGGAGATCATGACAGTAGTAATTCGACTCCCAGTTTAAAGTTGAAATATAATTTTTCCTCCAACAGGTGGACTGAGGACAGTTGGAGCTGAGGAAAAATTGAGGTAAAAGGAACCTAAAGAAATCAGATTAAGAGAATCATTCATTATTATTGGATTATCAATGATCAGAACGCAAATGAATTGAGTATCTTGAAACAAAACTCGTTTCAAGCATCTTATCAAATTACAGCAGACTGCAATTTGTGTCTCATAGATTATGAAACCAAAGGTAGTGGAATCGAACGCCGTAATGAAAGAACAAAGTCAAACTGTTCAATTGTTCAAAGCCGAAACTGCGGATTGCAAAACTATAACGGAAAGACGGTTTCCACCGTGCGGAACGGATAGCTGAGTGTTTTCTTCCAACTACAGAAATTACTCAAATCGAGGGGTTAGCGGCAGATATGAGAGCGATGATCATCATTTATAAAGTATTCTCAATAATGTCAGGTAATGAGATTTTCTTATATGTTTTGTACTCTTCTATTTCACTATTAGCTTGTTAATTGTCAATAATCCACTTTAAATGTTCTTTGCTATCACGTACACAAAGTGATTTTAAAAATTGATATTATTGTACTGGTATTATAGGAATAGGAGGTAAACTAGCCGTATATCGTTATATAGAGATATGTTGAACTCTACAAACAATTATGCATATCTAAAAAAGTAATTTGTACACGATCAAATTTTCTATCAAATTCGAACATAATGATAATAATAACAATAATAATGTGTAATTATTTGGAGAACTGTACAATGTTCCTGTACAGAATCTATGGATCTATCAGTAGATCTATGAATTTATTATAGACCTTTAGTTTCAAAGATCACTCATTAGCTTATTATCCTATTCAATTTGTCTCTTGCTGGATACGGTACGTTTGCCTTCCCTGGATTTTTTTTGTCAATATTGTATGTAAAAATTGTAGAATTATTTTCATTGCTATAGAAACTAAAAAAATATACATGTACTTCGCATGCAAGTTATCAAAATTTTCCCATCACACGGATCACTAGTTTTGACCAGCAACGCTAAAAATTAAAAGCTTGAAAACCAAACTAAACAAGCTTATCAATACAGTATTGTTTTTTTTTTGGCAAATGAAACCATTGCGTATAATCAACACAATCCAACGCACTTGTCCTTGACTGTTTCTTTATTTCATTCCAATTAAGTCACGGGAAAAGAAATTCACCGAAAAAATACTTGTGTAATAAGTTTCATTGTTTGGTCAGTAGACGAAAAATATTCCAGTTTTGAAATGATTGAAATGACATCATTCACGAATTGTGCCGCTACAAAAATAATCTGGAAATGAAAGTATGAAAAGAACTATGTCCATCCACCCAGCAAGTGTTTTCATACTTCAATTTCTCGTTAATTTGTCATGCTCGACTAAGTTCAATGTTATAGGCAGGTAGGCCTATTTTCGTCAATACTAAACAGATCGTGTGAAAACTGCTTACTCGTTAACTGTTTGTTATGCGTTGAAAAAACGTCTGGACAAACATTGACCGCTAACGAACCGTTTAATACTATACTGTCAATACAATTGATACGGCGGAATCCCCTCGCACTGCAACTAGATCTGTTGATATAACGTAACCCTATTTCAATAGCGGTTACTGTAATACAGGAATTCCACGTATTAACAAGCCTAACACTAACACTCTATATTTCACCGCATGTTCAAAACTTTCTTTTACTTGATCCTTTCCAGAATTGCTACAGTCCGACTTTGGAGTTCACGGTACCTAGTTACGGGAGTTTGGGAATTTTTATAGTTACGGATACGGACTTGATGCCGAAAACGTTCCAATCGAATGAGAGACACTACAAGTAGTAGTGTTATTATTACACATATAATAACGCTCTTGTGTTATGTTTGCCTCGGTAGAAATCATACCTTGATCTCAGTTAAAAAAAGTTATTTGTGAAAAATAATGTTGTCAAGGTGATGTCCATCATTTCGAATGCAGGACTCAAGTCTCTTCTCAAAAATCCTCCATCACACGGACTAAAATCTCTGCAGGGATGGCAGCAATTTCTTGAATGATTGCATTCTTCAACTCGTCCGAATTCTACTCGGCTTCAGAGCATCCACACTTTATCCACCCGCGTCCTCTACACTCCGAAAAGTAACAGTCTGGTGTGCTCTGGGCTCTGTTGGCATTATTGTACCAAATTCGTAGGGTCTTCTTTATGAGATTGATCTATTAAATCAACTTCTTATCATTATTCTATTTCTACTTTTTCATAGTTATGTTTCTATTGTTCATTGTTTTGTAAATAATTTACTTTTATCCTGAGGTCTTTTATCTTCAGTTATTTCTGTACAAATCACTATCCTTCGCCATGTATGTTGAGCAACCTATACATTTTCGTGTAGCAGTGACGGTGATATTGTGGTAATTATCCATAATTGATAAAAAGACTCGAAGTTGTCAAAACCAAAAATTTATTGAAATAACGAGATACCGGTTTCGGTTGTTACACCATTATAAATATGGTTAACAGAGATTGGTAAACTAGCGTTTACCAGAGATTGATAATGGTGTAACAACCGAAACCGGTAACTCGTTATTTCAATAAATTTTTGGTTTCGACAACTACGAGTCTTTTTATTCATTATTTATACATTTTTATATATAGAAGTTAATAAACAGTTCATTCAAAAAATTCAATCGTATGCAAACAAAAGAGTTCCCATTAGGAGGTAAGAGCCAGGTTGGAGAGGTCTAAAATTTATTTCCTCTCTTTCAAGCTCATGGTTTTATCACAGCTCTCACAATAATATTCGAAATATTGTACAACGACTCCGGAGCATGAAAGTTTTCAAGGCGTTTATTGGGAGTTACTTATCAATGTATATTTCTGTATACTTCCAGCTGTAAGTCTTGGAATAAGAAACCCCGATTTCCAACTAATGAGAATATTTATTTTTAAAGGAAGAACTTGAGGGAGAGTTCCAACTTGAAAGCTTAAGATTATTATCATTATCCGCTTGACATTTTTCATTTATAATCCAATAAATATATCATTTGAACTAACACATTTTCTTGAAATAGACATTTTCACAATATATCAATAACTAAATTAGTAAATAAATATATCAATTAATAAATAAATTAAATATAAATCAAGATGAAATATTATTTATTTCAACAGTTTTTAATATAGCGGGATAGATTTTGGACTTGTATCAGAACTTGTTTGTGATCTATAAATTGAACGAATCTATTGAAGAATAAGTTGATTATGATCCTACCCTATATAAAATACAACTCAAATGAATAAGATAATATATATATTTAATCCAGGTATTTAATACTATTCAAACATCCAACTCTATTTCAAATATTGATTAAGCTATATTTGACATTTCACTTTGTTGCAAATCACCATTCAATGTGACTAGAATACTTTTGTATTCATGTTTGATTCTACTTATTTCGCAGGTTTGACGTCTAGTGAGATCGGACTTTATACTTCTTTAATGTACAAGGATATTTTTGAATCGAAATTGAAATGTTAGAAATTGGAAGTTTAAGATTGACAGTAGCTGTACAACAGTGGAGAGATGATCACTAAATTCGTGATAGGCTCAGTGAACTGTGGAATAAAGCACGGGATAATCAGCAACTATTCAATCAATTTCTCTGATGCTTTTCAAATCGTTGATCCGTTGAGTAGCGGAGATTAACTGAACTGTTTTAAACCTAATGATCCCAGTAGCTTAGAGTTTGTCCAGTATTTTTAAAAAGCTTAACATAATCAGATCAATCCAAGAATCTAAATTAAGACTGTTTGCATGAATTGGATGAGGAATAGGTTTTGGTCAGAAACTTGCAGTACTTATGGAACATCGTTGATCAATAAGGTTTTGTCATGATGTATATGCGTATTTTCTTCAAATATTGTATTTCATACATTGTATCTTGTTAGAGTTGTTTACATGTATTCATATGTAAATTTGAAGGTTTATAGGACTGCATTGTGTTAGTTGCAATGTAAAGCGAAAATCTAATGAACTTTAAAACGATGAGATATAGATATTTAACATAACATTGAAATCTTGACATATTTTGTTCAATATGATCTCTTCATGAATCGTATTCCTGTAGTAGGGAAAGTATGTAGAATTTAATCTTCCAAACAAGAATTATTGTATAATGCAACATTTTTTTATATTAGACTTTTATAAATATTCGAGTAAAACATATTTCTTAGCTAAGAAACATTGACTTCAACATTTTTATGTAATAAACCGATAATTGAGCTGTAGTCCTAACTTTGTTCAAATAATGCTAACTTAGTTCACGGTATTAATGTAACACAATAACATTTAGAAAATATAAAGTAAGCCTTCATGATAGTTCTTGAATATAATTATAATCCTTGATATTAATATTTGTATTGTATTGTATAAGTTTGTAGCATGATTATATGAGATATGTTAGTTCTCATTAGATTATAAAATTACATTGAATTTAACACAAATATGTAAAATGATATACTAGATCTTGTTCCACTAGGAATAAGCTGTAAATGATGTTGATATTGCTAATTTATTGCTTGATTTACCTCACTAAATAAGAGGACATTAAAATCTTATTTATTGCAAGATTTACTTCACTAAATAAGTGGACATTAAAGTCTTTCTCCAGATTCTTTTCGATCATTAATTGCTAATTTTTCAACAATTCTCCTGAAATTAAACCAATTATCAAACTGCAAACCGCTAACGTTATAACATTCCTTCTACAATTGAATTGTAATGGATGAATAAGCAATAACAATTATTCAATTTTAAGTATTAGTCGTTATTAATCATGTTTCAAAATTTTTGAAATAGAGCTTTAAAAGTTACGTATTTTTTTAGTTTGAATTTTGATGATATGGTTTTCCTGGGAGAGGATAGAGCTGTTTTGATAAATATTGTATTCGTTTTATTTTCCATTCAATATGGAAATAGATTTACTATTAAGCCTTCAATACATATTAATGTTTCTAAATTCCATAATTCTCGATTAATTATTTTAAAATAAATTTAATATAAATAATTCAATATACAAATGGGAACTATTGAAATAAGTACAAGAATGAAATAATGAAGCTATATTAAAAAAGCAATATAAGAGGAACTGGAAGAGCCTTCAAGAAGAGATTCTCTAAAGCAAAATCGCCTTCTTCCCTGAATCTTTCCCCAACACTTGTGAATTTGTTTGTATTATTCTCACGATTCTCTGGTATGCTTTTTATATACGAGTATTTTAATAGGATTTACTCACAATTTTCAAATGAATCGTAAAATGTTTTGAGTTAGTTATAAATTTATTATGGTTCTGAAATCTGCTTTAGCAACTATATTGGAGAAAAAGAATAAAATGAAAAAGACATTTTATTATGATAAAGCCAGTTTCCTTATTTGAACACAGTATTTAGTCAAATAGACAAGTGATAGAATAAAAATGGTAATTCCAATTTTAGGAAAAGGAAACGCCTTTCATGTTTTAACAACTATCTTTCCTTCCATCCTTATTATATGTCTTTCTTAGGAAGTACATAACACATTCTTGAAATGTCAGAACTATTCAACCATTCATCTTTCGCAAATAAAAAGCCCACAAATATTTGAAACTGAAAACCGAGGTTTTATAGAAACTCCTATCTTCCCTTTCTATTGAATTATGAAAATGAGAAAAACCCCTAATAAAAATAGCAATATCAATGGAAATCTATTTAGGTAATCCAAAAATAGGTTAAATAAATCACTAATGAGCATTAAGGTTGCTAGAAAAATAAATGTTCTTTTCTTTACCTCTTATTATCCCGACCAATAGTATTATTTGTTGAAACTGGTAAAACTGATAGTTTCTATCACACTGACTCGATTAGATCACCGCAAAAGTCGATCGATAGTCAACCCGATGCAATATACCGAACAACTGATGCGATCCACTGAACTGCCTATACCTTAGTTCCAGCCACTGACACCTTTCTCCTATTCTGTAGGGGGGAACACTAGGTACATTCGCACAGATCTGTTCCACCTCCTTATTCCAGAAACCGTCGTGTATTCCAGAATTAAAAGAGGGGGCACGTTAAACACGATCACTTTGAAATTATATTGAAAGTGTTATTGAAACGAGAAAATATTTTTTCGCTCAATAGTCAATAATCAATCAATTGACTTCATTTACATTTTGTGAACAATCCTTCTAAACCCGAACGATTTCCAGCAGGTGCTCATTATCACAAAGACTTGATCTAAAAATAATTGAAACAGAGGGAAGTAAAAAGAAAAGGCTCATTCTCACAATAAAAAAATAATTATTGGCTGTTCTGGCTGGTAGCAGCGACTCAAAATTAGACTGACCAGCAAAGATTTGAGTAGAAATTCGGATAAGGACCAAGCTATTAATTTTACTTCTTACATTTCTCTCGGCTTTCATCACAGACAATTCTGAATTTTATCAATAAGATAAGAAGTAGAATTGTCTCTGCTCTCATCAAATGTTTACTCCTACCTGTAAATTGTGCGTTCCCTAATTTCATCTTCGTCGTCATTATCAGACTTTAAATTGCTATGGTGAAGCTCGCGCAATTGTGAATTCTTTACATATTGCTGATTTACTTTAAATATTGCTAAAGCTTCCCTCAAAACAATAAACTTCAACTCATTTATAATGTTTTTGCTTCACTTGTTTTTTAAAATAATTATGCGTAAATGCTATTTTAGGAAATGTTTTTATCAACTATTCTAATGTTTGTTGTATTCAAATCTATTTAAATGTCAGTCTATAAAATGTACATAGGCTATTTCGTCTTATATACGTTATAGTGATAACACAGATATTGTTCGATGACAGTTGAATTGCGATTGGCCATTGGAATCTTACTGTCATTTCATTGGTTGAGATGGTTTCGTCCCACAAAATGGCGTTTAAGCAATAGTTTTGCATCGACCAATGAAATAGCTTCAAAGGAATGTGGATTTACTACAACAAAATGGCGGCATATTGGTTGCTGTTTTGACAGGTAATATACAATGGTTGACATTGAAATATTTCAATATTGAAATTCAAAGAGTATTATGCTTCGTAAGACCCACCTTTTATTGACTGGGATATTAATTCAATCACTATTTTATTGTTGTTTATGCTTCAAAATATTGATCATTTGAATTTTTCGAGGTACAGTCTTCCACGTAGAAGCATATTAACATAAGTCAACAGTATAAAGAATTCGCGTGCTTTATAATATTATCTAAAATGTGCCATAACTGATCCAAAGAGGATAGATGTGAAATTTCTTTTTTTTAAAATTGTCTGATCTGAACCTGACTGGCGCTAAGTTTTTTGAATCATACTACAATTCTATAATGATTATTCATTATGTTTTTAGAATATACTGAATTAGCATAGACCAACCATCTGTGATCCTAGTTTCCATAGAGTGTAGATTGTTATATCCACCATGGAGAACATACATTTTCCACCAATAATAATTATTTTTCATTGCTCAAAACATGTTCATAACATTTTGTGATGCAAATATTGGTCTGAACAGAATAATG
The DNA here is from genome assembly GCA_017141395.1 of Laodelphax striatellus. Classification (NCBI taxonomy): domain Eukaryota; kingdom Metazoa; phylum Arthropoda; class Insecta; order Hemiptera; family Delphacidae; genus Laodelphax; species Laodelphax striatellus. The sequence continues at coordinate 4,806,176 of CM029544.1, forward strand.
CCAGGAGGTCATGGTTCTGTAACTGTAAATGAATTGAGAAGAATTGACGAGACCCAGTTTAATCAATTATAGAACGGTGTCATAACATCGGAAAGGCAGGATTGAATAATTGAAGAAGCGGATTCCCGTATTGAGGGAATTGAGAATGACAAGCATAGATGCCGAAAAAATTATTCAACTCAATTGAATTGCAATCCAATCAAGAATAGGGATCCAATTATGGAGCAGTATTAAAAAGATAGACTATGCTACTAAATTCAGATGGGTTATATTAATGGTTTTTATTTCATATAATGCTTAGGCTAATTCTTTACCTTTTCCTTAACCTTCTTATCCTCTCATTTTTCTTTTACGAGAAATTTAGTTATTTTCCTTAATACGATGCGTATTTATTTAAATTCTGTTGTTTACAAACAATTTTCAAAGCATTATTTAGATTTGATGGAATGGTTTACAATGATCTATTCTCCTTAGGCTGAATTCAAATGTAGCTAGAGTATCACTATAGCAATAATAAACTCACACACCACACTGATATTTTCTCAATGAGTTTTATTGTATCACAATATTACAATAAATAATAAGCAACTAAGATCAGTGAAATATATCAGTTGATAACAACATTGATAAAGTTTCAGTTGAAGTCTCCTACAAGAGAGATTCTAGGGATGAGGGAAGTCATTTTCAATCGCACTGTGTTGAGTTTGGTACTGTATTTCTTTTTCAAGAGGAAACAAGTTCGAAATGTTCAATAATGTACATGTAACTCAATAATATATCCGCTAATTCAACATTAAAAACTAATTCAAACTCAGCTCATATTCTCATTAAGGCGAACCAGATGTTTTCGGTTCTAATGCTGCTCTTGAATAGAGTTCATCAATTTTTATTTGTTCCTTCAAATTATGACTAGGAGATTGGAAGTGAATAATGAGAAAGGAATGAGATTCAATTCGAATTGAACGTGTGCCATTAATTTTCAATAAAAAAATAGATTTTTCAATAACAAGTGACGTCTGATAACTATATAACTATTGGAAAAATGTGATCTTTAAACAATATTTGATGATTTTCAATAAATTGTTGTTGTAGTTATGTAGTTAACCCGTATTTTCCCATTTTTTTGTATAAATTTTCAATATTATTGTGCTTCAAACCTTTTTAATCATTGTGTATTCATATACCTCCTCCATCCAATTATGGTTGAACATCACTGTAACTGCTAAGAGTTTTATTACTACTTTTTTTCAATGTATTGGAGTTAATCAACAGTGCAATTCATTTTAACCTCAATTTTTTTTTAATGAAAGAAGGAGTAACTCCAATGTAAAAATCCACTCAAATAAGTATGAAGAATATTATTTTATATGATGTTGTTCATTGTTAATGACGATTATAAATAATTCATTGATACAATGAATATTCGTTGAAACTAATAAAAATTAATGGAATCGAATTGTTCTAGGGATCAAAACACGGCAGTCAAGAATCTGGTGTAGAAATGGCTTCTTCAGTTTCATTTTGTTCCAAGTTGTCTTTGGGATTGAGTGCCCAGGCTGCTTTTATCATATCGGCACCCTTTTCAGCCACCATTATTATACTAGCTATTGGATTTGCATTGGGCACTAGTGGAAATATGGAAGCATCTATGACTCGCAGGTTAGTTATGCCATGAACTCGAAGTTCGGGATCAACAACTGCGCTAGGATCTCCCACGGGCCCCATTTTACATGTTCCAGCTTGGTGGTTCTCGGGGCTGGTATGGTTACGAATTAGACACTCCCAATATTTGTTTGAGGCAAACTTGATGTGTTCGCAACCTTTTGCTGGTTTTTCATTGAGTTCAAATCCCCATTTCTTGAGAACATCAGATTTTGTCATTTGAATCATGAAATTGATGCCTTCAATCAGAACATTGACATCATCTTGGTCGGTGAGGTAGTTGGGGTAGATAGCTGGGTGTTCAAGTGGATCTGTGCTTTTCAATGTCAAATGGCCTTTACTCTTTGTCATGATGTTTGTAGGTCGAGCATTGATTGTTCTCCTCCCACATGACCCAATTTTACCATCTCCACATTCATCTGATCTTCCACTGTGAGAACAGCTTGCAGAATAGCCATCAAAAAACAACTGAAGATCAGGAATATTGTCCTTGACATATTTGGACTTCAAGAAAGCAGTCATTTGTGTGAGACCAGTACTTGCTAGAGGGCCACTTCTGGAATTGATATACTGATGTACAGCATCCATTGTTAGCATTCTTTTGTTAGGATCATTGATGAAGAAGCTGAAACCTATAGAAACATGGTTATGAAGATTGTGTCCTACTTTCAAGTCTTTAACCACTGGGATTCCTAGCTTTTTCAAGTCACTCCTAGGACCTACACCAGAAAGTAAGAGAACATGTGGTGAGCCAATTGCGCCACCTGATAGGATCACTTCCTTCATTGCTGTAGCCTTATGGGTATTGCCATCAGCATCACGGTACTCAACACCTGTTGCTCTGCGAGTCCATCTGTCAATGACCACCCTTGTCACATGAGAGTTGATCTTCACAAAAAGATTATTTCTCTTCATAGCAGGTCGCAAATACATTCTGGCAGAACTTGCTCTCATACCATCCTTGACCATCACTTGAGCAATGGCAAATCCTGTCTGATTTCTGCCATTGAGATCCCTCTCTCCATATCCCATGCTCTCGCCTGCTTTAATCATGTCACGTATCAATGGTGGCTGGTAGGGGAATCGCTGCACAGTCATTGGTCCCGATTTTCCATGGAAATCCTTGTCAATACTTTCGGGATTCAAGTTGTTTTCAGATTTCTTGAAGTAGGGTAGGCATTCCTCATAGCTCCAGCCAGTATTTCCATCACTAGCCCAGTTGTCAAATAAGTCTTTATGTCCTCTTGTATACATCATTCCTAGAAAGAAAGTTAAAAATCTAATAATTCTTTTTATAAAAATTTAAGGATAAAGTTAAACATATTTATATTTTATTGTTCTGTAATAATATTTTTCGAATAACTCCTAAACTTTCAAATAAGATTTTCTCAAAAGTTACCCAAGGTTTAATAATGTTTCATAAAGTGAAAAACTTCCTTTCTCTTTTAGCTTTCAGATGAAACCAAATTCAGGCAACTAGCGTGATCACCTGTGTTGAGTGAAAAAGAGCGTGAAAACAATCTGATCATATGAATTATATGATTACATGATTAATAGATGCATTATTTATGCAGAAGATGCATTATTATATCTGTGAATAAAAATTGTAGATAATTTTATTCTGAATAAAACATGTTCAGTTTACTCATAGCCTAAGACGCAACCAAAGTTCAAAACTCAGGATTAAAAGAAACAAAACAAACATCTTACATTTGAAAAATCAATAAGATCTTACTTCCTTTAACCCTGATTCATGAGTTTTGAGTGCATTTTAGGCTATAATTTAGACGCACCCAAAGCTCATAATTCAGGATTAAAAGAAACAAACATCGCATTTCAATTTGAAAAATCATTTTATCAATAATTTCACAATCCTGATTTATGAGTTTTTGGTGCATTTAAATCTATATGTGTTATCTATTAAAGCTCATAAATCAGGATTGAAAGAAACAAAACAAACATCTCACATTTGAAAAATCATTATGATCTAACTTCCTTAATAATGATTTATGAGTGAAAACTTCCTTTCTCTTCTAGTTAACTGAACATGTTTTATTCAGAATAAAATTATCCACAACATCTATTTACAGATAAAATGATAAATGCATAATGCATCTATTAAACATGTATAACCTTAGATACTTGAAAATGTGCAACACCAGCACGAAACAATTGTCGTCACATCAAAAAACGTGAGAGTTTTTTCACTTAAAAGTTACTGTATTTAAATTCCAATAGTAAGTAAAACCTGTTGAACTTAAGAAATAATGGTTATTATAATATTTTTCTCTATTCTATTCTAATATACTCTAACAGTAAATAGTAATGCAGACCTGTCATAGCCCCAGTGCCAGCAACCATTTTGCCCCTGGGCCATTTGCATACACCAGCGTTGGCTTGGCAAGCTGATGGCTGTGGCTCGGTTCTGTACTTCCAGTCGAGCTGTGTGCCAATGGCAGAAACAGCGAACGCTGGCACGGATGTGGTCGTCGGTTCTTCTGGTCCTGCCTCCAGTAGAAGCACTTTCCATCCCGCATGCTCACTCAGACGAGATGCGACTACTGATCCTGTAAACAAAACATCGAATTTTAATAACCCACTTCTTAAATGAACATTATATTATAGTTCATACAAAAACAAATATACTGGGTGATTCAAAAAGAATACCACAACTTTAAAAATTTGTATGTTATGAAAGAAACATCATAGAACCTTCTGTTATACTTCATTACAAAGAGTATTTAAAGGAGTTTTTTTCACTCACAAACAAGTTCAGAGATGTTCAATATGACACCCTCCAGATACTTGACTAATATCAATGATAACAGTTTATCAACATCCATCCATTTATGATTTGGAACAAGAAATAACAGCAGCTTATCTAACTGCTATGCAGAGAGTGAGTTTGAGGGATGTTTGGGTTGAAATTATCAGTGTCTGGAGGGTATCATATTGAACATCTCTGAACTTTGAAAACTTTAAATATTTTGTAATGATTTATGCTCTTTCATTAAATACATGTTTTTAAAGTTGTAGTATTCTGAATCACTCTGTTATTTATTCTGAAACAAGTGTTTCAAAAATGTATACCAAACATCAGGTTATAGCCTGAGTCACACCAAGCTACTTTATTAACTGCTACTAAAATAGCAAGTCAAAGTGTATTGACTTGTAGTTTTGTGACATAACCAGTAGCTTCTAGTAATAGTTGTTATTAGATGCTACTGCCTATGTCACACTTGCTACTTTGTATCAGCCTGTTTGCTAGCACATAAAAATCATTCAAAATCAATCGAAGCCTACTGATAAGGTCGTTCAAGGTAATACCACAGAGAAAGCATACGCAAGTGTATGCTTTCTCTATGGTAATACCTATTCCAAACCTTCAACCATTAACTATATTCAAAGACTTTATAAATTGCTGTTTTAAAAATCTGTCAAATTATTAGATTAATCAAATGATATCATTTTATTTATTGATTTATCTGTTTGTTGTTCTCCTATTATCCACATAATAATCTAAAATATTATATCATAACACATTCTTTTCCTTTGTTCCACACACTTTTCACAATCATATTATTACAACAACAATGCATAAAAATGACTCACTGTGTCTATTTTATCACCCAATCATATTCCCCACACACATACAATTAAACACACACAGTATCTCGCATTGATTCGCGAGAAAAATCAATGACAGCTTAAGAAATCCACGCAGAATCCCACCTCAGTAGGTGTTCTGTAGAACTATTATATTGCAATCCTTACAAGCATAAAATCACAAATAAGGCAAGAATTGTTTATCTGACAAGAAGTGTATAGTATAGTTATGATAAAATATGGAGCACTATGAATAGACATCAGTTTACACAATAAAATCAATACATATTTTATCTGAACGTTTGTTGTACCTTATACTGTAGTGATCCTTTGAGTGATTGTGGTATCAGTATGCATCTATTCTAATCCTTGCATATTTCTCAGTGATTGTTGTATCACACTACAGTATTCTAATCGTTATATTTCTGCATACACGGGAACGCATGTATATCTACATAATAAAAGAGCGGCTAAAATGTGTTGAACCAAGCAATCGAACACTTTGTTATGAACCTGTCGAAATTTTTCTCTCTTTTCGTTTTGTGGACGAATCCATAACAGAGGAGTATAAACGGCGGCAATTTCAGGAGTAATTTTAAGCCATTGCGCGGAAATACGTACGTTCACACGACTGTCATTTCCTTCAATACAACAATGAAGTCAGTTCAAGCAGACAGCTGGTAACTTCAGATCTGTTGTAACTCCTTCAGTTACGTGCTCTATCAGATCTCGCGCGTGTAAACACAATAGGAAAGCTTTACTCGGCTATTATGGTTTGGGCGATCATGGCATTCACATTTTATACGCTCACTTCTGGCGTTTGTATCGACGAACGACAAACGATAACTAGCGTAGGAGTAATCGCTGGCAACGCACGCATCGTTTCTCCATTAATTGTCGCACGGATTTCCTTCCGAATCGCTTCATTTCGAAGATCTGGAATCGATCGGACGTAAATAGGAAGCTGGGCCATAAATCGCCATTCAATTTGAGATTGAAACGGTTGTTGAGGATAATCCTCACATCCACACGAGTCTCAGACTTGTGTGATGAAATTGATGATGATGGAAGATGAATGACCTTCGTTTTAGTTGTTTAAGAATACGTTTTTCAAGACACTACTGAAAGTAAGATGTGGTTACGGGAGTCTTGGGGTCTGGGGCCTATTGCATAAAAAATTGGGGAAAATTTAGGAAAAAGGCGATGGTACAGTAGATTTGTAAGTGTGTATATAATACGCCGTAGGCTACTATTCATTTCAATGTTGTATGACAACCTTTTTTCTTGTATTACAGGTCTTATAAACTTTTAAGAAACAGACTCCACAACACTTAGCCAAGCAATTCCCAATCGAGAAGTTCAAGATTAATTCATACATTAATCCATTCTTTCAATAACTCTAATGTTTATTAAGGTTTAGGTGCCATTCACACCAGATAAAACAAAACGTTTTGATTCGACTAAAACATAGAACGTAATCCTAATCATAAACAATAGTAAACGTAATCATAGTTCGTAACCTGGTGTGAATTGGACCTTTACTAGTTTGAGATAAAGCGTTCGAGTCAATCTTTATTATAAAAGTTCTTAAGATGATTAATGAGGGTTCTTTAGTCATAATAAATTACAATGGTTTTTATCCATCCTTTTGAGAAGTGCACACAAGTACATTACATTCAGAAGTTCAGATAAGATTTTATACATTTGTTGCTTATAATATACGACAAATATGTTATGGAAAAGATGTTCTTGCTACGTAGATCAAAATAGAGGTTTCTTCAATGTTTACTGTTGAATTATTTTACATAATATACGGTATAAAAAAGCCGAAAAAATGAACTATGTATAAAATCAAAATATTTTTTAGAGTCATTTGATTATTTTAAAAATATCCAATAATAATTTATTCCATCCAGGGTTTTCCTTCAATTGAAATGAGCTTCAGAAGTTTTCTACATGAGTGATCGGAACATTGGAAAAATATGTTCGAGTGAAAAGAAGGTTTGTTGAGAGAAGACAACGAACAGACTCTCTAGAAATTTGAAATGCTATGGGAATTACATGAAATAGAGGAGAATGCTAAATTTTTTAATGTTATAGGTGGTAAAGTGAAAGGCTAGTAAAGACGAAAGTACAACTTGAATCAAATTCAAATGAGGAGAGCGTGTAGACCTGTAGTGACAGGAATTCTAGATTTCAGATGTAAATATGATACATAAAATTTCAAGCCATAAATTCAGACCAAAAACCTACCATTTACCATGAATTAGTCGATTCAATACAATACCTGCTACTCCAGCTCCAACAACAATAAAGTCGAATTTATTTTCATTGACTTGAAGGTTGCGAGAGGCTCTCCGGCAAGGATCAGCCATTTTGCAATTGGTTCTGATGAGAAGATCGACTAGCGACATAATGAGGGTGACATTGCTGGCTATGCCGCAAGAATTGGCCAGGTGTGATGAGTCATCGAACTGACATTGGCAGTTGGACTCCATCTCCAAACCGAACCTGCTGAAATAGCAAAGTTAGCAGGTTATACTTGGAATAAATTGCAAACAATTCCCAATTGTATGTCAGTGGATGATAGAGTAGGTAAGGTAAAGTGGTAAAAGTCCGATTCACGTCAAGAAGTCAGCATTGTTTATATGAGGAGCATTGATGCCAAGTTTCATTGAAAGAGAAAACTGCACCAAACGTGTTTGTTGGGACTGTGTGCGACAACAATGCACAGTGCGGCAACTATGCACAGTGCGAATAGGATAGAGACATCAGCAACTGCCTTGTGCTGAACAAGGATAGCAAACTCTCATCTAAGCAATGCTGACTTCTTGACGTGAATCGCACTATAATAGATGGTGAGACTTGCTTAGTGTTGTGGAGTTGTGAGTGGTGTAGTACTCTTCAAGTAAGCCCCAACCCCGCAAAATTTTAACTCAATTTCATTATACCATTGGCGGAGATAAGCTCAAGAAATGTTTCTATTTATTTAATTATCATTCTTTTAATAAGTAGGCCTATCTATCAACAAGAATATTGAATGCTGTTTGAATTACTGTTTAATTCGATATTGTTTTTGAGATGAACAACAAAAGTTGAAAACTCATATAGTTGGAGAGAAAGAAGATAAAAGATTAGCTCAACAATTAAGAAGGAGAAGAATGACTTCTAGTGGAGAAGGGTTACTGTTCAATGTTATAGTAATTATTATTAGACTATAGGGCTTTGTTCGGTGGGGAGACCCATTGGTATTTGCCTCGCCGTATAACCCAATTTTCCCTTGCTGGGGAACAAGGTGGAGCATGTAAGTTAAAGTTCATTTCCACTTTTAATCCGTGGCGAAGTGTGGTATACTTATTTGGTAATTCCGATAGGAAATATACCCAGCGATGACCAAATAAGTATACCACGCTTCGCCACTAATTTTAATGTGATAGTAATGAAATGAGGTGAAGGAAAGAGGAAAAGTATTTATTATTTAAATTATGATGGGTTACCTGAATGAATAATTCATATAAATTAATATGCTAAATTATGAATACATCAATTTTTATTCTTCTCCATTACTAAACTTGATCATGTAAAAATAAGCCTGTATGTAAATAGGATGGCAAAATATGATCTAAATCGTTTATTTTTGTACTAATACAATTCTGTTGTTTTTCATGTAGTGGAATTGAGAATTATAATAAATTTGGGGTTTGATCAACCCAAAATATCTTCTATTAAAAGTTAACTTGATATTCCTATTGATAAATTGCACGCTGTACATTTTCGACATTGTAAATTGAACAATGAACCTACATTACATCATTATAAGCATTGAGTTGTGTCAAATACCTGGATAAATTTTATGTAATAACAGTAACTTAACTGAAAGTGTTAGAGAATCGGTTTGTGAGGAAGAAAGAAAATAAGAAGGAAAAGTAATAGAAAAGGATTGTTTTGGCACATTGGATTGATGAAGAAAATCGTACGTGAAGGTGAAATCGAGGACATGGATATTAGGCCCCAACTACTGAAAGTGAATCTTTAAAAAAACTCAGCTGTCTCACAAGAGTGAGCATCACAATGACATAGCATTCCATAATCGGCTGCATTCTTTTTATCATGTTTTTTAAACATTTTTACAAAGTGGATCCGAAGTGCATGGATGCCTTCTATTGAAAAGATTGTGCTCTGCAGGCCTATCAAAAAGTCACAGAGATTCTATTAACTATTAAGCAACAAATACTTGTAATGTTTGTAGGATAACATGGAAGTCAGAGACATTCATAGCCCATCAATATAAATTCGACATTTATGTACCATCAATAAAAAGTAGCTTACATTGAACTAACATGGAGTAGGATAAAATGTAGCATTTAGATAAGATACACCGCATATTAAAAAAAATTAGTGGTGAAAAAATGAATTACTGAAGACAGCTACTGTGAATGGAAAGATCACAATGTCCTTTCGAATAAGTAATTTATTAGTATGAAAATTATAATTAAATGTGTAAATTACACTTATGATTATATTAGTACCATGTTCTATATTAGTTTAAAAAGTAGACTTAAATTTCAGATGGTGGTGGTGAAGACTATTTAGTCCAAAAAACGTTTAATAGAGAATGTTTCATTCCATTTCCCACTGGTCGATAAGTTTTATAGAGAAAAAATAAAGTAAACGAAAATTCAAATAATAGTATATAGAGCACTGAAGACTTCCATTCTTTAAATTAATTATTATGTAATTGATAGGAGTTCACTGTTTCAAATACTTTAACCGTATTTATTTCAAATACTTTTTTACAAAATCTCCATAACAGGAGCCATAATAGAAACTAAACATTTTCTACGAATCAACAACATAATATAAATAACATGTGTATCAATCATAAAATTATTCAATCATATGTTAACATCCAAACATCTTCCTCTTTAAGTAAGATATTGCAATAAGTAAGGTAATGATTTCTTCCATCAGTTTTTAGTCCATCCCTGTGTTCAGTAAAAAATTAAGTCCTGTCTGTCTCCATTCATGAATTGCTGAAAATATCACTGTCCAGCAGAACAATTTGTAGGGCAAACCAGGCAGCACTCAATAACCAGCAAGCAATGTTGTTTAATGAACCAGCGATGATGTCGATTGAATTCAGCATGCTGCTATGGGCATGGCGCTCATCCAGAAACGAAAATGCCTGTTTATGCAATAGCCTACTAAATTGTCGGCAACCTGTCGAAAAAATTGGGGGAATGTTGGACCGTCTCTTAGTCTGCTGGTCTAGTTTTGATTGACGGATGTAGAAACTGAAACTGAAATAGTTGAGACGCTGAGACTCAGTCGTTATTGGTTCATTGGCAATGACCGTGGCAAAAGCGCGGTATCCAGTCTAGCTGCCATCCACTGGATTGATTGCCAAATACCAGCTGCAGCTATTCATCGCCACTTGCAATACTGGCTTTCGATGAAAAAGTGCTAGTGCTATTATTTAAAAGCGCCATGTTTCCTCTCATCCAGTGTTCAAGTAATGAACAGTGTATCAAGACATCTGATGATATGTTATTCAAGTACCAATGTGCAAGTTCCCGGAGAAATTGACGTTATACGTCCTTGAAATATTGTTGAATCAACTTGCTCTAGACTCTAACTGAACATGCATGCCAAATTTGAACGCATTTGGTTCAGTAGATGTTTAGTTCTGCTGATGAATGAATCAGTGAGTGCCATTTCGCTTTTATATATATAGATAGAAGAAGATTTGTGGTTGTGAGAATTCCTAGTCTTTTTATTCAAAATTAACAATTTTTAGAAGACGAGAGAGAGAAAAGGCAAGGGAGGGATTAGATTGGGTTTTCAGAGAGGGAGGGATCGATAGAAGGAGATATCTTGGTATAATAACGTTTATCGAAGTTATGCATTTACATTCACAGTAAAGTTATATGCATGTGAAACATTTTTGCATCCATTTAATATTATACAAGGAGTTCCCTTCATGCAGCACTTCAAAAAACTCTTAGGAAAAACGTTCCTGGGATGTCCTTAATTCCACTCGACCGTGGAAAGAGATTGAAGCGTCTCGTGTGTGAAAGAGCCGAAAAAAGATAATGAATAAGTAAAGGACAGAGAACGAGATGATTTGTAAGACTTATCAAATGATAACACAAACTTACTTTCAAACAAAGTATTCAACTTTCACTCTCCAAAACTGATTTCTAAATGATCTGCACTTGACAACATAACACTTGCTATAGTCCAATTGATACTCCAATAATCTTGTTATCATCTTGTTGTTTGAGAGTAACGAGTGGTTGTCCAAAATTTGATTTCCATCTTTTTTACAATGCTACCGAATATAAAAATACCAATTTATTTTAAAATTGATTATTATTGATTTTTTATTATAGTTTTATAATCACAGTGCAATAATAAAAAGGAATACTGTAATTATTTGCTTGAAGAATTGAAGCCGATATAAAGTGGGCTAGCAAATACGGTAGGAAATGTTTACTCAAGTTGGGTACAATATAATTACTATCTTCAAGTACTCCATTTGAAATTCTAATTCAAGGTGAATTTATTTTCAGAGAGTATCTGTTTTCAAGGAGTCTTGAATGGCAGAATAGGCAGGAGCTCTGAAAGTCTTATTTTCAGAATTTGAATTTCCAGAAAAAACTATAGAAGAGCTATATATTTTAATAGAACACACAAGTTTTGAGGTATAGTTTGAAAAGTGAAGTTGATAAAGTGTGGATGAGAGGTTAAAGTGAAGTAAATTATTCTTTCAATTGGAGTGGAAAAAGTTCAATTCAATTTTCACGTTATGTCATGTTAAAATTGATTCATAGGAAAATTTACCCCTTTTTTCCGAACGTGATGCTCACATGAGCTCTAAACTGTGCGTGGGTAATGGGAGGGGTGATTATGAGGGATGACTACTTTTTAGGCAGAAGGGATCGACGGATTAACGTTTTTTCCAAATTCTACAGAGAATGGAGAAATGAAACTCGAGATTCGAGAAATTGATCATTCTTAGCTTCTCTGACCTGTAAATTAACAGCTGATGAAACAGTTCTTCCAAAAGTATAATGAAATGTAACAATTCTTTCTAAAAGAGAAAATTAATCAATTCTCATCTACCTTTACATCTATCTACCTTCTATAATCTTCTATTATAGTTCATGTCATCTATCATAAAATTGAAGATTTTAGTACATTGAAAAAGAAAAGCAGACCATTAAACTCAGATTAACGTGACCATACAACTATTAACGATTTTATTACTGAATTCAAATTAACTATTTTCTTTTATAATTCGAACCAACTTTAATTTTTCAGAGTCTTTTCAGAAAGACTATCCTTGATTGCAATGAAGGCCAAAGTTTAATGGAGAGCTAAAATAACTCGAGTTTCATAGAAAAAAACGAGTCAGTGGGAAATTTTCGATCAAGTGCCAACATAAAATACGACCACGTCTAATGATCGATTTCAGTCAACCATTGCAAAACCTGAAAATCTATTTTTTATTGTTTCACTAAAAAGTCAATCGGTTCAGTCTATATATGTGTGTGAGATCTTGGAGTGTGAGGATCGTCTATGGAAATTGTTTTCGAATATCTCTATTCAAGAATATCTATTCTATATCTTGAATATCTATTCACGGTGCCACTATTATTATAAAGCCTTTTCATTTTTTTTTTCATCATAGAATCAACAACCTTTTAGCTCTCTTCATAATGTAGTCAATATACTTTTCACTAAGTTGTTCAGTGTTCAAAAAGGTGAATTTTTATTGAACACATGAATGTATTCAAATTAATGTATTCATTATTGAACAATTAATGTATTCAAAGGCTGGAGGACAAATCATCCTAAAATAAACTAAACATGAAACAAATAGAATTGTATATCAAATAGTTTGAACAATTTGGTACTTTTTGACTAATACTGTAGAAATAAGGCTTGCGAATTATACATCAATAGTTGATGATAAATCAGATAAGTAAATTTAATTATTTGGATTGTAAGTACAGTAGTAGATTATAGCTTTATTGATTATATTTTTTGAGAAATTTCAACAGATTCCATCCTTTCTCTGCTGATTATACTTCCGAAATATTTTGTTCAAGCATGTTTTTAAATCTGTGGAAGTACTTTAATAATACAAATAAAATCAGCTAAGTTTGCAAGCACAAAGAAAGCTGGTTGCGATTGCTTGCTGCATCTACATGTGAACGCACGCACTTGATACAATAAAATGCAATAGCAGCTGATTCAATGTAAGTAATTGTTAACAAGCGCTTGCATTCCAACCAGCTTTCTTTATTCATGTGCCTCAACTTTGAAAAACTGGGCTAAATGTAATGTTTAATGAAGTATCCAGTTTTTGTTGCAGACGAATTGGATGTTCACCTTTTTGTTATTTTAATTTTTGCTCATGATTAATAATTAATCATTAGCAAAAACTTTAAAAATTAGCAATTATTGGCCTATCAAACCTTGACCCAGGCCAAGGTAGAGTGATAATGTTTTCTGCGAAGTAATAGATGAGAAAAGAAAGAAGGAATAGAGTAAGAACACAACTAGCAATAAGATGGAAAACAAAGAATAAAGTCAGTTACTCTGAACTATAATAGAAGTTTATTTGAAATTATAAGGAACTATTGGCTTTAATGATTTTGTTTTTCAACAATTTTTTGTTCTCAGATGTGCCTCATCTGATATAATCTATTTAATGAGGCTTTATTTAATTATGTGCTGATTAATGAATTAACATTGGAATTAGATAATCTACTATTAATGAATGTGATACAATCTGAAACTGAAGAAACTGATAAATCCAACTGAAACTGAAGCTGAAGGTTGATAACATAGGAAGAAGCCAACAACATCAACATGAGAACACAGGAAGAGTGAAACAAGATCGATAACGAATAACAGGTGAAGTACTACTAACAGGTGACGTGAATTATTGTTCGTTTCTTCCTCTTCCTGAATAGAAAAATATTTTCTTGTAACTTTTTTACAATAGCGGAAGAATCAAGTGAGTGTCAAGATCATCATATCAGATCTAGTACAAAATTAAAATCGGAAGCCCCATCAAACAATTTGTACCAAAAAATGATTTGAATTCAATTCAACACAGACACGTGAATTACATTATCAAGGTTTCAGGTTTTTTAAGGTAATAGATTGAAAATCAATGCTTTTTTCAGGGAGAGGCTAACATGAGCTCTAGGCTTGTGAGTGGGTAACTGGAAGGGTGATGTCAAAAAATTAATTAAATTTATATCAACGAAAATCAAAATGCTCTCTTGTTTGATCAAGCATATTAACATGCTTTAGGTCAGACTACAGAGATTATAACAAAAATTACTCTGCTATAGGTGGAGAACATTCGATCTTCTTCAACTAGGATAATGATGAAATCCCTTGCCTACACCTTAATATTAGGGCACACTAATAAATTCAGTTTCATGTTACTATTTTTGTTAGTTCAGTTTCTTCACGTATGTGCCCACATAAGCGCTAGGGTTGTGTGTGAGTAATGGCAAGGATATGATGGTGAGAGAAGTATTCAACTGCTCGAAAATCACTACTAATAATACTATAATACTATCACTACTAATAATAACTACTAAATCACTACTAATAATCACTTAATTACTAATAATCACTACTAATAATCACTTGCCGGTGTCCAATCGCAAGATTAGATAAGAGACTAAAACCTGTTATTCCCATATCAATCTAGGCCTTTTCCCGCTGAATGTAATTCATTCATGTGAATGAAAATCGCTTCCCGGTGGTTCGGAACCCACTTAAAGCTGTAGGTCCACTCATCCCTTATCATCATCCCTCCCATTACCCAAACGCAAGCTGAGAGCTTATGTGGGCATCAACACAGCAAAAAAAAATACGATTTAGAACTATTGAAGTGTTTAACAAGAGAATTGCTGAAATTCTGCCCAATTTATTTCTAATGAACAAAGTTCTGCTAAGTTTTCAATTATAATTATTGAGTGAGATTGTAGGTTGTTGGTTTATGAAGTTAATCATCAGTTTCTCTCTTTAGTCAAGGTCACAAATCAAGGCCATCACGGAAAAAAGAGTGGAATTCACAGAAATAAATCATAAAATGAAGTATACATTGAATACATGAAAAAATAATACACATAGAAATAAATCTTCCTTTCAAACATCGTGGATCGCATCTAAAACCATCAAGCTTCTATCACACACCTTACCTGCTTGTGGATTATTGATGAAGGTCACAATTCTAAAGGAAAAAGGATCTATCAACTAAAGAATAGTCAATTTTCTACAGAGTGGAGAATTATTAGATATAAAATTAACTCATAACAGCTGTTGTGTGGAGTTGAAACGTAAATAGGGAAGAGAAAATTTAATAGTTTAATATTTTAGTTAATATAATAGTTTTAATATGGGTGAGGAGTAGTAGTAAAGATGATAAGAAAAGAGTGACAGATTAATAAAGACTAAAGAAATGAAGAGAAAAAAGTTAAAAAGTAAAGAGGTGAAACGTGTTGTGGAGTGAAAAGTTGGAAAATAATGAGGTAGAGAGAATAGAGACTAGAAATTATGAAATTCAACTTATAGAAATAAGAATGAATGTAAATTAAATATCAATTGAAATGATAATATTAAAATAGGAGCAAACCGTTGTAAAGTGGAAAAACCAAAATTAAACAATGAAAATATTTGAAGAGTAAAAGTTGAGAAATGAATTAAATAGTTGAAGAAGGTTCAAGTAGAGTAGAAAAATGGAAAATAATGAAAATTTGTAGTGTAAAAAGCTTAAGTGGTAAACATTAAAGATAATAAGAAATTTATTAAATAGATGAAGACAGTTTGAGAAAGAATTTAGAGTCTTGAAGAGAATTAACAGAGTATTCAAAAGAGATGAAGACAGTTAACAAAGAATTGAAAAGAGTTGCAGAGAGTTAACAGAGTACTGAAAAGAGTTGAAGAGAGTTAACAAAGTATTGAAAAGAGTTGTAGAGAGTTAACAGAGTACTGAAAAGAGTTAACAGAGTATTGAAAAGAGAAAGAGTTAAACAATGAGTTTACCTTGTCAACCGTCAGCACTGTGAATTAACTATGAAGAGCCTCCTCACGGCTGTGATGCACACTATAGCAGAGATGTAGAGTACACTGGCTTTGATGCCCGGCTCTGCTCATTCTCATTACTAATAACCAGCTGACTTCTCTCCATCCTTGTCTCAGATCATCTCCTTTCCTTCTCCCTCCACTCACAATTTGGTCCATTCAATATATTCATAATCAACTACCGTTTTATGGAGGTGGTAATTAATGAAAGTGATTCATATTCAATAAGTGTAAAACGTGAGAGGGTTAACAGCTGAACAATGTTAGAGAGAGGTGGAGAGACTTAATTCATAATCAACTATTATTAAAGGAATAAACGTGATTCTGTAGGTGGTAGTTTGAACGATTCACATTCAATAAGTCTTAAACCAAAGGCTATCAATAAGTAATAGTATTCGATGTTACAATTTTTCAAATTCAAATTGATTTTATTATTATTATATAAAAGCGAAATGGCACTCACTGATTCATTCATCAGCAGAACTGAAAATCTACTGAACCAAATTCGTTCAAATTTGGCATGCATGTTCAGTTGAACCTTAGAAGAAAGACGCACTAAATATTCGGAACATCCCAAAGATACGAGAATATTCGCGTTTTTCATTTTGTGCGTTTTTCAGCTTTTAACTTTTCGAACTAATTGGCAGTGAATGTTGAACTTGGTGCTTAGGTTCATTGAAATAATAAAATAATCTGTTGAAAATGTTCTAATTGTGTACATAGTTTTTCTTTTACAGGAATTATATACATAGAATTTTAGGAATTATCTAATGGTATGATATTTATCTAATGGTATGAGACGTATCTAATGGTAGTATCTGATATGAACTAACAAATGGAAAATCATAACATGACTTATCAAAGTACTATCTCTATACTCAGCAATTCAGTAGACCAATAGGAAGCGAGCAGAAGTTCAAGGAACGCCTCTCAACCAATCACAGCTTCGACCAATCACATAAAAGCAATACACGTTATAGTGGACGGCCATTTTGTCTAGTATTGATCACTGCTCTAAAGACGCCATTTTGTAGGAGAAACAGATTCCAACCAATGACATGCAAGTATTGCTTCACGTGTCTTGATTCGTCAAGATAAAAAATATTGTGGATAAGCTATGTTATTCATTACTCATTAAGAAAATATTATGCTTTTCTACATTGAATTACCTTTACAGGATTGGATAAACCCTCTCATCAAGTAAGTCTACAAATCCTATTTCAAAAATACATCAAATCATATTTCTTATTCGTATATATACATGCAAATCCCTTTCAATAAACTCTTGAGTAGCCGAGCTCTTGTGAAATTATCAACTCTTATTTTAAATAATACTGGAGTTTCTGAATTGTTTAGAACTTCTTAGCTTTTCAACAACCTTTCAAAATTGGTAATTTACATGTGGTTCATTCTTTTGGAGTGTAAATCTTTAATGGAAATAGAGATTTGGATATAACCTCAATATTTGGACAAATTTATATGATTAAATGAAGGAATTAAAGAAGTTTTGTTTGATAGCGTGTTTGCTGTTTCTCTTTCCAAAATATTGCATTTGTTCTACTGATTCAGTAAAACTAGTAATTCAAGGATTAGACATAAAAGATTCGTGATAAAATAATCAACAGCCTAGTGAAAAATAAAAATAATATGAGGTAATGAGTCAATGGATGAGATGAGAAATGAATAGATTAAGCATTAGAAACATCTAGTTTAAGACTAGATGGAGAGCCAGACAAAAGTGTGTGAGAAGGAAACTTAGCTTTAGAAATAGGAAGACGATGCATGAATATTGAAGACAGGAGAAGCGTGGATACTTTGGTCATCGCCGGGTATAGTTCCTATAGTAAACATACCCAGCGATGACCAAATAAGTATACCACGCTTCGCCAGTAGAAGCATGGCAGTTACATACATTTAAATCATTGATTAAAAAATGTCCACTTCCGTGACGAGAAGGTCGACTAGACATTTTATATTTATTAGTAGCCTAAACCTTAGTGTTGACAACCTTCGCATGAATATCTTGTCCCGTTGAGGACATTGCTCTTCTACAACTTGCCTAGTTGCGTATTACATAGCAGTGAAAACATTAAAAATAAGTGCGGTAATAAACGATTTATTCGAGCTATTGATTGATGCAAAGCACAAATTTTCACTAGGTTACCTTTTTGCACGTTTTTCAAGAGTGGTGTTCATGAGTTCTAGTCTTGTGCGTGGCTAATGAGTATAGGATGATGATGAGAGATCAATTCGCTGGAACCGACGGCTTAACGTGTCTTCCAACACGGATACAAATACTCGTACAAATAGAGCAAGAAGAGCACTTGGAGTACCTTTTATTATATCAAAACACTTGTTCGTTCTATTATCTTGACTCTTCTTCTACATTTCACAATGAATAAATGCATTTTATATGTGCTATTAGTGCTTATAATATTTTTTCTCTATAAGTTCCTTGTACTGTCATTTACGCCTGTAATTGAACTAGAAGAAACTATTTCTGCACTTACTGAAATAGTTACAAATAATAGTATCTTCTATGAGTACCTATAAGTATTATAAGTACTGTACCTATAAGTACCATAAGTACTTATTTTATTCAAAGCACTTCTTTTATTCCACCATTCTCCCGATTCTTCTTCTTTTCCTTCTTCTTCTTCTTCTTCTTCTTCTTCTTCTTCTTCTTCTTCTTCTTCTTCTTCTTCTTCTTTTGGCTTTGAATAACTGCATTCGTTCATATTCCCTATTATTTCCTTGCACGGTTGACTTCGATTGAGTGTATTCCATAATATAATATGTGAAATTAATGCACATTGGATTTTCAATATCCTACAATAGAAGTTGTTCACTACATCTTGATAAAATTGGGCAGCTATTGCTCAAGAATCAATGATGGTGATAAATCCAAGATCAAGCCAATAGACCATAGCTAATGTTGAATGACAGTGAGTCGGTAACACGCCCTATATATTTCATTCGTAACAATGTTCTCAGTAGTAGAAAATGTAACCGTGGAAGACAATAAAGTAACATTTTTCAAGAGTATTCTCTTGAGGTACGTTCACATTCGGTTACATTTACGAGATCCTTGTGTAATATTGAGATGCAATGTTTGAAAAACAAGTTTCACAAATCACTATACTTGAACTTGGGAAAAGTCTGTTTACACCAGTGAACAAGTTGATTGTAAATATGTTTATTGGTTATTCCCATTCTCGTTTTCTTAATTTACTGTTTCTTCGTGCAAAAGATTCAAAGTTGATCAATGAAATTTGAATAATTTTTTGGGTGAAATTAATAATATCGGATACTACCAATACAAACGTAATAATCATAATATTACAAGAGAAATAACCATAGGCTACATAGTTGACCAATCATAATGAGCTGTTGATCAAAACTAAACGCTGTGAAAGAGTTTCCATTAATAAAGTCATCAACACCAGCACAAGTGAAATGCGTTGAAGAAAATTCAGGAATGTTGAAGCTCACACAAATTGTAGTTTTTGTGTGAGTAAATGCTCCTAGATTTGTAGAACTCACAAAAGTATCTCATACAGATACATGTATCCGAATGTCAACGTAGGCAATTTGACAACTCATAAAAAGTTTCTATTGATACTGTGATACACAATGAAAACTTCATACATACTTCGTTTAGCATACTAACCACACGTGTAGAAACCCTCTGTAGTCTACATACTAAGAATTCTGAATAAAAATCTACTTATAAATTTAAAGCATTTTTAGAATGCTGGAATTCGAAAATTCTGGATGGAAATGGAGAGCCTTGAAACGAATGAGTTGAAACGTTTTTCTATAGATTGAGGAATGTCCATTCACAATAACTCAAGTAATAAATAATTGTTAATAATTCATGTTCACCTATTCTATTTAACCTATAACATAGAGAAAAATTCTAGTTCTTTTTCAAGTTCGTTTTATATTGTTACTTAGGCAGTTCGTACAAAACCGATTAAAATCCTCCGACTCTTTTCATTGTTATTGACACGTTTTATTCGATAGAGCTTTTGTCAGAACCGATCAATCGATGACTGTCTGGCCTTTACACATGTGACCATTCATATCGTGTGTAAAATTCTCTTCAGAGTCAAAGGAGAAAGGGATACAGGAGACCAGAATTCAGAAAACTCTTAGAACCAATTTTCCAACCGTAGCTACTCCATTATTTTATTGACATGCACTCTTGAAATAAACAGATTTTAGATAAAATTTAATGAGATCTTCAAAGAAACAATTATAAGATACAGTGATTAAAACTTGAATCTGTCGAAGAATAAATCAATTAATAATATTGATAATATTCATCCTTGAAATAACTGAATATTAGATAAAAGGAGACGAAAGTAATGCGATCAAAGAAACTGTGTAAAATAAAACAAGTCTGTTCTCTTCAATAATTTTGTCAGATGATACGCATCAATTCAACGGTTTAGCGTCCGTTTTGTGTTTCGTTCCTGTTGAAAATATGACGGCACTTTGAACATTTTTGTTGTGGGTCTGAAACGAGGAAATTACAGAAATTGATAGTAGGCCTAATCAGGATGTTATCAAATTTTTCAGTTACAAAGAAACTTTAAAACTTATAGTTGAATGTATTATGATGATATGATATATATTATGATTTATAAGAGGATGAAGCGTCTTATCTGATATCGGTGTTTTGATTTTATTCCGATTGGATGGTTGCCAATCCTAACATTATTTCTCATGTTACAATCTAAATCTCATCAGTTCAAGTTTTAAAAACGTATCCGTTTCGACTCAACATGCAACTGGAGATGAGGACAAGAGCATATTTAAACTTTTTTGAAAATAAAAATCTTCAGTGGGAACAGACAATAATTTATATTGTTTCTTATTTCATCACTAACAAACGTTTTCGTACGTTATATTCTTCTGATATTATCTAATGCACACGCATAGAAAGCACGTATGTAACATGAAATCATGTGATCAGAATCACGTAGCCTTCGTCAAAATCACCCTAGTTGAATAAATCAAGCAAGGCACTAAGATTGAACTGGGGCTACCTGCATGTCCCCGTTAGCAAACGGTAAAAGAGGGCTACCGCACCGCAGTCCTTGTTTTCATCAATAAAGCCGAAAACGATTAGCATTTGACCCACATTATGTGACATCATTCAAGTGCAAGATGAATTCGATTAACATGTATTGAATGTCCTCATTACACAAACTTAATCAGGTCTTGCCATGCTGGTGACCTTCAAACTAAAATCTTTTGTAGAGAAAACATAATGGTACTAGTATTTTGATGGAAATTGGTGGAATAATTGATGGAAATTAGCCTATCAATGATGAATAAGAAATTGTTAAACTTAATTTAATGAGTAAAGATGAATATGTAATAAAAAGATTATCAATTTCACAAATTATCTATCAAGTTCTAGTCTGGAAAAACTGAAAACTGAGGGCCGATTGTACGAAAACCAATTAAATTTAACCGTTGCTACATTTTACGGAGCTGTATAGATATAATAATAATTGTTGTATTGGTTTCGATAGATGACCTCATTTTAGGGCGGTTAAATTAAATTCACTTGCGTGCAACTAGAGCTTTCATTCAACAAATAAAATAAATTTCATCAATCTCTTGACGAAACCTTCGAGAATAACAAAATCGCTGTTTTGCAGTTCTTGTACGAGTGTTGGTAGACTTCACTGTCTTTTTAATCGATATGCTATATTAATTTGCCTAACGATCGTCATCACATTTCAAAATGTATGAAATTTAAAAGTGTGATACAATGCAGATAAAGAGCTATGTGATTAGTCCGCTAGGTCTTGAGTCCTAATGTAGTAATTCAGTTTGTGACGATTCGAATATGACAAAAATTTCTTATCGAGTACCTGAGAACCATTTGAGTCCATGTATACTCTACATTCAAAATAGAGGAACAATCCAATTCTTGAATTGAAAATTCATCATTTGAATAAACTGGTAGTTGATTGAGCTAGGTGCGTGTGTAAATTTGGTGGCTTTAGTAAGCGGCTGTGGTAATGTATTGTTCTTCTAGCGCTCAATTAATTCCAAGCCTTGATCCTCGCGTAAGGTAAGGTCGTTTACCTTTTCATTTATTGATCACAGTTGCATCAGTGAAATGAAAGAGAAAGCATTTACATTGTTCAAGTTCTTCAGGTCCCATTGTTTTTAGGTTTTTGGAACTCGGATTTATCAAATTTGTAGCTTATTTCTTGTAGATATATCTCCAATGACTTTAAGTACTATTATACAGGTACATTAATGACAGTGTAGCTATAATTTTTCATATAACTTCAAGGATATCAGAATGACATTGAGCTTTTCAGCAATATAAATATGCACAGCTGAATACTCCTAAATAAAAGCTGATCTACCATCATCCAACGATTTTTGATGATTTTTTTTAGTGAATAAAGGAATCAAGTAACATTTTGTGGCATAATACAGAAGTAGCTTCAATTGATTTTATTCCATTCTGGAAATTACAAAACTCCTTCGAATCTAGCTCGTTGTCTCTGTCTTTTTACACTCTCTGTCATTTTCACAGAGAAAATTGTGTTCTCAATCTCCAAATCTATTCATGCATTCCACAAACCTAATAATTTATAACTTCAGTTGAAAAATATTCCAATTGAAAATCAGAATTATTTATCAAATTGGACAGGAAATTTCGTCAATAAACATAGGAGAAATATGTGAATCTTTGAATGTTTGCAATTGAGTCTATTGGCTGTATGATAAATAATCTACTAGTGGATTAGGCCTACTATTAATCAAGTCTACAGTTGGAATAAAACTAGTTGTCACTTGGCCTGGTGCTCAAGAACCACTCACTAGGAATGTTTTTGTTAGAAAGTCCGATGTCCGAACAGCTGACTATTTAATTCAATGATGCTAACATTGAATCATATAGACCAACTGACAACTAGTTTTATTCTAACTATAATAGTCTGATCCGTGTGTATTGAGATGAAAATTTTTCCTTCCGATAGTTCCATCTGACCTCTCCAAAAAACGTTTAGTTTTTGTTATGAGGAACTAACTATTCTTCCTGGAAGATATTTTCATCGGTGATTATAAAAATAATTTTGGTAATCAAGTTTTGGAATAGATTATATGTTAATTATACAGCGATCTTCTAAAACCAACCCAAATCATTCCTGTTGAAAAAAGATAAATTACAATAATCTACAAACACAAATACGAAATCAATAGAGAAAAAACAAAATAATTTCCATGTTTATTTTCAGGAAGCTGTACAGTGTATACTATACCTTGTTTGTCTTGAAAGAAATGCATTGTAGTCAACAATCGTAATATTATGTATGTCAGGAAGTAGTTCAAGGTTGGAGCGAACTATGGAACTATCTATCTATACACTACTTTTGTAGTTGACCGTGAATGTGGCATCACATTCAAAACTTTGAAAAAAATGTTATAATATACCCTGTAATTCAAAAATTAGTCTAGTTTACTTATGTTCTTGATTTTGCTAGATGGTCTGAATAATTTTAAATTCTCTCAAGTTTACTCTTGTGTTCTTCATTCTGTTAGATGGTCTGGAAATTTTTTTATTCTCTTATCTAGAGTTACATTCTCTCCACGGTCAAAAGTGGAGACGGTGTTGATGGAAAGGATATTCTTGAACATCCCTTTCCAAGAATGGACATTTATGGTTCAAACTTCGCTGTTTCATGAAGATACAACAAAATCTTATTATCATCATATTGCATCAAATCTTCATATCGCTGAATGATTCCTTAGTTTATAATTTGTAAGATTCATAAAATAATTACTTACATATCATTTTGTTATCTTTATCTACATGACTTAAGTAAATAATCTAATGCACTGTATTTAGTGAAGTGAATGGCTTGATATGTTCATAAGCTAGTCTTATACTGCTGTCTTATACTGTATTAAGCTAAAAGACAAGCCACGAAGCTTCTTATAATGTTCTTCTAACGTTCTAGAATGTGAGCCTCTTCAATAATCATACTAACGAGTCTTATAAAAATAGGAAATCAACAATAGCATTACATTCATGTGAAGGTCCCTGACCTACGTAACCCTATTCTGTCTCTTGATCTTGTAGCCTACCACTCTTTCTTTATCCTAAAATACAACTGTTTAAAAAAAAACAATTTTCCTTGTCATCCAATGAAAAATGTAGTCTCCTAACGTAGTACCGTAACCAATGTAGTAGGTAACGTATAGTAACTGATGAAATGTAGTAACCAATGAGTTTTTATCCAGAATTCAATTTCTCGACCGGAAAAAGATACATACAGAAATGATCAATTGTTTTTCTAGTCTTGAGGAACGAATTTCCAGATGATTGGTTCCTTTACCACGTAACAAAATGTCAGTTATTTGTGCTAACGATTTGACAGAAGTTTTACAACTGGACAGCATTTAAAAAGCAATTGCAATGGAATGACTTGCAGTATAATAATAGTATGTTACTGATGCGAATTGAGGAGTATTACTATCCGGTACACATTGCATCACAATCGGTTACTTCACAATGCATTTTTGACAGCTTTTGAACCAGTTAAGCAATATGGATAAAGGTGAATCATGCACAATTCAGTACACAGTAGTATAGTGTACTACTATTAGTATACATTAGTAAGAGTCATATTATTTAGTAAAACATCTAGGAGATCATATACAGGGTGATTCTAAAATAGACCGACAAACTTCGTGAGCGGTTTCCTGACATTAAAATTAAGAAAAAGTTCCAGTAAACACGAGTCCTAAAATGCTTTGTCTAATCGCTATTTTGTTTTTTCACGAAGTTTGTCGGTCTATTTTAGAATCACTCTGTATAGTGGTATTATTAGTAAAAATAACGACTCACTTAATCAACAAAAGCACATTTTTTATCAAACTCGAAGACTACTTGACAATAAAAACATGAAAAAGAAATGAAAATATTGCTTCCCTTATTATTGGTGAGCAGTGATGATAATGAGGTGATGATTTGTACAATGTTACGATATTAGGGCACTACACTATTAGGTAACTACTTGAAATGCAGGAATCTAACTGTATTAAGTCAGTTTTAGCAAGGAAATCTCTTAATTGTAAAATAGTGTGTTTTAGTCCTTGTAATTTTTTCTCTTAATTTAACTTTCACAGTGATTTGGTCAAAGTGACTGATGACTAATGGAAAGTTTATCCTAAACGAAACTACAACTTCCATGAAATATAAAAATATTTTCAATATTGAAATAGTTTTAATATTGATAGATTCTCACTTTAAATATGTTAAATACTAATAATTGGGACCAATTATTTATAAGATAATAATTTTCAATCTACAATTCATTCAGCTTTCATCAAGTTTTTTCATTAATCTTTTCCACTTTCCCTGTTTTTTCTTCCACTTATTTCTCATGACAAATTCATTCTTCTCCTTCTTTTCCCTCTTCGGCTCCTTCTTTTCTTATTGCTTTTCGACTTGTTTATTTTCTTAAGCCCAATTTCCTTGTCCCCTTATTTTCTATTTTGCATCTATTTCAATTTTGCTGCCTTCACTTCTTATCCATCACCTGCCCTGGCCCTGCCTCTCCCCTATTTCTGCTTCTTTCTATTTCTACCTTCTTTCCTTCTTCCTGATCATTGCATCATTGATCTCCCCATCTCTTTATCACTGTTCATGTAAACAGTTTTAGTAAACAAGTTTGCACTCCTCAATAACAGGCTACACAAAAATAGTTTTACCTGATGAATATTTAACTTAAAACGTTCTCCCTTACTACCTATCACGATGTTAATTGAATCCTGAACAATTTAAAATTGTCACGAACACTATTTACAATAGCCAATCTTCTTTGATAAGATCTGAAGCTTTTTCAGCAATCATTATAGTGGGTGCATTGGTGTTTCCACTGACAATGTAGGGCATAATTGAAGCATCCACCACTCTCAGGCCATCCACTCCGCGAACACGTAATCTGTCATCTACAACTGCCGTCTCGTCATGAACTGGACCCATCTTACATGTGCCAACAGGATGGTAGATGGTCATTGTGTACTGTCGAGCCTGAAAACATTTTCCAAAGATTTACAAAAGGTACATGCGTAAAAGAATAATTTAAGGAATTCCCTTTAAAGATTATACGTCTGTATTTAGGGGAAAACACGCTCAATCATGCTAAACTTACATTCATTAGACCTTGGATTATTACAGGAATGCATGTACATATATTATCCAATGTTAATGTGCCTGGATCTGCTTTGTTTCTTATTCTTAACCTCGATCAGTGAAAATTGTTAAACATTTTACTGCTAAGATTATAAAGAGTCATACTCCCTTAAAATTAAAATTTTAACATCATCTTATTCTAATTAAAAAGACTATTTGAAAGAAAGGATTTGCTGTTTTACAGCTACTTTACCGCGGTTTTCGCGGTTCACAGATTCATACCGCCAGTAGCAAGTATAGCAAGATAAATGCAATTAATTTCAAGTACCGTAAAATGATTTGATCTAAGGGAACCATTGAATGAATCCAACGCCAATGCAATGATTTTGTTTTTGTTGATTAAATTCGATTGTATTTCCGTACAACTGGCCGTCTGTCTAATTAATCTACAGTGTTCAGTCTATTTTTAAGTTAACTTTTTATTATGGCTGAAAATGCTTCTTGAATAGCATGGAACTGATGGAACTGAGTGAATTGAAGATTAAATGATAGACTTCAAAACATTCTCATCAATACAATAATACTTCATAGCACTTAAATAATTTTTCTTGAAAACTGACGGCTTTCATTTCTATAGCCTACCTACTAGATTTCTATACCTCATCCTTGGTCCTATTAAGTCATTTCCTATGAGCGAGACAAATCTTGTGATTTTTATTTTTTACGAGAACTATAAAAAGTCTCTCAAGTGAATAATTATTATAATCATAGGGATCAGTAAAATTAATATTTCTTGAACAATACAATGTCAATATTGTAAAACCATTAAGATCTCAACCGACAACATACGACATGCAATAGTGTCTGAACTACAAATCAAAATAATAGCATTCTACGCCCTTGGATTAACCAATTATTGGGTGTATCTATATAACTTGATGTTCCATTCTAATATTTAACAGCACGATTCGAACAATAAGTCACTCTCACTTAGTTTGTTAAGCATTATTATTATTATTATGAAGTTCGTTACCTTTCATTTGAGACTGTAATTGTTATTTGAATGTTATAAAAGGTAGCCTATCTGTAAATAAATAACTTCCTATTGCATGCTCGTTATATAGAACTTGAAAAACTGAACCTTTCCTAGCCACAGTTACCACTAACTGGAAAAGTGAAAGCCTACAGAATCCTTTGTTATCTCTTCTTTTCAAAACACCGTTTATTTTCAACTGTTGCATTCTTTGAAGTACCGGTACTATTACTTATGTTAGACCCAACATTCGATTAGCACGTTTTTTATTATAAAGTATCACAATAACATTATCAATTTAATACTGTTAAAATTGAAATATTTCATTATTGTATCGAATATTATTATATTAAAACCTAATGTGAATGACACATTATTATCGTATGTCTATGAAAAATCAATAATATCAATACAGTATTCTATAGGCATACAGTATTTCATAACATAGATCCTTCATCGAATAATAGACTAGCTATCAGTGTGATAGGCCTACTACTCCTGATTCGAAATCCATTAAATGCGAAGGTGAGTACACACGATTCTTTATAATAGAATATGCGGACAGTGCGTATAACACAAAAAATGGAATAATATTGGTCAATGAATTACTGTTTTGGTAATTTTGTTACAGTTTATTGTATGGATGATTTTCATTTCAAGGTATAATACATATGAAAATACTATATAAATTACATATTATACAAATACTATGTATAGGCTATTCCAATACTTTGTATATTACATATACCGTAAATCATTTCAAAGTATATATTATGTATTCATGATTCAGATTATACACATTTATTATAAAACCCAATACTTGACCGGTATTGGCAATATATTCTCGTTTATCTCTAATTAGAATTGATTATCTATTACCTGTTTCTCATGATAATACAGATTGGAAAAGATTTTGGAAAGGGGAAAATTATAAGCAATGAGCACTATCTAATTACCTGACACGCCCAGAATTCATCGCTGAGAAAAGGTAAATGCTTGCAGGCAGGTGCTGATATATTATGCATGTGCACGTTGTACTTTTTCATTGCTTCCATTTGACTGAGTTCGTAACCGATCTTGGCACCTTCCACCTGTGAAAATCCAAATCAGAACAAATTGATTCCAAAAGATTAATACAAGTAAATGACTGGTTGCATTGTAGTAGAATTTGAAAGGAAATATTGACTTTGAAAACAGTCAAAAAGCCAGAAGTCAATTATGAATTGATTACTGGATTCTGTTTTAATAACTCGTACATAAAATCCTTTTCCAGGATTTTTTAGGATAATTTTGAAGAAACGTTTTTTCTTTTTTTCCCCCAAGGGATGCCCCCAAGAGCTCTAGGCTTGTGCGTACGTGGGTAATGGGGGATTGTTAAGAGATGAATAATTAATGGATATCATTTCAGAATTATCGTTCATGAACATACTGATGACACTACAGTGAGAGTATGCCCAACTTTTGTAAGCGCATCAAACAAGACTTTCATAGTTTTTTCACCCATGATCCAGATTAGTCCATTCAAAAACATTTCCAACTGTATCATAGATGAATATCACCAATGTAACCATTTATAGTAAGATTTATGATTGATAATTATTAGAAAATTATAACAAAATCCTATTGAAGAGTAATTGAAAAGTTACATTGAAAAGATTGATTGGAGAAGTATTTCGCATTACGCACGGTACTACATTATAGTCTAGTTAGGCCTCTTAAAGCCACAAAAAGCCAATTAAATTTAACCGCCGTAAAATATTGTCATCTAACAATGCAACAAAATCCCAATTGAGCTCAGTAAACTGATGTTATCTTACAGCTGTTAAATTTAATCATCCCTATGAACCCTACATAATACTAGTAAAGTAGGTGAAGGATTTAACATCGAAAATGGTTTTAAGAAGGTTCTTACCAACACTGCTATATCGTCTTCGTTTGATAGGTAGTTAGCATCGATGATTGGACTACTTGTGGGATCGTTGTCTTTGAGAAACACTCTGCCTCTTGCCTTAGGCCTCAACAACAAAGGAGCAATGGTGTAGGCATCTTTATATAATATGGGCTCATAAACTGAAGCATAGTAATCATCAGTAAGCCCAGTTCCTCTCCTATTGAATAACCCTCCATCACCACTGTCCGATGAACTTGCGAGAAATAATTGTATGTCAGGCCAGGATTTATCTCTGTTCAACCTAGAAATCAAAAACGACTTTAATTCTCCAATTAATAGATTAGCAAAAAGTAGAAAGAGGTCCTTCCTAATCTCGAGCTTGTTTTTTTGGGGAAGTAATTTAATGCCGCATCTACACGCTCGCCTGATATTACTTGATATGATTTTGTTAATCCAAAAGGGGTTTCTATGAGGAATTAACAATCAAAAATACAATAGCAACTCAGTGGTTGTTTGAATGTTCATGAGTTAGGAAACTCTAGACGTTTGGTATTATCACTCACAATACGTCTGAAGGTAGAAACGAATAGAAATTTGACATAGGATAGTACGTATAGAAAAATCTAAGAATAAGCTACAGTAGAACCCCTTTAATCTGCCCTCGGGTGGTCCGTCGCTCCGGTTAGTCCGAC
Source organism: Laodelphax striatellus (assembly GCA_017141395.1). Taxonomy (NCBI): domain Eukaryota; kingdom Metazoa; phylum Arthropoda; class Insecta; order Hemiptera; family Delphacidae; genus Laodelphax; species Laodelphax striatellus. Next base: position 4,836,352 of record CM029544.1, read on the forward strand.
TATCGCTCCAGATTGTTGTTTCTTGTTTTTATCGTCAAAACAATGCATTTTAAAACCTTTTGTTAACTTTAAAAATCACTTATTTCAGTGTATCTTTTCAAAAATCACTTATTTCATGTTTATTTGTACGTTTAATGTTAGATTAATAAATACAGTACTGTATTGTTTTTTTTGGATAATCCGACCTTTTTTGCGATCTGACCATGCCCCCGGTCCCAAAGGTGACGGATTAGAGGGGTTCTACTGTATTCAAATGTAATGATATATCTCATTTGAATATTTTATCCAGGTCGATAATAATAATGGTAATAAATATAATAATGTACCAAAATACCGGTAACTGAAGAATATATATTTATCTTTTGATAGCACAAGAAGGATTCTCGTTTAATCAGTTAATTACTTGTAAGTGGTGATGTGAATGTAAAACTCAACTCATTATCCTCAACACGACTTTTCAATGAGGCTACCCAAATACTGTTTCCTTTATGTATTCCATCTATAGTTTGTACAAGTTTTTGTATTTTTTTTCTGGAAATGGTATGTAAATAAATGAAATGAGATTTCATACAACTCACCTAGTGTTAACGAAAGCCATCACTTCAGCCAAAGGAAGACAATAAAAGGGCCCTGTACCACTCCTCAGAAATTGGTACAAAGAGTTTAAAGTCATCATACGTGGTAAAACGAATCCAACACCCATGGGTCGCGTGTCTGGGGGTGATGTGAACAAGTAGGTTGTACCTCCCAAAGCTATGTGGTCTTGAAGATTACCTCCAACGCCTGGACTGTCCACTAAAACTGATATGTTCATTTGTTGGAGATGAGCTCGGGGTCCAATGCCAGAAAGCATTAAAAGCTGTAACGAATCATTAAAAAAACAATACTTAAAAATGTGACATATTCTTACAATACTAAGGTGCTTTTTTATAACAACCCAGATGATAGGAGCTGTCCAACTGATAATTTGGCAATGTAATATTTTCAAACAATGAAATATTTGAGTTTTATTTTGATAGATTGAGTTAGATTGAATGTTGGAATAACATTACCCAGTGCTAAGCCGTTTGTGATAAATATTATGCCATTTTGAATGGCATTCAAAAAGATGAATTCTATTATTTCAGAGAGATGGAGTCAGGATATCCTGCGGTAATTAGTATTACCAGCACAATAAATATAGTATAAAATATATAAATACAGTTTCAGAGGATTCGAATTAAATTATTTATTTATATTATTTTCATTTAAGGAAGAGGAAGAAAGGAAGGAAGAGACAGAGAGAAAGAAGAAAGGAGAGATTAAAAGAGAAAAGAGAGAGGTTGCAAGAGACACAGAGGGAGGGGGTGAGAGAGAAAAAGAGGGAATGGGGGAAAGAAAGGCAGTGATGAAGAGAGGGGAAAACAGGAATAGAGAATAAGAGAGCAGGAGGAGGAGGAGGAGGAGGAAGAGGAGGAGGAGGAGAAGGAGGAGGAGGAGGAGGAGGAGGAGGAGGATGAGGAGGAGGAGGAGTAGGTGGAGGAGTTTTGTGTGACCGGGGATGTCCTATATAAAATATATCAATGTTCTTACCTGAGGTGATTTAACTGCTCCCGCAGATAATATAATCTCTTTTCTAGCCGTGACTCTTCTTTCCCGGCCTCCCAATTTTGTAAAAATCACAGATCTAGCCACCTTTCTGCCATTCACATAATCAAACTCAATTTTATTCACGTGACTGTGCAGACTGACATGGATGTTCTTTCTGTCTCTTATTGGCCGAAGAAATGCTTTTGCCGTACTGCATCTGTCAACAATTCCAATTTCATTTCATTTATTGATACATAATTATTATTAGTTTGCTCTAACTTATAACATTGAGAGATTCTAGAAAACAACAAATACTCTTCATCAAATGTTATTCATCAAAGTGTCTTAAATATACAGTTTTAAATCAAGACCGTTATACCTAGAAAATATTGGAAAAGCACTTTGGCATTGTAAACGTTATTGATTGACATAATGTTTGCAATAGATGTTTAGAATACAAAGTTCAACAAAATATACAAAGTGACAATAATAATTAAATTGTATAAGTTATCCATAATGCATTATAAACATCTCTAATATTGTCTACCAGCTAATATTGGTCCAGCAAGATTAATTCTTTTTATTATCATCAAAAATCATCTGAGCAAATAATAATAAGCAAATTTCTAAGCAAATACAGTAATAATAATGAGGAAATTTCTGTTTATTATTAATTATGCTATTAAAAATGTACCTTGATTGAACTTCAATTTATTTATGATTATTTTATTGATTTAATATTAGTATACTGTAGGTTTTCCTATTTTAACTACTAGTATTACTATAATAATATTGTCAATGTTGTTGCACATGTAAAGTAATGGAAAGGTTAAATAATTATTGTCTCTTATATAGAGTTATTGGGACAATTGATACTTTTTTCAGTTATCGTACTATTATAAATCTCAAACATGAGATATATGAGTTTTGATTCAATAAATCTGTGATAATATAGTAACAAAATTCAAGTCCAATTATTCATTAAGAAAATTAATCGCATACACGATAAATGCTTAATATAGGTACTAACAAGCAGTCTTACATCACCCCATTCAGAGACTTCCTATCTTTTCTGGTGGAATAGATTGTGAAACTAAAATCCAATTTTGCTTCTGACACGTTTTGTGTTGTAACAGACAACAAAGTGAATCACTCGAGAAAGAAAACAATAGCAAAAGTGTTAAAAAATATGAGTAAATAATGCAAAAAACAATGTGTGAGAAGAATGGATCTTGCTGACAGCGGAAATGCGATATTAGTATCTGGGATCCAAAGTAGATTCAAACAATCAGCGATTTCTATTTGGCATCAAATTATTGCGAAACACGGAATTTTTGGTCTTAGGTTTTGGCCAGTAAGTGGTATGGATTGTCTGTGACGAATTAGAGTAATGAACAAACAGCGTCACAATAATCAGCTGATCAATTCTGACGATTTTGTCGAGAACGTGTTTTTGGATGATTTGATGAGCGGACGTGTGAACGTGTAGTTCACCTATAAAAAAAATCCACTTCAATTGAATGGCAGTTTTCCAAAATAAGCTTTCCGAGTTTTTACTGAATGGCAGCAGAATTCAGAAATAGCAAATAAAAAATGCTACGCCTCGGCATTACCCTCATCTCTATTCTCTGTTATTCCAAGGAATGATTTTGAAAATAAAATAACAAAGTGAATTTTAAGATCATGTACCCACCTCAATCCATTTCTAAGTGTACCATGTGATTTGAGAAAACCAGTCTGGTTCTCACCATTCACGTCCACTACTGAATATCCCATCTGGGTTCCAGCTTGCAAAAATGTATCAGCAATGAGAGAGTAGTATCGGAAATTTTCAACTGTTAAGTAGCCTCCAGTACCGTGATAGTCGGATTTCATCAGCTCTGGAACTCTCACATCCTCGGACTTCTTGAAGTAGGGCAGAACGTCTTTGTAACTCCATCCTGAAAATTTAAACTCCTGTAAAAAAACTGTTGTAACACGTATGTTTCTTATATATTATACGATCAATGTAGATTAAGAGCCTACGTATCAATTTCAGACTATTAAAATGGATTTACTTAAATAACCTTCTGTTCAAATTCGTTTTTTGTAATTAAAAATGATGACATAATATAATAATTTGAGAGAAATAATGGGATTAATAGAATATTATTACAACTATTTACTCCACTATTTAAAATTAGTTGATATGAAGTGAGTTTCTACAACACAGCAGATATTTTTTAATAGAATTTTCAAAGGGCAAAAGGTATTATAGGACAACGAACAACGATTATTTTTGTAGCATTATAGAATTATGCTTGGAGTTAAATTTTGAATTATTTTATGTGAAACAGAGCAATCAATTATCAGCCCTATTTTTTTAAAATAAATAGGAAGTTTGTAATGATTTTGAAAGATCATAATTATTAGAAATAGCCTAAGCTATTTCATTAAAATGAAGTCAGTATTCAATTCATCCAAAACAACTTATTACTCATCTGTTTCAAGTTTAAGATGGTACACATTGGATGAAAATGATAGATGATGATGGTGGAATATTTTGTACATTCTTGTATAATAATCTAGAATAATTATTTTAGTGCAATAATAGTAGCAATATCATCTAATTAAGTTATGTTCACTACACTCTTTAAATTTGATAATAGAGTGAAAAGCGTTGTCCCTGAAACATCCACCCAGTAAGTTACCGTTTCAAATTATTAAATTTGTTTATGGGTACTGTGTAAACACTCTTAGTGGGTGTGTTGAAAAGTTAAATACTTAGTACTTACTAGTAATAATAACTATTGTGATTGACAGTTGACCTTGAATAGAACCTCACATTGACCCCCCCCCCCTCACTGAACGGAGCTCTGTCCCCAGATATTGTGTATAAAGAGATGATCTAGCATCGAGGTAATATGAATTCGTTGATATTCTCCCTGATATACAGTGATATATTCTCCCTGTGATTGACAGTTGACCTTGAATAGAACCTCACATTGACCCTCCCCCTCACTGAACGGAGCTCTAACCCCAGATATTGTGTATAAAGAGCTGATCTAGCATCGAGGTAATATGAATTCGGTGATATTCTCCCTGATATAATTTGTATCTTTGGACACTGAAGAAGATATTTCATTTCAATAAGAAACTGAACTAACCTTTATTACCCAAAGCTGCCCAACGATCATAATCGTTCCTATTGCCACGTATATAAAGCATAGCATTCAACACCGATGATCCACCGATCACCTTTCCTCTCGGCCAAGAAGAACGATTTTCCTTCATTGCACCGCAGGCCTGGCCTGGCATCGGCTCTGTTTTGAACTCCCAATCCAGCGGCGACTTCTGCAGTGCTGGATACATCATGGGCAGATCAGAAAGCACATTCTCATCTCCTCCAGCCTCTAGCAGAAGCACCTTTATCAACACATAAACACACCAATAAATAAATCAATAGCTGAAGAATAACAAAAGTCGTTAAGTCACGTCAGAGACCCTGAACTGATCAGGAGTGACCTGAAAACTCTGACACCAGACCTGAGCCAGCCAGGTTACACGGATATTATTAACAACTTCGAATTGTGATTTTTTCAGTGATTAATAAAGTGTAATACATCAGTGAATATAGTATATTTCAATTCAACATTTGATTATTCCATAAAAAATTACAAGAGTTTCTTTGGTACATAATAAAAACACATTTTACAGCAAAACGGTTACTACCACTAGAAAAACATATTATAAAGCACTCTATAATATTATATTCTTCTAGAGCGCTGTGTATTATAGAATAAATTATGTAGCGCAATTTATAAAAAGACAAACTCAAACTCCGTTTTCACTCGTACACACTCTGTACCGTAGATCAGAATGATGTGTTCTTAGAACATTTTTATTTCTCAGTAGTATGTTACGCCTTGGTAATTTTTTCAAAGTCTCATTGCGCCTAGTCTGAAGTTTTATATAAAATAGGCAATACATTCAGGAAACGTGGAGTAAGTAATATTAGATAGTATTTGAATCGATGTTCAATTGTTCCCCGTATCATTTATTCAGATAGCCTACCGTTACTATGCCAGTTTGCTTGTCAATTTTTATATCAATAAATCTTTTAAAAAATTAAATGTAGTCTATAGTGCGATTCACGTCAAGAAGTCAGCATTGCTTAGGTGGGAGTTTGCTATCCTTGTTCAGCACAAGGCAGTTGCTGATGTCTCTATCGCACTGTGCATAGTTGCCACACTGTGCATTGTTGTCGCACACAGTCCCAACAAACACGTTTGGTGCAGTTTTCTCTTTCTCTCTCAATGAAACTTGGCAGCAATGCTCCTCATATAAGCAATGCTGACTTCTTGACATGAATCGCACTGTAGTTTCATATCTTATGACTATTACGCTATTTTATTTCGACTCAAATTGCTAATGAAAAAATTTAAAGACTTATGTTTACCGTCCAATCACCAATTTCCGACAGCCTATTAGCCACGACATTGCCGGCTGATCCTCCCCCAATCACAATGAAGTCATACTCTTTATGGATTCCAGCCACCGGACAATCTTTCACTTGATTGGGGCGGTCTTCAATATCCTGACGGTACAAATATATTGCCAATCTAATCAACATCACAAAACTGAAACTTGGTCCATAGGAAAGTGCGATACGTGTTTGAGAAATAGCTCGGAGGGAAGGAGGTGCCATCTTGCTCCTGAAAAAATAAAATATCCATTAAATAATATTAAAATAATCAAATAAATATAATTCTATCATAATTCAAAAAAATGTAATACTATTTCAAGAGATACTATAGCTTAATTTTAGATGATTCTGATCAGTAATTTAGAAAAGATATAAATCGATAATGTCAAATGGATAAAATTACAACAATATGTGTTTTATAAATAAATTATAATGTACTTTTTATTGAACTAGTATTTTGAAAATACCTACTTTGCATATTTTTCCAAGAGATAGTAGTTCAAAATATGATTATTCTAACAAGTAATATGAAAAAGGTGGAAATAATATGTCTTTCGATAAAACGAAAGAAATACAGAAAATCAAACTGGTTTTGTAACTTATTTCAGTTTGTTTTGCAAAATTTTGTATCCTCTTGTTTTTTGAAATATTATGATACAGTAATGAGATTACCTCTGTAATAATAATAAACTTATAACATAGTATGTGCAATCTATTTGAACAATATTTATAATGAATGTATATCATCATTGATGTATTCTATATGGTATTGTTGCAATTTCGGTTCTGGTAAAGTCTGGAATGATAAGAATTGTTACTTCACATCGAATCCAACAAGTCATACGTGACACACAGAAAAAACTCGCTACTCTTCATTGAACACTAGCCTAGATATACTTTCGGAACTCGGAACTGACCATTAAATTTAAAGGCTTAGTTGAACAGGGTAGTGGGCATTGTGTAATTTTATGTATGAAACAAAGAACAGTTGATACAAAACTGCAATATAGGCCTACATGGTGAAAAGTTGTTTTTTAACTCCAGAAACATGTTATTGTTCATAGAACAATTTCACAAGAAACAAGTAATTGAAAATAGTATTAAACAAGTGTGATGGTGTAAGAACTGAGCATTTCACAACAGAAAGCATCTAAATATATTAGGAAAAAGATTTCAAAAATTAAATCCATGAATGAGAATTTATGGAGCTTATTAATATAAATAATATCAGTACCGTATTGGAGTTATATTTCAGGTTTCTTTATTCAAGAATTGCCAAGGTCAGTCTTTTGTATTTAAAAAAAAAACATCAATCTCATTGTATTGAGTTATTATAATAAACAAATAGTAATTACTGTGATCAAATCCATTCAAATTGAGCAGGATGTATTTCATGTGCTACCGTACCGTATGTATTTAATTCAACAATTTACCGCGGTACCGTATGTATTGTGATTAGTAGGTGCCTTCTGAAAATCTATATATGTATATGTATTTGTGTATTATAATTGCTCAGATGAAAACAAAGAATATTTATGAACTAATAAACACAAAACAAACAAATGAAAATTTATTACCAAAAATTTATTTAAACAAATATAGTAATATGACAATGTAACGTTTGTATCGAATAACATTTTCATATCGCGAACCCTTCTCATCAATATTAAGCTCAAGGAGTAATACTTTTCTAATTCTTGAAGAGAAACCTACAATAATAGAATATGTTTTACACTGTCTCTTCATTAGTAGGTTTACTAGAGAAATACTTGTACTTCAGAGAATTTTTGACAATAATTATTTGAATAATATTTATGTTGATATGAATTGCAAAAATAAGATGAATTTGTTGTTAAAAAAATGTTGAACTCACTATTGGAAGAGTGTTAAGTTATATTCTGCACAGGTTGAAGCTGATGAACTCTTTTAAACGTTACTCCACACCGGTAATCAACTTGCATGAATGTAACTAACTGATGAACACGTATAGTTCAGCCTCAAAGCTACAACACTATGTGAGTAGACTAAAAATGTTTTCATTCAGCTTTAGCTGGCCTTAACTCTGAAAATGGTAACCTATAGGTTTCAATCAAACACGAACAATGGAAATTGTTAGTAAACTTCACGTACTGAGTCAATATATAATACGAGGAAACATCATTGTACACTGACCTCATAAAAACAAAATACTTTGAAAAGAGTCTTCATTTATTCACATTTTACGTTAGAAGCCAGAATTATTAACCTTCAATTTCAAGTTCAATGTTAGGCTTTACACTTTAATCGTAGAAAAAGATTATTTATATCGAATAAATTAAATGCGGTAATTAAGTTGTGATGGGTTTCCATTCAGACATATGATATTTCTAGATTTATGGATATAACTGTAGATTCATATAAGTTGTTGGCGAAATATATTTTACCAATAAAAATCAGTAGGTAATGATGATGCTTAAAGCACTTTTTATTTTTATATTCTAACCCGTATTTTTTCAATAAATTTAATAAGCTGATTTTCAAGTATATTATTGAGGTTTTCAAAACAATTAAACTCTTATAGTTCTGTCTTGTGTAAACTTAAAATGCATGTTAATGGTTGGCCTATGAATAACTCAGCAGGCTAACGCGCTCAAATATTTGAAAACTAGAAGTTTATGAAGTTTCATCAAATCTTTTCACGAAACAGTTTCATACTAAGGTTTTAATCTTTATGAAAAAATTGTTTTTCAAGTTTCTACCATCCTACGAATTAAAACATACATAGTAGGTCTATTGATATCAACTTTATCAATTAATCCACAATATTATTGTTTAATTATGGAAAATACTTCATTCTTTGTAAGATATAATAATTATATCTTATATGATAAATTATTTATCATGTAATTGATTTGATATTTTATTGAGAGAACGATTGCTATTGTCAACTATTCTAGAACTAGTTGTTAGAAGTATGACGTATCTACAAGTAGATCAAGTAAACAGTGAAGGCCAAAGACTTCAGAGATGTCAATAAACATTTATTTCCAGTATACTGGATTGATAAGGAAGTGATAAGGCAGATCATTTCCATCTGGATCAGTTATTATGAGCATGAGCATCGGTACGCCAGTAAGTTGAAATAAACTTGTGTCTCTTGTATGTGACATTTGATTAGACTAAAAAATTATATTCTGATCCATAAAAAATATGAGTTGCGTGCTTATTGATCATTTTTGTATGGAATAAATGCCGATTAGAACAAATTGATTCATTTCACAGTTGACATTTCACTCATACTGTAGAGGAGTTTTTTAATGAGTTTATCACTATAGCTTAGATCTAGAATTTTATGTGGAATAATTTTGTGAATAAGCTAATTTTTATATTACCGTAGAATATTAAAAAAAATAAATTACAGAGATAAGATTATAAATACGATGAGAGTGATGAAAAAAAATGTTGTCAATTTAAATTTAACATAAGGAATTAAATATTTTTCACATTTTGATAACACAATCCTGTAACTTTACTGTGTTTCACATGAACCATTATCCGTAATATACGGTATGTAGTAAGATAAATTGAAATAAGTAAGTTGATAAATGAGTAAAGTTAGGGAATGAAAAATAATGAAGGTTACTGAATAAGGCAGACTCACTCAAATCAAAGATCATAGCACCTCAACAACAGGGGCTTTGAAAAGTTATGAGTCTTATAATACAGGAGGTACAGCAATAACATTTATATTACATGCTCATTATGGATGAACAGTAGAATCAGCTGTTCTTGTTTTTCAAGTAGGCTACTTCTAAGTTTGATTGAACATGGGCCTGTTTCATGAAAATTTAGAAGTTCAGTAAAACAGGAAAAAAGCGTACACACACATTAGACATAAGTAGCTCGGTGTACCATGCAATAAGGTCTTGTGTGTGGTCACCTTTTTCCTGTTTTACAAGACTAATATTTATGAAACAGGCCTCTGGAGATGCATGTTTTGATTTTATTGAGAAAAAATTATGTACGGTACTTACCGAATAAAAATAATGAAAAGATTATTGAATGACGTCACACAGAATAAAAAATAAACCGATTTGAATTTGAATGGTTTGAATCATCTTCTACAATCATACATAATTTTAAAAAATCACAGCGACACTACTAAGAATGCCGACGAGAAAAAGAACCTACCTGTGAGTACAATAATGTTTAAAGTATTGGAAAAAAACAAACAATACACTACAGGTGGCAAATCCATACTAGAAGCGAGCCCGGAATTGTTTCCATTTACTTTTGATTGAATTTCATTGACAGTATAGTAAATAATTATTGATTTCGTAATTGAACTCTCTTACCTTTAGCACTCCTTTGGTGTAGGGTAACGCAAGGCCAACCTACTGCTGACAAGGCCCGTTATTGAGTAACTCTTGAGAATATCAAATACAGTACTAAATAGGTGTACTCTCACTTGAAATGCGAATAATAAATGTGAATATCTTTTTAAGAAAAAAGAAAACGCCATGTGTTATGCCAACGGAGTTCCTCTCCGTCAATTGTTCTAAATCACCCAACAGACGGAAAACATGTTTTTTCTAGTGTAGTGGAAAATCCACGAATTAACATCGAAATACTCCAGAGGAATAAATAAACCCATCAGCATAATAGTTTAGAATGGATTGTGCAAGATGTGAAATGCAAATTGGCATGTAAATATTATATCTAATAATAGTCTTTCTTAATTCAGTGAACCTGAAATTTAAATTAGTTTTATTAATAGCTATGTAACGGATATGAACAATCTTAACCACGGTATATTAAAGATCGAGATATAGTAAATATTTAAGAAGGTATTCATCTCCTTCTATACTGTGATCATAACCAGGTAAGAAGAGCAAGCCGAAGTTTTGGTATTTTCCAAAATTCACTTTGGTAAGTACCGTATTAATTTTTGCACATTAATGAAAAAAAAATATTTTCAGTGGTCGTGAAAATTTTTTCAATTTAATTCAATTTAATGTTATGCTTTACAGTATCTCATTCCATGAAATATAATTTTATTTGTTGAGTTTATGAATACAGCTTACTTTGTCAGGGAAGAATGATATTTATATAAGGCTATTGCAGAATAGTACGGTAACACTAGATATTATTTTTGTTAGAATTACGATCATAGAAAAGTGATATTATGTCAATTCAATATTCGTATTGAGAGATACTGTATTCATTATTAATTTCAGTCTGTTTCATAAAATTTATAAGTCCTGTATGGGAAAAATACGGACTCACACAATACGCATTAATTTATTACATATACGTCGTGCTATCCAGGTCTAACGTGTGACCGCATTTTTCCTGAATTACAGGACTTCTAAAATGATCATGAAACAGACCCCTGAAAAGCTTTGATCAAATCACAAAACAATTTATGCTGCGCTTGCCTTCGATTCTGTACTTAGCTTTCGAATATTGATTTATTTCAATTTCAAGAATAAATAGTAATTCTAATAACTAGAGATGGAACTGAATAAATTAATTGAACATCTGAAAATGGTATAAAATTCTATTTTATTGAAAAATAGCAGTTATAGAAACATACATGATAGAAAAATGCTTATGAGCAATAAAGTATCAACACAATGAACTAATCCTCTATAAAAAATACAGTGGTAATCTAAAGAGCGAATGCAGAGATACTTATAATTAAGTACAGTGAAACTTTATTTGAAATTATGCAAGTCTTTTCCAAGTTTAATCAGTCTTATTTTAAGAAAATGCAGATAATTAATTACAAGATAAATTTAAAGATAACGTTCATTTTCAGTACATTCTTCAATAATTTCTTTACCACAAGAAATATGTAAAAACGATATAAATGTTTTGCTTGAAAAAATTTCATTGTATTCAATAGCTGTTATTGTGCAAATTTCTCTTGAGTATTTATTATTCATAAAGTTTAATAAAACATTTACGTTTACAATAAAACAATAATATATGACAATGTTTCTAATCAGATGGAAAACAATAAAATCTTTTATAATATAACATTTATAAAAAAAATCCTTGTAATAACCTACAATAAAAAATTAATTCCAATCAATAAAATATTGATGAATATCAAACAATAATACATAAAATATTAATCAAATGTGGTATAAACAATAGTAATCCGGCAAGACAGCTTTATAATTCAATTACCCAATATTAACTGATTAATGGTGAGGCTAATTCCACGACAAATTCAAAATGAAGAAAATGCATAAAGGCTTGTTTTCACGATTCCAGTAGACGTTCAGGTTACCTAGAGGCAGAGGACGTACTGGAGGCAGGTTACCTGAAGCAGGTAAACTGAACCGTGAGACCACTTACTTGAACAGCTTACTGGCTTATTCAGGTTACCTGCCTCCCTACTGGCTTATCCAGTCGACCTGCCCAAGGAGTGGACTACTTGAACAGGTCGGTCTTTCCAACCAATCAAAATGCTTGTCTGTCACTGGAGGTGTTGAGGTTATGTTTGCTCTCAGGCAGTTCGTATTGTTCATTATGTTTTTACTGTTTGAATGATATAAATATCGCTTGTTAATATCAATATCAACGAAATATCGGATTCAAAATATCGACATTTATGCGTCATTACTGGCAATATTCTTTTTTGTCGTGTGACCAGAGCAGAGGCAGGCTGCCAGGCAGGTAACCTGCCTCTGCTTCCAGGCAGGTAACCTGCACGTCTACTGGAATCGTGAAACCAAGCCATAAGGCGATGAAGTCTGAAAGTTGGTCACACTATAACATAATTAAAAACTTTGGCTCATTAGGAACGTTGATCTCAATTTCTTACATGGTGAATCTTCCAAGAACTAAACACAAAGCAGTCGAATAATATGTCACAGCAATTTTGCATTGTTACAAAATCATCTTAAGAGCCCTTAATACAAATGGAAAAAATAATGAAATCAGACACTAAGCAGTTCACTCCTTCGGTTGCTATACAAGCTTTCAAGTTTTTCGGTAGCTAGAAATGGTGACAAATTAAAAATAAACATTGCTAGAAATGTTGCTGTACTGGAAATTTTATAACCACATATCAATATTTTCAGTTGAAGGTTAAAAGGAGTGGAAGTTGCTCCATGTTCATTGACATTGAAGTTTATACAGTAATTTATAATATTAATTAACATTAATGTAATAATTATAATAACAGTAATGTAATAATTAATTACATATTATGTTCAAAAATAATATTGAGAGAATAAAAGTACAAATTAGTTTGAAAAATTATTGAACTATTTCTGGTGAATACAGTTAGCAGTTACTAGTAAAATGATTGAGATGAAAGAATTGAGAATGCTTCACTAATCTTGATTTTACTATTATAGTCTGGCAACAGACAAAAGAGCCTCCAAAATAAGAACTCTACTGCGCAGAGAGAGCGCACGTTATGCAATGCAGCAGTTTATCACTAATCTTGTATCACTCTAGTGATACGATGCACGAAGGTTCTTTTGTCTGTTGCCAGACTATAACTCAAAAACCTATGCTCATCAGCGTCAGGCTCTTGTTGATATTATACTCAATTACAAAATAAGATACAATATAATTTTCACAAGAAAATTATAAAAATCACATAATCTGATTATAAAAAATAATAAAGAGCGTCCTATGTATAGAGCAATGAACTTGAACTGACATTCTACATGATAATAGCATTTTAGGTCAATAGTTATCTATTTTAACGTTAATCCGACTTTCCCAGGATAGAATTTTCTACTATTAAAGACCATTGTTGAAACGATTGCAACAATTATTTACTGTACGATAATACTGTATGAATGAATTTGATATGAATGAAATTTGACAGCAAAAATTGCACTATAACACCTACTTTCTAGATAAGGCACTGGTTTGTTGTGGAAAAATAGATAAGAATTGAATGTGGATTTGTAACACAGCTGGTTTCATCACGTCAATCAGAATTTCATCTGTTGTAACACCCAGCATTGCCGATCAGGGATGAAATTCGGATTGAAGTTTGTGAATCAAAGTCAGAGGGTGGTTATAGATTCAAATTATTGAAATCACTATTCAAATTGGGAAATAATAACACAGTATGTGCGACGGAAGGTGTGTGTTAGGTCAACTTTTGTTATTTCTATATAAATGATCTACCAACAAGCACACATTCTATTATTTTTGCAAACGATACATCTTTGTTGATTGAGAGTGAAACTGCAGATACACTAACAGCATTGAACATAGGCTACTTTAGATAGATTGAATCATTGGTTTATACTAAAATTCATTCATTTGAAAATTAATTAAGATAAAACGCAAATAAAGAAATTTAACACAAGGCGAAACATTCACGAAAATTATTTATATAAAAATAAGGAAACAACACCTGGAGATAAATAAAAATATTTTTGGAATGTCAATAGATGAACATTTGACATGTTTGCCTTATTACTAACATGGTCAACAAATTAACCAATGTTGCATTCGCCAAATCGCCATGAATATATAGCCGCAAGTACACATTTTAATGAAAGAAAAATAGCTTATCGTAGATACTATGAATCTGTTATTCGATATGGAATAATGTCTTATGGGGCACTACCAGTAATGAAGAAAAGTACTCATATTGCAAAAGCAGGTGATCGGGAACATGTGTGGTGTAATGAATTGAACAGAATAATATCAATCACTATTATTGAAAAGCTAAAACCACTTGACTTCCTTCTTTGTGTAAATATTAGATGTCATTTCAATTATAAAAATTATATATTTATTAATACATTTATCTAATTCTGTATTAATATTTACTCATTATTATAATTATTTATTTCAGTCAATTATGCGGGAGTCATGGTCGGAACGCGGGAATGATGCTAAGACCACGCCAACGCCTTGACCATTACCGAATGCTTGTATTCATGTGGACATCTTTGCATCTGCCGTGATTGTGCTACGCTGAATTGTGCTTGTCAGAAAGTACTTCACAGTCCCATTTGCAATTAATTTGCCAACAGTAATGTACTTTGAAATTAAGTGACTTAAATTAACTGTGACAGCGCATGACGTCTTGCTATATTACTTCATTTATCAGTGTCGAGTGGAGCTAAATCATGTAGGCTGACAAACCTGACTACAATAAAAGTTAAAAATTCAGGCTCAACTGTGCAAACTGATCGAAGATTCGTTCAGCTACTGAATCTGTAAATGACTGCAGACATAGCTATGACTAAGAATCAGTCAGCTGATCTTCAACTATGGAGGGGCCACACAGGCAGGACCCCTCAATCACACATGATCCCTAGTCTATGACTCAAGTAAAAACAGCACAGGATGCTGTCAAAAGATAAACTGTTTTGATAATAGATTTTGATGAATCCTCCATCCTGCTATCACAGCTACTGAGTATAAATACAATATATATATTTTTTTTGGAAATAGGAAATCATTACTCTTAATAAGACTCATGGGAAATAGTGTAAGTACTGTATAGCAAGAAATAATCTTTCATCCTATTAATATTTTTAGGCTGATACAAAAATTTTCTACATCATAGTGTAGCATAAAACCAGTGAATGAGTATTTACTAACAAATCTAACAACCTCCAAGTAATTCAACCTTCAAGTTAATCAATGTGAATTTATTTTAAGGTTTTCTTACTAGGTCGAGGGTTTACATGCAAGTATTTACTCGCGAAATAACCGGGTGCCCTAGAAACGCAAGTAAATGCTCGACTGACTCATCTTTTCCTATTCCTATGACGGATGAAAGCGATTCTGGGTGTGATAGTATAGCTATTTATGTAGCCCTATTAAAAGACTATGTTGTCAGAGCTAACCTCTCAGTTCAGTCAAAAACGATAGAAAACTATCATTCTATTTATTTTTTAAAATATTTTAGACAATAAGTATTCTAATTGTCTCTGGTTCAGTCATGTCGTCAAGTCTTGCCACCATGTTCTCAAACACAAACTTTCATTAGGCAGGCTTATCATTGTTTTGAAGATCAAATTGAACTAACAGGGTCTTGATACTTTTGTTCGTTTTAGAAACAGAATATTCATTGTGCAAACAACTGAGAGTGGTCAGGGAGAATGGATCATTTGAGAGGTTCCTCTTGGGATATCTGCCACAATGAAGATGGATTGCAACAAGCTCTAAAGCTTTTAAAAGAGGAATTATATGTATTGGGTTATCCTGCTATCCACAGTGACCCAACAGATTCAAGCAGAGTTGCCCTTGTGATAGATTCAATAAACTCTTCTTGGAGTCTCACAAGAGAAGTGATGCGGCACAGAACTGATAAGATAGACATGCAACATAATCAATCCAACCAATTACAGAGATATGAGCATTCACAGAAAGAGTTGACGAAACTTCAAAACAAAAACAGTGGAAAAATTGGTGGGAGAAAATCTTACTTTGAGAAGTTATCTCGAGAAACTTGGAAGAATAATTTACGATATCAATACAAGAATATCTTCTATGAAGAGCTCACATCTGAAAGAAGTGATGGATATAGGCCTACCTGACGTCTTATTCCAGTTGCGAGGAAATGGAAGAAGCAATGGACTCCTATTTTGGCTCCCTTGTTCAAAATATAGACACTACATTCAATGAGATATTTGAAGCAAGATATTAGCCCATTTTCCAGCGTCTGGGCATACATACAGTTTATGGACTGTATATTTTTGCATCATTACTGTATGTCAAGAAAAATGTGTCCACGTTCTCAAGGAGAGAGGAGGTCCACGCTTATGGTACACGAGGAAGGGGAAACTTGGATGTGCCACGCTGTCGTCTGTCAAGAGTGAAAGACTGTTTTCCAGTGCTGGCAATGAGAATGTTCAACTGCCTGCCACACACAGTGAAGGAGCGCCCATTTAACATGTTCAAGAACACCCTGTCAAGATGGCTCATCGGGAGAAGTTTCTACCGAATGGATGAGTTTTTCGCGGATGACTTTGCTGGTCTATGACGCTGCCATCTTTTAAAGTTACCGTATTTGTTTTAACTACTGACACGATCTATCCGGGAAACCCTGGTCTACGATCACGATATTGGATATTGGATACAAGACTACAGTGAACTCATAGCAATCAACAGTTAATCGTCACAAAATTCAATATTATAAAATAAGTTAATTATTTAAAAACGATTTATTTTTCATATAAGAGTACAATTCGGCAAGGAGATTCAGACTGACTATTCTCCCTCCTTGATGTTGTCCGGTGCGGAGGAACAATTGGAATGGCAGAGGACAGAGAAGAATGGAGGAGGCTAATCTACGAGGCAAAAAATCGAATGAGATTTGTGACGCCCCAGCAGTAAGTAAGTAAGTAAGTATTAAAAGACTATACGGTACTATCGCACTCAAATCAATGTTGCCCATGATTTCATGTGAAAAAGAGAAGGCATGTTTATCCGAACAATTTTCCAACAAATAATGCACAAATAAAGAAACTCTCAAATAAGTGGATTGGAGAAGGGTCGTTGTCACCTGATCTCAATGATGGCTGAGTGCAGTCCACAATTAAAACCGACAAAGACTGATAGTCTTCAAAGTTGGAAAATGGACTTTACTTGTTCTTACTCACCTCACCCATTATATCAAGATAAATTCTACCGTATTTATTAACAAAAGATTAAAAAACTGAGTACAGTGATAAAAATATAGCATCCAACACGAAGTTCACATGATTGATCACTAAATCAATACCTATGGTAACTTAATGCAAGACTATACACTCTCAATGGAAGAGATGAATACATTACTTATAAATGAATAAAAAGGAATAAAAAGGTAATATCAATTACACATGAATAAGCTTACTGTAATGATCAATTTCTTAATAAATAATTAAAAATATTATAATATCGATATAGATAATGCTAATAATTGAAGACTAAAATAATTTATATAGGACTTACTTTTGGTAAAAAACCACACATTCAATAGTTTGCAGTTATGATGGATATTAATCTTACAAATTCACATGGCTGGTAAAGGTATCTCATCTTAATTTATTGCTTTGTGACATCGCTTTACAGTGTAGAATAGAAATATATTCCACTTCAAAGTCATGAAAGTCCAAACTGCATTCATAATCACATATACTCCGTCGGGCCGTGTGTATTCTGAAATAGAAAATGCTTTATGAAGAATGTATCACTGAAAAGATTAGGGTAGGGGTCTCTTTCATTAAAATTTAGAAGCTCTGTAATAGAGGAACAGCTGACTTCCAAGTGCCTACACACTTGACGTGTAAATTTAAATAAATAGCACGTCTAGTAATAGAGCATTTCAGTTAGCTCCTACTCTGTTACAGGGTCAAATTTCTATGAATCAGTCCTCAATAGTACTTATCATCAGGATACATTAATTTTATCAACTAAAAAAAAGCATATTCATTATATTTACCAGTAAATGATCCCTGTACTACATAAATACGTACAGAGCTACTAATAAGCATTGGTCAACCACCAATAGCCCAAGTATTATCATTATTTTTTCTAATATGATCTATATTGACAGGAAATTTCATAGATTAAAATGATTAATTGGGCATTAAATTAGTGAATATATCCTAACGCTCAAATCTCAATCTAATTGACAAAAAGAGCATTGATATATATATTTTTTACAACTAGTGAAGGAAACAGCAGCAATTTAACAATCCAACAATGATTATTTGATTGCACAACGTTCAATTATGTATGAAATTTGGAAACTTGAAACTTTGGAAATACAACTTCAAGAAACAATTGGCGTTTCCGTACCTGAAATTTTAGATTTTAGATATAACCCTAATGGCGCGGTTTCACGATACCAGTAGACGTGTAGGTTACTGGCAGGGAGGTTGGTCATATGATCTTCCACTCTATATATACAAACAAATAGGGCAATGCACACTGACTGGTCTGCATTGCCCTATTTGTTTGTATATATAGAGTGGAAGATCATATGACCAACCTGCCTGCCAGTAACCTACACGTCTACTGGTATCGTGAAACGGCGCCATAAATGCCTCGAATGGCGTATGCCACTGGCAACGACCCATTGGTTGAGTCAAATCTTTGAAGAAGCGAATTTATTCTTCAAAGGTTTCTAGGGAGAAATTAATTTTAAGATTCTCCCTGACCATCATAATGTTTTAATGTAATATTCGAATTTAAATTTTATATTTTGATCAATAAATAATATTAACATTATTAATGTATATGCAATTCAATATATTTATTGTTCAAAAATGATAAATTAATCATGAGAGAGTGTGAAGAGAAAATATTTATAAATATAAATTCTTGGTACCTTTGTAGTATATGTAGCAGAAAAGATACCAGACCATAGCTCCAAACGAGATTAACCCTCCAAATACAGACAGATCCGTAATTGGTTGCAGGGTATCAAATGAGTGCCAATCTGCTATCCTTCTCTTCAGGATTAAATAGTTGAGTTGTACATTAGCAAGAGAGAAAACCAAAGCAGCTGCAGACCATATGCAGGCACCATATATCTTCATAAAAAAGAAGCATAATAAGGCGGTTAAGTTTACTGTAAGTCCTATGATTGAAGATAGGTAATGATAGCGGTCACCACCACACATTTTAGAAGTAAAGTTTTGGAACTGCTCAAACAGCAAGTAGATTAGAAGAGTCTAATCATTTATCAAATGACTAATACTGAACTATGAATCATACGATCAGGCGCTCAACCACACTTTGAGAAAACTACTAGGAATATCAACCGCACTACTGTTCTAATTGCACTAGTCTAGAAATGCTTTGCTTTAATTCTGCACTTCTGTAATTTACAGGAAATTAACAATAACTTTAAATCAGCAAGCAAACACAGTTTCTCTTTCGATTATGGATGTACTAGTACATCGGTCTCCTAACCTAAAGATCACAGTTCACTTAGATAACCTCAATAGAATTTCTTCTAATCCCTCGTTATTATTCCAACTTGATTGAGAAAATTATAGCCACTCAAATTGAGAAATTATAGCTCAAACTATTATGGATTTGTATTTTTTTTTTGAAAGCAATACTACTATCACAATCAGGCGGCACGCACAAGTACAGTACAAGGAAAATTTTAATATTGTTATTTGAAAAAAGGAATCAGCTGGATAAGCATCGATATTCGATGTTTGCAAAACATCGATGTTTTTTAAAAACATCGATGCTTTGGCCAACCATGTCAAGTGGTCGATGTTTTTCGACCAATCCATGTTTTCACCTTTCAGGTTTCCCGTTTCACCTTCTTTCAACAATGAAGATGTCTTAAAATTCAACTGGGTCACCACTGAGGTTATGATTTAAACGTCTTCTCTGTCGGCTTCCAGCTTGAAACTGATGAAAAAAGTTTCTTTGGTGTGGTTTTATTTGGACCAGGCTTATAACGGGTGCCCACCAAGGAGGGTAGTGGCGCAGTGCCACCACCCTCTAAAGAGAGGGTGGTGACAGTGCACCACTTAAATTTCTGGGGGGGGGGGGGGTTCGAAAAATAGGTAGTTTTAACGTTTTTTGGGCTGGAGGGGGTCAAAAATGAGTAGTATAGAGGTTTAGATGTTTTTTTGTAATATTTTATATCTAAGGACAAGCTATTAGACCCACAGTAACGATCTATAATATTGGAGTCTGACTAGATTAAACTGGAATCTTCTTTCAAGGTTCAAGGGAGCAATTGAGGGGGCTTGTTATCTAAGCTGTGTTTCATAAACAGAATTAATTCACCTTGAAGAAAATGTTAATAAATAGTGTTTGAAAAATCTTCAAATACTGTTTCAGACTCCCTTCCACTTGTAACTTTTTCTTTCTTTTTTTGTGAGATAAATAAATCTTACAATATGAAATACAAGAAGTTAATTTTTATACAATCTTGAATGCGTATGTGATAGATTTGATATGAACAGGCGTAGATCCACGCCTTTGGGGGAAGGGGAATCCCCCCCCTCCAAAATCGGGTTCCATCTTACACTAGATAGAATGCACTTTAGATGAGTTTTCCCATTTTCAACCACGATTATAAAGGCCTACAGCTTCTAAAATATATTAATTATTTGAAACTTTTCTGGGTGGAAATAATCGGACACTCTTTTTGGGAAATAATATCTGAAACGTTGAGAAATTCTTCAGTCTAGAAAGCGAAGGATGATGGTTTCACATATAGTACGATAGCCTACTGTTGGAGTACGGTACCTATTATTATTGTAGAATAAGCCTAGTCGTCCACTGGAACCGTTTTTGTCAGAAAGTGTCCGATGTTCGAACAGCTGGCCATTTGATTCAATATTAGCATTTCGGATGATCGGTCGTTTTCTGACAAAAACGACGGTTCTAGAGGAAGACCAGGCTAAATTCACAATGAATGGAACACTTATAAGGCTATGATATGAAATAGAATAGAAGATTCTATTCTATTCTTCTATGCTCAAAATTTCATGATTTATTTGCAACCAATTGTGAGATCTGTCCCAAAAATTTCAACTTTGGGCGCCCAAATCTCACTAACTAATGAGCAAAGCAAATTTATTATTACAGTATATTCTATATGACATTTTTCCTTTTTCTTATTTAATTTCCTCATATTACAAAATAATGATATTTTCACTTCTCACAATTATCGACAATTTTACGTAACGAGTTTTAAATATATTGATATCATTCTCTCAACCAGTCCATATTTGTGAATGAGCAATCATCACTTTCATTCTATAATAAAGCATTCCTTGAAGTTAGTGGATCCAAGAAATTTCTCCTACTCATATCCCATTTCTTCTTCAACTAAGCCTTTGATTCTTCCAAATTTCTGAAACTTAGACAGAACTTAACATGTCTGTTTCCTATCGGGCTGCTCGTTTATAATTTTCGCCACTACTTCGTATTCGATCCAACTAAAACTGTAGCCTCCTATTATCCTCATTATCCTGACCTGAGTGAGGAGTGAGCATTATCCTCACCAGAATAAATAATCTCTACAGAGTTTCTGTATTGGATTGAAAAATCTCAATATAAATTTCTAATAAACCTTCTGGCATGCAATATTTACAGTTCAGGAATGACTATATCACTCTATATTATGGTATGATATGAGTAACCAGTATCCAAATAAATCATACATGAATAAAATTTACAAATAAAATATATTTATTTTAAATCTATAGTTTTCTTACATAGAAACTAAACATCGTGGTGCTTATCAATATTAGATAAATTTACTTGATATATAACAGCCATTTACCATTAAGGTGATGAAATAAATACTAATACAGTATCAACATTCAAAATAATTAATAAACACCAATAATAATATGAATGGTAAAAGCGAGAATTTAGTTGTAAGTTTAGTGTTTACCATGATAGACAATAGAAAAGTTGTAGATATAAATATATGTTGAAAGTAAAAGTAGTTTTTCCTTGTAAATGTTGAGTGGGCCAGATTTCTACTACTATAGTTATCATAATACGTAAATAATCATTAGGAAGGTGCAGAAACTTATAATAAGTCCTAAAATAATTGAGTCCCTTCTTCTGCGAAGATTGATTCTCTGGAGAACGCCATTGATCAATGGAAAACGACTGGAAATGTCATGCATACGCATCTGCAATCTTTTGAGATTGAGCCTTTGTGAGACGAGATTGTCTCTTGTCTCTACGGCAATGCTGATCTGATCGTCCACTAATTTGTCAGACCTGAAAATGACAAAACACTGCTTAGCCTTAGAAGTATTGCTGGACATTCATCATAAAAATATAACACAATTATAATGTTGAGATGCCTCCACAATGGAAGCATTTTGAAAGCGCTTCCTAACAATAGCCGACAGGTGATAGGAAAATTCTACATTGAATCAGCTGTGCTTGATCGCAGACGGATAAAAGTAATAATTGTTTGATACTTGTTTTCCACCAACTCTTAAAAATGTGTCAGTGATCGCGTCCACTATAAACCATGCATAGCTGACTCAATTTACAATTTTTCCAACACATTACGGTTGTTTAATGTTAGCAAGAGCTTTAACCAGCTTCATTTATTAATGCACTCTTAGCTAGTTTACTTTATTCGGGCACTGGGTAAGAAACAGACATGACTTTATAGTAACTACAGTTCGAATGTCAATACATAAAATAATAAATAATTATTTATAGAATTTAAAAATAAATAGAGATATAATTTTAAATTAATACTCTACTCACAGCCTCAAGTGATCATATTCTTTAGCGTACAATTCCGATCGTCGATTCAAGCCAGAAGTAGTCTTGTATGCACTAAAAACAATAATATTTTCATTAATATGGAAGAGAAAATGTTTACAAATGTATAAGAAAATATTGTTGGAGTTTACTAAAGTAACATGATTTTTTAACAGTGCCAGTAGTTTATACAATTCTAAACGAATCATTCAAGAAAATAAAGTTTTAAAGCACTGCAATATTTGAAAATAAATGAGACCATTACTTTTGCAATCTTCATTAGATAGCTTCAATTGAACTTTAAAGCTTAAAATTTTCGAAGAAAATAAGTAAACTGTATGTTATTGTTCTAGAGCGTCCTGCCTTCAAATTAAATTGATTGGTATGGAATAAAATGCTTAATTTCAAACACTTGTTATAGTATGTAGTGAATCTCAATGAAACGTACAAACGTTGTGATCCTTGCAGGCTTTATCGTTCAACATTGAAATATAGTTCTTGGAAAAATAATTGGATCTATTGGAATGGAACTATTTGCAAAAGTGAGAAAAAAATTATATTAAAGAAAAATTCGATGCCCGGGATATACATAAACAATAACATACTTTACAGATATGAAAATAATATGTTTTTCAAACATCATCCCAAAATCCTAACACTGAATGGAACATTCCTTTAAAAATATCTACAATTATCTACTGAAAATTGAAAAAAAATTACATCTACTCACTCGATGTCATTTCTAACGCTGTGCAGTAGATCTTCCCTTTCCCGGCGGGCTCTGAAGTTTTGCTGTGTCTTTTTGAATTCCTGGGTGTAGTCTTGAAATATTTCTCGATGTCTTTGTAATGTGTGAACCATTCCAGCACCAGTACCATTCCCAGACTCTGTCATTCCCATTTCGCCAAGCTTATCGTTGATATTACTCAACTGAAATTGAAAGAGGATTTACATAGTTGCATCTCACTCACTTCTACTGGTAAAGTGAATTCCAATTCCCTCTCATATTCTGATGAACCAGATAACTTTTTAAATTTGTAGGTTATCATTCCTAATTATCCATTTCTACTTGCAGATGTAAGATGTCAAAACCTTCAGCATTTAGTATTGATCTGATTTCATAGATAACTTTGACAGATAATATTCATGATTGTACAATTTCCACAACTACACTAATTATTTTGTATTTGTAAATCAGAATAACGAAATTGGTTTGAATCGAAAAATACTTAAACTCATTTACTATTCTCACCTCTTCATAACTATAGAAAATTTAAAGATTTAGATGAGTTCCCCGTGAAAATTGAATTTATGGATTACATTCACATTTCGTAGAGCCAATTTGGCAATTATTTTAATAAAATTCTAGTCAGCTTCTCGCATTTGTATCAATTGGTTGAAGATTCTTAATGGAACAAAAGCCATTTACTAGAATATTTTAGAATGGAAAAGATAAATTTCGCTCATTAAAGTTGATAGACTTCTATAGAATCTTCATTAAAAATAATGAATAAGAATAATAACTACCATTGATAGAAGCTGTTCCAATTCTCTAACAGCCGTTTCAAATGTATGCTCGCCGGAGAGTAGTGGCTCAGTGTCACTGCAATAGGAAAAATAAATACAAATATCGCATTATTTTTTGAGAAGAGGTGCCAGTAAAAATACGGTAAAATATAACCGTAAAAACCAAAAGAGCTTGGTTAATTCATAAGACTGGACTATAAAATTTTTCTAACTGTACAAAGACTGATGATTGATTGTCAGACACTGCCTTTCAAGATCAATAATATACTATTTTACTGCAAGAATAGATGCAGTGTTGTTCCGAATTGAAAACTATTCATAAACTTATAAGTTATATCTAAACTCTTATATAGAGACATAAATTGAGATTCAGAGACATACCCTCCAGATTTCATGAAAGCTAGTCCTATTCCCAGTTTACTGAGAGCCACCAATTTTTGGTCGATTTCATTCTCATATCTCCTCGCTTGTTTTCTGAGATCTGAAAAAAATTATCATTTGAAATAGTAATAAGAATGACATGATATAACAAATAAATAATTATTCACAATAACAAATTTAATAAGAAAAAGATACTATAAAATAAACTCTGGTTGTAGTCAATTTATAAAAGGGGAATCTATAGCTTACTGCTTTGTAAAATTATAGAAGTAATTCTAATTCAATATGGATTCAATTTGGTTCATACAACCTACAATGAACGATCACTTTTTCAAGTACTGTCAATCGATCTCTAGATCAATACTCATTTTCCAAAAACAGGATTCCAGATTGCAACAAATTTAGGACGAAAGTAGAACTTTGGAATTCAAGTATTTAAATTTCTTTTTTAATAATTCATTATAATATATTTCTATCGTTTTCAAGAACATTTCTCCAATGCCTTTCCAGATGCTAAAGTACCAAACAAATCGACCATATATCTCGTTTGTTTCATCGTTTTCTCCATACAGGTAGCGTGAATGACCATAATCGTACCGGCCGACCAAGTATTTTGACTGACGACAACTGCAGACGATAAGTGAAACGTTCATTCGCTCCAAAAAGCTTCATTAACTTGAAAGAAAAATCAATAACACATTACAGCTTTTTCTGTTATCATTTTGATCACCCTGAATAGAATCTATAGCTTACTGCTTTGTAAAATTATAGAAGTAATTCTAATTCAATATGGATTCAATTTGGTTCATACAACCTACAATGAACGATCATCTTTTCAAGTACTGTCAATCGATCTCTAGATCAATACTCATTTACAATACTTATTAAACAATAGCCATTTAACGGAATCATAGGCTTACTCTTTTACATCATTTAAATTATATTCATATTATTCGTTTCAATACACACTATAAATTATTGGAATAATATAGGCCTACTTGAATTCGTACAGTCTATACCTCATAGTCTCCTTTGTTAATGATATCCAACAATTTTTCCGATTCAAGTAGATTTATTAAGTTAGACCAATTTCGTTCCATCTAGAGTAATAATTGAGGCACACTAACTGGATCGTAGTACTGTTATGAAGGCTCCAAGTTGGCAGTAACACATCTTGATTTGGAGAAAGCTGGATAATGTTCATTCATTGTACATTCATTGTAGACACGGAGCAATTCTTATTAGTTTCATAGTTCATAACAAGAGCCGGAAATATACTTGAGAGACAAGCTATTGAAGACTATTACAAGAAAATTGAAAGTTGACAACAGTTTGAAATCTCTACAGTAAATTAGGATTGACAGGATCACTTCCAAGTTCAGGTAAGAAAGTATCTGTCAATACGAATAAAAGTAAGACTGGTATGATATTTAAATCCATCTGCAATAGGTATAGAGAAACATAATTTTAATTTGACTTCCATCCTAAGGCCAGCAAAGATAGGTTATAGAAACTGGGTTTGTTTTGGAATGCATCCTACAATTGATTGTGGTGAGAATCCAACTGATCATTCATTATTGAGATGTTGCACAATAATTGTAACCTCAATCCAATTGGAAGGTAAACCTCATTCATGGGCATGGGCTAACAGAAGATACCGTGATAAGGAACTATAGCAGGATTAATTTAATTTGGCGAAAAACAGGCGATCAGTAGACTGCTTGAATTTGAAATTTCTGTAATATCAACGGTTTTCGAGTTATTAGAGAAACCAAATTTCAAATGGCTGCCATTTTGTTTTATGAATTTGAGAAATTGTCACAATTTTTTTGTAGCTTTGTCTAGTTGTCATAAAAGTTGGTGCAAAGTTTCAATGTCATGTTTAACCATTATTTAGAAAAAAATTGAGTGGAAAAACAAAATGGCGTCTAGAGGGGAAACGAAGAATTTTAGGACTCATGTTTAATGGAACTTTTTCATTATTTTGGTGTCAGGAATCAGTATGAGAAGTTTGGCAGATTCCTCCTGAAACACCCTGTATATCAAGGACCAATAACTAGAATCAGATTCATTTATTTGGCGCTTGGCATTAGATAAATAGAGCGATATTATTTCTTTGCCATCGTACTCTATGTCATCAGCAACGTCAAGAAATCATAACTATCTAATGCCAAGCGCCAAATTAAATGAATCTGATTAGGCCTACATAGGCTACAAATATGTCTGGCTTTGATTACTGGACTCACTGGAGCCTTTATATTCCAATATTATGGATTGGTTATGTACGGTATTCACATAACTGGCAAGTGGTCAGGGTAACGATACCGAATCATGGGCATGACTTGGCCAACATCATACATACCGTATTGTAAACAAACATTTTATTTGGATGATTCTTGAAAGAGTAATATTACTGGGCATAATGCAGTCTATCATGAAGCAACGAAGTTTCATAAAATAGCAGGGTATTTCGAAATATTTGTACGTCCCACACAGTGAACTGAAAAAACAGTGATCGTAGGTTAGATGATGCATCAATTTGCATTTATGAGTACAATGTCTTTTATTGCTTACCTTCCCAACTATTCATCTTGATCTATCGTGTTAATAAATCTGAAATGTCAAACAAATTATATAGCGCAGTGATTTAAACCATCACAACAATACGAATTAAGAAAGTACAGTTGTACACAGAACACAGAACAGACAGCAGTTAGGTTACGAATAGGGGAATAGCGAATACAGAAAATTGCACTTGCAAATCAGCTGATATTTTTAAATCAGCTGTTCTTGATCTTCAATTCAATTCACAACCATAACCTAAAAGCCGGAAATTTTGTTTAAGTTTTATGTAGATAATATTCATATTCTTTCAAATTGATAATGCATTTTATTTATCAGCGAAGTTAAAGTTCAATTCTTAACATTTTTTCTCCTCTATTTATCGAAGCTCCGTTCAAAGAACATTAATCTTTATAGGAAAAGCCGACGAGTTTAAATCTGTATTTATTCGTTATCTTGAAAGAGATAAGCTGCGTTGAATAATTTCCTATGAATATCATCGAAATAATAGTTCCATGCACTAATGTTGTACTCAGAGGTTTGAATATGCATAACGTCATCGAAAGTAGTGCGTTTTTCAAATTTATTTCTTGCTGAGTTTTAAATCCTGCTATACCGCTTTTTCAGCACGTGAGCTGTACTGTATTTATCAATTGCTCATAACATTTCTAGCCAATATCAATACTTTTGCAGGTGAATATCAATTTTAATACATATATTTTAATGTTCCTTCATTGTCCAATTATATTTTGTAAACAGAATTTTAGAATATACGTTTTTCAATCATTCCTTATAAATAGTCTACTATATTAGGAGATGAACTTTTGTAGTGGCTGAACTCTAATATAATTTATTCATGATGATTATAATTTAAATTCATATTTTGAACGGTATCTTCTTATCTATGCTCCAAACTATCCTATTGCCTTCACTGATTCACACCTACCTTTAGATTTTAAGGCGTCTCTGATCCATCATGTCACTGATGTTTCAATCATGCGATTTGTCCACAGAACGTGGAAACCAATTATTGTGTTAACTCATTGGACGCTGCAGCTTAAACTTTACTCGTTATCTGAGATTGCTGATAATACGTTATTCATAGCTGAAGTAAATTGATAACCTTCATACTTACTTACTTCATACTTCTTCTATCCGTCATGACCAGAATCTGGATTGACTGTGTGGACCTAACTTGGTCCTTGTCATATGGGATGACACATAGTTTGTCAAACACTTATTATTGTTCAATATGTAAAAACATATTCGTCCCAACATTTAAAAACTTGATCAAGATGGCCTTGCTGGCATTTCTCAAACTCAGATATCACTTTTGTTTGCTTCAAAGTATTCCTTCACCGAGTAGAATGGAGACTCCCTCAGCCATTTCTTGATTCTGGCTCTGAAGCTCCTGCCATCAAGGCTCCTCACTCCATCCGGCAGTGCATTGAAGATTCTCAAGGCTAGAACCGAGAAAAAATCCCTTTTCTTACTAAGTCTGCAGAAAGAAATGTCAATCTTCACTTTTCCTCTGGTGTTATACAAATGCATGTCCGCTCATCGAAATGTAGAAATGTCACTCTGGAGAGGTTCAGGCAGATGTTGTCAATGTGACTACTCCAGCCAATTCTGTGACCACTCCTCCAATGAACAAAAATATAGGCCCACCATAATTTTCAGAAATCGCACCTCACCTCATCTGGAAGTATAGTACATGTTTTTGTAGTTCAAGTTTAGATTCATGCTTGAATCATGTTTAGAAGCATCATTCTAAAAAAAATCAAAAATTTTGATAGAAATACAAATTTTTATCACTCTTTACATTATTATCAAGAAGGTAAACTCTGTTGATAATTCATCCATAGAAGTGAGTACACTCTATAAATTAAAAAAATCTAAAGTAATCTATTCTTTCAATAATTTCAGTAATGGATCGTTTAGGAAGAGCCGTTCTCCTTAGCTCTACTTTCCTTAAGCTTCAAAATACAGTAAGTAATATTTAATTAATTTCAAATGGGTAGTTTTAAGACTGTTTCAGTTATCAGTAATAATAATTTCTAGTTAACTTAATAATAATTACAACTTTCTCACTATTAATTGTTCTAATAGCTGTTGATTATGAGAATCATCGAATTCTATCCATAATAGGCGATGTAATAGTGTTTTATCAGCCTACTAACTAGATGCCACCCGTGCTTCGCAATGGAGCACAAAACAAATCTATATTGAATTCTACTCTTTTGTGTGTATCAAAGATATAATTTAATATTTCAGTGGATTAGTCCTTTAAAATGTTGTATTATATATATATATATTATACTGAAATATATATACATATAAATCTTTCTTCTGATGTATTTTGCGATATACAATCATGGTCAATCGGTTGAGCAGACCTCGCCTCGTTGAAAAATTAGTCCTCCAATTCTAAATTCACTACATGGAAGTATAATATTACTAGATTTTTCTACTTAATTTTTCAACTAACTTATATTTTGTATTTTTCAGCATATTAGACAACCAGTACGTTATTTGAATCTATTGGAGTGTGACAGCAAGTCACTATTGAAGAAATATGGTGTATGTGTTCAAGATTTTAGAATAGTCGAAAAACCAGAAGATCTTGCCGGAATTAAACGAGAATTCAGTAAGTTTTCTATCATCTTCCAATGCAAAGACAAAAAATTTTCAGAATTATCAATGTATTTCTAGATAAACGTGTATTCTAGATTATTCCTTTCTGAGAAAGCTATGCATTTTTAATATTAGAATTCATAGAATGTCATGAATTCTTCTTTTATTTATTATTATTATTATTATTATTATTATTATTATTATTATTAGCGTATGCCATAACTGGTGGGGAGTCCCATAAGGAAGTTCCAAAATAACCTCAATGTTCCTCGATGGGAAATTGTTGTAGTTCTTGCTAAAATCCACTGAAATTTACATTTTTGAAAGTTCTTCTGATTTAGAATATTCCAAAACACAAAAAATATCACCAAAATCACTAATAACTTTTATAAAATATAGAATTTTGAAGAAAATTTATAGCACACAGAATTTTAGCTATAAAATTATTATTTGTTTTATTTATTTATAAGCAACAAAAGAAAATTTGAAATCATTATCAAAATTATGGAAAGAAGATGTTTTGGACTTTGTGACTGTGTTTTTACCATATGAGTGAATTTTGTACTTTCTTGAATAAATAAGCAAAACAACGATTCATTTAGAATCAACTTCTGACACAGTGTCTGGTGAGATGTTGTGTTTAACATCTACAAACTTTTAGTTTCTTAGTACACTGAAGATGGCACAATGATGCCGAAACATGTTTGTAAAGTCTACCAAATACAGTGATATTTTTTGACTACATCCTAGTGTTTTCATTATGTATGATACATTTAGAATTAGTTTATTCAGTCACATTAATTTCGAATGGAGTGTTCATCGATAAAAGTTGCAAGCCCTTCATATTTATTGTAATGCCATTATTGAATGTTATTGTATTGTTGCAAAAAATTATGTTTGTTAATAATTGTATATAGGCTATGTATTGCATTGTTTGTTTGATTAATGCTGAAATTGACCATTTAGATCATTTCATGCTCATGTACTATCTGGTGTGAATTTTATATCAAGAAGAAAAATGATGAGCGCTTTTTATATCAAGAAGAAAAATGATGAGCGTTTTTTAGCTCATTCAACACTTTGATTTCCACCTGCATTGAAATATTTCTTGGTCATCATTGGTTTTCGTTCAATTAATTATAAAATATTATAATTCTCTTCCTATATCTGCAGAAGTCAACGAGTATGTGGTAAAGGCACAAATATTGGCTGGAGGTAGAGGTCTTGGAGTATTTGATAACAAATTCAAAGGCGGTGTACATCTTACCAAAAAGTAAGTTGAGCCATGATATTAATTAGGGTTAAATTAATTCTAAGGTTGAGGTGCTCGATAACATCAAATTTCTTGGAACTGTTTTTCAACAATAAGGTACAATATTGTTACTTTATTAGGATAAATAAGATTCTCTTATTGGTTCATTAGGCATTGTACCACTTTGTATTTATTATCTCTCATTCATCAATCCCTTCCAGTGAATTATTAGTTCGCAAACTTCTAGCTTAGCAGATGTGTTCTTGAGTAAGTTACTCATGCACTATATCAATCCTGGCCTTTCAAGAGAAAAATATGTGCTGTGTGGTTCATTCATTTTCATACTAAGAAGTTAATTATTCATTATTTGTTTCCAATTGCTTCAAATCTACTTGTAATAGTTACTGTTGTCATTGGCTCACCAAATTAAACATCTATGTTGAAAACATTACGTGAATCACATGAAAAATATTGTTTCAAGGACACAAAATAAATAATGATGGGATCAAATCAATCACTGACGAATGTTCGGTACACTCCAAACAACAACATTTTATTAAATATTGATTCATCTATTATGAGGATGTTCATGTACTCTTGATATTCTGAATCGTAGTTTGAAATTTTTTGGCTCATTTTTCAAATCGTAAGCTGATCAATGATGGATATTCTCCTAGTTTGATAATATTTTCAAAAATCAATTGAGTATTGAGCGATTAATTTGTATATTGTGGAACCTTTGCACAAATTAATTGATGGATGAAATTTTAGATTATTAAAATTATCTGTGAAAATTACTGTAAATTTTTCTTTCATTAACGAATTCTTGCTTTTGATTGTTTGTATCCAATATTTATTTTTCAGACCAGAGAAACTTGATGAAATGGTGGACAATATGCTTTTACATAGACTTATAACTAAACAGACGCCAAAAAATGGAATATTGGTCAAGAAATTGATGATAGCCGAGTCTGTTGATATTAAAAGAGAAACTTACTTCTGTTTACTGCTGGACAGGTATTTTTTAAAATCAACTTTATTGTACTGTAATCATATTAAGTTGAATCTATCTCAGATTAAAAACAAATTTCTCCAACATATTACATAATTTCTCATCATATGTCAGATGAATTGATACATAATTGT
Organism: Laodelphax striatellus; assembly: GCA_017141395.1. NCBI lineage: Eukaryota > Metazoa > Arthropoda > Insecta > Hemiptera > Delphacidae > Laodelphax > Laodelphax striatellus. The sequence continues at coordinate 4,869,072 of CM029544.1, forward strand.
ATATACTATCCATATTATAAAGGGATGATGTATACGGAACTATCATCAATCATTTAGTGGATTGAAGTAATCTTAGATTGCATTTTTATTACTATTTCAATTAATGATTTGTTAATCCTTCTTTAAAAATTCAAAAGCGATTTTGAGATTGAAGGCATGTCAAGAATCAATTGAACTCCATTCTACATGGCCTGTCAATAAAGTTTTAAGACTTCATTGCATTATTAAAATCTGTAATAATTAGTATGAACTATTACTCACTTTAGTGGAGTCTTTCGAACTCTGGGTCCATCATCGACATTGGATTTCAAGGTTGATGGAATTAACTACAATTTAATTTATTTCAAATCATAATTACAGTTTATATCATCTATATAAACTTGTTGTTTTAATAATTCTCATTTGCAGACAGCACAATGGGCCAGTTATAATAGCATCTCCAGCTGGAGGAACTGATATAGAAGATGTCGCTAAGAAAACGCCTGAATTGATTAAAACTTTTCCCATAGATATTATGGAAGGACTAACGGACAAAACAGCTGATCAAGTCGCTACATTTTTGGGATTCAAGGGTGACTTCCATACCAAGGTTAGTTAGCTCTTCTGAGTATCTATTAATATTTCTACTGAGTAGCCTATCTACTTATATTTCTAAAGAGCACGAGTAGAAAAAAATTATCTTTAACCTGCTTTCCCGCGCACGAACCGTCATTTTCCGTTATGTGTTTGCACTTTGTTGTTTTATGGAGGGCATTAAGATGAACTGTCTGGTTAAAGTTTTTACTACTATAATTTGCTATTGTGTATGTGAAGGAGCTTCCAGTTTTGTCTCAGTTGGCTCTCATTAATAGTGACGATCATTAATAACCATTGGCGGCTGGCGAGTTGAAGTATTGGGGGTGCTGCAGTGGAAAATTGAGGTAAAAAGAATGTATTTAGAAACATTTATGACCTCCTCTAACGATTGGACACAGAAAACAAAATGAATTGATTTTATTTGTATGAAGCATGAGCTTATACAGAGAGTTGCAATTTCTAACATGCGATTACATAACAGTGGAATATTGATACAGTTCAATGAAACAAGCAAACAGAAAACAAAATGACGTATTTCTAGATTTATAGCCACAAAGCCAGAAAAATTTGTTGTAAAATCACTCAGTATTGGAGGATCTGATAAACTAGTTATAATATTAAGTCCTTATTTTTTGTTATATCAAAATGTCATTTGTACTTGTTTCTGCCACATTATCAAAAACCAAAAGAAAATTGAACAAACGCAATAAACCTCGAAGAAACTGAACAAGACGAAATAATACTGATACAAAAAACTACGAACAGATTGCATAAACGACACAGCTGACATGTCGTTGAATTACGAGCAAAATCGATTGTAGTCTATGTCTATGAGATACGTATGTTATATTCATGACATGATTTTTTATGACATACTTATTTATATCTTATTCTACTCAAATTAATATTTGTTTCAATTCAATTATGTGTATGCTTACTAAAGCATAATAATACTGGACTATGGTTGTTTTCAAAGAAGGATCTCACTGGAAGACAGTGTTTGATCAATAGTAAAACCATGATACCAACGTTAAATAATTATACGAACGATTCAATACGAATGTCAAAACTTATCTTGCCTGTCAAATTTTGTATATTCTTTAACGTTTCTCTTGTTTGTTTGTCTCTTGTTTCTTTAACGTTTTATTGTTTATACTTTGACAGGCTGTTGCGGAGTTGAAATCTCTGTGGAAATTCTTTCTAAAAGTCGATGCCACTCAGTTGGAAATCAATCCTCTGGTTGAAACCGAGGCTAAGACCGTAGTATCAGTGGATGCTAAAATACAGTTCGATGATAATGCAGCATTCCGACAGAAGGACATTTTTCAACTGCATGAAACTGGAGAGATGGATCCTCGTGAAAACGAAGCACAAAAACATAATCTCAACTATGTTGGTCTTGATGGAAATATTGGCTGTCTTGGTGAGTATTATAATGTTTTTTTTTCCAACATTTATCCTGTCTTATAGTACATTTATCCTATTATAGCATCACCATTCATTTTTATTTCATTTTGTTTTGGAAAAATATCGCCAGGACTTGGAATGACATCACCAATTAGTATAGTAATAACTATTAAAAAGTTCATCGATGATATTTTAAAGAAATGTACGATTCCAAAGTCTGATTCCCACCTTGAGCAGACTCCGTACTAACTTAATTCCACTTGCAATAACGTAATTGAAGCTCTTCCACTATTTAGTAATGAGTGGAAGAGAGATTTGAAGGGTCTGCTGTGTGCAATAATAGTTGCTAAGAATCCCCTTCACTTAACAGCTGATAAAATTTAATTAATATATAATATCATCCTTGTTTATTGTTGGTGATTTTCACAACATTGTACAATGCATATAAATAACGGTAGATTGCTTGAAAGCTGATCAAATCCAACCGCCATAAAATAAAGTCATTTAAATGACGGAGATAAATTGTGTTCTCGTTGCATTGATTCCATCAACTGTCGACATTTTACGGCAGGTAAACGTAATTGGCTTCCGTGCAATCGACTGTTAGAGAAGTATTCTAGTTCCACCTTTCCTGATTTTCATTCCAATTTCAGGAAGCATTGTGAGTAAGCTCCATGTTATGATGCATATTTGCTGAAACTGACCATTATTGATTAACGAAATATGAAAATTAATAATAAAATATACGAGTATAATCAAAGATGAACGATGTGTTTCATCAGTGCTGGCCAATAGCATGAGTCCGTCACGCATGTTATTGTCTTAACTCTATTATTAGGATTTTTTACTTTCCAATTCTTACTATTCTGTGTAATTTATTGATGAATTGTTTTATAGTCAATGGCGCTGGCTTAGCAATGGCCACAATGGACATTATAAAATTGCATGGAGGAGAACCAGCTAATTTCTTGGACGTGGGAGGTGGGGTAACTGAAGACCAGGTTCTTCATGCCTTCACTATTCTTACATCAGGTATGTGATACATTTTTTGTACTTCCTTATAAATACAGGGTGACACACGGGAGACGGAAACTCAGTTAAAAAAAGTTATTTGTGAAAAATAATGTTGTCAAGGTGATGTCCATCATTTCGAATGCAGGACTCAAGTCTCTTCTCAAAATCCTCCATCACACGGACTAAAATCTCTGCAGGGATGGCAGCAATTTCTTGAATGATTGCAATCTGTGAAATTATTTTTCACAAATAACTTTAACTGAAATGGCAAATAATGAGCTTTGATTTTGTGTAAATAAAAGCTAATTTGACCAATTATCTATCAATACATATCAATTTTTTTGCGAATAAGTTTTAAAACCCTGTTTTGTTACTGAGTTTTCACTCACCGTTTGAAACTTGCAAGCTGCGTACCAGTACTTATATCCATGGTACTGGATAGTTTATTCATGACACTGACATCAACCAACAACCAGAAAGTATGCACATTTTAACTCTCAATTTGAATTTATTTTTTCAGATAACAATGTTAAATCGATCCTGGTGAATGTGTTTGGTGGAATTGTCAATTGTGCCATTATAGCTCAAGGAATAATCAATGCTTCCAAATCTATTAAACTGAAAGTTCCTTTGACTGTTCGTCTGGAAGGTGAGATACCGTACATATCCATAGATATGTCCTATACATCTATTAATAGTTACATAGAAGTTATGGTTTCAGTGTATTCTCCTGTTCTTTAGGATTATTTCGTTTTTTTCTACATTTTTCAAAAATATTTTTCATTTAATACAATATAGTCTCACGAATGATTATTTAAAAAAAAAGAAATTTTCAATTAATAGAAGAAACATTACTATGGTGGAATAATATTATTAATTCTATACTGAGACAGTAGAGGAGAAATTAGAAATTTATGTACATAATTTTACTTATGCAATTCTTTATAATTTTCAGGCACGAACGTTTCAGAAGGAAAGAGACTTCTAGAACAATCAGGCTTACCAATTAAATTTGCACCTGATCTAGAAGAAGCTGCCAAATCAGCTGTTTCAAGCCTTAGTAAAACGTAACAATTAAAACTTCTAATCTTATCTTGTTCTGTTTTCATCTGTGAAATGAGATAGTTTCGAATCTTTCAGTCAGACTAAACTATCAATAATAACCCACCAACAACTCAGGAAAGTATGTTGAACTAGCAATAATATTATCAATGCCTTGTAGTTATTTAGTATCAATTGAGAGTAATGTTATCAATGCTGTTACGCTTTTCTACTTTTTTAAAAACTGTTGAATTGTTGATTAATGGATAATCCAAGTAAAACTATTGTAAGATGCCAAACATGTTGTGTATTAATTTGTCACTCCCAATTCATAAGCATTTACTTAACTTTATGTCTCTTTTACACGTTGCAAGAGGAGAAGCAAGTTGATTTGGACTTTTATTTGGAGTTGGGTGGACTTTTACTAGCTAATTGCAAATGTTCTTCGAACGTGCGAGTCGAATACAAGTAAAAAAAGGACAATGAAGTTCACACGTTGCAAGCAAGTAGCTGACGCTAGTCCACCTGTGCAACTCAACTTGCCTGTTTACTTGCAACGTGAAAACGCGGCATTAATTTGGTTTAAACAGCTTGTTTGTTAACTATGTGTGACAAACTGTCATATCCTAAAAGTGATAAATCCTGGTATTTAGTTGTATTAGAAACATCACAAAGGTAGACAATGAAAGGAAATTTTATTTCCCGAAATTTACGATGCTCACGTCGAATGGTAACGTCTGAAAATCATTACAATGAAGTAATTGAACAACGAGCACTTGACCAAAACTGTTGCAACAACAAATTGGACTTTGTCCGAAATAGGTCGTGGCGTGGATTATAGTGATCTGAAATGCTATTCTTTTGTATTAAAAGTCAATATTTTGAAATGCAATTGGGAAAATAAATAATATTTGTAACATATTATTGAAGTGAATTGATTCATAGTTGAATTGCAAATTTGGAGTCCTAATATTATTAGTAACGCATTAACTTGTTTAGCCTTCTTTTTTATGAAGGCCCTATTATAATTTTAAATCAATCGTTAACTTTAAAAGTGCGCCTAGCGTGTTATCACGACAAGTTATTGTTACATACTGCTTGAATATCAGCCATCTCATTGCCAAAATTATTCGTATATTCATAAGAAGTTCAATTTATGTTAGTATAATTTGATTTGTTTCTACTAAAAAACTATACATTCCTCTTATTCTATTGTTGTATGCAAACAACTTTTATTAGCCTATATTATACAATAATAAGAATAATAATACCTAGGTACTAGTAAGAATCTACATTAGTATATTCTTACACGAGTATTCTGCTCTTATACTAGAACTAGATGATAGATCAGTTTTCAAGCTAATCAAAGTAAGTTTACTTAGAATTAGACAGTTTACATCTTAATAGACACTGAAAAATTGCTACTTATTAAGTGGCTTCATCTAGCGTTCAAAATTACCTTTTAATGTTGCCAAGTCTCACATAAAAAGTAAAATGATTTGCTTCAATTCTTATTTTGGGATTAGAGTAAGTTCGTTGACGCGTATAGAAGTGTGATATCACCTCACATTAGCTTAATCATCTGTAATTATCATTACATATAGAGTTGAAAAATCATAATTCCAACTATTACAAAATTAAGTAATGGTATTAATATGAGATTATTGCAGTTACTTCACTTTAATAACACAGTAAACTCAGAACTATTTATAACACCTTTCAACAGTAATTGATCAATCACTGATAACCGCATAGAAGATTTTAACACGATAAAAATAAAATATAAAAAGGATTTGAAGAATTTGGCTCATTAATGTTTCCTTTGAAATGTGGTAAATGATAAAATACGGTATTTAAATTCGAATAATTCACAATATTATCTGCTAATCGCCCTGTTTGAACTTATCAAAGCTTTTGACTGCTATTTTTAATTTGTGACATTTTTTCTTCTAAATCAGATCCTGCAACCTCAACATTGAGGAAAAATCTCTAATCAAGTCTATACCATCATCCACAAGTCATCTGGTAAAGCTCTAGGAACAATGCTCCATAATTCTAGTTTGTTTGTTGCTTATCGATCTCAAATTTTGAGTTGAATCCATATATACGTTTAGAAGTTTTTGTTTCTGTCATGTAAATTATGATAATTGTTTGTATACAGATTTTCAACTCAGATTATTAGTATGCATATTTTAAAATGGTATATTATTTATCCTTTGCATTAAATAAATCATGAGCGCTTTTACCCTGTCGTTTTTCAAATTGATAGTTGGCAAACACTATTAAATTTCAGGAAAATTCCTAACTCTTCCCACATTGTAATACTGTATGAGGTTTATGAATGAATTGATGAATACAATAAATTACAGTACTTATTAATCAATCAATTAGGCCTATTCAATAATTATCTCACACACATACCTAATTGAAAAAAATCGGCAAACGTGACATCATTCAATTTCCAATCTCTCAACTCAAAACAATTTATGTTAATTATTCACGTCAAGAGCCGATAATAGTTTACTTGAATTGAATGAAAATCGAGTGTTTCAATATTTGAATATATTTTTAAATATTTGAATTTTTCCTGTCTTTTAAAATATTGTAGACCAAAATTATAAAGTTCAAATCATGATTGATGAATTGCAAAAAATATATGATTATTGCAATTTCCAATTTATATTATGAGAATTTGGATAAATCATGGAAAATTTTTCATTTCAGAGAAAGATATTTTGAACATATCTATGAATGAGTCATATAATAGGAATGAACTTTGCTGGTTATGTTACTGAGACGTAATAGAGACGGGGAAATTCCACAATGAAGCCATCCAATGAACAAGCTCACAAAATGTTTTTCCAAATCTATTACTTGATGATAGGGCAAAGATTCGTATGTATTTTCCCCCAATTATTTTCTTGAATTATTCAAAGTACGCTTGTGAAGCAATATCAAACTCTATTGAAAATCATAGACATGCAGGTGTCATTTAAGATGAATTATCTGATAATAAAAATGTACTTTCCAAGAATCAATGTAATTTTCGCCTGAATTGTTTTTGTGGAAAATCGGTGAATGGCTCGCAATTTCTTTTGATAACAATAGGTAGTAGAAACAAAGCTGATTCAAATTAATAAGAATGGATCAATTAAATGTAATAGTCCAATTCCTGATATCGTCGCGTTATTTAACCTTAGCGTTATTAGCCTTATAATACGTAATGGTAATAGATCTTATCTTCAAGTGTGGACTTGAATTCTGTATTCCCACCCGGTGAGCCCCCGGCCCCCTTATGGGGTGCTCCTGTGCCAAATTAAATGAATATACCTATATTTCTTCAATTATTCATGACGATAAGAAGTGCAATTATTTGCATTTTGAAGGCTTTGCAAAGAGTTATATAAAGTACAAATAAAGTTAAAAAATGATAATTGAAGTATATAGAAAATTTTTGAAATATTACTTTTAAAAATTAAATTTTATGCTTCATTCTGTCTATCTAAAGTCTTAATACAATAAAAATAATAAAAAAGTATAAAGTTATCAAATAATTCCTTGTTCTTGTTTACTATATTACTTTTTGTTAATTTGAGCTGTCTATTGTATATTTTGTTCCCAACTGGTTTTATAAAAAAAATATTATTATTGAGAAATATGTACTTATAACCGAAAGTGGAATTAATAACATATTTTATTTGTTCTGTATGAAAACCTTCGTCTCAGTTTTGGGCTATAATACCAAACTTACTAAACTAAACTTTGAAGGAATGATCTCATATTTACTATTCATTCATCTATATCTGAGTTTGCACTTTGCAGCGAGAAAGTGCCTGTTTATGTTTTGCTTTCCCATTTTGTAAACAGCATGACTAATCTAAATTCGTATAGTTTCTTGACTTGATTTCTTATCAGCTGTGGGTAAGTCGTTGTAGCCATTATGGGTTGAACGACACAACATAATGTATATTCAAAATTGAGACTGTTGAACTTCAAGCACAATGACATTTTAAAAAAATCCTTCCACATTTCTCTAGCAACAAAATAAATCGAAATGAAAATTTCCAAGTATTTATTCTTCAGGTGGTTAGGGATTTCTTGAAAATTGTCACCATGACATGCGAAATTATGAAAAACTTTAATATTATGGAAAAAATGAAATATTGATAAAATATTTCTACAAATTGAAAGAAGGTGAAGTGTACCATGCCCGCTTGTCTTTAGAATTAGAATATGAATAATTTAACCTATTGTTGATTAAGTTATTAAAGTTTTTCTGAATAATTTCGTCACTCATTCAAAAGATTTTACACACATGCTCAAGTGAGAATCATTATTTTATGAATTTTACTTAACAAACATTTTTTATCTAAACGATTCTGATCTTTCCATTCCTCCTCAAGGGTTTCTAGGGTTGAAAAACGAGTGAAACATTCCTTTTAAATTAATTGCCTAGATGGCAACAATTATTATGGCCAGTTAAACTTCTCTTCTCTGCACAGGTAGCTAAGTTAACAAACAACCCTTAAAAATAAATGAAGACAGTGATAGGGATAATTTTATTCAAACAAAATAAAATGAAATTTTTATCCCAATGATTAGAAGACTATGTGTGATAACTAATTACAACAATAAATCAAAGTATAAAGCATAATAAATAAAGGCTGATACAATTATAATAGATGCAAACAAAGAAAAAAGAGTGTTGTCTCTTCTCAGAGAGAAGATAGAGATGAAAAGTAAGTAAGATACTCAGAAGAAAATTCCTGGTAAAAAAATCAAATAAAATTTTATATTTTTCTTCGAAGCTCTTGTAAATGGATGAAATATAGCCTATATCATCTTGTTATTTTGCCATGGAGCATTACCAGCACAACAAATATTAATATGAATAATCCTCTGGAATGCGAATTTTTGCATTGTTGTCGATTCTAAATGTAATCTTTTCGTCAATACAAAGCTATTTAGACCAATAGATAGCGTTTCAAAGGAATTGAATTATTCAAATAATATTATATTTTCTTGGAATGTTCTCTTCTTTCATAGGATTGAAATGGTATCATATCTATCATTCTTTTCACAAATGTTTGGTAGATTACTATATTTTATTGTTATTCTTGTAAAATTTTATTATTACAATAACTGCTGACTATTAGTTTATCAAAATGTGATGAACATATGAAATTTTCTAGATGGCTACTGATTTGGTGGTGTGAACAATAAATTTGATTTTTAGCTAAATGATGAATATTTATTTTAGTTCCCAGAATAATTTTCAACTTATGAGGAAAAAGTCAGGAGACGAAAAGAAGGTGGAAAAATATTAAAGTAATCCTAGTTGAAGACTACAATTATTACTACTTATAAAATCATCAGATCAATTATTTTTTATTCATCATTACATTTTACATAATAGAGTGAATACAAAGATGTAAGGTTTAAGGGAACAATAGAATTTATATAGTCCTTCTATGAAATACACAGGCTTCTTCAAATATTTCAATAATTATGATCATCTACAAATCTATCCAAAGTTATGATTCCAGCTATTAAGAAATATATATATATCTTTGCTTATTGCATTGTTTTTGCGGAGAGACTCTCTCGGGTTTTCCGCCTCACCGAATTATTTCAAGTTCCCAAAAAATTAATATGGTTAACTTATAGGTTAATAATCAGAAAACAATTAATATATTTGGAAAAAGTAGCAGAAAAATAAGAAAAAGTATAATAGAAATCAATGTTTTTCAAATTAAACATATACACATTTATATAATGACATATGAATGTTTGTGGAATCAAGAGGGAAAAATCAGATACAAATGAGTGCTTTCCAAATGAGAATAGCAAACGGTAGATTTTGATATAATGCTTTTCAACAGGATAGGAAATATGTTATATTGTTATTCTTTGTTGAATAGACTGTTGCCTCTGAGAGTAGGAAGAAGAAGAAGAAGAAGAAGAAGAAGAAGAAGAAGAAGAAGAAGAAGAAGAAGAAGAAGAAGAAGAAGAAGAAGAAGAAGAAGAAGAAGAAGAAGAAGAAGAAGAAGAAGAAGAAGAAGAAGAAGAAGAAGAAGAAGAAGAAGAAGAAGAAGAAGAAGAAGAAGAAGAAGTAGTAAGAAAGAAGAGTAAACAAATGAAATGATGAGCGGGGATGAATGGATGAGTGGTGGGAGGCACAGGTAGATAGTAGATAGCCGGTCGCTAACAAAAATGAAGGTCCGAGTTGCGCGCAAGATCAGTGTGAACATTGGTGCGGTTTGTCAACACCAACATGCAATCGAAAATAATTTATTTGTGTATTACAACGCTATGTCTATACAGTGTTTTGGCTTCTGGTGCCACCAACATGTCTATATTTTATCAGCATCCCTTCTGTAAGTCACATTATTTACTTTTTTTACAATATAACTATGTAAGAAATGAATTTTCTACTTATTATAGAAATGAGATCACATTTTCAGCCATGAAAAAAACCGGGTGAAAGATTTTTAAAACATAGCAGTCCTCAAAAGTCAGATTAAGTGTATTGAAATATATTTATTTTTTGACACTGAAATAATTTCAAAGTAGAAATTTTTTAATTGTTTTTTAAAAAAAATATTTATTAATTTTTCCAAATTTCAGCCAAGTGAATGCTCAGTGATAGGTTTCTGAAACACTTTATGTTAACTTGAAAACTCAAAATTCTGAACAGACAACATCAATTTTTAAAAAAATCTGTAACCTTTGAAAATGCAGTGATAGGTTTCAAAAAGTTCTAAAATTATTATTTTTAAAAGACTACAAAGTTGGAAAGAGATGATACAAGTTACTTATTGAATAATATCTATTTCAAATTACAGCGGAGTTAAAACTCAGTGATGGTTTTTTGAAGCATTTAATGTTATTTCAAAACTCTTGAACAGACAACGCAAATTTTCAGGAAACCTAGATTAGTGATAGGCTTTGAATCTGCAACGTCCAGTAACCTCTGAACAAGCTATTTGAATTTATCTCTCAATAACATTATAGTGCCTCAAATTTCTAAAATGAGCCAAAAAATGTATATTAACTGAAATGGGATGAAGATATGAGCTGATAGGATAAAAACAATTAAGAATCTCAAATAGATCAATGGAATTAGCAAGTGATGATCACAGCAGTAGTAGCATATGAAAGTTATTATTTCAATTTTCTATTTGATTGAATGGTCAATTGCAATAATCATTAACATTTGAATATCAAAATAAATAGTAAATGAGATTTGAACACTGTGAAATCTCTTTACCGGTACTTTGTAAACATAATGTTCAATTTTATTTTCATTTAAATAGAATAATAATATTGGGGTTTATATTATTTTGTTCAATGGATCAAAGTGATTTTAGTTGTATTTTCTTTTTAATTTGGCGGATACATTTCCATGGTAACGAGTATGTTCTGTTGATTTCTTTTTTAAATATGTTTTTACATATTATATACAGTATTTAAAAATTCAACATAACATAACATGTGGTACCTGTTACCGTACCATAGAAACGTTAAACGTAAACGTAGTCATGCGTCATCCGCCATATTAAAAAATATAGTACTACAATCAATGGAGGATGTCACAATTTTGTGGATGACTGGAAGTTCTGAAGAAATAAAAATGAAATAAGTCTGAATTATATTCCATGAAATGAATTAACCATAAATCTTTCACTCTGTATTTAAGAAGTTCTATTTTATATTAAACCTACTTTTGCTGATTAAAAAATATTAATCTTGGAACGCTTACTAAATTTATGTGGTAATTACTGTAGAATGTTCCTAGTTTGAATTATATTACGTATAGTTGATAACATACAAATTCAACTATTTTTTTCTATCCACCACATGTGAAGTTTTCCTAGTTTAAATTTATATTTCAAATGATAACTATTCCAAACATGCAAATTGTACCCGCTTCTCTGGAGCACCAGCACTTATGATCTCGGGACAGATATTATATGTATGTAATGTATATGTATGTATGAATATTATATATATGCAAATTATCGCCATAGAAAATCAGTCTTAATTATATTCTGATTATTTACTGAAGCATACAGGTAGCATTGAACTTCCATATTGGGATTGAAATGTCAAGCAAGCAATAGCTTTTTCAATGGAAGGTGAACTCTCCAAATTGTCTCCTATGACAGCAAGAGTTCAGAAAACACCAATGCTATCACCATTAAACCGCGCACAACAAATACTGAATACCGAAACGTTTGAATTACGTGACTGAATTACCGAACATCCTTTTCACTAAAGTTGGCATGCAACTGCATTTTAATATTATTTATGTAAGCAGGAACCTTCTCAGGGTTCGCAGTCCAAATACATCAGCTATGTCAAGCCTTAGGGCTATCCTTAGGATTAAAAAAGAAAACAAAAAATTAAAAAATCCTTGAATATGAGATCACATCTTATGTTTCATGAAAACGATTTCGTTGTACAGTATCAAGCATTTCCCACAAGCTACAATACCTAAAGTAAAACTTGGGACTGAAAATGTATATTTTGTTCTATCGCATTTTTTCGGTACAATATCACTTTATTTGAACTTGAAATAAGTTTTTCTGGTTTCGGGTTTCCTGGAAAAATGAGGGAGAATTTTATTCTCTATTAATACATGATTTGATTTTCAATAGTAATTAATGCACCAGTATAAAATTATGATTATAAATTCAAACTCTTGAACATTTCTTTTTAATCTTATTTATTTCGTCTCTTCCACCTTGAATAGTTTTTGGTGGCTAATTCCAGAGACGTGTTGCCATTTGCAAAAAATTATTTTGATTTTAAATGGGATGAGACTTTGAGAATTCAGCGATAGATTGACGAAAAATCAGAAACAATGAACAGAGCACTTGCTGGATTTTTTATATCGATTAATGTGTTTAAAATAAACTGCAAAATATTCATTTATAATTCTTCTTTTAGTCTCTAATGCGCAACCAATTAGAACTTGCTAGGACTTGATTACATAATCTATCGCTATCATTTTATCAAATTAACGAAGTAATGATTCCTTAGTATGAGCGTAACTATTATTGTAATCAGGTTGTGCTCATATCCTTTTTCACATACACATTAGAGATGTTAATGCGTTTTGAACCCTATAGGAATCACGATTTCAAGCCTATTGCAATGCATAATTCACGGAGATGATACCGTCTATTATAAGTTCGATACGGAATGGAAGATTGTTTGTCTTTTCAATAATAATAACTTAGAAATTATATGAACTAATAGCCTCAATAAAGACTATATGATTTCTAGCTGATTCTTAATAACCCGTCATACATGATAGCTAACAGTCATGATCATCTCAGCGGTTTAATTTCTCCCATGTCAATTCTTAATTTCTAGTCTCCGTTTATTCATATCTTTATACTGTTGTATTTTTATTTCCCTCTCCATTGTATTGTATCAATTTCATACCTTCGACTAGTCTCTATTGGAATATTGTTATTCTATCATTCCTGGGTAATTCCCATTGATACCTATGTTGTATTAGAAATAAAAACTAGGACTCATCTTCTCATTTTAGAAATTCGAATGAATCAGATTCATTCAACCACATTAAGCTTATTAACATATTCTAGTTGAAGAGTTGGAACAATAGTCTCAAATATCATATTTGGATTGAAAATTGAAATCAACTATTTACTGATATGATATTTATAGAATAATCAATTATTCTCTCCATCACTTACTATCGATCGATGTACTGCATTCTAAAACGATCTATTATCTAACTAATTATTGATTTATTGATTCAGCAATCGATCCTGAAAGTAAGGTACAATAAGTAGGCTTTCGCGTCAAATCTGACTATTTTAAATAAGACTTGACAAGGTGATTAGGCATATAAATGCGTACGATAAAAATGGATACCGGTATGAGTAGTCAGTAGTAGCGTCGTAGGTCTTCACTGTATCATTCAGAGATTTCCTCATTGCTTCTTGTAGTAACATCTCTTCCCAATTTGGCAACAGAATATGTATGCAGAAGAATGAATTCATCAGCTGTCGGTTTGAAGTTTCTTACATATGCATCTAATTATACTCTTAAATGCCAAATTCACCCGAATTTGGTAGATGGATGGATGGCGTTCTTCCCTGCCTGGCTTTGTTCTCTGGAGAATGGTTAGGGAGATGCTTCTCATCATTTTCATATTATATGATAAAAATTTACATCTTGAAGCTTAAAAATAATGTCTACAAATGATTCAATAAGAATAATATCATTTATCCAAGATCGAATATTCAAAAAAGATCAAAAATCGAATAAAGATCAAAATTACTACTCAGATAAATTAAAAAAAAGAAGAATATTATTCCTGAAAACAGTGAGAAATAACCAACCGATTGCTAAGTAGTGTGAGCTCTCACTTTACAATAAGGAACATTCGTACACATATACAGTAACAGTGGCGGATCTAGAAATGGATTTTAAAACCGATGACCAGTTGATGATTATTCTCATGATAGGTCTCACACTGCACTTAATATCGTATAAAATAGGATTGTATTGCCAAATCTAATGCCTCGTTGAATATTATTAACATAGATGAACTTTGAAGAGCTATATCTCGCAAACTGTTGGGCCGCCTTTAACAGTAATCCTGGTATGAAATTGGGGCTTATTTAAATTGATTTCAAAATGATATTAGGTGCTGTTAAAAAGTTATGCTTCAGGGTTAAAATTGTCTACATGCAAAAAAATTGAGCCATTTCATAGAGGTTTTTGGCGTGATAGAAGGTTGCCGGGATTGAATAATTGGATTCAATGTTCCACGATTATACAACATAGAAAAGAACCGGGCTACCCCATTTCATGCTAACTAAACCCTACTTTTGATGACAATTTCACTGGCTTCACATTTGAAGACGTAGAAGTAATGGTGGAATTCGGTCATTCTTGCTAATGAATATTTATATTAAGAGCTTAAAAACTAATTTATAAATATTATAATATATTTATAATTTATAAATATTATAATATTATATTATATAATATTTGTATGAATATTGCTAAGTACTGTGAGCTCTCACTGTACAATAAGGAACATTCGTACACATATACAGTAAATAATAATAATTACTCTGACATCAGACCTGAGCCAGCCAGGTTACACGGAATTATTATTATTTACATAATTATACAGTATATGAGATACATGTTGGAGTTTCACATTTCACAAGTCCGGAAAGATTCGCTCATAATTTGTGTGATCCATCAAGAAATAATTTGAATTGGAAAAAGTGTCATCAAATTCATCAAACATTCTTCCCATCTTTAAAATATTGTCTTCTAAGGACGATAAAGAACAATTAAAACAGCCTGAATAATGTTGATATACCTGTATGTATATGTTCAGGAAAGGGATGTTTTTTCTAGGTTTGTTTGGACAAGACAATTGCCGAATTGCATTTGTTATGAAATTTTCGTTAGTAAATGACAGCTATTACCAACATGTTTCAAAAACATTGCTTGAAACCAGTCCGTTTTTTCCTGAAGTAACCAACTACAGCCTCCATCATCTGTTCACCATACGGAATGTCCAGTTTGCAATGTGTAATCAGAGCTCGTTGTTTCTTTGCTATTGCTAAAACAAATGAACTTGCTCCCGAACAAAAATAATAGTTCAGCCACGACTCACCTACATTAAATGGAAAAAACAAACACGATTCTACTGTTCTACCACAATGAGCTGTACTATTCTACTGAGCAATACTGTTCCATTTTAATGGCCTATTTCTACAAAATATCTCCCGCGGAAGACAACCGGACCCCTTTTTCTACAACAGAGAAACAAATATTGGATAAGAACGAATCGAGGCAATATAAAAATGGAAATAATGTATCGAGAATACACAGCAGTATAGGCTACTCGTTTCCACAATGAAATGAATTATAAAATTTAACTTATTGAAGGAATAATATAACTTCACAGCTTTCAAATTCTACACTTTTCCAATCCTTCAACTGGGCTCAGACAATGGAACAAAGTAACCTGTAGGACGTGTGAACCACTAAAGCATAAGCTCAATAGATTTCGAGAGATAAAATGAATTTGGGTCTTCTATGAGAAGTGATGAGAAATCTATGTGATTTGATTCAAACAATCAGTTTCGAATATTATTATTATAACATTGGTCGATACCATTGGTCAGATTACAGAATTACAGACTACCTCGTCACCCACAATCGACCAATACCGTGCGAGTACACTTCACTTGCTTATTCCTTGTCCACGCCCCCACAACGGGCTCTCATTGGCTGATGCCATTACGTCATTACATAGACTCCATTTTGTTGAAAGCTACCAATCAAGTCAATGGGATGGTATTGTTGGGATTCCATTTCGTAGAGAGATGAGTGGGAAAGTGATTATCAGTCTTCAATTATTGTATTAAATACAAATAGGCTACGATTTAAGATACCATAAAATGGAATGGATTAGATCTTTTTGTTTTAATTATAATTTATATTAACGATCAACTGGCCTCCCACCTGAATAATAATTCAAATTATAACTAGATATTTTATAAATTACTGTTAAATAATTTATCAATAATTATTTTAGGTGATTTAATTAGCCTACTCTAAATCAGGTCACCCTCTGAAAGCTTACAAGTTACAGGTATGATAGATGGCGTTCAAATACAGACAAATTGAAAGCTAACTATCATAATCTTGTTCTGTAGTCTAGATACTTTTACTAGAACATAACAAGAAGTAGGCCTATTCTCTGAATTAAGTCACAACTCAACAAAACGTTTTGAAAATTAAAGTGACAACTGTAAAACTGAAATACAGAGAAATCGGAAGCCTTTTTATTATAATCATAATCTTGTTTCATAAATACTGCTATCACTGTAATAGAAAACATAATATCTTATAGCTGATAACAAGAAATGTTTGCTCAATTGAGTCACAACCATAACTCAACGATACGTTTTGAAAATTGAAAGTGACAACTGTAAAACTAACATTGACGTCTAATGCACGAGAAACACAGCAGACGCAGGCGCATTACCGAACTCACTTGTAATTGCGTTAGGTGTGATGAGGACGTGACTGTAACGTGACGTGACGTTAGTGTAACGAACAAACGAATGAAAATGAGAGTTAACGATGTTAATATATCTATAGATCGCTACTAGGCAAAGAACAATGTATAGGTTGCTACTAAAAGCGTCTAAGTCTGCTGTATACTAGTGATGGGTCGTTGACGCTATCAACGAAACTGTTTTTTCTCAATCGAGTTGACCTGTTACTAAACCAGTTGAAAGTTTAAGGTGTTTATTTGAAAAAAGAATATCAGCCTATTGCACGAGAGACAATTAAATTTAAAAAAAAACAAAGATTTAACTTTGAAGATTCAACTTTTCTATTTGAAAAAATATCGGTCCATTGCACGAAAGGAAAGCTAATCGAATTTTATTGCAACGCAATCATTATTGATCTGCATCAAATGACGTTGCTTTACGGCGGTTCACTTGATTGCAATCAGCCGTTTCATTCTAATATTTGTGTTTCCTGATTTGCTACGCTTTTGACAATGGCTTTGGGTGGTTGAATAAGGATATTGAAGAGCATTTATCTCATAGCATTATCAATATGAACTTATAATAAAAATGACTTGAAAAATAGCTTGTCAGATGTCTCAGCATATTATAATCAAATAGATCCTGATAAAACAAGCTAGTGGAGGAAGGAATAACACTTTGCTGAGGATGCTCAAAATAATCGGTCTATTTCTTTCTCCAGATAAACTGGTCTTCCAAACTGTGTGAGTTCCACTTGAATTTAACGGAAGTAAGGAAGCTTTAATTCCAATTTTGCCATAGTTCGTGTAGCTGGATGAATGTGTGTAGTCGAGAATTTAGTAATTCTCTAGTAATTCTTTAGTAACTTGTTGAGAAAATACATAAATAAATTTCGTGGACGTTGTTCTAGAGATCCTTGGATAGTTTTCGAGTGTCGAGAATCATTGTCGAAATACTTCTGCAACCTGGATGACGATGACGATGATGATGATGATGCGTGGTGATACGTGGATGAACTCACAGTTCCAGGTGCTTTCCAACACACCAACAAATAGTTTTAAAAGTATTTAAAGGCAAAGTACCCAAAAGTGGATGTTTTGAAGAAAAGGTATGACCTATCATACAAAGGCATTACACTAGAACTCCAATTATTCGAACTCCGATCATCTGAATCACCGATTATTCGAATCGTTTATTAAGAAAAGAAAACGGAGACGTGTTTCGAGGCAGCAAAATCACTCAAACTAACAGATAACAACAGATTATGTCCAAAAGGCAATAGTAATCGTAAAGATGTACAGTATTTCAACTGTTGTATTACCGTACCATGATTTTATTGTGAATAAAGTTATTTTTTTTTCAAGATTCCAACTATCCGATTATTTTATTAAAAGTATGGGGTCCGGTACCAATTATTTCGGATGATTTGGGCTCAACTGTTATAGGATCTGGGAGAGTATAATATATTCAATTGCCTTTATTTTATACTAGTTATTATTAGGAATCTTAACGGGTTGTCCGAGGAGAGAAAGCAGTTGAATAGTTGATAACAGATAAGTAGTTGAAAAAAATTAGTTGGTTGAAATAACGGCGAATGTTGTAGTTGTAGGGCAGTTAAATAGTTGATAACAGATAAGTAGTTGAAAAAAATTAGTTGGTTGAAATAACGGCGATATGTTGTAGTTGTAGAGCAGCCGGTGCGGTGCATTTCGTAACGGTGAGTTTGGCGGAGGCTCACGGATGTACTGCACTACGTTCATCGATGTCAAGGGAGGCAAGCCGGGCTTACACCATCCGCCGATCTCTGGAGGGGACTGACTGACTGACTCTGACTTGTCTTTGGAGACCAGTACCCACAACAGTGCCCGTTAGTCCCTTCAACTGATGACTGCTCATAAGGCACCATGCATCTTGTCACGTGGTTCGCGATTATTTCAGCATTAAGTGTCTGCGCCGACCAACTAGCAACTAGCAACTGTTCTACCTCCAATTCATTTGCAGCGGACCGCTACTATTTTGCTGACCACAATGTCAGTGACAGTGATGCCAGGCATGACACACCACGTAAGTGTATCACGCTTCTATAGACCAGGGGCCTGTTTCATAGCGTCCTGTGATATAGGAAAAAGACGGATTCACACAAGGCGTATTACATAGTAAACCATGCCTAGTCCACCTTTTCCCTGCTTCACAGGACTTCTGAAACAGACACAGGACAGATTAATCGATGCCCAATCAAAAGCAGTGGCAAATAATTGTAAAATCTATGTACGAGGGTAGGCTGATAAGTAATGCACACGTTCTTGTTGAAGACAATCAAAAACAAATAGCAAGAATGGGAGGAAACCAAATTAAAGTATGAATTTAATGAGATGAGTTGCCATTTATCTTCTGTATCCGCGCGGTCATTGACACCTAGTTGACCAATTTATAACTTGATCTATCCTTTGATAGTCGAAAATTCAATATCTTGAGAAGTTCGTTCCTTGAATCCTTGGTCTTGTATTTTTGGTATTTATATTTATTAATTCTTTCAATACAGAATTCAAACGAAATATACATGATCACTAGAAGAAAGAGTTTCTCACATGGACAGCATAAATTCACCTGAGGGATGTATTCGCTCTCATTTGACTGACCACTTGTAAATTAATTAGTATTCATAATAATTTATTGATCGAAATTCCTAATTAATATCCAATTTCTTTCTATCTTCAATTAGTATTCAGTTAAATTGTGATTTGACATTGATTTGGGAATATAATAGGCTACTCCTACCCAATTCCCTACTATCTATCTATCTAGCGTATGGCTTTGGTTGGTGGGGAGACCCGAAGGTAGTTCCACCTCGCCGTTTACAACCTAATTCCATTAGGTTGAAGTTCTATTTCACTTTGCAAAATGTTCACTAATTTCCTACTCACCCAACACACAACATTACGAACTTCCCATTCAGACTTCATGAAGTGAGTCAAATAAGACAATTACTGTCCAGCCCACTCAGTTGATTAACACTAATTACTTCAGATTAAATCTTCTTAATCTAGAATAGTTTTGTCTGACACATGACATAGTCTCGCGATTTATGTTTGTCTGCTTCTCATCTTTTTATTGGTGTTTTTTACAATTTTTGATTAGGAATTAAGATGATTGATAGAGATATTAAAGCATGACTGTCAATGTCAATCTTTCTCAGTTCATTAATGTTGTTGATGAGACTAGGGGTGTTCTCCGCTCTTAATGAAATTTGAAATCTGTAATGAAACAAAGTAATCTATCACTTCTCCAATCATCAATGACCTGGTGATTGATGAATAATGTCCTGGAAACTATATAGTTTAATGTAGACTCACTCCCACTGTACACCTTTTCAGTAGTATTTTTTCTCATCAGCTTTTGGTACAATAATAAAGAAAATAATTCTACATCAATATAGTTCATTTTAGGGGGGAAATAGTGAATGCAATACTTCTATGCTAAAGCCTTTTCATGTTATTGTTTCATTTTTTGAAGCACATGATATTTATTTTTCAATATACAATGTACAATAAATAATAATTGATAATTTGAAATTCTCTTCTCTAAAATTTTTGCAATGTTGAGTACTGTAAGACTAAATTTTGTATACCTAAGATCTTCTAATTTTGACATTCACGTGATTACTATTATTCAAAAACTTATGATTAAACTTGAACATATTGCTGTTTAAAGAGTTCATCAGGTTTGTGGAGATAAACGTTCTCTTCTGTAAAAACAATGAGTATTGTGGGAAAGATTTGAATTTAAAATGTAATATCGTACTAATAGTTTGTTATTCAGTTTATTGTTTTATAGTGAACTGAACTGTAATATACATAGTTAGCCATTATAGATTATACACGTCCTGCTTCTTCATTATGCAAAAAAGTCGTGTCATAGTCAAATAACCTTCAACTTGAACTTGCAGTTTGTAGCTTAGCTGTAGGCCTACTAGTAGTCACGTGTTGGCTATCTCACGAGAGAAGTAAGTTAGTTGACCTCTATTATTATAGGTTTCTATAACCCTCTACAGCATCAAGTGGGTATCAATAAGATCTCGCAAAATGTTATCAGACATTCGATTGGATTTATTCAATTATTTGTTTGAGTGTTCTAAACATAAGTTTAGAACCGCCATAGTGTGTGTAATTGGTTAAATTTTGAACCTTGGTTGGTTGGAATTAACAACCTAAGGTTGCTATTATCATTTCTCTTTGTTCTTATTTTATCACATTTCTAACCTAATCACCCAGGCACAAGTCCTAAACTTAACATGGGCATTATAGGCAGAATAAATCTGGATTCAGTGCTATTTGAAAAATACTTTTTTTTATACTTCAGTATAGGATTGATATAGAATGTAAGAGAGAGATTACAATTGAGTAAGTTTTTGAAGGTTTCAATCAATTTCACAGCAGAAACTAGACTTTGAGTAGACGATATGATTGTGTCCAGGCATACTTTTCATGAAAGTATCATCAAAATAACTCATATGGGAGATAAACAATGAGCGTTACAAGTAACTATCGGAGATAGATGAATAAAAAATAATTCTTTTGTAAGTTATTTACTATTTATGAAGTTTTTATGGAAACATGATTGTTGAAAAACATTAATATTGATTTGAATTGATCTAGACAAGTCAATTCAATGCTTTTCGTAAGACAAAACTGAAACATAATGTTTTCAAAACATTAGACAATAGTAACGATTACACCCACTTTTGCATTTGATTTAAAACTGTTTCAGAATAATTACGGATTCTGAGAATAAATCCATAAATTGGCCTCCTCTTAGTATTTCTCGAAAGCGTAATTATTTTTTATCATTGACGTATTATTCTGGCAAACATTACTCTTCACTGAAAAGCGGAATAAAATTAAGTAATTCAGGAGAAATTGTTTCGAGAATTCATTGTTTTGTAGAGTTCTTTGGAGAAGTTTTCAATTCAGTTAAGGACTCAGTATTATTATTTGATGGAAATTTCCACTTGAGAAGTATTGCTCCTTGCGGAGACACTAGAATAATTGAGCTTATTAAGGGTACCGAGAGAATTATTCGGTTATACCGGTAGAGAATTAGTTGATGATGAGGCGGTTTCATCTTCATTCAAAGATTCATAAATTCAATGTTATGCAATATTATGATTGACTGTTCCACAAGAAATATGACTGTAATAATCATAGATCGATCTAATGAGACGCAAGTGCATTTCGCATTGATTTTGGTTCTCAGATTGCGCATTGAACTGTTTGTGAAAGGTGAAGGAGCCCCGACATATCATACATGTGTTCTGAAATGATTATTTGCGCAATGCTCCGTGCCAGTTTCGTGTAGAATTCCTTGACTCGTCATTTCATGAATACAGATACCGTAACTTTTGAAATTGATACAGCCACCTCTATAGACAAAGGAAAAGTGGACATTTCAAAGATTATGATCAACTAGAGATATCGATTCTCGATATCAACAATCAAGACTGTAAGATGAATGAGATTCAGATAGATGTGCAGGTTTTCCGCTTACGGTACCGTACAAGAAATTACTTGGACGATCTATGAAGGGAATAAAAAATGATCCAGTTCACAAGCTTTTTAATTGAGAAAAGGATTCTTCAACTCTCTCGTGATGAGAGCAAGGTTAAAGAATTGATGGGACTATAATTTCATTGAGACAATAAATGCACTCAAATTTATCCACCATCACTATGAATGGAGCAGTAATATCAACTGTAGGCCTTCTGTACTTCGGAATTCCATTGCGTACCGGAACCTATATTGTTACAAAAACAGCAATGCTTATAGTGATACACAAGTAACTCCTTGCTGTCTATATCATGATAATTCTAAATAGTATCGAACTAGCAATATGGTTGAGATTGATTCTACTGCTGGATTTCTTCTAAGTGAATCAGATTTAGATTGAATGTGATCCATCTAACTTGGCATTACATACAGAATGCTGTAGGTAGTGGATGCTAGGATGCTATACTTCAGTGCTTCAGTGTTGTAGGAATTGCTCAATTTTCGTAGTTTTTTTTATACTTCTGTATTTTACTTTGTACTGAATTTCAATAGTTTTTTTGTAGTAAAAAGTGTTAGCTGAAAATCAATGGTAGGAGTCCGAGGATAGTTTTAATGTCATTAATCAATGAAAAAAACAAACAAATATACAACACAAATTGATTATAATTCATTCCAGTTTGAATGTTGTTTCAAAAGATGTGAATCCTACTCTTTGATTCATGAGAGAGATACCGTTAAGAAAGTAGATATTTCTAGTTTCCACTTGGCATTAACGAATCCAAAATTTATGATAAGAAATTTGTGGAGACAGTTTTTGAATAGGCACGGATTGGATGGTATAGCTTGCCATGCCGGAGAAGATGACAACTTTGTATTTCCGAATGTAAGGACTGGTGTGAAAGGAAGAGAAGAAGGAAGGAGTGAGTTAAAAGCAAAAGAGAGAGAAATGTTGAAGAAAAAGAATGGGAAAGGAAGTGTTATGGCTTTGCATTTGGCGGTAACAGAATGAGGAATGTAGCGTTGAAGAACGAAGATGCAGGAGACAGAGGTTTAATAAAACAAAAGAGACTGAGGTATTGTAGGACTAGTCGCCATTAAGTTAGTGAAGAGTTTGAATGTGAGAAATAGAATATGATGAGGAAAAAGATTAGAAAGGTCAAGTATATCAATCGTTGGAAAGAAAGGTTACAGAAGAGGCGAAGAAGAATAAAATTATTTTCAATCTTCTCAGTTGTTGTATGGCACGTGCAACTTGTTCTAGGACGCAGAAATTGAATGGGGTTAGTGGGAAAGTAAGTTAAAAGTCCCAGTTGCACAAAGGTCTGTTAAGCTCAATCTCCAATTAACAATTCAAATTATTGTGAGTAATCAAAAATAAACTTGGATTAATTAAGCTGAATTATTATGAGTAATCGAAAATAATCTACTTTTGTACAACGGGCTTCTAATGGATAGAGCACGAACATATAAGTACATATTTACTATTCAACTGTATACCTGGATTTTTGAAAATTGGGAGACCGGAACTGAAATACTGGGCAATGCAAATTACTGGAATATCTGATTATAATCTCTAGAGATACAAATGCAGTAGACTCTTACAATAACGATATCCCTCACAACGATAAATCCAGGATATAATCCTCTTATTTTTATGTGAAGTATAATATACCAAGGTTAGAACACCAATTTGTGGTCTACAATTATTCATGAATTTCTTCATAAAAATCATTCTCTCTAACAATAGAAACGCATGATCCCTTTGATATTGTAGTAGGAAGAGTTTAGAGTTTAGAGTATGACGTATTTTCTTTAACCTTTATTTTGTAGTTGTGAAGAAGAAAATAATTACACGTATTATCTTAATACCAACCCCATAACGCTTACGTATTTAGAAATAACGTTAAAAATTTATTTCTTTCGATTTTATACAATAATTTAGAAACCAACATAATATTATACGCTCTACAAGTCAATCGTAAAGAATTTTAAGAGCATCCTCATTCCGATTTCGGTTTTTGCTAATTTTCTTTTTAAATCAACGGCATACATGTCACATTCAGTAGGACCTGAGATAATCCTTTCATTATTTAGTAAGTCTTTAGTAGGACCAAGATGAGAAGGCCAATCATCAATGAAGATGTTAAACAAAACGAAGAAAATCGAAATTTCATTATCAAGAGAATCAATCAAATCAAAACAAACAAACATACTCTAACCTTTAATCTTATGAACAATCTCTGTTACGATTCCAATCTCATCGTCCAACAATATGTGGAAAGTCACCAACCAATCACAAACAAGTAATGGCGTTGTAGTGCTCTACCATTGGTGAATTTCATAAACATAGATGCCATCGATACCAAGCTGACCAATGAGATGTCAGAATGATATTGCTCTTAGGCTAGGCATACACCGGTTAGTCAAGACAAGACAAGACAAGATTAGTCACGTTTAGTCACAAAATTTCACATATGCATCGGTGTGTGGTGCTTCATAAGCAACTATGTGAATTACTGTGACTAAACGTGACTAATCTTGTCTTGTCTTGACTAACCGGTGTACGCCTAGCCTTATAGTAGCATTGATATAATTTGTAGAGAAGTAAGATGATTGATTAATTTTAATTAATGAAAGAGACGATAATATGAGTTATTTCTCTCAATAAAGTCGAAGATGAACTTGAATTTCAAATTTCGACCTAATAGTATATTATTACAGTTAGTGAGAAATTACTACGTTACTTCTGAGTGTATTGCTGTAATTGAAGGAAAAGTTTCCTCTCACAGATTGAGGGAAATTACTATCGTACCTATGAGTGTATTGCTGTCATTGTAGGAAAAATAATTTTTCTCTCATGGAAAGAATTACATCACTTTCTGAATTTTATGATTTGATAGCCTACATGCAGGAGTTCAGACTTCTATAGGAGCTTTCTATTGACAATTCAATATATTGATTGTTGAATTATGATGGAATTATGACTGAGTTCTATTTAACATCAATATTTCTATTGGTGGTGTTCCTATTAGTGATGGAATTATGAAAATGAAAGATGAGATCATTTGGGTAATTTATGCAACATTGTTTGAAGGAACCAGTTGGCTATTGACACTGCCACCTCTAGCTCTAGCATATCTTGCCATAATATATGAAAGCAGTTTCAAAGCAGATCCAAGGTCGTTGCCAGTTTTTTCTTCGGTTGGCCGGTTATTATATTGAAAGAAACAAGTTGCAGTTGGAACTGGCATACTTTCACTAGGTTATCAGTCAACATGCCGGGCAGATGAGGTAGGCTATATTCTTCGCCCACAGTGGTAAAAAAGACAATAATAGCTCAATCAACCTAATACTCTGTCCGATTGCATTCAGTTATGTCATAGCTACAGTTATTGTAATAGAGTCAGGTGATGTAGTATTTTAGACTTTTAATTAAAGTAATGAAGGTTTATTCGTTCCGTAAAAAATTGAAGATATTGTACTTGTCTCAGTGATGGATGAACTTGGTAAAACTCTAATATTAGTTACGAAACACCTCAGACAATATTTATACACAAGAGACGTGAAGAGATGTATTTTGAAATTTCTCCGAGCATTTCTTCACTTTGATAGATGGCAATGTTCACAACACAAATCCAATCCCGTAGCATGAATTGAGTTTTCGATTCATCTCTCTAAAATTGAATTTCAAATCACTCTGAAGATGATGTTTTGGATTTCTTTTGCAAATATGCGATTGCTCCTGGGTGAAAACAAACTTGGTTTCGCGTAGCCCACTAATCAAATTCAAATGCTAAATTGAAACATGAGCTGAGAGGTTTTTCCTTGAGATTTGTTTTAATTATTGGCTTATTTCAATATATGTAGCCTACTGTAATCCGTTTTGTTACTTCTGAATTCATTTTATCTCCATTTATTCCTGAACTTATTTCTTACCATTTTCTCACCTTTGAATTCTCACTCACTTCGAAAACTGCTATTTCCAGAGAGAAAACTATTTAATTATGTTCAATAAAATTCATTGTCTAGGCAACTGTTGATAATCGCTTAGGTCAGCAGGATCCACCAATTTTGTTATAATGCATAATTCATATCATGTAAAGTGTTTTGTTTAATGTAATAGATTTGAAGTGAAAATTTATAGGTTTGTTGCAAGATTGATTGATTGATGAGGTTGAAGAGTTCAATCATTCGCTGACATGCAATCGACATTTTAGGAAAGTTCAATTGGAGAGAGTGAGAGAAAGAAGAACGAAAGAGAAAAGAGTGAGAGACGCTGAGAAAGAGGAAGGAAAATAGAGAGAACGAAACTGAACAATGCACAAAATATTGTGAAGAAGTAAACACTGGAGACTCCGCGTATAGTAATCAGGAACATAATAATAGAGGAAATTTTATTCAGTACAAGCTGCGATTTTATTTTTTCAATATCACCCATCCAACAATAATAATTTCGTCCTAAGCCCCAAAGGGACGTACATCTTGAGCATCAAGGTTGAATAAATGTTAAATTGAAACAATGCTTATGGCCTTTGGTAACATGGTAACATGAAAATTACAATTCAAGTTGTGAATGAAAACATTCTTAATGAAATGTTTCTTTCACTCCTAAACAACATGCATTTGCAAAATCTATCACTAGAAAAATCATCCCCAGTAGGCCTACGCCATAATTATGTGCGAGGGCTACGAATTATGCCATTTTGCTTGAAATGGCATGCATACATGAAAAAGAGTTTTTGTAGGAATTTAATAGATGAAAACAATCAACAAAGCTTGAACTGGTGGGAGTGAACTGAATTAATTATAGGCGTGACAATGATAATATGAAAGGTAGATTGAATACAATAAAAATTGTTACAACACTAATTAGATAGATGTAGCCTATAGAGATCAATCATTGATTTTATGATTGCTCTTAGAAGAGAGAGGCATAATGCAAATGGAATATTAAAAAGACTGCGATTAAACGAGTAGAAAAGGTGGAAAGAAGCATAACCAGTGCAGAAGCAAACGATGATAGTGCGCGCAGAAGAGGAGTTCAAAAAGAAAGAGAGATTATCAGAGTTCGGGAGGAGGAGAGTTGTTAGTGCGAGAGCTTATGGGAGTTACTCCCGCGATGATACGTTATAATACGCGATGATAGCAAGGAACCTGGAATTATCTCTAGTTGGGCCGTAAACGATCTAGCATTGATTCGTTCACTTGACACTGACCTTCCAACTGGACAATCACCTTTCAAAAAAACCACACAGATGAGAGCATAGCTGACTACTTATTGAAGAAGCTTTTTGTTCATAATTTATGTCACAGATAAAACATTCATAACAATTACTTACTCAGGTTCAGTTAGTTTCTTGATTAGTCCATGTACTGTTCCTCTCTCATTATTATTTGAATTTGATTTTCAGTTATTATCATTTCAATTTATTTGCCATGGAATAACAAACAAATTGACAATATGCAATCAAGAAACAAATTTGAATTTGATAGATAATTAATCCTCATTGCCCTAAGCATAGCCTTAATAAAAAAAGCAGTGTCAAAAGCTAAAATTGATATTGTGGCTCGACTAGCATAAGTTAAAATTTGGGCACTAGCCGTGATCCCTTGTAATCTTAATATTGTTATAGTTGAATCAATATTACAGAATAGGATCAGACTGCTTTTAAAACCGGGTACAAAATCGGACCCAGTCTTCAAACCCAGTCTTCTTCTGTAGATAATTCAACTATGGTAATTTCTGGCTATTATACGTTTGCTTATTAAGATTTATTCATTGTATTGATTTATATTGTATTTTATCGATGTGGAATAAAAAATTCCTTTTCGAAATATCATTCGCCTTCCACTTTACTACAGCAAATGATCTGTAGGCTACCATTGTTCCAATCAGGAAAATGTAAACATTAAAATAAAACTCAAGAGGCTGGTTTTGTATGAACTTTAGCTGTACAACTTATTCTACAGTACTTTCAGTCAGTCCCAGTGAAGCATCTCAAATAGCACTGCCTAGTATGCAATAGTGTGGTATGATATGAGTATAGTATGCAATAACAATAAGACTAGCCTAATAGTATTGCGTTAGGCTACACGTTTCGTAGACTGGTCATGCTTCAAGCTTCATGGTGGTTCAACGATTGTATAGGTTATTATGGCAACACGCACATCGAAGCCTTAGTTATAATTGCTGAGGAAAAATCAATTTCACACCCCATGATGTTAACATTTCTGTATATGTCGATACTATCGTCTCAATTAATTAAAGACTGTAATTACTTTTGGAGACTTCAAATTGAGTAACAATAATTTGTGTAGTTATTTTATCGTTATTCTTTTCAATCGAATGATTTGACAAAGCTTCATGAATAAAACCTGTTTCTCTCAGTGTAATGATATTCTAGAAATAATTCCATATAATAATGTTATATTTGAATCAATATTATCCAATACGAATACTTGACCCATACAGTAACACAAAACTGCAAACCGTTCTGATACCGGTTTACCGGTGTAGTCTAGTACAAGTTCTGACTGGTGCTTTTCAATATTGGATTGAAATCCTCCAATTACTCTAGTAATAATTATTATTTGATTTTTTATAAATAAAATAAAAGAAAATATTCTCTTAGGTAAGAAAAGCACTCAGAACGTGTTCAGTGGTTTCTCCCCACTATGCCCGTTTGATTCAGATGCCTTCCTAAAAAATTCTACTATGTAATAATAGTTATTACAACATAACGCAAATTAATATGTAACAGAAAATCCATATTGTGAACGAAAACTAAAATTTAAATGGTCACATGTTCATCTTTCACAAATTCACCTTTCTTCACTAATTTTCTGGCTAGTATTCTAGGAAAAGTCTAGAATACTATTTTACTGGACTAGTCCAGAATAGTCTAGAAATTACTATTCTACCAGAGTCAGTATAATAGTACCAGGGCCACTACAGTACAAAGTCAATAATAATACAGTAGTAGGATACTATGTAAAATTAATTGCTGTTTTGTTGTGGTTAGGGAACGTAATGAGTATTCAGGAGTTTTACTCCGCCTTCAATATTAGGCCCCTAACTACTACAATACTCCTTTATTTAGAGGAGTCAATTTAGCGATTAGTGTGAATAATTTGCGATTCAGCGTAAATTTTTTACAGTATTTCCTGGGAAGCGCGCTGCGCTGGTTTGGTGCAATATAGAGGAGCCCGGTCAGTCGAGCTGCAATATCAAGTTGAAGTTAGTAGTGGCGATGACATAACAACTAGTCTGCGGTTCGGGCGGTCTCAGCATTGGCATTGGGTCAAGGTGTGCTTGTTGCTTGGTTTGCCGACAATTGAGAAATTATTATCCCGCGTGCGGACCGGCACTCTTCTTACAAAATCTGAATACGCACGTCATAAAAATGAAATCAATATTATATGATTGATGATCAACCTAGCAATCGAAGTTGGAAGTTGGTAGAGTTGAATATTTTTCAAATAATATACTTTGTTAAATGAAAATGAATATTGAAATTGAAATTATATTAATTTCTTCGTATACCGTGTACAGCAGGAATGCATAAATAATAATAATTTGAAGAGGGCATGTGGGTGAGTAGCGAATATATTATCCATTGGTCGGAAATATATTGTAACTATTGGTTGGAAAATAATTTAGAAATTAAGCTCAAAAAATAGATTCGAGTTTGATACAGTAAGAGGCTCTCAAAAGAAATCAGAAATCATTTTATTGATAAAATTACACAGTACAAAAATTACAATACATTGAAATGTGGTGTCACATCGTCACATGGGTTTTAAATACCTGTCCGTGTCACCGAGTTCTTAACAGTAGAATAATTTTCTGTAAAATGAGTAACTATCACACATTAAACCTTACACATAAGGAAAAATGAACTATTGAACTGTTTTTATAATTTTATGTTTAGGAATTTGAAATTTTTAGATAAACTAGTCTATGCTATCCTATAAACTGTATAAATAAAGGCGGAATTATCGATTAATAGACAATAGATTCAGAGCCGTTTCCCATCCAAGTAGCATCATGTAATTACTAGTCTGCCAATTTTCTATCTAAACTTTTTCTAAACTTCTGTGAAATTGCTTTTCAAGAAGAATTCAATTGAATGGTCGTCAACCTTACTTCAACTTTTCCAGAGGCTCACGTTACTCCTCATATTTTCATGTAGGTGAATTAATTCCATTGATGGTTGGATGAGTCGAGCTTAATAGGTTTATTGGTGATCGAAAAGATTTTAAATGCTTATAGTGCGGAGAACTTCTGAAATACAGTAGTTTCAGTAGCTTTTATGATTTACATGTCATAGTATACGATGTGTCTGATTATATTCAATCGATTTCCTCTAACAAGAAAGAAGATAAACTATAGAAATAGCACTGTAATTCACATTCTACATAGAAATCTCCAAAACAGATGCTGAAACCGCATGATTTGATGAAGTTGGATTTGATTATCATAAACAATCAGGTTTTAGATGAGATTATCAACAAATTTTAGAGAGCTGAAGTGATTTGGGTGTTAAAACTAGATTAATATCGTCCATTACCAACAGAAATCATGACTTCATTACCCTAAAGTTGTTCATAACCTATAGTACAATACTAAAATCTTGATTATGTAATCGACCATTCGAGCATGGATTACTCCTCTTTACGTAACTGATTATCAGTTATACTTCATTCAATATTCATTTATCAGTTTTTTAATACAATGAAATATACTATACAATACTTTATAGAAGAGTAAAAAAATTGAAGAAACTTCACTAAATAGAAGAAATTTCATCATAGATTGTGCTGATGCATCATATTCTTAGATAGACAATTAGAGAAATTTCATGCTCAATTTTCAATTTTAAATTTCCAAACAGCTTGAGGAAGATGTTCCCAATGCTTCTGTATAGAATGATTCATACTGAAATAAGCACTCCAACATTGATTTAAGTGAGAGAAAAATGTCAAATTGTTTTTAGCGAAGTGCCTGTTTTAGCCTTGGTGTTAG
This sequence comes from Laodelphax striatellus, assembly GCA_017141395.1. Lineage (NCBI taxonomy): Eukaryota > Metazoa > Arthropoda > Insecta > Hemiptera > Delphacidae > Laodelphax > Laodelphax striatellus. Next base: position 4,900,748 of record CM029544.1, read on the forward strand.
ATCGAGTGATGTATTTCACCATACCGGACTGTTGCGCTTCCATTAATTAATGAATACAGTACAATAAGTTAATTATGATAATTGGACAGAGAGGCGGATAGTAGAAGAAATGAACAGGAAGTTAGAAAATACGAAGCCTGACCAAAAGTAAGAGGAGAGACCGCAAAGAGAGTCCTTCTTTCATTCTGATCTCTGCGCTGACATGAATAGAAACTTCGGTCAAGTGTCCATTGAGAAGGCTCAATGCCGGTTATCCCGACTTGGTAATGTTCCTCAACCTTGGAAGTATTCAGTTTGAGTTTTGAGTAGCTTAATTGCATTATTCCCATTCAAAGCACACGCATGAATCGTCTTCGCCTGAAGGTTGATCTTATTCCTTTACTTTACGATTTGAAACTTTCGTTGTCCTTGCTGCAATCTTTTAATCCTATCGACTGCAACTGGTAAACGGTGTTGAATCGGATTGGGGATTCAATTGTGACACAAATGAGGCATTGAGTGTTGAAATTCTGCTACCTTGAGAGTAGTCAATGCATAAGATGATTCCTAAAGTCGATAATTTCCTGGTACATCTCGAATTACCATTGACAGGAGACTTTCCATCTTAGACTACTCATTCTCTACTCTCCTAATCCAAAAACTTAACTATCAATAATCCACTCAATAATGGTGATAAACCGTGCCTGTTTCTTTTCCGAAATATTGTATGTGTTTTACCAACGTAATAAGAATGAGAAGTAATTACTCATAGAGCAGATCCTTCCTCTCCATAAGTTTATAACTTCACATAATATTTCTTTCTGCAGAATTGAATTATTTTCACAATCTCCGACTAAACATTATCACTTTGAAAATACTAACTTTTGTCAACAAACTAAACGATTAAAGTTAGCTATGATGAGATTTTTTTAATAATCCTACTTCAGTAATCAGGCATGGATCTCCTTGAAGGTCTATGAAGATTGTTGTGCAGAGACTGATGCTAACATGCGTCTTGAACTTGTGCCTAAAGAATGAGAAGTTTGATGATGGTTCAGGTACTCGACTGATGAGAACTTACTGGAACTTGAGACGATTACAATAGAAATTGAAACACTGAAGAACTCATGAAAAAATTAGGAGCATTTTAGGTTGAGGGCGTTTATAATTTCCTACATAAGTATGAAGAAACTTAGAATACAATGAGCTACCTGATATTCATTATAACTGTAGGCTTTTTCTTAAAAATAAATTTGAATCACTCAATGTCAATAAATTTATTGCATATTAATAAACTATTCTATGAGATAAATAATTATTCATTTTAATAGAAAGAAATTTGGATGAAATGGACTGAATTAAAATCCTAAAGAAAGGATTAAGATTGTTTGAGGAGAGTTTCGCAAGAAATAACAGTATTTCTCAGGTTTATTTCCACCAGAAACGACGTAAACGAAAGGGAATTATTATCAACTACTGGCAGATGACCTAGAACTTGAAAAGCACTTTGCTTTTAGCAAAACAGCTCAACTAATAGCGTAATTTTTGGAGCTTTTTAAACGATTTTATTGCAAGTCGCAGTTATCCTAAGTACATTTGTTATTGTTTTGTGAAACTTTATGATTTATGATGCAAGAGTTTTCCGTTAAATAGTTATTTGTTATTTCTGTACTGTAGTTTTTCAGTAAACAGCAAGTTTCACATGTGATTTCATCCGTGGTAATGATTCTAAACAATTAGTGTTGCTCTATTCAAGGTTAAGGAGCCTCATTACAATGTAATCTCATTACACCAGCTCATGGAAATAGCAATAGAATATCCACCAAAACATGTAAAAATCATTTGAACTTCACCTATCCATTTCTTGAAGTAGTAAATTTGATGTGCTGTTGACTATTACCAGTATAACGGTTGATGACTTGCATGCATTCATTTGCATTGTTTGACATTGATGAAATGAAGCATGGTGCGGAAACTCTCAGATGCAATGAAAAACATTTAATGACCGGTCAAAGAAACCGTCAAAATTTCATGTCATTACAATTCTTCACTCAAGTGTCACTGACACTTCAAATGCTATGAGGAGATGTAATCACAGAGTATAGATGTATAGTAGAAGTATTTCATTTCTATTCTCTCTAGATGTAATAAAACAATGCGGAGATTCAATAGAAAGAAAAACGAATTGAATACTTTATTTAGGATTTGAAATGAAAAAGAGGATTTGATTCTGAATATAGAGCATCATTCAGAAGATCAGTAGTTGATCGAATTATTCTCAATTTGATCTTTAATAATTTTGGAATATTGAGAGAATGCATGGATCTTTTTATTTGAGAGGCAAACTCAACACAAAAGGAAAATTAATAAATATTGAATGAATACTCTTTAAAAAGACTGTAGCAAAATACACAATTTAAGAACCTGTTCACGCTTAGACGTTTGAAAACAACTGAGAATGCATTGAGAAACGGAAAACTCATGATTTCGATCATAATTTTGTGACACTCTCGACCTCTCAAACACATAATTCTTGGCTCTTTTGTCTTGGCTGAACTTTGGTATCGAATTTCGACTAATTGGTCGAGTCGTACATGGAGAAAAACTGAGAGACCGCAACTTAAAACTGAATGAAAACCAATTTTGGGGTATTTCTGAAACTCTCCTCAAGTCAAAATTTTTTTAATTTAATAAGCCATCACTTTGCTGTGACTGATATCTCTCAACTGATCGTTTCGAGAATTTTGTAACGAGCTAACTAGCCTACTACATCTTAATGTACTGATAATAGCAAAATACAAGGTATACATTCCACTTTCACTCGATTATTAACTGAAACTTGTACTGTATATTCCAAAGTTTAGTAGGCCTAGAGGTTGCGCGACCTCAATCAGTGTTATTATTAAAGCAGTGACAGCTTATTACTAACTTCATGTGTCATAAACCAGTGATATCAAGTTCAGACTAATGAGATAGATCTCTACTGCACAGATATGAAATAAGTTCTCACATGATACAATGCTTGTGCTTACTTATAAATTGAAAAAGGTCTTCAAGTTTTATGAGATTATTTCATATCTGTGCAGTAGAGATCTATCTCATTAGTCTGAACTTGATATCACTGGTTTATGACACATGAAGTAATAAGCTGTCACTGCTTCAATAATAACAATAACACTGATTGAGGTCTACTCTGAACTCTTGCATATTTTACGATGTATAGAAAAGAGTTATTAAACTATTGATTGATATCTGAGTTGCCATTAGTATTTATTTCACCAAATAAATGAATATTTTACAGAATCTATAGATTCAATTCAATATCATTGAATCAATAACAATAGAATGTGAAAGAAAAATTACGTTGAAGATAACTGCTGAAAGAATTCCTAAAATTCAATTCAATATCATTGAATCAATAACAATAGAATGTGAAAGAAAAATTATGTTGAAGATAACTGCTGAAAGAATTCTGCATGATCTCTAATTCATCAAAACAAGCTGGACAGAAATATATATTGCTGGAATATGGACAGAAATATATATTGGCATAATAATATATTGCCGATCTTCAAAACAATTATCTCTTCGAAATCAACACGGTCATTATGAGCGATGGATGAATTCTGTTTTCAATCCAGTCTCAATGCTCCTAATTAAGATAGTAATAGCTGTTTACTGGAGGATTCCAGATCAACTATTCATTTATCTTCAATTATAGATCACCTTTCTATCATATAAATTTTCTCAGTTCATTGCGACGTTGCCATTTCAATGATGAGTGCGAAACTCATTTCTGTATTGAATGTTCACAGTCAATAATAATTTCCGGATGAGTTTCAGTTTTGAAATCAATTATGTATTACGGATGTCTATAATTGGGGTTGTTATTCGGTTTCTTAGTCGTTTATTAAAATACATTACTACTGTACTCATGTTCACTGGAGTAGACTTACTGGAGAAGTAAAATTTCCACTGAATCACTGAGGATCCGAGCATATAAATATAAATACAACTTTTATTGCATCCTTCACGTTCATATAATTTTCATACTTGTTCTATGCACATTATCCAATCATAAATATTCTTAGGAAATCAGCTTCTTTTGAGGTATGATGTGAAAGGAGTAATAGACCCAGGTACTCACATAAAGTATATTAAATACTAAATTATCAGTGACTAGAACCGCAATTCCAAATAATTACAATAACGTAGTATAATACAATAATAATCCAGCCTTATAGTCGATTGCACAAGATACAATCAAATGTTGATAACCTATCACGCGTAAGAGTTATCATGTTGACAATCAATCAGACTCTGATCAACCTTTATTAAACTGTTCATATGAGCATTGTGATTGCATTGAGTGATTCATATATTATAAGAGCCTCTTCGATGATGGAGTGAGATGCAATCATATATATGAAAAGAGTTTCATGCCCGACTTTGGAAAATTCGGTTTAAATGCCCTAGTTTAAACTTTTTGCCTAAGTTTGGGTTTGCTAGTTTTTAGATTTCAGTGTTTCATTTGTAAATTTCGAACCTGTAAATATTGTTCGTTGTGCTTCATGATAGTTTGTTTCTAATCGTTGTGTGGCAATAGTATGGTCTATAATATACATTAGGTCTGGTAAATGTCGAAAATTTGCTCCAAACATCTTCAACAAAACAAAGTGCACGAATTGTTTTCGCCAGTGGTTTTTCAATTGCAAAATAACTTGCAACTTGATGTAATCAAGGGAGGAAAACTTCATTTCATTGGAAGCTGAAAATGGATGACAATTAACTTTCCACGCCTTGAACTGGAAAGAGTAACTTTACTCTTCCACTCTATTTTGACATGTTGAAAGAGTAGAATTTAAAACTGGTGAGAGACATAAAAACACTCCTCGAAAGGAGATAAATAATTTTAAGAGGAAAAATGGATTATACTGTTTTCAATAATACTGATTTCAACAGTAGAACAGTAATGTGCTTGTGCAGTGTATCGTCAAATGGATTTTGGAAATAATAAATGAACTATATTGTGAGAGAGAATTCTCTCTATCATTCCAATAGAAAGACTTCTCATTCTTAAAGGAAATCATTGGGAGAGAATATCTTACATTTTTACTTTTTTACTTACGAGTAAATTCATTTATTTACTTAGTACGCTCGTACTTAATTATCATAACAGTATTCATGTTTTGAGTTTATCTATGGACATAAGTCTATCCAATACCAACAGAATAATAGTCTAAATTCTTTTGAGGGCCTAAAACAACAAAACATGTTAGCTGATGGAACTTGACATGTTGCATGTTGTATTTTTTAAAAGCTGACAAACAAATTTGTTTTAGAAGAAAGGTGTGTTGATAAGAGACGATTGCAAGGAGACATTGGTTAGTAGTTCTTCCGTTCGATTTCGAAATCTCTTTTCAGTTGAAGTGATATGCAAACAAACTGAAAAGAATGTCCTTGATGAGATTCATGCCTCAAGGCTCGGTTGGAAGATTTATTTTTTCTACATATTAAAGCTTTTACCGTTGGTGCTAGACAAAACGTAGTTGAGTATCTTGTTATTCGACTGTCAAAAGATATACTGAAAAAACATGAATTCTTCTCGATAAATACTATAATGAACATGAATACTACTCAACTCTTCAACTGATTGCGGGGACAATGACAATCACCTGTTACAAGATAAAGTATATGATGTGTTTATTTAGTAAGTGAACTAGAGATTTTTAGTATTAATGTCAAGGCCACTGAATAACTTGGTCCAGGATTTATTTGCTTCAATCTTTGGATTCATTTCTTGATTCAAATAGAAAATAAAAGGATTTTATTTTTCTGTGATATGAAAACTCAAATTCTAGGTATGGCCAATGAAGCATATGCCAAAAGGATGCATGAAGGATGCCAATAATAATTAACAAAATTCTACAATCCAACGTCCATCGTCTATTTTCTAATTGATTTTCTTTTCTCCAGATCACAAAAATAGATAAGACAGTGAATCAATCATGGTAAAAAAACAACACAAGTATTATTTTCTTCTAACTAATTAGAGACTACTATCAACAAACGTGAAGTATCTCCCTAATCAATAGCTTTTAAAGTTCATAGCCGATCGATATATATTAATCATTTGTTCATTTGTATACAGTTACAGTATTAACTGGATTATTTCGATCTGTGGTGAAATATAGTATTGTTTTGATGAGCTCATTATTATATTTAGAACAAAGAGAAGCAGCAAAATTCAACGAAAACCATGATTTTATGACAATTATTGAGATCGCGCAATCTGCTTAAGAACAATGTATTTTTATTATTTTCGTAGTTACCTTGCATTTCATAACAAGGTATCTTAATCATCTGACTTTATAATACGTGGCCGGAAAAATGTCATCTCAGAAATGAGCTGACAAGGACTCCGTTTATTCTGCGACGATTGTCTTGATTTTTTGCCGCAAGAGAAGAAAAAACCGTTGATCTTATCTTATTATTTAGTGTCTACTGAATAATACAAATCTCAAGTAAGGCTATTACAGCTCAGACACCAATTGCCTGGGGAAGATCTCTAGAAACAACAGAACGGTATTTGGAGGTCACTGTCAATCTGTGATTTATTCTTCCATGTAATCTTCCTTTATGAGATAGGAGAGTAAGTGATCCCGATACCATGAAATAAATTTGAAGTTCCAAATATCAGTAGCCATGGCATTTGAAAACGCCCTAATGTATACCTTTCAAATTAATTACTGTATAGGTTAAACTGGGGAACGTTGCTAACAATGCATGTTTCAACCATCAAGGTCTCAGATTTAAATTTTCCTTGTTCCATTACCATCACAATCTCTTCGGATTCCAATTATTTTTAAATTGAAATTACAGTATCCAAACATAAGTACATTGAACACTCACGCAAATAATAATATAGTATTCATTCTCACACACATACATGTACACACTCAACAAGAGCGTAAATGATCTCAATGTTGAGGAAAAAGCCTGAGGCGAATAATTTCAAGTGCCCTTTTTTTTTAGAAAGAAACATACATTCAAGCTGAGAAATCAGAAACTATATTCTACTACTACTGTTTTCTCATAGTTTTTTCTGTCATCTGTTATTGTATTTACAGAATTTCCAAGCTATGCTTGCTTGTCTAAGAGATCATTCGTTTCTTTGAAACCCGTAGTGATAATTACTGAAAAAATGAGTGAAGAGGATATTTTATACCACCTATTTAATACTTTTCAGGAAATGGGGGGTCCAGGGACGGCACTCCAGAAATTGTTTATGATTAATTTCAATAAATCAGTTTTTTTAGCCATAGAAATCATTACAATAATACTGTATTTGTTAATAATAGTGTATTATTGCTATATATTGATGGTGATTAATAGCATTGTAACTATAATTATCTTCAAATATGGGAAGAATTATAATAAAGGAATTAAGCAATAATAATCTCCAATGTAAAATGAATTTAGTTTAAAATTAAAACCTATCAGATAACATTATAATAAGTAATTATTTTTTTTGCTAGGGATGATGCCCACATAAGCTCTAAGCTTGTGCATGGTTTATGGGATGGATGATAATGAATGGACCTACAGCTTTAGGTGGGTTCCTAACCATTTGCATAAATGTAGGAAAATGAAATTTAGCTTTACTAAAAATTATTTTAATAGATAGAGAGGCAGGATATGTTTTTATGGAATCCCCTGAGACTTTCAAACTACTTTTTCCGAATTAAAGACATAAATTGACCAACATTAATAAAATCCTGATAATTTGTAGTTCGTCGTTAAACTTCTGCAAATTTAAGAGCAACCGTAACTTTATATGTGGAAAATTTGACTAATGAACCATCACAAAGTACAGACCATTTTTATTAAGTGGGAGGTACTCAGGCTTGATTGTACACCACTATTAATTTGGACGGTACAGCCTACCAAAGCAGTGCTGAACAATATCACAAAAGAATCTATGTTTACTTAACGAAGCTAGGAAGAATCTGAATTAGAAGCATTCATGGACAAACATAATGTCTTACCTCTATGCTATTTCCTGTATTGCTTTTGAATGTATAATTCGCTAGCATTACTTTTCCAGAGTTCCCTTGAATAATAATGTGAACAATGAATAAATTTAAGTTTTCCCTAGATGCTCTCCAGCCTTTTCCATTTGATTTTAATGTAAACAATTTCAATTATTCAACATTTTTATCCATCCAGAAGACGTAATCATAATAATTGTATTTATACTACAGTCAATTTCTAAGACCTCATACCATAATGAAAATATATAGTTTTAAAATCCTTAAATAGAATTTGGGAGTGTCATCAATCAAAAAAGTACTAGTTTTCTTACGTGAAAAAAGTAGACTCTCCTGCTCTTTTGGATTTGTTCTATTTAGGTCTATAAATGATACATTTTCGAAAGAGAGTAACATTTAGCTACAATTTGACAATGTAAAAGAGAAGTACGATTGTGCCCAAATACTATGAGAAACATTAAGCTCTGCAAAAAATTATACTCCTTCTATTAATGAAAACTGAAGTTTGAATCAGGTGTGGAGGGGAGTTGCAAGTACTGTAAATCTAAAGATTTTGATTGAATTTGTCAGTGAGTTAAATGTCAATTTGTTGTTTTCAAATCATGTCAAATATTTCGAAATTTGAATCGTTAAGAATTTTGAACCGAGGCGTGTCCAGAACGAAGAAAACGAATTTGGAAAAGAGAAGGTGAATGAACTGCCACTGCTCAGTAACTGTGAACAATTGGAAAAAAATTCTATCCGCTTCGAAAAGGGAATCCCAGCAACCAGCAGGAATGACATGTAACATTAACAAACGATGAACAACCGTATAATTTCATGAGAACTAAAACCAGAAAAAAGATGAGATTGAGAGTGACAGGACTAGACTATGATAATTGCAGGAAATTATTTGAGGAAGAGATTGAAGGAGAAGGGAAACCCTGTGCTTGCTGATGAACTAATGTTTGAAACTTCATCTCGTATTGACAAGTTTACATTCATATTTGACATAAAATCGGATGTATTCAGTATGTTGAGGAAAACGTCTCCTATCACTTTCCTTCTTTCTTTTTCTTGAGGGTGATGCTCACATGAGCTCTAGGCTTGTGAGTGGGTAATGAGAGGGGGGATGATGAGAGATGACGACTGTTTTCGTCTCCTCCGAAAGACGGGAGTGGCCGTTTCTGTCAAAATCCGTTCCGGCGACTGTATTCGATCTTGGAACCTTTGGATTATCAGACAGGTGCTTATCGCCCTCGGCCTCGGCTACTGACCACTCCACTTTACTTTATGTTTACTATAATATTACTTTACTATTCACGTTTTCACTTGAAATAATACATTTATCACACTTTTCCTGCTGAATTTTGGGATCTCAAGTTATTGAACTCATATTAGATTTTAATTATTATTATGAAGCAAAGTTCAATTTGATTTATTTTGTTCAAGTAACATGAATGCGTTTATTCATTGAAATTATGCACACTGTAGGTCTGAAGACAGTAAAACAGATGTATTGAACCAATGTTGAAATTACAAAAAAGTCAACAAAAGACTTGAATTTTCTCATGTTCTTAATACAGTACTTAAATTCTCAAAGTTTAAGAATGTTAAAAATTCTTGCAGAATGAAAATATTATAACTATTGTTTATCACCATCATTATTCTCAAGCTATTCAAACGGTGCTTCATTTTGCTCAAAATCCAAATCTCAATCGACGATTGATACGTTGGTTTACGCCATTTTTCAAATATAAACTCCCATTTACTAAGCCAAATTATCTCAACCAATCACATAAAAGCAATGGCGGCTCAATACACTATGAACGCAATCTCATTGGCTCTTCCTCATCGACTCCATTTCATTTGACGAGAAGTAGTTCCAACGATTGCAAATGGCGTCCTATTTCGTTATTGGAGGATGGGAATAATAGTTATTAATATTCAGTACCCATATACTACGAATACATAAGATGAATTAATGCTCTAATGAGAAATAACATATTAAGTGTGAGAATATAATCTAAACATTATTTGTTTAGTTTTGTCATATTCTGACTCCCGATATTTTTTCCCGATTCCATCCAGCATTCGATAGCTCGCGTCATTAATTTAAATTAAAGCCATCAACGAAATATTTCATTGATGTCAATCAATCAATTTTGTCATGATTGGAAAATAGAAACGAACTGGCTTTACCGTGCTATTGATAAACCAGGATCAGAGAACTATTCTTAGATCTTGCAGGTTGTCTTAATAGAACTTGGATTGAATTATTCAATACCTTCTCTCCAATAATTTCTACATACGCATCATTAAAACATTATTTTTTACTAAATATATTCGGAGTTATCAAATCGCACATAGAATTTTTACGTGGGTGGACATAACGTTTTAAATAAGCATAGAACTTTTGCGACTTTCCATTATACATTTCTTATCTGTGAAGCTGAATATTTTTGCAGCCACTTTCAAAGCAGTTAGGCAAAGTGATTGTGAATTCAGATTGGTAGTCTATGGGTTTGTTAATCGGCCAGCCTTGAAGTTAGCTAACAGGTCCGCAAATTACCAACTCACGCTACCAGACAACTGACAACTGATCGAGCAATCACTAACTTTTCAATAGTGGATTAGATCGATGCATGTATGTATTATACTACTGAAAAATCAAATTACCATTTTAAACAACAATGAATGCCTCGAATGCTAGAAATTCACGATTTTATTGTTGTCGCAGACTTAAATCTAAATGGAGGTGAATCATCTTTGAATCAGCATCATCTTTTCTCTTGTTTTGTGAACTTGAATAGCTGTGTTCTCCTGCAATACAGTATACAGCATGAGATTAATGAGTTTTCAACAATACAGTAGCATGAATAATAGTACTGTAATGAGAGAACATTATGATGAGTTGATTCTCCATTTATTCAAGTGTCAAACATCTGGAAGTTTCTTACTTCAGAACGATATTTCTCATGTAAATCCAATTTTGTAGCTCTTTTAAGAATGTTTTACAACCACTAGAATGTTAATTGATGGTAAATTACTACTGGGATTTATATTATTTAATTCAAGGTAGACATCACTGGTAGTCTGAGTCTGAGATTAAAAAAATTAAAAGGTTACGTCTCGAATAATTGACACTCATTATTGTCATGTCAGAAGCTCATATCTCATAAAACTGTTTTCTGTCTGTGTTTTCATCCTATAAGTTATATTTTGTACTCGATCAATAAATAAATAAAAACATGGAATAATCACTTTGAATATTAATTATGTGTAACTCATTTTATTATATATTTTTTGCAGCCGGAGCAATACCATCTGGAGCGGTGAATCAACTAATGACATGGCTCCCTCCATTTGCAGCAGTAAATAGCAAAGACCCAACATGTAGAAATCATAGTCGACTTTTCCTACAAAAGCTCGAAGACTTCGAATTGTGGTCTTTAAAGAGTGAGTATTCAAGTCAGTCAAATCAAATTACTTTTAAATTGATTCCTTCAACATACTACTTTTCTTAGATGCAATAGCTATTATCAATAATAATAACTGAGATACTGTTAATCATCGCAAAGGATTTTTGGATTCGATAATTCCTGTTATTGTTACATACTCATAATTATTACAAATTTTACAAGGTATCCTTGTTAGATTATTTGTATCGATTATGTTGGGAACCTTTTCAAGAGTCCACAATATTCTTGACTACAATTGAATTGACGTGATCGTAGCTGAGCTAGTTAATCGGTGGTCTGATGAGCCAAAGGTTGTGACCAAAATTGTTTTCTTGGTTCACTCGGCACAAACCTAAGTTTCATTTGGGTTTCAGAAAAAAATTGAGGATAACATCTTACAAGAACTGAACTATTTTACACTACAAGAAGTAATACTATTGGCTAGCAGAATGAGAGCCTTTGAGTGGCTCACACATGTGGAAATGGGTGGAGGCGACCAATGATTGATGAAAGGAACAAAAATAGCAAACAATTCCATTATGTTCGTTCTAACTGCGAATGTTCGTGAATAAAGTGATATTCGTGATGAGGTGGTCTTTGTAGCTAATTGTGATACATTAACTGTGGTAATCACTTTTGGGACGTAGATGATTATTATTTCTATTACTGACTTCCCACATAAATCATATTGCGGTTTGTGAATTAATAGAAATTATTATGAACACTGCAGAAATCAAGAAATGATTGAGTTGGGCTGCGCTTAGTGATTGAATTATTGAATAGTGTGGGATTAAAAACTATACTAATGAGAGCTGAATTGCTCATATGGAATCAGGAAGAAATACTTTTAAAGGAAGAATGAATTTCAGATGTCACCATAGATGTATTTGAACTAGTTTTCTTAGGCTTCTTCTACCCATTCGAGGTAAGGTGGTAGCTAAATTAGTTCTCAAACGAATCATTCTTTGAATGTTCTACACTAGACCAAAAATATATTTACAAGATACGCTCTATACTGTATTATATTTTGTCAAATTATCAAGTCTCATAATTTTCTAGAATATTTCCGCTGTATTTTCTCCCGCTAGTGGCAGAAATTATAACTATGTTGAATTATGTCATTGACCACAATTCAATAGGGCTCGGGCTACCGTGAAAAATCATGATAATTTACCAGACTCAATCTCTCATACAGAACACATGAGAGGAAAATTATTTGTATGATATTCTGATTGATGTGTGGGTTTTCCATGCAGATGATGAATTTCTTTGTTCTTATTCTACAGCTGGTCAATGATGTAAGAAAGCCTCGAATTTTGGATCCAACTTCCTCGTTCACAATCTCTCATTATGAGTTCAGCAGCATCATTTACAATTACTGATGAATGATGGCCACTGACAGGAAAATTAATGTCATCCATATCTTTTAAGATGAGAATTCTACAAATCTCTCAATTTTTCATTCTTTCGGATAATGATCTAAACTGTTCATAAATTTCCAGTGAAGGATATTCATACCTTCCTCAAATTTTGTGTGCTGTTCAGAGTCATGATTGATTGATACTTGGCGTTAATCCGTTAATTGAAGTTCGTTGCAGAATTGAAGAATTTTTTTCCATTGAAGAAAGATGATTAGTGATTATTGAAATACATACAAGGAAAATGATTTCCATTTTAATTAAAAATGGATTGATGATCATAGTCCAATACCATTCAGAGCTTATGAGTCAAAAATTTATACATCTAGCAATCCACTTATTTCAATCACTAATATCATCTATTAAATTTCTTAGATCAATGAGTTGAGGTTGTTAATAACATCTTCATAAGAACCTCTGAATTTCATTGACGTTAAAAACGATGTCTTTTGTCAATAATTTAAGTAATCAGTATTGAGTTACTCGAATGAGAAAAAAGTAAAAAAATTAAGAAGTAAAAGAAAGCAAAGACCAGAGTTAGCATTGTATGAACAAAACAGAAAGGATAATAATTGCTTGAATTTATAAAAGAAGATAATTTCATGAGAGCATCCACCGTATAATGAAGTACAAGATAAGATCGCGTATCATTTAATAGCAAGAAGAGTCTTTATTTGAGAAGAGACTTGAACACTATGTAGCCGGATATTGATTCTTGTATCAACATTGAACTTCAACAAGAACCTTTTGCACATCACAACTTGCTAGTAATCTTGCAGAATGGCTCTCTTGTAAATGATATCAGATCTATTTTGAAGGAAATTTGATGTTTCAAATAATTGAAGAGCTTATAAATTATAATTTGACCTTTAAGATAATATTTTCCTGTATGGAATATGGTCTTGAGGTTACCGCATGTAGTTGTTTATGGTTGTACTCAATTTAGATGTAATTTTTTTATTTTAATGTCACATGAATATTCTTTGTATTCAGTTTTAACCGCAAAACTATTCTTTAGATTCACATACATGGATATAATGATCTTTGCCCTTGTATGTGTTACCAACTTCATTAAGTCTTTGGGTGCTCCATCCTACAGCTTTAAAAACACTTGCCTCATAGTGAAAAACCACAGTCGATGATGAAAATATTTGCACATATCATTTGCTTAGTTAAACGAGCACATGTCATTTGCTCATTTTAGTTGAGACGAGTGACAGTAGAAAATAATATTGCATAAACAATAATTACTTGCTTTTTTGCTATAAAAGAATATAATAATTATTCACAGTTGAATAAATAAAACTGATTCATTTTTGTGAATGTCTAACGTCATAAGCAGGTTGAACAGTGCTAATACTTCCAACAACAAGAATACAGTGGATGAATTATTTATTTCATTATACATTCTGTGAAAAATTGTAATAAGGTGTGGAGTTGCACTCTCAAAATGAACCAAAAATATATAAAATCATGTTTTAGAAACGATGTGAATTTTGGGCATTCTTGAGAATAAAAAATCTTGGATTAATCTAATCTCCATTTATTATGCATCATTTGACCAGAATTTCTGGTACATCCCTCCCTCTCTCTCACACACATTTACAATCCGTTTCGCATTTTGTATAGCTTCATTCTCCCCCTTTTTAATATCACCTTACTAATAGTAAGCAGACTATAAATATACAAAAAATTCTCTCAGACTATAAATATTAAATACTGTCGGCCGATTGCAGGGATGCCGATTAGACTGAACCGCTGTAAAATGGCGTCATTTGACGGAACAAATGCAATAATTCCCCCATTGAGCTCTGTTAGATAATGTCATATTACAGTGGTGTAATTCAATCAGCTTTCGAGTAATCGACCAAGCATATGCCTTGTCGATTAAAAATTTGCCCTTTCTTGTCGAATAAATTCAACTGCTTCAAAATGGTGTCATTTGACGAAACATATGCAATGATTCAGCTCCCTTAGATTAAGGCGGTTAAATCTAATTAGCCTCTGTCAAAGATAATTCAGAGTAGGTTCCTATCCTTTTCTGTTTCTCTGTGTAATTGGTTATATCGTCGGCCTTATCCAATAAAAATAGACGCTTTTTTGTTACATTCATTACTATTTTCAGAAGCTATAGGCTTGGTACTCTTGCGAATATAGAATTTAAAAATTGGCAAAATTTGTTATAAATCGATTGTTTATTGATGACTCTGGAGGAAAAGTAACACGGATGAAACTTTTACAATGTATAAATAGTTTCAAGAAAGCTTGAGGCTAATAATTGTGACGATGACCGTATTGTTTATCGCTGCGGATCAACTGGATTTCTTATTAACCTTCTCTGCTAATTGAAGGCGATCATAGGTTGTAGGATGAAAGCGCTTATTATCTTCATCCATTGCTAAAATAATTCGAGCTACGTTCAGTTTAGAGTGTAAATGACTGGTGTTGTTCTCTTACAATTTACAGTGAGTAAATAAGATGAGTTTAATGAAAACACAGTGTCAGTTTAACTATCAGTCTGAATTTGAAAGTTATCTGCAGGCTTAATTGGTAGCAATGATATATTATGATTGGAAACAATATATTGCGACAAGATGATTAATATCAGATAGTTACCATGAACTTGACCATGAAATCACAGAACCGGTAGTTCACGGAGTACTGGTAGTAATACTGGATTATATAAAACTTTTTTGTGTGTATCTGTATTATCTGTATAAACGAGTACTTAGGAAGGTATATGGAAATTTAGGGCACGTATCTTTTTAATTTAGCTTAAGTCTTAGCCCGCAAACCAATTCAAGGACTGGGGGAGTAAAGAATTTTCAATCTGTACGTAAAATTGTATATTATTATACTGGATTCTGAAAACGAGTACCCTGCCATGTATTTTCGGTAAATTATATCAGTTTCCATTGCTTCGATGCATTCTTATTTATTAGCCAATATTTGTTTCTCTGCTATAGAAACAGGGGTCCGAGGGCTTTCCATGTGAGATTTTGTAAAAGTAGGCTATTTCAAACAGCATTTAGAGCAGTTTGAGATCCTTACCGTGGGCGTTTCAAATCATAAAGGAGAGAAATTCTTTCTCTCCAGTTTTATTAATTCCAATTTTTTACTGTTCTTCCATAGTGCTATTTATAGTCTGGGTATGCCATATTTATTTTACAATAATTACCCACTATTGGAGCAATACCAACAGTATCATACTATGTGCCCCCTCCATGATGAAAATCACTTTGTTGATTAAAGAATTCTTTAACCTTTCGCCTGTTATAAAAAGGGGGTCAGGAGGTTTTCCCCCAGAGAGTTTTTTTTTTGAAAAATCATTGTATTTTTAGAAAAATGTAGTTTTAGAAGTCTTAGTTCTTATTTGTGGTTGAAAATTTGGCAACTTCTCCAAAGTGCATTCTATCCAGTATTAGATAAGCCCCTGTGGATCCGCGCCTGGATCTTCAACTAGCGATAGAGTTTAATTCTCAACGTTTAGCTTGGTTTGCGCAACCTCTAATAAGATTCCAATCTTAACCTCATCGTTAGTTCCGGCAGCAAGTGATGAGCATCACTTAAGTGGTGATGTAGGATTCCATAGTAGTGAACATACTATAGTAGTGTTGCAACCTTGGCAGTGACACGATTCGTCAAGTCCACCTACAACTTGCCATAGGCCTGACGGCATGCATTAATCATGTGTAGCCTTCATTGAACGTAGAAAAGCTCGTGTTTCCAGACCCGAAAACAAAAATATCAAGCTGTTAACAAATACTCATGAGATTGGAAGATTTAATTTTCATTCAATTACTCACTGCAAATAACAACGTCTAAAACTATTGTCTCAAATCATTGTTTCTTTGTACAGGTATTCAATTAATCAGTAAATTTATTTAGTCATAAATTAAACATTAGGTATCATATATTATTATCAGGGGTGCCTACAGGGGGTAAATATGACGCCAATGGCGTCATTGAATTGAAATTGTTGGGGGAGGACTTTTCAATTTTTGCATGGTAGTGACGGTGATACTTTGGTAGTCCTTGAATTTTTTTAGGGGATTTTTAAATTTTTGTGTAGTAGTGAAGGTGATAATTTGGTAGTAGTTTCCTCTCACCCATTTTTATTTTCTTGCAGTGTCCATGATGAGTTTCCTGTTAAAATAAACTCTGTTGTGAATTAGTTGATAAATACTTAATATATATTGTAACAATCAGTCAAGTAAGTATTGATTGTTATTATCGATAGAGGCAGTCTGATGTCTTGTCCAAGTCTGCAAAATTAGCAATTAATGAGTGTAGGCTATAAGTGAAGATATTGTCAAATTTTTATTTGTTATGTTTTCAATGTCTGATGTCAAGTCCAAGCAGCGGCGGATACAGGAGGGGGGACAGGGGGGACGTGGTTTCTTCAACGATAGCATGATTGTTAGGAAGAAGCAAGACCTGGGGCCTGTTTCAGAACATTTTAAAATTTCTTCCAAACAGAAGATTTACGTGAATACGAATTCACACTAAATGGTGACTGCATTCAGTTCAAGAATTCACCGCTAGATAGTGGCACCAACAGGGTTCTAGACTTGAAATGACTGCCGGTCTGCTGATATTGGAATACTGTGCTGTGATTGGTCGGTGGGAGGGGGATAGTCAAGCCTACTTTTAACACTGGGCGGAACTGAATGGTGACTGTATTAATTTAGTTCGAGAATTCACCGCCAGATAGTGGCACCAACAGGGTTCCAGACTTGAAATGGCTGCCGTTCAGCTCGTAATTGGATACTGCGTTGTGATTGGTCTGTGGGACGAGGATAGTCACGCCTTCTTTCAACACTAGGCGAAGCTAAATGGTGACTGTATCTGGTTCAAGAATTCACCGCTGGATAGAGGCACCAACAGGCTTCGAAACTTGAAATGGCTGGAAGCTACAATATAGAACTATCCCCACAAGTAACTAAGATCACATTTATTAGCTTACATGATACCGAGCTCAGACCTTTACCTAATTTCCACATCTTCTTACTTGAAAAATGAACATATTCCTGCAAACATTCAAGCATTCCTCTAAGCAGTGAAAATTTTACTTGTCATTTCAGTTTCCCAATAGTTTTTATTATATATATACCTATTTCTTTTGGCCAAACTCGCGAGGAGTGTTACAGATGTAAATGGTAGCTGTTGATAATAATAATCATCTAAGAATATCTTTCACCTGAAGTACATTGTATCATGTATTTCATGCAGGCTCTCGCAGACTGCCTCGTAAGTATGTGTGCAATTTTGGACACGAAGTGTGAGACCACGCAATTTAAGTCTATAAAAAATTATTCTGAAATACAATATTTTATCAGATTTTCCTCCTTGAAGTATTCAATATCTGGTCTATTTTATTGTAGGGTGTATAGTAATAATTACGCTTCTAAATGATGTACTAGGGAAAACTAACACGTTTACAAATAAAGTAATTCCACGAATAAACAGATACGTTTGAAGTTTAATTGAATACTTTAGCAAGTAGTCAATGGAGAAAGAATTATTCAGTAATTTTTTTTTGGATTGTAAGGTCCAACGATAATTATAGAGATTGTTGGTTGTATTCTATACTCTAAAAAGAAAAAAAACCCAATCAAAGTACCGGTATGTTTAATTGTAACTTGATCCTTTTATACCAAATACCAAAGGTTAATGGGGAGGTATGGAAAGTGGGTCCGGGGGTTTTCCCAAAAATTTTAAAATATTACGTTAAAAAATATATTTTTAATCTTCATTTGTCTATTAATTATATGATATATTATACATTAGGCCTATATATATATATATATATATATATATATATATATATATAACTCTTCACATGGAATTCTGAATTACAGTAAGGTATTACCGTACTGTATACATGGCGAGCCGGTCATAGTTGACTGGAGCGTCACACCTTCAGTCTGATATCGCTGCACCGGTCACGGGTTCGATTCCCGTTTCCGTCGTATTGGCATTCTCCTCGTATCATCATCCTTCACCTCATTACCCACGCACAAGTAATATACTCATGTGGGCATCATCCGCAGCAAAGAAAAAAATATATAGGCTACATAACTGCAAGACGAATTGAATAGAACCTAAGCAGTGATAATATATGTTATCAGAGATAGTGTTTGATAGCCTCGTAGAAGCATATTTAGTTCAAATCCATGTATTTGTACTTTGATATGTGTAATCCGTACTTCTACTAATATAACACCTTAGAAAGGCATGTGTAATTCATTGTCATAGTATATGCCAATGCACATACAATGAGCTACAAACTGAAACCGGTATTATGTGTTCAATGAATGAATCTCCAAGTTGTATTTCATGGAAAAAAGTTGTTTGACAAAGAAAAAATATTTTGCAATACTATTTTAAAGTAACAGCGTATTACTTAATTAATTGTGAACGGCGAAATTCAAGATTAAAGAGCGGTTTATTGACCCTCAACGATCGCAAATATAGACAAACTGGCTTCTAATCATTGACTGTAGAGTATATATATCTATATATTATGCAACACTGCAACATAAACTAGTTGATGGTCAAAAAACCGGTTGATGGCACACGTTCATTATCAGACACTGAAAGATAGAAGCTGACTAAAATGACCGAGACTTTCAATGTAGGCTTACTGTATGCAATAGGACGTCCTACTTGGACCAGCTCAAAGCTCATTCAGTATTCTATAAGTTTACGGAGAAAGTATCTGAGCATATTTCACATTCTTCAAAACTTTTGCAGACTGATTGTCCAATTCACGACCTTTTATGATGCTTCAAATGATTTTTGTTTCACATCCATTGAGCTTCTTGATTTTCCTATTCATCGAAAATATGATCAAATTCTATTCATTAATAATGAATTCTACTTTCTACCTAACAAAAATACAATATACATTTTGGAAGCAAATATAGGTTTTTTTTTTATTATTGTTTGTATTTGTGTACAAGTATTAGTTTATTTTTCATTGTTGTCATTAAAAACAATAATGAATAAATAATTTTGTAAGTTGAGCTGAGTGGCCTATATGAAAAAATATTGTAGGAATGAATTGATGCAGTTGTTATTCACTTATTTATCAACAACCTGGGCCTGTTGCATGAGAAAATACAAGCTAGTTGTGAGGAACTATGGTATACTTAACTTAATACTAGTTGTCACTATAGTAACTTGCCATCTGACAACTAGTATTACTAGCTGGTATTTTCTCATGCAATAGGCCCCTGGTAATATTAAAAATAATGCATGAATTAGTTTCAACTGATATTTTTACTGGATTTACTTTTGACAGCAAAATGGTCTTATTTGAAATGAATATTTCTTTAAAAATTTAAGTTCTTATGAATTTATGGAAAAAAATTTCAAATCGATTTCAACTGATCTATCAACACATCAATTTTATTGTAGGAGTTTTCCTGGCTTTACAGATGACACGGAAAAGTAATTTCATCTTCATTAGATGAGTTTTTGGTCCATCAGAGAAAAGGAGTAGAATTGATAATAAACTGTGAAATATTAAAGACAAAATAGTTCAAATAAATTTTTTTTTCATTTACTTTGGTTAATTTCTTTCGAAAAATATTTTTAATAGAATATATCACCTTACTTGGACAATATATTTTCGGTTTAAATTTTTCGCTATTGATAAGCTATACTTAAATTATTCAAATTATACTTAGCCGTCTGATTATTCAAACCTATTGTGTGTTACAGTGCATGATGCCTCTGCCAAACTACCGTCTGGATTACTTAACGGCAATGTGAACCAGCTTGGAGATTTCGACCAATGCCTAAGTGTGCATGAGTCTGAAGACAACATCAGGGGACAATATTGTTTGACTGACATCGAACTCAAATTGCAACCTGGTCAGCATCTGGCTATCAGACAGATTCATGATCTAGTCGTTTCTCATTCAGCCTTCAAGAGCAAAATAGGCGATGTGAGTGCTGTATTCAATGTACATTTATTTCCTCTTTATAATGAATTGATTGGAAATCAATGGGCTCATTTTTATCCTACATACTACATTTTTATTCAGAGTATATGAATTTATCCTCCTTCTTAAAATTAATTTTTTCATGAAATTTTAATGATTTAGTCCTTCAACGCTGATTTTGGTGTTATTCTGTTATTTGATCTATCTTGAAAAATCTTCTTTTTGTAATAATCCGATAACATTGCAATTTTTGCATCTTATACCGTATATCAATGCCCGGTTTCATTTAAATTTTATTTGTGTACGTAATTCCATCAATATTTGTTTTGAATTACAGTAAATAAAATTTAATTTGAGCACGTAATTCCATCAATATTTGTTTCAATTCATTTCTCATTGTTATGATAGAATGAATTATTAAATGTTCATTTCATCCTATAAAAATGTACTTGTTATTCAATAAACAGGATAGAATTCATTGAATTTTTAGAATAAATTGTAGTTTTCAATGATAAAGAATGAATCTGTAGTAGTTATTCATAATAATAAAACAATAATTCATAAATCATTGGTTAATGAACTGGAATAACCAAACGCCTTTTTAAAAACAATCATTTATTTGTTTAACACGAAATACAGAACATGATAAGCGTGGAGAGGAGCGAAGTGCTCTTTACGGAGAATAATTAGAACTATTAAGATCAACCTAAACAATGGAATAGTGTGTCAGCGTATCTGTAGGGGATTACCAGATGTGACTATAGATCAATCTAATGAATTAATAAGTATTTATAATGAAAAAATAATTCAATAATATGATATTCATTTATTTAATATTTTTTTACAGCCTGGTCACAGAGTACCACGATTCACGAATATCAACTGGGCTCTTTGTGTACCTGCTTCCTGTAGTGCTTCAGATGTTCAAGAAGCTCTAATGGAGAGTCTGCAACAACATCTTGGACCGACAGGACTAAGGATAAGAGCACATGTTGATCCTGAAATGTGTCAACAGAAAAGTGAATCGATAATACCTCCAAGATCAACATTATTGGTTTTGTAAGTTGGATATCAAACTCATCTATATAGGCTAATAATTTATTTCTGAAAGTTAACTGACAACTCAAAACTTTCAATGCAACGTCAGTAAAATAAAAATGGATTTAAGATCTGTATAATATACTGTGATGTGTTGGAAATGAGAATTCTTGATAAGAGTGAATTACCCACTATTTTGAATGAAATACTGAATCCATGACTTCATATTTTCAATTCAATTCAATTTATTGCCATTATAAAAACATTTTTACAATACAAAATTTTCCAATAACTTGTTAAAGAATAATACAAATCATAATAATTGTACAAAAATAAAAAAATCATGAATAAAATACTTAAGATTGTAATTATCTTAATGACATTGCTAGCATAGTCTGATCGCTAGCAATGAGTTGAGATTTAAATGATTGAATAAAGTAAATATTATAAGAACACAAAAACTTTTACATTGATACATTTTCCTTTCTCTAGTTGATTCTAATTGATTCTTTTCTCTAGTTGAATATTTTCTCATATTCCATAAGAACATTTATGTTATTTCAACTGGTGATTGAATATTATTCAAGAATATTATTAGTAATTATGTGAAATTGAATAAATTGAGTCATATCTATAATAATGTACTATGATGAATCAATAACGAAATAGCATTTCTCATGTTTACTTATCAACTTGTGATATTATAAAACTCTCAAATCGAGCATAATCATCCAAACATGATCATCAGTCTGAATCTTCCAAACATTCATATTATGTTTTATTTTTTATGTGATGTGAGAATGGAAGAATGAAGCCCATTCTTGAATCCTCCATCATAATAGCAGACATTAATAGGCCTAACACATTCAAATTGTTATTATAAGACATCAAACACAGTAGGCCTATTGTCATCATCATTGTATTGCAACTTGTAGTCTTTCAAATGAACTATGTGGAACCCATTGAATTTTATTGGAATAGTTTTCATCTTTTATCTTGAACTATGATAATCTATGCACAAGATCTATATAATAATCAATCTTTCATCTGATTTATTAGACATTTGACTGATAGGCTACTGGCTATGAACAATTCAATCCCGTATATTCACATAATTTATCCATTTATTTTATTAGCTGTTTTTGTTACATTCATTGTTTCGCTTCTATTTCAGGGCGTTTTTCATTTTAATAATTGGAGTCACAAGCTTAGCTACATTCTGTGATAACTCACTGCAAAACCAGAAACCAACAAGTAAGTGCAATAATATTGTTGCAATAATTATGCATTATTCGAGTATTTATTTGGTTACTTATTTGTGAAATCTATTATCTGCCTGAACACCCTACAATCTTTCCATTTGTATTTTAAAACTTTTATTGAACTATGTTTCCGTTGCTTTTGAAACTACGAACAAATGATCTCAAATTGTATTGTCTTGTTTTGATCTCAAATTAATTGATCTTGTATTCTCTAATCATATTATCTTACCTCAATATTTTACCCCATCTTTGTTACTTGATATTTATTATAATGAATAATAACAATACGTCACTTGAGATTGTCACTATGATAAATAATAAAGATGGAATTAATTTTTCACAATAGAATATCCATTGTTGTCGTTCCATTATAGGCCTAATCTCAATAAAAAAAACATTTTTTTCTTAATTTATTTTTCTTCTAATTCCAGGTAGGAGTATGGAACTTTTGCAATCATTCTCCATACTATCAAATTCAAGGAAACTATTCAGTATGAAACGCTTAAACGATGATATAGCCAGCATTCATGGAATAAGAACACTCAACGCTATCATGCTACTAGTATCACATAAGTCAATGGCTTTGTTTTTCAATCCATATGTCAATCGAACTGGCATGACAGAGGTATGAAGCTCTAAAAATTGAATAATCATTGATTGATTTAGTCCAACTCGACTTTCTAGTCCATGGAGTATTACTACATATTTTCTTAAATTATTGGCATGGACGATCGATTTCTATGGAAAAGATTATTAAGCAATGAAATAATGTTTCACAAAAATAATAAATATAATTTGGAATAGTTCTACTTTACAGTAATTCTGTATTCATGTAAAATTGATAACCAGAGGCAAGGATGGATCATCAATATCAAATTTAATAATGTTGACTTTTAGTTTTAAATTATTGAAACCTACCATTTTGAAAAAATGTGTTTCATACAAAATTATAGATAACTTTGAGAAGTTATTTATACAGTTATCTTATGTGTCAATAAAAATTGGAACTTGATAATCATACTGGGATTAAATCTGTTAGTGAGTTCTAATGTTAAGACTCTTTTCTATCAACTCTTTATAATAATTATTCTCTGTCTTCAATATTTCCACGTGTAATGTAAGCAATAGATTCACAGATTCAAGTTCTAATACATTAAATCGGAGATTTTCAAGAAAAATTATATTTCTAAACCAATACAGTCTAGGCTACTTTCAACTTCAAAATGATTTAATATCAATCACATCTTGAATGTATTGAAACTACTGAGTTGATCTTGGAGATGCAATACAGAAGAAAATTAATACTATTCCCATCACTTTAATAGTGAATTTGTACAAAAATTTGATCTTATAATCTTACATCAAGATTTGTAGTAATTATCACAGTGTAATAATAGAAAAATAATAAAAATGATTGTGTTTTCATTTTCTAGTACCTTGGAAAGCCATGGACAGTTATTGCAAGAGCTGCGAGTTTGTATACAGACCCATTCATAATGCTCAGTGGCTTATTGACAACATATGCTTTCATTAGGCAATTGCGACAGAGTCAAAGCTTAAATATTTCCAAAGAAATTGTTTCTCGTCTGATGAGGTAAGCTCGAGTTCTGTATTGAACCACAAACATTAAACTAATACAATTTCAACTAAAAAAGTTATTTTGATTATTTTCTTAATCAGCAAATATTTGTTTACATTTGAAGGATCATCTGACCTTTCCTACTAGATGGATGGGAGCTTGAAGAACTTGGAGGAATATCAATCCAAGTTGTTCAAATCAGGGGCCTGTTTCATAAAAATTCAGAAGTATTGTAATACAGGAAAAGTTGCACACACACTGGACATGAATAGCACGGAGTACTATGTGATTAATTGATAAGTTTAGTGTGTGCCTGCCTTTTTGCAGTATTAAAGGACTTATTTTTCATAAAATAGGCCCCCAGATCTTATAAGCTAAATAGTCCACCACTTCCAATATCGCAATAAATGAAGAAAATGTTCTTCAAGTTTTTTCCCCGTAATATATTGGAGTAACATCTTTTTCCTAATTAATGTCTCTATTTCAAAACAATCTATTTCTTCCAATGATGTGCCATCGTGAATAACGATCATTTATGTATTTATTTCACTGTTAAATTTATGTCTTCATTGTTCCACAGAAAAATATGTAGAGTCTGGATGATAAATTTGATTTTTTAATAATTAGATTCTACTGTATTATCTATCATAACACATGAGCAAAAATTTTTTTTGACAAGAAATGGAGCATTGAAATAAATTAAATATGATAATATTGCAGAATGTTCACTTTGGTAGCCGATATATTCAAAGGCAGAATGATAATGACTTTTACTAATTCCTTCTCTTCTGTTCTTCATGTCTCCAAAGTATTGTATGGAATATTAAATATTGTGACTTTCTAATTTCTCATACATTGTCATTCTCATTTTCATTTCTCATTCATTGATTATGAATATAATTATTATCAAATATTATATGATAATTATGAAAGCGTTAATCTGCTATTCAATTTATTTATTGAATAATATTAATTGCCAGGCTGCTTCCTACTCTGGGTGCCTTGATACTATTCTGCACATTTATCCTTCCATGGATGGGATCAGGACCTTACTGGAATTTGGTTGTGAAACATCATGCTGAACTCTGCAAAGTTTCATGGTGGAAAAATATGCTATTCATCCATAATTACTTTGGATTTAAAAATATGGTGAGTTCCAATATTATGTCACTCTGAAAATACAAGAATCCAGCCAGTCATAAATGAGTGCAAGAGTGAAGGAAGATAAAAATAAGGATTGCCACAGCTTAATTTTCCTAGAAAATGAGGTTTCAGAACTCTAAAATTTTCTCTTAACCATGCATAGTCTATACTCTATCGCATAGGTCTACTTATTTGTCAACTCTTTTCTCTATGTAGACCTAAAATAAATGTATGAATACAATTTTGGTACAAATATGAAGTATCTATATATCTACTCAACATTTCAAATTCACAAATATAAATTTTAAGACACATTAAACTATGGTATGGTAATAAATTTAATAGTAATTGATAAAATATTCATAAATGCCTAGCAGAGAGGTACCGGAACGGTGTTTTTTCTAAAATCCAGTAAAATGACAAAAATTCTTTTAAAGACTTGCCAGATAAAGTATGTCAACTACGTCTCAATTTTGGATACCGTACTGAGAATTTATGCATCCTTTATCAGCAATAAACTGATAAATCTCTCTTATTTATGGGAATCGATAATGATGATATTTATTTGAGACTCTTTTGCGAATGTGTCAGAATTTTTAAAAAGAGAATTGTTTGCAGCTCTTAAAACTCCAGTCTAAATATCATTAATCAGATAACAAATCACACTAGTTGACGTTTCCCATATCGAGAAGAATTCTGTGTCATCTGTTTATGTCTCCATCAATTGATTTAGGAGTTTCAAGAATTTCTATGCTTAATATTTATCTTTGAGTCTTACTTCTATTTTGGAATTTATGCTGTTATCTAAAAAATGAATAATATAATTATACCTCTCTACAATAAATTTACTCTTGCTTGTAAGTCTCATATCTGAAATGAATCATCAAATAAATAAGTTTATAAATGAATACAAATAAGAGGTTCATCAAAGTTTTCAAAACTATTGTAATATCCTAAATAATATTTTTCATGTTTAAAATAAGTCTGTATTTCTGACTTCGATTTCCCTCTTGTCAATCATCAATTTCATTTGATGTGCCGTACAAAATTCTCAAAATTCGAATATATCGAAAGAAATAATATGTTTGAAGTTTATGATATTCAATTTTAATTGAGATTTCAAAAATATGTAATATAAATAGATAAATAATATAGGTTTTCGATTTCCATTTGATGTTATCGGTAAGGGCCGTTCTACAGTTATTATTTTCGCACCATTTAAGAGGAAAATAATATCTTGTTCTGATTATAAATTGATTTAGAGGAGAAAATAATTTATAAATTTATCATTGAGTTATTATTTTGAATTCATGCTGTTTTCTATAAACTCGAATTTTATCATTGAAGTTTTTAATGAATCAATAAGTTCATTGTACATTGTATTGTATTGGTAATTGGTTGTATAGAGATAGACTTGAAATAAAAGATTGACATTGAAATCAATATTCCTATTCAGACTGAAAAGTATGGTATAGGACTTAAATTCTTATCTTTTATGTTTATCTTGTTGCAGATATTCTTTTATTCTAATGTGCCTCATAACTGTTCAAATGCATTCATTTGTATTTTTATTGAGTTTCTAGAATTGTATTTTCTCATTTCTTTTCGAATTCAGTGAACATTTTTTGTTTTTATTGTTGCAGTGCTTGACTCACACACATCACGTTGGAATTGACACACAGCTGTTTCTGATATCACCAATTCTTATAAAAATGGTGTGGAAATGGCCTAAACAAGGACTGGTGACTTTGTTTGTCCTGGGAACAGTCTCAACAATACTAAGGTTCTATGCAACATATTTCAGGAGTCTCAGTCTTTTTGTACATTTTGGCAACCCGTAAGTATTATGACTAAAAAGATAAATTTATTGTTAACTATAAGGTATAGGCGTATTGATAAACTCACATGTCAACTCAATTCGATCAACTAAAGCGAATTGAATACTACAGGCAATTTATAAAGAATACTTCTGGCTCTATGAGGAAATTTGATTAAAAATCAAATCATTCCGATAATTATTTTCGCCTACACGTTTTCTGTTTGGATTCTCTTGAGGAATAAAAATTAAATATTGAACAAGTTTGTTTTAAAAACGTGCTTTTTCTGAAGATGGAAGGAAATGAGATATTGCAAAATATGAATTAACATTTTTGGCTAACAGTTTTGTAAATACAGTGCTATTTTTAAAAAATTTGTTGAAAAACAGTTGAAAAAATCCCATTAAAACTGGAGGGGCTAGAACCCATGGCATACCCATATGGCTAGAACCGCCACTGCTTCTCTGTGGTAACTATTTATGAAGATTATCATTCAAATTATTTTTACAGAGTTTCGAGAATGTTCGACACAGCTGATTACTCGTACATCCTTCCAACACATCGTCTGACAGTCTACGTTATGGGAATAGCACTAGGATATGGACTGCATTATTGGGGAAGAGACTTCAAGCTGAAAACTGTAATTGAACATTTTCATTTCAATTTTCAATAATTATTACTCATATTTATATAATCCGGATATGGAATTATCTACTGAACTTAATATTGATTCCAACACATAGGCCTACCATATCCATTTCAATGGATAATTCATAATAATCATCTCCAAACTCTTTGTACGATACCGTACTGGAAATATGCTGTACTCCAAGACTCTCTTCTTATCAAGACAACTAACAACTCTTCTTTCAAACAAGGAAATTCGAGATTATCCTAATGAATACGCCTACTCTTCTTTTAAACCAAAGTCCAAAGTCAAGTAAAGAAAATTTGAGATTATCTTAATGAGTAATGACTATTTTAGTATGTTTCCAAAATGGGTTTTCTGACAAGTGAGAACTGGAAGCGTCGTTGGGATGAGTTGAATAAACAAAAACAAGCCAAAATTTATTATAAACACTGATACCAGCAGTGATACAGATATACGAGGCTTGCGAAGCCTATCTGAACGACCGTCAAATAATCTCAAGTACCCTTAGATTTCTAGGAACTAGAAAGATCTAAACAGTTCCCGTTCCAATAACAAACTCTTGATTTTTGTATTTTACTGGCATAAAAGGATTCGATCGTAAAAATATTCCAACGAGAGACTGAAAAGCTTGATTTTCTCTTTATACTCAGGTGATACGTACTTATCAGCCCATAATGGTAGTTTAATAATTTCCCATTGAAAGTTGAATCCTTTCTCGTATTTAAACTTGGAAATAACTTGCAAAGATTTTCCTCGTGAATTGGTTTTAAACAATTATTTCAGAAAATATCTACAACCCTCATTACACGGGTGGATTAGGGGAGGGGGTTGCATCACACTCCCAGATTTTTGTGTTATATTTTTGAATCTCTTGTCCTGACTAATTGAATAATAATGAAATTTCTTGTCGAGTTTAAATTAAATTGCTTAATTATTTAACTTAATTTAATTGCAATTTATTAAATTGCTTGAATAATCTAGAATCAACTTTATTAATATCCATATGAAGATGATGGAAATTGAATGAGACATATTTATGATATCTAAGACTAGTAATCACGGAGAGACAAGACATACAGACATTAAACCTAATACTTCGTATTAACTTACTATGAAATCTCATTAGTAACTCAATAGGTATACTAGTAGGGCCGAAATAATTTTCTTCGTATGAATGATGTATTTAAATAATCGAGTGAATACTATTTCTCTATTCTCTTTCCAATTAAGATGATGAAATAATACTTTATTGAAAGAGAATCCCTATGTCCATACTTGGTCAATTTTTGTGTGCTGCACAACATACGGCCAATGCTTGAGCATAATATGCAGCATAGCATGCTGTGCAGCACACAAAAATCGACCAAGTGTGAACATAGGGAATAGAGGATATTTTGGCGCTCCGATATAGCCTTGTGCATGGCCTGGAGTGTCGTACTATCGCTACACCTGGTCATGGGTTCAATTCACATCCCGTCTGGCATTTTTTGTGTATCATTCTTCAACTTATCACCTAAGGTATAGACTTATATGAGCATCATCAGGAAGGATTAGTAGAATTAATAAACATAGGCCTAATTACAGTATACAGTAATAGAAATATAGAAATAAAAAGTGGTGTGTTGTTAATTGTTAATTTTCTGGTATTTTTCTCTTTTCCAGGGACAACTGACACTTGGCTGGTTTATTGCATTATGCCTATTGTACCAATCAATTGTCAGCCCCGCAAAAATGAGTGACAGATTCTATGTTTATGATCGAATGGATGCGGCTAACTACGCAGCGTTCGCACCGATCACCTGGTGTTTATTCTTTTCGTGGGTTATATTTTGCGCACATACTGGGAATGGAGGTAAGGGAAAACTTTATATGTGAGATTATAATGTGATATGTTCCCACATTTCCACGTGCATTATCATAATGTAGAGGAATATCTTGTTTATTAAGAAGTATCGAATGATAATAATGTGGTTGAAAATACGAGGAGTTCAAATTTGAAACCCCGGAACCAAGTGGTTTTTCAATTTTTATTTTGTAGATTATTAAGTAGACTATTGAGACTATTAGACTATTAAGTAGATTGTCTAAACTAACTAGATTGTCTTCTCCCGGAACTGATTTGTGAGAGATTAGCTGCCTGAACATATGCCACAAAGTGTTGCATTGAGCCACACATTATTTATTATTTCAATCGTTTGATGAAAGATTACTATACTGGGATAACTATATTTACATTTACTATATTACTTTATTTAATACATATTTGATTACTATAATAATTTGTTCACTTACAAGGTATAGCATTCATTTATGATAATTGTTATTTTGTATTTATTTAATATGTACTCTCATACGCGAACAATACTCTGAGTATGACACAAAAACTATCATACATTTATCAAGAATAAGTGCATTATACTCTATTACTATTACTATTACCCGTTTATCTACATAATGTAAGGAGAAAGAAAGATAATGTTCATCACCCCGTAACTTCTGCCATCTATCGGTAGAATTGGAAGATACATTCAGAAATACTTGTTGACCATTCAGGAGAAAGTAGGCGGAGCGTCTACTTGAACATCATTCATGACCTAGTACCTTCTGCCATCTATCGGCAAAATTCATAACTACGTTCAGAAATACTTATTGGCTAATGGCGGAGATCATCATGAGATTCAATCTGGATCCTGTTCGTGATTGGTCTGTCGTTTTCTATCCGTCATTTCATGTAATTAGTTTACTGCTATTCTATGTAACATTGTATCCGCCATTTTGTTTAATGTAATCAGCTGTCAACTCCAGCCAATCCGGGACAAGATAGACTGACCAATCATGAATGGTAGCTCTCACATACAAATAATTTAAGGATACTCCAAATAATAATAGAATTAAACTGTGGTGAACAGTTCTATTACCAACTCACCTCGATGAATATTTCGGGAATTGAACCCGCCGGTAGCTGCAGTCGGTGGAATTATTTCTAATTTAAACTGGAGGACGATCGTCTTTCCTCTGATAGGCCTACCACATGAATCGTCTCTCGCCGGATTGAACAGCATTCGATTGTCGTATGTGACGATATAATCTCATGCAGTCCAATTCGCAGAGAGATATTCGATTAATATTCGATATTCGACAGTAACTAGATAATATTATTATCTAAGCCCAAGATATTGAAACGTTGAATAATTTTCTGCTATCTCAGAACAAAAATATACGATTTTCACGTAACATGCAGATTTAGAACTAAGATAACCTAATTTTTTTGAAATCAAATCACAAAATAACTCGTTTTCTTGTAACAGATGACTGAGAATAGAATGAATGAGAATTCTGTTCTCATTGACGTTCTTAAAAAGTAACGAAGTCAGTTATTATATTTTCGTAACTGTTACTCATTATTTCGTAAACTTCGAGAAACATCTGTACCTACTAGAGAAATCAGAGTTATATATTATTCAGCTGTTACATTGGTAACTTTTGATTGGTGACTTTCGTGAAACGGGCCCCAGATACTAAGAAACTCACAATCGAAAATCCAATTCAATTTAACCAACTTGAGCTAATGTCATTCTAACAGAGCTCAATGAGGATCTCGATGCATTGATTATGTTGTAACTTCACTGACTTGCAACTTGTAACTTGTAACTAACCCGTAAATCTATCGAAAATCGAATCCTTCAATAGTCTTATTATATGATAAAATTGTTATTCGTACAGTTATTTGACTAGCAATATTGTTTTAACCAAACTCAATTAAAATGATTCATACTAAGATCGATTTTTTGATATTTCAGGTTATCTGTGCAGACTATTCTCATGGAAGGGATTCCAAATTTGTACAAGGCTATCATACACGTTTTATTTAACTCAGTTTCCTGTCTTCTTCTATTTCGTTGGCCAAGTGAGGGCACCCATGCACTATTCATTTTTCCTTCTGGTAAGTAACTTTTCACACCTTTTTTGCTTACCTTTCCAAACCTCATAGTTTCAGCCAAGACTTGATCGAAGTCAACATTAATTCTCTCAAGAGTCCGGTACAACGTGGAAGATTGCTTCAGTAGGAAGAATCAGGAATTAAGTTCTCAAAAATCAAATCAAAAGCTATTTTGAATAACATTTGATTCAAAGCGAGTATCTCTTCAATTCACAATTCTTTAAAGAAGAAACTCTCATTGTAGAGTTATTAGCTGTAGAGTTCACATTACTTGTATGATTGGTTTAGATTATCAGTTGAATATAGTACAGGTACATTTTAGGGCTAATGAGTTATGTACCCCATTACTTTACAGTTTAACCTTTTAGGGCTTGTCGAGGAAATTATTATTTTTATAGTTATATTCTGGTTATCGTATCTTATAACTGCGGTATCCATTAATAGTCTAATCATCTGAAAAATGTTTCTATAAGAATTATAAAAATACACACAATTCCAACGAGATATTTTGGATCTTCTGCTGTCTTCACTCATCTGCCATAATACAACCGTGAAGAGGCATAACAGGCGAAACATCTTATTGAAATTGTGTGTATTTTTCTAATTTTTTAAAATTATGACATCATCTTGTTGAAATTGTGTTTATTTCTCTAACTTTTTAAAATTATGACATCTATTTTTCTGTTTTATATAGAATTGCGAATTCAATAATCATGATTTGATTTAGTATGGAGTTGAAAACAACTTTCAAATTATTATTCGAATACAAGACAGTAACGCAGATGATACAAGAATTTTCCGTTGACTCACATATTACAGTAAAACCTGTGTAAGACAGAACTCGACCAGGCTGAAAAAAACTTTTCTGGCTTACAAAGGTACTTTTAGGGTGGGAACATGTCGGAGCTGTGATAAACGATACCACCTGTTATACTAGCAACGCTTTTATCGATGGTCCATTGCCCAAATGCAATTAACATCGCAGCTCCGACATAAACAGGCTGATTAGAAAACACGTTAATATTATCTACGCACTGTTAGTATCACAGATCACAGCTGATATCGCTTATCACAGCTCAGACATGTTCCCACCCTTACCTTCATACCAAATTCCTTGGGACGAGAAAAAACATTCAGTTCCAACAGGTTTCCGTCTTACACAGGGTCCACCTTGTGTATATATTTCACCTACGGCTCAATATCTATTCATCATCCATAGAAAGGCTGAAGATCTTATTGTACGTTACACTTTTGCCAGTCTCAGATACTCTATCTTTCTATTCTAGCACTCAGCTAACGCTTCGTGCATAAAATTCCGTATCCTTGACTAGCAAAACGGGATTCTCCAGCCTATAGTCTGGCAACAGACAAAAGAACCTTCGCGCATCGTATCACCGAAATGATACAGTATCACATATTACCACTACTCTAGTGAGCGAGTGAGATAAACTGCTGCATTGCATAACGTGCGCTCTCTCTGCGCAGTAGAGTTCTTATTTTGAAGGCTCTTTTGTCTGTTGCCAGACTATTATAGTAACGTATATTTTACTGTTGCATATTATACAATGTATTCAGTACTGTATTATAATTTCTTGATCAATTTACGAACTGAGATGTGTCGATATACACACTTTTGATTTCACTTCACTACTGACCTGCGATTATTTTTGACTGTTGAAAATAAGTAGACATGGAACTCGAAAGCTGTCCTGTCAGTAAATAGACAAATTTGTTTCTTACATTCAAAATAAAATGACTGTATCTCGGTAGTTAATTGGAATCAAAAGTGTATACACATATTTCATCATGCAATCAATTCTCAAGCTGTAATTGAACTGTATTGTCCTACAAAATGGATAGCGAGGAAAAAAATAAAGTGAACAAGTCAACTTAATTCATTTTATTCATATAGACAAGCGAATACATAGAAAAGCAAAGATGTAAATAAGCCTTTCTAAACATATATATAGATATATTTTTTTTGACGGTATTCGATACTATAATGTGCATTTACTAGCTAGAAATTAGAAATTAAAAACTAGAAAATCTCTAAACATATATATAGATTTTTTTTTTGACGGTATTCGATACTATAATGTGCATTTACTAGCTAGAAATTAGAAATTAAAAACTAGAAAATTTTAGAAATTATTATAAAATTTATTCTATCTTAATAAAAAATGATATTTGTATAGATTTATATTCTACAAGACTGAAACTAAACTGTATATATTTATAATACTAATCAACGACTTTTTTCAAAATCAATTAAAAAATTGGCATCTCAGCTTCAGCTCCATGGTTGTCTACAAAAAAAGATATAATAAGAGAGCATTAGAGCTTATAGAATCTCACACATTCTTCGCTGAATCGTATGTTTTTTTATTGTATTGCATCAACTTTTTAATAAGTGTGATGTGTTCACCTCTGTCCTGTTAATATTGTAGGCTATATTATCTAATAATAATACATTATACAAACCAATAGATATATTATTATTGGGGAGGAAAGACTGGATTCCAAATATAGTATTCAGATTTAATGATTTTATATTTCATATTCTCATGAAAAAATTCAGAAATCTATCTTTATATATTTTGTGTTTTCCACAATACATGTGATGAATGATTCGCTTTTGTTTTCGATTATAGTTTTCAGTTTCTTGATCAGTTTTCGATTATATCAGTATTAATCACTGTTATCAGTGGGTTTAATGAAGACCATTATAGTCTCAAAATTTTATTTTTAAAAGAGAAATAACTGGTTTTGATACACATGATCACTTATCACTATCACTGGTTTTTCACATGACATAACAATCGGATTTTTCGAGTAATAATGAAAATTGTATGCAAGTGTAATTCAAATTATTATTTTCAAAATGAGACTGCTTAGTCACGTGAAACTCCAGTTAAAAGTGAAATTGAAGATCCTTGATAGATAGTTGAGTAACTATCAGAGTAGAGAAGAGACAATCATATTAATTTCACCTGAAATTAATGGCTTGTTCATTGGAATAGATTGTTTGTAATGAGTGAATGAACAATTTAAAATATATTTTTCATACATTCTATATTGGAACTGAATATTGAAACAAAAAGCCTTGATGCCATCCTCTTCAATAATTCAACTTCTATAATAGTTGTGATAAATACTATAATATTATTGAATTTCTATAAGTCACGTTCACGGAGTAGAGACTAATGTACTTAAAATTCATAAATGAAATAAAATCTACCAATAAAATCAACCATGGAATGTTGTATGGAATTTTATGTCAATCTCTATTAAATTATAATATATGAACATGATCCTATCATCTTAAATCTTTATTGAGACTACAGTACAACTTAAAATTACATTATTGATACAAATGAAAATAAACGTGTTGATAATTGAAAATACAGTACAATAATGTACTTTTTACGTGAGATATAGAACTGGAATTTCAAAATCATTTCAAGAATAAAAAAGGACCTATTAATCAACTGGAATATTAGTTGAATTGATGAATGCAATGAAATCTACCACATGAGTAGATTAAAAAATTAATCTCAATAAAGATTTGAGATGATAGGATCATGTTCATATATTATAATTTAAAGAATTGAGATTAAAATAACATCATGTCCAAATGATACGTAAAAATACTAAACAATATAATATTTCTATAGCCTATACTTTTAAAAATAGCTTTATAACCTTAGAGTAAGCTGAATGCCTCACTATGTATTATTTGTAGGCCTATTTTAGAGACTATACTTTATTTCATGTACTATTTCACACGAATAATTTAAATTTATCAATAATATTTGATATTTTTATTTACAGTTTGACATGAAGGAATTAGCGCTGATAATCATTTCTTCCATTCTACTGACACTATTATTCGAGATGCCATTCCAGAACATCAGATCAATATTGTTAAAGAAATCGTCAAGAACAAATACAGGTATTACCTCACCGCCTCAAATGAAACCTGCCTCAGCCAAAGAGTAACCCAGTATTATAAAGTGTTGTCTACTTGAATGGCTACATGCCTCACCTAGTGAACATCAGACTGATTAGTGAAGTGAATTAACTGAACAGCAGTTATGATATTTCCCTATTTTAGTTTTAATTAATGAAACTAAGGATGTTTACACATGTTTTACATTTTAATGATAATTAATGAAATCATTTGTGAACTATATAATGAACATTATAAAATTATCATCCTAGACTATTAATAGTAGGTAGTTTATTTTACAGTAGTTCAAATATTAAGTCAAGTAGCGTTTAGAATAGAGATTAATAAAAAGTACAACCAGTGTTTTTAGCATCAATACTTTCACAATAATGTGTATTGTTTATTTTTTATATAAAATGTTTGTGCATGAGATTAATAATTTAATTTTTTAGTAATTATTTCATCATTCATTTTATATTCTAGTTGTAACTGGCAATGGATATATTAATAATTCCAAGCCAGTTTGTATATATATTGTATACATTATGAAAATCGTGACTTTCACGTAAAAAAAATATATTCTGATGCACAAACACTCTTGAATGTTTGTATAATTTTACTGGTACAATCATCAACAAAAACAAAGTTATAAATTCAATTGATTTTTTGAATGGTTGAGCACGAAAATATTCACAAATTTTTCATATTACATGAACTTGTATCTGTGTATATTTAAAACATTTGCAACTTAGATAATGATTCTCTGATCAATTGAGAATTTATGATCTCTCAAACTGAAAATTAGATAACAACTGTTTGAAAGTAATAATTATTGATGTCTAGGTATTCTATTATTTAAGTAAGAGTCAGAAAGATTCATTAGATTGAGATTGATACTGTATTAAGGGCAAGTTCCATAGCTGTGTGAGAGCACATTGAGCTGTGATTAAATATTGTGTTTAATAGAATCATGATTTTTGTTTCAATTTTCATCATTTCAATCTATTTCCAATGATCTTTAATTGTTTTTTGAATCTGATTTCTTCTTTGTTAATGTCTCGAATACAGTAGTATCAATAATTTTATATCGCCTTCAACATCTGTCTTCATAATTAGATCATCTTTATTTCGTCCTTCTATATCTTTCCCTGCATCTCTATCTCATTCTCCTTTTTTATGAATTCAATTCCTTCTCAATGATCTCAAACAGCTTCTTCACCACTGATCTCCTATTTCTAGTTGCTCTATCCTCTCCCTCCTCTTCGTCTGTACCCTCATCACTTTCAAAAAGATTCTCTTCCTGTTCTGATTCTTCATCATCGTCATCGTCATTGTTATCTTCATCTTCCTCTTCAATATCTTTTAATTCTCTTTTGATGATCTCAAATAGTCTCT
Source organism: Laodelphax striatellus (assembly GCA_017141395.1). NCBI lineage: Eukaryota > Metazoa > Arthropoda > Insecta > Hemiptera > Delphacidae > Laodelphax > Laodelphax striatellus. The sequence goes on from CM029544.1 coordinate 4,938,363, forward strand.
TCATCCCTGATTTTCTTTTCCTAGCTGACATGAATTTTAAATTCAAACACATATTTTGATTTTCTTCCTCTTCTCCATCTTCATCTTCCTCTTCATCTTCATCTTCCTCTTCGTCTTCATCTTCCTCTTCGTCTTCATCTTCCTCTTCGTCTTCATCTTCGTCTTCATCTTCATCTTCGTCTTCATCTTCCTCTTCATCTTCTCCATCTTCTTCAGCTTCCTCAATTTTTACATCAAAAACATCTTTGAAATCAAAGAGATCTTCGACATCAATGAGATCCTCAACATCAATTAAATCTTTAATATCAATGAAATCTTCGACATCAAAATATTTAACATCAAAGACTTTCTTCACATCAGAGATACCTTTGACATCTTTTATTGCTTTCCCGATTCCCTTTTGATTCCCCTTATTGCTTTTTCCAGAACAATCATCATCGCCACAGTCATCAAGAGTCATCTCATTCTTCAAATTGTTATCCTTTTCACTGGTGATTGTTCCGTTGCATTCATCTTCTTTGTTGTTGTTCGTATCCTAAAATTAAATTGAAAAAAGTTTCAACTAAGTAATAAAAATACGATAGAAATAAGTTAGGGGCATTCAGATCATGCATATACATTAATATCAACACCGGGTGACTGTTGATGCTAGCGTGTGATTGTAGACACTCTAGCCTAATCTGACTCAAGAGTCTCTGACGTAGAGTGACTCTACGAACATTGAAAATGAGTTTTGTTTTGGTTTGCAAAGCAGAAGCGTGGAGTGAGGCAGGCTGCAGTTTGCTTAAAAAGTTAGTACAGTTGCAATTCCAGTGTTAGTAGTAGAGTTACAGTTAGGCTACTTAATGCAATCAAGTAGAACCTCTGATTATTGAATTTTCTCTTTGAATCGTCACTTCCCGTTCTCTTACAGTCCATCATCTTAAATTCTTGGCAGACTTCGTTTTTGAGAAAGTTTCACAGACACAGTATCGCAGTACTATAAAGTTATATTTATCACTCCGCTTTACTGATTTTTCCATAAAGATCATTGGAAACTTGTTAAAACAACTCACGTACTGTAAAACAGTAGGAGTGGGGTGGTCCGTAAGGAAAGGTCCATAGCCGAGGGCGATGAATATGTAGCGTTTCATCCGACACCCAAATTCTTGGAAATTAGTAGCGTTTCGTCCGACTGGTTTTCACGCTTCTGTGCGTATTACCAACGAGTCCGATTATTGAGTCTTCTACCTGACTTCAGAAACCCTTCTATCACTGGCTAATTACTGTTGTAAATAATCAGTATCAAATAAAATTTAAAATCTGCTTCTTCGGATTCTATAGCTGCAATAGTTGGCTATTTGTATTGCTTCATGTGAATTATTTCTATCAAAGCCACTGATTCGAAGTCAAAGCCTATTTATTTGGATGTAATTACAAGTTTACTTCCCTATAAAACTGTACCATATCCAGAAGAAGCTCATATAGAAATTTATGCCAATTCATAAACATTGGCAGAAGTTGAATCAATCCAATAATGGCAATGAATTGTGGATGAGTTCATTTTAAAAATGGTAGCTTGGATGAAGTAATTTAATCTCCTTCCGCCTTCACTTTGGGTAGAACACCTCTGACATCTAGACGGCTGAATAATGAAGTTGTAACTTGAATGACCCAGTAACTGCTGCCATCTTACGACAGAATTCAGAACTAGCTGCGTTGTGCATTGCCGACCAATCAGGGGAGATAGGCGGAGCTTGGAGGCGTGTCTGTAAAAATTGAAGCTGTAAATCACCCAGTAACTGCAGCCATCTACCGGTCGAATTCAGAACTAGCTGAGTCATTCATTTCTGGCTTATCAAGAGATAGTAGGCGGAGTTTGGAGGCTACATGATTTACAAATTAGGCTACGATTCATGGAAGAATTTTAGACACAGTCAAGCATTGTTCAAGTATTTTCATTGCTGAATAAATAAATAGAAAAAAAATGTCTTAAAAAACACAATAAATGATTGAAACACCGTTTCTGAAATATGTTTGGATTGTTATCATAATGAAATGGTTCCTGAAATGGATCTGATCTTCTATCAGATGTTGTTGAAGTTGATGAAGTTGAATTCCAATTCTCTGATCATAACTCCAAACTCTGAGTTATAAATTCTCCTTTGAAGTTCTATCACATATTAATTCATCAATCGTATTTTCAATCTCCATTCACTAAATCGTTTCTACTATGCATTATGTCAATGCAGACATTCTTGTTTTTGTTATTATTTGTCAAAAGTTTTGTCGGACGAAACACTACTCTACTCCTTCAGGTATCCTGCCTAATCCCAAAACTACCTGAGACATTGATGTCGGACGAATCTCTACTCGGACGAAACGCTACAGGACCGAGGACGATAAGCGCCTGTCTGATAATCCAAAGATTCCAAGATCGAATACAGTTGCCGGAACGGATTTTGACTCATAATAAGTCATTTATCCTTCAGCAACTTTATAAATTTATCTTTAACAAAAAATGTACTCTTCCAACACATTATTATATTTTCATCTCGAAAAACCTTAATCTACATAAATGTAATGGAATCTATATGACATAATATAAAAACTATTTTACAATACCCTATTATTTAATTAAATTTGTACCGAACGTAACGAATATTATAGCACTATCTGGAGATAGAGCATGCCTCTCTTATTCTATCTATACCTACCAAATAATAGCTTGAATAAAATAGTGAATAATAATGATATTATTGTGCAGCAAATAATCTAACAATAATTGTGCAGAGAAATACTAGAATAAAGTATCGTGTGTTATAGTGAAAATAACATGATCTGGAGTAGGAAAAGCATGTTTGACATGTCAATGAATGACATAATCAATGGGTACAATAGTTGAAGTGGAATTATTGAAGTAGTGATAACTTCACGACTAAAACTAAATAATTTTCAAAACCTGTACAGCAAACGTGAGTGTTGTTTATTCATCAAAAATCAATCATTGTGAATGCTATAAATCAACTTATCCTCTAATTTTCAAGCAAATTATTACAGCGGAATACAGTGACTAATAACTACAATATTTTTAAAACTAGGCTATGAACTCTGGGAATGAGAGAAAATATGAATAAATAGGAACTTGGCGTGCTTAGGAGTGGGAGAATATAATTTTGAAATTAATATCCAAACTATATTATTTCCATAATTATTGTATTAATATCAACCATTTAATCTAATTATATCAACTCTAATTATTCTAATCGAACTACAACCAACTTTTTTGGGGGGCTAAACAAATTCCAGGATCATGTTCTCTCAGCCACATGGTTTATACATGTAAGTGTATAAACACTAATAATTCTAACGTCCATTCAGACTAAAATGATTCATAATTAAAAAAAGATTATAGGATAAAAAATTTGATGATTATGATTAATATTGATTGACATTGATTAATTTTAAGCATATAATTTATTTTACTTTAACGCATATACATAGGGGCATTGTCACTGAGGCATAAATCACTTACATACTTAGTAAGAAAACATAAAATATGAGATTATAAGATTATGATGAATATTTAATGGTGAACGATAGAGAATAAGCATATAGGTAATAATATTATTGTATTGTGCAATATATAATAAGATGATAATAAAGCAATAATAATTATTATGAGAGTCACACTTGATAGAAGAACATAAAATAAACATCTTTGAATATAACAAAAGAACAATGAATGGATAAAAAAACAAATAATAAACGTGATAATATAAAATACTAAATCCGGACACCACTGAACTACTTGGAAAAACATTCAACTATTAACCATTCAACTCGTTCAACGACACAGGGTATTTAGAACGAGATCCATTTGGATAGGAGATGATGAATTCATCAAAAAATAATACCTTGATGCATGTTATACTATTCAACCACTTCATAATATTGTCTATAACTTAGTGTAAGTGGAAAACTTGGGTTTAATAATATTAATTTGTTCCATCTCCTATCATTGAAAGTTGTGCAAAATACGTGATTGGGATGATTTCATTTGCAGTTATGAAAAGGCGGGCTTAGGCCTATCTATATTCTATGTTTGGAATCAGATTGTTACATTATACTGGATAAGAGTGTTAGGACTGGAAAAGATTGTCGCGTGATCGAGGAATGATAAAAACAACCATGTCAATATCACTTTAAAACTGACTACATCAAATTACGTCTGCTGAAGTTGAATAATTGATGATTTATCACTTAAATACTGTGGAGAGAAGTTCTCTATTGGAGCATTATTATGTTTCCTATTGCATCCGATCTATCTAATGAAAACTTATTTATTCTATTGTGTATTCTAAAATTTTAATGAGAATCAGTCTTCAGCGATCTATAGATCTATTCAGATTGTAGGTATAACATTGTAAGAGTGATCCTAGTGAGAGCTAAGTTGGATTTATTAAGGCTGGAAGCCCTTTCTTGTGGAATGAATGATCGTGCAACGTGATTGGTGGATAAAAAGAGAGGGGACGTTTTCAGCCAATGGGGTTACGTCAAATGCATTGATCGAATCGGACCTGCGCCCTACGCTCAGAAAGCTTCTCTTTGCATTCATTACTTCTGACATTAACTGATTCAAAGCCTTGATTCCAGTATTGGTGTCGACAGTATATTTTCCTAAAGAACTACTCACAAAAAACAAAGCTTGAAATAACTACTTATAGCTATCCAATATATCAATCTATTCTCAATAATATTATACAAATTAAGTGCCCACTAAGCTAACTCACTAAGCGGTGATAGTTATATTGATCACTCCAAATAGAAAATATTCAAATAGCGTTATGTACAGATTGATAGTTTTAGTGATAAATCTCCATTTTTTGTGGAAGTTATGCAGAAAACTAGATTCTTCTATTAATTGGTTGATTTGGAGGAGATGTTTCAAACTTTTAAAAACTTGGAATAATATAGATACTTACTGTAATATTCTACTAAGATTCCTGTTCTTTAAAAATGTGAAATTCAACCTCAGACCTGTAGCCTGGAATTCGAGTGTTATATTTTTATAGTTTCAATCAACACTAATCAGTGGAAAATTTATCACGAATAAGTGAATAATTTAGATGTTTGAGAATTTAAAGAAAAGTGTGCTATATTCAAACTTGATGAGAAATAAAATTTTTGTTATGTTCATGATAGGTCTGAGTGAGACTCTTCCATATCAGTTATTTCTTCTCTTTTTATTCATTATCAGATTCAAGTTGTCCGTTATGATGTTTCCCATTCTCTTGGTTTTGTATTTCTTGCTGCTCGCTTTCTGGTTTCTGGGTTTCTGGTTGTTTCTCTGCCTGTGGTTGAATAGTATCATTGCATCCAGGAAAGAATGTGTTTGATGTAGAAGGATGTTGTTCGCCTGATACTGATGGGCCAGAAGCTGTGGGTGATACTATTAGAGTTGGAGGACTACCTTGCTCGGCACTGTTATTAGAAAGTGTTGAGAGGGAACTGGGAGAAACGTTTCCATTTGAGAATCCCCATCCAGGTAAGTGTTCAATCTCATAAGCTTGAGTGGCAACACCATCCTCGAATTCAGTTGTGCCAGCAATGGGCGTCACCATTACTGGAATCAGCTGATATTCTGATACTTCTCCACTGACACTTTCCAGGTCAATGCTAGGAATAGGCTCCAGATTATCAGGGAGACGCACCACTTGCGGATTGACGCGAGCTTGTTTCCTGCGAGATCGAATGCGGGCTGGTATTCCGTGTGTTCTGTTGGGTTCTCCAATGTGAGCTTGAGCTCTATCGCTACGTGCATGATCTTCAGAGCTTCCAGAGCTTCCTTGTCCATTCATCATAACACGTTCACGGTACTCTGGGCTTTTTGAAGTATCACTATCAGTGTTTTGACAATTCTCATCATCTGATACTGTACTGGCAATTGAAAAGGTTCCGGGAGTATTTTGGTACTCCATGATGTTGCCCTTATGTTTGGTCTGACAACCACATTTCGAATCGATGTGATGAGCACGCTTCAAAAGAGATAATATTTGAATTTTCAGATCGACTTTCAAACAAAATGGAATGTTTTTCAAATGTGCAGCTAGATAGTGACCAAAGAAGTTATCAGTGTCATTGTCGTCATTTTCCTCCTTATTCCTACAATTAACACACCGTACCTTTTCGGCTTGAGGCTGGGCGGCTGATGCGGCAGCTGACGTTCCTTCGCCTGGATCTTGCTGGCTGTTGGGGTGCAGCAGGAATGTCATGGCGTCGTAGAGGGGGCCCCTCACCCGCGCTAGTCCCTCCCTTTCCATTGCCAAAATCCGAGCGAATCGAGCTCGCAGCAGTCTCCATCGTCTCTTTACGCACTCCTCTGAAAATCACACAGGTTACAGTTAATTCTTATCAGCTATTGTAGTTTTAATAAAAGTATTTTCCTCTCCATATAATACTGATTCTGACTATGAGTCTGAATATTCAGACCCCAACAATTAGTTCCAGTTGAGAGTGGATACGTGAGAGAGTTCCACGTAAAGTGAGGACCAACGTAGATTGCAGTTTGCTTTTCTATCTGAACTTGGAATAGACTAGAAAAAAATTCTATACGTAAATTACAATAATTTCCAAGATGAAAAACAAATTGATTGGTATCACCTAAAATCAAGGTGTAAATCAAAATTGAGACTAAGAATACAATGAGTGTTGTGAAAACTTGAATGGATAGTGAATATTTGATAAATATGATACAAATAACCATCAATCATGTTCTAAGTTAGCAGTAATGGGTGAAATTAGGACACGTCCTGTACTTCCACTTAACCCTTTGGCCTAACAGAGTTAGACAAATATGCCAAACAAACTGAAACAAACACTGAATCACTCTGCATGACAACTCACTTTCCACGCAGTGTCTGAGTCACTAGAAGAGAAGAATACAATTCAAACACCTCTGACCTGTATTCAAGCCATTATAATTGACAAAGAAGTTGACTAAGCAACAAAATCAATGTAAACTTGATATAGTGTCTGGAATGAATATAATTTTTAAACATTCCAAATCACAATGAGGCAATTTGATTTTGTTCATTCACCTCCAATGAATCATAATTGAAATTTAATCATATTTCAAATTATTATTACAATAGCTTTTTCAAGCTTATTTTGATTTTCCAACTCTATTGTTTTGCTACATAGACATACATGTAACAGCATCATATTGATCAATAAGGTATAATAATGAATAAGACCAGAGAGTTTCATATAAAGTCAAGCTAAACAGCTGACGCTGACGGATGTTCCCACCAACCACCCCTGCGGCCGCAAAGTACCATAAAATCCGCAGACTACTAACTTTCGCCTTCAAAAGGCTGTGTCTTCACTATTCTTAATAACGACTGTAGTTCTATGATAACTGGTTCTCTAGATCGAAAACAGGGTTCATACATGACCACGAATATTTCATCCCAATCACCATATTCAATCTGAATCGTTTGAAAATAGGGATAGAGGAATTCTGATTTCAGGTACGGACTCAAATAGAATTCCTAGTGAATACTGAAAAGAGATCAAAATTAGGGAAGTTTATCATTGATTAGTAAGTCGAAATACTTTTATTTTATAGCTAGTAAAAATTCTCAATATTTAGATTTTGGTGGAAATTTTACATAGATTAGATTATACATGGATAAATTCAGAAGAAAAATTATTGGCCACATTAACCAGTTGTTGTGGCTCAAAGTAAATAATATTGAAAAAATACAAATGACAAATGAGTGAAAATAACAAAGTAAAGTTCACTGGATTGCAGTAATTTGTGAGTCCAAACTCGCGTCACTAAAAAAACTCGCGATCCATGGCGTCTGTAAATCAGGGATATTTACACAACTTAAATCTATGTATCAAAATCTTGCTAATTACAAATCAACATTCTGAAATTAAATCCAATATTCGTTATTCAAATAACAACATTATACAATTTGAGAGAAAAAATACATAAATAGAAAGCATCTCATATCAAGTATATCATATTTATTATACCAATGAAAGATTTAAAAAGCCTTTTTGGAACCTTTGTGGAAACAAAAATAAACTTTAAATTTTAAACATAACTACGAATAAAATAGTTATTAACACTCAACTCACACGGTATGTTATTGCTATTATAACTAAAAAAGTACATAAATTCTCATTTACATTTTTCAAACATATCCTGGAACTACTATGGTTTTTTTACACAACTTTCATTCTTAACAAGATGACAGAAAATACAATTCATTGTTCTCATGTGTCAATAAAAGAAAGAATGAGAGTACAATTATTCTCACAGTGATCACAAATTTGAATGAAATACGGAAAATTATTAAATATGCAAAACAAATTCTAATCATGATGGAAGAGAGCGACTACAGTTGAACACTGTTCGTTTTTAATGGATTGAAATTAAGATATTATTCCCTCTCATCTACACTGAAATTAATAGTCTATTCCACGAAACAATTCTATTCGCCTGTGGAGTTTTGTTACATCCTAATAACAATATGATAGATGCTGTATTATTATATTCATTCATTGTATTTAGATCTGTGCACAAAATTGGGTACCTCCTGAAGAGTATTCTTGTATTCAAGGATGCCGTTATTCCTGGAAGATGCAGATGGTTTGTGGATACTGGATCACTGCTGTGAAAGGTACTAAATGACTCTGAGATAATAACTAAACTCACGAGTCATATAGTACCTGACACAGAAGGCCAAAATCCTCTCCAGAAGCAGCAAAAATGGTGAATTATCCTGATGAATGAGACATCAATTGCAGGCATGCTCATGGCACTTTCTGTTGGGAATGCCGTGAATTATGCATTTCTAAAGCATAGATCACTGGCTTCCCAATAAAAGTGCGGAGCAAATTTTTCCACTGTGGCCTCACTCGAAATGTTGATAGCTAAGTTGCGGCGGCAGTCGATCGCGATCGATGAAGAAGTGTTCTGATCACTCATTCTCAGTAATAGAAGGCTTTATGAAATTCCAATACACAAAGCTTTCTTTACTGAGAAAAGAAACCAGAAAAGAGTCTGAAGATTGACAGCCAAACGTCATACCAACTATCAAGGTATTTAGAAAACCATACTTTTTTCAGTTGTTGAATTGATTTAATAAAAGATCTCTCTCAAATTTAAGAATAAACCTAAGTAATGCATAATAAGAAAAATACTGTACTTGTATTTTATTATCAATCAATCAAATTTATCTGTTGTGCGAATAAGAGATTGCTAAGCATTTTTGTTTATGCAAAAATATATTTCTTTCATAAAACATCAAACCATTAATAGAAAAAATGTACTTAAAGTCAGACTAATGCAATCTCACACACTTCCTCAAAAATACCTCAACTCTGGGTATCTCAGAAACGTCAACCGGATTACCAGCTGTTATTTTTGGCCTCACCGGCCTATGTTATAATTTGAAGCTGAACCTGCTACCTGTAATCAAGTGTCAAAAGTTCAAATGTCTTGTCCAATAACAGTCTCAGATCAACAAGTTCGTGGAAATTCCCGTTTTGAAATGTATTATCACCACATACTATCATTGAACAGAATGTATGTTATTACAGTCTATGAATAAAGACTGGAAACAATTTTAAATAATCAAGCTCTTGCTAATAAAGCAAGGTTCGACAAAAAAGCATTTATATTGAGAAAGCTCTTATGATTGAGCTACCGCTCTTCAAAAATTTTGTTGAAATTTTAAAAAATCATTCAATCTCAAGGCAGCCTTGGAACTTTTCTCAACTAAAAGATAGTTTGATGCTGCTCTAATACAAGACCCTCGCCGTCTACTACCGGAACCGTTTTCGTCCGAAAACGCCCGAACGTCCAAACGTTTAACATTGAATCAAATGGCTGGCAGTTCGGCCGAACGGACGAAAACTATTGCAGTAGACGACAAACCAAGTGCACGACAAGCATGCAATACTTAGCTTATATGCTAACAAACTCTCATTCGTGAATATTTTTCAAGTGACAGTTGTTTGATCCAACAAAACTCTTGATTACACCAATAAGACTTATGCCATTTTATAATACGAAATACAGTAATTATTTACACATTACATGTGTAATTATTATTACACAACATGATACACAATCGTACGCACAAAAGTAGGCCTACAAGGTACAATGATTCAAGACACAATACAAAGTGAATAATTATCAGGTAGTTATAAACTAAGAAAATTATACATAAAATAATAGTAACAGCGTAACAAGACTTCTATTATTAATGACAAATAATATGAATCACGTATCAATGATCAATAATCAACGTTATTTTACAAGAATCAGAAGAAATAGCAAGTCATTTATCATATATCAGATTCTTACTATTAGATAAATGATTGATATATGTTTCATAATGGACTACAACTTGAATTCTACAAACATTCAACAATCATAATATTAACAATAACACAAGGTGACACATAACATAACATGATACACAATCGTACGCACAAAAGTAGGCCTACAAGGTACAATGATTCAAGACACAATACAAAGTGAATAATTATCAGGTAGTTATAAACTAAGAATTTTCAAATACTTGCTGGCTTTATAAGATTATGAATTGTTATAGTTGATGAATCAATATTCTCAACTTACTAAATCATTATAAACTTTATTAATATTGATGTAACATTTATTAAATTGAATTCCCTTTCCCCCATTCATTGAAACTTGTATTTGATTCTGTATACAACTCTGTAACACTCTGTATTTGAATGAATTACTCTTTGGAAACAGACTAATCATTTCAATTTCCTTCCAAGTTAGATTCTTCTAAAATAAGATAATATTAGAATATAGAATACTAGACTTTATATGAAAACTATAATGATGTACTAAATACAATCTAAAAAGACTAACAGTTGTCAAAACTACAAATTTATTGATATATTAAGATACCGGATTCTGTTGTTACACCAGTATCAAACTCTGGTCAACTAAAACAAAAGTGAGAGCAGCAGAATATACTATATTCTGAGAATATACTAAGCGAGCAATACGATTGGTGGTTGAATCACTTATCAAGGTGAACGACTTCTTAGGAAGTCAATCCCACTCCCACAGTGGGCGTTTCTTATAAATGTCTCCAGATACAAACATAGAAACGAAAATCGAAAACATTCACAAGTAACGTATTGGAATGCCTAACGTAATTAAAAGTTATAAATAAATGTTCGCTTAGATACTAGATCTAGAGTATGATACTGTTTCAACTACTATAGAGTATACATTTTCACAACTATGTAAAGACACAATTAGAGAACAATTAAATTGTAATTCAAAAGATACAATTCGATAAATATAATAATGATTTTGTTTAGATAGAACTTGCAAATGTCAAGGATATAGGTAATGCATAAGCAAACATTAACATTAAAATGTTATTTGTGAAAATGAAAGTTGCTTAGAAAACCATACTAAGACCATAAGTGTTGGAAGAGATTTATCTTCTATCTTCTATTAGTACATCAATGATGAAAACAATATAGAATACATTAAAAAACTACTGTCGAGTTCACTAAATCATGAAAATTACCTGGTAATTTAAAAATTACTTCGCCAGAGAGCATGAGTTAAACTATAATCGAGCTTATACTCATTTAAAATAAAATTAAGGTTGAGCACTCGAATCATAGAGGATGAAATCTGATATACTGGATTACTGATATACACTGTACAGTAACGACCAAGAAGCAAAACATAAATGAACAAAATTAAAATGAATACCAAATAGTGTGCTTTCACGAGAGTAGCCACTATCTGATGTATCATTTCCAAACTGCGGCCATGTTGATGTCTATTTTGATGTCGATGGTGGCCACGGTACTAGAAGAATGAAGTTCGTGCAGCAGCCTAGTACATCTAACAGGCATTGATGTGAAAGAAGTCTACATCTAATACCTGCTTGAAGTAGAAGGACACAGCCATATTACATAATATTGGCGTTTGGATGCCAATTTTGATGTTGAAGCATTGTTGATGATCTAGAAGAATGAAGTTATAGAATCTCAACTGAATAAATACCGCTCTACGTATAGTTTACCTTCCAAGGATGTATTATCCATTCCGTTGGAGATAATTCATTATTGAGAAATACCTGATCATACTCATCGAGACAATGCAAAATTATTGATGAATTAAAAATTAATATCTACTATTGGATTGTCATGGGCATGAAGGGAGGAATGTTACTACGAATGCGCCACTCGGCAAATTCTAGTGTAAAAGCAGTGTTGACAACCCCGCGTTGCTTGCTCTAACCGTGATAACTTCAAAACGGCTTTTTCTAGATTGAGCTTCTGCCAGTTTCCTAGTTCTTTACTAAAGTTTACAATCATGTTTCGCGAGTTAACTATTCGTTATAATTTTAATAGTAACATTTAAATACTGTAGCCAGGGAGTAGGCCTACTTTCATACTGAATGCTGGAAGCAGCTTTCTTAGCTCTCTGCCCACTCTGCATACAGAAAACTATAAAATTATATTTCATATGCCCGTGGCGAAGCGTGGTATACTTAACCGGTCATCGCCGGGTATATTTCCTATAGGACTTGGTACGCGAGGAAGCATTGTTACAAGTACTTGGTACGCTTGGTTTAGCTGGAATGGTGTTGAGAGAGGGTACAAAAATTACCTCCGATTAGATAAGAAATTATATCAACGTTTTCCAGTGTTATTTCTTCGATTTCAATACGTCTTCCTAGGTTTTTGAAAACCACTTTGGAACACAAGAAAAGCTAAGGTCTTGGGAGTGTCTTAAGAAGGTTTCGGAAATCTTTCCAAGTTGCTCAGTTGAGACTTTCGAGGGGGCTGAGACTTGAGGTAGGAAGATTTCAATATACCGTACGCCAGCGAGTAAATCGAGCGTTTCAATTAGAATAGAACAGAGAGTTTCCAATATCATTCAATGGTGATAACAGAAATCACAACAGAATGCGAGTATCAGTAATATAATAATATGGAAACTAATTCAAAGACAGCCTAGTAGTTGATTACAATTTGAAATAAAAAACTTTACTCAATCAAAGTTCAAAGAATCTTCATTGCACAATGTTAGAACTGAAGTTTTCGCCGAAAATTCAAACATTCATTACTATGATATAATACTACTCGTAAATACTATTACAAATACCACTCATTTTTGCAATGTTATACAATACAATGAGACATAGGAATAACGTTTTTCTCGTGTATAACGCGCATTCATATAATAATGTGCATTCCTCCGACTACCGTATTTTTGGAGAAAATTATTTTCATAAAAAATGATGGAATTCATAGAGAAATGATAAAAACAGTGAATCAAAATTGACTTAATTGGAGAATATTACAAAATTTATACTTGAATTAGAAATTTCGGAGTTTGAAGTTCTATTAAATTTAAATCATAAACTATAATTTTATATATTCATTACAATCGGAGGACCGTATTGCGTCTCTTATATTTTTCAAATAATTATTTTGATGTCTCAATTTTCAACAATTCATGATATTCATAAGTTGTTGAGATGAATATCATTTTTCTTAAAACTCTTATAACTGATTTAGTTTTTACTTTTTTACTAAATTCCAAGCACTTGACATCCATATTTTATAAACGTGCAGCTTGATTCTGAGATGGAAATTCTAGAGGAAAAGGAAGGCGTAATACAAGAGAAATACGGTTTGCTACATACAAAACTTAGGGTCTTAGAATTTCTCAAAGGAGTTCTTGTCACTGCTTACATAGAATAAGATGCTCTTGCAATGCGACTGAGGATTGAAGCTCTGGTCTGAAGCCTATCACATGATAGAAGTGGATGTAATGTAAATTATCTATTAAACCCACTCTATCATGCAAAAGGATACAATCATAGTATTCCTCACATGATGATCCTCATTTGCAATTCACTCTGCATCTGAAGTTGATGTCCTGAGATATTGATGTCCTACATGAAGGATGGTGAAATATGTTGATTTTTACGGAAAATTATAATATTATTGATTCATCATAAAGAATAATTTTACCTGTCAATTTTCACTATTCTTAATATCAGAAAATAGTATCTTATATTAACAAACTATTCCAATTACTTCGAAATATTAGAATTTTTATCAATTTGGTTCTTAGTGCATTAGATGCTAGCCTATTTTTTCGAGAGGCATCAGATATACGAGAGGCATGTTTCAACAAAAAACATTAGGCGTCCTGTAGTACAGAAAAAAGCGGAGGCATTAGTTACTAGATGTATGAATGATTATTACATTAGGATGTCGTACTATTCACATTTATTGTGCATTATCAACATTTTATCAACATTATCAACGTTTCGTACATTACGAAACGTTCCTTCTCTATCTGATCCAGTTTTAAGACACTGGAACGGAACAGTTCCTAACCTATACGATAAACATTGAAATAGAACATGGTCATTTGAATCAAGGTTATTTTAGATTGATAATGTAGATATTATTGTTTTTTGCTGGTTGTAGATAAAATGGTGGCATTGTCGCTCGTATTTTAATCTCGGTATCTCACTCGTTGTTTAAAGGCTCTCATAATACAACCATTGCATAAACTACTATTCTATTATTGACACATTTTTTAATTGAATGGTGACTCATTATTTACAAATAATGAAATAAATAGAATTCTGTGAGTACAACATTTTTCTGTAACGTACATTTTGAGAAAACTGTTGAATGGAAGATGCTCCGTAGATATCATGAGTATGTGAATAGAGGAGTTGGAAGAGAGAGAAAGAGAATAAGTGCAGGGACGTTGGTATGAGAGAGAAGGTAGTATTCAACCAGACTTAACCGGTTGAGCAGGTTGCCTATTGTCGAATAATTCAAGGGGCATCGCATTGATAACAGTCTCATATTCACATTCGATTCTTCTTACTATTTCGACATTTTCTAAACAAACAATTTTTCTGATTATTTCTCCTACTAGCGAATATGAGTCATAAAGTCTACTAAAGAATTGAATATGAAAGCGGAAATGATATTTCTGAATAATTTATTAATGAGAAGGCCTGCAATATTAGGAATGCGGATTACTAATTCTTTAACAAGAATATACTTTGTACATGATTACATACATGATAACAAATACTTAATGGATAGTAAAACAACGGCTGATTTTTTACAAACTCAATCAATATGACTTTGGAAATCTGTACTCATACCTCCTATTGAGGAATATTGTCATCACAGTTCCATTGTCAACACGAGGATTAATTCATTTGAGTCATTCATCAATTAGTTTCACATCAGGAATCTGGATCACTCATTTCATAAAGTGAACCTCTTACATACATAGCAAATACGACATGATAGATATTAAATCAACAATTCACTTCTCTATATTCTGGTTCAAATTGAGACTTTTTAAAAGAAATTCAGTATACACTCCAAAGTCTTCAGTTAAATTTGTGTTCTAAGTTTAAAACATTTCATTTTATATGGAAGCTCTGGGAGAACGGAGCCTGTCAATTTTTTGTTTAAGTAGATTTTCAGATCTGGTGATGAATGAATGAATAAGTGAATTTTTGCTGTAATAGCTATAGATGAAACACCTTACATCGAATTTAAATCGCCGGTGATTCATTAGTATCAAGTATATAATGGAATAAATTATATATTATCAAAAATGAATTTCTGATGAAGGTTTCTTCAATCGGTTAGGTTAGCACTAAGACAATAAGATTTGTGACCGCCTATTATTCCCAAATGATGAATGATTGGTGCAATCAGTAGACTGATGAAGATCATTAGTAAATTTGAATTTCCTAAATCCAAACCTAACGTCAGCCGATAGCCCCGACTGGACTTGGCTAAGGAGATCGAACCCAAACCAGCCTATACGATTCTGGAGGAGGCCCTCTTAATTAGGCAGATTACTGAGGGTAATCCCGTACAAAATCGTACCAAAAGAGGCTCAATCTCGCTCCAAATATCGCAGACCACGGCTGATCTGTTCGATTCTCCTCTTAACTTAGCATGCCTTGATCACTAAACGAGAAGCTCTAGAAAGAAAAGAAACTCGGCTTCATATGCAAGTATGCAAAACAAAATAATAAATTCAAAACAAAGTGATTTGAATGGAAGATGGAATTTTCAGAAGCCAACATTTCATCCCTTGGATTGTAGTGAATTATACAACCTTACTAAAATGAGATTAAACATAATATATTCTATTCAAATTTGAATAGAATCATGACTAGAAACTAATTATCATTACTATCAATCGAAAGTTACATCAGCTCTCGGAACAAGTTTTTCAATTAAAAATGTTTTCAAAGGTGCAAGTAATCATTAAACTTTATCGAAAAAAAGCAATGTAAACCAATCTAATCAATCGGAAAGACTATTATTATCCTACTGACTGTTAATTTACCAATAGTTACAGGAATAGCACAAGATCAATAGTGTAATCATTCATAAATAGAATAAGTAGTTGGATGAAAGGTGTGCATTTACCTGCTTCCGATTTCTTGGCCTCGGTGAAGGAATCCCAGGAGCTGGCAAACACCGCAGCAGCTACCTCCCTCCATAGTCTGTCAATCATAGCCCCCAAGTTGTCATGGAATGTGTGACGATTGGAATACAGCAATGGACGTTGCTTCACAGCATCAATCACCGATTTGTCTATTTTACAGTCTTTGAAGGATTCGGAATTCGACGACGACATTATTGTTCGAAATATTTATATCAATGAGTGACTCAAATGTCTAGAAACTCTAAAAGTTCAGTGTTCTAGAAGACACTTAGATACACTTTGTAAGATATTCTAAAGAAGACGAGAGTTTTCGAAAGAGATGTTCTAAAGAACAGAAGTCCAACAACTATATAAAAAAATTAATTTCTTTTTCAAGAATTGGAGTGGTGTACTCACAATAAAACGCGAATGTTTTAAAGTTAGTACGATAGATAAAACAAGATACTTTAGAAATTCAATTATTCGAAAACTCAAGTTTAAACGGAAAGAAACTGGAAGGCACTTGCGAGCACAAAGTCACGTCCGATCACCACCGGAAAAGTTGGAAGTATGAAGTTGGATTTAGTTGGTGTTGCCTTATAAATAAGACGCGCGCACTCCCCACTAAAGATGAGACTTCAGTCACATGTCAAGCCTCATCCAATCAGATCTCGACTACCCTCTGATGTCAAACAACGCTATTGGCTTAGCAAAGTTTATGAAACACTTAAGAATTGAATATGGGAATTGAAAGTTCAACGCACGTGACGAACAAAGACTAAACACTTCATAAGTGGAAGAAATAAATTATGCAGTCCAACTAAACAAAACTTGACATATCCTGATAAAAAGGATCTCGAGAATATACATGAACGTTTTTATCTGTGGAGACGAGATAGTCTTTATTGACAATTATGTGGAAGAAATTGTCCAGTCCTGCTTTTGTCCATCGAATCATGATAATAATTCAGATAACGAAATTTAAACTAGAACATGAGTCGTTCTATGAAGCTGGAAATAAGATAAAGTTTTAAATAGTAATTGATTAAAAATTCAACGAGCGTTTTCCTGAACTGGTACACATTTCACCTGTATTAACATGTATCATTCACTACTATCTATGATCTCTATAAAATGATAATCATTCAGTAGTCCACTTATTCATGAAATAATATTCGATGATAATAAAGGTAATCAACACTCACCCACGCGCAAGATATAGTTAATATGGGCATCACACTCACAAAAAAAATATTGAAACTTTAACACGAATTTTCCAGTACTGATGTACAACTTTCAATAATTTTAAAATTCATTTTCATTTATGATTATTATAGAATTATAATATATCAGAAGTCTTCTCATTTATTAAACACAATCGTAGCAAATTCCTTAAAAATTATGCTTACAGGCAAAAATCGTCATACACACTTTTGCAAAAAATCTTTAAAAACTTCAGGTTGGCTTTTAACGCCTTTTTAATTCATAGATTGCCAATTGACTAGTTCCAGTGTTATTCCTGTAATTTTAGGTATGGGATAGATGATTTATTTTCATAAATTGTAGGCTCTATTAATTACATTAGCCTATTATGGCGTAATGAATGACATTCATTCGTATAAATTATTCTTGAAAATAAGAGTGAAAACGAGTGAAAATAATTTCACTCGTATAATTCTTGAAAATAGGTGGACTGGATACTGTTCAGTCACCAGATGACTTATTTCTCAGAATTAACACTGAAATATTATAAAACACTAAATTCCAGATATAACACTGGATTTAATCGATTAGCGCTAGTCGACTGGCAACTTCTAAGCAAGGCATTAACAATATTGCTAATTATTTTTATGAACTGCGATACGGTGATTTAGATTCGGAAATCCAATCATCCAATAAGAAATCTGGATAATTTAATTTTGTCGAGGCCACACCTATGTCTTGTATGACGTATTGAGTCATGATCACCGTCAACCAATCACATAAGAGTAATGGCGTTTCAGTAAACTCCCATTTCCGAAAAATGGACGCCATTTTGTTCGTTCAAGTAACCAATGAAATTACTTTAGTGTCAGCATCTTTTAGTGATAATCTTCCATTAATGATAAAAGACCGTATCGAAATAATGTGTGAATTAACAGTATTAGAATATTGCCTGAAATGCAGTCTCAAGTTTTAATTCTGTTATGTACATTAGGTATAAGCACAAGGTATAATTTTGTTTTAGTAATGGAAGTTAACAGCACAGGCCTCAAGTGGTCATCCTTCTACTGGAGTACCTTTTTAAAAATATCCCATCCGAATCAGCCATTATCGCTTGGCTGTTAATAATAATAATAATTCCGTGTAACCTGGCTGGCTCAGGTCTGGTGTCAGAGTTTTCAGGTCACTCCTGATCAGTTCAGGGTCTCTGACTTGACTTAACGACTGTTTTTTAGGCAGTCTCACGGTCTGACCTGGGTTTGAACCCGGGACCTCTGTTGCTTGGCTGTTGACTCCCCATTTTCTCATATATTTGAGTTGTATTGATGACCACAATAATGTATTGTTCTATCGTGAAATTAAACACAATTCTGCATCAAGCCGGTGCAAGTAGAAAGCGTTTTAACAATGTTGATTTTCTTGTTGATGGATCTCTATGATACTGTTTTAGCATTATCACATCGCATCTAATACTTATATTGTTGAATTTTTAAACTTATAATTTGTGAAATAACTTACTTTAAACTGTTGTTATCTAGAATCTGATCAGAAATATATCGTTACATGAGATTAATTCAATCTAATATCTCTTTATTTTTCGCTCTCTCTCCCTCACTCTCATTTCGATGTTTGAACATGATTACGGGTTTTACAATAAATTACGATGTTTAACAATCCTTAGAGATGGTGTTGGATAGGATATAAGTGCCTAGAAAAAATAAACAAGATGGTGTGAAACGAAGATTTGAGAAGCTCGCACTCTGTGGGGTGACATGCTTTGAAAAGTGTTTACAAACTGATGGCACACGTTATCGTTGAGCTAAATAGTCGAGTGTCAAGTAAATCAGGTCTATTGGGCTGCATAGGCCACCAAAACCGTTTACGCTCAGAGGACCCTCGAAAGTGGGCAGAGAATTTATTGTCTATGAGTGGCATCAGCGAATCCATATACATACAAGAGAAAGACAAATTCTCAGTTCCTTATAGAGAGGGTGAGATATTGAAAGTTTGACATAACAAGGGTTATAGAGGACAATAAACTCAAGTACCACTACAAATAGTCAAATTTATTGCATGAAATTCAACACCACAAAGCTTATTATCGCTTCAAAAGCGTTATCATCTCTTCTCTCCTAAGATTTTGGCTTCTCATTATGAAAAAAAAGAATGCAATATTTCTATTCACCTTTGTTTCTTCTAAATATACAAAGAAGCTAGTGAATACTAGTACATAAAAATTAATATTGTTAATTGTCAATTGGACATGTGATAGGGTTGGATGTCCCCTGCTTTCACGTCAGCGTCTGTGACTCGTGAATGCTTGTGCGAATTGTCTGATTTCTTGAATCCAATTTCAATTATTGCTATTCAGACCAAATTTTAAATGCTGCTTTATTCTGTGACTTTTCCGGATTATCATCAGTACTCTTGGTTTACTGTAGCTCTTCATGATTCATACTCACTTTTGAAAAATATTTATTTATGATTAAATATAATCATAAAAATGATTCATAATTATATTTGGCGGACAGGTTTGCTGGTTCGCGATTGCGGAGAGCCCACAGGGCGGGCATCATAAAAAAGAAGTTTTCTCTTGAAAGAAATTATTTCATGTTTTTGGTAATATTTTTTTTACATTTAGCAAAACTAAAAAACGTACAAAACTGAGTAGGCTATATCTATTATGTGAATGCGTGTTGGGAATATTTCGTGTTTTTTGTAATATTTTGTTTACCTTCTGCAAAACTAAAACACGTCCAAAACTGAGTAGGCTGTATGAAAGCTATATATATCACATCCGAGGTGGATTTACATCATTTGGAGGCACGAGGGCCGAAAGGGCCGTCACAGAACATAAAAAGAAAGTTTACGTCTTGTAAAAAGTGATACAAACCTTTCACGTTGAAATTTAAAGAATTCTTAGAAGAAATCTATAAAACTTGAACGACTATTAATAATCAAGTTATAAATCAAATTCAAGTCTAGAGACATTCGGGCAACGTTATCTTCAATTTGAATCTATCTCTTTATGCAAAACTATCATTTCAACATTTCAACTTGTCTACCACGGACATATTTGTAAATTTCAAATTGGATCTCAATCCAATTGAAACCAGACAATAACTCAATCAGAGTTCATTTGTCTGTTATTAAACTGAAATAGTGATTAACTGATTATTATCATACACTAAACACGGATCGATATTATAAGCTGACAATGAAATTCGTCTTCGAAATGTCCATACTTGTTCGACTTTCGTTTCGTTATGCGTTTCGTCTTGCTGTTCTTCTAGCTTTTCGTCTTGCGCTTCACGCATCCTATTCAAATTAGGCGGAAAAACGAATGCTGCATCGCTGGCGTTATGTGCAGCACACAAAAATCGACCAAGGGTTGACATAGGGAATGACCAATCTACGTAACAGGCTTCTGATTGGTCGACAGGTTCTGATTATACCGAAAATTTTCCTCCCAAAATTTGCTTATAATCTTCTTAAGTATTCTTAAGTTAGTGGCGAAGCGTGGTATCATATAGGAAATATACCCGGCGATGACCAAATAAGTATACCACGCTTCGCCACGGTCTTAAGTGTCTATTCTTTTTTTTATCCTTTGTTGAGATTCAGGTTTTAGTGGAGAAAGCCTTCTATATTGATGAGTTAATATCATTCTCCAAATGAAAAAATAATGAGAATTCAATACATTTTTATCAAGATCAACACACTACTCTATTGAATGCTTTCTTTGATAATGATATTTTCAAAATTTTCACTGGAGATAAACCCCCAGGACCACCCACACTGTGGGTACTCTAAAACTCAAACCCTTCGGTGTAGTTGATAATTTTCTCGCTCAAAATCCACACCTGTTCCCTCCTCTCTTTTGAATTTTCTGGGAAATTTATTGGTGTGCCTTGAAATCTGTTTTTCCTAATTTTTATCATACAAATTATTTCTATTTGATTCATTTATACTTCAAAGTGGATAAGATAACTTGAACTCCGTTGTAATTATTGGGAGCTCTACAGCACTAATCTGGTATGATTATGATTACTAGCCAATTGATACTGAACTATGAATTTCTTATTCTAATGAATAAACTCAAATAAAGTTGGAATTGATAATATTTATAAGAAGACATAAGACAAACTTGACTGATCCCACTCTTTCTTTGTTTTATTGCTACTCTTCATATTCTTTTTTTATTGATTCTCTTTTACATTCTCTTCAATTAATCATCTCGTTTGCAAGGACTACTTATCACATGCCAATATTTCATGAAAATACGAAAAAACATAGTGACCTAGTACCACTGCATCTGATGAGGCATTACTGTATAGCTGGTTCCAAGGGCGTAGCTAGGATTTTATTTTGGGGGGTGCTGAAATAGGCAGGAAGGTTATAAGGATGTAATAGTTTCATGGGATAAAAAAGCGAACAAGAGACAAACTTACAACAAATGTCAATTTCGGGGGGTGCTGAAGCCCTTTCAGCACTCCCCCTGGCTACGCCCTTGGCTGGTTCATTTTGCTGAGGTAATTGGACTGACAATTGAATTAGATGTTGACATCTCTATAGAACTAATCATCTTTTCAAATATCTTTACATCTTTCTTCAGAACATCTTTAGAAATAATCAAAGCGTATGCGGTCAATATTGTATAGTAGATGAATTCTCATACATTTTGAACACTGTGGGAAGTTATGAGTTGTAGTGACAATCCGTGGCGAAGCGTGATATACTTATTTGGTCATCGATGACCAAATAAGTATACCACGCTTCGCCACTAGTGACAATAGCTCATTTTTAGCCCAGATGCCATAGCAAAATGAACCAACACCAACTATATACATTGAATTTGCAAATTGAACTTAATGATTCTCGTATGGATTTTAAAGTTTTCTAGAGAATCCTTCACTCATCAATAGTTCCTTGAACTATGATAAAATTGAGAACCAATAAGCCAGTACAATTTAATACCTTTTTTTTAAAAATGACCGGATACTAAGTTCATCACTACAATGAAAGAAGAGAAGTTGGAGTTTATTTTTCATCTTTATTGATCAGTTTCATATAAATATTCATACTACATTATAATGATTGGAAATAATATATAAGGTTATAAGAAATAAAAATATGAGAATATAATATAACTACATCGTATTGATGTTGAAAATCCTAAACATGCTTGTGTGCAAATAATCTTAATTATTATAATTGTGTGCAAATAATCTTAATTACTATAATTGTGTGCAAATAATCTTAATTACTATAATCGAATGCAGAAAGAGATTTCCTTGTTTCAGAAAGATAGCACAGCTGACTAAGAGCTTTTGATACACTAGACATGCGAAGCTCGGCCTGCTATGTATAATAGTGCATATCTAGTGAATAGGCAGCTTCAAATCAGATGTTACGACTCTTAGCCTACAGAAGGAGTTTCATAGAATATTTGACAGTTTAATGCCAGCCTGAAACAAAATTCTAAAGGAATGCAAGAGCATGTGTGCAAAAATAAGACTTAAAAGACTTAAACCGAAATCTATAATAATACTCAAAGCTTAAAATTGTATATTTGATTACATTATGATGATTGGAAATAATATATAAGGTTATAAAAGAAATAAAAATATGGGAATATAATATAACTACATTGGATTGATGTTGAAAATCCTAAACATGTTTGTGTGCAAATAATCTTAATTACTATAATTGAATTCTGATATTGTATATTCGAGATATTTTAACTGGGCTACATCTTATGGATGATTATGTGTATGAGACGCCTAAATGCAGCAGAGTTGAACAATCAACTTGGATTGGATTACATGAGCCTAACAAAGCCTAACAAAGCAATTCTATCTAATATATTCACGCCGATTTTTATATGTTGTACTTTTATAATGGAAAACAAAAGTCAACAAGAAACCGGCTACATGAATATGATCTGACTAGATATACTCATCCTCTAGATAGAAAAACATCTAGAATATCTAAAATTAAAAACTCTTAATTTCTAATCTAAATTCTAATTCTGATTATCCTAAATTCTATTGTAGTCTAGATCGTTCTCTAGAACTTCTTTTTGGAAAATTGTAGAGAATAAGGCCGGCTATCTACGTTAAAGTAAACGGTTAAACCTACATCCCTTTACAAACCTACAACCTACAAACGTCATACCTGTAACAGATGTACTTTACAGGTAACCTACAGACGCTTACCTATGCAGGTAGATTTCCACCGTATACCGTAACGTGGATGGCCGGCCTATCCTACTAAATATTTCAACAGCATTTGGATGATTCGATCTAGTAATTTGGATATAGGTACCAAATACATTGAGATACACTTGTAAATAAATGGAAACTTTTCACGAAATAATTCCAGAATGTGAATACTTTTTCCAAATCTGAAGTAGTTAATTATATCAAAGTTAGAAAATAACAAATTATCTTAATTTAAAAATATGATGTGAAACACATTGAATGAAAAATACTATAAGATACTTGATACTAAGATACTAAAAATATAAGACACTTGATGTTATTTATATATCTAGGTTATGCATGTACTCTGAACTAAAATACTTGCTAGGCTATGCATGTACTCTCTTTTGGATCAGAATCTGGTTTGAAAGAAATAAATTTCAGTTTGTTTTTTTAAACAGAATTGATTCTAGTTAAACATTTATTTCAAAGATTTCGTTTGAAGATTAACCTCACCTTACATGGGACAACGTGATAGGATAGAAGTGGTATTCCTCTTGTCCGCTAAGTCCAGCGCTCTGAATATTATCAGATCAGCCGAGGTCGCAAAGTTAGTTTATTTTATAATTCTTTGATAAATTTGAGAAAAAAAAAGTATCGCTTGTATTGTATCATTTTTTTAATATAAAGAGTTTGATGGCATATCACTGCAGTGAGTCATACAGTTATTATCTGAGTATAAGCATTTCTACTGAGAAATCATGATTTATCACTTATATTCTACATTTTTCTCATTACTCAAATTTTCTGAATTTTTATCTTCATATACCTGAGAGTGATGGATTTGTGGTAGTTTTATAATACAGTATAATGCAATAGGTAGAAGCCTCGAATGGTTGAATGAATATTTTTACAACTTAAATTTAACTAAATTTATCTCACAACTAAGAATGTAAAAATAGGATTTGGAGCTTTGGAAAACATCATTTTCATCTCTTGAATCATGCTAAAGAATCTAGGACAGTATTCCATCTGGACATTTGAATTGGAAGACAATGGGATAACCTGAGAACATTTAAATGCATTAATTTATCCTAAACAGGAGTATGCCTGCAACAAATTACTTACTATCCCACAAAACAAAGCTCAGACTATGTAAAACAATTTCAAGTCTAGTAATACTGTATGGATATTAAACTTGAAAAATGACCAAAAAGAAAGAAAAAATCTCATAGCGTTCGAAAATAAAGTGCTGCGAAAGATATATGGGCCAACATACGAACAAGGAGAAGGATAATAAACAAACAGAGGAAACATAATAAAGAAATCAGGGACCTCTATATTATAATAGCTCAGACATTGTAAGCAAAATAAAATGTAGGAGAATGCAATGGACTATGAAGAGGGGAAGAGTCAAACCTGAAAAAAGGATTAGCATCAAACACCTCCCCCCCCACCAGGGAGGCGACCCCGTGGAAGACCCAGAAAGAGATGGTGGCAACAGGTTGAGACTGACATGGAGAGGCTTGGAGCGACGGAAGAAGATGCTGAACATCGAACTACATCATGAAGACAGTTAGATGGTGCGGCCAAATATCAACTTAAATATAGATGGCCCTGGGAATAAGTAAGTGAAGGAAATTTACAGTTAAAGGAGAAGAACTTAGAGTGAATGTCGTAGCTCCTCTTGGAGTGAAATAATAAAACTAATTATAATTATGTAATTGCATGTGATAATAAATGATATAATAGAATTATAAAATATGTAATAGATTTGTAGCAGCTGAAAAGCAATAATAATAGTCATGCATAAACTATATTATAATAATATTCATAACTAAAATAATTGTTGAAATCTAGAATATTTTTGAAACTGATCATGAGGAGATTTGACTTTGCCAATCACTTTCTGTGGTTTTCATTGCGAAGACCCCTGGCATGCATGCGTTTACGCATTCGTTCACGCTTCACACACGGAAGACACCTGCGAAGAAACAAAATTGAGACAGTTGATGAAATCTAAGAATGTAGATTCTCATGATCAATAAATGCTTTGATTAATGAAGAAAGTGGAAGGATATGACGCACTATTATTTGTCGTCAAATTTGATAAAACTGTTATTGACTTGACAAAAAGCAGTCTGGGAATGTCAGGCTTATCGGATTTTAAAACGTTATCATGATATGACTCAAGCTCTCACGTCACCATAAAACTATATGAATAAATAATTCACTAAACTCACACTCAAAACAGGCGCTTGAGCAAAAGAGCTCAATCAATAATCAAGCACTTGATAAGACATTACATTATTCACGCTTTCCAATTATTCAGAGATAGGCTTTTTTCGATCTTTAGAGTCGAATCTAAACGAGCGAAAACCTGTGACACATTACTGTCCTCAAACTATAAACTGAAGAGCCATAGTTCCAGACGTCTGTTTTCTTTCAAGATAATCTCCCAAACAAAAGTCAAGATTCCGCCTGAATAAGAATAAAACCCAAGATAATTATGAGCAGACAGCAATCGAATTTGCAGCACTTGACTCATGTTGAAGAATGAATATAGTCAATTCAGGCTTTAATAACATCTAAATACTATATATACATAATAACATAATAATATCTTTATTGGCGTGCATGACAGAAGAAAGACTCTCCTTAGAATTGAATTGAATTGAATGACTGCCTTTATTTTAACCTGGGAGGGCGAAGTTAGGGCGCAGTCGGCCCTCTCTTACACTTAACCCTCAAATACCCTACTCACTACCCTTAGAGGTAGTTTGGTAGTTTGCATAATAATTTTTACTGCTAAAATCGATTAAAATTTTCAAAATATAACAAAAGTAATTAAAAATAGAGTTCATTCTTTTGCGAAAACTTAGTAAACAGTTTTCTTTTACCACAAAGTGAATCCACAAACCATTCAACATTCAACAGAAAAAAGAAGTTTCCAGTTATTTACAATATTATTTTATAACGCATTTTATTGCATTCCAACAATATTCCTGATCCCTTCCAGCAAATTTAGTCTGTTATTTTTTTTCTGAATTTTTTCATACTCTGGTTGATTGATCCTTGATTCCTATTGATATTTGTATCTCAATCACGCGGCTTATTAATGCTAGGGTCTCCCTTCTTGTTCGAATCGAATTTTTTTTCTCGGTCCCTTGAACATCCTCGGAAAAGTCATTCGATGGACATAAAAAACTATTAGATAGTATCAATTACATGTATAAAAACTATTGGATTTAATATCAATATCAATATTATTCAGTTTGCAGCACACTTACTTGAAGCAAGAGAAGCAAGATAGCAGACGGCTTTCATTTCTGTGATAGGCGCGAGTACCATTATAGATCGTCACATTCGGAGGAAGAATCAGCTTGTTAGGATCATACGGTTCGGCGTCCTGGGGGCGTTCCTCAACGAACACTTTAAAAGCGAACTGCAAAAAAACGAAAAACAATTTTGTCAGGGGTAAATTATAGACTAGGCACATCAATTCAACTAATAATCAAACTCAATTTACTCAAACAAATAACATTTATATTACTCATAAATCACTATTTAGCATTCAGAATTTTCATTGTTGTGGCAAACCCATGAGGCTCGAGGAAGGGGCTCTTGCAGCCTACCCCTCTTGTTGTCAATGCTAGTCTATAATAAAACCTCCTGCTGGCTAGTCTATAATAAATTGAAGAGACATTTGTTTGAGTACATTGTTAATGATAGAATCAAAATATAAATGATCTTTGATCGAATTCACGAGTCAAGTTGAAACGTTAAACGTTTTGCACTACTGTGAAAAGCCCGATTGGGTGGTTGAGTTGGATTAATTTTGTTTTTTTGATGGGATGTCTTCTGCTT
This sequence comes from Laodelphax striatellus, assembly GCA_017141395.1. Lineage (NCBI taxonomy): Eukaryota > Metazoa > Arthropoda > Insecta > Hemiptera > Delphacidae > Laodelphax > Laodelphax striatellus. Next base: position 4,966,143 of record CM029544.1, read on the forward strand.
CACGGCGCATGAGACCTCGGTATGCCACTGCCAGTTAGAAAGAAAAATCTATAGAGGATACAGGATAGAACCGACTTTTTAAAGAAGTTCACCTTATCTATAGAATAGAATAGCATTAAACGTTGAAGTGTAAAGCGTTCAAGCTACCTGGGTTACTATGGCAATCTCTTGAGGGATGATGAGCTAATGTTACAGTTTGGCTCATAAAGATTATAGTAGGCTACTCCTATCCTTAAATTAATTCTTGATTCATTCTTCATTAGACATTTTCAGGGATTCGCCTGTCCAAACACATATTCATCCGAGCTTTATTGCTGATGATGAAATAATATTTGTTTTATGAGATTATGAAAATTATGAATTATTTTTTAATGGTTGTTGTGGATATCTATCCTTCGTGTACTGCAGAGATTCATAGAATGAAAGATAACTTCGTGCTATACAGTACTTACAGAGTTTGTAGGTGCCGGAGAGGTCATGAATGTTTGGGGTGGGAGGATTATTTGTGGTGTGTTTTTTCAGGCTGTTTATGGTTTTGAAAGCTATTTTTGTTATCTTGATATAATCAACTGATTAAGTCCACCAAATACGAAAAAGATGAAGAAGAAGAAGAAGAGAAGGAAGAGGAGGAGGAGGAGGAGGAGGAGGAGGAGGAGGAGGAGGAGAAGAAGAAGAAGAAGAAGAAGAAGAAGAAGAAGAAGAAGAAGAAGAAGAAGAAGAGATGAAGCAGAAGAAGAAGAAGAAGAAGAAGAAGAAGAAGAGGAGGAGGAGGAGAAGGAGGCAAAAGAAGAAGATGATGATTATGATGATTATTTTTTTATTTGATCAAAAAAATACTCACGTCCTCCGAACTATTGGTGAAGCGTTTGATCTCATATCGCTTGACCGGTGACTGAGGCTCCTCGTAGTCATCAGTCATCAGACGCTTCATCCAGTAAACAATTTCCTTTTCTTCAGGGTCTTCTTCACCATCCTTCATCACAGACGTCTCAAAAATGTGATTGGGATCAAGGCCCTTCCGATCTTCCTTTTTCTCAGGATTCACGAATGCACTGGCTACTTCTCCTTGCTCATCAAGCTTTTTACCATCTTGCTTTTTATCTCCATGATTCTCGCCATCATGCTTCTTGCTATCAATTGCCCCTTGCAATAATTGTTCTTCCTCTCTTTCTTCATCGCTCTCTTTCGTCTCGCTACCACTGCTATCAACAGCCACTTGCACAAATGGATTATTCACCGCACTTCTATTTTCTGACTCGATTCTAAGCAACTCATTCAGCAACTCCCTGTATGTCGTCGTCATTGTTGAGATTGAACTATCAGAGACCACCTCGAACCTATTCAAACCAAACAGAGAAGCATTTAAGTATTAACATCAGTGAATATTTTAAAATAAAGTATTTAGAATAACCTAGAATAAGAATAAGAAAAACAAAGGAATTTCTTATTCTTCCGTAATACTGTTTCATTTATTTCTTAGGTTATTGTAGCTATTTATTGTTCTTCAATTGTGTTTTCTGTTTGAATCGCCATTTTGTAATGTTTGAATGAACCGCTAATCGGGAGGAGCTCGTCTAGGCCAATGGCAGCCGTTCACGGTCATTGGCTGGAGCGTCTACCAATAGCGGTGCTTTACCGTTAGTATAAATACTGCTGCTCTGTACGTTATATTTTCAGTTTACCAGAGATTGATAATGGTGTAACAACCGAAACCGGTATCTCGATTTTCTAATAAATCAGTGGTTTGACAACATCTTGTCTTTTCATTTATTATGGATAACTACCACAATATCACTTTCACAACTACTCAAACAATATATAAGTATAATCCTAAACCACTATAATAAATTATTTTGGAAAGAATTGAAACGTTGCAATTAATCAACTCCTGTCACTGCATAATACCATAGAGAAACGAAAATAAAAAAAAAGGTATATAAATAGTTCTGGAGACTTCTCCAACAGCAAATTTAATATTGACAACAGAACTAAGGTATATTAATTTAATTTGGCGGATGGGGAATAAATTTCATTCAACAATTCTATGGTACCGGGCGATGTTTCGTTGATTTTATTTCACATAAATACTGTATATAACATGTGTATAAGACCTATTCAAAAAAGAAATCAACAGAGAATCACTCGTTACCATAGAAATGTTAAATGAAAGTTATTCGCCATCAGTCAAATTGAATGAATATATAAATAGCAAGAGGAGATTCCATGAATGCCACTCTACAAAAATTCGTGCCCGGATGAGGAATCGAGCACCATCGCCCTCAATTGCCAGTCGAGTAACGTCAAGATTACTAGACAAAGTCTAGTAATCTTGTTTGTCTAGTAGTTTTGGAGTTACGTAACCACTAATTGTCCACTAAACACCTTCCGTAGAGTAAGAGTAAAGCCTGGTTTTCATTAGTAGAGTTAGTGGTAGAGTTCCCTGGGCGAGTTCTAACTATCTTGTGAACTCTCCCAATGAAAACGTTGATAGTAGAGTAGAGTGATGGTAGAGTACTTGTTTTCAAGTACCACGTAAGTAGAGTAGAGTTAGTACGGTAGAGTTAGTATGCTAGTTACTCTACCACTAACTCTACTAATGAAAACCAGGCTTTAGACACATTGTGATGTTAGCCATACCGGTTAGATGAAATAAATTATTTCACGTTACAATATCAATCAACTGCTGTGATTACAGCAGTTTTTGCATTCATCGAAACTAGTCTTGCTATTTAGTTTCGTTGTCAAAGTTTACTGTTGCTCAAGTCTTCAGAACTATTCATATATAATAGCTTTCTCTGGATTCTCTATTATTATAATAAATTATTAGCGGTGCTGGGTTAAAGCCGTCATCTATTTAACACTCGTTTGTCCTCTAGCAATAATCCAACCTGAGTGATAGGTACCCTCGGCGTTCGTCCTTGTACAAGATCACCCATCGATGCACAAACTTGAGTGGACGTTACTTAACAATGGGCAGAGACTTCTCACTTGGTACAGCTAGTTCATAATGTCAAGAGCTCACAATGGATTCCCTTATTATTCTACTTCCCTTATTGAGGCCTTTGAAACGAATTCTGCAATCGTCGCGGTTCTACTTGATTCACAGTGAGTCACATTTACTCACATTATTATAATGAGTCAACAAGTTTTATTCAGACAAGATAAGTATCAGCTCTCTGATGAAGAACCAGAAGCAAATTATGATTTTTCAGACAATAGTAGTGATGGTGGAGAAAAAAATGTTTTATTAGATATTCATACAAGTGACAGTGAACAGTCTGCAGATGAAGATTGTGTATTACGCCTACCTGAGATAAGAGACTGTGATTTTACTGTATTCATGGATAAAGATTTTTACCATTACCATATTCAACCTTTCGTAATTCTATTTGACCTATGAATAATTAACAAAAAATAGATTCACATTAGCACCTGGATATTCACAACCCATTTCATATCCGTATCAAATGAAATAAATATCATACATTGTACTTGAACCCGATGTATCTCATTCTACTCAGCAACGCAATTTTTCTTCCATTGAAAATGTCTTTATGGAATGTTGACGAAGCACATAACTAACACAAAAACGTAAAGGTAAGCATGCATCATTGAATACTATTATTCGTATTTTTAAATAATCATGTGTTTTATCTACTCCAACTCTCAAGTTTTATGATCAATGATTCCATGTACATATGTTTCCATGTATGATTCATATTCCATAGTTATGATTCCATGCACATTTCAAGGTCACAAGACCTGCAGATTGTAGGTACAAATAAGTCATTCTTATGAGGCTCATAGTTTATATTTGTTAACAATCAATAAAATCTGATCCTTGGTGGTACAGAACTATCATTTATAAAAAACTTCTCTGCTGACTTGCTGAATAATAGAGAAATGTCATTTTTAGATGTACAAAGCGTGAAATTATTGAGTTTGTTCAGCGCCTTATATTTATAATAAAAATAATTGAGATGAGCGCTCAGTACTCCCGCTGGACAGGTGACCTATCACTGAAAACAATCAGAGTCCCTTCCTGTTGGTTCGTAACTTTCCTAAAGCCTTTTCTAAACATTCTCTATAGTCCGATTCACGTCAAGAAGTCAGCATTGTTTATATGAGGAGCATTGATGCCAAGTTTCATTGAGAGAGAAAGAGAAAACTGCACCAAACGTGTTTGTTGGGACTGTGTGCGACAACATTGCACAGTGCGGCAACTATGCACAGTGCGAACAGGATAGAGACATCAGCAACTGCCTTGTGCTGAACAAGGATAGCAAACTCCCATCTAAGCAATGCTGACTTCTTGACGTGAATCGCACTATATCAGGCCCACTTGACGGGTAAGCCTGAACAGTTCGCCTGTTCAGGTGGACCTGATAGTGTGTGGCGGGAATAACTGCCTTCAGGTCGCCTGGAAGGCTTGGGTCTATTTATCTTCAATCATAACCATCATCTTCTTCATTACGCATGCAAGCACAAGCTTAGGATTTGTGCGAGCATCATCCTCTGAGAATAGCCTCCCCTCTCTTAAAATCTTACCTCTTCAATTTCAAATACACGTTATCAATCTATACTTTTTGCACTGGTATTAGGTCAAATGCTGAGTTCCAACAAGAGAGATCAAATCTAATTCTTGATCAGCTGATCCAGGATTGAAGTTGATCATGGTTGGTGCGGTGCCTTCAAGTATAATATTATCTATCTTTAAACTGTCCTTAAAGTTTTCTTTACTGGCAGATTCGACGCAAAATACATTATTTTTTCTTCAGCTTTAAAGCTCCTAGTTGACATCAAATAAGATTTTTCTTTCCATTTTCTTGAAAACTAGTACAGTGTTATCAAATAAAAATGCTACAATAGATGAAGTTGAGTTTGATAGTTTGTTAATGATGCAACTTTTGAGCCCTTCTTGAACTACAAACTCACAAACGTGATGAACTGTTTAATGGCTACTCCACTTTCAAGTAACTCTTTAAATTGTATATGTATATTGAGTATTTTTAGTATTTTTTCAAAACTTTGTAAGCCTCATTAGAATCGGAATTTTTTGAGAATTTAACTTTCTCTGTCCACTTAGGCGTATAGTAATAGTAGGAAAGTAATTTATGGAAGCTATATCAATATCCCAATCAATTACCAAGCACTGCCCGATGCTAAGCTCCGTGTCCCTAGGAGTAATGCAATAAGTCATCGAAAACCTTTTTGCAGCGTAAAAGAATGCTATCTTCGTCTCTCCGCTTCAGCCGTCAGGGGCACGGAGCTGTTAGCATCGAGCACCAATGAACGGTGAAGTGATGAAATTACATATTGCTGGTAACTCACGAGATAATTGGAAATAAAGCCTGCAAACTTTTGACTGATGCAGCAGACTAGATGCAAACTCAACTAATTAGCAATAATATCATCATTGAATCCTATAACTTATTTGTACAGTAATATACTTACAAGACAACTCCCAAGTTTTGCTCTACTGAAGTGATTCATTCATGAAAATTTCAACATACTCTTGTATTACTACCTTTCATAGGTGATAATGAATGTTGGTACAGAAAAATACAGTTTAAAATGATGACTCAATAGAGTAAAAATTGCATACCGCAGAAATTGAGGTCTGTTTTTCTCAATTATTGATAAAAGTCTTGAAATTTTAAGATGAACATTATTATCCTACAAATCTTTAAAACTGATTCACGTGAGAACATTTTTTCAACTTTAAAAGTCATAACACCATCTAGAAATATCCTAGAAAAATTCATAATGAGATCCTGTGAAAACATTCTCCGTGATGGCACCATGGCTAATGTTATATTCTGAACAGAATTTCCTCAAATTTCATCTTATATTCCTTATAAAAGAGTGTGACAGAGACTTAATTCTCAATCATACAATGATTACAATCAATTTAAGGTGATTTCTTACATAGCTTCCTTTTTCAAGAAGTATTGTTGACGTTATTGAGGTTTTTGAAATCTTACAATAAAACCTCAATGTCCCCATCAAGATAGTTCAAAAGTTGTAGAGAGTCGTTTCTCCAACTGAATTCATCTTACAGTATATGCTACAAATAAACACGAAAATCTACCACGAAAAAGCAAAATGTGATGCATCAGCTTTCGTAATTTATAAGCTTCTCTAGCTTCATCAGCTGAAAGCTCCATGATTCACACAATAATCATAAATAAGTTTATCGTTTTCAAGGTCTTAGTATTAAAACAACAATAATAAATTGATGATGACATATTTAAAACTATTGAATTTTCCCATGTATTGTATTGGTAAATACAAGTTTCAAAGTTGAATACATCAAAACCCAAATGAAGAGTGCCAATAATATCCTATTTCTGTAACTCTCAAATACTTCTTGTTGTCGATTATCAATAATTTCTATGGAACATTTTATAATAATTATAAAATACCCACCTTTCTTCAATATAGCTGAGATGTGCAGTAAATGCTGAGCAATGGTCACCACTTGGACACTGAATGCAATGAGCTCCAAATATCGTCGATCTGGATTGACTCACCGATTATAACTTGAATAATGCGCAATGATAGCCTATTTTTTTCATAATTCCTCCTCTGTCATTGGTGGACTCCCTCTTTTCCCCAATAATGATTTGAATCGAGCTTCTCATTGGCTGCTTCTCTGATAAGAGACTCACTCAGTTTCTCCATTTTTTGTCTTAGGATTGCCTTTCATCTTCTTCTCCTTCTTCATCTTCTTCTTCTTCTATGAAATATTATAAACATACATATCATAGTCGGCATGAGTCCAGTAAATAGGCGGCTTCTACTTTGAAAATAAAAGCAATCTTGAAACTGAGGATCTGGTTTTTCTCTATCCATGCACATCTTATCTGTCAACACCTCCAAATACTATACTTTTCTTGATAAGCTTGAATTTTTAACTACGCAGAGATAATCATGAACGTGATCACCACTCCCAGTTATCCTGAAAAATAGAGAAGATACATTGAAGATATTGTGAACCATAAAAACAATGACTAGAGGAGATTATTGAGAAAGTTTACCCTGATAATTTTTAAAACTCTTGATTTCCAAAGACATAGGGATATAAGGGATATTGATGGTTTCCAAATAAGGCAAGCATTCAATACTTGAATGCTAATAGATAAAGAAGATAAACAAAGATAAACAAAGATAGAACAAGAAGAAGAACCGAAGACTCTGGCTGATGTTCCAGCAGAAGTAGAAGGAACAAGGAAAAGAGGGCTGAAAGAACGAAGGAGAACAAGAAGAGGAAGGAGAAGAAGAAGACGATTCTCTGTTCAACAGGCGAAAGGCGAATGCCGCTCGTCTCGTTATATTCTTCCAATATTGGTTCATCTGTATCTTATAAATAAAAGACACACGGTTGTGTAAGTGTGTAGGGGTGTGTGTGTGTTGATGTTAGAAGGAAACAAGCTAATTTTGTGGATTGAGTTCCGAAAAAATGGGAATGATAATATAATTATAGAGCTTGAAATTTGGCATACAGGTTCCAAAAATATCAATCTAATCCACCTCGAAGCCCAAATTTCAATTTTCCCTCTAGATTATTCATAATTGAAGCTCAAATTTCATACTCTCTATTCATGTATCGTATGACCCTTGGCCATTGATTTGAAGCTTGCGTGTTTTGAGTCTCATACTTTACAACTGTAAGCGCAACTAGAGATAATATTATTCAAGATTTTGATGATGAGGTTTCGTAGGAGCTTGGGGGTTGATTTTGGCTGAAACCGTCTAGAAAAATCTGACATTTTGAAAAATTACCCCTATTTTTGAGTTTTCTATGTGGTATATGTAGCACTCAACACAATGTGGTTTTCATGAGGTGTACTGTACGATCTTCTCCTTTTCACTTCCGTCACACCATTCTCTCAACTCGTTTGTTTGAGTTCGAGGCTACATTGTTAATCATGCTATCATTACTGATTATTATGATAATAAAATTGTGATGAAGTCTCTCAGATCTCTTATTCGAAGTTGTTGTGATCTTTAAAGGGCTGCTAAAGACTCATCCCTAGAGGGGTGAGTTAATAGTTATGTCGGTCTAAATATTTTGCTTGGAGAGCAAACAAGTGTGGAGAACTAGTAGAGCAGATGCCGAAGCTCACATATAGTTATAACAAGAGATAGAACACCCCTTGGACCAAGGATAACCTGGACATCCTCTACACTCGAAACTTGTTGATCTATTATGACGAGTCTACAGACATGCTTGGCTATTATTTATATATTGCTCCCTCTCCCTCGTTGAGTATATCCTCTCTTTTTTTTCTCTCTTTCTCTCTTCTCGTTCAGTAGGTCAAGTGTTTATGAGTAGATCGAGCATCCTTGAATATCCTTCTCCTAGACAGGCCATTTCTATGATCAAGCTCCTCCGTTTCTGGTAGGTGAGCTGCAACAAAATTAAAATTATGTATAATTATTATTAACAACAATCAATAATAGCCTAATATTATTATTGATTTTATATTGCATTTCATCTTCATTTCTTCGAATATTCTTAGTTTATGCTAATAAATTTTATAGCCTAATAATTATGCTATTATTATTTATCCTGTAATGTATAAACGAGACTTATAAGGGAAAGTACAACAGACTTTCGCCCTTAATTCCTCATTAATTTAATAATTTATGATTTATTCAAATACTCTAAATATAGGTTGAGTATCACACTATCACATCATACTAAATTACGAATTTTCACGAAAATAATTATTATATTGTAATCTTATTGCATCTTATCTTCAAATCATTGAATTTAGTTAATGCTTTGTATAATAATTAAGGTATCTTTGTAGATTTTAAAAAGGCGTTTGATCTGATAAATCATGAAATTTTATTTTTGAAACTTGAGGCGGCTGGGATTAGGGGAGTGGCGCTTCGGTGGTTCCGCAGTTTTCTGTGTAACAGGGAACAGCGGGTGCGTGTTGGGGTTGGGTGTAGAATGGTATATAATTTGACGGTAGGTGACATTAAGGATCCTACTCGAATTGAAAATACTACTGAAATGTGACTCTGGAAATCTGATCCACCATTTTTATTGTGAGTTCATTTTTCAAATTAGAAGACAAATTTTAATACAAAACCAATGACGAAAGCGGCACTTCGATGTATCAAACCGTTTCGAAGATATTTCAATTTTTAATTAGACATTTATTTACATTGACAGCTGAAGGAAAGCCCTTTAAACATTTATTAAAATAAATTGGCTGCTGATGTTAATTAGCAAACTTATTGTAGCATCTTATCACATGTCCAACATTTTGAGCAACCAAAGCACCAAAGTCTTGCTAAGGCCGACTTTGACTGCGGTACACACTCACTTATAAAGTGATGAATGAGAATGAAAATAATAATAATAATCAATATTTTTTAGAAAATAAATCGGTACTATAATTCGATGGATTTGAAGCTCGCGCCATGGATTATAAAACATCGACTATTTCATCCAAGTCTCGATTATCGTATATAACCGACTAATCGACTACGTTCGATGTCGATAATCATTTCCACAGTCCATACCATTCTAACCTTAATTCACAGCTCGGAACAACTCACAATGTTATAAATGCGTTTTGCTGCATTTTTTATCAAATATAAGAACGTTCAGTGCTTTCAACCAATATTTTTGTGAATTGAGGAAACTTTGTATTGGAATAAATCAAGTGTTCTTTCCAAATTGATTTGATGGAGCCGGCAAAAGAAGTCGACATTTATAGAGATACGCCTCTTAGGCTACTGGGTGAGTAGTTAATTTTTCAAATTTTCCTTCTCAAATAGCTTGAATCTTTAGTAATTTAGTAATCTTTAGTAATTGAATCAAATAGTAGATCTTATGATAATGTGCGTTATAAATTTTAAAGTAATAGAATTACTACATAGTGTTTTTAAGAATTACTTTGACCTACACATTCCTCAACCACAAACAAATCATTTTTGCTGAGGGTGATGCCCACAAGTGCTCTAGGCATGTGCGTAAGTGATGAGAGGGGTGATGATGAGAGATGACTCCTACTTTCTAGACAGTCAGGACCGACGGCTTAACGTCTCCTCCTAAAGACGGGAGTGGCCGTTTTGTGGTCAAAATCAGTTCTGTCAACTGGGATCAATCTCAGAACCTTTGGATTATCAGACCGGCGCTTACCGCTCTAGACTCAGACCAGTCCAAATCATTATCAGATGATCTTTTGATTTACTATTTTTATAATTAATTTTTTAAATTATTTTACTGGCAACCAGTGATGAAGGGCTCTCCGATTGTTTGGTCTGTTTATCAACAAAACAAAATGTACAATAAAGGCGCGGATATTATGCGCATATGGACCGACATTTCTCATTCAATTTAATGGGAGTCCATACGTTGTACAGTTGACTGTATATTATACTCTTTGCTGAGTAATTTTGTCTTCTCTCATTTAGCGGAAGAGCTCAAAGGGCCAATTGCACGAAAATACAATCTAATTTCACCACTGTGAAATGACGACATTGCATTGACGTTCGATTCGTTACTGATTCTCGTTGCATTGGTTCCGTTGGATGACATCATTTCACGTCGGTTAAATTCAATTGAATTTTTGTGTAACTGATGGCCGTGAGAGATCGAGTGATTAAAGCCATCGAATTGGCTCAAATGATAATAATTATATTATCTGAATGATATTGAGGAGTATGTGGATTAGTAGCATATTTTTGAGTTTGCCTCCAATAAGTTACTCCATTATTTTAATTCAGTACACAAAAACTTTCACATGTATTCCTTTCAAAGTCTTGAAATTCATTAAATTTGTGATACTTTTCAGGCTATGCAAATGAGCTGGCTGAGGCTTTGCGTCCTGTAATACATCGTTATGTACTAAGAACAGGCTATGGTGTGGCAACTCTGTACATGTTCGCAGATGTAGCAGATAAATCCTACGCTCAAGCCAAAGTAAGCTTCTTCATTGCCATAAATTATCTTATTGGATAAATCAACAATAAATTCTCATTCGCTCATTGCAATTATGGCATTGTAGCCTAAAAATATTGAAGTTTACAATCTTTGAACAGTTTATAACAGTCTGTTGGATGTGAGAAAGAATAGCAAATAACAAAGTCTATGACATAGTTTCTATAACCAGTGATGAATAACATGGAAAATATAAAAAAAAAATTTGCCAGTTTCTTTGACCTGTGATGAATCACATGGAAAATATCCAAAATATTTGCAATTTTTTCTATTAAATTATTTATTAGAATGTTGAGCAATAAAATGATGAACATATTAATGTGAATTTCAGTAACGCTTGAGGTTCAGATTTTCTCCCCAGTGTTGTACAATACACAATATTTGATTTGATTTTATTGAGAGAAAAACTCAAAACTTTCAACATACTGTAATATTATACTGTATTATTAAATTATTTCTAACAAGGAATTATTGTATTAACAAGAAGTTATATAACTGGGGCCCTTCCAAACTGAGGTGTACTTTTTTAACCGAAAAATAGTCAGTGCTCATGGTTTCCTCTTTTTTCATGTTATCACGATGTAAAACAACATTGAAAATTAATAATAATTAAAAATTGGTATGTTAAAGCTGTTAATTATACTACTCAGTCCCTCCCAATTTTAAAATCTTGAATACGTAGACTCAGCGCCTATCGTAATGATTGTGATGAAAAATAATTAATCCCTAGTTAATTATCATAGAATCTTTTAATTAATAACTACTAGTTACATTCTTTCCCTCTGTAACAAGAATGTTTCACGTTAAAGTATTAATTTAAATTCTTTGTTAGGATGAATTGCAGATTAAACTTAATTCATGAATGAATCTTCCAGTTCTTTGTAGTGATTAAATTATCAGCCCTACTTTGAAACTGGAAATTCGTTAGTTGGTGTTTTGGTAATAAAATACGGTCTTATGTGAAAAATATTTAGAATAATTTAATTTGAAAACATCTCTCTCATTCAATACAGCATTGCAAATTATGATGGTGTTTTAGTTTGTTATACGAGTTTAAATTTATATTTTAATTGATTTTTTCAGACTTCTAAACCGGATGACAAGCATTGGATGCGCACTGCGATTGACGTGGGAATCTGGCAGAGTCTTGCATCTTTGATTGTACCGAGCGTATTTATAAATAGATTCGGCGCAGCAAGTCGATTTCTAATGCTAAGGGCAACGAAATTACCCGTAAATAGAGTTACACGAATCAGCGTGATATTATCATTGGCCACGATTCCTGTGATTGTAAAACCTATTGATAAATCTGTTGATTTTGTTATGGATACATTCATAAGAGATGCTCTAGGAACAAAAAATATCTCTGAATGATAACTACTCGATTGATCGTTATTAAGATAATAACAAATTGTCTTAATAATTTTAGTTACCACTGTAACATGTGATAGTAAATATAGTATTGAATTGTTAATGTAGCTTGTTGACTATGTGAGAGAAATATTTTAGAATGAAGGAGGTCTTCTTCATTCTTTAAGGAATAAGAAGATGAGGGAATATTATATCCATTATTTATTGAATTTGCTCAGCACATGCTAGGTTAAGATCGACTAGATGTCCTTTGTTGTAATAATTGAAATTTGTTGATTGAATTGAATAATTTTCTAAATACTTCCAATAATTCCAATTGTGATTTCTTTACATATGTTTATTTGTAAAGAAATATATTTACTTTCATATCCAGCCTAATTTTCAAAACATTCTTGTTTAAGGCAGCTTTCAACCTACTTGAGTGGAGATATCCAAAGCGTCTTAAAAATTTATATTGTTGTAATATTCAGTATTACTTTATTTATCTCCATCAATGTACACGTGAAGTAGCTCTTTTGCTTTGATAAAACATGTGATGATGAAATATTTCTCTTTATGATCTGAAAGTTTCATTCCAATATTACTACTCAATATTCAATGGTATGTAATGATCGATATATAATGATGACAACTTCTTCTTCTTCTTTTCCTTTAGCTTTTCCCTATTCGGGGTCGCTATTCCTTATCTTCCTCCTCCACACCATTCTCTCGCCGGCTTCTTCATCTGTCAGTTCCTTTTCCCTCATGTCCCCTGCAACACAGTCTCTCCATCTCCTCCTTGGTCTCCCCACTGGTCTACACCCCTCCACCTGCATTCTACTCACTCGCTTTCCAACGTAGTCCTCTTCCCTCCTCACAACATGACCATACCACTGCAACCTTCTTTCCTGGACCTTCTTTGAACACTCCACCACCCCAGCCATCTCTCTTATCCTTTCATTTCTGATCCTGTCCCTTTTTGTCTTCCCAAGCATCCATCTCAGCATTCTCATCTCGGCCACATCCATCTTCTTCTCCTGCGATTTCTTGACTGCCCAAGTCTCACTGCCATAGATCAGTGCAGGTCTCACTACTGCCTTATATATTCTTCCCTTGCTTTACTATCCAGCCTTCCGGTCACACAGCACGCCGACATCCTTTTCCAGTTCATCCACCCTACTTGGATTCTGTGATCCAGCTCTGCTAAGGCCCCCATCCTCTGATATAAACGACCCAAGATATTTGAAGTTTCCCACACGCTCTAGCTTCTCTCCTGCCAACCCACATCTCCATTTTGCCTCCTCCTCCAAACCAAAGGTATTCAGTTTTGTTCTGCTGATCTTGAGCCCTCCACCTTCTATAGCATTTCTCCACCTTTCTAGCTGTTCCTCCACTTCCTCTTTGCTTTTCTCCATCAACACAATATCATCTGCAAAGAGGCATTGACCAGGGGCTGGCTTCCTAACATTTCTGTCAGCACATCCATAACCAAGTTGAACAGTATGGGCTGAGGGTCGATCCTTGATGGAGGCCCACAGTTACTGGGAATCTTTCTGTCACTCCTACCCCTGTCCTTACCCTGGTGTGAGATTCATGGTACATATCTTGTACAATCCGCATAATGATGACAACTGATGTATAATAATTCAATACATCAGAATAGGAGTGTCATTGGTTTCAATCTAATTTTGACTGGACCAGTGAAACATTTTCAATCTTACGCCCGCGTTTTGCATTGTGTGAAGCTACAGATAGTCTGCAGCATTATTATTTATAATCGAAGTTAGATATCGTCATTCTATTTTACCACCCAATCTTGAAAAACCGTTTAGGCCTAATGTCATAGGCCTTATACTATGTATAGAACCAATATAATATATATTATACATTCATATTTGAACTGCACACTAATATTAACTCCGGGGGAGTTCAGATCTCATTACATTATTACTATGTTAAAAATTGAAGATTTTATATCAGAATACAACTTACTGATCACATCTCATGGTGAATTAGAAAGAATGTATTATCAACTATAAATAGGAATATTTCAGTTGAGTTAATTTATTGGAGCTCTTCAAGATTATTATTCTCCAAGATCTCATTTTTTTATTATCATTCAACTACAAAAGCAATATTTTATTCAAAAAATATCGTTCTGTTTCAAGCACAAGATGTATCACAATGATTATTAAACGAAACAACAATTTCCAATTCCATCCAATATCAATGTCAATTTGCAATTTGAAGAAATTTTAGGTATAGTGTTTGATGTTTGAAAATTTTGTCCACAAAGATATCAGTTCCGAGCGTCATTATTGAAGAAAATAGTACGCTCTGTTCTAATAATTAAATTTATTCGTCTTGTTTTCTCATGGTTTTCCATTGAATAAAATTTTAATCTCATTGATATAAATATATCATCTATAAACTTTAATTTGTGTTTTGAATTTATCATAATGTATTTCTTTGTTGGTTACCTATTCTCTTTAGTTATAAAGTATTAATCAAGGCTTTAAACTAATTGAAGAATTTAAACTCGTTTTATTTAATAATGCATAATATATAATAATAATAATAATAAATGTAATATTGTAACCACTATCGACCGGTTAGTATTTCCAGCGATTTACTCAAAAGAAACCTTCAGTTACAGTTCAAACTTAATTCCAGTTTGATAAATTGAACCATTTTCATTGTCAGTGATTCAAACTAACGTTTCCAAGCAATTAGAAGGATTTATTCGACTTTGTTGTTGGAGCCTGAATGAGCGTTGTAATGCTACATTGTATTATTCATCAGCTTTTTCCGTCATTAATATTGTGCCATTCGATTCCTTTTAAAACTGTATATTCCATGTTTGCCAATATTGTCCCTTCATTCAATACTGACTTACTAACACATCCATGAAGGATTATTATTTTATTATAAAATTTCATAATTTATACTTTATCATCTAACTATTTCTGAATTCCAAAAATTCAGCCACTATAATAATTATAATGTAAGGGAACTGAAAAAATTGTATGTGAATCCTCATTGCATAATAAGGCTGAAAACAAATTTTGAAACTAAGCAACACAAATATTTTTGTATGAAAACAGTGATATACCTTAGCTCATTTGTTCATATATGCGTTTGTTGAGTATTTTTCTATATATGTGTAAAGTTAGCAATTGAATTAATTCAATTTTTCTGTTAAGGTACCTACTTCGATGATTTTCTGTTTAAGGATCGATTCAAGTGATTGGTTATAGGTTAAGAAAATATTGTTCACAATTTATAATTGTTATCTCCGTTGTAAATTATTAGCAGCTTAAGCTTAGTTGTATATTTCTATAAGTTGCAAGTTGGCTGTTTGATTAGTACCTAAACTTTGTTCAAATTAGCTTAATATTCATGAGCTCTCTCCTAGTTTTGTTTACATGGCCTATTATGTATCGTATTAGATTTTAGTTGAACTGAATTCCTTGGATAGAAACTATCTCCAGCCTTCTTCAGTCTGTTTAAAATATACCAAAGCATTACATTATTTGTTACAATGGCTTAAATAAAGTTATTGTTGAAAGAATTCCTATGTTGCAATGCTCATTGCCTCACCTTTTCTAGCCATTCTGTAGATCTTAGTTGGGGTGTCAACTTTTACATAATTATAGCATAAGCTATTATTTCATTTCCCTGCTGAGTTGAAGTATCATTTAATAATCCCTGATATTCTTACTCTTACTGTGAGTCTACATTAACTGAAAAATTCCAGATGAATAGGCCACTTCTTTACGTCTGGGACAGCAGGAACATCTTCATAGAGAAAAATCCACTGTGCAATGCTTATTGAATTAATGAAATAAAAACACAAATGTTGTCTTTTTCTACTTACATAGTTTTATTTATACAAAACTTAAGTTTCGATGCTCATGGCATCATCATCAGTTGAATGTTGAGTCGAAACTGTTCGACTATTCAACGGCACTTGAATAACTTACCAAAAATATATTTAACTGTAAGTTTAATCTTTATTGCCTATTCATAATGTGAGATGTGTCCAATTTTCATCTTACTAAAAAATATAGATTGTTCTCAGCGTATATATAGGCCTACTATTGAGATAGGTGCCTGAATATGGGCTCATCTGGGAAGTTGAAGAAAAAGGAACTTTTTTATTTAATGAAAACTATGCTATATTGAACCCTGAAAAACATCGAGAAAAGTCTGTTTGAATTGAAGTTGATGGTTAAACTTTGAATTTTTAGGTATTTTGACCGCTAGTAAAAAACGTTTAAAGATTTGTTCACATTATATAAAATACATAATTTAATTCATTGCAAAATTTTCTGCTCTTTTAAGAAATGGCCTTAAAATTAGAATAAAATCAGTGGTTATTCCGGAGGTACGGTATATAGAGTACCGTAGGTTAATTTATTGTCAGGAAGTAGGCTAGCCATATTCCAAGAATAGAGAAAAATCTAGCATAGTTATGATAGATTTGAAGTAAATCAAACCCCAATCGTATGTGACCAGGCCCTAAATGACTCATGATTATTGGACAATTTTTTGCTGAAATGTGACTTGGAAATTTTAGTGAAAGACTATATTTGTGGGACACTCTGTATAATGCTATTTTTATAATTTCATCAATGATCTTGACAAAATGAAGTGACGTCACAGATGCCAATTCACAGAGTAGAAAATATAGTAGAGTACCTTCTTCTTCTAGCTTCTACGCCAGATACATGGAGTGACGTAGAAGGTTGAGTTGAGATTGAGAACAAACGGCTGTGTTGTGTGTAGGTTGCGTCGTTGCGTCTTTTGATAGCTCGTTTATTTTAGTACATTTTTATTTCATAGAAATGTAAAGCGAACTTGTTTACTGTAGAAAATGTAGTTGTGTGTGTTAGTCGAAATTTATTTTGAGTATACAAAATGAATTTGCAAACTCTCTTTCAAGACTTCAATCCCAGGTATACCAGTCATTCTCGCTAAAATTCAGTTTGAGGTTATGCTTGAAAAGTGATTGTCCCATTAGATTGAATTTATCTATTTCTAGGTACTTCTTCATAACTAACATGAGTTATGAAGAAGTACCTCAGTCTCAAAAGAAGAGAATAAGTCTCAAAAATTTCTGGACTTGCAAGTATTGAATAAAAAATAGGTTCTAAATTTTTTAAAATAGGTAGTTCGTCTAAAAGTTTTACAATTACCGTTCAATCTCATGTTATACATGATGTTAGGTGCATGAATAAAAACTAAATATTATTATTTGAGAACTATTGAAAATAATTCAAAACTTTAAATAATCTTCCTATTGAAATACCGACAGGGAAAATAGAACTTGCACCAAGTTTGAGGACCAGGCTATTTATGGTTACTAAATGAAACTATTGAGAAGCAGTTGACGACAAGAAAGCATTCGTTGGTATTTATGTCCAATTTGCTTGAGCTAATTGGAAAATAAGTTAGGATACTATTAATTTATTCACCTCCACCAATCCCCAGGATAAAATGTTTTCAACTCACGCTCTGTTCTTTTACTCTCTCTTGTTGCTTGTGGATAAGTAAGTTAGGCTAGTCTTCCATCCATATCAATATTTATTAGACTATCTATCCTTTATTAGACTTGACAACCTTCAAATGACAATATCTATTCAATTTCTAACCTTTTCTCTCTTTTTCAGCAAATTCATAGTGCATTCGTCGTTAATGGTGTTCACTGCTCTCTTTGCTTTGAGACTGGATGGCTCTATCAATTGGAGTTATTGGACAGTTTTCTCGCCAATATGGTTTTGGAAGTTTATGGTCATAGCTGGAGCTACAGTTGGCAGCTATGTTTGGTGGCGATACCCGCATTTCAGGTGAGGAGTTGATATAATTTTAAGTAATTATCTATTTTTTCCTCGCATGGATAACTGGCATATTAATGATTACCAGGCTACTAAAACTAATTAAGTTAAAGTAGGCAAAAGCTTATTCATTCCATACACTTGTTTGGCAGCTCAAAATCAGGATCTGTATGACTATCATCTCCATCAGAATGACTGTTAACATTACTATTACTGTCTTTAGCAACAAAATTTCTTATTTCATCACTTCCTAAATTTATTTTGGATTCAGAGAAGTCACTAATAATGCAACAGAATATTATGACATGAACGACACACTGGTGTGTACATAACCCCAAAGGCTATGTAAAAGACTAACGTGGCAGACACACTGGGGTGTGAGAAACCCCTAGACAACTTTGAATGCCCAAAACTGATGAAAACTGGTTCTGGAATGAACAATCAAGACCACTAACTTAATTTAGGCCTAATGATAGAATTTCCTTCTGTTCATAAAATGTAAGTGGGAATAGTTGAAACAAAAGTGCTTGGGGTGTGTGTCTCTGGAGAGGTTTTTTTATCTAGGAAATTGATCGATTTCCAGTGGAAAATTAGGTAACTTCAACTAATGGAATAATATTTATTAATTTGCAGGTTGGAAGGCGAAGCATACGTTCACTACAAGGCAATGCTCATCAGCCTTGCCCTGCATTTGATTCTTCTCATGTTTGAACTCCTGGTTTGTGATAAACTCCAATCAGGACGTCATTTATGGATACTAGTGTTTATTCCGTTGATCTTCATATCCATAGTTTCGATAGCAGTTTGCATTTGGGCAGTCAAACATGACGCTCATTCATGAGGTCATTTATTTCTATTAATGTTTGCATACTTATTTTTTCATTCAAATTTGAATTCAATATTGAATGTTTCTGATTAATTCTGTTGGATTAAATCAATAGACTACAATGATAACACTGATAAACCATAAGCATAAGAAAAATTCGTAGACTTCATATATCTAATTAGGTACTCATTTTTTTTAAACTTGACTTTAAGAGCTGTTAAAAAACGTCTGTTCAATGTGCATCGGTTGTGATTTTCAAATGAATTTTCTCTCAATTATTGTTGTTTTATGTTTTTCTCGTCATTTCAGTTGGAATTGTTCTGTGCTGTGAACATGCTTCAATTCATTTTCCTATCACTACGCTTGGATGGATTCACTTCATGGAGTTGGGAAGTGGTGTTTGTGCCATTGTGGATTGTGATGTGCTTGAGTTTGGTTGGTGTCTTGTACACAATCATATTCGCTGGCATACTATTCCGCACGCCTCAGGTTAATGCCAGACAAAGGAGAACATCGTTCAATTCTGCGCTAGCATACACACTCCTTGTTGTTCCTGTTTTAGTCTTCCAGGTCAGTTAATGTTTCTAGTTTGGTTCACCATGTTTCCTAAAACATAGTTAGGCCTATATGGCGGAACGCCTGTTAAGGGTGTGTTCACTGTTCAATCATAAAATCGGTATTGGAATCGTCGAAAGAGGCAAAGTCGGCATTAGTGGCGTTGCTTCTCGATGCGTCTCCTAATCTTGCCCACAGATTTCACTATTTGGAATATTAGTGAATGGGTTTTATTCGAAATAGATAGTGATAGCCTACTTCTCTTGTGTAGGCAAATCAAAATTAATTTTTCATATGAAAACTATCATAACACAGTTAACATTGACAATTTAATAGATCGCCGAATTCATCGTAAATTTTTACTGTTTTACAATAGTTTGGATATCATAAAATCAATTTTGATTTACCTAAAGAACAGTAATATAATGAAGTATTTGAATAATACCATATAACAAACACTTGAATAGCCTATAGCCTATGGTATGGAAATCGCATTGTCTGTGAACAAGAGCAGCAATTACATAATTTTTGTTGCTTTTCCGCTCTTATTGGAGTAGAACGCATTTTCAGGGTCCCTTCACCAATAAAAGTCATGAAGCATAAATAAGCAAGTGCATGACTATTTATTATCAAAATACACACATTTGATGCATTGCACTTTTGATAATATATACTTATAATTTTATAAAAAACGTATTTCATGTACATTATGATATTTTGTATTAACAGCTTTCACGTTTCTAAAATACTTGCTTACTTTCTGTATCAGTTACCGTATATTCTCGTTAAGAACTGGGTCATGTCTCATAAATTGTAGATATCAATCCTGTAAAGCAGGAAAAAAAGAGACTTATATTTATTGCATAAGTCTTGTTTTGGTCAGCATTTTCCCAAATTCACAGAATATTTGAAATTCTATGAAACAGGATCCTTGTGCCTGTATAATAACTCTTATAATACGGGAGAAATCAACTCACTACATGCTTTGCATGGACAGTAAAAGACAGTTCATGTATGTTCCTGTATTAAAAGTTTTTTAATACTGGAGAAGTATCAGTAAAATAAACTCATAGTATAGACAGTAAAAGGCAGTTTGATGTTCCTGTATTATAATTTTTATGGAACAGGTCTCAGACTGCTTACGTTAGGCCCTATTCACTGATAAAAAATTCAAGATTTATAATTATGAAGTAGATGACGGTGGATCACTTAGATCACAGTAGATGAAGTAGATCACTTCAAACCCGTCTTTTAAAACTTTTAGTTATCCAAATAACTTCACTCGCTGCCAAGGCTAATTCTTCATTTCAAATTGACTTGGAAAGATACTTCTCTCTTCATGACAACCATTTCTCAAACCATTGACTGTTGTATATAGAGTGCATAGAGCTTTGATTTTGGAATGCTTTTGCTTGAAGATTTTTTTGTCTGTAAATTTTGGTCCATTCACTTCTTTGCACATAGTTTGTCTTCTCGACAGTCAGTTCACTTCACTGGAACATCGTTTGAATGGACAGTTGAAAATGTAGAATCCTTGAATCGTCAAATCTCTCACACGGTTTGTACAGTATTTAACAAAGAATTTTGTTTTGTTTACTATGTTTTGTGTAAAATAATTTTTTGTTTACTAGGTGCTCTTGACAAATAAGTTGGATGGTGACATATCTATGAGTTACAGTGGAGTTGTTTCGCCTTTGTTTGTATCCTACGTCACTTTGTTACTCATGTCGTTCAGCGCGAAAGGAGGAAACAAATGTAAGTATTTTGATTGGTGCGATTCATCAAGCTCGTTGAATAAATGTCTGAATATTTAATTGATAAATTGTCAACAAACTTAGTCAATTAATTTGAGTCCATGTTAGTGAATTCATTCGATTTTAAAATAATTCATTAGGTCAAGTTCTACTTGTATTACGTCACCCTAGTTTGACGCAACTGAACAAACATTCAATTTCATAACATTAAGATGTAATGGTCGTTCAATCATACATTTCTTGACCTTTATTTGAATGTTATGTTCCTTTTTACAGTAATAAAGTAAAGTGAATGACTTTTGAAGTGTAAAAATTGTATTTCGTGAACAGAGTTATGGCTGCTTTTCATGATTCTAATGGACGTTCAGATTACTGGTGGCAGGTTGGATCATATGATCATCTACTCTATACAAACAAATAGGGCAATGCCCACCGGTCTGGGAAATACACCAGTCGGTGTGCATTGCCCTATTTGTTTGTATAGAGTAGACGATCATATGATCCATCCTGCCTCCAGTAACCTGAACCTCCATTAGAATCGTGAAAACCAGCCATAAAACTGAATAAAGTCAATCGCTTGTTCGAAACAGGACAACCTTGTTTTAAATATATCACTGGGGAATAAATTGAACTGATGAGTTATTATGTATTTGTTTTGGTAGGGTGGTTTGGGATCAGAAAGGACTTCTCCCAGTTCCTATTGAGCGTGTGTCCGTTTCTGCAAGAGTACGCCAACATTGCGTATTCGGCCGGAAGAGGATCTGAGCAGAATGACAGAAGCAGCACAAGCAATAACGCGTCGCAACAACCAATTGTCAAAGAGAAAAATCATAAGAAAAGTGACCTGATGAAACCAGTGGTACCTGTTATATCGATAGAGATGCCCGACTAACTCGGTAAAACATTACTTGCATTGTAAATAGGCATTTGATCTTAACAAGAATGTATGCTGTGAAATAATGTGTGTATGTCGTGTTTTCTCAATCAGTTCTAGTTGATAGTTTAGACATTTTTCTTGTGATATAACTGATGAATATGGATGAATGGATCAAAAATTTAAAGTATATTTTTGTAGAAAGAATTTTTTGAACAAGTGACGTCTTCTAATTTCTAATGTTGTTTTCAAGGTGCTCAAATCGATATTTCTTTTTATATGTTCTTTACTTCCTTTTGACTATCCTGTTTTGGATTTTGACGACAAATGCTCTATTAGTTCTTTCAGTAGTTCGTTTTGAAGTATGATTGTAAAATGTTCTCTGTCTTGAACTATTCTGTATTCTAATGTCCTCTTATTAAGCGTTCATACGAATAGCATTTAGTTAGCGATTAGTTTGATCGCGAACAGTTTTGAACTAGGTCTGGTAGCTCGCCTTTTCACATTTTCTTATATCTATTTGACTCATCTTCTTATTTCATAATTTGACAGATCTATTCATTTCGTAATTTCTTTATTATTAGTGTGGTCATCACCAGTTTAACTCTGGTTATTTTAAACCACATTGTTCTTGAACTTTGATGTAAATAGTTATTATCCAGAAATTCTGGCCTCAAGTTTTCCGGCAACAAAAAATTATTTTTTGTTGAAGTATTCACAACTGATCCAAAGAAATCCTGAAATCGTACAGAAAGTCGCCGATATGTTATGATATAACATGTGGCACATATATGTGATTTTTTATCGTTTTAATTTATGTAAACATTGGTGGCCTTGCTTATTTGAGTGTGGGTCTGCTGACAATTAGTAGCCAGATATGAATATTTTGACTCCCTGTGTTCTTATCTGGTAATAGTCAATTTTTTAATTCGATCATCATATTGTCAGCTGTAACAGACCACTCAGCATCGATGATTAATCAGCTTTACTGGTTAGATTGCTTTAAAATTTGTTAATTGTACTAGATCATTAACAATAAAAACAGACTTTTCAATTGCATATCATGTGAATGAATTACTAAAATCGAACAAACAGCTTCTGAAAGATTATATTATTCAGATAAGCTAGTGAAATATTGTTACTGTTGTAAAGTGTGAACGATGACAGAGTAAAGATTAGATTGATTGGAAAAATTAAGTTTTCATTTAGTTAATGTTAACTAGTTAGTTAAGAAATGTCGTTGAAGATTTGATAGTTCATTCGATTTTGAAACTATTCAAACTGAATAATGTTAAGCCTAAGCTATCAGATGTACGATTTACGTGTACCTGAGCACAACCACTGCAATTTCGAATTATTGTCAAAGTTGACTCGTTTTCTGAGGCGTATTCATGTATTTTATGATGTTTGTGTGTAATTCACCACTGCCTAATGGGTAGGCCTACAATTATGTGTTTCATCAACAAAATAACCCACTTTCAATCGATGAATGTATTTCTCTAAAATTCCCGTTACAATTTCCTTCATGTGAAAGAATCATTAACTAGCATTTCAAAATTGTATTGATTGGGATTTCCCCGTGCTTTAAAAATATAATTTCTTGCTTCAAATAAATTGGAATTTCTGGAAATTTATTTCTCAGCAGCAAATAGTTATTGTTCAACCACTAACTGTAAAATATTGAAATTATCTTCAACTCACGTCACATTACAGATTTCGCCAATCACAGATCGAGTATGCAATGTAGGATACTTTTTTTATAAATTATTTTTGAACTCATATCTACTTTGATATTTATTAATCAATTCACCAATCATGACAATGATTGAAAGAGTAATAACAGGCTAACCCAAAACTGTTTCTCTCCCGATTTTATAATTTTAAACTGTGTTTTTTAATGAGCAATAACCCTTTTGTTATTTTTGCACCTAGATGCAAAGTATCTAAGAAACGATTTCGTAATACAAATGTTTCGATATTCAAATTTCTTATTAATAAATTAAGTTTGTTGAAGTGAAAACTTGGGTTACAATAGTAAACGGTCTCCAATATTTTCACATTCTTCAGATAATATAAGTTTTTTAATCCATTAAGGAAATTACGTTAACACTATCAAATTCAATATGATTGTACATCGGTATTCCTCTAGAAATTACAAAGCTTTGTAGCAAAATTCCTTAGTTGAGAATTGTATTGTTTTTAGTCATTGGTTCTAATAAATTGATGCGAGTTGATGCACTTGAAATTTAGAGATAAGTTAATTTGTACATTTCATTAAACAATATGATATTGTATAAATATAAATACTGCGTGTATCATGAATATATTCTAAATTTCGGATGGATTGCTAGCATTTGATTATAAGGCATTTTCATAGTTTCCTAATAATTATTTAAAGTTTTATTATAGTGTTGTTATCACAATTAGGGTAGTGTATTATAATGTATGCAAGATAATATTTATGCATGAATTCTGATTCACGCCTAGTAATATCTGGCCATGAATTCTCTATTAAAAATCATCTTTTTCGTAATTTTCTGTAAGTTTATTAGGCAACGAGAGAATTCTTTGAAAATGGTGCTCAATGCAGCCCAGCCTTAAAAATCTTGTGATTCGATGCTCTTCCATACTTGTTATCAATCTTACAAAGAATATATTCTTGAAGATGGCATTTTAGAAACATTTGTTGTTTCAATTTCTCATCATTGAGATAATAACTTCAATCACGCATATTAAATAACAATTTAGTAACTGATCGTTTTTGAAGAACGTAATTTCAACTTGGAAATCCTGTCTTCTGGTCCAGTTGGAACTTACAGTATCGACTGCTGATAGTAATGAAGTTTAGAATAAATCCAATGAACAATTAACAAAAACTGATCCGTTCCTGGAGTTACAAAATTGAAGGAAAAACTAGATTTGAAAAAACCCTTCAGTGCACTATTAAAACATTGTTTGATGTGTTGTGTCGGCATTTAAAATAGCACAACCGTCAACAGCGCTTGGTGAAAGCCCAGGAATGTTCTTTCTCTTTCCTAGAGCCTATCACTTGGCCCTTTGTTTCAATTTTCCACTATTAATGTGTCTTCTTTCATTTTCTTCTCTCCTCCTTTCACACAAGAATCTTCTGGCACCGTTAGTAGTTAGAACGTAAGTAATTGATACCGTCAGTAGTTAAACTTTCCTATCTTCTTTTCTCATTCTATTTCTCCATCACTAGAGCCCTTCCTTCTTATCTTCTTTTGCTCTGGAGATCCAAGGATTGCTGAAGCGGACTCCCGATCATATCATTGTCGATATCCAACTCAACCTTCACCAAGCTCTTGAGCCTTACTGAAACTATGAAAATAATAACTAGTGAAGAAGAAATGCAAATAGGGGAGAAAAAACAGAACAAAATCAAATTGTAGGGACAGAGAAAAAGAAAAGATAGGTAATAAACACAGCATAAGTGAGTAATAAATTGAATGGATTACTTGAAAATAAGTAGGCGGTGAAAGGAACCAGTTGTAGTTTCTGTTGTTTTTTTTTACTGATTTGTTGAAGAGTGCACTTGATGGTTTTTTTTATATCCAGTTTTTGCTTTAATTTTTCTAATTGCTGGAACGGACTTGGCGTTAGTTGATGTTGTCGATGTTTGCCTGCTTTTATCGGTGAAGCTGCTATTGGACACATAGTAAAAGCTTGCACTGCTTGAATTGCTGCAATCGTCAGCGATTCATGGACTGTCTTTTGTCGCCTCGTTTATCTGTCACAACAATGAGTATACTAATACAGAACTGGATGATGACAATCATTCTCAAGCTGATGTTTCTATGTCCGGATCAGTTAAGGATATTGATGAACGTTCCGTATCAGTTGAGGATCAATTTGTTAGGCCGTGGCCAATGTAAAAGAGGCTGATTCGATAAGACCTTGAGTTTTTGGACTGTGTAATATTACGAACGAGAATCTGTCTGGTACTTGTGGTAAGATAGAATAATCTAAAGGCTAACCACGCATAACATACCTTATTCTCCCTTGACCTTGCTGCCAAAACTCCCCCGGACGCCCTCAATGACACAGGCTCCAGATACAAGACACAATCATGAGTATCACCGCACAATATGAATGATTAATTTCAATCCCGACGACATGAGTAACGACAATGCTCGCCGGCAGGTAACTCCGATAAGATTGCCCCCTCCTCCATGCAACAATAGGGATTGTAGCCTACACATTACAATATTGTTCTTCTAAACACATAAAGTCCAAACACTTGAGTAATCAGATTTGTTGATAAAATAAGCATTGAAAACTTCTCTGGAATTTGGCGTTCTTATTAATTTCAAAATTGGCAAAATCTGTTTTACACTAGAGGCGTTTGAACAAATCCGTTCTTTCGCCATTGCGTTAATTGGAATCAATGTTCCAGTAATGTTCTCAATACAAAAAATCTATTTTTTATTTGAAGAGCTTGTAAGTATCTAGTAGATTCTACACATGTCTTTTTGATATGATTCCCTTGAGTTTGCAGCGTTTATTATAATACCAGTGTTGGTCTTTTTCTACTGTAACCTTTTTATATTATAAGAATTGTTTAATATGCGCTAATTCATTTTTTGTAATTTTCAATTTTGTACTCTTATTGATTTGATAATTTTTCTATGAATAGTATGGCTGGTTTTCTGTTCTGACTCTGGAAAACCGTTCTGGTTCTCCGAAGATTTTTGTTTTAGTATGGATTGTTAATGATATGCTTAAATTGAAGAGAAAGAACAAAGATTTGAATTGTTCAATAATTTTAATTTTATTTTCAAATACTATAATTTTCAATCAAATAATGTACTTTTTATTTATTTCTCAATTGTGTCACTAAGGCTCATTCCTATGGAGAAGATTTTCAAATCTTAAACATCTTTGTCGTAACAGAATGTGTATTAAAATTTAGTTTGAAGCGTTTTCTATTACACGAAACTTAATTATCATGCTGTGATGAGGAAATCACATACTTTTACTTCCTGGAACTTTGTACGTATGTTTGAGACGTATGTATGTTCGTCTATTTGTTTCATTACTTTAATAAAATAAATCATTTTTTACTCTTTTTATTGACTTGTTTGAAAGTGTTTTATTTTTATCCTGAACTTGAAAACTGTTCTGAAGTCTTTGAATTGCAAGTTTGAAAACTATCTATCATAAAGCCTTGTTTTAGTGCAAAATATTTACAATTATCATTGTTTTCAATCTGCCTTATTTGTGTCATGTGCTGAATCAAGTTGTATTTACTACATACTCAGAACACAAGGCTACATTAATTATTGTATTGCTCTCCTAACGTCTCCGACAATATTGTTGGTGGCGAGGAGGTGATTTTTTTTATTTCTAAAAAGCCGTTTTCTTATCAAAAAGCTTAGGCTGGTTTCTATTATGGAGGTGTGCACTCCTTACCAAGGAGAGAGGGTCAGTGTAAGAGAGGGCCGACTGCTCCCTAACTTCGCCCTCCTAGACAAAATTGCTCAGATTGCAAAGAAAACCTCTCATAACGAACCTCAAATGGAATGATAGAACGGAATGTGTATACGGACGTTTAATAATTGCACTCTGACTTATATTTTTTATACAAACTTGTTTGGACTTATATTAATGTTTTTTCTTACATTCAAGATTCAATATTACATAGTTTTCAATCAGTTAAACATATTTTTGAAATATTCCCTATTATCCGTAATTCTCGGTTATCCGGACCTCTTTTGGCCCGTTTATGACGGATAAGCGAGACTACTGTATCTAATTGTGCTCCAGAAGAGCGGCTACGAGTTTGAATAGATACTTTTTTGCTTGTTATTATCTGAAATTGCAGGTAAGGATGAAACGCTTAATTTATTCTCATAAATGGTATTATGATGGTATCATATTGGTATTCATTCTTATAAATTACCTTTAAATTTTCATGAATGAATAATTCATAAGAAATAATGCGATTTTTGCTTGTTATTATCTGAAATTGCAGGTAAGGATGAAACGCTTAATTTATTCTCATAAATGGTATTATGATGGTATCATATTGTTATTCATTCTTATAAATTAACTTTAAATTTTCATGAATGAATAATTCATGAGAAATAATGCTAATTGTGTCACTATAATGTCATTTATAAGAAGAACTTCCATACCGTAGATTAAAGAAAACTAGTCGATTTGTACCTTATATACAATGCACCGTGGCGAAGCGTGGTATACTTATTTGGTCATCGCCGGGTATATTTCCTATAGGACATATTGGTTTCCTATAGGAAATATACCGGTACCCGGCGATGACCAAATAAGTATACCACGCTTCGCCACTAACCATGCATTATACTGTACTCTCTATATACCTCTAAAGAACTGTACTTCATACTACATAATTATACGTATAGAGAACAGCATACTATATAGGTATCTTCCATCCAGTTGTAAACAGTCTAATGAAGTGCAATTGTGTCTGTCGTTGGAATCATTTTTCGGCGCAGTGGTGAGAATATTCAGAAAGCTGGCAGTTGACGAAGGACACGCGCGTGGATGGGTTATGGGTGGGGTGGGTGGAGTGACCAGCCACGAAAGGATTCGGTGGTGAAAGCAGGCTGCTGAAAGCCGAATGACCAAGGAGAGGCCAGTCGGCGGTAAGCCGTCCTAGACGCAGCTGCTACACAATGACCTCGTTTCCACTTCCACGGAGAAGGATCCGTCGTGCTCTCAAGTAAGTAACTGTAGGTCTGCCACCTACCAAACAGTTAGCCCACCGAGTAACAGTCTCATTATTATCATAGAGTTTCAGGTCGAGTCTTTATTATTGTTGAGTCGATTGCCATCTAGTCGACTAACTCTTCTTATCAGCTACACAATCCTAGTCTCATATTATCATTATATTATCAATATGGCATTTTATTTGAATTTTGTAAATGCCAACCTGCTATAGGATAACTGATTCCTGAAAAGCAATAATAAATAAATAAAAATAATAATATTATCATTATATTTGGCACTCAACATTATGTGGAATTCGTATGTTTATTTTCGATAGTGACATGCTCAGGTTTTTAAAACCCATGTGACACCAAATTTATTGTATTATAATTTCTGTACCGGTAATGAGTAGGTCTAATTGTAAATCTTGTAAATAAAAATTTTTGGTTTCTGATAGTAGTCCTCAACTTGACATAGAAGTTTATTATAGAAAAAACAATACAATATCTTG
This sequence comes from Laodelphax striatellus, assembly GCA_017141395.1. Taxonomy (NCBI): domain Eukaryota; kingdom Metazoa; phylum Arthropoda; class Insecta; order Hemiptera; family Delphacidae; genus Laodelphax; species Laodelphax striatellus. Next base: position 4,995,524 of record CM029544.1, read on the forward strand.
ACATAGAAGTTTATTATAGAAAAAAACAATACAATATCTTGACATAGAAGTTTATTATAGAAAAAACAATACAATATCTTACAAATTTGAATAAATCGTCCTCTTGGGTATTATGGAATATGCCTACGTAGCCTATGTTTTTTTTTCAATAGAAGTCTTCAGCTGGATATTTATGTTTATTGTAGAAAAAAACATACTACAATGTTTTCAGAACACAATTCGAATAAACCGTGATGAATCAAATCAAATCAAATAATTCTTTATTTTGGAAAAACAATATAACAAGTACATGAAATATACATTATAGGCATACAAGTATTTTATAAAATATCATGAATATACAGCGTAATGAAGCGAAATAATGTACTGTCTTTTATAAAACAACTAATATTATCCAAAATGAGATACTGCTTGCTAAATTCAATTAGAATTTGTTTGCAAGCAGGAGCAAAGTATAATATTAGAAAAAGTTTTTTGATAATATTATCTTTGTTTAGTGAGGTGAAGCTGAACCTTCTCTTATATCATTGTATAATTTTAATTGGATCATATCATCATTATTTTGTTAGTTGAACCTACATTATCGACCCTCATCTTTTTGTTCACTTGAATGGCTACATTTCCTCAAAAAACAATAAATTTCGCGGTGCATCATATCTGTATAGCCAACGTCAATAATCTCTTGAGTACTGTGTGATTGTAATAAAAAGGCACAGTTTATTTGTATCAGTATATTTGTGGTTAATTGTAGTCTCTAACTTGAAATAGAAGTTTATAATGTAAGAAATAAACAATACAATATCTCTCAGAACACAGTTTGAATAGGCTAGTGTCAAATAAGATAGATGAATAATTAAGCAATTGAATAGGAAAACTATAGATTGCATATGAATGTTATGGTTAAGATTATGAATAAATAAGGAATAAAAAATCGCTACAAAATAGCAACAACTGCAAAATGCTACAACTTACTATGATAACAAATGTACCGGTACCATATTCTCTTTTTGGTAGTGTAATTAGAAGATTCAATTCCCTGGGAACATTCAGTGTACGATAGTGTCCTATTATTATAGCTTTTAATTAATTGAAATGAAAAAGGAGCATAATTAGTAGGGGTTACATAATGAAATTCATGATATAATAAAGTATGGATTTATTAATAATAATCTATTTGATCATTAATCTAATAGATCATCTAATAGTTATCCAATCTTGCTAATATTATAGCAAGATATTTTATTATAATATAGTCATCTTGCTAATATTAATGAATTGATTTTTTATTCAAATCTTTACATACAATTATTACAATTCTGTATATTTCTAAAGCAGAACAGAATTATTATAACATGATGCTTATTGTTGAATTCTTATTTAGTTGTTGACAAAAACTTCTAAAAATAGCAGATGTATCTCATAAACAATGAATTATTTCTCTTCCAATTCTCATAATAGGTTGAAACATAACTTACATTAATTACTAATACTCGTACCTTGATCGTGTAATAACTCACACCTTACAGGTCAATACACCTTATTCTAAGTTATGTACCTCATAGAAAAATAATACAGTAGCTCATGAATTTATTGCAATTCTCAATTTCTCCACGCGTTTTGAAGTTGTATTTTAATGACTCTCAATTACCGCGTTAGCAAGACTTGTTCGAAAGTTGACCTTTTAAAACAGAGAAATAAACAATATTATTGACATTCAAGACTCAAAATTTTGACGATATATTTTTTCCTGTGGTGACGCCCACATAAGCACTTAGCTTGTGCGTGGGTAATGGGAAGGATGATTATTTATTATATCAATATCCTTTAACTTGATGTAGTACTTTCTGTGATTTTCTTTGTTTTTGTACTCACAAGAACAAGATTATTGTACTAGACCTTTCAACTTTTAGTACAGAAATAGCAATAGATCTGTACCGTACTTCAATCCAAAGGTTAATTTTTAAAATTTCTCATTTTATCTGTATCTACATGGAAATCTATCCTCCACCTTCAAAATTCACATTTTTTCTGAACTTCATGAATACCGCCTCTGCCACATAAGCGACACGTAGTTTCTAATTGGCGTTAGTACCATATCGACTTCTTTATCACTGTTTACCTTCTCCTTATTTACTATTCTTGTTTTCAACTCAGCACCGACAACAAGGCTTGTTTTCTCTTCTGTACCTACTTCTATTCTGCTTTCAAATACCTTGAGCATTTTGTATGTCCTGACTCTTCCAGATCATAAATCTCTCAGCAATTTATTATCATTGATGTTTTTTGTCACTGAATGAATATAAAATTGTAACATCCAGTCTCCCATTAATAGTGATTGGGAGTAGAGTAACTTAACATACTAGTGGACCAAACTTTCAAAGAGTCCTTTCACTCCATAATAGCTTCTGACGGGAGTCTTGTTCTTTGAACTACATTCTAAACAAGCTACAGACTCACGCAAGGAGATTCAAGATTATCTTGCGGAGTCCGGCCCTTTACAATCATAAAAGTAAGATGGCTTGACCTGTTCAAGTCACAAGTTTAATCTGCTAACCATGGGAGATGGAAAATGATATCGAATGAAACTTTCCTATTCGATTAAACCATTAATTTGTAGGTCTACAATAAAGTTGGAAAGAACTTGTGAAAACATTTATTAGTACTGTTTTATATTCTCTGTGTTGAACTTTAAACCTCCAATTATACTCTTTAAGTCTGACTAGTAAAGATTTTACTTACAATTACGGCGTGGTTATATCTCATCTAATTTTCTCAACGGTCATCAGGTTTTTCCTCTCATTTTTTCTTTTTCATCTTCTTTCTTTTCTCCTCTTGTCTTCTTTGTGCACGTCTATTTGCGCATTCGTCTGTGTTATTGTTACGGTATCATGCTTCAAAGATGAAACAGTATTTTCAATTTGCTAGCTTTTTCTTCATTCGCGACTGACTCCAAAACAATTAAAGTGAAGTCAAACCCATATTAATTGGATAGGAATGATTTGTATTGGGCGATAGAGCATAACCTTTCGCTATGACGTTTTTATTAGACTTTGGAATTTTCTCCAAAACGTGAGGAGAAGGGTTTTCTATCATTCAGGGGTCCCTAATATTGTTCATTCGTGAATTTTTGTTTGAAAATTTAACAGGAGTTGTAATTTTGTATGAAGATCTGAACATAACACTGTAGAATTATGTTTATTATCAATCGGTATAAGTATTCAATTTCAGATAACTCTTTCTTTCTTTTTTAATATAGAGAGAAAGTTCCTATTGATAAAAGAAAAAAATATTCAGTTGCCTAGTTGCTAATTAATTCATAATTGATTGGATTTATGAATATAAAAATACTATCGGTTTCCGAAACATGTATAGGTTTTTTTAAACTATGAAATGAAATAAAAATTTAATGCATTTTATGATGCCTTATTTTACATGAAGTCCTATTTATTTATTATTTCTTTCAATAGAATTTCACAATCTTGTCAACTTTATCTCACAGTAAACTAGTGAAAATAGTCACTTTGGAGAATAACTGGTTGGGCCTACCCCTGAATGCGAAGCTACTATTAGAGTAAATTAAACTATCGAATTATTACTAACGCTACACCGGTTGACCTCTTGTGATATAAGATTAATTAATCATACTTGATCATGAAACCTTGACTGCTGTGAATCTTCAACGATAAAAACATTATTAAGTGTATTAAGTCACCCGGAAAATATTTACTAGAGTGAGATCCAAACGTCTCTATCAATTTGATTCCAATGTTTTCTTTTTTATAATCCTCGAATTCCTTCAGGCGTTGACTAACGCTTGAGAACTAGTGATGACTGTTCAGTTCAAAATGTGTCCGGCGCTTAGTCATTCTTTGTTTCTTCTACTTCTGTTCTTCATTCTTCTACTTTTTTTTTAAAGTTTTCGTCTCTTTTTTCAAAATTTCTGCTTCTTCCCCTCCGATCACAATTTCCATCTGTTGTTGTTATTATTATTATTGTTAATATTTGTTGTTGTTTTATCATTCCATTTACTGAACATTATTAACTTCTGATGAAGATTATTACAGTGACTGGTGAGATGTGATATCTAAATATAATGAAAACACTAATATAATGTTAAGTATTAGTGTTTTCATCATATAATATGTATATAATTATATTATGTACATTATATCATCTATATAATTTAGGATTATTTATTTTCCTTCTTTTATTCAAAAATTACTTTTCAGTTTTATAGTTTTATGTTTACCTATCCAGTTCTTATTCCGCATTTCAATCTAAATCATTCATAACTAGTATTAATCATATCTCTGTAATTCTTGAATTCTAAAATAACTTTTTTTGTAGAAAATCTTCATTATCTCACAAATTGTAGGCCTGAGCTCCATTAGTTCACAACCCTTCAATATTTTAATTTCCCTAGTAAACATTTTTGCAAAGGTCATTCTTCCTAATAATCCTGTCTTTTTTCAAGACGTAGGTATGAAGAAAAGTGAAGTTTTCTGTTCAGCTGAAACTGAATAAAGGTTTCAAAAATGACAAAAATTAAACTTTTCGTAAATTTCTATAGATGAAATACTCAGAAAATAATAATAAATTTGACTTCAACTCCGGATAAAATACTAGTTTTTTAAGTTGATAAGATTTTTGATTCACCTTATAGGCTCTGAAGACTCAGACTCAGAGAATAGTCTACTAATATAAAGGGAAACATTATAGGTGATAGACTCAGCAATTATTCATAAATAAGACTCCAACAAACTTGCGCTTATTATAATAAAGAACTGATAAATACGATCTTGGATTAACATTAAAGATGAGAGACTTAGGAAATACTGAAACATCGAACTTTTGATGGAGATAATTTATAGACTCAGAAAATACTAATAAATAATACTTGGAGAATACTATAGATAATAATGGATGAATCTGACTTATTACGACTATTACTGTATACAGTTTTCCAAACCACCAAAGTGGTTTTGAATTAAGAGGAAGGATACAGTGTCCTGTGAAGCTGTGTGGACAGCGGTATAATGTCCATGGAAGTAAAAAGCCTTCGGACCTACTTATTATTATTTATATCGATGGAGCGATGTCAAAAGTAGGTGAGTAACGTACTAGAACCAACGGAACCTTGCAGATAGCCAGCCATTCGGTAATCTTAAAGCATCCGCTATTACCTAATGAAATGCCGTCAAGCATACCACTAGTCGCCAGCATATTATTTTAAAATCATAATCATTAAAAATGCACATAGCATTCTGCGTGAAAGTTTCACTTATTTGGTGTGTTGAACTTCTATCATGAATTTCTATTATGGGTCATCTATTCATCTTTTTTTCAATCATACTTGTGGCATCCATAATATCATTAATAGAAATTCATTGATATATAATGTGATTTTCATTGCTGAAAAAGTTGCTCGAGCTTCACCTCCTTGTTTAAGCTCCATATTGAATTGCTTATATCATATATTTATTTATATATTTATTGCTTATATCATTGCTTATATTGAATTTCATATTGCTTTGGTGGGTTTTGTTCAAACCACCGAGTTTTTGTGGCTATGAAGAAAATAAACAAAATATATTAAAAATGTATACTGCTCGAATTCAATAAAAAATAAAGTTCACGTGCACCATTCAGTGTATTTATATTAACACCAAAAAGCGGGTACCGCTGGGGAATCTATACAGATTAAGAAGAGAAGTAATACCTAAACACAATTCAAGATAGATAAAATTTGTAGAACAAATCAATTTCAGATAGACATTCTGATTGAGAAGTTTTTGTCAGAATGGGTTAATTAGTTTGATTCAAGGTTTTGACACACTCACATAAATTCAGTATTTCCTCATAATTTTCACACACTGGTATAATGAGAATGAAGGCCTACATTTATTATTTTTAGAAAGTATGGCATTCCGATTCCAAGGCTTATTGAATTCGGAAGCTCAGTGTTTTAATAAAATCAGAGTCCTTTCTGAATTTTCAACAAACACACTCGAATAAGAGTCTCGATTGATCCAATTCCTGTCATCGCATTGATCCAGTTACCTTGAATTGTCATCAGGCCTACACAATATTGAATGAAGTTATTCGAGGAATTTTAATTCAAAAAACAATTGCATTGTTCTGTTATAAATGTACGAACCTCTAAAAATTAAGAAAAAACAATGTGACGGCTTAAACTGAGCATTATTTGCTTTTCTAGATGAAAGATCCCAAACACGATTATTCATTTAATTTCTTCATATAGTTTTATGTTATCAGGTACAGGTAAAGAAGGGAAACGGCGTCCCAGATTCGCTAGCTACTGTAGTCAGTTTTCACTTATTACGCTGATCCTACTGCTGATGCTCTGTTTCTTTTCATCTGTTGGCTCTTCGGTATTCGGACAATAATCCGTTTCGAATTGATTAACCTTCCAGAAACGAATGGCTATTAGAAAGTCTGTTGCTTCTAACACAGTTGTCAATGTCGTGGTGCTTGAATATCAGAAAGTAAATAAATAATACAGCATCGTAATTTACCACAAATAAAAAGAACAACCCAAATGCACTCGTCTGCCCAAGTTCAATTGATTCAAATAGATTTCAGACTTATTCACAGAACAATTAGATTTTGATTATGTTGTTATATATTATTACGTTGCCCATAAGATTGTATTTTTTGTTTCTTTGTAATATTATAATTCTCTTCTCATTTGTTTTTTTTAATAATCCATCAACCGAGCCACAATAAACTAAATCTGGGAAATCGTATGCCAATGAAAAAATCAAAATTGATCTTGGATTGGGAATTGAATATGAAATTGCACTTGAAAAAGCTTAATTAAATAGAAGCCTATACTACTAATAGGCTCTGTGCAAATGAAACTCGTGAACAAAAATAATGCTTGATAAAAAAACTTACAGAAAATTAATGAGTGCAGTGGAAAATTAAAAAAAAAATGGGTTTGATAGTTTAGTTTAGGCTATATAAGTTAATCAATTCCAATCAATAAATAGGGAACTTGTAGAATGTTTTAAAGTGCAAGTATGGAAATGTGAATAAATAGTTATTAAATAACAAATAATAGTTATTATAAATACAAAAAATTGTAAATGCGAAAATTAAAAAATTCCATATTATTGTTGAAAATTCACCAATAGGTACTGAATTAAATGAATATTCTTTGAATAGCGGGTGGGAGGGAAGCAATAGTGTAATAGGGAATAATAGGAGTAAAGGTCAATTCCCACATTGACGACAACGACACGACGACGACATTCTCATTTCGTTCTGCGCATGCGTCACCAGCCCGCGCTCTGATTGGTCCATCCTTTTAGTACTTCTGACCAGCCGAATTTCTAGGTTAAGTGACTAGGTAGGAAGTTTGAATGTTCGCTGTTCGGAATCAATTGTCAATTAATATTAATAATAGTAGTACGACAATATAAATATAATAATCAGTAAATAAAATTATAATACAAACCTTTTCAAGTCATACCGGTACTGCAATTTTGAGACTTGAGAGGTTTCATTTGTAAACAAAGATAGACATGGACCAATCAGAGCATGGGCTGGTGACGCATGCGCAGAACTAAATGAGAATGTCGTCGTCGTGTCGTTGTCGTCAATGTGGGAATTGACCTTTATAGGGAATTCAGGAGTGGAGTTTGAAAATTCACCAAATTATGTTCAATAGACATTTCACACAAAGCTCAGTAGTCTCAGTACCGTAGCGAAAAACAATTAAATCAAATACAGTAGTTACTACTGTAATGAAAAGAAGTCGCTCATCCTCTCAGGTGAAAGCCTGATCGATAAGCATGAAAGGGAAGAGCTCTAAAACTCCAAGTCACCATTCAGTCGAACTAATTTTCTACATGATTCCATTACCTAAGAAGCTAACAAACTGTAGGCTAATGACCATAAAAAAGAATTCGTACTATAGAATAATTCACGAATTTATTCAATCAGGCATTGTTATATATGATCTGTTATATTGCAGAAACATTGATCTACCGTAGGCTATAATATATTATATTGTGAGATAATAGTTGAAAGTTTAACAATACTGCAGAATAAACAATGTCATGAAATATATGTTATAATATAATATTATATACGGTTCGCTGCAATATACAGTAGTTGCAAGGATAGTTTACTCGTTTGTCGAATCGACTGGATGAAAATAATATTGTTATTTTGCAAATGAATGAATAGAAATCTCACCAGGCGTCAATTCTGCATTCTATTTGAAAACAATATGATAAAAACATTTCCAAACACTCCCACGCTATTGTTTAAGACAATAATATATAGCTCAGTTACTGGTGGAAATTCAGTGGAAGCCCACTTGTAACAATCTTCACCTTCACATCAATATGTATAGGTAACAATTTTGAAACATTCCATGTACAAGCTAATAAGTTCCTATGTTGTTTCAAGTAAATTATTTCTCCAGTATGATTCAAGTCATTTCAATAAAATTCTATCTCAGTTGTATTTTTCAAATTTTACATGTTCCAATGGATTGATAGATTTTTTACTGTAGAAAACAGTAAGTTCTTATATTTCCAAATCACCACTGGAGTAGCTTATATTAACACAGCTATTAGATCAATAAGTAGGCCTACCATATAATTGACTATTTTGCCAGTTTCACTCTAGGTTTCGTTAAATTAACTAGTTCCATGTACAATTTATGGAATTCATAAATTCATGAATTGAAAGTGATGAATAAAAACATGGAACTTTTTCAGTATCAGGCTTTACTGACTAAATAGCTCATTCCATTTTATTAGCTTTTCGAGCTAATAATTGAACTTTCACTACGCGTTATTGCTACCGTCATAGCCGGAACAAATAACGTGAGATGAATGTTTATTGAAAATTATTCAGTCAACTGAATTTCAATAATACATGTATTTCATGTTATTACTGAATTATTCATGATTGAATAATTTTAAAAGCGGATAAGTGAGTCAATAAATTTGTGACTGTTAGCGACAATCATTAAGAGTCCAGTTCATGACTAAATCATTCCCCAAACGATCAGTTAGTCATTGAAAGCCGACACGCATCTTCTATTCGAGTCAAAACAGCTAGTTGACTTTCATGATAGAGTTCAATACGATTGTCGCGATTCCAATGATATTTTTCAAGCAATGATTTTGTGTAGTCGGAAGAGTTGAATGCACTCTTGAACACACTCAATATTTGTGTGTGTAGGACTACTTCCCACATCAATTTTACTACACTTCACTGAAAACTTCCAACGGTGTTAAAGGAAGCGAAGCACAAGTTGTTTGTACTCACAACTGTCAATGGTGATTCAAAAATGAATTAATCTACTTACATTTCTCTGTGAAAAGATCTTGTCACACAACGCAATGGAAACGTAAATATCAGTAAAATTTCATTCCAATCAACTTGTATGTAAATTTCAATCTCAATCTATAAGAAAAGACAATCTTCTTTGGCATTATAACTTTTATTGATGATGTGATACACTTCTTTCTGTTGTGAAGTAAATGAAGAATTTTTCTTCATGGAATTCTTCGTGAATGGAATTGAGACACATCATCATAGATTTTATTTTATGTCTCAATCAAGGATTCAAGATAGAACTATATTAAAATACCGAATTATTAAAATATTGAAAATATTTCATACATCTAATAACTAGAATACAAGAATTACAGTTTTTGAAATTCATCCAATATCAACATGTTTCAATTTATTTACAAACAGTGTTGAAGTAATCGGGTTTATATGGTGTCTGTTCAGAATTTTTTATCATCAAATATTATTATCAATAGCTAACAATGATAGTCAATATAGTATTAGCTAATAAAATATGTTATAAATCATTTACAAGCAATAAAGTCGAGTCACACCAATTTCACACGAGTAACTTAACTTTTAACTCTTATCAATGTCAATTTTATCATAGTTTTGCATGTTTTGATAGAGTTTTATCACCAAGACAAACGAATTATATTCCTTCAATAGAAAAAATGGAAAAGAAAAACTTTCTTGTCTAATATTGAATGATTGAGTTTATAATAATTGATAATTAATTTGCTCAATTGTTTGTTGCAGCATAATGTCTCTGGTATGTCTTGCGCTAGTTAGTTTGATCACCTCAGTTAGTGGACATGGCAGACTTATTGAACCACCTTCAAGAGCTTCAATGTGGAGGTAAGAGATATTTTTATAGCCAATGAATAAATAATTATACGACTGTAATGATTTATTAAATTCCTAACATCTAGGATATAATACAAAATCTACCAATTGGTTTTTATAGTTTTCTGAAGGACATATTATCATACTTCGCTCTCCAAATTTGCTTTCAAATATATATTGTTCTGTTTATTAAGGACCCGATAGGGCCTAATTGCAATCATACTCGTGTATTTTTGAATACCATATCCTTGGATACATTGTTGTTTATGCACTGCATAAGATTTCTAGTAAAAGAATAATAATATTATATTTTACTTGAATAAGTATTCAGTACTATCAGAATTACATTACAACTTTCCAAATAGTAACACAATGTTGTACAATAACAATATCATGATACAAAAGTCGCTCTATTCTTCAAATCAGTAGCCATTATTCTGTTGTCAATATTTGCAGTAGCAGAAGTCTTCAGAATATTATATGGCATTAATTAGGAATTTCGTTCAATTAATTATTACTCATCAGAATAGTTGGTGGCATGAAAGAAGATTTTTGTGTCCAATTTATATTGAACCACAAACAATTCTATCTTAATAAATGGAAAAGGAATGATGATATTAATTAAATAGAAATAAGAAATAGAATTGTCTCTAGTTGTACCGTATAGGAAATAAATGTATCCTTTATGAATTTGAAATTAGACGTTTGAATCTTCTCAATGTCCTCGCCTTCATTTATTCTGATGCATTCTTGAACATTATCACCCCCTCAGAATAATCAATACGACTATTAATTTATTCTATTATTTTGTCAGAAAAATTAAATTGAGTGGTCCAATTAATATCTGTAGAAGTAGAGTAGCTAACGGTCAAGTGGTGTTTATGGGAAGGTCATCTTTGGACATCCTTTTCAAGAATGGACAAATCTATTTCATGTTTAATTTACCGTTCTATGTACATACATCATAATCATATCATCTTTATCAAATAATTGCATCTCATCTTCATATTGTTGAACAATTTTTGCCAAATAAGTCTTGTCACAGAATTTACTTATACTGTATTATTAAAATAATTATCATCATGATCTGGAATCCAAGTTGAAATATTTTGTAAACTACATGAATAAAGTGATTTAATCCAATCCAGATGTGGAATTACATAGATGATGACATAAAACTGTTTTTCCAGGTACGGCTTCGACACACCTCCAAATTATAATGACCATGAGCTGTACTGTGGAGGATTCTCACGAATGTGGTCCAAAAATGGAGGAAAATGTGGCGTTTGTGGAGACCCCTGGGACTTACCGCAGGCAAGTTTTGAATCCTAATCAGCTCGATCTTAGAAATAATAAATAATTCTCTAACAATCAATAATTTAGAAAAACATTTGAATTCAAAACATGAATAGTTGAATAATATTTAATTATGGTATGATTTTTTGATAAAAAAAATAGAAAACAAAAATTATGAAATGATGAAAATACTTTATTTTAATGAAATTTCTGGGCCATTGCATTAGCCCGTGATTTCATGAATTAATATTGTCCTATTACCTTCAACAATAATGCCTTTGTGAGAGGATGAACAAATATCAAATTGAAAATAATGCAGTATAGTATACGAAAATAACTTCAAAATTGGAAAGTGGATTTGAATTTTTATTCATTTTATCATACGGCATCACTTGTTTAGGAAACTGAAACACGTAATACATATAAAAGAATTATTCATCAATTCAGATGGATTAATGTTGTCAATTCGATTGACGAGTATTTCACCAAAATAAAAATTTCATAAGTTATTTATACACAAAACTTAATAAATTTTAATGTAAAAATCACAGTTCCAGTTGATCAAAAGTACGGTATGTTGAGCTGAATCTAAAATGAGCTAATTCTTATGAGTAATTGAATTGAAGTTTAACTTTAATCCATTCTTGTGCAAACGGTCCTGGGAACTAAACTCTTATTCTTCATTATATTACTCTTTCTATTCTCTATAAATTAATTATTTCCTGTATCTTGTTACAGCCAAGACCACACGAAGCTGGTGGAAAATATGGCTCAGGGTTGATAACGAGAAAATACAAAGTGTCGTCCCAGTTCATAATCAGAATTGAGTTGACTGCTAATCATCGTGGTTATTTCGAGTTCAGATTATGCCCTAATAACAACCCAAAGCTCATGGTTAGTCAGCAATGCTTAGATAAATACGTTCTAAGGAGAGTTGATTCGAACAAGTCAACATCATCGGAGGAGAGACAAACTGATGGAGCAAGGTTTGTTCTATGTTGTCAATTATATGTCTTATTTCTTATATATTTCACTTTAGAGTTGGGAATTCAGTCTGAAAATGTAATTCTTTCTTAGAAATACAAGTACCATAACCATCAGTACCACAACCTGGGTTGCAAAAATTATGTAAGATGTTGAAAAGGAGTTAATTGATAATAATTTGGAACAAATTATTGATAAATCAATAATATGAAAAGATTCTTCTTCTCAGTTACTAATTATTAATTTCCATCAGTTACTAGTACTACTGTAGATATATGGTACAGTAACTTTTTAGAGGATTAGAGGACGTTATCATGAGTGTAATATTCAAAGTGTCTATTCAATATAATATATTAAAAGTGTTGTACAGGTCGTCCTATATAAAAGAATATTGAATAATTATTGGAGAAGTTTGTCATAAGAAGTATCATAGAGTTTAGATTTTTCTCCCTCTGAAATGATTCTCATTTATACGCTTCTTCTTCTTCTTCTACTTATTTTGTGCCTATCATTCCTTTATACTGTAACTCATATTTTTGACTAGAATGAGGAAGTTATCAATTCTAATGGAAAACATGAAATCAATAATGATATGATTCTGAGGCTTCAAAAGTGAGTTAATACATAATTCTAAAATATTAATATTTTGTGAATGATTTATAATCATTATCAATATTCAGTGAGCTAGTTGCATATATTCTTTGAATTATTTTATATTTACTAACAAGCATGCTCTTCATGGATTGCTTTATTATGCCATCATATATTGTTTCAGATTCTATCCGGGAAACGAGAACAAAATTCATGAGATGAGATACATGTTGCCTGAAGGTTTAACGTGCACGCAGTGTGTACTACAGTGGCGCTATGTGGCGGGAAACAATTGGGGCAGATGTCCAAATGGTACAGAAACAGTTGGCTGTGGTCCTCAAGAGGAATTTCGCGCATGCGCAGATATAGCTATTGAGGATGGTGCTGGATCTTCAGACGACACACCATTCGAGGAGAATGTGATCCCTGAGGATGACTATGTACCTGGAGTATCTGATATGAACAAGGTCTACCAAGAACACAACCAAGATTGGTTGTTGTTCTCGATTACAATCGCTGTCTCCAGTTTAGCTCTTGCACTTACTGTGTATGCTCTACTCTATCTTTACTACTATCATGCGGGCAACAACGTCAAAGAATGGCTTTCGGGAGATCGATACAAATTCTGGAACAAAGCTTCACCTGCAACTTCCCCTATCCCACCTCCTCGTGCAAAACGCATCACAGCTACCATTGGCTTCCAGGGTGTACCAGAGAATCTAGTCTGAGTGAACACCTAACGAATTTATGGTGTGTGAGATGTGTTCGTTCTACCATGGAGTGAAAACTTGCTAACTTGCCAGTTTGCACTAACTCCATCTAGCAAAAACTCTATTAGTATTATCTTATTTCGACTGGCTGCATTCTCTTTAGTTGAGTTGAACTGATTATAGCTGTTAGAAGTATGGGCTGTGAAATAAACTTTTAAACAATTTATAGAATAAAATCATTTCGGGTACCATAACGTTTATTATTTCTAAACCATTCTTTTGCATGAGACTGTCATGCAGTCGAAACGTAATAATTTATTAATTGTTAAGTTGTGGATCTCACTTCTTTTTCACTTGATCCAAATTGTAGACATTTGAAAATTCCAAATGTCTACAATAACTTGAAAACTTCAAGTTTCTTAAAGAACTATTGCTACAACTACGAACTGCACTGCACAATAAGCACCGTATTGTATCAGCTTTTGGTAATAATGTGAAAGTACTGTATTGATGAGAGTCAATCCGTACAATATCGCCTATCAACTCATTGATCATAGTAAAACTAAGGTACGCAACGTCATTAAAAATCTTGGAAGGCCCATACCAGAAGTTAGTCTTGCCCCGGGAATTTTTCAAGTTCTGTTAGAAACAATAGTGTGAATACTGACGGATCATTGTTTTTGATTCTCATCAAACTCTTATTTTAAATTAAATAATGTCGAATGTAAAAATTCTAAGTATATTCTCTAGTCGTTAAACGAGGGCTATTATAACAATAATCGTTATAATATATTATTCTGGACTATATATTTTTTAAGATTGAGGTGACTGTTTGGGGGAATAGCATTTTTTTCAAAATTGATACTAAAAGTCAAGTCTCTTCAGTCTTCATAACCATTTCAATATTCATAATCAGAATACATAATATTATGTTGTGATTGAATGGAGTTTATATATTCACCGTATTATATGTGTAACTTCTCAAAAATATCCCTTCTAATTTTATTTGAGGTTGATAAGTATTTTTTTAAATATTAATTTATAAGTTCCATTAAACTCCTAACTTAAAATACACAAAATAATAATGATAATAATGCTTGTGACATGGTTGTTACCATTCTTCAAATTCTTTATTATCTGCAATGAACATTGTCAGCACGGAAAAATATAATATAGCATGTATTAGTGATGAATGATAATATCATAGATAACACTGATAACAGATTAGAATAACTCCTATCTCTTCTCTATGATAATATCCAGTGATTATAGACGTTATTGTAGTCGCGTGCGTAAAATTTGAAATTGGCGCTAGATACTACAGCCACTATGATCTATTCCACTACACTTTATACGCTATTTTACAGTATCAAGTCATTTTTTCGATTTTAAGATTTGATTTTTGGCAGATTCCATCATTATCTTCTTCTTTAGATATTGTTCAATCAATGTATCAATGATATTGTGAATATGAAAATTCTGTTTACTGTTTCGAAATCAATTGAGTTGGCAATACATGCTGCAAGGAACTTAGTAATGAGAACTACTTCCTCTGGCCAAGGCTCTGGCTGGCATTTTGATATTCTGATACATGTGGAATGATATTGTAGTTGTACATACGGTTCGTTTAATGTTCTAATTTATTTGGTTGTAGACAATAATTGTAGTTTAGTTACCAAAGCCTGAGCGATTCTCTTCACGATGGCTGATTTAGACGATTTTTTCGCGAAGAAAGATAAGAAAAAGTCGAAAGGAAAGAAATTTACCACTGCTGATGAGCTTGCAAAGAAACTCGAAGAAAGTGGAAAGCGCAATGACAAAATTAAGAAGGAAAAATTGCAAACAACCAATGGACAGGATGGTGAAGATACAGCTAATGGCAATCAGGTAAGTAATATTAGAATCGCATTTGTAAATAGGTTATTAAGTTGTTCTTTGGATAACCTCTGAGTGTTTTATTGACTATCGTATTATTACAATTTGCACTGTCATTTATCCAATCAATGCCAAATACTTTACTCTTCTGATTATGATTGAGCTGTCAAGTAACTTGCGAACGATTTACCTCCTTGAAGATTTTTCCTGATGTGTTGCAACCTAGCCTATAATGTTAAAATGGCTTCATATTATGCTGAACTTTCCTGCCTTATTGTTCTAAGATCTTCCAAGTTCCCATCTGGAATGGTATTCTCTCCATTCCTATGTTTCTTTCTGTACTTTCAAAAGTGAAGATGTGATTTTTTCTGTGGGTAAATTTAATATTCTTCTATCCCAAGTTATTCATAGGCCTATCTTTGTCAACTTCATCTATGATCTAGATGACTAGATCAATGCAAACTACATTGGCCATGGGTATTTGTGTAAATAATCAAGGCAAATGAATTCTATTCTATTCTATGAATGTGTAGCTTACAAGCCTTCACACTGTAAAGTAATAATTATTTTGAAGTTGATAAGTTTTGAATGCTGATAACTAAGTTATCATGGAATGTAATCAATAAGGTATGGTCGAATGATTTTTACCTAGTATTCTAAAAAATAATGATATTTTACAGTTTAATATCTATCCCTAGAACTTGAGCAATTAACAGGCAATGGAGTATAAAAAGACATGGCACAGTAACTATAGCCCTACCTAGCTTTACCAGATGACTTCGGCAAGATTCAGTGCATGAGATACCAACTAGCCTATTCTTCTCAAATATTTTTTTGCCATAATAATACATTTTTAGCACCTGGAGAGTTGCATGCAAAATATAGCACAATCAATACATGAACTTTATACAATATTAGCATATGGTAGCAATACCAAAGCAATTCAACTTCGGTTAACAATACAAAAGGTGAACATGATAAAATCATAATATGCATTGGTCTCTAATTCTAAGCTGCTACAGAACTTCAGCTTGCCCAGTAAGTAGATTACACTGGATAATCGTTTGCAGAGACTTGTAGTTTTAGACATAGTTTTATTGAGGAAGATCCTCGTATTCTTCAACCTTGAGTTATCTGATACGGGTTCCATATCATTAGTATCATTGTTACTGTATTCATCTTCAATGAATTGGCCGGTATAGTTACAGCTTTATTGTCTCAGGAAATAACCTAACTTGAGAAATATTGTCCAAGAATCTTAGTTCATGCATAAATCTATGTAATATAAAAAAATTATCACAGAAACCTCTATCAATGTACTTCGTTTTACTGCATATTAGTTTATGAAACCCCCAATTTGCTTGAATATATAGATTGGCTCATTGATCAATATTTTTAATATGATGTAGCATACACGCCCTCATTTTAAAATATTCTGTTGAATCAAAAATAGAATAAACTTGATATACTGTGCTTAATATTCATTGTTGAAGTATGATTAAATAATCAACTCCAATAATTTTATAGTTTACTTTGAAAACAGAAGGTTTGGAGTAGGCTAACGTATGCTAACATTGCATAAAGTTCATGTAGGCCTATTGATTGTGCTATTACACAATATAAATTTCCACATACTACTGCTCTTTTCCATCTATCGCCCGCATTCACTTGTTGTAAATTGCTTTTTTCAAATGATCCTGTCTGAAAACCGCGAAGGAAGTGATAAAATGAATACACTTTGTTGATTCAAAGCATCGTTTCAGACTAAGATAATAATTATTCGTTACAGTATTTGCCTCTCCCTAGACATTATCTACAATTTCAAATATTGATTCATGATCTATCTATAATTATATACTGGTTGTACTGCACCGTATTCTATTTTTTCGATGGGTTTTCCCATAATCTCTATTGAGTAATGTGATACAATTTTGACAATAATTTCAGTAGTAAAAATCAATTTACTGTATTATATTTCTAAAGAATTTCTTAAGCAATAGGCTAGGCTAGAGTATGACTGAATCTTGGAAAATGATGATTCATATTATTCAATTTTATGTGTATGAGGTGATTCCAATGTTTTGCAACTACATTAAAAGATAACTTTATCATGAATCATTGTTATCTATTCGTTTGGAACTTTTCTTTTCCTGATAAGGATTTGTACAACAGTCTTATTGTTTATTGCTTTGAGAGTGATGATAACATGAGGGAATTGATTCATTTAGCTCCTTTATAATTTTGGAATTACTCACTTTTCTGGGAATAAGTTTTTCAACTAATTGCAATCAAGAAGTAAAGAAATGTATTATTAATCACATGAAGTCAGAATTTTAACATAGATTACAATACTTTCGATGAATCTCTGACGAAATTCCATTGTTCAAGTGGTACGGTAGCACCTTGTGAGCATTTGTAGACAATAAACAATAAAACTTTTATCCACTCCATTATCCACGCACAAGTCGTTGTACACAGTCAACCGAATGTGGTCTGGTCCCAATTAGTTAGGATTATTGAGGTTTTATGTTATGTTACTAGAGTTACACTGCAATCTTATGACTAAGGGCCGCTTTCCCCAACGCTGCTTAAGAAATACATCTGTCTTAAGCCTCATTCGGAGAATAGGAAAAGTAAAGAAAAAAATTGAGCGTCAGCTGTTATTACTTAAGCAGCGTTGGGGAAAGCGGCCCTAATTCTATCCATCTCAAGATTAAAACTGATACAATCCTGCAACATTTTTCTATAGGCTAATGTATCAATGTATGAACTGCTTACTGTATTGTATTCCCATTGCAATAATCCTAAACATGTTTGATTGTTTTCGTTTGATAACGTGTTTTATTTATTCTGCAGGAAGAAGATGAGTGGAAAGACTTCGAGGAAGAAAAGAAGGACTATTCGGGTCTGAAAATTCAAAATCTCACGATAATTGAGAACGAAGGAGGCGAAGATAACGGCGAAGGAGGCATGGATGGCGAGGAAGACGACATGGAAGAGAACGAAGCTGGCGAAATGGTGCCTAGAAAAAAGGCATCTGGCCCATGGAAATGTGTAGCACAACCTCAGCCTGACGAACCTGGTAAATCGATGCAATTTTCAATTATTGAAAAAATTTGCAATATATCACATAAGTTGTCAGACTGCATTAACTGAAATATCCACTATGATTATGTAGCTGAGGAACCTGGTAAGACATTAGTTTCGATAGACATTAGAAAGTGAAACATTGTCAAAATACATAAATTTCGTCATTCAGTCAAAGTAAAAAAGCATTCCTCTTACTTGTAATAAATAACTAAATTTTTTTATATTTTCCTGAATTTATGATTCACAGACTTCAATAGTAAAAGATAGCGAAAGTTAAAGGTGGTTTCAGACCGCCGTAGCGTCGCTTTAGTGACGTCTAAAGCCCGGGACACACATATCCACAATCTCTATATCACTATTCAGACATAGTGTCTCTACCACTATTTAGATTTAGTTCCACACACATATATGAGCATATATTGTATAGTCTCGTACACTTTCATGCCATGTGTGTCAGTGTATGTATTGCAATGAGAAACGCTTGCGACGCTACGCCTGTCTGAAACAGCCTTTAAGCATACCCCAAAGAAACATAGCATTTTCAATAACGATTTTCGTTTAATGTAATATTATGACTTGAATAACAATTACAATGTCTATTGTGTTTTCTCTCAATGTATGTTATTGCAAATACTAGTTTTCTCTCATAATTTTCTTTGCATGGAATAGGTCTCAGGGGATTCCATCACTTGAAACAAAAGGTTTCATATATTTTCAAAAGTTGATCAGTTTTGGGTGTTTGGAATGGTTTTAGGCAAGTTATCATTCGTAAATGTCGTTGGGCTTTTGTCTGACTTGGTGATTCAGCTACTTTTTTAAAATTATTTTTTGCTCTCGTATTATAATCATGAATGAACAGGTAGGGAAACAAATAAGTCTAATAAACTGTACTTACCATTACCAGTTAAGGAGATGCAGTCACACTTTTATTGAATAATTTTATTAATGAAAATATCCACAATTTTCAGTAATGTGCTAAGAAATACCTTCCAGGTTATTTGGAATAATATTTTGATACTTTAGGCATATTCATCATTCATCATTGTTGATATCTTCATCAAATGACTCATTTCAAACCAATTTTCTATATAACGAGTTTACTCCGTGCAACGCAAAGCGTCGCTTTGTTTCTTTGCTACAGTAAGATGAACTCCATCTTGGAATAGCAAAGATTTTTTAATTTTTGTATTACTTAATAGATGCATCTGTATTAATAATTACAATGACAGTGCAATGTCTAAATCATTCTTATGGGGTAAGACCTTTGTTGGAACTGATAGACAATTGTGTTTCGACGTTTCCTTATTTTACTAAAGGTTGCAGTAATGGCGCGGTTTCACGATACCAGTAGACGTGTAGGTTACTGGCAGGCAGGGGTTCAATCCAATTTATTTCAATAAAAATTCCTTCAGTGTATAGTAACACGTTGATAATGTATAAATTGATTTCATCGCGCATTCAAGAATTGAATATTGTTGTTGAATGATTCTATGTAGATTGGAACTCTGTATTGAAATCAAATTAAAGCTTGTTTATTCACTTTGTACCTTGCACGAAAGCCAATTGTGTTTAACAGCCCTGACATAGGGACTTATTAGCTTTGGTTCCATTAGATGACGGTAGTTAACAACGGTTAAAATAAATTGGCTTTCGTACAACTGGCTCTTGTTTTCGTTAACATTTGAGTGAAGGGCTTGCAGTTATTCAGTTTCGATCAGTTCGTTCGACTTACCAAATTTTTCATTCCTATATAAATGTCAGCACTTATTCAATTTTTTGCTATTTTAGAGCCGAAACCAGTGGAAACAAAAGAAGAAGTGAAAACCGGCGGTGGAGGAGTTCAGGGCAGTTACTTGCCTCCCCATTTGAGAAACGTCTCGCAGCACCATCACAATCAGCCTCCTACACATTCTAGTAAGTTCACATCACTGTATTCATATACAGGGTGTTTCAGAACTCCCTACCAATATTCTAGGGCATTGTTCCTGAGTGAAAACCATATCTAAATATCATATTCAAATTGTCCGGAAGTCCTTAGTTACTCACACAGCTGCCATTTTGTTTTTTTCACTTATTATTTTTTATCTCAATAATGGTGAAACATATGGAATTGAAACTTTGCACCAACATTTATGACAACTAGACAAAGCTAAAAAAATTATGACAATTTGGCCATTTAAAATTTTGTTTCTTGAATAACTCGGAAACCGTTGATATTACGAAAATTTTACAAGAATAACTTTTTTTAGTAAATTTAATTACAAATCGATTGAAACCTTATTTGTTAAGATTGGACCAATATTGACTGAGATATGGCAGCTTTAATGATAGGTAACAGCTAGAGGCTGGTTGCAGTGCATCCTGGGCTTGCGGCTAAAGTCTGCTACAATAATGCAACAGTCTCCGTCTGCTTTGCATGTTATTTTCAAGCGATTTTAGATTATTTTGTGTGAATTTTAAAGACAATAAAAAGGAGTGCAAGTAACCTATCTTTAGGCAGACTGAAAATGTTACTCATTGGAATAGTTTTAATCGCACTATTGGTGTGAAAGAGATAATATTCCAGGAATTAGAGTAATTTTTGTAGAGTAAACTGTTTATGTAGAAGTGAAGTTGATATTGTGGTAGTTATCCATATCGTATATAAGACAAAAGATTGTAAAAATATTTATTTACATGATGGTATACCAAAACCGGTATCTTGATATGGCTGTGATATTTTTTTAGTATTTTCATTCGATAATGTTTTAATTTGATGACGATTCTAATGCTACATTATTGTCAGGTCCGCGGATGCTCAAATCGAAGGCAGCTCCAGACGTTAACAATGAAGAACTGTTCCCAACTCTTTCGGCAGCCAAGTCAGTTGAACCATTAGGTGCTTGGGGAAAAAAGTAAGTTTGTTCATTTTTAACATGAAATTCCTTGGTTTCAGAATGAGTGTTCAGGACTTAACAGCCGATTGCATGAAAGCCAATTGAATTTAACCGCTATTAAATGATGTGATTTGACGGAAACATTGCCATGATTTCCCTATTATGTGGCGTCATTCTTCGGTGGTTAAATTGGATTGGCTTTCGTATAATCGACCTAAACACTGACTCCCAGAAGACTTGCAAAGTTGAACCAGTTTGTATTGGTTATTTATATTTTTATTCAATCAATGTTTAATCTAGAACTTTTTCTATAGGATTAAAACTCCAATTTAAACCTCTAATTCTACATTGAAGGGTGAGTTGCACCTTCGTCAATCGAGGTATGATCTCCCATCAATTACAGATCAAGGATAATGTGTAACCTTTAAGTATCCTTTATTGTTATGCATCAACCATTCTTGTCGATGGTATCATAAGTGATATAAGAGTATTGTGGTATTATAAATGGCATTTATTCTTAAAAATTAGTTGTCTCTGACTACATGATAATTGTCTGTTTGTTTAAGGAAACGTGACGATGGCATTGGCTTTGAGGAGGTTCGCAACAGCAAATCGCACTCATCTCGATTCGCTGAAACGACCAACAGAATGAACAACTCGGGAAAATTGTCTCTAGGGAATAAATACGGTGCTCTGACCAGCGACCATAGCTGAGTTTGCCCGCACTCCAACAAACAACTATCAAAAGCGTCTAAAATGTTGATAACGAGTGAGTTCGAGCGAAAAATCCATCGATATCTATTGCGTACTTGTTGTGCTATAATAATTACTCTCGTATATTGTTGAAAGAAATTATCAAGTTTTATATAACATTTTAGTTATGAAGTTGAAAGTTTTTGGTATTGTGAGAGAGTTATCTCGTATTGTATCGTTGAATCTTCAAAAACTGTGCAACATGTGTATAGTTCTCGTATTGTACACAGGTTACAAGCGAAATCTTCTTGTACCGTTCAAATTATTTTTCAATTGAAGTGGTGGACTTCAATTCTTCAGTTGACAATTTGTATGTTCAATAATAATCAATCATGAAAGTATTTTCGAATAATATATTCTATGTATAAAAGTTGGCTTGAGCTATTTCTAAAATAATCTGAGCAATCTTCTAAAGAAGAGTAAAATATTAATACAATAATTGTACTTTGAAAACGCTTATTATCTAATCTATGAAGAAGGGAAATATTACCATCTGAGATCTGAGATGTGTCTGTAAATTCCATTAAAGCTATCAGTTACACCAATAGAAATTGAAAATAATTGAGAAGTTCTCTCCTATGAATTTTTGAATTTCTCAACTATTTCAAAATTATTTCGCCTTCATTCTTTTCCTTAAATGAGCCAATTTTTTCTAAAACTGATTGGTTCCAATCTTATTTCAAGAAATACTAAGACTGGTTACTCTACCAAAATAGACTCAGAATTGTGATTGTCCCGAATTCTCAATTCGTTATTTCGGTTATCAAATACAAAGAAATCAGACTCTGTCGAAAGTACAACAATTGTACTTATTTTAGGAATACTGTAATTGTTTTTTTAAAGTATAAGCTACCTTGATTGATATTGATTGGCGTTGTAATTTAAAGCTTTATAATTTCGAACGTCTTCCTTGATTATTCGATTAATCTCGAAAAACATGAATAATACTCAATATTCAATGATAACAGATCTCCATTTCAATCTAATTTATTTAATTCAAATGTTTTCAAGTTTTTTGCTGTGTCTTCCTTGATTAAAATATTCGATTGCTCTTGAAAACATGTAATACTGAATATTTAATGGAACCACATCTCCATTTCAATTTAATTTATCTAATATAGAGGTTTTTGCTGTGTCTATACAACATCATACATTGTACCTCGTCGTCCAAATTTGGTTCAATGTAAGCATTTTGAATGATCGGACGTTTTCAGACGAAAACGGTTCCAGTGGACGACGAGACTAGTAGTTGATATTGCCTTCATTCGGTTTAAGATTTATTTATTCCTGATATTATTATGTTTATTAATTTGGATGTTGTTTCCATATGAATTCTTAATGAACTTCTTATCTTTGTGCTGTATATAACATATCAAAACAAATATGATTATAATCTTCTGTGGTGTGATGATGCCAAGTACAAATATCAATGTTTTCTCATAAAACCTCAATTTTTTTCTCTAATTGAGTTACTAGAAAATTTTGGAATCATCAAACTGGGCAGTTTTGATCCCCGTTCAGTTTTTTCTCGAGTTTTATTGTAGCCTATACTTTACCTCATAGTTGTTATACCGGTGGTCTTTAGAAGTGAAATTCTAAATGACTGGGGAAGATTGAGTTTCCCTTGCAATTGTAATTTGTATGAATTATATCAAACGATTTCTTTGCCATATGAATCGAGTATTGAAAAAGAAATTAGAATAAGGTTATAGATGAGATAGGATTAGAATAAGATTTGATATAATTTGTGCAAATGTGACTACAGTCTTGCAATATTACTCTATTAATATTCTTAACTAGTTATATTATCTGAAACATACCCCCTAATAATAAAGCTCAGTTTCATTTTCTGGTTAAGTTTTACTTACTTTATTTGTAATTTTATAATTTGAGTATATTGTGTTGTCATTTCCCAATCAGTTTTCAACATCATGAACTGGATAAAATTTCAAGTTATCCTTCTTAGTTTTGAACTGTTTAAAGTATCTTATTTGAAATTTTAATTCTCCATTGGGCACAAATAATAATACACAATCATGTCATGAAAATTCTTGCAGTATTTATTTCCTCCATATATATTACCATTATCGATATAAGTTTTAGACATTTTCGAAATTTCATCATTTTATTATGTTTTTGATTCTTTTTCTTTTCATGAAACATTTTGCAACAAAATTTCAATAAAATATTTAAAACATTGTTCTTATTATTCGACTGGAACAATAATTATCACAATAAAAAATGTTATGTTATTTACTGGGAAAATGAAGTTTTTTTCATCTACCTATACTATTTTGTATGTTCAAGGTGTGGAAGGGAATGACACAATCTGGCAACTTGATTTATATGTTTTTAGTACTTTGAATTTGTCATGAAAATTGTTATCTGAACTATTTTTGGTCGCCTTCAACATTATGTCGTTTGGTAAATTAGTTCAAATCTGTGGTCTAGAATCCGTTATAAAAATTTAGAAGCTGTATAATACAGGAATAAGGCAGAAACACACTGAACCATTTATAAGTTTATTGCATAGTACCATTGATTTCGGATAGAATCTATCTAAAATCCATAGATTCTATCTAAAATCAATGATAGTACGCCATGCTATACATGTGTAGTGTAACTGCGCTTTCCTGTTTTACAGGAATTTTGAAATTCCATGAAACAAGCCCCTGATCCCAACCCTCAAGTATTATAACTTAGTTGTGCTGGGTTATTTAGAGATTCCCTTCACAGGTAAGTACTTCTAGTTTTGTATGCAAGAGGTTGCACTATTACAAGCTAGAAACATAACAGATGTCAAAACTGTATTAAGATACAGTATAATTATTGAAACCGGTGGACAATCCATGGGGTTTGCCACACCGCCACAAATCACCTCTTTCCTGCCAACCAAACAGGATTCCCAATTTGGGAACATTTTTTTATTAATTAATTTATTTTTAATTAAAATTTATTTTTAAAATTAACATTACTTCCTGTGGGTCTTCTGCGGTAGCCCACAAGAAGGATGGAGCTTACCTATCAGTATTGTATCACTCATTATAGTAAGTCTAAAAATTGGACGAACAAACCTCTTACAACAAAATTCAATTATACCAGAAAAGTCAATGACTTTGTGAGTTCGCCATTCCACCTGTATTTCTGGACTTTATAAAGTTTCATGAAACAGGCCCCAGATTACTAAAATTCGAGAATATTTTTGACGCTGGATACTTACATAAGTTCATGTCCGAATTGAAAGGTACAACCAATATTAGCAAGAATGAATAGTATTTTTGATTGTTGAAAGTCAATTTACACATAAAAAATCATGAAACAACTGAATAACATCAATGTTATCAACATCCAATTGAAATTGAAATATGTGTAATCAAAAAGGTTAAAGGATGATAAGGTGATTTACATGTGAAAGGATTATTACCTCTTTTCTATATTTACCTTTCAGCTTCCCGTGAAGGGCTGAACAAGAATATGTCGTGGGATTGACGAAGTTCACTCCCGTTCAGGTGATAGAACCATCTGAAATTTGAGATTTTTCTTCTCTAAAACCTTAAGAACCTTCTCTAGAAACTTGGACCTTACTACCGACGGTTGATAAGAGTTAAATCTAGAGCATTTTACTCAGAATTTTAAAAATAATAAGTTGAATAGTTTAATAATTATCTCATAAAGATTATACGTTTTTCAATGAAAATTTATCATTTAAGCATCGCAATAGATTCCGTTATCAACATTATTGTTGCTCCCAAAAAATTATGAAATATATATGCGAGAGATAAATCATATTCTATAAAGAGAGAAAGCAATCAGTTATTATTTACTACACAAATATTGAAAAATATCTTCTTTTATAGACAACGCTCTGCTTTCAAACCAGCGAGAGAAACAGCGGGAGCGGTAGTAGTGCTCTCTCTTGGCAAGTATAGGAACTACTACGAATACCTATAGATATAGGCCAGAGCGCGATATAGTAATAGAAGTCAACGCTAGTCACTTGTGTAGAGGCAATTTCAAACGTCCGGCTCAATTTTTTAGTAATTTCGACTTTTCTAGCTTTTCCATCGCGTTTCAACGTCAGAAAAAGATGACTTCACATGGAAATCAAGCTGAGGAATCGAATAAGACTGGTTTCAAGTATCTACTTGCAGTAGTTTATCGATAAAATCAATTTTAATACCAAAAACTGATGTAATTTTAGGTCTTTTGGGGATAACTTGAAAAATATTACATTTACATTCTTGAAACATTTTTTATACGATTCTTCAGAGAATTTCACGTGATATCAGTTTATTTTCCAATGTTAAATACGTCAAATAACTCTACAAAAAAATAAAATATAATTCATTTTTTGCATTTTTGACAGCCTGTAACTCAATAACGAAGGGTTTCCGGGTATGTGTTTATCAGATGTTCCTATCCTAGAATTCGATGATTGATAATTTCCCCAAAGGATATTGTGATTCATGAAGGTTGAAATTTTTTTTTAGTTTTTATTAATTTTTTCAATGACCTCGATATAAAAGTACTCAAAACTAGCTTCATTCGATTCCGTGACATATCCTACATATTATAGGTATTTTTTGGAACCTTATATTGTCCTACAGAGTCCAGGGTAATTTAAAATTTATTTCTCAATGACCATGCACTACTTTAGATTTTGTATTATTAAAAAGCATGTGAAACATTTACAGATCTGAAAATGTGATGAAATATGGAAAATGAGTTGAAGAATCGAATGAAAATGGTTCGAAGCATGTAAGTATGCCAGTTTTTGCACACTAGATGAAAATTCGCGGAAAATCATGCTTTTTTATATGCGTTTTTCGGTTTTTTGATGATATCTCAAAAACTATTAGAGCTATCCTCTTGAATTTCAGCTCAAACGATTCCTCATTTTAATCTACATTAAATGACACCAATTTTAAGTCTTCGTATCATCTAGCAACTTCAGAAAAAAATAAAAAAGATGTGGTTTTTTGCATCTTTGACGATTTTTTACTCGATAACGGTGCATTTGCGGACCATGGTTCATCAGATGTTCCTATCCTAACTTTTTCTGAAGAATCATTTGCGTTATTTGTATTTCGTTATCTCGAACTTGCAAATTTTTCTGGTACAGTCTGCTGCATTTTGTCATTCTTAAGGAAATATATCGCAAGGAAGAAGCATCGACTATCGATCATTCTGTTAGTCGACAGACATCGATCGAGAAATTATCGATGTATTACGAATTCGAAGACTTCGTAGTTTATCATTTTGCTGCTAGATGGCAAAGGCTGCCTTTTTATGAGTGAATGGTTTCCAGCTGCTTCGAACTGTGTGCTTCAATTTACGTTTGAATTCTCATTTTTGTATTTCAAAGTAATTAAAATTGAAAAAATATTGTTTCTTAAACAATATTGTAGAATATAAATTATAAAAATTACTTTGAAACTTATCAGGGTCATTTCCTCACGGTTAATAAATTTCCATGATTATTGACCGAGCAAAGTTATGTCTACGTTTCAACTCCAATGAATTTTCTCTTGTTTGTCTCAATTCATTCCATCCAATAAAGTAACTTGAACGGAGCAGCTGATTTGGTAAGGTTTGGCAAGGTACTGACACTCAAAGGAATGCCACCATGCCTTCCGTCGAGAGGATAATAAAAAACAACAATTTCTCTTGTACGCTTTATTAGCAATCGATAAATTTATTTAAAAAACAAACATTAAAGTACACAAATAAATTGTTAATATACAAAGTTCCGAGTCAAAGTATTTTACATCTATTATTCCATATAATAATTACAATAGAGCGCTGTAACATCATAGTAACAGGATTCGGTACTGTGATTAAAAAAGTAGTCTATTAAACCCAACTCTTCAATCATTGTTACATTTAGCATCAAATGTAAATACTACAAGGAATTTATAATTTTAATCACTCAACATTCAATATAGAATTTAGATACTGAACTTAATTTACAATTATTATTACGAATAAAAACATTTTCACAAAATTATTTACAACATTCAAGAACACGTGGTTGTCTTGCACCATATTCTTTTACAGACCATGAAACAGTACCACATATCCCATCGCTGCGGATGGTGAGAGAATGTACATTAATTTACATCTGCACTATGACGGTGCTGCTAAAAAGCGCCTGACCAATGTTTAGAAGACATCCTCAGAGCAAAACTCGCTTGATAGCGTGGTACTGCCCTGGATTGATCAGGAATAATGTCACATGACTAACAACCACAAACGTCCCATTCCCTACACCTTTTTTGGAGAATGTTAGCAAGCTCTACCTCAACTGTTCAACTTTTAATTTGAAAGAACGATACATCACACCTAAATCACCCATCCACATCTTGTCAATCCAGACTCGACCATTCCCAGTAAGATTCTCGTGATTTCTAGTGGAAACGCTGGCCATTTATATTGGAGGGTTCCCATACATATTTTCCATTTTAGTGATACATTGTTGCATCCTTTGACGGTAACTGGTCCGTGAATGACTCTGTATATGGAGGATAATATTCACATATTAGTCATTTATGTAACTGATGAAGTACTGGTCATAATCACACATTGCTGAACGTATGACAGTTATTCTACTAATAATAGTTTTATTAAATCAGCCCTGTGAAAGTAGCCGCTGATCTGATCACGTGACCGTGACGTGGGAGTGGGTGGGTATGAGTGGGTGGGGTGGGGGTGCGAGATGACAGGTGAGGTGGTAGCTCAGTCTAGCAGCGCAGCGATACCAGTCGCCGGCAATTCTCTTTTCTTCTGTGACTCGGCTCGACTTTCCTGGTAAGTTTGTGTTTTTTACTAGAATACTGCAACAGTTTCAGAAATGGCTGACAGAGAGTGCCACATTTGACGTCCTTGTAGGTGGTAATGGTGGTGGTGGTTGCGGATGAGGAGGAGGAGGTGGAAGAAAAAGAAGATAAGGCAGCACTCTTCACTTGACATTCTAGATCGACGACTCCTTCAAACTAGAGTACCAAATATTGTCGCTAGGTAGCGCTAGTCGCGACTAAATGAGGGGAAGGGAAATTTGACCAGATTATTTTTGACACACCAAATTATTTTAATAATGCGCCTATTTAAATGAAAGTAATCCCTATTCAGAATCCCAATTCCTAGTTGGTAGTTGCTCATAAGGGGCAAGGTTCAGTGAAACTTTTATTACTTTAGGATATTCTGACGAAACTCATTATTACTTTGAGATGCCGTTATTATGAGTTATTGTTAAATAAGTAATAATTAGATATTATTACAGTACCGTACTGTACCTTAACACTTTTAGCAGCGTTGAAACTAATATTGTAGAGAAATTTCACAATTTAACAAGGTTTTGCCTTGCCACTGCTTGAGGCGTTTTTATTAATGTTCATTTATCCCATTAAAAATACAAACAGGCGTTAGCCCAAAACTTCTTCAAATCCAAAATTTGATTGAGGAATGTCCAATGTTGGGTTATGTTCAAAATCTCTTGATCACACACACAATTTTCACTTCAAAAAAGTAATCACAATAAATTAGATTATAAATTTGAAGTTGACTGACAGTCCAAATGAATAATTGAAATATTAACAAATATTTTGAGGAATTTT
The DNA here is from genome assembly GCA_017141395.1 of Laodelphax striatellus. Classification (NCBI taxonomy): domain Eukaryota; kingdom Metazoa; phylum Arthropoda; class Insecta; order Hemiptera; family Delphacidae; genus Laodelphax; species Laodelphax striatellus. Next base: position 5,025,494 of record CM029544.1, read on the forward strand.
TGTCTTTAATAGCATTATAATATTTGTAGTTTATAATATCTTTTTATTCTAATTTTATTTCATATACTTTTTGACTTGAGCTTGATCTTATAATAATGTTATAATAGTGTAAACATTTTTTGTGTTGTGGAAGCAAAATGTATGTAGGCTAGCCAGGGGGCTCCGTCCCCTGCACCCCTGGCAGAGTCTATTTCATAAACTAAGAGAGTGAGCGCTTCACGCTCACCAGGGGGCTCCGCCCCCGTAGACACAAGGAGCGCTTCGCGCTTTTTTATGAACATCGATATGTTCATAAATAAACGCCTCAAAAACGCAAAGAAAAACTGGGGAAACGTCAATATCAGGCATAGTTTGAGGATGATTTTATAATTATTCAATTCAATTCTTCTTATACCTTTTATATGTATATATAGATTGAAATACGAGTTATGTCCAAATTTACAATTTATTAGAGACTTCCTATTCTGAAATCTTCAAAAAACAATTACATTATTTTTAATGAAAGAATTGATATAAATATCAACAATAATTCTGTTATATTTGTGTGATAATCACCCAATTGAATTGGTTATTGTCTTCACATCAAAGAAAAAGCATGTCATTGATTTTACTTAACCAACTTACTACTAAAAGCATCAGTGTATCTACACTACTATGATATAATCTTGTGGTTTTTGAAAATTGAAAACCAAGTTCATAAGTCGAGTGGCCACTCCAGAAAGAGCTTAAAACGATTTTTAGTGAGAAAAGAAACAGATGCCTTATTAAGACATCTGTTGTAGAGATATTCTGTAGCTTATCTGTTGTTTGGTTTAGTGCCATCATTTGACACAGACACATGAGGCCATGTGGGTCGATACTCATTCTTTTGGCATTCGAAAACAAAACTCAACTGGCCGATTGTCATGAGATAACGTTTTAAACTAGAAACCATTCTCTTAGGTCTTCATTAATAGAATCTTCAACTTATAAAAGTTCCCATGGTACTGTAATATAATGAGAGTTCTTTACATTGAGTTCTCATCTCTTCATTCTCCTCCTCATCCCCTTCTCCTCCTCCTCCTCCTCCTCCTCCTCCTCCTCCTCCTCCTCCTCCTCCTCCTCCTCCTCCTCCTCCTCCTCCTCCTCCTCCTCCTCCTCCTCCTCCCTCCTCCTCCTCCTCCTCCTCCCTCCCTCCCACCCTCTTCCTAAGAGTGTGCTCGAACTGGTGCAATGTCAGTCTATGCAACTTTTCAAAACCTACATTAGTTTAGACTCAGCTGTTCAGTAAAATATCTGGGACTTTAAAGGTAGTCATAGAACTGGATCCTCTATCCTCCTATGTACTTATAATGTATGATAAGGGTCTCTACCGTTTTTTTTTCAACGTGAAATGTGAAGATCAATACCAGTTTCTAGTCTAGTTGCTTGCCAACTACGGAGTGATTCATTTCGGTTCAAATCTTCCATTTACAGTATTAATAGAGTTGATCAAATTAATCAATTCATTTCTCATGTGAAGTAAATCACTCGAAAGAATACCACTTTCACTTAAAATAGACTTCGATTAAATAAATAAATCAATATCCTTTTTTGCTAAGGATAATCAATAAATCAATCAAAGGAATAAATAGGAATTTATAGGAATAAATCAATATGGAAATTTATTTATAAAATATGTTAACCTAGTCAAGCAAATAACTGAGATGAATACAGTGAAAACTGTGAATAAGTGTAAAGACTGAAATTAAAATACTTAATACTAAAAATTAATAATATTTAAACACTGGAACGATAAATACAGCCTTCTATCGATTTACAAAAGTAGACCGAAAAGCAAACCAAGAATGACCGGAGCCTGTGTCATAGGTTTTAAGAATTCTTTAAAAGGAAATAGGAAAAAGGCGATGACACACTAGACTTATAGGTTTATTGCACAGAAGCCCTTGCTTGCTATAGATGTGTAGTGTGTGTCCACCGACTCCCTGTTTTAAATTATCATTAGTCCCAGAACTAAAAATCGTAGTGAAATCTTGTCAAAATTCCAGGTTTATTCGAATGATAATTAGCAGTAATTCCAGGTGGGAACTAACTTGATTTCTCGAAGTAATAATTTTGAACAATGTTAGTGAGTCATAGTTGGCTTTGCTGGTTGTGGGTGTTTATCCCCCATCAATCCACTTTCTATTAGCTTTCAAGCGAAGCCAATATCCATGCAGCAAGGTCATTATGGGGCCCTTTGCAACCCCTCTCTAATAAAGGGTCGCTCGACGCCACCCGTTGTTGTCATGAGTCTGCTGACGTTGGCCGTGTGTTTGCAAAGGTAAAAATAATTTTTATCGATCTTGCTTCATGACTAGCATTATAATAGTTTTCCAGTTCACCACCATTCACATTATCAGGAGCTGACGCCCATACAATATTCCATTTGATCTTTTTATCCTCAAAAAAACTTCTCAACAATAGATCCATAATTAATGTGCTTTTATAGACTGTATGTATAGCAAGTACGATACAGTAAAAGTACTAGCTTGTACATTACCGATTGTAGTGAGTGGCTTGAACCACTGTACCTACTTGGAAAAAGGTACAAGCTACATACAAGAACATACTGTTATTAAAGTTGATATAAATTACGGCAACAAAGAAATTAATAAGTAGAACATTATCAATTTTCATCATAACGATATTTAAGTACATCATAATATACAAATAATAGGGTCTAATGTTTCAAGAAACGTCAACTCTACTTTTAATAATTTGTAATATTATTACAGTGACTTTTGATTCAATGTCCTATTTATTACCATTTCAACTCTATCATTTTGTCCAAGTTCAACAAACTTCATTGGTGAAACAGCAAGATGGCATAATCTTGGAATAATTTGAATGAATCAGAAGTTAGCTGGTGACTCGGCAAAGTCTTGTACAAGATGAGCGTCAAAACCAGTCTAGTCTCAGAATGACATGCTATTCTGTTTGACAGAAGATTTCCATGAGAAAAGTCACTGATTGTCAGAGCGTACACAAACGGAAAAAATATTATGATTACTCTCTTCGTTCATTATTCTCTTCTCCATCATAATCATAATTCACCCACTAAAAAGATAGCATAATTATAAAATCTTCCATGTTGAAAAAGTTATAAAGATCTAGAGTAGCCTACCATTATTATATCATACAATGTATTCGTATTTTGTCTTTTGAAACGAGTCGGCATTCTGTATACTGTATTATGATGAGACTGACACGTTCTTTTCAACACCATTGGGATTCTTTTATTATAGGGGCTGCCTTTTGGCATCCATCTGGAAGTCATTGAAGTAGTTCATGTGAAATATTCATCAGAGTTTAGTTTCTCTTAACACTCTATATTCTTCAATTTTATTGATAGAAGCCCTCGAATCCAACCTCAAGGGCTTGGAATTCTCAAAATGCAGAAGAAAGAACAGGCGGAAAAGACCAGGGAAAAAAGAAGAAGGAAAGGAAACGTATTACTGTAGTTATTTATCAAGACAATATAAATATTTTTATGTTTACAGTAGTAAGCATTTTTATGTTTACGCAGCAGTATATAAATAAGTAGCAGCTATAGTATTATGCTCTCTTCTTTCATACTGTAGTATCACGTTCCTATGATACTATACTCTAATTACCTATAAAGGTAATTCTAACAATGAAATATGCAACTCCAAAAAAGTTTACTACGTTTGCCATTTTAGTAGTTGAAATAGGAATTGATGTAACAACCGAAACACTAAGCTCTTTTTGTTTTTTCAATAAATGTGGTTGTGACTAATTGTAATACTGTAGATGTAATAAATCGGCACTGTTTCCGATTGTGTTAAAAAAAACTGGTAAATAATCGAAAATTGAACAAAATTTTTGGTAGACATAATTGGATAACCCAGAGGCTCTGGTCATTCGGAGGCAGACAAGATGGCTTCTATTGTTTTTTCCCAAATAAGGTTCATTTTGAGTAAGAATTCAGACTCAAAACAATTTTGCGGTATTCCAAAATATTATTTAATTTTTACAAGCAATATCAACTACACTGATTCTTGGTACACTACGCTTGAAATTGAAATAACCTTTACTTCAGAAATTGTCGATATTTTATTCAAGTAGTAAATGATTGTTTTTCCTAATAGAATAATAAATACGCAAAAGTTGTATCTGTGGTCCAATTTCAGCCAGCCCGGGGACGGTGTGAATTGTTTTGTAACAATGAGATGGGTGAGTTATGGCATGGGGTGGTGACACTTCAGCAATCGCAAGACCAAAAAATTATGTACCTGTCAAATACCTGTGTTATGTACCTGTCAAATATTAAAATTCCCCGCGGAGGGCCCCCGGCGCACCCTTATTCCATACCCCCCAGACCCCCTGGTATTGGTCCCCCGAAGTCAATTTCTGGCGACGCTCCTGCTTTACTGTATAAGGCGAAGTTAAGCTAGTGAGTCCTCTCTAACACTCTACCTTGATAGGCTCTACTGACTGAAAAATTCATTTCATTTCATTTCATTTATTTACACACAATTTCCAAAAAAATACAATAATACAACATATAAATACAATACAAAATTGGAAAAAGTGGTTAGGTGACCTCATTAGTAATCGTGTTGAGGCACCATCACGTTAAAAAAAGAAAGAATAGCCTAGAGCCGAGCTAAAAAGTATCAAATAATAAATCACTGAATCATTGAAGCTTGAATCATTTTAATATTCAAACTAATACAGTACAATGACATGGACTGATACAATATTTTAACTAATAATAGACAATTTACAGTAGTACTTTTAAACTACTTGTCCAAACAAAATCAGCTGATAGTGATGGATAATTACTTCACCTTCATCTCACGAGTGCTAAGCAAAACGAACGAGTATTTTGATGGTGGGCAGGTGTGTTGGTTTCTACAGGTGTCTGATCGCTGTCACCTGCTGAACAAAGAAAGTAACAGAGTGAATAGTGCCAGAGCAAGAAGGGAGGCATTCAAGAGTGAGAGACAGTTGTTTTAATGGGTAATAAAATGAATTCGTTCATTTTATTCCAGTTACAAATTTCTTGTGATTTAGCTAAAAATTATAAATAACAGAAATATGAATAGGCCTACTTTATCACAGTATAGACCACTACAATGAAAAATGCAGTTGATAAATGAGTCGAAAATGAATTATTTGCAATTCATTGATTTTGCGGATAACTGCAAGAGTTGCAAAATGCAGTGACCTAGTAGAAGGCATCTTAGCAGATCTGGTAGACTGGTAAAAATGTGTTTATGGTTTTAGACATTGGGGGCACAAGTTTACTGAGTTGTTGGTTGTAGGGTTATATATTCTGAAATAATAATCGATCTATTTATTTTAAGATCAGTTATCGAAGTTGGCAAATAATGGTAGAATGAAAAATTTGGTACTAGGAGTTTGGGGTCTATTCGAATTCGCCGAATCGGCCATGGGAGTGAGTAAAATACAACATTTTGTGTATTGAAAAACACAACTAAAACATGTTAATCGGTACAAAAATTAAGCTCATTGCTCATTGATGAAATAGGTATTGATCCTTCAGGTTCTCTGTAAAATGTCTGATTTAAACAGTGATTTCAGGTCTCAGGAGTGTACTATTTTAACTAAGTTAACGAAGTTAATTTAATTTATCACAGAAACTGTTCACCATTCATGGTTTACAGAAACCATTTACTGAATTAGAATACTTTGATTTTCAACGAAAATATGATAGTTAAATCAGGTATACGTTTATAGGTGCCGTAATAAATTGATTCTCATCATTTTTTTTTGCTACTTCATTTGTTGTAACGGGCATTTCTAGTACTAGTTTTCAAACGTCTATAATCAAGACTCTGTTAATACTGTTAAGAATAAGTTGATAGTTTGTATAGTGTAATCAATTTGTTCATGATTTTAGTACAAAGCTTGTACTTTATCTAATCTATTTTCTCTGTTGCTTCAGTTGTTGTAACGGGCTTTTCAAGTTTTTATTAATGTCGGTTGGTACACCTCGGCGGCTATTATTCAAATCGGAGCGCTCGATAAAGTTGAGGATTGATGTTCGGCTCAGTAGAGTGTGACTAATTAGTGCTCAGTTTGCATCTTTATTCAACAAAGCAGAAAGAATTGCGAGCGGCCTGACCGTGGAGATTCCAGGAAATCATGATGCTCCGCCGCCACCAAGTGGAGGAAGTTGAGTTCGTTACCCTTTTCTGCTACAACACCCATCAAAGGTCGTGTTTTCCTCTACTCTGCTCTACTGCGCCAGCTAGCTAGCTGCTATGAACCTATGATCTCTCGCTCGTCACTCCAAGTCTGCGTGACTTAGCTCATTGTCTCTGATTTACTTTTCCAGATGAAAACTCAAAGACTGTTAATGGATTTCCAGATTGTATTGGAAATCCATGTAAAATCTAAAGAGCAAAGCGCTGCTTGCTCTGTTCAAATTTGACGCCAACTTATTCGATAGCACACGTGTGAAAGCAGTTCCATCAAATCAGTGAGATGTTGTTTAATTTATTTTATATTTATTTCCTGTGTATGTTTTACAAAACACAAATAAAACCTTCACATCAGGGACCGTTATAACCTTTCTCTTGACGCAAACCGCATCTAAATTGGCCCAATATAACGGTGACAGTGGCTGTCATAAGTTTTACAAATTATTTTAATATATAAGAATGATAATCTTATAGGATCACATAAATATCATCTGATATTTGCATCTGTGATTAGATTTCCCGAATGAAAACTCCCAGGCTGTCAAGAGAGTTTTGGATTAGATTGAAAATTCTTATTCATGTAAATGATCAAAACATAATATGCATCGAATATTAAACTATAAACGTCAACTGAAGCGGAGGTAAATCGATTGAAAAATAATATTTATTACAAATACTATCCATTAAAAAATTGTCCATTATTGTCCATTTATTACGAATTGAGTCCAATTATTAAGATATTATGAGTTATATAATAATCTAAGTAAAACGGTGACTGAATAATTACGGTTTGAATACTGAGTATTTTGGAGAAGGTTCTCCAAAGAATTCCCTCCTAATATCAATAATCAATTTCAATCGACCGTGGTGGGGAGTTTTCAGGCAGGACAAAAAAGGGTTTGCATACTGTGAGACAAGGGCGTAGCCAGGGGGGGGTGCTAAAGGGCTTCAGCACCCCCCGAAATTGACATTTGTTGTAATTTTGTCTCTTACTCGCTTTTTTATCCCATGAAACTATTACATCTTTATAACCTTCCTGCCTATTTCAGCACCCCCCAAAATAAAATCCTAGCTACGCCCTTGCTGTGAGACTTTGTAATGGTTTCTCGTCCATGCTTATCGCATGGAAATTTCAAGCACCAAAGGTTTTCATGAATGAAAAAGAAGGAATGAGGTTACTGCATTAGTTTCTTGCCTGAGAGAGATTAGGTTATCTAGATGAAAATTTGATGAAGGATAATGGGTTGATTATAAAATAGGACGTAAATATAAACTATGAAAAATCATTGTTGGGAAACCTTCTTTAGTATCTTTTATCCTAACCTTATCTTTTATCTTTTAACCTTTTATCGGTGCTTTACTATTAGCAATAAATATCGGTTATATAAAATCTAAACAAAATTCCATCCAATATGTAGTAAGAAATAGAAATAGTAAAACAGTCTTCGCTTAGCTCAGTGCAGAACGAATCGTGTATTCGCTATTCTCTCTCTCAAAATCTCTCTCGCTCACTCAATCTCTCTCTCTCTCTCTCCCTCAGTACTCAGTGTGGCAATTCGGTAGCATCGTCACGGAAAATCTTTTAGCCAAAATCATCGCTTTCCGTCGTTCTTTGAGCTGTGACCATTCTTCTTTAAATTGAAGATGCACGTTTTTTAGTTTGCAAGTAGCCTACATCATGAAGATTAATGGTGAGGTGATGGTTTATCACTCCCATCGATTTGTTTGAATGATTAATTCATTCATGCACAACTCACAAGCCTTCATTCATGCTCTTCGGCTAAGCCTAAAGAACGTTATTTAATGAGTTTTGAAAGAAAATAGATATAAGGCTGTATTTAAAAAGTTCACAAGAATTATGTATTTTATCTAAAATGATTTTCATTTTCTTATGTAATGTTTGGATTGTGTTTATAAAGCTCTATTCTATTCTATAACCAATCATTTTTATTTACCTAGTTTTTGGCTTGTTTTCAATTTTTGCATGTTCCACGTCTTAGTATGATATTAATGAGATGAGGAGTACCTATCCATTTTATCTCTCAACCCATCCCTCCTTGTCATAAATAATAAGTATGAATGCAGCTTCTGGAGGAGAAGATCAAAAGATCATTCTGAGTAGAAAAGCTTATTAAGAAGATTCTATCAACAATATAGTGGACCTGAACTTGAGCTTCAAAATCGAATTGAATCTGAATCTGGATATCAACGCGCAATAATTCAGAAACCTGGCAAAAACAAAGTTAAATAATTTCCGATCAAAATTCAATTTTGGAAAAACTCATTGTCAAAATAACCGAATCAGCATCTTGATTACATATTAGTTTCTCCAATAAATTCAATTTTTGTCATGACGTCCATTCTCTCTTAGCGTTCACATAGCGGCATAGAGTATTTTATACTGTAGGCTATAATGTTGCTCTTTTCATATTCCCAACCAAGGAATCTCATGACATTAAACTCATGACCTTTCAGGACACCCCTTATGTTTTGGAGGGAGACTAATCAATAATAAAGAACTACAATAAGGTCACCAGCTCGCTCTTGTATTGATTTTCTTGTTCTCTTATTATGTTTCACATTTTAAATAGGTTTCAGCTGCTCAATGAGCCGCAAATTTTTATAATCGATGTACCAATAGGCTTGGAGCAAGCTTGCTTTAAAATATAATTTTTTTAGGGATTATGATAATATTTTTAGTCTTATAAGGCGCTCATTAATTCATAGCTCCCCACTCGCTGTAAAAGATAAATTATCAATATTTTAAAACTAGAGTCTTATAAATTGTAATCATATTGATATTGTATACTCCAATACGGGGGAAATATCAACATTATGAAATTTGCTGCAGGATTAGACGTTTGTTTTTTTATCACAAGTCCTCAAAATGTTAAAATAATCTTCTTTTTGTCTGGAATTTGGAAAGTATGATGAAAAATTTCTTTATCAAGCAAAGTTCAAGCTGCCTATTGCTTCAATTCATTATAGTTTTTGTGGAATCACCTTATCTAATATTCCATCTAATTCAAGGGTAGTCTGTGATCTCATTCTGAAACTACAGTGAAATTTTTTTATATTTTGGGGAATTTTTACGAGATCAAATTGCAGTCCTTTTACAGATCGACTCTGATTTTATTTTCATTACAATTAAACCGTAAAATGCAAAATGTATCCAATAATTAAAGTAATTCCAAACTAGTAGGCTATAATGTCAATAATAATTTCAATTGAACATCAATAGAATATAATTTCTCAGCAAAAAATTAGTTATTTGAAAACACTCACTCCTAGACATTCAATTCGATAGCTTGAAATTTCCGTAATGTCATGTTATAAAGTATTTCATTACGCCATTTTGTGTATTGAAGTGACTGCACCATCCAATCGGGTGCTTTACAATAACTGGATACCACTCCCTTAATTCTATGACTACTTCATTAATATATAATTATATGGGAATGTTTTGATAGGTGGTTGAACGAGTGGGGAAGAGAGAATGTAGAACATATGATTCATTCAATGTGCCGTAAATCTTATTGTTGATTAGTTCTTTTATCTCTTTACTTAGGGCCGGTTCATGAGATCGGGATTTAGCTAAGTCCTAGACTAAAACGGGTGGCCACCGTAGCATCGACAAACGTTAGCCTCGAAACTATGTACTAAGGGCTCTCTATGCTGCTAACCCACTAACCTGTCGAGACAAACGTTTGTCGATGCTATGATAGCCACCCGTTTTAGTCTAGAACTATGCTAAATCCCGAGCTCATGAACCGGCCCTGAATGCAGTGAAAAGTTGAATCTCTTACTATGCAATTCACTCAAAATTAAATTGATTCGATCAGATTTCGTTGGAAAACGTTCAAATTCCTCTTAATAGATCGTTATACGGCCAAGTTAAACCTCTCAATTCACTCAAATTCGAGATTTCAATCAAAATTCAAGTTGATTAAATCGTATTTCTAGTAGAATTATGAAGAAGAAACTTACAACCTACCAGCTCGGTTCACAGTCCTATCTGAGGCTGAGGGAGTTGAACGTCTCATCACCCAATTTACTCGAGTTCGATCAAATTTCGATGGAAAACGCTGAAATTCACTTAATAGATTGGTTTACAGTTACGTTGAACCTCTTATCTTGGACATGCACCTGTGGAGGAGTGTCGCATCTCGACTCCAGGGAACGAACTCACAGCATTTCGAACAAAAGATCCAGCCAAAGCGTGCCAGCTCGAGTTCGAGAGCAATTTTCTTGTCTAAATTGGTGGCGGCGGAATCGCGTTCGCTGTACCTGTACCTGAGTCTCGCCCTCCTAATCACCAGCTTAAGACAAAAGCATGTGATCCGCCTATTTCGATTTAACTGTTCTGGTTCCCCTTGTTTGTCTCATGATCCTCAATTCAGTTTTCACTTTATCATCGACTCAAGTGTTGACTGGTTAATTTTGTTTTACAAACATTTGCTGGAGAGCTGCGAAATAACTAAAGAAGTGTAAAGTACATTGTATGAATTGAACCTTATCAAGTACTTTTCGTTTAAGTTCCAGCTGTAGGCTGTAGTTTTTAAATTTTGGAATAATGGCCAAGTTTGATTAGGTTCATTAAGATTTATCAATGAATGCAAGCAGATTCCTATTCTGAGAGCTCATTCCTTTTAGAACTCTGAGAAAGGCTACGTTGTTGAACGAATCATAACAGATTGAAAAAACTTTTTTCATCAAAAATTGGGAAATGTCAATTCTTTGAAGTCTATTGATGATTGGGTTTTGACTCAGTTTTGACAGAAGTTTGAAATTGGTTAACGTTTGATACAAATTTAAACTCAAACCTGGACTTTTTGTGGTATGCTTTTTTGGCCCTGATGGTACGATCTGTTATTCTGTTATCTGCATAGAAAGGCTTAATGTTAATATTGAGCCCTGTTATCTGTAGATGGACTTATTGCGGTTGTTTTGTCAGTAATTTATACTTTTTTGAACGTTTGACGTAACTTCTATTCGTTGAAGAAGTTTTCTCAAAAGCAGACCACACGGCCAGTTGCACAAGAATCCAATTGAATTTAGCCGCATAAAATGACGTCATATAAAGTAACCAACACAACGAGATCCCTATCGAGCTCCTTAAAATGTCGTTATCTTAGGGTGGTTGAATTCCATTGAATATTAGTGCAACCGGCTGTTAGAGTTGTGCCTTTATGGTTGTAGAAATACAAAATGTATTCGTTGATCTAGAAAAGTCTCATTTATTAATCAACTTCTATCCTCAAGTCTTTTTAAATCGGTTGAGCGCTCGTACTGTATACACCACCACCATAATAGTGCATGCAAATCTAGGCAGCACGATAGTGGATTACTCCACCTGGGTCCAGCTACCCACAATCAGGGGCTCAATCGATCTAGTTTCTGGAAATACGTTGCTGCACGATATTGAGCGTTCTCGTTGGGCGTCGGCCGCAGTGGCTCCGCCCCAAAAATTAGCGCTAATACAATTTACGAAGCGCACGTTTCACCCTGCAAATGAAGCCCCTGTCAAATTTACTGCGCTCCACCCCCTCCCCCCATCCAAATTTCAACTCGATATTTCACTTTCGTCGTTGACATTGATTGTTTTTCAAACATAAAATTAACGTTTACGATTGGAAGCAGCTTTCAACCTTAAATGGGTCGAATTTGTCGATTCTACTATTTCTACGTTGAAAAGGGTTTCGAAAATAAAAAAAGAACCACGTTCTGTAGTAGTATGTCAAGCTATCGTAATGATATGTAATTTTCAAGTGTTTGGGAATTAAATATCCAGTTAAACATTTGAGGATACTCAATGTCAATTATTTGTCTTCTCTCTATATTTTATAATGATGCACTTTCCTTGTGACGTTTCTCACTAAATACTTGACTGTTACGTGTTATTGTTCATTGAATGTCAAGAATCCGAATATCAAAAATGATAATTCCATTCCTAATATTACAATCTAGTCTGAGAATCTAAACTGGAGCAATAAAAAGTTTTGAAGTAATTGGGAATGAAACACAATTTATGTTGAAAAAATATTGAGATTTCTTATTCAACCACTTTCATTACTTTGTGATCGTGAAGGAAGAATAGAAAGTGTATATTTTTCAAGTAAAACGACTATAACATCGAAAATCAGCATTCTATTTGATTGACATTTTGAGCGTCAGGCCTAAAGTATTGCATATTCCTATTACGAAATGATAATTATTATATTTATCGACATTGGACCTATAGCTTGATTCGATCTTGGAAGCTATGATGAAGATCTCGAACTGGGTTTTACAATTTTTAGTTTTCATAAAATGTTGCAGAGGCTCATAGTGAGCTCGAACTCTCGAGATAATACCTTTCATGAATGTGCATGAAACCATTCCAATAATCCTTGAAACCAACTCCGAAAAAAACTAAAATTTATGTTGAATTAATGAACTTTATTGTCTCATTATAGAAGTAGTATCCATTGGAATGGATTATCTATTCAAGTACATTTTGATATTCTTAATGCAATTGAGAAAATTGTGTCCATGGAGAATCGATTTTTGTTTTCAACGAAATTAGAATATGTTTAATATACGTAATTCCAATGCCTCATTGAGAATGAGTTGTCAATAAGATTTTTTCAAAGGTAGAACGTTTCTTATCTCCATTGGTCTTTCTAATTCTCTCATTTCTAAAAAAACAACGCACGCCAAGAACGATTTTCCATAGAAAATCCATTTGTTTACGACGAGAGCTATTATTTCAGTGCAATTCAGAAGATTTATTCATTAAATTCATGCAGATTTCTGTTCTGAGAACTCTATTTTCGTCGATTGAGGGGCCTGGGAAAGGGTTCCGTCGAACGCCCCAGATTTCAGCTGAGATTTGAGGGTAGTGGTCATTTTCAAAATGGCGTCTATTGATTCGAAACCATGGGGAGCGTGAGACTGCCAAGAAGGGCTGCTATTGGTGAGGGGATTCTGGGCCAGCCAATAGCAGCTTCCCTTCTATATCGACCCGCAGCATTGCTAGTGAGCTACTCTTACTCTCGAACGCTTTATCTCTCTCGTACCCTCTCTTTGGACCCTCTCTCATTTCTCTCCCTAAGCTCACGACAGGTTCCATCAACCTCCCTTTACTCATTTCCATAATACAAAACTGATCAGTATAATAATGACGTAGATTCACATTGAAATGACTTATGATACCTGTCGGTTTACCTGATTTCACAAATGAAATATGAAAACAAAGTAGTAAGATAGTAAGTAGTAAGTGATAAAATGTAGTCAGATATTTGAAATTTGAGTTCTTATTTATGCGTATTGTCATATCACATTTCGTAAGAAGCCGGCTAAGGCCAGATAATTGAAAGAATATTGATAAAAGATAAGAAACTGATAAGAGACTCACCTGAAATAATTTATTAACTTTTTTGTTCTGTATTTGATCATAATACAATAAAATCTAATTTCGCTTAGACCCCATTATATACCCTTAATCATAACCCTCAATTATTTTGTTTACTCACCTGTCAATGCCGTCAATATCATGATTGAGAAGGTAACGATAATAATTAGACGGCATCAATATAAACTTTCATGTCTTTCGATGAAATAAATTGAAATTATAAATTTATAACAAAAAAAAAAATCTTTTCTGAGGTGTGCTATCCAATTTTGCGTAGTTTAATTGTTCAAATCTTCATCTCCTTATTTTTTGAATTACCATTTTCGGTAATTAGATTTGGTAATTGTCAACCCTGCCTTCCCCTTCCAGAGTAGATTTTTTCTCCTGAAAATCTACCCTTGAAAAAAGTCACTTCTTCCCTGATGGTCTTGAAAGAATCATCGTTCTTATCCTCTTATAATAAATTATTGTGATAGCCCTATTAGTATATCCCTTTGAGTAGTTGTGAAGGTGATATTGTGGTAGTTATCCATAATAAATGAAAAGACAAGATGTTGTCAAACCACTGATTTATTATAAAATCGAGATACCGGTTTCGGTTGTTACACCATTATCAATCTCTGGTAAACTGAAAATTTAACGTACAGAGCAGCAGTATTTATACTAACAGTAAAGCACCGCTATTGGTAGACGCTCTAGCCAATGACCGTGAACGGCTGTCATTGGCCTAGACAAGCTCCTCCCCGATTAGCGGTTCATTCAAGCATTACAAAATGGCGATTCAAAAAGAAAACACAATTGAAGAACAATAAACTAAGAAATAAATGAAACAGTATTACGGAAGGATAAGAAAAACAAAGGATCATCCTGATCAGAAGGCCCGATTCTGGTGGAACCAAAAAGGTGGAAATTCGAGTAGAGTGTAGGAAAAGCGTTGGATTTCTATGAATAGTGTCATTCCTATTTTCTTATTTGAAAATCCTATGCTCTACCGACTGGGGGGAGCTATCCGGTATAAATTTCCTTACAGTATCAAGACATGTGAGTTATTACTCAAAATAATTACTAGTAATAAGTAATCACAAAACAAGTAATCATTACGTGAATCATCATGGTATAATTTGAATCATGTCAACATTGTATGATGTTTTTCAAATCAAAAGAATTTTCATCGTGAGTTATTTTATTCATTACATTTCAATGTTTAAAACTTTTCAATCACAAACGTTAATCATATTTGAGCTTTTCATATATTACAGTAAACCTTGTGGAATTTCCTCTTGTGGAATTTATTTCAGGAAATTATACTTTTCATTTATTTGGTCAAAAACCTTATTATAATTATTATTAAATCAATCACATGATCCCGCGCTCTTAATATGTGTATCCCATTATATGCCTGCAACGAAATTAAGTCCTACAATATTAAAGTTTATGAATAAAATGTATAGTCTTTCAAGGGAGGATTAATTTAGGTGATAAGAATTTCTATCTGAAGGTGAAATGTCTTGTAACAATAATTTGTATTAGTATTAATTTTCTATTTTAAAACGATTTTCCATGATTAAGGTGATTCAGTTTCCATAATTACTTTTCAGACTTATAAGGGATTCACTGAAATGTACGCTTTCTCATATTTACAGTAATTATTTATCAGGTTTGATGAGTTAGGTTATATATTAGTCAGGTTTGATAAACTTTTTCTTTCTGGTTATACGTACATTCGAGGAATGAGGATACCGTAGTGACTGTGTGCAGTGGTATGCGTATGGAAGGGCGATTTTCGAAAACTCAACATCGAATGGAATATTTTAACGACTGAAATTCCACAGAGCAAGAGTCCATCCAACAATGGCTATGGAAGGTCAAACAAGAGACCATGCACACACAGCACAGTGCCGTCTCCTAATATCTCATTTCCAAAACTCACGCTCACTGTAATTCACCGAATATTAGCTTTACCCTCCATCATTTGTCTTCCCTCTTTCCCATTCTTTCACCTATGCACACCATCCTCTCTTCTCTCTCACCGAAACTTTTCCTTCTCCTTATTTCCTTCCTCCAACCACACTTCCTGTTTTCTCTCTCTCGTTTTCTTTTCTGCTTCATCATCATCTTATTCTTCTTCTTCATCTTCCTCTTTCTTCTTCTTCTTCTTCTTCTTCTTCTTCTTCTTCTTCTTTTCTTCTTTTTCTTCTTCTTCTTCTTCTTCTTCTTCTTCTTCTTCTTCTTCTTCTTCTTCTTCTTCTTCTTCTTCTTCTTCTTCTTCTTCTTCTTCTTCTTCTTCTTATTCTAATTCTTCAATTTTGAACTCTCTCTCTCTCTTTCTTATGTCTTTCTCAATCTTTTCTTTCGTTGATCAGAAACGTTATCGCAAGATGCGCCTTCAATGATTATATTGAACTTCTCCAAAAAGTCAATTGAAATCTCTTGGAAGGCATACAGTCTCTACTTTCTTTCCTTTCTTATCCTCCCCCCTCTCATCCTGTCAAAAAATGTCTAACAGTCCTCTTTATCTTTCTCTCGATTTATTTCTTATTCTCTCTCACATCAACTTCCATAAATTTCTCTCGCAGAAATCACTTTTCAACTTCTTTCTCATAATTTCTCCAATTTTATCTCTCTTTTGGGGAAATCACGATATTATAATATATATTACATATCTCAACACAACTTATTTCTCCTCAACTATAACAATCTTTCCCTTATCATTAAGCTCAATGTATTTGAAGGGAAAGCCTCCAAGATAAATGTATTCTTTATTTATTAGAACTGAAGTAATCAGAGAAGAGTAATTTCAGAAAGATTTATACTGTATGTAATTATAATAAATAAAAGCTTATGAATCAAATACAGGAGCCCAAGTAAGCTGAAATAAAAGACATATGCATGATTCTAACGAGCAATGAAAATTTTTCGAATTACGTGAAATCAGGAACTTGGATTGAATAGAATGTCTAATAAAAATTTATCGCATCATCAATTGAACCAACTTAGACCTAGTTGCTTGAATTGGGTAGAATATGCGTGAAATCATTTATCGAATAACTACTTAAATGATATATACGAATAGAATGTGAACTCAACTGATATTACAAAGTATAATTGACACAAGGCATTGCAGACCGTGATCGGGATGGGGGCAGCTGATTGGCTAAAGGTGTGTTTGCCTGTTAAAATGTGAAGGCTTCGATCGTTAGAGCTGTGCATGGTTTGCAGTCAAGTCCTGGCCAAAAAATGAGGACACGCTTCCAATTGGTGTGGTCACACTATACCTGTATCAGGATGACGTCATGTCGCATTGCATGTTGGGCTGGCATCGGTTGCTAGGCAACTGTAGAACAAACAAGACAGCACGTGCAGGTGGAGACCCTTAACTTTCAGTTTGTGCTGTACACCAAGCCGTCGACGGACGTATCCAGAAGGTCAGAGCTGAATTTCGCTTTTTAAAATATTATTTCTGTGTGTGTTATGAGGGCGTAGCATGACTATACGGGCTCACCATTCCCTCCGGATAGAAAAACTACCCGTTTGATAACCACTAGACGGCTCCTGATAGACCTAATCATCTACAGATAGGAGACCAGACATCTGTCTGTTTAACGGCTATTTTCTACTTGCAAACATTTTCCAAACTAGAATTTTTGTGCTAATTTTAAAACCGGGATGAATGTGATATGATACTTGTAATATTCCGCCGTCCTCAGCCCTCATATTCACCTTGCTAACATTCTGCTACTCGCACACTTTCTTACTAGAACTCTAGTATTATAGAATACTAGATAGTGTTATAGAATATTAGATATTATAGAATACTAGATAGTGAATACTATAATAGTGTTATCGAATTTCACAAGCACTACGATAATTTTGATTATCGTAGTGCTCACGATTCGTAGTACTCCTCACGATTTTCAGATTGGAGACATCTGTCTATTGAACGAAATTTTCAACTTGGAAATATTATGCTCTTTGAATACTCACATGAACCTATGTGGCTGAATACCCTTAGAACTAGCAACCATGTTCAATTCGATTCCCGTTGACCAAAGTTTCAACGAGACATTTCTCTTATTAATTTGTTACTTCCTCCTTTCGCAGACTAGTTAGCTAGAGTTGATGGTGGAAACTGATGAAAATAGAGTTTCATTTGATAGTATTGTGGACATTGTATCATTAACTCCCATGAACTCAGTTGATTCATACTTTTTTGTTGGATTATTCTCTTTACTCTTCTGGCTTTTTCACACGGGCCACCATTTTGCTTTTCCAAACTCGTTTAATTGAGATTTTGTGCTCAAATTTTAAGTAATAGTAATATAATTTAGATTCAATTCAGTTTCATAATATTATTGATCCTGAATGCTGAATTCAGACTCCTTTATTGTCCTGACTGACCTGCGTTTGCAGATTCTACAACTAAGATCAATTTATGTCGTAAAATATAAAAAATCGATGAAAACATTTGTTTGATTCGATTTGATACTCCTGATTACTTGTCTCATATTCAAATCATGCATTCTATTCAACATGCCCAGAAGTCATACTTCTTTATTAGCTACATATACTGGAAACTGGGAACTGACGAGTTACTGGATCTCCGAGATGGAAAGTTAATCTTCGTTTACTCATAAAGAATTAAAATTGCTGATGATTAGGGATAGGCGTTGTACAACTGGTTCATAGTGTAGTACAGAATTGTGTGTATTTAGATGTAAACTTATTGCGGTTTTTTGATGAAACCACATAAACCAAATGAATTAAATTTATTTATCAATTCAATCCAATTTATTTATTTTTCCAAATTAAATTGATCGTAAAGTCTAGCAATAGCGAGTAAAATCTTTTCTCTCCAGTTATGTAATACGTTTCCGTGATAACAACAGTATTTACGGGGTAGTTACTTTTGCAATGGGATTTTTTTCTAGGAAAACTCAAGTAGTAATTTAGCGTAGAACAATAATATTCTGTAATAAGATTTAAAGCAAGAGCACCTGGACGAACAGCTGTTGTCATCTGCCGTGTCGTAGTAATCTCAACAAAATCGCAAGTTTGAGTTCTGATTGCTTTTTTACTAAACGATCAAGTAAAGATCGTGACGTGACTCAGAGACATCACTCAGCAAACTAGAACAATGTGAATTTGTTCCTCATAGAGATCACAAGCGAAGCATTTAGGCAAAATAATAATTTCTATGTCTATGTATGACTCGAAGAAGAGAAGCACTTGGAAATTTTTAATTATTGTTATAAGTTGTTTCAATTGTAAGTTGACTAGAACTAGTGAATTGATACAGTATTTAAAATTAAAGTCCAGAATTAATTTAATCGCTCAGATTAGACAAGAGACGTGCCTTTATTACTCCCGTTGTTTCGGTGAGTGCTCAATGCTTTCTCCGCTTCATTTAATCTAGCATCAGAATGGCTTCCCGGTGGTTTGGAACCCACCTTCAGCTGTAGGTTCATGAATCTCCTCTCATCATGATTCCCATTACCTATGCACAAGCCAAGAGCTTATGTGGGCATCACCCTCAGCAAGAAATACAGTATGGTATCCATGAAGACCCATACCAAAATGATAATCGAATAATTGAATCAATGTTCAAAGTAATCAATGATAATATCAATTCCAATTAGTGTTGTCATGATCGCGATTAAGGCGCGGTTTCACAATACCAGTAGACGTGTAGGTTACTGGCAGCAGTTTGGTCATATGATCTTCCACTCTATGATCTTTACTCTATAAACAAATACACACCAGTCAGTGTGCATTGCCCTATTTGTTTATATAGAGTGGAAGATCATATGACCAAACTGCTGCCAGTAACCTACACGTCTAGAAACGAAACGAAAGACCAATCACAAACAAGGCGAGGAATAGGGCCACGCCCACTGCTGATACACGTTTCTGATTAGTCAACTATCTAAATTCTATAATGTCAGAATTCTTTCAGCTGTGTGATTGGATGAGGTGCTCATAATCAAGCGATAATTGGAGTTGCCAGTTTCTTTTTCTACTTGTGAGGTAGTTGATTGTTTCAACTTTCAATACACTTGTAAGGCTAGAAGTTGAAGTTTGACAAATGCTTAGCTTGTTGTAAAGTATAAGAATCTGGTAATATTCACAATCACTGAATATTTTCCTCATCATTAGGACTGGTATTCATGACTATTGTGTGTCATTTAACGGTCAGTCATAGTGAACCAAAAGCTTTTAACGTATTCCCTAACTAAATTAAAATCAATAAATGCTCACTTGCAGTTTACGACAGAAAGAGGTTGAATAATTTATTTGAAATCAATTAAGAACGTTTTGTTATGTCTCTTGAAAATCCAAATCATTCTTAACCTACCTCTAGCTCTTTATTAATAAATAAGATTATGAAGGTATAATTAAGGCTGAATAGGAGGGGTTGATTCGTAGGCGGGATAATCGAAAGAAAAGGGCGCACTTGGTTCATTCAGCTTGTTCTCCCTGCTATTTTGTGGAATGAGATTATACACTTGAATTAATATGAAACTGGTATCAACTCATATATTTGAACGCTTGGAAGTTAAGAAGAATACCTTTTCTTTTTTTTACAGTATAGTAAATGTATGCAAACGAAAAAGACATGAGTGAATACTATGAATTCGGATAATTTTGTTGATGGATTGTCAAAATTAGAAAAGATGTGGCTAAAATTATTTACAGTACCTAGTGGTAATTATATGGCGCCACCACTCAATGACCTCGGTATAAATGAATGAAGTCCTTGAACTCTTTATCTTCACTGTGACTGAGATTGAAATGAAGAATCAAATGAAACATGCAATAATAGTTTCATGTGTAAACTTAATTAAAAATATTAATGAATTAATCGTATGAATTAAGGAATTCAATTGTAAAAAAATGAACAGTTTAAATTTTTTCAATTCAATTCTATTCGATACTAACATGAAATAAATTATATAATTAGTGCTATATAGTATATGATGTTATGAATGATATGTCCAATAATGATATATGAGGCACGAGCATTGTTAATATTTATAATTTTTGGAGGCTGATGAGATGAAAAAATAGCTTCAACTGTGATAGGCCTAATAACTATTCATTTATTAGTTGAAATAATCAAATAATGAAGTTTGGACTTCAAAGTGATCTAATTATTCCAACCCAAACAAACCATGAAATTTAATGAAGAGAATGCAAAGTAGAATGAACATCATCAAAAATAGGCCACTCTAAATCTTGAATATATTCAATATTCTAAGTCTTCAATTTCCAAGATATCACTGAGATACACAATCATAAAGTTCGGCTCTTATGATTTACATCTCTTTGTTGGTTTCTTCAGCCCTTCGATTATTTGAACTGAAAAGTTGTTCTCTATTATTTCAATATCCAATGAATTTCACTGAATTTGTCAGACTCACTGAAATATATCTCTTTTTCAGGGGTCGGAAGACTAAAACAAGAACTATTCAACTAGGAAATATGTGCTGAATCTGTGAGTAAATTTTCTTAACATAATTCTATATACGATTCTACTTTATTAATGTTTTTGTTTTTATTTCTCTTCATTGGTGGTCAATTATTATAGGCTACACAGTTTCTAACACTCCGAGTTAGATCACATGATAGTGTAACCAAAGACAATTGTACAAGTGTATTAATAGTATACTATAATATGTACAATGCTTTAATATCCATTTTCTCCAGTGTAACATACATGACATACCTATTAAACTAGATCAATGTCGAGAAGGGATCGTAGTTAAGTGCATCCTCATCCTATTTTCATAACCATTATCGTGACAGTTCACAACCATGGAATCGATTGTAACTAGTTAATTGTAGATGTATAATTGAATATTCGTATTTGAATTGAATTGAATATTCATTTAATAAACATATAGCGGCACATGATTAATGTGACGAGATGATGATCGACAATTTTTATTAATATGTCATAATTTAAGTGTTGTCTGATAGATTAATTCCGATTGATTTTTTTTTTAATTTTCTAATTAAATTTCTGATTAGTGTGATAAAGATGGTCAATCTAGAAGTTTATCTTGTGAGCGACCATGATTCTCCTGTTGTCAGAATCTCAACTGTTATTGATTTAATGTAAATCCCCCGGTTACGTTGTTATGTGGAGAAGAAATAAAAAATATTGTAATCAAGTAAAGTAATACATCAAGTTACGTTGGGTTGGCAGAAAACCAAAACCTTACCACACAGAGGAGTAATTTTTTATAGAAAATTAATATACATTTACAATCCCTATGAAATAAAATTTGAAGAAGGCCTTTTGCATGAGCAGAGAATATACTTTATGGATTTGGAATCGTAAAAATACTTCAATTCAATTACACGCCAGTTACGCCTCATAAACCACAGTCTTCGCTGGGAGATTAATATAGTGTAGTTGTATTTTCGCACTGTATTGTGAAAGGGATTAATGAAGAGTTGATTTTGAATCTAGTTTTAAACCTTTTTCAAATCCACTCTATAGCTGACCCCCGTCATTTCGTGGTCGTACCCCCTTTAACCACCCCCTCCCTGCTCCATCCAAGCGATATAATTCCAGTTAGATTTTAACCCTCCCCAACCCTTTGTCAAAGCTCCTGCGCATGTCTGCACAGTTTTTTGGAGAGTGCGCAAAAGTCTCTCGATGCCTAGAAGCGCTGGTTCTAAACCCATTGAGCTAGTACCTGAGAAAGAGTTAGCCAATGCGCCTTCCCCTATTCTCCTCTGCTGGACTGACTAGCTGCAATTTTTGCCTCCAGTAGTGACTCGATCGATGGAAATAGGGATGTGGAGTGAGGTAGGTGCCATTTTCTTTTCTTGTCAGTCATTCTAGTATGCATGACTGTCAGCTCTACGTAAACATACATTTTCTAACGTTTTTGTTTGGAAATAAACAGTTCGGCAGTGTAAACTTCTTTAAACGCTATAATATCTTTTATACTCTCTGTTCAGCTACTCCTATTCTGAAGTTTGCAATATAAAGTAAACTTCTTGGAACTCTATAATTCCGCTCACACTCAGCTCAGCTATTTTCAAGATAACATAATTATATAATTCTCAATCATCAACTTGATGGCTGAATTCCTATAAGTTTTCATTTACCTTATGTTACCTGTTTTCAAGTTGATATCGGATGATAACATCAAGTTTTATTGTTCGATTTTCGTCTGTCATGACCGATTATATTTACAAAAATTATTTGTTCAATAGTCTCCACCATAGTTTTTCTTTTCGTTTTACCTTTGTTTCTTTTTCGAAATAGAAAATATATTTTGTTTTCATTTCTGAGAACTGTGTTAAAGATTTTTGATTTATCCAGCTTGGTGCTGAGCTGACTTCTCAATGTTGCTAAATATGGTACCTATTTCATAACATTTCCTTTTCGTATTTCTCCTTCCATTTTCTCCTCACTCTCCTTTTTCCTTCTTCACCATCTTCCTCTTTCCAACTCCACCTCTTTCTACTCCTCTTTCTCCTCTCCTCCTCCTCCTCCTCCTCCTCCTCCTCCTCCTCCTCCTCCTCCTCCTCCTCCTCCTCCTCTCCTCTCCTCCTCCTCCTCCTCAACCACTACTGGATGCATTCAAGCATCCTCTGTTTGTATTTTTCAAATTATCAAAATTAACATTTATGTGAGAATGGACCCTAGCTGTGTGTAAACTATAATTTGGAAATTTCAAATATTAGGAGCATAAAAAAGAGTAGTCCAAATAATCTTGTTAGAAATACATCAATATTTAACCCAATTTACTCTAATTCATTCTGGATAATACAAAAATTAATACATACTCAGTATCAATCCACTACACTAATGCCCGGTTTTTCAGTCGCTCAATAGGCAGTTTATGGATCCAATAGCACTATTGAATCAATAACCATGTGTTTTCAAATGCAAAAAAGTTATTGATTCAATAAGTTTATTGAACGACTGAAAACCCGGGCATAACGATCACATACATCTATAGGTTCTACGGTTGATTCAGCCCTTAAACATCAATCCATGCTAATATTTTTCTTAAGTGGCTACTAATCAATTCACTCCAGATAACTGTCATAAACGACTAAACAAATAATAAAAGTGATGTACAAGGCTATAAAGAAATTTATTGCAGTATATTCAATGCCCCGTTAGAAACTACTTCTGCCACGCCACGGTGGTCAGAGATCTCGTTTAGAATGTCTACTTGAGTCCACGTCCATCATGGATAGATCTTGCATGGTTGAAAGCTTCATATTACTGTTATATATTAATCTCCAAAACTTTAATGAGTAACTTAAAAGATCAATCCCCTAAACGTCACTTATAATCTTCAAGACGTGGCTTTGATTTCATGATAAGGAGAATTCTGTGTTAGTGTTATGATGGAGTTGAATAACTCTGAAAAACTTGAACAGGTACCGAATTAAAATTCACGATTCGAAAAAAAATTGTATCATCTTTAATTCAAAGTTTGTGTTCTGAAGCTGAGTAGATTCTAGTTGAAATTTATGTTGGATTTTAGGTTGAACCATTGATCAGAATAATATTGTAATGTTTCATGTTACAATGTAGTGACGAAGCGTGGTATACTTATTTGGTCATCGCTGGGCATATTTCCTATAGGAAATATACCCTATACCACTTAGGAAATAAGTATACCACATTTCACCACGGTTATATTGTGATTTATTTCCGATACGACTATAATTCAATTTAGTCGTAGAATAACAAGAAATTATTATTTATTCCGTATGGGTTGAGAGATAATAGGATTGTATTTATTAGTCTCTTTCAAAATCAGGTTACAGATAAATAATTATGATGAATCTACATAATTATTTCAATATTTTTTTGGTTTATAAGGAGTAGCATTTTTAGAATTGATTAATTATGTCTCTGAATAGACATAATGTGGTTCTAATATGGTTCTACGGCTAAAGCATGATAATTACTGAGAAAAAACAAATTTCACATTGAATCGAATTCAGTGTATGAAGGAGAAAGAATGACTCGCAAAGAAAAGTTTTTGGAATTAAATTCAATCATTATCACTTGGTGTGGATCCATCTTTTCTCACTTGTTCAAAATTAACTTAAAAGATTAATTACTTTATAAGTGAAATTTACTCACAGATTAGTGTTGATAGCTATTTCGGACTGCTATTGTCCATCTTCAGAGCACGATGTTACACAGTGAATTTCACTTATAAAGTAATTAATCTTTTAAGTCAATCATTATCATTAGCCACCTACAAAATCAACGGAATATTTCTTGAAATAATTAATAGGGTTTTATGCTCATTTTACCCCATTTCGAAACACGAATTCCTTGAAATATCATATTATCCCTTAATTATTAGGCATATGTTTTTATAACAATGGTTGAAAGGAGTTTCTTATGAAGTTCAATAGAAGTTTAATAGAAGATAAAAGGACAATGAGCAGCATTGAGGAAAGTTGAGATTTTCGAATATTAGATGAATTGGTTATTTATGAGACGAATGTTTTGCTATATCCTGATTGCGGAAACCATTTCTAGCCCGCAATTAATATTTTGTAGACTCCAAATGTTTTCTAAATTTAAGCAGTTTAATTAAATATTGTTTCAGTTGTAAGAAACGTCCATGACTAATGAATGTGAGAATCATATGCATGGTTTGCTTTGCTGTCAATGAATTGAATAAGACTGTTGTTGATGTCCATGAAATAATATATATTTTCTCAATCCTTGATACCAGAGTTAAATCAGAATTGATATAATTTCAAATCAACCTACAACGAATTTTAAGGGCTTTTCAAGAATTTTAGAACATTTATCAGATTAACTCAATGATAGCTTTCAGCTTCCACTATAGTGCGATTCACGTCAAGAAGTCAGCATTGCTTAGATAGGAGTTTGCTATCCTTGTTCAGCACAAGGCAGTTGCTGATGTGCCTATTCGCACTGTGCACAGTTGCCGCACTGTGCATTGTTGTCGCACACAGTCCCAACAAACACGTTTGGTGCAGTTTTCTCTTTCTCTCTCAATGAAACTTGGCATCAATGCTCCTCATATAAACAATGCTGACTTCTTGACGTGAATCGGACTATAGGCTCATTTCTAGCTTTCATTTTTCAATACATAGGTATTGGAAGTGGAATATTTCCTCTCGAAAATACCAAATCTTTGAGTTTTCAAATTATTATAAGTTTGATATTTATCAAATTCGTCTTATCCGACATTCTTCGAAACCGTCACATTTCAAAATGCAATAAAATTTACTTTATGTGTAGATTAAATCGAATTTCCTACCTCACACCAGTGATTTTATTCTCTTCTCATAGTTGACATATCTATGAATTTCAAAGGAACTCATTGAATTCATTCGATTGAAATGTTGATTTTTTCCTAATAGTCAACGATTAAAAACATTCAAAGGACCTTTTTGATGGAAACTGAACCTTTCCATTGAAATTTTGAACGTTCAATAAACAATTGCTAGCCTATGTTTCAAGATTATTTACTGAATTTCAAGGTGAACTCTAGGATTCTCTTCGGTTATGATGGCAGGTTTCTATTCAAAGGGGACAATATTTGTCTCATTCGATGTAAATAGTGATGAAAAATGAAAGTATTTTCAGTTTTCGGGAGTTCTATAATTTTTCAAGATGCTTTAAAAGAGTTTCAACAGATTTTCAAGATGCTCACAGATTGTTATATGGTTCCGACGAATAGATGAGAACTGTTGAAATATGTTTTCAGGTTGAGTTTTTATGCTTCAGCTCTCCTTCATGCCTCACGTATGCCACAAGTCTGTAATTGACGGCCATTTCTGAATTTTTAGATGGTTAGTGTGATACCTGTATGACTAGTGGTTAAAAATTTGTGAGCCTAATACTAATGTAGACCATCCCTATGCCACTAATTTGATAAGGAAATTAGATATACAATAGTTACTGTTGGAAGTTGGAAGCATCACTAATTACAAACTCAGTATGAATGAGAATATGAAAATAATGATAACAATGCACTATGCTCATAATGGCTACAGTCGTACAGTCCAAAATCTACGTAATATGGCAGGCATATGAACAATGAGAATAGGATATACGGTGGAAATAATAAATTAATTGATATTGTTATTCATTTTAATAAATCAACCAAAAAACTAATATTATCTATTCAGGAACCTGAAACATTTAAATCTGTGTTACAGCTTGGCGATATATTATTGAATATATTTGATAATTTATTATGAGCGAAATAAGTTCAATAACATCTTAAACTTGAATTGGATTGTATGGAATGATGTAGGCCTATAACGACATGTATAGAACGTAAAAGTAGTATTGAATAAAAATACTTGAAGTTGTCATAATAATATTTGCTGAACATTTGATCACAAACAATCAAATTACAGTTTAAATGACCAGATTCATTTCAAACAGTACAACATTACAAATCTAGTTTTATCATAGGTCTAAGATTATTTTTTAATGAATTTTCTTGCTCTTTTTTATTCCACAATGTTCTCTTCAAGCATTCTTATTTATTTCAATTATTTGTTGTGAATATCTATTGCCTTTCTTTGCATTGTGACTTGTTTGAACCGCCATTGCTATGACGTTTGTAGAAACCGCCCATTGTGGGAGGAGCTTATATCTATGCCAATAGCAGGCGTTCACCTTGATAGGCCGTTCAACTCCCAATCACAGTGCTCGGTCACGAGTATAAATTCTGCTGAACTGTATTTTAGTTTTAGGATTACCAGATATTGATAATGGTGTAACAACCGAAACCGGTGTCTCGTTGTTTTATTAAATATGTGGTTTTGTCAACTTGAAGTCTTTTTATCCAGTATGGATAACTACCACAATGTCACCTTCACTACTACACAGAAAGTAAAAGTAGTATTCTTAAGTTTCTTCGAATGTGATGCCCACATGAACTCTGAAAATTCTAGTGTAAAAGCAGAACTGTCAACGCTGAGTAGCTTGCTTTAATAACCGTGATCATTATTTTAAAATTGGTTATTCTAGGTAAAGCTTTAGCTATTTTTTGCTAAATAAGTTTGCGTAATTAACATTCTTTACAATTATGTTTTGCAAATTTACTAATCTTTATATATTTGTAGTTACATTTATATAGCTAGGGAGTAGGCCTGTTTTCAAACGGAATGTTGAAAGCATTGTAGTAGCCGCCATCGAAGTTCTGTGCTATCTTGGAAAAAGCTGTTCTTTTTGCACGATAAATATACAATAAATGCGCGTGCTTCAGGTTTCCATTCAGACTGTCATACATAATCACTTAAGTACAAGTTATCATCAACTTATAAGTGATTTTCTTTCATCATCAAAGAAACATTTTTCAAATATTCAATATTCCCCAACCAACAATATTCCAATGAATAGATCACATTGTAGTCTCGAATTAAAACCGACTAGAACTAAATAAAATAAAAATTAGAAAGCATTTCCACAAGCAATGAAGTAATGGTAAAAAAGGTGAATGAGTTTTGATATTGGGGTTACTTTTGTTAGTTTTATCGATGTTTTCCACTGACTCGGTCGGTCACGCTCTGGATGATATTCGTCGCTTTCCACTGCGCATACGCGATTTAAGTTTCCGTTCACGTTCGTATTCTCAGGCTGAACTTCTGACTCAAATTTCTCATCTTAACAACTTCGTACACTGATTTTCCACTGTCGTCACAGCCTTGATCTTGATTTTACGGTTCACTTTTTGCCTTAGCATCCACCATTTGTTGTTCTGACTCCTGTAGCTCCTGTATTCCTCTTTCGACTTCTTTTATTCGCTGTTCAAATTGTCCAAAAAATGTCCACCATTTTGCTTCTCCTTTCACTCATTCACCCTCCAGCTTTGGATATTCGAAGATTTCTGCTAGTTTATCAAACCTCTTGCAATATGGTAATATGATATTCAACAAAAATTGCCCCTCAATTGAAGCATCGATCAAAACAAAAGAAGTTTGTTTTGATTTTTTGTGAAGTTCAGAAACATCAAGTAGATATGAAGAATGACACCCATCAGAAAGATGTCACTAGGAATCCTTTGTAGCCTGAGCTCATTTGTAAGAAGATGAAGATTGAAAATGCTGACTGACTAAAAAAAGAAGAAATCTTATCACACAATATTTCCTTAAGCGTTATATCACTCAATATTCCGATAAATAATTTCAATTCTGTAGAAACTACAATTTCTAACAACTGACTTATCTATTATGTCGTAGGTCCTCTCCACCTTCATCTTCTTTTCACAGTCCCTAATGTGAAATTGAAACTTCAAAGTGAAAACATTAGTCAGAATGCTATGTGACAAATATTGATATGTAATTAATTCAAGACGTCATACAGAGGTGTTTCCTCCCTCCCAAAGCAAGAGTTTCGTGATTATTGGCTAAATAAATTTCATTATTTCTACTCGTTTTGTCTACAAACGAGGTGAATGAATAAATTACTTTATTTTTCACTTTGTGCAATACAAGTATTGTGGGTGGAGTTGAGGCATAAAATACCCCTTTTCCACTTAGTCCACTTTAAAAGTGACATTTTTTCTAAAAAAAAAAGTCAACAGTCATTAATGAATATTCCACAAAATTTAAGCTATTTTTTATCATATTAAAATTATTGAATGAGACTGTAGAGTATTCAACTGAAACTATACAAGCATATTTTATTTTACACACATTTAAAAAAAACATGCTTAAAGTCAGCATTCGCTACTGGTTGTATGCTAAAATTTGCACGTGTAATAGCCATACGGGTACAGTGTATGGGCCAAGTTTCATTCAATACTGATAGAAGGAAATCAAACTATTGAACCAGTGTTGGAGAACTAGGACAGTTAAATACCAGTTCGAACACAAAGAACATGATGTAGAACTGAAACCGGCTTAGCACATCTTTGCCACTGCTCTCGACAAATCACCTGCTCAACTGCTCAATGCTCATGCTAGTACTTGGATAGTAGTCGTAAGTTTACCTTAAAACGACTCTACAATACTTTGTTGTCCATTCCAATACATTCTTCAGCAGTCTCGGCAATACAACAGCAGTAATACACTCTTTTATTGACTAATTTATTCACAACATTCGTGAAGCAACCACATCAAATTTGGAATGAAAACTAGGATTGATAAACTAATTTGATACTCCAATATAAAAAATAAGTTGGAGAAGAACGAGTCAAGAAGAGCAACATGGAAAAGAAAAAGAAGACGAACAAGATAGAATAGAATGCAGTGGCGAAGCGTGGTATGCTTATTTGGTCATCGCCGGGTATATATTTCCTATAGGAAATATACCCGGCGATGACCAAATAAGCATACCACGCTTCGCCACGGATAGAATGACTGGGAGGTCGAAGTTAGGGCGCACACTTAACCCTCCAATACAATACTAAGTATGAATACAACAAATAATACTGAATAAAAAGATAACAAAATTAAGCAACTGTTCAAGTGAAACAAAAAAAAAAATTAAAAGTGACATAGTTAATTTTTGACATTTTGACATAGTATAAGTCTTTTATTTGTAAAATTCATAGAATAATTCATTATATTTTAATTATCGTAATCTATAAAGTAAACTACTGTAATCTAATCTAATACGTTTAGCACTCCCAGATTCTTTTTCACCCTATCATTTCTCAAGCCATGTATACATAATCCAATAGAATTACCTCTAATTGAACAGCTGACTGGTATCGTGATCACACTGTTTTAGCACAGAAAAACATGATGCGCATGTTTAGTGTGTGGTTAGCTTACACGTAAGCTGTTCAATACTATTTCATCCAAACAGTAGCATGATATGGTTCTGAATTCCCTGAGGGCGCGATCACACGCATGCATCATGGAAATTATATTCCCATTAATTGTATTGCAAATGAAATCTACACAATTCATCTCCCATCATCACCCTTCCCATTACCCACGCACAAGCCTAGAGCTTATGTGGGCATCATCCCCAGCAAAAACAAAATGCATGCAAAAATGCATCGAGTGGTCGCGCCTTAAAGATAAGGCGGGTTTTTGAAAAGTCCCAAAACTGAGATCACAGAGTTACGATGCCGCATTGAATTACGCCACTGTTTCTAGTTTTGAAAATGAACCCGAAATAGGGGCCTTGAACCTCAAAAACAGAAAGGTGAGGAGACAGGAGGCTCTTTCTCTACGTGATAGAATGCCACTTTTTTCGGTGAGCGGCGCGGTATTTCTCACGCGGAGAGTCATTCTCGGTTTCGAAGCACTCACTGCTACCGTGGCTCTCGGTCCATACAGAAATTTCAACAGATCGAGTACACAGAACCGATAATAATCGGTCTGTACGCTCCACAAATCGCTATAGCTACGGTGCCTCGTCGCGCTTAGTTTATGATCCACAACGGCACAAACATTTTTCCACCGAACACTAGGAGCCCTGTCAAACAGCTACAACCTACCTGTGTTCAAGTTTAGTTGACATTAACATTTTAAATTACACCTGGATACTAGAACTGAAACCAAGAGTTGAGAATATTTACACTTTTTATAATTTTAGTTGTACGAAATCGCCATATTATGCAAGGAGTGACATAAATTACTTTTCGAGAGTAATGAAGTAAAAGAATTTACAAGTAAGAATTTTTGCTATAAAATTGAGCTGATATTCAATTTTGAAAAAAAAACACTATCATAGACATTATAGTAAGTTTTTTTGATATGAAGCTGCATGTTTTCTTTATTCATCTCGAAAAGTAGTTGATATGACTTAGGTCCTTCTAGATGCTGATTCAATTATTATGTTGTGCAGGCCTACTATATTTGAGAACAAGTAAGAACTGAAAACTAATATTCTCATGAGTGTTGTATTTGATAACATCAAGTTAATAAGAACTAAGAAGCTCTCTCAAGTTCGACATGAGATGCAACCAGTTAAAAATGAATCGGTTACGGTACTTTAAACGGCTCATTAATAACTGCTGCAGATCGTAAATATCATAAATATTTTCGAAAATGACGTACATTGTAGAAAAACCCAATCTTGGATACTGATTTGCATTAAGGAATACATTAGAGAATTTATATAAGTTGAAGGACATGAACTTCACATGACCGTGCGATAAAACTATTAAGAAATCTTCGATTGAACCGTTTAGAATCAAGCTTAGATCCCTTAGAAGTCCTAAAGATAAAGAAAAAGCTGAAGTTCTTTCGTTGATGGGAGATAGGAAAATGTATCATTCAGTACCCTTCCCATCACTATTACGAGCTTGATGGCGACTACTAAAGATTCTGAACAAAGAATGAAATTCGACAGTTGAAAAAAACGTCCAAAGAAAGATGGCGCTTGGTTATACCGCAGTGCGTGACTACGGTAATGAAGCATTTAGCCTAAGCTTTTTGGACATGGACCCTCAAAGATAGGATGGATACCACAGAGTTCTGCAGCTTTGCACACTCGAGGCACTCTTTCATTTCAATGTTGTAGAAGAGAAAGAAATCGACATCTGCTCAATGAGTGTACATTGGCTGAAACCAAACAGAAATTATTGTCTTCCGAAGAGTTAACTTCATTGCTTCATGACTCTTGAACACTAGTTTATAGAGTAAAACTATAGAGAAGCTATACTCTCTAGTATACTATAATTACTAATCTGTTCTCTGTGTTAAAACCAAATGAAGATTTGTTCAATGCTTTTAATATCCATTGAGTCAAGATGAAAATTTTAAAAGTTCTAGACAAGAATTACGTATAGATGCTTATTGCTATTGATGATGCTTTTCTTTGAGAGTGAAATTTCGTGATAAACAATTTCGTGAGTTAACATTGTTGCTGATACTGGATCAAGAAATTCGCAACGTCGGGCTTCGAACTTCTGCATTTTTCTTCATTACATTATAATACATTAGAGAGTTTGAGAAACATTTTAATTCTCAGTTCAACTTGCATAGTAGGCTATTAGAGTTGGAACCAAAGGAACATGATTCAATTTAATAAGAATATATTTAAATATACATTAAAATGAGTCTACGAGTACTTGATTTGGATTTGATTCTTGAATTTCTTTATTTTCTACAAACATTTGAACAAAACACTTTTCAAGGCATTGGTCTTGGATTTTAATTCTCAGTTCAATTTTCATAGTAGGTTTTCAACCCGAAGCAAGCTTCATTTTTTGATAATAGATTAATAAGTGCAATAAAATGAATCAAGATCTCAGAATGTGGAAGGCTCTGATTTCTTTACAGCACACGTTAACCATAGCTGCTTCAGAACATGCCAAGTTCATTGCTAGCATAATCATGCACATGTAATACTTATCAGGGGTCACATCATATATACATAGAGTACTCTTATTCCATTCCACTCACTGTAACGCAACGCCGATTCCATACAGAATGCAATTTGAGTTTTCAAGTTTTACGGTACCGAGCACTCATCGACTACCGTTCCTAGACCTTTTTCTGCAATTAATAATTACGGGCTAGAGTCGCAGCTCAGGTGTGATGATCAGGGCGAGGGGAAATCCACGTCTTAATGAATATTTATACAGTTCTTCCTCAAGTATAATCATGTCCTCCCGTTTCCTTTTGAAATTACCCTCGAGATTGTAATCCACAGCAGCTTGGCCAGACTTGCGCATTGAACCTGCGCATAATCATAGCACAGCAAAGCGTAACATAAATGAGAGAGACAGCTATATAGAAAAAATCTTCTACAGAAGTACACGAATGAAAGAGAAATATAAGTACAAAGGAGGAAGATGGAGAAATGAAGGAGGGAAAGAGAAAGAACAGCAATGAAAGTAAAGATGAATGAAAGGGAGGAGAACGATGGAGAAATGAAGGAGGGAAAGAGAAAGAACAGCAATGAAAGTAAAGATGAATGAAAGGGAGGAGAACAAGAGAGAAAAATTAATAATGAGAGAAGATTAAAGGACAGGTGAATTAACGAGAGAGAAATGTAAAATGAGTGACAAATGAGATGGAAAGAAGGTATACGAAAGAGAAAGAAAAATAATAATGAACTCAAAAGAGAAATATAAACGAAAAGTAGAAGAATGAAAGAGGAAGATGTTTATTTAGAGAACAAATTTAATAAGTAGGGTGAATAAGAAGTGAAGTAACAAAAGAGAAAGACAAATAATAGAAGTAAGATGAATGAACAAGAAGAAACATTTAGAGAGAGAACATCTAGAGAGCCTTTCTCGGCTTGGTGAGTTTCGTTTTAATTGTTGGTGTTGTTCTATTTTTTGCACAACACAAGCAATTATATTGCTGAGCATTGACCTCTGTTGTTTGAAATGATTTTGTTGGTGAAAAAATCTAGTTAGGCCTACCTAGAGCAAGAGCCATTCTTAATTTATTCAATTCTATGGATTCAGTTATACAAAGGTAGTTAGAAATCTTGTAATTTCTGAACTTGTCCTATAAAATGAAAACAAATTCACCAGAGACCACTATCGAATGGTTTAAATTATTAATTTAAAATAGGAATGTTTTTTCAAGTGGAGTATATTTTTCAAAATCTGATAGTTGTTTCCAAACATATAAAAATGTATTGACAATTGAGGGCTGAACTGACGACTATTGGTCGGTACTGGCAAGTACATACTTGAGGACTGAAGAGCATTGGGGAAATGTTCTACTTTCTAAGAATCACCCTTCTATTACTTTGCGTTTAATAAGAAAGAGCTATCTTTCTAGAGATTTTGAATTTTTTCTCAATCGAATTATTGAGAAAGAATCTAAATCAAAGAGGCTAATGTTGGCTTCCAAAGAATATACTGAACTTATTACAAGCATATGTTTATTGAAACATAGAGATATCTGAAACCTGTATCTCGATGTATCAATAGAATAAAATAGCATTCGGTTGTTATAACGTTTTCGGCTATGTGTATTGTATGAATATCCAATTGAATTGAACCGCGGTAAAATGATGTCAGATTCGTTCATCGGTTCCGTTAGATAAGAATATTTCAAGTCGGTTACATTCAATTTTGTGCAACTGGCTGCTAATCCTTTTACTTGATATGGATACCTAAATATCACCTCCACTACTGCATAGAAAGTTGAAGAACGAAAGTACTGTACGTACATGGATGTTTAAACACGTGGCATTGGTTTGGTGGGTGGGGGTGATTGACAGTTGAAAATGAAGGGTCACGGAAGAGCAGAGACGTTCCAATCCAGAAGAGATTGGAAAATAAGAAACGTCTCCGTCGCCAAGAGTACGTCCGCAGGAACAGAGCGATTAGAGAGAGGACAGTGGCCCCGGCCCCGGGTGGCTATTACACAGCAGATAGCACTGAAGAGAGCGGAGAAAAAATCTTCCTTCATTGCGGTAAATAGACTTCCTTTACGGAATCGGTCAGAGGATTGAGTTGGCCAATACAAAGGATTTTCACGTTGTAGGTTTGCAGGGGCAAGAATCCCATTGAACGGACAATGTCTTCGCTCGTCTTATGCAATACGCTGGTAAAAAGTCGGACCCACTAATCGTAGACCGCAGATCAAAGTCGAAAAACAGCTCGACAATTTCACGTTTTGGTGGCCTCCCACTCGGCTTGACGATTATCATTATTACGTTCATCACAATAATTACTTTCACTACTATCGTGGATAATGATGCGCTATCCTCTACGCTGGCGTTTGACCGACCATCACCAACACCAAGGTCGCAAGTTGTGACAAGATCCCCTTCACGATACATCATTCGAAAAAAATTGTTGAAATACTATTTTCAACATTCTCAAACGTATCAATGACATTGAATTCTCTCATCAGGAAAAGCATGGACGCAAGTTGATATCATATAAAACAATTTTAAATGTGAGGTGAAATCCCCTTGTAGGGTACAAGATAAAATAAAGGTATAGATGGTTCATTTTGCTCAGGCACATGATCTGACAATGAATTACTTCACTACAGTACAATGTTAAAAATGTATAAGAATTCATTTACTATGATCTATGATGCAATCTTGTATAGTGGATAAATATACACTTTGAATAATGTGAACATATTTTGATGATAATAATTGATCCAGATGTCTTGGCAAAATGTATAACCTATACCTTAATTTCATACTGTACCCTACAATAGAGCTTTCAACGTTTGGAGTGGTCCGTAGCCGAGGGCGATAAGCACCAATCTGATAGTCCAAAGGTTCCTGGTTCGAATACAGTTGAGGAAACAGATTTTGACGAAAACGGCCACTACCGGAGGAGACAAAAAGCCGTCGGTCCCGACTGTTTAAAAAACAGTTGTCATCTCTCATAATCACCCCCCTCATTACCCACGCACAAGCCTAGAGCTCATGAGGGCATCATCCTTAGGAAATAAAAATTACTTCAATGAATTGACAAAAACATACTTTTTAATCATCAATTCGCTAGATTCCTTTTCAGTTTTAATTTCGCTAATAGCGTGTCTCCTCGGCATGCCATAGCTTACACTAAATAAATTATTTTTTAGGAAGCGCATAATTAATTTGTATTCTTTGGTGATTATTTCCACGCCAACAATGAAATCCGGTTTGATTATCTGAAGAAGAAACTGCTCATTTCCATTGAGAATGTTCAATAAGTCTGAAGTCATGCTCTCGTCCCCCTTTGAATTAGTGGTGGCACGCACACCTTTGCCTTTGTTCGTTCCATTCAGTGGGCACAGTTGACTGACTCCTCTTTCTAGCCATCAACTCCAACCAACATCGAAAATTTCCAACTCCTTCACCTGCTAATGTTGCTTTCTTCATTCCGGACCTGATCATTCTCACTTTAATTCAGCCTCCAACCCGCATTGCTATTTGAAATCAGCATTGGAATCATCGATTAGTTGTTTTACAAGTTTATGCAGTCTCAAAACAAAGTTTATAATGATTGAGCTATCCAAGAAATTTTTCATTGAAGTTTACAGTGAAGGAATCTGCATTCGTAGTTTTGCGGTAATATTTTACAAGCTAAAGGCTTTAGACAAGATGAATAAAGTTTGGAGACTGGGATTCAAGCTGTTGAAAGTTCACTTTAAAGTTTTTCAAACTTGAGTATGAGTGAGCTTCAGAGCTTTGGGGGGTTTTAAAAGCTTGACCAGCTATTACACAAGTGAAGATATTCACTATGCTATGGAAAATCTGAGACTATAGGAGAGCTATAACGGAAATGCTATTCCAAAAGATTGACTAGCTCAAACTCCACAACGTGAACAAGCTCAAAAGCTATTGCTCTTTCTATAAGTTTAATATAGCTCTTATTGGATTGTGGATGGTCTGTAGAAACAAGGATAAAATCTACTGAAAGTCCCTATTTCTTTGCTCAGACGTACTTCAAAGCGATTGGTTAGTTGTCAAGTTGTATTGCAAAGAGTAGAAATAAAATTTAGTTATTTATTTATAGTTCACAGCAATTATTCATTGCTATTTTAGTATTGGTTTTTCATATTGTAGTTTCAAACTGCCCTGACAAGTACATACTTTTGAAAGTCTGTATTGTTTAGTTTTAATTGAGAAATTTATAATCTCTGATTTTGATCGTGTAAGCGCGAAAGCATTCGATTTGAAAGCAATCAACCCGATTTGACAAAACTGTTCAGCAATCAAGTTAAGGTTCAGCTACAATCCAATCCATATAATGCACTAATTGCACTTCACAGGCGTTAGACACTCAGGATTTGATGAGCAGTATAGAAGCTATAATTTATTTAAAAGTTCTCATTTGCAGAAAAATCAATCACAGACGTCTCGTTTGATGGATAGGCCTAACGATATAACCGTGAGACTAAACTTTTCCTAGGTCAGGAAGAGAGTTGTCAATGAGATTGAACTGTGAAACAAAAAAACCGACACCATAAAATGGCTTTCATTAAAGTAGAATATTGTTCACATAACCGTTCAACTTGGAAACTGTTATATGCGCATTGATCTGTTAAATTGATTCGTCGAACCATAGACCTGGAAAGAGAGAAAGCGTGTATTTATTTAAACGTTGTCCCACTTTGACGAAAGAAAAAATTGTTGGGAAGCTCAATTCTTCGATTGTGGAAATCTCTTCTAGCGAGGTTCGATGGCAATAAGATTCATGAACAGGAAGCAAGAATGATTTTGACCTTCCACACAGTAGGCTACTGAAAACGCAGAGGCAGCATTGAATATATATCCTATATATGAAGGATATATATTCAATGGAGGCAGCCACAAACCCAGGGTCTTCGATTCCATAATTGCTTGCCACAGGACATAGAAAATATTAAAGCGCCTAAACTTTTTAAGCAGGCCCTGAAAAAATATCTTTTAGATAATCCACTCTATTCACTGGAGGAATTTCCAGTGAAGAGTGTGGTTGACAAATAATTTGACGTACCCCTCATCCCTGGGATGTTAGGTGGTGAATTGAAATGAAATGAAAAAAATCAAAATGAACATTGTCCAACTTGTTCTAGGTAGGATTGATTGCATTGAAATAGTCAGGTATTGGACTGACGAGTAATAAAGTATTGTTGGTATAGTATTTATTTATTTATTTAGGATCTATCCTATTATTTATTTATTAACAGAATCTATCTTAGACGCAGGTGTGTGTGCAGAAACAGAAAACTCCACAAAACGAGAAGAGATTAGGAGATGAATGATTATTATTAAATTAAAATCAACATTGGTACAGTATGGATCATTTATTTTAAATTAAGAGAACTTGATTCTAGGGATAAAACAATGACGCAGTATTAATTGTAATTTCATCTCCAAAAATCCTTCACCTTCTCTGATTGATAAATAAGGAACAGAATCTACTCGACCAGTTGTTAATTCAACTCCATTTTTCTAATGTCTCAAATAACACGAACTCCCGAAACACAAATTTAGGTTTTCTTCTATTGAATTCGGTTTACGGCCAATTTTAGTAAACTACTGAACCTGACACCTGCATTATTCATATCAGTCACCTTATAATCCATGCAATATTTCTAAAAAAAAAATTGAATAATTACTGGACGTGATTACTTTAACCGAGGTTTATTCATATCATACTTTTTCCAGGAGCAGAAATGATAAATCCATGGGAAGCAAATAATGGAAGAAATTGTATTTGGTAAGTAATCTCAATATCATTGGAATAGAAATTATTGAAAGTATTCTAAACATTCTTGAATGATAGACGTATTATAGACATAGGCTATATAGTATCAATATACTTTTAGTGTAACTGAATAATTGATATGTATACAGAATGTTTGAATGGCCTGAACATTTTAAGCTTGAAAACAGAATCAAAATCACATTTGAAATGATTCATTTATTTATTTCACATTTTTAATATATTTGAATTCACTATTTCCATGTACTTTCAGTTGCTTTTTTCAATTTTGATTTTCTAGCATAAGCCAACTCTGACCGACATTCTCTGTTGAAAATGTCCATTGACTCCGTTACAAAAATATTCATTGATTTCATTTCATTGTTTATCGTAAAAAAAAGCAAGCAAGTTTATTTCTTTGGTTGAATGAAGATCTTGTCATTGTAACAATTGGGCATCAGGTTAACAATAATTCGAATTCACCATATGAATGAGTTTTCACAGCAGCAGTTTCCCTGGGGTGAATTTCAGTGTTTAGCAAGGCTTTTTAAAAGTGTAGAAGTCGTTGACGTTTCCAGTATTTTAGACGTTAGTCATGCTTTCCACTCCGTCAACCCGTCTTTTGTAAATGGGAAGTTTCCAGCGGGTGCATAATGCTTCGGGCAAATCATGCGAGAAGCAAGGAAACGTAGACTCCATGAAAAAGAGAGATCTGACATCGAAATGTCGACGAACGCTCTTATCTAGCCCGGCCAGCTCGCGATGAGAATAAATTTTGAGTTCATTGAACGTAACGGGTTGATTGAGGCAACAACAATCGTAATTACCAATCATATTGTTTAGTTCGATAGCCCTCTTTTTATGCTGCTTGTTTTCTATTGAGTTTCTACAGTAAAAAACGCCAGTAGGAGGCAGAATACCAACGGAAGTTATCTAATAGAAATAGATCATGGAATTATTGGTGAAATAATAAATGCTGCTCGAAAATAGCATGTGACATCAGCATCATGTCGAGTCGCAAGATAATAACTCTGCAATCACACAGAAATCTGGTTGTATGTAAGTTGGATAAATGTTCGAGTTTTCAAAATGATAAATCAAACATTTTGAAAACAGTAACAAACTGTTGATGAGGATGCGCAATTTTAACATGGTGTTATAACGTTAAAAACAGTCTTCATTCGATGAGCATTTCGGTAGTCGGAAGTCAGTGGAGGAAATGGAGGGGGTAGTTGATGACAATATGATTTATCATTATTCTGAGAACATAGCTTATTTCTGGATATGTACACAAAAGAGCATAGTGTCACCATGTTTTTCGGTCGTAATGGGGTTGGTTGGGCCTGCATTTCTTATAAACTTACAAGTTCAAACGATTTATCTATGAAAATTTAGGGGAATGTATCATGAAAGATGAAAAAATAAGAAATCATAGTAATCGAATTTTATAAATGCTCACAGCTGATCAATAATAAAATTTGGAAAATTATGTCTGCAGAACTTTAGACTGGTTGACTGTTGTCTGATACAAAATTGTTTGGATTCTGTTATTCAAATGTGCTCATCAATTCATTTTTTTCAATAACGTAGTTGAAATAAAGCATTGAACGTAACACAACACGTATCAAATGAAGTCTCAATAGTAGGCTACTCTATCAAGGTTTGATTCTCATGAGGGGAGCGAACTAGATAATAGATTCGATAGATTCCTTATTCGATAATAGATTCGATAGATTCCGTATTCGATAGCTATAGTCGTCAGTTAATATTCTATAGCTAATAATAAGTTCGATAGCTAGTCTTCATTAAATATAATCTTGAAGCTTGAAAATTCAAGTTAAATTTGCTTGACTTAATCACCTTCACTCTCTTACATCACTTCATCATAACACCCTTGTAAACAATTCGTTTGATTTTCATGGATGGCTGTTGAAGTCATTGTTACACCAGGAATTATTATTGCCACAGGCCATCTGAGAATAATGGTGATCCAAATAATCCAAATAATGGTGAAAAGTATGTCATAATACTATAATCCGTGGCGAAGCGTGGTATACTTAACAGGTCATCGCCGGGTATATTTCCTATAGGACATATCCGGCGATGACCGGTTAAGTATACCACGCTTCGCCACGGACTATAGGCCTAATATAGAGTATACATAATATATATTTCATAATACATTCAATATACGGTAATAACATTCAAGAACTTTACATTTACATGACTGGTGTAAAAGTAGAGTACTGCATATTATTCAGTACTCTTTGAATTCTTTAATCTTTGCATCCTCTACACCAATCGTTGATTTTTATGAACTGTCATAAGGAAGTACGGACCGATACTCAATTTATGAAAATTCGCGTTCAGTGGACAGTGTTCCGCTTTTCATTACGATATTTTCGGCAAAATGTGTTGCGGTGTGGTGGGGGGAATTTAATAATTTCACTTCTTTGTGTCGCCGGGCGGACGGAAGCCTCCTCCTACGCAGCAGTAAGGGGAGGGGGGTTACACGGTTCATCACTTTTACTGGGTCGTTCGAGCAGAACAAGTTAAATGAGAGAGGAAAGACTAAACCGTCGTCTTGGGCTACTCCTCGGCCGTCGTTACGTAGAGAGCGCGTCTTTTTTCAACAATTTTATTTCGTTACGTTTGGTTTCCTCCTGATGCCCGGTGTAGCTCTTTTTTCACGGCGAAGGCAGCAGCGGCAGGTAGAGTTTTTGTGCGGTGCGAGGGTCATGCGCTGTCAAGCACATCCCCGGCAAATCACTCAACCATTCGCCCCCTCCACAAGTCTTGCTCATTGTTACTCGCGTTACAAGTGCATCGCTCTGTCCGTGCAAGTTCAGTCGGTAACTAGCAGCTGTCCTGTGCGGTGTCTCTCTCTTCTGACCGACCGGCTACTGGAAATGGCACTGGAAGAATTCACGGGCGTGTTCCATAGACCCGTGATCCTCTGGTGTCATACCTGGTAGACGGATGTTACACTGCCATCTACTACTCCATCTACTTCTACTACCTACACCAATGCATAAGTTTACTAGTTATTTACTAACTTATTCTATTTTGTGCTCACAAAAAGAGGTTATAATGATCCTGTTCCGGCTCTAGTTGTTGCTGCTGCTGTTGTTGTTGTTTTTGAAGTGAACCAGCTGACTACTTGCTATCGTAGGAGCGCGCCACCTCCCGGTTTTAGCGTGGTAACTTCCCCTCTTCACTTTTCACACACTTACCTTTCTAATTATCATCGTACCCACACATTTTGGTTGTTATAACTCTCATATTATCCAAACCTCAAAAATTTGATCATTCACAATAGAAGTTTTTTTTCACTTACAGATTATACTAGAGTAAAAAACTAGAAGAAAATTGTCAATGTAAATTTGTTAATAAATGAATTTAGTAGAATTTTCAAACTCTGAGTTTATAATAACTGCAAAAATGTTTTCTCTTATTAAGCCCATTATAATAAGAAAATAACTAGGCCTATCTGTATAGAACCCTTTCAACATTCACTAAAATGTTCTTAATGACTACTGTTCATCAGATATTATTCATTACTTACTTTATTTAGCTTACTAAAAGCAAAATAATGCGATAGCTTTTTATGACATTCCATGATATTCCTCATTCCATTTACAAACAAACTCCCTCATATTTTTCTAATTTACTGTGTGATTGTGCGCACTTAATCTTTTTTGATTTGAAATCCCGGTTATTCAATAAATTATTACTCTTCCTATAATTTGAAATAACAATTACATACTATTCCTCTCGTTTGTGGATCCAAGTTCACCTTGTAACAGGCATGATTATTATTAAATGTAGAAGGAACCATGATCAACCATTATTATTAAAAACATTTCTTTGACAAATGTGTAGGCCTATTTGTTCGTCCCCAAATAATGAATTCACAAGCCAATCTTTCTTGCTAGAATAAGTATTTTCTTTTTTATTGCCTATGTCAGGTCAAATATCTCCACACATTTTACGCGATACAAGAATCTGCCCCCATTAAAAGAAACTTCATAGCTGCAATAATATTTATTTCAGTACATTGACACATTTTCTTTCCATTCTGTAACCCATTATTATATAATTCCAAGTATTAGTGTCGATTAAAGCTCCAAATTGATATATATTAAACTAAACTACACAACTTTTTGCTATGCACATAGCAAAAGTTTCACCCACATGGGAACCACGTGACATTCCAATAGTTTTCCT
Source organism: Laodelphax striatellus (assembly GCA_017141395.1). Classification (NCBI taxonomy): domain Eukaryota; kingdom Metazoa; phylum Arthropoda; class Insecta; order Hemiptera; family Delphacidae; genus Laodelphax; species Laodelphax striatellus. The sequence goes on from CM029544.1 coordinate 5,068,375, forward strand.
TATACCTTTGAGCTATTTTTGTCAAGTAGTTCCTATTTATTCATTTGTCAGTTCTCAATCACTAACACTTTTAACACTTTGTTCAATATTAGACTATCATTTGCATGCTTCCAATTTTTATAATTTCGTTTATCTTGAAAAGTCTCGCCTACATATATATTTATATTTTGCGTGGGCTAGACTTATTTTCTAAAGCTTTTTCTATTAGTTTTTAATTGTTATTATATTGAAGATTATTTTAATGATTTGCCATCAACTCTTCTGATTTCTTCTCTTCGTTTGCTATGCAATAAAATTGTGCTTGATTTCGTTATCAAACTGTCATACTATCATATTGAGCTTGTAGTTAATAAAATATTTAAGTTTATTGTGATCTAAGCCTTAGGCTACAAATTGATAATATTTGAGACCAAATAACTTGTATGAAGCTGCATGTTGAATCATTAGGCCTACTTGATAAGAAATTATTTCACTTAATTGTAGTTACAATAATAAATTGCATGTAGCCTTAAGTTAAAGTTCTATTTCAAGTTTAATTTTGAATTATTATAAATTGACGGAACTGTTAGATTTATCAAATTTGCATGCGATTGTCGGGTTTTCCATCACCTTCCTGATGTCAATCAATAATATCGACAGTAGTAATAGCTTCAGTCCATAGCTAGTATTTATCAGTCCGTGGCGAAGCGTGGTATACTTAACCGGTCATCACCGGGTATATGTCCTATAGGAAATATACCCGGCGATGACCGGTTAAGTATACCACGCTTCGCCACGGTTATCAGTCCCCAAATCTTAACAATATTCATACAAAAATATTTGAAATTCAGGGATATAAATATTGGCAACAATTATGTATACTATTATGAGGCCAGTAAAGTAGCCTATAAGGTATATGCTAGAATAAGTCTGCAAAATCTGCAGAAGCGTTTTGATTGTTTCAATGTTATCAGGAGAATTACTAGATATACATGATTAATATTTTAGCTGTAAAGAATAAAAGCTTATCAATATGAATTTTGACCAGAGGCATGTTTCATAAAGTTTGGTAGTCCTTTAATACAGGAAAAGGATTTACATGATACGTATGAATCTTTTACATGGTACGCCATGCTATTCATGTCTAGTGTGTGTCCGCCTTTTGTATAATTATATCACAGGACTTTTAAATTTTCACAAGACGGCCCCAGAACTTAACATATTTTTATAGTTCAAGCTACTGTACTTAACTTCTTCTGCTTGATTTAAGCACTCAAGTAATGTAGAATAATATATAGTATACTGTACACTAATAACCCTTGGAAGATTTTAAATTTTAAACTGAATATGTAAACCCTCGTCTTGATTAGGATGAGGATGGAGAATCAATTTTTATTTCCATATGATATCAGCAAGTGTAGTATTCTGCTACTGTATTCACTAACAATTCAAATCTCAGCACTCCCTTCCACAGTTTTGTATCGACACTAATTTTAGGAGAAATTGGTGAATTTTCTGATCAAGAACTAAAAATAGTTGCCTATTATAGTGAATTTTGAAGCTAAGTAGACTATTGTATTCGTATTGTACTGATTTTTTTTAAACTTATTAAAACATCTGCATCACTTATCTAATTATACATGAATACAAATGCTCTAAAGCTATGCTCTATTTATTTACTTATTATGAGGTTATTGTGAATTATTTGAGAAGAAATCTATAACATAATCATTTTCCAATATTATTCATACAAAATAATCCTGTTATCATCGCCAGGGGTGCCGATCCCCCCAATTTCTATGACGCCAATTTCCCCCAAGCAGCTTAATATTCCCCCCATAAATTTTTTCCATAGTATCTTTGATAAACAAATGAGTTAAACAAAGTGAGCTTAAACAAAGCTTATTGAATAAGCTGAGAATTCTTCAACCAAAAAAAATCAATGAGTACGGTACCAAATAATCCTTCAGTACAACGCAAAAATTGAATTATTCACTAACTGTAAGAATTTCAATGACTTCCAATGTATAACCTTTACTACTGCACAAAATTTTAAAAATCCCACCCATAAATTTCAATGACTACCAAAGTATCACTTTCACTACTACGCAAAAATTGAAAAATCCCCTCCCAAAAAAATCTGTGACACCATTGTCGTCATCCCCCCCCCTCTGTAGGCATCCCTGATCATCGCGCAAAAACTTGTGCTTTTCAGTAATTGTATATTCCACAGTGAATTATATTATTATTCAAATATTTAATTATTCCATATCAAATCAAAGCTCAAGGGTACAGCACATGAAATAGAAATCCGTCTTATTTTTGATAAAAGTCCTTCAAAATGAATTCTACCGGAGATCTATATTAGGCCTAATATATGGAATAAAGCATTTCCTTAAATATCGATAATGAAAACAAAAATATATTAGTATCGAGGAGGTTTACGAAATGTAACCACACTGCATTCACTGATTCACTCACACATGAATCTAGTCTTCCCTGGATCCGTAATGACTGATAATCCACCCACACCTATCAATAAGTTACTAATGAATTTTAGAATAATATACTGTATTGCTAAACTACTTAATATTTCTATAATTTCAACACAACTTCCAATACTAATAAGGTTTGTAATATATGAGACAATAAGAAAATTTCTCCTATTATGATCTTAGGTACAGTAAATCTATATTATTCAATAATTCTCAAATTTTAAAACATCAGTTATTATTAGCCTACTAATAAGATCTAGAAGTCCCTAAGCGTTCAACAAACCTGTCTTATTCACGCAGGTAATTCCTTGAGATTATTAAAAACTTTTAGAATTCAGTATCCAGTGAAGGTTTTGAAGAATTTTCAGTTAATCGCTGTAAAAATACTGTACAGATGATGAATTGAGTCTTGAAATGGTTAGCCTATCTAGTCACAATAAATTCTTATCTTATGTGATTCCGATCTTATTTCAAGACTGTTTTAGTCAAAATTAATGCAGCTTAGTCTATCATGTTTTAATAAAGAATTGGCATCTCTTGAATTGTCTAATTAGAATTGTTGGAACATTAATTTTTATTCTAAGATTCCTATAATCAGAGAATGTGGAAAATTAATGGTTACAAACAGAAAGCAATCATCCTCGTCAAAGTTTAATTTTGTGAATTGAATTATAACACAATTATTGTGATTCTTTATACATACTCAATACAAACATACAATAACTATACATTTCAATACAGATGTCCCCAAAACAATAAATTTATATAAGAGGCCTATAGTAGTTACTTTGAGAAACTTTTCTATATTCCCTATGAGAGTATGAGCAGCTCTATCTATTTATTTCTTGCTACTTCCTGTTACTGAAAATGAAGGAATGAATAAATATAACACAAATAAGGAATTATTAAAATGAGAAATGATTAATGGATAGGAGTAAAACATCTATACAGTCTATGAAATCATTAAACTGATACAGAATAAAAACAAGGATAGAATAAATTACATTTTTATTATTTATAGATTATTTCAATGGAAAATATCAATGAACTGGACATGTAAAGATGAGTGCAGTAATGAAAAATGATAAATGCATAATATACTTTTTATCAATAAAACGTAGAAACAAACTGTTATAATATGATGCGAAACATATCTCAGGCAATTGCATTAATCCAACCAAGCAGAAAATATGAGTAATTAGTATTCATAACAGTTTGGACGATGAAATTAATTATAAAATGTTGAAAAATTATCAATAAATTATAATATATTCCATTAGCTAATTTGAATAATTTGATAAAGGCAGGAAAAATATCACCCTTCATAAGTTATTGCTTTGGAATTACAAATTGCTAGCTTGCTACATTGATTTCATTTTTTTGTTTTGTTATAAATAATATTATAACTTAATTATTGTCCCCAGCCTGTTCATCAGTGATAGGGTGTAATATAAAGTAACAGGATCTGTATATAGTCACTCAGAATCAGGGCCAAAAGAAGTTCAATTAATCTGATTGCTGGAGTTGATAAGAAGCGTCCTATTGAAATATTTCGAATTACTGTACCAATTTTCTTTTGAATTCGACTCGAAACGTGTGAGATCCTTATTTCCAATTTTCATCCCAATACATTACATTTCATTTCATAGTATCATTGTAGACCATTTCAATTCTATAAATCACGTTTCATGGTAGTAAAATTTTTAAACTAAAATAATAAATTAATACATTGAATACAATAATTATGAGATGAAATCATAAACTTGGAGTAGATATTGATGTTGTTTGAAGATCATTTTTGTATGAATGAGATGAATTTATTGAAAATGATCCATCAGTTCCCTAATACATTCTTTATCCTCTCCTGTAGGAACAGTGAATTTAAAAGTATGTGATTCTGATGTCTTCATCAGTATTAAAATGTTCTACTCAAAATTACAGACGCTTGTTGGACATTGAACAGCAAATGACCAGGTATCTAACAAAAGAGCTTCAATCCAAAAGATACCTGAATATCAATATAAAATCAACTTTTCAAAGAATTCTAGAAAAATATACCCTAATAATTTTCTCGACTCGATTCAATACTATTCTATTCCAATAACTGGAAACATTTAATTGCAATTTTTGTCGACAAAACACTGTGCATTTAGTTTCAATACAAAACTAGCCTTCTTATTCCATAATCTAGTGTTGCATGTTTTAAAAATCTGAAAATTCACCGATTTCTTGTGTTTTATTTCATCATTTGTGATTTTAGTAGTTTTAGTTGAATTTTGATTATAGTTTGTTGATTTATTTTGTTAAGTTATGTTAGACATAATATTATTCCGATAGTGCATGATTTATTGAAGTTTCTGAATGTATTTAGAATGAGTTTTATTGTATGTTAATTATGTATTGTTTGTCAAAAGTTTGTTAATTTTTTGAACTTTTATTGGATTTGATTATTTCACACTAATTTTGTAATTCATGTGTTAAATTATAATTTTTGTATTAACTTCATGCAATTTTATCAGGTTTTTGTTTGTCAATTCATTACAATTTTCATTTTTTGTTGTATTCGTTGCCGTTTGTATAATAATTATTGTCTCTCACTCAATAAATGCTTGTTTATTTTCATTTGTATGTCACTTTATTTCTGTCTACTTATTTGGAACTTCATATTTAATACCATACTTTATTTATTCAAAGCAAAAGTACTGATTTTAAGAAGGCCTAATGTTTATACAGAGTGGTACAAATTTAGGTATACAGTTGCAGCAGATAATTATTGTTAGTAATGATGTTTGCAATTTTTTTGTGTATCAGCTGCTTGTGCAGTTCGAACATTTCAAGTTCATAGCTGGTAATATGTATTGGAAATTGTTTTTTGCTTTATTTCTCTATAACTGGATCAAGCTCAATTTTTCTGATAATAATTATCATATCTGTCTGTATACCTAGTTTATCACTTCTCTGTATAATAGTTTATAAAAGTTAATAAGAGTGTGATCTATTTTTATAAATTGTGTATGTTTGCTATCCCTGCTTCGTTATACTAGATTACATTTAGGTCTATTAAATTGCTATGGTTTTTCAAAAAATAACAATTTCAGATAACAATCAGTTGAGCAATGGATTTTGTGGAATATTGTCTTATATCAGCTAAATTCATCGACATAGTATTTGAATCAGGCGATCTACACTTTTTACTTTTTCTCCAGACTTCACTATCGTTATCTATTCATAATAATAATCCTTATTTCACCTCTTATTATAAAAGGAAACATTAGTTATTATATTTTGAATAATTTATAAGACAGAATAGAGCATTGGAGGAAATTAACGCTATACAACAATAGTCATTTCAGATCCTACTTAAACTGAAGTTGACCTAAATAAGTGTACGGACTACTTGATAAAAACTATAATAATATCTATCAATATCTAACTGTGAATCTGATCACTTCTACTTATGTATCCAACATCATAATGTCTCTTGAATGGACTCATCGTTGGAATTTTCACAAGTTTTATTCTTCTAAATTTGGTTTTCAATAAACCATTTCAGCAAGACATCCATAAATGATTATAATTTTTAAATAGAAGATCACTATTTCTTGGTCTTACTGATCGAATTATCAATCGAATAATTATTATCAATACTTGATCGAGTGTATTCAATGTAGCCTAGTATCAGTCAACAGGGAACCTATATAGAATTACATTAGTCTTCTGGCATGAATCAACTATACAGTTTTGCTGCGATCTGGGTGAATAATACTTATTATTTACAAAATTCTTATTATTTTCAAACTCAGATATAATTTACATAATGAATAATATTATGAAGAAATATTCATAAAATTATTGTTTATTTCAAGCTCAATACTCATTTCCACACTTTATCAGAGCTTCTGAATAAGAGAAAATATTAACTTCAAAACATGAAATTGAACATGTACTCGTAGATGAAGTACATGTAGCTCACATTACAGATATGAATTGCAACCAAAATAACAAGTACAAATGCCTAACAGCTCACATTTCAAATGGAAATGAGTAGCCTACTGAGGAAGCAGTTTTGAGTTCAATGAGATTTGACAACGACTATCAATACAATGTTATTCGACTATAATAATACAAGTTCTATCATTGAGAATAGATATTGACAATAAAAAAACATGAGAATGGGATTGATAAACAAATCAATTTGATAATTATGAATTTCTTAAACTGCTTTGCTGATCAAAATGAATCATCCATTTGAATCAGGATGTTTGAAATCAGTATTCCTTCAAAACAATAATATGAAAATTCAAAATTCCAACAGAAGGAAATATAGGTTGTAAACTCATTGCCTTTGTATAGGAAATATTAAGCCTTTTCCAAACTTTTCACCCACTCTGTATATTCTATTTTGATGATATACATAATGTTTTGTTAGAGGATATTTCTTTGAGATCTATCATCACTTTTCATAAATAGATATCAATAGTTCTAAAACATTCTTTCAATAGTCATAAATAGACTTAAATATTATTTGAAACTACATTCAATGCCTAGTGGATCTATTATTTGAAAAGACTTGTATTGATAGCAATAAATCTTCATGAAAAAGAGTTATTGAGTATTTCAAATAATACCTAACTAGTTATTATTGAGGCAATATTCCATAATCTCTAGTTATCCTACAGTTATAATCGTTATGTGTAGGTTATATTTGCAAAAATCATTTTATAATGTCTATACTCCTTGAAATAGTTGGCAATATTTGGAAAATTGAGTCATTATTTATATATATTCTTCCACTGAAAATTGATAAATTCTTCGAGAACAGAATAATTGAGCAATATTCTCAAGATGTTGACTAGTTACAGTGTATAATTCAACAAGAAGAATGAAAACAGCAAAAATTTAATAGGTAATGAATTTTAAAATAGCAGTACGTATATTTAACAAATTTTCAAATGTTGATTAGATATCTAATCCAATATAATAATGATACAATGTTTTTGATCACTTCAAAACAAGATTCTCAAGTGAAAGTTAATAGGCCTATTTAGATATTCATCAAAGAAATTTTAGATTGAAATACAGATTCAAGAATGAAGTATAAAGGTAAGTTCGTCGTCCACCAGCCCACCAGAAAGGTCTGTAGGGGTTGTCATCTGAAGAGGGGGAGGGGCTTAGTCAAGATACGCGAATCTACTATAATAGGCTACTTTTATGCATGCGATGGAAGTTTGTAATATGGATATTATCTGTTTCATACAACATTCAACTTGCTAATATTTACTTCAATTTAATAATACAGACTCGAATAAACTGGAAATTGCATTAGCTAGACTGGTCCATCGTTTTGTATAATTTAGTTTTATTTGGGATTTTTGAGATGGAAGATGGAATAACGTAATTTGTAAAAGATTCGTACTTGGCAGCTTTGTTGTAATTTTCTCTGTTATGAACATTGGAGGGGGGGGGACAAAATACATGCATTGCCCCCCCCCCCAGAGTAATTACTGGGGGGTAGAAAGTGCCTTGCCCCCTCCAAAATCGGCGCCACTGGTTCATGGTAATCATCGGATACTATACTTGAGAAGTCTGCCGCAGTGCCAGTATTTTTGTAATCATTTCCAAGAACTTGGATGTTGTTTTGAAAGATCACACTTTCAAGCTGAGTAAATATAGCTCTGTGAATATATTCAATACAGTGCAACTTCTCCTTGCACGAAGAATTCGCTATTAGGCTAACTGTAAATGTCTGGATACAAAATGGAACACTATGAAAAACACTTGAAACAACTGAATGAATGTTGATATTTACTTATTTTCCAAAACACAATACAATATACAGTACAAGCAATTAAGAATGAAGAAAACAAATAATGAAAAGTAGAAAATGCTTTATAATGTTTGTTACCGGTACATAAATACATCTACTAGTACTAGTATGCATACAATATAAAATTCATATGATATAAATAAAGTTTGACCATTAAAACATGAAAAAGCCCTCATTTGGCAACAATAATAGATGAGACTTTATTATTTCTAGTATGTAGGAGGAAAGCAGAAAGAAGAGAAGAATGGCGCACTGCTGCAAACCAACCTCAGGGTTGAATACCAAGAGAGAGAGAGAGAGTATCTGATATGATTTCAGAAATAAAAACATAATTGATTATCCAATACAAACAAGCAAATATGATTGAATGCAATAAAATACAAATACTGTAACATGCAATATTGGTATTGCAGTCATTTGAAGGAAAGAAACATAATCTCAAATTCGACTTCAATAGAACTGCAATTTAGGTGTTTTGAGGCCACATCTCTTCTCTCCTTGTTTAGCCTTCTATTCCTGTTCTCTTGTTCTTGATATTTCCCATCCTTCCCTCGTTCATTCATTCTGATCAATTATTGGCGAATTAAATGAATTTCTAAGATATGAACTTTAAATTGATTAACATTGATCATCACTACCATGGTAATCGATGGGCTTATTCAGTTAGGATTAATTACAATGAAGTAGGAACCAGTTTACTTATTGTCTGAATTGTCTTTATATAAGGCGAATTTTTATCAGTGAGTTCTCTCTTTTGTAAGTTTAATGTAGTATAATTACATTTCTTGACCTTAACAAGAGAATCTATAATAGCACTTTATGAAGTGAGGAATGATGAACCTATGGCTGAAGGATTGAAGCGAATAAGACGGAAATTTTCCAAAATGTTACTCGCATGAGATCTATTTCATTTTCAAAATGTTACAGAGAAGGAGAAAGAATCAATGTATTTTGGGTGTGGTCATAAGGTTTACAACCTTTCAAGGAATTGGTTGTAAATGAGAAGTGATAGCACTTGGGGATTGCTGATTGGAAAGGGAGAAAGACGAGGGTTCCAAAAATATCAACATGCATAATAATAAAGTTTTTGAAATCATATTCAAGGTGGAAAATTGACTGAGGAAAGATCTGAGAAATATAAAGTTATGATTTAAAGGAAAATGACGTTTGGTTTTTAATTACAGTAGAGTCTCGCTTATCCGTTATAAACGAGGCAGAGGGCCAGATAAACAGAAATGACGGATAATAGGGAATATTTCAAAAAATGTGTTCAACTTATTAAAAACATTGTAATATTTAATCTTGTTCGTTAAAAAATTATTAATGTAAGTCCAAACAAGTTTACATTGAGTTAATATAAGTCATTGTGCAATGAAACGTCCATACACACCTTCAAAATTCCAAAACTAATTATGACTCCTACTGTACTGAAAGTTCTGATTTTCTTTAGAATTTGAAAAAATCGGTCTCTGATTAGTATGCCGGATAATACAGAATGACGGATAATCGAGACTCTACTGTATACTGATAATCATGTGTCAATAAGTGAATGAGTTAATTTTCTGTCAATGAAGATGTCAATTGAGACAAATTAGCCAATTACTTTTCTTGATGTAATGATGATGGCGAAGAATTTGAGTTCTCTGACAATTATTTTGATGATAGGAGGATGTGAATAAAGGAGATGAGCGAAAATAGAGACGTGTGAAAACCTTCATAGCAGGAAATGATAAACATTAGCCTACGGGTATGAAGGTGGATAATGTGATAAGGTGAAATAGTAACTCAACTATCTTGTATACCAAATTCAGTCTTTTTGGACCAGTCGTTCTCGAAAAATCTGTAGTAGAATTTCCCATGATTGAATGAATAATCTACGTGTGTCATAAATATTGATGGTTGTCAAACTAATCGCTTTTATCAAAATTGAATTGAAAATTTGAGTATACTATTGAAATAAATATTTCACAATATAATACACTATTTTATTTATTATGAATATCGAATGTCCATATTCAATAGAAAGAATCTGTTCTTTCCCATTGGATAAGAATGAGTGTAGAACACCTCTGACATCTAGACGGCGGAATAATGAAGTTGTAACTTGAATGACCCAGTAACTGCTGCCATCTTATGACAGAATTCAGAACTAGCTGCGTTGTGCATTGCCGACCAATCAGGGGAGAGGCGGAGCTTGGAGGCGTGTCTGTAAAGATTGAAGCTGTAAATCACCCAGTAACTGCAGCCATCTACCGGTCGAATTCAGAACTAGCTGAGTCATTCATTGCTGGCCTATCACGAGATAGTAGGCCGAGTTTGGAGGCTACATGATTTACAAATTAGGCTACGATTCATGGAAGAATTTTAGACACAGTTCAAGCATTGTTCAAGTATTTTCATTGCTGAATAAATAAATAAATATAATATTCGTCTTGGAAAACATAATAAATGATTGAAACACTATTCCTGGTTCAAGAGCCTACAAAGACTGGACTGATGAGCATCTGGAGAGATGCCTAGCAGATATCAAAGCTTAATTTTAAGTTAATTGACTTATGTGTCTATTTTAAATGCTAAGAGTAACATAAAGCTTGAGACACACCTGAGTTCTTAATTATTCATATAATTGGTCATATTAGAAACAGTGCAACATTGCCCAGATATTTAATCTGTCTTGAATTTGCAAATAATAATTTCTGATTTAGAAAATATGAATGAATGCTTTATTTCATTTCAATTAAAATTATCTATCTATCACATGGTTGTCTATCACATCTGTAAAGAACTCTGTCTCATTTCAACCAAAATATAATCAATAAACATCTTCAATAACATTTCATAGGCCTAACATTTGATTTTTTATAATTATTTTTCTGATTTCCAATCAGTACATAATATTCTTTTAGTCACATTCTTAATTAGGTATGATTAGTAAATGAACACTTTACTAATCTTAGACTCAAATCAACATACTATTGACTCAAGTAGGAGGTCATCTCCTTGGAATTCTCAATGGTCTTATGAATTTTCAAGTCTGATTTTCACGAAAGGTTTCGTGATTGCTATTCTCAATTACCAGGCAATATAAAACATATTATAACTTTTTTTGCCTCTCTAAGTAATTTTGAAACTCTATGAATCATTGTTTTCACCATACATCAATGCAATATTCACACGATGTAGCTCTGCAATTTCGATGCTATTCTGGTTTGAGATCTTTTGATACACGTTATGATCTGAGATCCGTTAACGTTAGAATGCCAACGTGTGTATTGAGAGCGTTGAAAATCGTTCATCACTTTTTGTCAGAATACAGGCCTAAAAGGTCATTGAACCAACTATTATACCAACCGCGAACATTTTCTACAGCGCAGTTGACCGGAGAATGCAGTATATAAATATACTGAGTTTACAGTATAGTGAATGATATTCTCAGCTATTGAGTTTATACTCAGTTGAACGTATACTGTGATAAACTGAGATTGGAATATTTTTCAACTGCTGCGAGGTAGCGAAATTGAATATTTATTATGCGATAATAAGATCCATACTTAGTCAAAATAATATTCAAATTTTCTGCGGATGATGCCCACATGAGTCACAGACTTATGCGTGTGTAACGGAAAAGATAATCTCATAATTACGATGAGAGATGAATGGATCTAGTTTGCAGTGTGCTCCAATCACCATAATATTTTATATCGTATACAGAAAAGAATAAACTCTATGCAATAGTTATGTATTAGGAAGAAATTAATATAGGCCTAAAGGTGGGGATGCACGTTGCATATACATTTGTACTGTACATCGTGTGGATCGATATTTCCCATCAAATTGAATGAGAGATGTTTGGCAACACGGTGTACATTATGCATGTAAACTATGAAAAGTGTAATCGCACCTTAAGAGTCCTAGAAGAATCTGGGAATGTGAAATTTGAAAGGGCGAGTGACCCAAAACAATGAATAAGAACAATTAATAATGAAAATTAATTCAAAAACATAATTTATTTATCAAAATTAATAGATTGAATTGAATGACTGCCTTTATTTTAACCTGAAAGGGATACTGTATCAGCAAAAAATTGATATCTGATTTGTGGTGTAGGTAGATCCTGTATAACTTTCATCCACTGGGCTTACACCTGATGAGAGAGAGTCATCAATCAAAATTAGCAAACGAGCAAAAATAGTTCAATGAGAATAATTTTCAAGTTCTGTACTTTGGATATTTTTGTAATACAGTACTTTAATTGCTCGCCATTTTAATGATGGTGATATTGAATTTCAGGGATATAATCTCTCAAAAAATTTAAACCCTAATGAGGTAAACACATGAGTTTTTGGATTCTTTCGTGAATCCTTCCAACCTGTTTTGTAAATGGAGTGATCTACACACATAGGGTAAATGAGACATTTTTTTTCAATTAAATGAAAGTAGACCTACTTTACTTAATATCTGCTTTGAAGTGATTCTTCACGGTTTCTATTTTTAATTGATATGGAATGAATAAAACTATATTATGGTGCTATTCTGAAATATACATCGTCTTGGGTTTATTTTCTAGTTTTTTCGAGGGTGATGGTCACGTGAGCCTATGTTATGGGAAAATTGATGATACGAGATGAATTGTATGACAGTTAATATCATCCTCGAAAAAAACTATAAAATAAACTCAAGACTATGTAGAACTTGTTAAGGTGCTCAAATCTCCCGTTTGGGTTTATTTCTTCCTCTGCATGGAATTGGCATAATTATGCTATGTGTTGAGTCACCACATGTGAAAGTAGACGTCCATGCTAGACTGTTGTGAATGATTATTTTCATTCTGCAATGCATATAGCCGCAAGGGAAATGTACTAAAAAAGAAATTCAGCATAGAATAGACTGCATTCTCGGTGCTCTGCAACTCTATTGCCCATCCAATTGCGTCTTACAATACATGTAATAGAAAGTGTAATGTACCTGGCTTTTATTTAGCAATATTCTATTCCACTGAATAGAAAGAAGCTATCACAATAAGCAAAATGAACTTTCCATTCAACACAGTTCGGAAGCTTGAGTAGCCCTAGAATTCATTCTATAATCAAATTTTAAAACCAATATATTATAAGTTATGTTATATTCATATGAGGAAGAATGATTGAGCCCCTGCGCCCACTTCGCAACTGCTATCTGATTTCAGTCAGCAACCCAATGTTGCCAGATGACATTTGGCTGTTTTTCGGGTAATCGGGTAATCTAGCCTATCAGCCAGTCATCTGGCAACGCTGGGTTGCTGACTGCAGATAGCAGTTGCTTAGCAATTCATGATTCTGTTTAATGATGCTTCATTCCATTCACAGTAAAGCCCAATTTTTAAATTTCTTCACTCTAGACTTTTGAATAATCAACTAATACTACCCTGAACGGTGAATTAAATGATTTCTGAATCAAGTTAAAATCATTTTATCAATATTTTTCAATTGTTAGTTTAGCAAACTCTTGCTCAAACATTTTTCTGGTTGAAATTCATGAGGAAAAAAGATTAATAAATTATGCACTTCACCAACATTGGTATGTTCCTTCTTTATTTTGAATTAATGAGTTGCTTTTCGCTCGACAAAATATTACATCAAACTTCGACGTCACTATTACTGGCTGGTGATTGATTGTAATTGTTTCACGCAGTAGATCACATTCAAAACCAGAGAGTTCAGAAAAATAAGAAACATAATTCTTCATTCCATTGAAGTGTTATGATGATACTTTAAAATAATGTTTTTATATGATGTTGTTTCTTTCCTTCTCTGTGGTTTTGTCATTGAAGTGTTATGATACTTTAAAATCATGTTGTTTATTAAACCAATGTTATAAAAACAATACTAAAAGATGAAGAAAGATAAAAATTTCCCAGTCTGACGCCTGACGCTTTATCACAAATCTATGATAAGTAGCAACTATTGCAATTGTTAATATGAAAGTATGTCGTAGAAAACAGAACATTACTGAAAATTTATGTTTTCAGTTCAATTAAATAGTTAATCACATGATATGTTGGAAAATATATTCAGATTGAGCATGCCAAAATTGAAAAGTGAGTTCACATTTTGATAAACCTCGTTTCAGTACTATTTTTTATATTGTAATTTGGATTATTGTGATACATTATTAATATTCCTGGAAAAGCTTTCCTTTGAAGTTTTGAAAGGTTGCGGAAGGTGAGAAGCAAGCCATGAACTAATATTAGGAAATTTCCAATTCTCCAAACTCCAGATTTCGTATTTTTGCCACTATGAAGATGCAATCGAGCTTCGTGAGAAGTTGGACTCAAACCAGAGAAACTCCGAAAACTAAAGCGAGAAAAATTGTTATGAAGACTGTACTTCTATAAAGTTACGCATTGTTCGTCATTTTCAAGGCCTGGAGCGACGACCTGCAAGCGAAGAAGAAGAAGAAGTGGAAGAAGAACACAGTTTCCATCTCTCCATCCCATCCTTAATTCCACTCTATCTCAGAAAGAAAAAGAGTAAAGCGTGAGAAGCAGCAAAGAAGGACAGAATGATTGAAAGAGGACAGTTGCAGAAGCAAGAGAGAGAATGCGAGCGAGTTAGGAAATGAAAGAAAAGTGAATGAGGGAATTTCAGAGCAAAAACATTTTGAAGGACTCATAGCGGAAGAGTGAGAAGCATTAAGTAACATTGGAAAATGAATGAATGAATGAATGGCCAAATAATTTTGGGCCACATTATTTGTTCACATTACGATTTGATATACTGATTCAGTCTGATTTAGAATCGAGTCTGTGAATTTCTTAATCGAATAATATTGTACATTAATTTGAACACCACCATCCTTCCCATCTCTCTCGCATCTCGCATCAAAAGAGAAAAATCAATGAGTATCTATAATCAACGAACATATTCATTTCATTTGAATTGAACGTGCCGTGAACTCATCTAAAACATTTCAGTAAATTTACACATTTTGGCTGCTTTATATGGATTTTACCAAAACAAAGCAATAATTATCTATTAACTCTTCATGATAACAAGGTGATGGTGTGTCCACCATTTTCCTGTCTTGTAGGACTCCTACTTTTTTATGAAACAGGTCCCATGTTTTTTAGAATGCTGAACTAAATTTCCGCTCGAATTAATTAATCAATTAATTTCCGCACAATTAATTGTTATTGATAATAACAATAAAAAAAAAAAATACGAAATCGCCTATAAGAAAAGAAGACGTCTGTTACACGGCGAAATATAATACAGTACCGTATTGATATCGTTCACTCACTTCGTCATGAAAACATAATCTCAATTTCAATTGTAAAGTATTCGGTGATCAACTTTTCAGCGCAAGCGATTCAAAGAAGAGTTTGTCGGAGTCAAACTCACACGAGTGTGTTTCTCATTAGCTCACGCGCATCTTGCGTCTTTGTTTCTCGTGAGAGATTCGAATGCGTGAAGGATTGTATCCGCGCAAATGCACCAACATCATACAACACTGAACACTGAACGCAGTCAAAGCCCGGGCTCAATAAAGAAGATGGAAGGCAAAGGCATCCTCTTTCCACCAAAGGAAGGAAAACGGAAGAAAAGATGATGGTGAGAAGCTAGGCGAAGAAAAGATAACTAGAAGGAGAAAGAGAAAGAAAAAAGCGAGTGTCCTTGTAGCTGATGGTGAAAGACATTCCCAAAGCAGAGCTGGAGCGAACCTTTGTGTCAGAATCATTACCTGCCACCCCCTTCACTCTTCCACAGAAAAAACTTCTCTGTAACTTTTGAAAATGAAATCGCTACACACCAATGCAATGCATGAGTCCCATCTCTCAATCCTAGTGACTTACTAGACTTCCACAACTAGACTTACCACTGATTTTCAAAGAATGATAATATGCTCACAAACAGGCATTGCTAATTTTTACTGTCATGTTACAAGCAATTTGGGAATATTTCAACCTCTTATCAGTTTTTTTAAAAATTTAATTGCATTATTATTTATAGTTTCTATTGTATACGTTTCCTATTATCAATTATTTTACAGTTGCATATTAATTTTTCTTTTGTCTTTTCTGTAAAGTCATGTGTACCGTTGGATTATTCACGAATAAATAAATCATTTATAAATAGGTCATGAAATGAATACGATAACTACATTTTCAACAGAAAACTTGGATATTGTTATATTTGTAATTTGTTTCTGTTCCAGAATGTTGACTTATTTCAAATTGGCTTAATGAAGTGAGAAGGTTCTTGATCTCAAATCATGATGGAGCTCATCTTTATAGGAAGAAGGTCTCCAACAAGTCCTTCCGACAACTCTTCAACAACGGTAATTATTGATAGAGCTAATCCGGAGTTGAAAATATGAAATTGGAAAATGTAGCCTATCTCAGCTAGACTGAGATTCAAATAGCGAAAATGAACACAGCTTTTTGAACAAGTCCCCTCCTACACTCGTAACAATAAACGGTTACTGTATTCTGAGTCTGAATCCGGCCCTAATAACCTATAAGAGCAGCTTCAACCATTTCAATTTATAATGAAAATAATAATAAATATGTAGAGAATAATCTGGGAACCGAATTCAGTTATGAATACTGCAGATTTTCCTTGACAGGTCTCCTGCAATGCGAGTCATCAGTGAGAGAAATCAAATGTCTCTAGATACTGTGATTACTAAAAAGCCTATAATAAATTAGGTGAGTTTCAAGAATTCCATGTCAATTTCTTCTGATTCATTCTGAGTTATGAAGTATATCAATGCTAATGTAATTGAAATTTTCAAATGAACAACGGAAGCTCCATAACGAATCAAGCAGAAGTTTTAGATTCATTTTACTGATCACTCACATGCCTCATAGAGTGGAAAGCATTGATAAACAGGCCCACAAATAGCGTGACATTTGGTAATCATAGTTTGCATCTTCCTGTGATCAGGTGCATTATTATAACAATTTTAAATGAGATATGGCCTCTTAGTCATTCGATTACATTGAGGATGTGACCCACTAGACATCGTAGACTGCCCTGGCCCTACCTATGTGTTAACTGACTTGGAAATAATCATGGCAATCACCTTTGAAAAGGAAAGGATAATTTTTTCGTCCATCAATTATTCCTGATGATGTCTTTATGAAAGACGATCTGATCAAAAGCAAAAATGAATGTGGAAGAATATAGATGGATCTGAATCACATCTCCTTTTCTATATAAAAGAAGAAAACTGTTGCTTGGTAACTGGACTGATAATTTTCAATTATGGAAAAATCACCTCGTGATATTCATAATAAAATGCTTTCATTAGGCTTGGTATCACACTTTCAAAATTCCATCAATATGATGAATATTATTACATTTATATTACTGGTGTATCAAACCATAATCAACCTATCAATTCGCAGAGTTTTCAATTCACAAGTTGATGACAAACAATCAAAGCATGTTTCAATTGCTTATTCAATAATGAATCGATATCCATTATTAAATGGATTATTACAACTACTATTTTCTTATCATCTTGACGTTGTTTTCGAATTTTGTTTGGAATATTTTATAGATAAATAAACATGCAATCTCCCTATGTGTGAACAACTCAATCAACCATATTGATACTGAGTTTGTCAAATTGAGATATTGGAATCTTTCTTACAAGAATAACAAACATCAGCTAACGTTTTGAATTTTGTTTTATAAATAGTAAAATAATAATCAAGAAATCTTTATCTAATCATCAAAATTCTCCATTGCCTATAAATTTGATAATAACTATTTTCTAGTGGGAATATTTGGATGAAGATGATTAATATAACGTTTCATTCAAATTTTATTGAACTTTTTTACAGTACACAATACTATGCGGTATCTTTAATCATTGATACTTGAAAAATGCAAATAACTATTTTTAACCAATACTATCGCACTGATTAATTGGATAAATTAATGAAGTTTCATAAAAATTGGTATGGGTTTGTACATTTAAACATAATATACTTTATTTCTTTTATATTGTATCACATGAATGCAATAATAATTCACAGTTGATTGTGACTATAATCATATGAAACATTTTTGTTGCAGGATCATCAGCATTTTGACAACATTACTGTGTACCTTGGCACTTGAAGAATTCACAGATTAATATTGAAATCGTGGGTCTTCTGGTGCCAAAGTTTACGGTTTCGTATTCTTCAAATTGATACAACATTCTTCATTTTTTATAAAGAAGATCAACAGGAATAACATCTATCAATAACTTGTCTCAACCACTCTGAGAAAACTGCTGTCATCATTCATCATCCAGAGCTACAAACTTCAATCTTCAAACCTTCTCATCAGAAATCCTACTTTTTTCTATTATAATCTTTTATAATTGTGATATAATTTCTAATTTTCATTGAATTAATGTAGTGTCAAGAGTACCTGTCTTGGAAAATTATTAAATATTGCAAAAGCTTCACTACCACATCTCCCACATTACGAGATAAGATAATTCTTCCAAAATATAATTTTTACATACAATAGCGTATTCTTCCGAATTTCCCATTCATCAATGTTTAGGTATCATTATGGGTGGGTCTTCATCACAATTTGTAGTTGAATTTTAGTTGATTTATAATACTGTAGTGTTTTTTATTTTTATCTGTAGTGCCTTGTCGTTTGTGTTGAGATTGCAAGTAATAGGAGTAATCCCGTATGTGAAATAGAATGTAATTGAGCATTTCACATTTTGAAAGAAAACTTAGATGAAGTTTACATTACTTTTCCTTCTTATATTGCATTTTTTCCATTGTATAGAGAAATAGGAACTGATTGAAATATTCATAGCTAATTGTAATTTGTATAATCATAGCTTCTTATTTTAATAATCTTTGAGGATAAAAATTTTGATATTTTTATAATCATTCTCTATCATCTTTCTCCAAGATTTGGAAGAAATGAGCTCCTGCAAATCTAGAAGAATAGTTCTGAATCATATTGTAATTAATACATCACTGAAACACATGTGAGATTAATTATTCTCAATCATATTACATTAATTCATGATCAAAACATTGCATCAAATCCTCTTATCGTTGGATAACTCATCAGATGATGCTTTGAACAATTCATTGCATAATTATTTACATTTTTAGCAGAAGTATAATTATTTTGAATTCATGACGATATGTTTTGTGATTGTTTTGTATGCAATGTGAAATCTAATTCATATTACAACATGATTACTTAGTTGGAAATCACGTTTTTATTGATAATATGAATTTTTTGATATTTTTAAAACAACTTGAATTGGGAATTTTGAAGAAAATTATCCAGGAAGTAGTAGGCCTACTTCCTACTCCTACTCAGTTTGGAGAGTCTAAATATTGTATAAAAACATAAATCTTGATAGCGAAAAAGAGCTAGTTTTAGTACTCTAGTAAAAAAATGACTACAAGGAAGAAATATTTGAAACAATATTCTGTAGCATAATTGTTATCGAAGGAATCATATAACTAACGTGAATAGTAAAAGTTTAAGAATAATAGTTTATGAACTGTACTAAATAATAAATGATTAGTCAAAGATAATTTTGAATGTGATATATTGCATGGCACTTAATTTATTTTTTACTATAGAATTGTATTATTCTGTAAAATAACCTCATTGAGGATATTGATTGTTTATTAACTCAGCTATCAATAATTTTGAATCTAAAGCCTCTTCCAATCATATTTCCAAAGTAGTTGCACTTACAGCGCTCCAAATTGATCAAAAATGTATTCCCTATATGATATATGAGAGTCAAGTGATTGAGAAATAATGATGGATTACAGAAAAGAATGGAATGCCCTTGGTAAAGTATCAAGCTTGATCTTTTAGATAAATTTGTGCGATTAATGGCTTAAATTGTGTACATCTCAAATGAGAAATGTTACATTTCAACCCTCCATAGAAATAATATTTCAATAGTTTATACAATCCTATTTAACATGTACGAAAAATAACCTTATAATGCACTGATTCATCTCTCCATAGCTGTTTATAAATATTTTGAAAAGTTTCCCTTTTAATAAGTATTACTAATGATCGACATTAGTTATGATTTTTTGAATAAAAACTTTGATGTACCATAAGTTACCGTGTTAGTCCAACTGAAATTCTGTCTAGAGAGCTGTTATCAATATTAATTTGTTTGAAATCTGTTGATATTACTGATATTCAATTATTCTTAGAATTAAAACTCTCTCAAATATAGAGGAATGTTGATATTCCTCCGACATCATTATTGTTATTCTATTTTGAATCCTATGTATAAAAATATTGCATTCTTATAAATTTTCAGTTCTTAAAAGAGATACCTATTTTAGAAGCTGAGCTTATTTTCTCAGTCTCATCAGTCACGATGGTCTTTGATATGAACTGAGCTATATTAGATTTATTAAGAATATATAAGCACATACAAATTATCTATTTATAGTTAATTTGTCTATGATATAAGCTATAATAGTATCGATAAATCAACCGTAAAGTCACTACTGTATATCACTAAAAAGTGCAGTAGTAATATATAGGTTAAGTAACAAGTAATATAAGTTACAGGTATACCAGTAATATCGAAAGTAGTTGGAGCAAGGGCAATACTTCAACTTTGATGGCATTTCTATTTGAAGAATTTCATGCGTATTAACCGATAAGTGAACATAAAAATGTGGAAAAGGAAAACGTTTAAAATTTCAATAATTTATGAACTGTCACTTTGAATAGCGACTGCTTTCACTGACTTAATGAAATAAATTGAAAAGTAGAAGTACAAAATAAGGTTTGAGCGATAACAATAGAGTAGTTCAAAATATTTTTATTTTAATAAAACAATTCAATGTTACAGAACTACCACTTTTTAGAGGAGGAGTTATTCAGAATGAATGTAATAAATAGAGAACTTTGAACGATGTGAGAGATCAAAAATTAAAGCATTGATTATGCATGCATGATGGCATGGTCCCTCCTTGATGTTTCCTCAATGTGTTGGACAGGAGGAGGATGAAGCTTTCTCGGAGTAGCATTGACCCTTTCATCTCCACGGCAGGTTTCGTAGCATTGTCTGTAAATAGAAATCAATAAAACGTTCTTTCTTTAAGGTACAATTTATAAATTATGAATCAGTATTGAGATGTATGATCGAATAAGTCTTTTGAAATAAGCATGATTGTTATTCATTGTTCTCAGCTAAAAATTACAGCTGTATTTGTCTTTAGATTCACTTCTTTTAGAACTCAAGCTTCTAGTTTCTCATCTCAGAACCGCATTAATAATTTCCCTAAATGATATTGCGATTCATGAAAATTTAAAAATGATATTTTGATCTGAATTTGTTATTTCAATGAACTGGAAAGAAAAGGCTTCCAATGGCCCCTCGAAATTAGATTCATTCGATTCAGTGACATATTTTACACTTGTTTGGTATTTTTTGGAACATGATATTATCCTACGAAGTTCAGGGTAATAGAAATTCAATTTTCCATGACTGTGTACTCCTTCATATACTCAATTATTCTAAACCGTGCAAAACTTTCCATGATCTGTAACTGTGATCAAAAATATGTAAAATGAAGTTGATAATTGAATAACAATAGCTTGATATGTGAAACCACAGACAACTATTGTATAGTTAGTCTATGCTATAACGCAGACTAGGTATAACTATTAACTAGTATGTGTCTATAGACATTGATTGAGAATTATTATCGATTTAGAAGTGTGAATTTGAAGACCTAGTTTATCATTTCGCTGCTAGATAGCAGAGGCTTTCATACTTTTATGAGTGAATCGTTACCCACTGCTCACTACGATGTACAGGTGTGAAGGACTCATTCATCTGTTCTATTCTTTGTCATTATCAATTCAGTTTAAATTCTCATTTCTGTATTTTATGCCCGGTTTTTTAGTCGTTCTATAAATCTATAATCTAAATAAAATATATATCTATAATATTGATAGTGGATAAAACCCTATATTATTGCTCCTTATTCATAATTATTATCCATTTCAGAATTATCGAATATCAGAAACTATCAAGTGGAGAAGACTGTGTATGGGTGTCTTTTCTCGATACTTGTTCTGGAGGTGCAATATCTTATGAACATGAATGCTTCAAACCAAATCAGTTTCTGTCCCTTATTGAACAGAAAATATTGCAAATATCTTTGAATGATGTGTAGTAAAGCTAGTAAGAACTATGGATTATTGATGAATCGAATAAAAGTGTCAAACTCTACTTACTGAGGAGGGATTTCAATGGAAGGTCGAGACAGCCATGGTAATCTCCAAGACCAGTTTGTTCTGGCTTGAGATAAATTATCACCTCCAGTTGTATCATCCATCACAACTGGATTTGGTGTATAAAGGTTTCCCGGAGTACAGAACCTGGAATAATGAACACATATTTATATATATCGTATTCTAGCTACTGCAATCATTTCGAAATATTTTCACGATCATGGATCAGTCCAAATCTCCATGCGGTAGCCTATTTGGTCGAAATCTCTTCATTCATAGTACTGATCAAAGAGTAAGTGCCGCTTAGTTGCTCTCTATCATATCAAAATACGTCTTCTTGAATTTGAGTAGCTTAACTTAGTCTTAGAATAAGATTCAAGAAAAATTCATTCAATACTGTAGAGAGCCCTATTTATCAATGTTTCTTCGAAAGGTGTGATATATCACTCAGATTGAACCCTTATTTGAAACTCCCTTATCAAATTTGGAAGGATAATTATTATAGTATCTTGCCCTAATAACAGGGGCGGATTAAGGTCTGTGTTTTGGGGGGGGCGGTTTAGGAAGATCAGTTCCGGGGGGTCTGGGGGGTATTACCCCTCAGGCATGGGGGGGTCCGGGGGGCCTCTCCCGGAAAAATATTGAACAATATTAAGAGTGAAAAACCGAAAATCTAGGCTCTAAAACTACAACGTTTTTCTTACATAAATATTAAAATTATGTGATATTTTTATAAAATTAAGTATTTTTCCAGTGTAAATCACAACAAAAGTGAAAACACGCACACTGATGAAAAGTATGTAACAACCTGTCAACCCCAATACAAATCTCAGTATGAAACAAACAGACTCAATAGTCCATCTGGATACATTGAGATTTGAAGCCAGTTTATGGATTCGAAATAATATGTTAATAATTTTATGGTACTCAGCATCATTTATGGATAGAGGTTTTTCACCAAAAGACCCTCTTATGCATGGGAGCCTACCATACTACCAACGCAAGATTACTAGACAACTTTGTCTAGTAATCTTGCTACCAACGAGCATCAGACAAAAGGAAGGAACGGCATCTGAACTTGAATTGAAGAGGTTTTTATAATATTAGTGAGTCTCTGCTCATTGGTACTTTTTTGTGATCAAGAAGACAGTAATATTGCAACTGCAATTAGAATATTTTAGGAGTTATTGTTCAAATTTGAACCATCAATAATTAGACTATAAATAAATTAAACTATCAATATTGAGAGATAATTGTTTTTTCAGCAAAAATTTGTTTATGTTTCATTTATATTGACACTGTTCATGTTGTATCGTACAATGCTAAATAAATATTTTTGATTTAAGAATAAATATTGTATGAATATTTTGAAACTTTGAATGGCCTGGCACCGCTGCTCTATATATTTGCGCCAAATCCACGGCTCGCATGTACCAAAAACTTCCTCAGACCAGCACTGCCGACGCGTTGAGCAGAAAGCAATGCTTTCTACGTTCCTTTTAAAATATAACCATTTAAATCCTCATTTTTGTTACAAAATAATACTAACGTATCTCTACTCTAATAATTATAAAACTACGGAAACTATAATCCGATACATATTAGTTTTTGATAAGTAAGTGGCAAGCAAAATCTCTATAGCGGTCGCGGTCGCCACCCCCTCCCACCCTCTTAATCCGCCCCTGATGGGTGACTAAAGGTGAAATTTTTGGGACAGATCATCTCACAACTGGTTGTAAAATGCAAATAAAATCATAAATTTTTGAGCAAAGATGCCTGAATGTATTGTCTCTTCACCCGCGGAAAGCTAAAAATCTAAAGAATTCAAAGATTCTAGAAATAGTCAATATTTATTTGAAATTCCCGGTCGATAACAATATCGATCATACTGTATCAAAAGCTGACGAACGATTCGAAGTCTTACGAAAGACTGACTATTAGATTGATTTTCGAATTATTACAATA
Source organism: Laodelphax striatellus (assembly GCA_017141395.1). Lineage (NCBI taxonomy): Eukaryota > Metazoa > Arthropoda > Insecta > Hemiptera > Delphacidae > Laodelphax > Laodelphax striatellus. The sequence goes on from CM029544.1 coordinate 5,092,884, forward strand.
AGCAAATTGATAATTGAAAATTTTATCATATTAACTAAATAAATTATTTTATCGATTGTTGAATGTTTTATGCTAATATAATATCTTGGCATCACTGATTGATCAGCTGACTTGCTAGTATCAGCTGTGAAATCCATGCTCACTCTCACTTCATTTCTGCTTCGTAACCGGTAGTGTTAACAGCGGTCGAATTATTTTCTGAATTTTTCGAAATATTTACGAGTGCTTTCAACTACAGTCTATTTTTAAACTAATACAGTGAAGCTCTCAATTATAACCAGTGTTCAACTTCATAATTTGGTGGTTAAATGAAGCAAATTATACTACAGTTTGAGTTGTAAAGTTTTTGATCCGGCAATTCTACTATTGAGGTTAGTTGATCTTATTTATTTTCAAAGTGAATAATATTAAAGTTTTAAATATTTTCTAATCAGTTGAACTATTTAAAATTTTCAAATTTCTTTACATTTGAGTATGGTTGATATCTGAAGTCTACTTCAGTTATTGAAACCGATATGGAGTCGTCATTCTCAACAAATATTCCAAACTTTAATATTCATTTACTCTTAGTTGATTTGATTTTGATTTGAGATCTCGTTATATTCCATTCATCAATACAATATATGTAGTTTTTCACAAATAGTTTTCATGAAATTTATCCAGCCATTTCCCTGTGCTAATCTAACAATTCATTCAATAAATCCTATGGTTCTTTATTTTATTTAATCAATTCAAAGTGAAGCAGGTTTTTACTTGGTTCAATTATTCCAAACTTTACCCTTCATCTTAGGAGATATTGAAGTGCTTGTTTTTCGAAGTCTAGTTATCTTCACAAACTCATTGGATGAGTATGCTTAAGGGTTTTATCTTAACATTGTGAATATTAGACTATTATTTAATATCATAAAAATATTTAGCCTATGCATAGCAATAATTATTAACAAATTGAAAATACAAGCTAAACTCAAGTTTCATTTGTTTCAACAGGATGAATTTTGAAAATACAAAAACAAACATGAACAATCGATTATTGGAAGGCATCAATTATGTATTGAATGGTAACCCCACTACAAAGGGAGGTTGAGGGTCAAGTTCTCAAGAGGGCCGGATGCGCCCTAACTTCGCCCTCCCAGGAATCAATTAAAGGCAGTCATTCAAAACATTCAATACAAATGAAGATGTGGAATCAATCAAACCAGGATGTGGTTAAGTGAATCTGGTATCAGGTATCTTTCCCTTAAATTACTAGTTGAAGAGTTAGGCTAGAATTATCTAACATTGTCCCAGAGTAGCGGGTGGGGTATAGGGGGTTTATGGTTGTTAGTCATGTAGCATACTCTGACACAATCCTGTGCAGTACCACGTCATCATGCTAGTTTTGCGATGAGGGTGTCTTCTGTCTTGGTCGGGCGCTTTAATAGCAGCACCGCCATGCAGTGCAGATGTAAATGTACATGTTTTCACCATCGTGCAATGATGGGATATGTGTACTGTGCCTGTGATTGCATAGTTGGATGTGAGTCAAGATAACAGCCATAAATAGGGATTGAGCAGGGGTATAGGGGGTGGGACGTTTATGTTTGTTAGTCATGTAGCATACTCTGACACAATCCTGTGCAGTACCACGTCATCATGCTAGTTTTGCGATGAGGGTGTCTTCTGTCTTGGTCGGGCGCTTTAATAGCAGCACCGCCATGCAGTGCAGATGTAAATGTACATGTTTTCACCATCGTGCAATGATGGGATATGTGGTACTGTGCCTGTGATTGCATAGTTGGATGTGAGACAAGATAACAGCCATAAATAGGGATTGAGCTAGATAGGGTGGGTCCCCGTAGGATATTTGCAGATTTCAGTCGAGTATCGTAGTGTCCTAGTCAGTGTTCTGTGTGGTAGTTCCACTGCGTTGTCACTATGATTGCGGGCTCGATTCAGCATCATTTTATGACGAGGTGGTAACTGTTACACTGTAGCCTGTTGGGATCTATTATACAGGAGACTGGGAATTGCAAGTATAAGATTGTAGTGCCTTCAGCAAAGGGGTTAGAACTTAGGGAAGGGGTACAAAAGATATTTTATGATAGCTTTTAAGCTGCATGTATATTATATAAGAGTCATTTCCAATTTAAAATTTATACTTATTCAAAAATTTTGATCATAGCATTGCCTCCAGCCTTTGCTGGTTGGCATGGGGAAGGGGGGTTCAAGCTATTATGGCTTTGGGGCTGTATTTATTCTAGCCTTTATCATAAGTATTAACTTGCATGCTTTGATACGCCAAAAGGCGCAGATATTCTTGAGTTCTAACTCAAGAGTTGAATGATTTGGTACTTTTCTACACATGCTAGAAAAGAAAACTGCTTAAGGCACTCTCTCACACACGCTGAGAGGTGCAGATTCATGATTATTATTATTCTACTAATAGGATTTAAGTTAATTTAAGTTACAGACATCAATGAGAGTTAGAAACTCTTAATGAGTGATGTAAATGCAGATATTGAAATATCTGTTTATAAGACGCTCTCCTACACACGATAGGAGAGCGCAGTAGTTTAGGGCATTCTCTCACACACGCTGAGAAGTGCTGAATCATGATAATATATTATAATTATTATTAAATTGATTAGTTCTAGTTTAAGGAATATTTCACGTATAGTACTGTTAGAAAGTTAGAAATTCTTATAGATGCTGAAAAGTGCAAATATTCTCAAGATATTGAAAAATCTTCATTTAAGACGCTCTCCTACACACGCTAGGAGAGCGCAGTAGCTTAGGGCATTCTCTCACACACGCTGAGAGGTGCAGTTATCAATTGAAATCAATATGAATATCGATTGATTTTTATTAGTCAAAAGTTATAGATTAGACCACTCCTGGCGGTTCAGGCGTGAGTACTTATAAGAGTTTAGTTATAAGTTCCAGGTCGACTACTCAACTTTAATCTTGAAAATTTACTCAATTCTTCATTTTCTAAGTGTGTTTCAGATACAGCTTCGCTTTTCCAAGGGATCCAAGGCCATGGACATTCTATTTTTATGATATACTGTGTGCATGGATTGAATATTCTGTGTTACATCTAGAACTGTGTGTAGTTACATGTTGGATGTTATTTATTCGCCTTCTTTGCATGTTAGATTTGGTATGGTGCATCTTTGGTAGAATTCAGAGCATACTTCACGTATTTAGCTTGATCCAATATTAAGATTCACACGTAAGTGTTTTGTTTCAGGATTGTGTTTTATTAGGGTAGCCTACAGAGAGTATATAGTCATGTATTACTATACACTCTCTGTAGGGTAGCCTATGTATTTCATCTAATGAAAGTTTTTTTGTTACAGATCACCAAGTTTAAGCATTCACTTCATTTACGCTACATTGCAATTAAAGAGTGAAGTTAATGGACTGGAGGAAGGACGTCTACTGCATATTTGTTAAAGTTGGAAGCATTGTCCACAGAATAATAATAATTTATTTATTATCATTCTGTTAATGCAATCGTATACTCTGTTTACTGGCTTCACCAACTTATACCGTAAATCGTTTCCAAATTCAATTTCCACTTTAAAAATTCTTATTAATTATATTAGATCGTTTGGTAATTTTCCATTACAATTTGAAATTTTATTAGCAAAATAAACTTCCTCTTGGTTTTCTGCGGTGCAAGGAGGATGCAACTCAGGTCGACTTCATCTTCAAAAGGCATCCAAGAGGTTCTGTTCTTCTGGAGCCTTTGATGATGTTTCTTTTCTTGTTGGGTTAGGGATGGGGGGGATTGTAGAGGTCTTTTGAACTTCGTTGTTGTAGGGGGTTGTTTGTATAGGCTCTTGAGGTCTATGAGAGTTACTTTAAAGTATTCTCATGTAGGCTTTAACCTTCTTGTACCGCAGAAGACCCAGAGGAAGTGATGTTATTTCAAAATTTTTATTCCAAATTGGGGATACTGTTTGGTTGGCAGGAGAGAGGTGATCTGTAGCGGTACCCCATGGATTGTCTCTCGACTCCAACCCTACCGCCCTCCGTCATAGGGTGTGTAGCAAGACAACAGTATTCGCCTTAGGTCGCGTGGCCCACAAGCCTTACGTCCTCGAATGGTGATGGTCTGGCAAGGTAACACAGAAATTTATCTGTATTTCCTTTGCTGGTACTACTCCGCGTGTGGGCCGGGCAACGTATGTCATGGGTTCCCTCGGTCTGGTGACATCTTTTAACTTTGAGTTTTAAGATGTCCCCGGACGGTGGGTTAACATACAGTGACTGCGGCTAACAAGGCTATGGCAAAGTTGAGGCTCCCAAGGCTATTAGATACTTTCACCTTCTAGTAACCTTAGTAGTCTCATCTTGTCTTCTTTATTGATAGTATACTCATGGCCTATTTGAAAACTATAATCAATTGATTTTTTATTCAAGACAGATATGAGCTGTGCATATGCAGTAGCCTAATATGTGCGAAATTTTAGTTCTTAGACCATTGTGCCACGTCCAAAAATTAAATCATTAATTTCATTCATTAATCTTTAATAATAGATAATCTTTGAATAATAGTGTTTAATTATATATTAAATTTTATTATATTATCTTTAATTTTTTTTCTAGGGATGATGCCCACATAAGCTCTAAGCTTGTGCATGGGTAATGGAAGGATGATGATGGGATATGAATCTTTAATAATAATAATCTTTGATAATCTTATTTTGTTACATGAAAAAATGCAACTATCTGTTTAGAAGTTTTCTCAAACTGGAGTTACAGGGACAAATATAATGCTGTAAATATTCATTGTAAATAGTAACATGATTATTTATCAATTTTGTCAAAATGATAATTAAAAGCAAAGAAAAATTAAATTTGAATTGTGAATATTTTTAAAATTCATTTGCTAAGCTCGCCATCCTCCATTTTGACTTGTAAAATATGCGAACATAACTAGAAAGTGTAATTTAAAAGTATGCTGCTTTTCTTTCTAGTAACCTAGGGCCTGGTCACATACGATTGTGGTTTGCTTTACTCACTAACAAAGCTAACTGGTTCACTTCACTTACTCGCATAGTAAATCTATATAAATCGTATGGTATAAATAGTAAGTGAAGTGAAGCAAAGCAAACCACAATCAAAGTAGCATTGTAAGTGAAGTGAAGTGAAGCAAACCACAATTGTATGTGACCAGGCTCTTAATGATAAGAAAGAAGAAGAAAAAGATGAAGAAAGAAAAAGAAGGAAAGAAGAAAGGAAAGAAAAGAGGAAGGGAAGAAGAAGAACAAGAAAGAAAAAGAAGAAGAAAAAGAAATGAAGTAGGATGTGGTGGTGGAGAAGAAGGAGGAGGAGGAGAGAAGGAGGAGGAGGAGGAAGAAGAAGAAGGAGAAGAAGATGATAAGCTAAAGAGAAAGAGACCGAGATAAACGCAGTGCATGTCAATATTCGGTTTCTCAGAAATTGTTTTCAGAGCATTGCATTGATGAGCGCAATCTGCAAACTCTTCTGTATGGGAGCCTACCATACTACCAACGAGCATCAGACAAAAGGAAGGAACGGCATCTGAACTTGAATTGAAGAGGTTTTTAATATTAGTGAGTCTCTGCTCATTGGTACTTTTTTTGTGATCAAGAAGACAGTAATATTGCAACTGCAATTAGAATATTTTAGGAGTTATTGTTCAAATTTGAACCATCAATAATTGGACTATAAATAAATTAAATTTAAACTATCAATATTGATAGATAATTGTTTTCCAGCAAAAATTTGTTTTTGTTTCATTTATATTGACACTGTTCATGTTGTATCGTACAATAATAAATAAATATTTCTGATTTGAGAATAAATATTGTATGAATAGTTTAAAAATTTTGGATGGCCTGGCACCGCTGCTATATATATTTGCACCAAATCAACGGCTCACATGTACCAAAAAACCTCCTGGGACCGGCACTGCCGACGTTGAGCAGAAGCAATGCTTTTTAAGTTCCTTTTTAAAATATAACCATTTAAATCCTCATTTTTGTTACAAAATAATACTAATGTATCTCTACTCTAATAATAATAAAACTACTGAAACTATAATCCTATACATATTAGTTTTTGATAAGTAATTGTAAAGCAAAATTTTCAATCTCTGTAGCGGATGGAGGGGGCGGTCGCCCCCCCCCCTCTTAATCCGCCCCTGCCCAATAAGGGTATTAGAGTTTATTATTCTACTGTTCAACATACAAAATGTTAAAGTAGTATAAGAGTATATTACTGATAGAATATTTTGAAAAAATATTGTATTGGAAATTTCTACACTGTTCAATATACAAATTGGTGTAATCATTGCCTGAATGAACTCATCCTCCACACTCACACTTCGGTCATTATGGGGAATATTCACTGTATACTGGTAATTTTTTATTGTACTCATGTGTAATTATTACTTTTTGGGAATAAAATCTTTTTCAATATTTGGTTCTTATATAAATACTCAAGTTTATGTTCAAGTTATTCATTAGTCAACTACACAAAAAATGTAAAAGTCAAAAATAGAAACAAGAATAAATGTGCGTGAGAGTTACTTGTGGGATTCAATACCTCATTAAAGCTGGCATTGAAAAAGGCATTTGAAGAAGAAATTGAAATTCATTTTAGGTTAACCTGGGCATATCCTGTTGTGTATCCCAAGCTGACTGCATGGCTGTGGGAGGAGACATTGTATTGTGTCGACAACAAACACAATGATTGTTACTCAGTGTCCTCTGATTGTACAAATACCTGCAACGTAGCTCCAACTCACGCCAATAATTGCATTTTTTCTCATGGCTGCAAGAACAAAAAAATATATATATTTATATCCAACAACGCTTCATGTCATTACTTATGTTTATCATTATAAACATATTATTATGATACAATTATTCAATATCTCATTTATGCTTAACTAATGTCCGATTAATGTTTGACCGTTTTACTTATGTTTGACTTTTGTCCGATCATTTGTTTATTGTCTCATTAATTATTGTTTTGCTAGACAAACCGTAATTAGAATTAAACGGAAATAAGTTTTGATGCTACGAACTAGGCTACAGCATCTTTTCATCTCTTCTTTTTCTTGTATTCTATTATTTTTGAATGATCATGTAGAAGAGCTTTTTCTATCATTATTATTCGGATTCCCTTCATCGGTTATCATATTTTTTTTCATTCACTGTAAAAGGCCCAGATATAATCTTTTACCAGAGTTAATTTTCCATAACCATAATTAAATTAAATCATTCTAATCAAATCAATTAAAATTTCATCTCATATATTTATATGATCATCTGTATATTGGTTTATGGAAATTATATTGTCAGTCAATGCTATTGACAGTATATTTCTCTGATGCTGAATTTCTTTCCAATTATGTCTCATCAATTCAAATACTATCAACACTATTTCTAATAATAAATAATATGCTATTTATAGTTCTCTTAATTCTGTGAAGATTATAGGCTACAATGGTTTTCATCATTCTCCAGTTTGGTATATGTTATGTTTATCTATTCTCATTATTTGAAAGATTCTTCAATCAAAGCTTTGATACGATGTTCAATTTTTAATTGAAAATTTGAAAATTCATGGCTATATAAAATTCATACACACAATCATTCCAAACTAAGTAGTAATTTTAGACATTTATCACATTTTCAACTTTTCTTTACAAAAATGTACAAATTAAATGCTTTATGACTAGATGGCGTTCACTAGAAGGAGTTCACTATCAAATTTATGTAATATTTACAATTTTTACACATGAGTGCAATATTATAATTATCAATTACTACTTAGTATATAGTGTGGATGAATGCTGATGAGTAATTTTACCTGATAAGTTGATATATGAGGAGGCAACAGAATATACAAATCAATATTCCAATCACCGACAATCCAAACAATGTCCTTAGGCATGAGTATAGGACACCATGGATTACTTGACAGTCCGGAACTGAGTAAAATACAGTGCCTAAAATCAGAATAGTATGGACATAATATGTTATTGAGTGTACATTATTATTGAGTGTTATTACTAGGAATAAAAATGCATTTTTAAGCTTTCAAATATCTTGATAAATAGCACACAGACTTGTAGCATGTTTTTGTTTCTTTTTTATTTGTCATTAATTTTAGCTGTATCTACAAACTCTCGCCAAGTCACTTTCGGTTGCGAATCGTTTTTTTTTCTTATAAATAGCATTCATATCAACTCTTGTATTTTGACTGATTTCTTTTTTAATAGCATAGTATATAGTAAAACTTACTAATAATGGTACGTAATGTCCCCAAAATTAAGTTTTTTATAACACTACTTTCTATACCACATTTCAGTAATAAGATGAATCAACAACATAACCTCTTGACTATTCATCAAAATTTGGGAAAGAAGCAGTTTTGGACAAATGTATGTTGATTCTTCCCACATTGTAATGTATCTTGCCAATAAATGAATAAATAAATAAAGTTAGAAACGATGAAATGCAATGAGTACAGCCTAATGGAAAAACACACTAACCAGCATCATCTATCCTCCCTGTGTTATTCTGAAACTGAACAACTGATGATTCATAGGAGTAGCATGTACATGTCTGAGTTTTCAAAGTGTAGACACACTCTCTGAGTCTTTGTAGTCTGTTCATGTGAATAACTGTTGTGGTCACAGTTATAAAAACACAGGCGGCTGGAGATAATACAGACAAAATTCGACAAATTTTCATCTGGAAAATAATGAAACAATTATTTTGAAATCTTCCTATGGAAGATTATAATAACAGGTTACAATAATAGCGACTGAAATCTCTAAATTCAAAATGATATCATCTAACATAGAATTACACATCAAACTGTGTACCGTATCAATAGCCTACGTCTTGTCTCAGACGCATTGAGAATTTAGTAAGAATTAGAATAAGTAAGAATTATTCTTCTTATTTTAGACATACTGACTTAATCTATACAGAAATAAAATGTACCTATATCAAGTCTTCATTACTCAAATGTCATCTTTGTAGACTCAAATTATTATTTGAGTCTCCAATCATTTGAAATATGAGGTATGGAATACCCCTCTATCCCTTTATAATATCTTCATGGCAAAACAAAGATAAATTTACACCTCTCTATCACTTTATAATAACTTCTTCAAATAAGCATAAAGTTATTTGGTAAATTTAGAGAGTGAGGTGAAAATCCCCGTTCGGAAAATCCCGGGAAACTCGGGTGCTGGGAAATTCCTCTAATTGATTCAGCTTCCGATAGGTAGCGTCACCTGTCTTATTTTCCAAACTTGTCTACAATGAATCGATTTTCACGAATAAAGCTGTAAAAACTTAGCAGGAAAACATCATGAATTAAAAATGAAATATGATCTTCATTTATAAAATCAATCACATTTTAGAAAACTTCAAGTTTTCTCTAGAACAAATAATTTAATTTCATACTTCTCACTGGCAAAATGTTTTGAATTTAGTTTCCTTACTACCGACTGAATACAAGTTCATTCAATTTCAATCTCCGTGAAATCACTCCAGTATACAGATCTTGATGCATCGAATCCACATTAAGCTGTATATGCTTGATGGCATTCCACGGATCAGGCAATCATGATTCTTTAATACTATATTTCTACTACTATAAAATAATAGGAGAATCGATTTAATTATTAATATTTTGGAGCAACAAATTTGAACATTTCTGACGATAGTTGTTGAATTCTAAATGAATATTTCATAATATATTGCAAAGTTGGTTGTGATTCTGAGAGTTTAAAATATTTTATCTCTTTTTGATCTAATTATGTTACCTTGTTTCGAAATATATTTACTCCCAGATCAATCTGAATAGCATTTTATGAAAGTAGAATGAAGAGTGATAGATTTCAATGGCAGGTGGATTCTGAAATAAACTTATCCAGAAAAAATTTAGATACTTATCAAAATTATATTTTTTGTAACTCACCAAAGACACAAAACGGCTCTGCTTCCTTGCCAAGCACATTACTGTGAAACCTGTGATCATCAACTGCAAAAGATAGAGATAAAAGATATTTTTTAATTTTTATACTATAATCTATCAATTAGTAGTCACGATTCAAAAAAGAATAGAAAATAATTTCTAGCAACTTAAATTTAATATATAATATTAATAAATAATTTTTATTGATTAATATAATATTTCATCCAATATTCCATTATATTGATTAATAATATTTCATCCAATCTAGAATATTAACAAGATTTATGATTGAATCTGAATAGACTTTTTGAGTTTTCAACTATAGGCTGTGAACTTCTTTGGTACAATTTCCTCTTCCTCACATGAATTAATTGAGCCATTTTAATATGAACAAAAGGTGAAAAGCTACTCTAGACTAGACTCAACTATTAGCTTCAAATGTTGAGCAAATGCTCTAGTTTATTCATACAATTTTGAGCATAACCTTTATTTTTGAGCAAATGCTCAAACTACTTTTTGGATGAGCATGAGCATAAGGTTTTGCTCACGATTATTCATAGAAAATGAAGCATATGCTTAATATTTTAGAAATATAATCAAATGCTCAACTTTATTCATACGGCCATAGCCCCCTCTAAACTACAGTTTAGAGGGGGTTATGATAGTTTAGAGGTAGTTTAGAGGGGGCTATGATACGGCCCATTGTGCAATAAATATAAATGATTGTATGGAAATGTTTAATTTGGTAATGATGGTAATGATGATTTGGTAATTCTCCATTCAAAGAATTTTCTCACAATTTTTCTCAATTTCAATTATTATTCAATCTGTCAATATAAAAAAACTTGTTTTTCCTTACCAGTCGTGTTACATGATTGAATAGATGAATAAGCATTGGTTACCGATTATAACTTTGAAAATAATGAAATTTTATCATGAACTTGTAATTCTGGATCATATTTCTTACAGATAACTTAACCGTTTCACTCACCATTATAGCCGGCACATAGGTCGGTATTGTTTCAAAATGCTCCAATGAAGATGTGTATTGTCTTAGGACCAGGTAGACACTGAGAAATGAGATTCCAAGAATGCATGATAATCCTCCACAAACTATACACAGAACTACATACTTCTTCATACCTGAGAAAAAAATTAAATAGAAGACAGAAATAGAGATCGGAAGCGTTGACAATTCTGATTTCAATACATGCCTTAACAATAGAATGAGTGCATTTTATCTCTTTAATCATACATTTAAATCTATTTTCAATATATATGCAGTGAAAATTAGTGTTTACAACGTGTATAAAGAGCAATAAGAAGGTACCGGTATTACACATCTACGAATAATAAATTTTATGAGATGAGAATAATTGCTGCAAAATAAATTTGTATTAACTTTAAAAGTACCTGATAAATTTAAAATCGTACACATTGATAAAACCCTTTGCCAAACAAACAATTTATCTTCAAGAAGTTTCCTTAAAAAAGCTCACAATATAATCAATATGATTGTTATAGTTATAGGCTACTTTATCAATAGAACTGAAATCATGTGTGTTACTAAACAGCTGAGACATGGCAATAGTAGAAGAAACTCAAAAGTAATGATAATGAATAGGATATGAATAATTCCATATCTCAGCTGTTTAGTAACACACATGATTTCAGTTCTATTAATTTACGTTATTTATAATTCAGTTCAAAATAAGACTTCAAATAAAATGGTTGATTTATCCGATGAACACTTTTCATTATAATTAATACATAATAACTACTTTTGGTACTAATGATAATAATGTTGGTTTCAATATTAGAATAATATTTTCAAATAGTTTCTCATAAAGCTTCACCCAACTTAATCGGATCAAAAGAGGATTATATTAGTGTCCTCATCAATCTAACTGCTCATATAATCTCAAAATTCAAAATATGCTTGACTTAACTGTTGTAATACTCAACAAGAAAAGAAGATTCACCAGCTCGATTGTAATAGACCTGGTACAAAAACAAAATTGTGAACTCAATAAATTATTTCAATCGAGTTTACATTCAACTTAAACAAAAAGCAAAATACTCACGTCGTTTTCTTTGAGGTACAAGTGCAGGTGGTCTTGGTGGTAAAGCTGGAGGATCTGATTGCAGTTTTCCTTGTAACTCCATTATATCCATATCAACCCTGAAAAGAGTTCAGAGAAAATATTAACACAAGATATTGTTTCCAGTAATTGATGATTTCCATGTGATTGAATACTTTGTTCATTCAGTTGGATTCATTACTTTTGGGTTCCTTCTACGCTTCTACTACTTTTGGTAATGATGTCATTAATTGTGTCTATTATGTAGGTAATCATAATACATAATATGTATCACTATATACTGTAATGTCTATTACGTGTAATTAAAATATTCAGTTAAATACATTTGAAATAAATATTATTCGTTATGGAGACAATAAAATAGAACGTATCCTAATCATGTGATAAATGAGTGTCAAAACAGTCAGATTCATATGAAAACCTCATTTTAAAGAACATAAAAAAAGAATTCTCTACAGAAACAGAAAATTCAAGAATCAACCACTTATTATGATATCAATTCAACTTATATTTTTAGATACCATGGCCTGTTCTCATTGTATGAAATTTGTGAATACAGTATTTGATATCAATCAATTACAAATATTACGCCATGTCAAACTTAAAAAGATACATCATGCTTCAAAAAATTCTAAATAAACTTCTCATAAGCTGCATGCGAGCCTCAATTTATGACAAATTTCAACTCACATCTTAATAATTATTAATTTAGCTGTTATTCATTTGTCATGAACCGCAGTTTTAATGGTGAGAAGAGATTCTCAAGAGTAATTTTCACTGCAGAACTTTAGTCTACCTTGTTATTAGCGACGATCATACCAATTATTTATCACCGTGGATAGTAATCCTGCAATAATTATTGGCCTGAAGATTGTGGCATAAAATTCAGCATTTTAGGCTTAATAGCATAGTGATAGTACTGTGAGGTCTGAGACATGCCTGAAATTCCAACATCAGATATTGTGTTAATTATTTTTAAAGAATGCACTAATCTCTTTATCACATGCGAGACTATTGAGAAACTGAATCAAATTGTTGAAAATACTTTAAACCTATGCACTGCTTCAAAAGACTGATTACTTCATTTTCTGAAAACATTTTCTACCTTTCATTAGATTATCTAAGAAGACTTCATTTTATTGAAACGTTTCTAATAATTATTCCCAAACTATTATTTTTGTAAATTACAATAAATCTATGGAATCTGATCAGACTAAAAAATATTCCATTTCAATGAATGAAACCATAAATACTAAAAGTGCAATCTCTTGTGAGAAGAGTGTATTGAAGTTTCATTTCACTCTTCATGTCAAGGATGGCTTGCAACTACTTTTCAATTATCACTTGATCATATTTGTTGAAATGAAATAGGGTGACCAAACCGTATGTTTGCAACAATCTAGGCTACTGCTTGTCTAACTGTAAAGTAATTTATTCTGTTTTGAATACATCTCAAGTTCTTCGAAAATAAAATTTATTTTTAATATTTGAAGTGGGTGAGTATATAAACTCATTGTTGAACAAAGCGATGCAAATATTATTAATACGAAAATAATACAGCGATCAAATAAAAAAAGTTTACTATGAAATAACTGCTGTATTTTTCTGGTCTTTATCTTCCATACTTTTTCATGCATTGTTTATTCATAAAATAGTCCTAAATCTTCAAAATTGGATAGGCAACTCTAGTTTAGTTGAAATCTACAGATTATTAATATTTTCAGATATGTAATGAAACTTTATCATAGGAGTCTATGATAATAAGAATTACAATTTTTTGTTTTTGTTTCTGAAACAAAAACAAACAGTTGAATGAGTCGATAATTCAATGGATACCACTTCATTAATCCGACAGACCGAAATTAATTATTTAATTTCATGATGTTAAATAATCAAATAATTATTGTGATGAGGAGAGTTATGAATTTACTTGCTTTAGATGGTGTTAGATTGTTTCAAGTCTATGATATGTTTATCAATCGATTGAAATCAAAATTATGGAAGCGCTTCTATAAAATGACATTGACATTCTAATCCATAAAGTTTTTATGTTAATTATAAAATGTTTGAAAAATAAACAAATCTTCAATCATGTAGGGTCACAATTGATTGATAACCTATTAAAAATTATGTGAACCCACTTTTTTTTCTCTAGAATAAATTTTCAGTTTAGATTACTTGGGTAGTATTTGAGAACTTGAAATAATACTACATTTTGTGATAGAAATGAATGCAGAGGTATCACTTGTCGCTTCAAAGGTAATAGGAAGATTTCTTCAATAATAATTTGTTAAATTGGTTACGAACAACCCATGATCACTCAATTGGTCAATGTAATAAGTAATAAATTATCAGCAAAGTTCAAGCAAAGCATCTCTCTTCCACTCAAAAAAATGTTAAGATAATTATTATGTAGCATCAGGTAGCTAGACATAGCCTCTTGCTTTCTTGACCTTTGTTCACTAATAGATGAATAAGATAATGAGGATGTATTTCTATGAAAAAATATGCACTGTACTCCAGGAATGATTTAAGCCAAGTATTTATAAGCATTCTAATAAAGTATTGTACGACACTTTAAACATAGCACCATGTTTTTATTGTTATAACTGTGACTGTCTCAATATGATAACCGCATGTTCTACTCACAACCAATTAATCAGCTATCATCTCAACTCACCACGTTTTGACCAAATGGACACAAAAACAACGACTTGATTATCAAAAAACCTCCAATCACATTAAAATCCAAGTACGAGTTGCCTCTCATGGTAAATGACCAGCATCCAATTGAAACTGTAGTTGAAACAAAATTCTCAGTTAATTATCTCCTACAACTTTACTATATCAACTGAAGGAAGAGAGCTGGAATGTTGAGCAACGAGAGTTCGACACAAGATTATAAAGAGAGATCAGCATAGACTCAACAAATTGCAACCCCCTGACACGGGAGTCTCATTCAAAGTATCACTGTCTTGAAGTTTTACTCGGAACTAAACTTTTTAGCTGAACAGGACGTTTTGTGGCGAATAGTTTGACCACAATAGTCAACGACTGGACTCTGGATCGTTCCGTTCCAGCCTGGAGTATGGGACTGACTAAACCGGTTCTCTAACTGACAATGCGTTCTACTCCATAATTTTACCATCCACAATGCAGGGCTAGTTGCTGCAGCAAGGGAAATAGACGTCTCTCTTTTCAACCTCCATAAAACCACACTTTACATCTCTTTTTATCTTGGAGAGAAACCGAACAGAAACGTGCTGTACATCTTTTTTCAATTCAAGCGCATTTTCAAACGAAGCTGCTTCTTTTTCTTTTCAATTCAAGCAGACCGTTCATCATCTTTCTCGCTTCAACTTCAGCACTTGCTTGGTCTCCCTCTCACATCTCAATCTGTCAATCACAGCGCCAATGCAACAACTCCCAATTAAGTTGAGCATGGTGTTTTTGTTTTGTAATTCTGTTTCTGTGGGAGCGCGATGGTTTCCACTCTGTGGCTTACTAGGTAATTTGATAATGATAAAAAAGTTCCTTAGAAAGTCATAGGAAGAAGGGTTTATAAAGGGATAGATAAAAAAAGAGCTCAATAATTTCTTTTCCAACCTTTTATCGGGTGGTTGAACAACCTAATAAGATGGATTTCTTTATCATTGCTGTTATCATACGATGTATGAATATAATTGAAAATATTATCCTCTAATAATGAGTAGGAGGCACGGAAAGTGTTGATTGATACTTTGAGGTAAAGCTTTTACTGGTTGATTCAAAAAGTGATCAAGTAAAGCCAGAAATATATTTGCCCGAAAATATATAGTTCTTCTCATTCAAGCACGCTTCCATTTGCACTTTCACCTTTTTTACATTTACCCAGCTTTTTAGCCCTAAGTGACTAACAAATTGACATAAAATTATCATTCGTGTTCGAAGATCGCTGTGTAAATTTATAAATTTTAAAACTCATAGAATAACTACTTATATTTAAAACTATCGTAGACTTCAATCTATGCAGAAATTTCTTGTTATCTACAAAAGAATTATTTGAACTAAATATGTAGTCTCTTTCATCCTTTTCCAATAATGGTCATTTATATGTTCAAACTTCGTCGTTTCATGTAGATAAACAATCATCGTTATCATTTTGCTTTACATCTTCATATTGAATAATTTATTCGTTTATGTACCTTAGTCAAATAACTAGTTGTATATTTTACCATTACAATCTACAATTTAAGCCGTTACATAAGTAATCCACTTGAATAAAATAAACAATCTATTATCTCTTTTCACTCTCTCCATTCTAACTTGTCTTAACTTCGCCTAACTTCGTGTAAAACATCACTGGTTCTTTGTGCATATTTTACATCTGAAATTCATAATCCATAGAAATGTTCACAATACTCATTTTATTCTTAAAATGGTCTCAATTAGTAGGTCAGTTAGTCTCAATTTTTATTCATTTCATGATTTCAATGATACCAATAATGTTTGTCATTATCTTGAGAATTGTAATTTCACGTGAATGAAGCTCTTTCTCTTCCTTCCTTTCTCCCTTCTTTTTGTTATCGTATGGCTTTTTATCGGTGGGGAGACCCTTACGGGTAGGTTCCACCTCGCCTAATTGCACAATTTTTTGTGTCGGTCACCCTTTCTCCCTAAGCTTCCTCTTCTGTTTCTCGCCAGACGTTCATCACTAATTTGAAGACTTGTGTTTAATTGACGAAGGGCTTTGACAGTTGTCCGTGTCAGATTTCCTCAGATGGTGAAAGAGTAGGCGTCTTTGGGGTGAAGAAGGGTGTTAGGGGATGAGGGGGCGGGAGGGAAGGGGTTGCATCAACAGGTACAGCAGATTAAAAGTTAGCGCGTTTTACGCAGGTGTGGTTCATCCTATATAAGGAGAGTGTAGCCTGGACATCCTCCACTACACTTGCGGCTTCCCAGCAGATATCGTTGCACGCTTCAACTCGCTACTGACAGCTCCCACCGCGCAAGCGCTAACGGCCAAGTAAGTAAACCTCGATTGTCCGAAACTGAGTCAGATCTCGGATCACCGACCTACAATTTTTAGAATAATTATATGACAATAATAATACAACAATGTGACAATATAATAATTATATGACACCTACAACCTGAATAATTTGCTGGGAAATAAATTCAAAAATCATTAATTAAAATTTGCGCAAACTATAGATTCCATACATTAGCTATTTAGCTAATTTTAAACAACTGCAGAACACTTTGAGGAAACGAAAGATTAGAACAACTCCTACAAGAATCAACCAAGAAGATGCCAACCAATACTCCTCTTAGAGGAAACCTCAGCTGAAGCTGATTTGCTGAAAAAATTTATTACATCTACTTGTTGCATACAAATGTGAAATGTGAAGGATGCAATAAAAGGTTATTTATTTATTTACATTAGCTATAATATGAATAATGATTTGCTGAGAAATATAGGGATGAGATGATAGGGACTTATAATTACAATGAAACATCTACACCCTGCATAATCAGCAATTGTGGTGGGATTTATGAATTAACATAATAATTATGCGCAGAGATAGGTACGCTATGCAATATCTTAAATTGTGTTAATAATTTGTTGCGTAATATAGAGATAACATGAGTTGACTGATATAAGCAAAACTATAGATTCTGTACAACATTCATATGGATAATATTGTGCTGGGATACATAGAGATAACTTGTCCAAATCAAATACTTTATTTACTCAAAACGAACAAAATTCACTGAATATAGAATAGGTAATGCGCAGAAATATGAAAATACAGGGATATATTGAACCATAATTATACGCAGAGCTTGAAACAATGTTAGAATTATCAATAACATAACCGATGGGATCTTTTTTCAGAAATGATGATTCTGTCATCATTACTCATGAATTAGAATATGCGCAAAACTGTAATAAATTCTCTACGACAACTATTACCTGGATAATGATTAGTTTGGATACTGATAACGTGAGTTTGAGTTATTATACACAGAAGAATAGGAATATGATAAATGTATACAGTATGTGCGCAGATCTTGAAACCGACTGAGAAAGATAGATAATAATCAATGATTAATTTTTGAAAATAATGTGATGATTCTATAGAGATTCTAAAGTGGAATTATGATTATAGCTATGTGAAGTGATTCACCAGATCGCTAATCACATATTCTGAGACAAATCTGACACAATAAATCTGAAAATACAAACAATTCTTCGGAAATTAAGGAGAAATTTGAGAGATATTAATGAGATGGAGAAAATGTGATCAAAAAAAGCTTTAATGGTTAAGATTTGGAGGTACAGTATAAACGAGCTATAACTATAGCTGGAAATTTAACGTAAATTTCAGTTTTCTATAAGTTAGAAGTATTTGATTTTTGATATTGGTTTTGTTAACTGCTTTGAAAGATCATATTATCAGAATGAGAAGTGGGTGTAACAATCGTATGTCTTGGGAATCGTTTTCTGGTTTTAAATAGGATTCTTCTTCACGGGTTTAGAAAGGAAACTTTTGTAGCTTTATTTGATCATATGATCAAATTCTATGCCTTCTGTGGTTAGACGATCATTATTTAGTTTCTACTGTGTTCTTCTATGTTCTAAATTGTTATTGAGTAACTCTAAGAAGTTCGAACTGTAGAATATCCTAAATGATTATTGAGTAAGTCTAGCAGGCACGGACTGCAGAAATCCCAATAAAGGTATCAAAAGCAAAATAAGCAAGGTATCAAAAGCCAAAAATGCAATATTTCAAAAGTAAAATCAAAATAGCCTTATAATGTATCACAAGCAAAAGCTCAATCTCAATAGAGACTTCATAAAACATACAGCCTAAAGGCTATATGAAATGTTTCTTTAAAGCGTTTTCGAAATCAAACAAGAATTAAAAATTCGTGAATCTTGAGGTGAGTTTTTGATTTTGCTAGTGAATACAAAAGTTGGCAAAATTCCTACTCTCTAGCTTCAGAACCAATGTTTTTCAAGTGACTTTTCTCTTAGAATGGATTTAATCATGTCTCTGTTGGATTATATATCAATTTTCCAGTAACAAGTAACAGCTACTTTAATTGGCAAGATAGTAATTCACATAAAAATGCACAATTTATAATACTGCAACTGAAACATCTTAAGCTTCATGAAGTTTCTCGTGAACTGAACATCTCATTGGAATTTAAATAGGAATTTCATTCAATTGATTTTTATAATCTCATTGTTTGTTGAATGTTTTATAAATATGTTCCCATGTTCATGCAGTCATAATAGATAACTAAATGGTGAACTTTAAAAATTTACAGTTCAAATTTCCGTACTCATTTCAATCGTTTAGAAATTCAAATACTATTTCTAAAGTTTTGGCTAGCTTCCTACTACACCAAGAAATCTTTAAAATTTAAATCTGCGAGAAACGTGGGCCTGGATTTGGTTCAATTTTCTCAGGTACATTAGTCAACTTCGTCTACTAAATTTATTTTTCATAAAATTTAAAAGTTAGTACTGTACGTACAATGTACGCGGAATGCTGGCTCCTAAAAAGACAATACTTTGAGAAACCTCGGATGTAGCACCATTTCAGGAATAATTGTATCGATCCCAAAAACCAATATGGCATTTTGTATTCGCTCGGATTCTGATTGAATAATGTAATGAGCTACTCGACTCCAAAAGCTTGAGACTAATATTCAATTTCTATTCTATTCAAATTATTCCGCAAAATCATTCAGCTGTTAGTAGGCTTTGAATAAAATTGATGTTCCTGCCGTTGTATTTCGTTTCATATCAGTTTCTTATGTTGGCGAGGGCTCTACGGATTTTCTATTGAATTATAAAGCTGGTAACTGAGAGAAAATAGGGCGACATTTCATATTTTATGAATACTTCAAGTTTAGTTATACATGATTTTGAAGTACTAAACATACAGATTATCCAATTATTCTTGTTCATATCATATTCACATTTATTCCCAAGGTACATGGAATAGTCATTGCAGGTAGGAATACTCATCTATTCCTAGTACGTTTCATGCTCGATCTATAGATAACCATTGAAGATATCGCAAATGATCGATAAAAATAATCTGAAAACTATGTCCATTCTATCGCTATTATTTTTTGAATCACAACATTTCTAATTTATTCCATGACCTAGTGCAAGTTGAATCTGTTTCAGTAACGAATCGCAACTCCAATGCCATTGTAATTATTATATTATCACCACCACTCATACTTATCAGCTCATTGCTGTCATAAAAAGGAGCTATTAGAGAGTATGTGTTAAGGATTGTATAAGTTTTAAATAATTGAACATTGAACAATCATCCTTTGGAGAACTTATTCATTGGTCAACATTTTGAACTTTTCACTATAATTTTATTTCTGTTTTCAAGGAATACGATGTAGTTTTTTCTTGTTTATAGAGTATGAAGATTGTGATAAAATATTGAAATATAGTAAAACATAATCAATCTGAACAAATGTAATATCGGAATTTCAGCGGAGTTCGTATGTCTTTGGGAAGAAAAGATTAAGAAGGTTGAGTCAAAGAAAAACGTACGGTTTGTTTTTTCAGGAATTAGGATTAGATGGCTTTGACATTATTTTATTCACTCATCATAATTTAAGAAATCAATGATGGTGGAACTAACTGTAGGGAGAGACCATAAAATTAGTACTTGATAATCGTACTTGAAACTTAGCGATAAAATAATTATCTACGCTCTTCTCTTGTTTACAGCTTTTTTGCATTGAATGTAACATCACCTTCAAATTTACGAACATGAAAATAAATGTTAACTCTGCACCTCTTCACGTATTCTGATATGATATGAATGATATCTGATGTTAATGTTCAACAAGACAAGCTCCGATCAATCAATGTTCAATTATTTTTTTAACATAATTATGATTTTTTCTTGGAAGTGAATTTTTATCTACATTGAACTCATTAGAAGCCAATCATTGCAGTCCAAGGATTTCTCAATAAATGAAATCTTGTTTTTAGCAAAGATGAATCTCCTTCTATGAGCCT
This sequence comes from Laodelphax striatellus, assembly GCA_017141395.1. Classification (NCBI taxonomy): domain Eukaryota; kingdom Metazoa; phylum Arthropoda; class Insecta; order Hemiptera; family Delphacidae; genus Laodelphax; species Laodelphax striatellus. The sequence continues at coordinate 5,113,986 of CM029544.1, forward strand.
AATACTGAGTACTGAATATTTCACTAACGACGCGCATTCTTTGCTAGTAACCTATGGAAGGTGTTCGGAAACATCAGTTCTTATCACTTTTAAAAATATAGAATTTGAATTCCCTAACCAGTGCAATTTTTTAATCTGCCGTCATTAGTAACATTGGTAATGGTTGATTGTAGATCGTTTGATGTTTTGTGCAGCTGGCCGAAGGCCATAGAAAACTTATAAGTGATAAGGGGACACTTTGGATAAACTAAAATTGAATATAGTACTCACATTGATTTGTATTTATAACTTCCAACAAATCCAACTGCCACAAACTTTGTTGTTATGCATCATTAGAACATGTGACACAAGAAGAAATAGCTTTTTAAGCACAAGATGTGAGTACTTGTCAGAATGTCAGGAGTTTTTTGAGTACTAGTTTCTCGAACCAGTAATGAATTGCTCTGTGAAAACAATAATTAATTAACTAAACGACAATGAAATCAACTCATGAAGATAACAATGAGAATTACATTATTTATTATTATTCAACAGCCGTCTAGTTCATTGAAATCAGCGAGCTTATAATAATTGCAAAAACCACCTCACGAAATTGTCATATTGACACAGACAACACTAGTTAGTATAGTCAGTATATGATATTGAGCTCCAGCATGCCTTCTATTCCTGTGGCGAGTGTCATGAAGCAAACTGAAGATAATCGAGATAACATTGAAAACTGAGACTTGGGAGCTGAATGCTCATTTGAATCACATCATTGTTAGATTTTATAAAGCACACGCGTCGGCTCATCAACAATGTAACTTGAATGACAACTCGTAATCATACGCCTATAGAAGAGTAAATCACTCCCTTATTTAGCACTCGTAACAGATGCATTGGTCTAAAATTACTCTTCGTTCCCCTATGTTGTGAACGGAGTGGCTCATTTTCCAGCAGCATGTCTCATAGAAATGTTTTGGTAAAAGGAGTATTTCTATCTATTTTTTAAAAGCTCTTCATCCAAAATTTGGGAAATCATTGGTAGACTAATATTTAATGATCTTATGATTATCAGATCATTATTATGATAACGTATTACAAGTGATACACGAAATGTATGGGGATAGTGAGCTTGCGTTTAAGTCTAACTTGCCAGTCTTAGTTATTTAAAATCGATATTATTATCGATTCTCAATAATGATTGATCTATTCTTTAGTGTTGCGGAAGATGAAGGATTCTGAAACATGAATTTGTGTTCAAGAGAATTTCAAATTTCAAGCACTCGCCTAAGTATATTACAATGTAGACTTTATGTCTATTAGATTATGATCGTTTTAGTTTAGATTATGACTATTAGATTGTGTTCGTCGTTTAGCTTTTTCCCGCGCACGGATCAATAGTCCTTACAGGGAAATAATTATTCCATGTATTATTTTTTATTCTAAATTGTGTTATTTCATTCGGAATAGAGAAATAGAATAATTGAATTTGAATTGAAATTTTGAAAGTTGTTGACAAGATCAACCTCTGGTATGCTTAGCATTTCACATTAAGGGAGAAAAAGTTCACTTTCTCTTGTCAGCCGACAATATATCAATTATCAGAGTTCCAAATTGACTTACCATACTTACCAATAAAGTCTATCTCTACTGAACTGAAACAATTATTATGGGTATTAATTTATTCCTTCTTTAAAAACTTCTTCCATCTTAATATTGAACTAAAATTGTCTACAAATCTGAAAACTCGAAGGTCTCCATTTACTTCTCTCATTCTCATTTACACTCTTACACTCTCTCATTACACACTCTTCTCATTTACTTCATAATTTGCTTCTCGCGACTTAAGGGTACATTAAGAACCCACGTGCAATAATCTTCGTTACAAATTATTACTCTTAATCCATATTAATAAGTGGGGATTGAACAGTTCAGTGTAAATTGTTATTGCTGCATAAATTTGAATCCTGACGCCGAATTGTTTGTTTGATACTGAGCTTGTTATAATATTTTACGTAATTAATTATTGATGCAGTAATAACGAAAGATGGAAAGTGCGTTCATGTTTTGAATATGATAATACTAAATATTTTCCCTGAACTACAATATACTATTATAAGTATTATTACTATTCACTGTTGCAAAGATTTTCTTTCCTTCAGCATAGCTTTGGTTTTCAGTCTTCAGCTCAGCATATTCTTGAAAGTGTTTATGCCTGGGATTTAATTCATATTATCAAGAATGTTGAAGTAATAATAATAATAATTCATAGGATATTTCTATTATTCAATACTAGCCAAGTATATAAAGAATTGAAAGAAAACTTACGTGTTCCATACAAGGGTGACACTTACAAACAGTTTGTAACAGAATAACAAAGAGTAATACTCCTATAACAGAGTGAGAGTTATATTACAGTGTAAGATATTCGAACACAAACATTTTTGAAAATGTACTTTTCCAAACAACAAAGTTTCCAATTCACTAATTTTCAATATATTCTGCACTTAAAACGTCACTAAGTTGTGTAAAATGTGATTTTGCGATCAAGTGTAGTGTGGGCACAGTTTTTCTATTGTGTTGCAACCAACTGTGGTGGGTGGGATGAAACTCATCGCGGTGAATAAATTTTTTCTAATGGCAAATTATTCACGGCTCGTGACAATATGTCATTTCCAATCGTACCTACTTCAACAAGTTGCAACTTCATTGGAATATTGGAAAATCAATTCTCCGAGCTCCAGTATTTTATTTGCTTGTCCCAAGTGATTTATCATACTCATCATTAATATTGAGTAGTAACAACGGTGTCTCTTTGGCTTGATTTGTACCCGTCCAAATTAAAGTAAATATTCACTTGAAACCCCCACTTTTCACTGCTGAAATTGGATAACGGTCTGATTCCAATTTTGCTGTTTATTCGATGAATGTGTTTGCCAAGTGTCAGATAGATTACAATATTTTAATGTCAATCGAATTGTTTAAGTTGGTTTTTCCGTGACGGACGTGGGTTAAAACAATCGTTTTCAAATTTCATAGGATACTACTTATTATACTCGTAGAATACTCATAAAATACTATTCTTGGAACAGTATATTTCAATTGCATAAAATACTAATCATACTCATGAAAAACTCTCTAAAGCAGTATTAGAATAGAATACTCATTTTTTCCCCTTTAATATTTTATTAAAACTAGTCACTTGGACTAACCATTAATTTTGTACTCTCATTTCTTAAAACTAAAAATAAACTTCATGATACTAAAGTCTTCCATAGAAGCCTCCAGTTCTGTTCTATGATTGCCCTATCTTTTTTTGGCGCAAACTGCATCAAAATCGGTTTACTCAAACTTGTCCATGAACTTTCCAAAGTCGGGCACGAAACACTTTTCATATAATATATAAGATTTGATATAATTTGAAATGATAACGGATCTCCGCTTCGGCTGAAATTAAGCCCTGATCATAATCATAATTAATTATTCATTGGAGCTAAGAAAGTCGAATCTCCACAGCACAGCTAAGAGATCAGCTGGAGCTTTTTTGGGGCCTCTGTTATATTGTTTTCGGGCACCATCAGTTTGACGTTCACTAAAGACTGGATCCCTCCCTGCCATGCATCAAGAAAGACAAATTTTGATATGACTGTTTAATAACGACAGAAATGTAAATCCAGCTCTGACACTTTTATTACTTTTGCATATTCAAAGTGCGTTGTAAACTTCTTATCCCTCTCCAAAGGAGTCTATGAATATTCATTGAGAAATGATACTGCTTCAAAATAATTCGATAAAGTTTCTGTTATAACATACAGATAATTTCCAAGTAGAAAGATTATCTAAGCTATCCAATAATCCTACTCTAGAGATTTCACATATTCTATTCTGAACGCCTTGATTTTTGAAATACTTTATAGGCTACTTGCCTGAGAAAATCAGACTGGATTGTGAGTAGGCCAATGTCCATAGTTGAGAATATTCTTAAAAATTTTATTACAGTATTACACAAATTCATGATCATATGAATATAGTGTGAAGCTTTCTTCTTTTCGAATTTAGTACTCAACGTTTGTAGTGATTTTAAAATAGTGGTATGGAAAAAGTGAAGACAATAAAGTAGGCTACTAGAGATATCATATTGAGAGGATAGAGAATGAAAGAATCACCAGTGCAGTAATGGCTTACAAAGCAGAAGGAAAAAGAGGAATTGGCAGCCCTAAAAGAATGTGGGATAGAACTTCAAAAAGAATTGTTTGAGGTATGAATTAGAAACAGTAACAGGTCGAATCAAAGTTTTACTTGTCTGATCCTCGAAAAAAGACAACGACGAGAAACAGTAAAGACGGCAATGAGTCACTCATTAATGTAGCTATTAACATAGCTGCACGAAAATCATATTTATATTTTTGGAAATTGTGAGTTTCCACACGTTTTTACACATTGAGTTCAATAGGGATCGCGCTGCATTGGCTCTGTCAATTGAAGTCATTTTTCGAATTGATTTCCGTACAATCTACTTCAAAGATTTAAAGTTCGGAGCTTATAGAATCAATCAATGAGTGAACAAAGGATGATGTTGTGGAATCTTGTTTCCATTATTGAAAAAACTTGTTGAAATTGTCAAACTCCACTAATAATTTTTTCTAATGACAAATTATTTACGGCTCGTGACAATTCATCATTTCCAATCGTACCTACTTCAACATGTGTAGTTACAGTAGTTACAGTAAACATTGAACACAATGTTTTTCAAAATGTTTATTAAAGTGGAGTTTGACAATTTCAACAAGTTTTTTCAATGAGTGAACCTTTTCCAAGTTTTCTATGTGAATGAAGAACACAAACACGAATCTGTACTAGTAATCACTGCTGGATTATTCCTTCCTCCACAATCAAAGATCCTAGATGTTGCCAACAAATGTTGTAACTTCTGTTTTCCCAAAAGAGTCATTGGCCGGCAAGGACAAGAAAAAGAAAAATCTCTGACATGGGCGTTTCTAGACTTCTCCAACAAATACCGTTCACCCCATTAACAGAACGGTTTGTATACGTTTTTGGTCTTTGGTGTGGGGTGAGACATTTGAACGAGTCTTTTGGGAATAATACACGTCAAATTGCAACGTGAAATGAACTTATTTCTTCTGTATGTCTCACTTGACTAAGACAATAATACAATCTAGAGTATAAAGTGTGAGTATACTGAAGTCTACTAATTGACGTTTAAATCCTCAGAATCTACAATGTCTAAAGTAGTGTGAACTGTGAGTAGGCTATACTCAAATCTACAGTTGGCCCTCAGAGTCTGAAGTATCTAAAGAGTAGGCCTAGTATAATCTTAACAATGAAGTAACTGTGATTTGAACAAATTTAATTTATCTGTCAAGTTTTTGGATGAATATAGTTGAACTGATCTGATGAGAGACTATTACAATAATTATAATTTCAACTAAATAATCTCTTAGTTGACAGGGTTGAAATTTTATATCAGACGAAAACAACTATTGAGAATCATTTACTGACAAACATGGCTACAAATACATTAACAGTAACCTAAAAGAATGTCAAACATCCGTTAAGATTGAAGTGTGGTGATAGTAGATGTATGGGCGATATGCACATAAGTGAATCAAATTCAGATTTTTATTATTAATAATAGTAGTCTTATGCAATGGTTGTATTATGAGAGCCTTTAAACCACATGTGAGATCCAGGGTTGAAATACGAGAGAAGCGTAGTGAAGCGAGTACATTAAGGATCTCAAGAGTGGTTTAAAGGCCAAATACAACCATTGCCTATTTTTATCTACAACCAACAAAAAAAAACAATAATATCAACATTATCAATCTAAACTCACCTTGATTCAAACGATCATGTTTCATCTCAATGTTTATAGGTTAGGGTTAGGACAGCTGTTAAAAGCACACACGCATGAGCAACTACAGCGCTTTGATCAGCAGCGATTCTATTTGATTCCATTTCAGTAATAATAATAATATTATAATAATTTTAATAATTTATCTGGTCGTGGGTACAGAACCACTGAGTAATAATAAGTATGGAGAAATAATAATGGTTATGAAGAAGCATTGATTGACATAAACCTATGTTCCTCTGGCTGCTCCAGTCGACAATGACCATTTCGTTTTATAATGGAGTAAAACAGCAAAAATAATAATTAATCCAACATTAGGTAGCATATGATAATTATTATTACAGTCGTTTAAAAGTTCTTTTTTCAAGTAACCCGTGTAGTCTGAGCAGGGCTTCACCAGAAAATTACGTGTAAAAAACATCATAACGCTTGAATCCATTTTTACAGTGGAAACGTGATTTTGCAACAAGAATATTGCAGAATGTACAGCCAGAGGGCTTATATTGAAATCACGGGGATTTGTCGCACAGTTACGTGGTTCTACTTGAGATATGCACGGCTCATTTGAATTCAAAGAAGAGTGGCCAGATGTTTTTAGTGAGAGCAGAGTGCTCATTCAAATGTGTTGAATATTCGGTTTCTCGTTTCGGCCTGGTTTAAGAATAAACTTAACTTGAGCTGCGAGTTGGGCCCTCACGTCAACTCAATGTTGAATTTATGTTGATGAGCCGACTGACTCGAATGAGTTATGGATTTTCACGAATAAAATGACATCAATGTTGGTAGTAATTGTTCAATTTGATTCAATTTTCGACCAGCTCTCTCGCTTTCAACAATGCCGTATTTTACGTATGAACGGATCAGCCCGTCACTCGGAAGAGTTAAGCTTTGAAACGATCCTCTTCGCCATTCATCATTTCAAAAACAAGAGCTGAGTCACAGACAATTCTTTTCGATTGCTGCAGCATTCTATTATTCCCTGCTCCTCGCAACCGGCATCTCGCTCAGATTTGCACTTGCACACATCACCTATCAATAACACTCTTCATTCTCTCACTACACAAAACAAGACAAGGATGACACATATTATGTGTGGGATATGTAAGAATAGATTGCGGAGAACAGGGTTTGATTGGTTTTACTATCGACTATAAAATAGAAAGCTCTTTATCATTGCATCTTACAATTCAAAACATGGAAAGATATTTGAGATGGATTACAAATGAGCTCTAATAATTGGAAAAAATCATTTCAAATGAGTTCAAAACTCATTTCAGCTGTTTTTCATCAAAAGTAGTACCTCCTTCCTCCAAATCCACATCTACTCCTAAAATTTTCTCTCAAATCGATGTGAAATGAAATAACAATCTTATTATTTAATGATAATGTAAGTGTTGAATTATTACAATTTACATACAAAATAGATTTTCAATGATTGCGTAGCTCTTAATGTTCGGGATTCTTTATGAAATAAAGGGTGGCACAGAGAAACGGGAAATTTGGAAATTACACTAACGAATAGGAAATATACCCGGCGATGACCAAATAAGCATACCACGCTTCGCCACGGTTTAAAAGGCTATCGTGCAATCGGCTGTAAATATTGAAAACCGGCAGGTGCAACATAATTCATATCAGAATGGTGAATTATTTTAGCCTTATTTAAGATATTGTTGGATATATATTAGAATGGCATTATTTCAGAGACTCTAGACATCGATCATTAAAACCATTGAATTCTTCAATTTTTAAAATCTCTTAGTCAAGATTCAATTTTTCTTAAACTTGGCTCAGTGGTTTTGTATTGTATTTTTGTTTGCATTTTGGACTACTAGAGAAATTGTAAATGTAATACTCCTGATCACGTGGATAAGAATATTTTCGTCATGATGTTTGTTCAAATTATTATTTTTCCACTATGAGAAAGGCCTCTTTGTCGACTTTTCCCACACATGATATTTTTGAAACTGCAGTCACAAGCACGTTCGGCATTCTTTGTGAAGGATTGATGAAACTTCTTTGGTAATCTGCTAAAAAGCTAAGCAAAAATACTCGTCGCTTTAATTATCGAGCATAAAGCTTCGTCCTACAGTGAAAGTATTGCCGAGTGATAACAGAACCTTGGAAAATATTCTCCCATTCATTTCCTGTGTATGAGTCGATATCAATGGTACAAACATAGCGAACGGCTGCAGTATAAAGACTCTATACCAACCAACGGAATTCATCTGCTGATGAATTTGCTGTATGGAAATTGGCAATGATCATTTGTCGTTTTTCCATGGAGAAAGAACCAATGGAATTCAATTTCTATCTCAACTTTGTTTAAAGAGTTCTCGTGACAGGGTTCATTCCATTATACTTTATAGTATATTATTTCAACTCGCTGGATTTTTTGTTATTTGTTTTTGCGATTTTGCAATCCTTTTTTTGAAACAAACATCAGTTTTTCGTACTCAATAACATTCGTGGGTGAAAATTTGTCAATGTTATTATAGTTATGAGAAATTGTCATGTATCCTAGGAGATGAAAACTTAGAGAGAATTCACATATCACAATTTTCACATGATGCACTATTACTACTTACAGAGTTTAAGCAGTGTGAATAGTTGAGCCTTGTCAGGCTCTTCTTACGGCAAAATATAACCTGGAACTTAGAAACTGGGTATTATAAAATGTATTTAATGTATACCAGTTTTAGCAAAATGATATTAATACATTGAATAATAGTTCTGTATTCGGCTCATCAAATCTGTTCTAAGCCTGATCATGTGATCATTTTAATTGATTTTTCATACAAGAAGAGTGCTGATAACATTTTTATAAGTAACTTAATGATATAACAGAGAGAGAAAAGGTAGAGAATAATGTTAATGATAAAAATATACAATAGAATATTATGTGAATGAATCTTGGAATGGTATAGAGAAGTGATAAACAGATAGGCCAAGAAAGAAGAATGATGGAGCTAATGCTGAAAACATGTAGAGGAATGATCTAAGAGGATGATCAAGAAAATGCTTGAAAAAACTTGTTAGACTTGTGTATCTTGGATTTGTTTTTTTCTTTTTGTGTAATGTATTTCCAACTCTTCCCTTCATGCATTACAGTTGATGATTCTCTTAGTGGAAATTAGAAAAATAATAATTTGAATGATGGCAAATTCATTTTTCAATTAATAAAGTGACACAAGTTATAACAAAATCAATTCTCACTCCGAAATTTCAGCTTGTCGTTGCTTACACAAAAGTTCAATGCGTAGTCGAATTGTTGAGAGGCACACACGCATTTCTTTAACAACTCTTTTTCATTTTTTATGTTCCTTTGTGCAGAAAAACCTAGCTCACACAAGTAGGTGGTTGAAAAATGTAATGATATTTTAACATCATAAACTCATATTGGAGGATTTTTTTTACCAATAACCAAAACTGTGCAAGTGATAGATCATTATACTTCATTAATAGATCATTACTTCATTTGTAGTGTTCTATCCGTGTGCAGCGGGAAATTTTAGAGTATCTAATGTGCTGCGAACCGAAAAAGTATGAGAACCACTAGGTTATGAATAGAAGAAATAATATTTCAGTCATTATCCAACGTTATTCACATTATTATTTCTATTCACTCTCACACATGATGTGTGTTGTACAGAGTGTGCTGTTTGAGTGTGCTGTTCACAGAGTCACCACAGTTTGTAGATGGTTGGTTACGTAGTAGTGCTTTGGTGGTTGGCACGGTCTAATTACCTAGTTTGAAAGCAGCAATGCTCTGTAATTGGACAAACTCAAATTACCTGAATTAGAGATAAGCAGAGGCGAGCTTCAAAAAACCAAATCAGAACGCCAACGAAATTGACACCGCTTACAGCGTTTATTCGGTCATGTTTACTAACATAAAATAACACGCAACGGTATTCCAAATATAAACACTTAGCCTACTCCTTAATCAACAACATTAACTCACATTACATTTTCTCGGAACTGACTGACATTTCTAATCGGGTTCATCACCATAACGAAAATGACTAGTAGAACATGCAGGTTGAAAATATCTCAAGTTTTAAATAATTTCAAACTTTAAATAATTATCCAATATGTCGTGCTCTTCTGGCCAAATTTTAATGATACAAAATTCATGTTCCACTTCTCGGGATATTGTTGATGGGTCGAGTGATATCAAACTGACAGCTTAAGAGTAAAACTGATGGTTTTGTAGCAATTAACAATTGGTAATGATAACGTAAGCATTAAAACTTACGTTTTGTATAATTGATTCATAAAAAACGCGAAGAACGCTGGAGAACGCTAATTTGTAAATTTATCTCTAGGGCTTCAGATTCAGAATATATGAGTAGAAGTGTTCAAGATTTCTTCGTCGAAATTCACTTCGCCAGTAGATGTTCTTAATGTTCCAATAACTAGTACGCTAGTACCAGTAATATATGTCATTCGCTTCAGGGTGCCTAGCACCATCCTTTTTGTGATCATGATTGTATTGTAATATTACCAGTAATATTAGAAATATTTTTATGTAAAATATTGTTAAACCCATTATTAGCACGCGTTTGGTGTGCCTGCAACAACGTGCCTGCGAAATTTCAATTCTTTCAACTAACTTTTTAGTACTGGTAATCATTTCGCGTGAGATATAATTTTTTATTTAAAGTGTATTATGATAATATAAAAAACGTAATTAGATGTTTATCAAAAGATTTAGTCTAATATCAATCATGAATTGTACAAAAGTATATTCTTCTTCATTTGTTAAAACTACACAAATGATATGCTATATATTTACTCGTAATATATATCTCAATATGTAGTCAATAAAATCTACTATGCCAGGTAACTTAATCGATATCATCTGAAGCTTATAAAAATAATAATTATAAAAATGCGAAGAAAATCTTACCCATATTTTGGAGTAATAGGACTACTGTAAAATATTTGCTTTCCTCAGATTCTCAACAAGTATTTCCGCCATCATTTCCGATAGGGAAGACTTTGTCACTGACGTAAAAAAAGGATAAGCAGAATCCCCGACATAAACCCACCCAAGTCAAATGTCAAACGGAAGCAGTTCTCACTCCTTTCAAAGCAGTTATCAAAGACTTATTTTCTTGGTAGCCTTTCCCAAAAACCAAATTTTAACTCTTCAAACCATTTCGTTCCATTATTATAATGCCAATTAAGTTGAACAGATGATTTAAGTGTGTTGTTAATATAAATTTCGCTAATTCCCGCTATTTCACGCGAATAAATAATGAAAGACTGGCGAGTAGAATTTCCCATGATTGAGCTCATAATCTACGTGTGTGTCATAAATATTGATGTTTGTCAAACTAATCGCTTTTATCAGAATTGAATTGAAAAATTGAGTATACTATTGATATAAATATTTCACAATAAAATACACTATTTTATTTATTATGAATATCGAATGTCCATATTCAATAGAAAGAATCTGTTCTTTCCCATTCGATAAGAATGATTGTAGAACACCTCTGACATCTAGACGGCGGAATAATGAAGTTGTAACTTAAATGACCCAGTAACTGCTGCCATCTTATGACAGAATTCAGAACTTTTGCTGCGTTGTGCATTGCCGACCAATCAGAGGAGAGAGGCGGAGCTTGGAGGCGTGTCTGTAAAGATTGAAGCTGTAAATCACCCAGTAACTGCAGCCATCTACCGGTCGAATTCAGAACTAGCTGAGTCATTCATTGCTGGCCTATCACGAGATAGTAGGCCGAGTTTGGAGGCTACATGATTTACCAATTGGGCTACGATTCATGGAAGAATTTTAGACACAGTTCAAGTATTTTCATTGCTGAATAAATAAATAAATAAAATATTCGTCTTGGAAAACACAATAAATGATTGAATCACCGTTTCTGAAATATGTTTGAATTGTTTTCATAATGAAATTTTCACACCCCATTAACCTATCTTCTATCTATTCTTCTATATTCTATCTATCTTCCATATATATATATATATAATTAGATGGCAAACAAGTTTTTTGTAGCTTCAACTCCTCCGTGATTTTTCAACCGAATTTGTTCGTTCACGTCTGATTCGAAAGATCTCATTGAGTAGATGTTCGATAAGGTCTTCCATTTTGAAAAAAGTTATCATGGAGATGAGAAATGAGCGATCAAAGAAGAAGAAGAAGATGAAGATGAAGATGATGAAGATGAAGCTGAAGATGCGAAGATGAAGCTTGATTGAGCCTCTGAAAATGATCAGAGATCAACTTTGTGCTGCTGGTCATTTGATTTCACGAAGAAATATCAAAACCTGGAAAACCTGAAGTGACTGTGAACCCTTGATAGTGTGAAAATAAATTAGTAGAATCGACAGCACTTGCCTCGCTTCTGTGAATGGGTCATTTACGTCCACGTAAAACCAACATTTATAGCTATCCTCCCTGCTCAATAAGTCTCCATTGTCGAGCTGATTTCTTCCGCTCTACTCTTGTCCTTTATTTGTACAATATTCCCCATCACCCACCACACTCAAATGCCAGTTTGGCTCATTCTCCTGCCTTCAAATACTAAGTCTTATCGTCTTGATTCAGATTTGGTTAATTTCTATTCGAATGAGTAAATAAATCTCAATGAATCGTTATCCACATATATATTTTTACGTAATATAATATGTTTTTATATGATTTACATGATATATATTTACATAAATTTGATCAGTCTTTTGATGTCTCCACCACAAACTTATAGCACTGCATCCTATTGAAGTTGGAGATTATTTTTTTCAACTTTATTATTTATATTTATTACAATTTCATATTCAGTTTGCTTCTGTTTACCTAAACTGACAATAAATTACCTCGTTATATCTTTCTACACTACTTAGTCTAGAGAGTGAAGTTTAATTCAAAATAAATAAGAATAATAATTATTCATCTATTATCATGTAGCAATTTTAATATTTTATATTGGATTAATAGAATACACTTTGAAAATTGCAAAAAGTTGTGAATATTACAACTCATTATGTAATGTAGATAACCCATTTTTAATCTAGGTGTCTTTGAAAAAAGGTCAATACCAAGTTCTGAACTGACAAACTTAAGATTCAGTCGCAGTTCTGGTTTCTCAAAAGCCTTCAATAAATTTGATTATTTCGATATGAAACCGAAGATTAACTTTAATTTACTTTTGTGCAACCGGTCCATACCAGTTCAACTGTTCCTCGAACAATGAACAAGGGGTATTCTTGTGAGACTATTATTGGGATGCAAGCTTATAGTTCAATGATGTTTACTTTATTGTATCTACGTCATAATAGCATAAAAAATTGATCCCTAGAACCCTGATTACACAATACCGTTCAGCTTTCATGCTTGAAATCTGGCTGTAAAGTGCACCTGTTTTCCAAATTTTGAGAGAACCTTTTCAAGCGGGTTAATTGATAGCTAACGCGTGACAAGGGTTACTTTGAACCCATGCATATTTACTCCCACCGAACATATTGCTGCAGTATCCCTACAAGACCTCTTCATGGTCTGTGATGTCACATAGGCCTACAAATGCTGTTCTGAAATAGAACTGTATATTATCACATCGGTTTATTTCACCATATATATACTACATGAATGGATCTAACCTGTATTGTATGACAAACAGCCTTCACAGAAAGTAAAAGGTTGAAATTGCGAAGATCAAATATTTATTGTGGGAGATTTGAAACTTAGATAAATCATGCATACTCTACACCAGTCCTTTTATTTCTCCAGAGGCAGAAAATTCTGCAATCACTGACAATTGTTCATCTGAGATTCTCTTGAATACAGCTGTCCCTAATTATTATTCGCTACTCAGATATGTACAAGTGGCTGTCTATTATAAGAGACACCCCCAAACTCTTGATCAGCAAAGATAGACACACCTCATCTTTGCAACAAGCAATAGAAGTTGACTCATGAATAATTAATGAGACACCAGAGAAAAGAAAGAGAAGTTTGTGTTCTATTTTTTAATCTAGCATCTCACCTAGCGAGTGGGCTTAGCCGATCGAAATTCAAAGATTACTCTGTACCGGCCCTGAATGCTTGATTTTTCTTTGAGATATTCCTCAATTTTGAAAAGCAAAGGAGGCAGCTATCGATTAAAAGTTATCGTCAGAACTTCGATAGACCTACATATGTTTGAAAAAATGATCTCTTGTTTCTTGAAGTGTCCTCGTCCATCCATCTCAATTCGATCTTTGTCCATCCAACTAATTTGCAATGTTCATCAAGTTATATCAGCTTCCAATATCTATTGGAACATTGATTCATTCGTCTACAGTTAAATGCAGGATATGAAATGGTAGCCTAGTTATTAAATAGTATTCAACTCTGCATTCAGTGGAAAGTTGATTTGTTATTGATAGTATTAGTAGTTAATATGTATCATTGAATAAGATAAAGCTACTTGATCAGATAATTTCTATCGTTAATTATTTCATTTTATTGAAAATAACATTATTCAGGAATTTTAGTAAGCTGGAAGAGAGAGGTGTGACCTTCTAAGGTTGATAAGAAGGATACAGTTAATACTGTAGAATAGAAGAAGAATGCGTACAGTACAGTACTCGTAAAAATTGATTTCTTGAATAATAACTTGAGAAGTAATTTCATCGTAAAACGTCTAGTGATGATTCATAAGAACAATTCAAAGTGGTCATAAACACAAAATGTATCTTCACTTTTACAATTATTTAGTGTCTACAATAATATTCCATTAAGAGGAAGAAAAGTTAGATTCACAAGTAAGAATAATTGCATGAGCTCTCCTTCTTCCAGCATTCATCAATAATCATGATTATCTTAACGAATTATTAGGACAAAATTTAATTATAAATTGATGCACTGGTCCCAGTGTTAGAATTACGCATCAGCACCTGGAATCGTAAGATGAACTTACTCATTTCATTTCGGTATTTCGATGCTCTCCTTCCTTTGAAACAAAAGAGAAACTTTCTTGTGCTCAGAGGCGTGGAATCATTATCGCTTTCAATTGTAAAGTGAATAAATAGGCTATACGGTAGTCGTATAAGTTCATGAAGAGTTCAACTGAAAAGTGGTGGGAAGCTTCATTATAGCGTGAAGCTATCGTTTTTCTCTGAAATCTTCTTCTTATTTTCACAGCTGATTCCCAAAATTCACCTTTTGGAAAATTTGGTGCTCAAGTCACCTCATATCGTGAGTTTACACGTTCATATACGTATGTTTTATACCTATAGAACAGCACTGCTTGACATGTAGTACAGGGAGGTCGATCAAAATGAGGACCCTACTCTTTTGTCATACCTTCACTGCAGCGAACTCTTTTGTTCTTCATGAAAAGCTGCTACTCCTCCACTCAATGTGAGATCACATGGGACTCCATATGTTAAGGTTCACTTGGGAAAGGTCGAACAGTGATAACAGAATGGGCTTTCTCAACTATCATTGAAACTCACCGACTGCAATTGAATAATCTTGTAATTGATTATTATAATTCTGAAGTTAACGAATTCAAACATAACAATTAGAATTCATAACCAATTCAACTAGGATTATGCCCACAGCAGCTGTAACTTAGTGCGTGGGTAATGGGGAGAGTGGTGATGGGCCGGGACTGGCGGCCTCCGAAGCACGACAGTGGAATCGACCTTTGGAAATCAGACCAGCGATAAACCTACTTGGCTACAGCCACTTCAATATGATTTTAACAGAAATTTGAGATTCTATTTTCGAAACGTCTTTTTAAACTATTATAATAGTTTCCCAAGTATTTTACAAGCAGCAAAGATGGAGAACGAAGTTCCTCTAGATAATTCTTGTGAAAAATACAAACGAAGCAGAAGGAGTGAATACTGATCAACAGAGATGAAGTTGGGAATTTCAAGGTATAAAATGAAGCTGAATTGATGGTAATGATTCCCGCCTTTCTTTTTCTTTCTGGATAATGGCTAGTAGACAACTTTTCGCCCGTCTGATGTAGGCTTTGCAACTTTGCATTTGACTGACAAAGCGTGGGAGTGAAATAGACAAAGTTTTTATTACTACCGTACTTCATTATTCAGCTGCAAAGACGGCGTTCCTTCTCATATCCTTTGGTGTGTGACTTTTCAGTCTCTATTCGCTATAATTTATACAAATATTCAGAATGAGTTGACATAATAAAGCATCTACATCCAACATGAAACTGATTTCAGAGCGCTCATTACTCCCGTTGGAAAGGCTGGGCTTGAGACCATCTTCAAAATCACTTCCGGGGGCCTTTTTCATGAAAGTCCTGTAATACGGAGAAAGTAATACTGTAGACACAATAAACTGTGATACATAGAAGATTGGAAAATTGTTGCAAAGTATGTCATACTATCAATTTCTAGTGTATCTGCCTTGTTTTGTATTACAGTACATCTACATGTTTATGAAACAATCAAACAATTAAAACTGAATAGTACAATTTCTAATTCGAGATTGAGAAATCCACGTTGGAATTATTGTTCGAACCAATTGTTCGAATTATTGTTCGAACCAATTGCACAAATAACTTTAGAATAGAATAGACGTCCAATCCCACTAGACGTCAAATCTGCGAACAAGTAGAAACCAATCTGAAAAAACAAACAATTCAAAACACTACAAATAACTTTAATATTTCCTCTTTACGGGGTTGGGCGCCCTTTATAATATCTCATCATTTTTATTCTCATGCAAAAGAGAGCCGAGAAAAGGGCAAACATCTATTTTTGAATATTTACTATATCTTAAACTTATAGGATTATTATATTATTCGCCTCTACTTCTCACTTTCATATTTTCGACGAATTTTTGCAATGATTCAATCTTCCCAAGTTTTTTGGAAATAGATAGATACTTCATTAAATGAATAATTGAATAGAAATAACCTAATCCCTCCACATATTATGTTGTTTGTTCTTGATAGGCCAATTGGCATGGGAACTAACTTTTAATGAAAATGCTTTGAAATTTTCCAAAAAAAATTTATAATAAGACTTATACGTGAGAACACTGAATTTTTCAATGGAGGCTCTATTAAATCTCTCAATATACTGCATTAGGCTTAACAGAAGTTTATTTTTGGGGTTTACTATTCTATTCAAAATATTCTCTTTTTTGAATACTGGAATTTCGCTGTTTATGCCCACATAGTTCTATAACTCATGCGTGGGTGATGAGAAAGTAGATCTGCATCCTCCAAGCCTGTAACATAAGTTTCACTGACATTTTGTAGGTCGGTTCACTGGGTTGAATTGAGAGTATTTGAGCCCATTTCGAAGTTTATCAACTTGAGAATAGACGGAAACGCACTGAAATCCCTGGAAGTTGGCAGTAATTAAATTGAATACAGTCTCAAATGTCATCAACAAACTTTGAAATGATTACTCCACTTTAGGAAGCCTAATCTGGGAACTCTCATCACTCATATAGATATCTTATAGATGTACCTACTTATTCTTAAGACGACTCTCCTGAGAGAATAAAATGTAAATAATTATCATTTTTTCTCACAACATGAGAAAATTTTCATTGTGGGTTAAGTGGAAGAGGGGGCTTATATCCCTCAACTTAGCCGACACCACTTTTTTATTGTGAAAAGTGAAAAATAACGTCATCTGCTGTATTTATTCATCTATCTAACATATGGCTTGTCTATTCCGACACAATCATTTCAATCACAAGTATTTTTTCTTCTTAAAACATGTGTCTTATTGTTCATACCTAATCGTGATGATTGTAGCTGGAAAACTTGGGATTTCTTCACCAATGGAGTACAATACATCAATGAAAATCCAATTACACAGTTCAATGTTTTCAAAATTCAAAAAACCAGTGAAGTTTGAATTCTCACCCCATCATTAATGACATGAGAAAGCTTCAATGTAGTTATGAACTATATAGAGCTCAAAGTTGCTAAGAATAGGTTCTTTGAAGTGTCCATAGGCCATATTCACACTAAAATTCAATCATAAGCAAGTGTCACGAGTCTGAAACTTTGCAATCATTGACTTGAAGTAAGTTATACCATCTCTCTTTGTGAGACTGAAGTTCATGTCAAGGACACTTTTAGGTAGACATACAGCTTCTCAGGCTAAATTCTTGGAGGAGCAAAATCTTTTTTAGTGGTAGCTTACTAGAATAACACACTGATTATGTAAATTCTCCTAGCTCTCCTTGTAACTAACTCGCCCTTATAAAAAAATCACAAGAAGTTGGTTATATTCAAGGGACTACACAATAAGAATAAATAAGAATAAATTTTATTTGCCATAAACAAAACAATACAGAATATACACTTTATAGATATTAGTGCATTCGATCTATGGCACTACTGGCATAAGAGACTCTTGTTCGCCAGCAGTGAGTTCAAAATCGAACAGCTTTTGATGCCGAAGCAAACTAAATAAAGAAAATAATAAACTAAATAAATAAAGAAATATAACTTAATATAGAAAAATTAATATTCTTAACTATGAAAACAGATAACAGATAGACAATAGATTAATAGCTGGAAGTAAATTATTAAAAAGAAATAAATTACGATACAGTAGCATTGCCAGTTCTCCAATAGGTATTGTCAGACACGACTAGGCCTACTCTGAAAAAAGAAACCGCGAGTTCGTAGCCATAAAACTAAGGCAAACTCCTTATGAGTTGAATTAAACTAATTTGAAGTCAATTTTTTTTTTCAACGTATTATATATGACGCTACAGCCGAGTGATGCTTTACAATGGTTATTCAACTATCAATCACTCTTCAACTAACTGAATTTCACTTTATATATAACCTTCAATTGTTAACACTCTGAATATGAAGGTTTCTTTCTCAAGCTTGCTCCAAAGAAAAATTACTCAGGTAAGTTTAACCAAAGACAATTAGAATACTTATATACTAATAGTTTCCCATCGTCTTTGGTTTAACACATAGGTGATTAATATGAGCATCTTGAGTGACCTTCATAAGTAAGTCACTGTGAAAATACATGCCTGAAAAGAGGTTAAAATGTGCACGATGAGACTTGCTGTGGCACACAGACATCCACTGAGAGGTACAGTAGTAGATGCGGTCAACTCTTCAGAACAGTTGTCAAGGGAAAGGGAAGAGCAGAGTGGACTGTGTGTGGTTCCAGCCTTTGTGGCTAGATTCGCTCAGCCTGGGGCTTCCGGCATATGAGTGAAAAAGAGACATGATGCATCTCTTGCAGAAAGGCAAGACGGCTGAGTGTGATGATTAATATGGACGAACTTGTTTTCAACAACTACTGTATTCGAAGCTGAATGCCAGGTGAAGTTCCTTACATTAAAAACAAGTGTTTTGTTGAAAAGTAATCAAATTAACATTTCGATAAATAGTGTGCATTGCATAATACCTGTGTTTTTTTGTCGTATGGCTTTTATTGGTAGGGAGACCCTTACGGGTAGGTGAGGTCGAAGACGGGTAGGAGGAGGAGGAGGAGGAGGAGAAGGAGGAGGAGGAGGAGGAGGAGGAGGAGGAGGAGGAGGAGGAGGAGGAGGAGGAAGAAGAAGAAGAAGAAGAAGAAGAAGAAGAAGAAGAAGAAGAAGAAGAAGAAGAAGAAGAAGAAGAAGAAGAAGAAGAAGAAGAAGAAGAAGAAGAAGAAGAAGAAGAAGAAGAAGAAGAAGAAGAAGAAGAAGAAGAAGAACTATGAAAAACAGAAGAGTGAGGTAAAAGCTCACTGAGTTTTCTGAGCTTATCCAGGGTATCCAGAGTATGATGAGCTTATCACTGAGTATCTGAGCTTTATTGCAGATGAATTGACTAAAACTAACAACTAGTGTGGATTTTGGAGAGAAGGAATGAAATAAATATTTCAATAAATATTATGCATCGCAAAATTCCTGTACTTGATGGATAAGAATAGTTATGAATCACGGCTTAGTAAGACTTATTAAAAAGCAAGTTAGAACCGATACAGAGCAAAAAAGCTCATTCATCATTATTATCAAAGCTACTTTACATTTATTTGTTCTGCGGAAATCTGTTCATAGGTAATCGTAGACGTATTATTGTCCAGCTTCTCTATCTATACTTTCTCTCTTCATCCCCCCTCATTCTCATATTCTCTTTGTATCATTCTCTTCATTATTTCTCTCTTCCCCCGTATTCTTCATCAACCACACAAACATTCGGAAGTTGACAGGTCGCTTGCTAAGAGAAGTCCCAACGCTACACAAGTCCGTAATTAAGACAGTGAGACAGCATTCAAACTCTTTACAGAACTGAGTGTGTAAATGGCTATGTCATCTTTGCTGTGTGAGTGTGTGAAAGCTGAAATATTATTCAATCTGAATTTTATACTATCTTA
This sequence comes from Laodelphax striatellus, assembly GCA_017141395.1. Classification (NCBI taxonomy): domain Eukaryota; kingdom Metazoa; phylum Arthropoda; class Insecta; order Hemiptera; family Delphacidae; genus Laodelphax; species Laodelphax striatellus. The sequence goes on from CM029544.1 coordinate 5,134,180, forward strand.
GAAATCATATTTCCCATACAAATTTTTTTGAGGCCAATGCCTATGAACTCTAGGTTTGTGTGTAGGTAATGGTGAGATCATTCGAATATTGGGCGTATCTTTGGGATGTTAACAAAATCCGTTCTTAGTGCGCGTTTAAAGGTTCAACTGAACATGCATGCCAAGTTTGAACGCATTTGGTTAGATAAAACGAGCTTCTGTTTCAATAATAATGTATGGTATGATATTGTATTCTACTCATTGTTACTCCGAATACAACTCCAATTCAATGCATATCATTACAGAGAGCTGAAGAAAAAATGCATATGAGGGAAATGGCTCTTTCTCGGAGAATAATAATTGTGTTAAATATAAGAAACAGTTTTGAATCAGAAAACAAAAGATAGATATTGTTTGTTCCAGCACACTCATTGATGGAAAATTTAATGAACTTCCAAGAGCTACTTAATGAACTTTAATGAACTTCTCGCAATCCGTTGGGCCTATAATTTCCGCATAATGGGCCTATATTCTACTCTGAAATTGTATTTAATTGGTCAAAAGTGAAAAAGTGCAATATTTGCCATTTTTCACGGCTTATGGCGGTGATCCGGAAGGTTTCACATTCAACATAAAAAAATCACTGCTCCATTTCATGCAAGGTGAAATGTACTATTTTACCTGGCTAATAAGGATTAATCTTGAATTATTTTTTGGTTTGTCTAGGATATGAGACAGCAAAGCGTCTACTTGTTTGGTCTTGCTATTCTTCTGGCCATCATATATATTTCTTCGGCCCAGAATTTCTACAGCAGCGGAGGACGATATGGCAAACGCACTCTGGAATCGCCAACACTTCAAGACACAAAGCTAACTCGTGAGTTTATCAGATTTTTATCAGTTTTCCATGAAATTATTGGACAAATCAGTCAAAGCCTTCAAAGTTGATAGTTCTGGCCAAAAATTTCATCCGGTTTAGGCTATATAGTTATTATAGGAATGACTGAAGATTGGAAATCCTTACTATTTATTAATTTATAATATTTCCAGTAGGCTACTGAGTTTGGGTTATTAAATTGAATCTGTCACCTTTTTAGGAGGTTCACAGAGAAAGTAATTAATCTGTGCATTCTTGTAAATTTCATTCAATTCAACCATTTTTTTGAACTCCTGAGAGTGAATTATTCTGCATTTTGATATTACACTATTTAGAAAGGAAATTGTTTGTCCAACAGAGATACTGAATTTATAAGTTTTCTTCAACTTGAACATTTTTTTGTTATTCAAATTTTCATCGAACAAGGCCTGGCTTTCATCAATATTTATAATTGAGAAATTGACTAGGTTCATCTTTTGCTTCAGTTTACTTTTCAAACAATATTATTAATAGTAAACAAGTATCATTAGTATACAGGTATATCCTATTACATGATCTCTACATATTTATCCAATACACCAGAAGAAATATAATATCACTTACAGGCACTTCCATATCAAATTCAAATACATTCTTGTTAGTAAGAAACACATTATCATATCATATAAATTGAATTTTAATTCATACTTACGTGGCTAGAAAAAGAAATCCTGAGCTCTAGCCACGCATTGAAAACAAAAAATAAAGTCAGGCAATGCTTTTCAATATTGTAGGAGAAATTTCAATGGCTAACCATATTTCATCCTTGAGTTCAGCATTCATCTGCTTTTTGATGTTCTTTATATTTGTGATTTAGACTTTACAGCTGTATTACAGACTTTACAGACTTTGCCGCACATATTCCAATCCCGTTCTTTATATTATTCTTCCTCAAAAAGTTTTATTATTTTGATGATTTATGTTGATATTCTTCTCTGGCATCTTTATTTACCAACTAGTTTCTTTTAATTATCCTTCCATCATTTTATTGTGTTGTATACATGCCTACTGTAGATCCTGTGTCTTGTTTCATTAAAATATAAAAGTCCTGTAGAATACGAAAAAGGCGTATACAGACTGGACATTGATACCATGCAAAAGATTGTAAGTCTAGTGATGTGCGTCAGGCTTTTTTCTGCTCTAAAGGACTTCTTAAATTTCATGAAACGGGCCCCTGAAAAACAGATAAACGATTCAATTACTTTCAAATGCTTTTTACCAATATTTTCAGTTTTCCTTTAAATTTGTGGACCTATTTTAATCAGAACATCACTAGTAGATCAGATGAATAATTTCAATACGATGATGGTTTTACTTTAATTTTGCAGGGAGGTCAAGCCGAGTATGGGGCAGAGGTTCTGGTGAAATCCAACAGATTGCACCACGAGCACAGTTCTTTCTTGGAAGCAGATATGGCAAAAGGACAATATCCGATAATGGTTTGTTCATTATTTGCATGAAGGACTCAAATCCCTCTTGCAAATAATCATTTGTAACTATGCCTCGAGGCAAATATCATATGTCAGTACTCAAACCATTGAAAAATTGAATTATTTCTTGGAAATCAACATGCAGTTCGTGTAATATGAGGACCCACATTATTAAAAAATATTCAAGAGATTGGATGACTGTTCAGTTATACATCCATCAGTAACATTATAATTATTTTGATTAATTGTTTTGCAATCATTCAATAACCTACAATGAATGAACCCTTGAAATCCTCGTGAATCTGTGTAATTACGTGAATACTTGTGTTCAATCACAAAATTGTGTGAATGATATAATGTATAAGCCCTTCAACTTAAGAGAGTTTCATATTAAAAAAATTATTCCATGGCACAGCTCAACTAATTTTTAGCTTCTTGTTTCTCCTTCACTCACTTTTGGAGACCTGAAAAAGGATTCAGTATTCTAATATTGTAATATTCAATAAACTAGGCACAATATTTCTAAACAAGAATACTACTTCCAATTATTATTCTTATATTAATAATAATTTCAATAAAGTGAAGTTTTGAATAGTGAATACTAGTTTTCATTATCAAGAACAATCATTTTAGCAGGAACATTATTCAGCTCTTACTTATAATCAGGTACTTACTGATCAAGTACTTGTTATGCACTTACAAAGTACTGGAGCTATCATCCAGTACTTATGTAGTTATAGTAGGCTATAGTTTATAGCTCAACAAACTTATTTATCAAATACTGACTGATGATAAACTTATCAATAATTATTTAGGTATAACACACCTTATCATTAAACAGCTTCACAAATTACGGTAAAAGAAATAGATTTGATGTTTTAATATTGCTTTCAGGCCAACGATAACAAGTATTACACTTGAAGTATTCTCAATTCTTCCTCGAATGATAGAAACCTCAAGTTCTGATAAACTGAAAATCAAGTCATGAAATTAAATGTTGCTCTAAAAACATCAACTTCATTTCAGACTCTGGAGAGAAGACAGTGGATCAACTAACGTGCCAATTTACATGAACTGGTCAACCTCTGGTGTTAACCTGTACCTTTTTAAAATAGGTATGTTGGATAATTCACGGTAAGGATTAGACCAATGTCTAGATTTTTTCTATATAAAGGAACTCAATGCATTTGGTTTCAGTTTTAGTTTGATTTTCACTTTTAATTTCAGATTCAGATTTAGTTTCCGTTTCTGAATGATTGATTCCACAAGATAGCCTACCTAATTCTCAGGAATAATATCTTGCTTATCACTATCATTTGATGAACAATACAAAGGTACAAGATAATACTTGAAAAATATAATCCCTGTCTATTACTAAAACAGTGATCATTATTCATATAGTAATGAAGGCTATATATTATTCATCTAGATTCTAGGCCATTATAATAAATATAGGCGATGAAATAAATCATCGAAATAAATGAATACAGTATTTTTATACCATATAGCATTTAGAGCTATTGCCAGAGAACCAAGAATATGGTGTTATTACAATATCTTATCTGTGCATGCCAGATATGAACTCAATAGTGAGAACTTTATTATTTGAATTATTTCTATTTTTCGAGTCAAATAGATTCAAATGCATTTATGTAGAAAAAAATGGAATATGAGATAGATAGAGTTAACGAAACCAATCCATAACAATATCAAAGCAACTTGGGAGCCTACAAATTTCAATAAAATACATTTCAATCAATTGAAAGTACCGCACTTGAAGTTTACCTCTATAAGTTTTCCATTGAATTGATAGATTTCCAAGTTCTCAAACTCTTAACCTGATCTCAAATCTCATTATCATTTGAAGATCTTCTTTTAATAATGTTTCATCGTAGTCTGGTCCGATAGTGGAAATTTCTGTAACGAGAATCTCATGATAATTTAGTTCCTGCGAAATTCCTTTGATCTTCTTCATGCTTAGTACAGGAGAAGGTTAAACGCGTAATACCTTTTTGGATCAGGTTTCAATTACAAAATTTCCCCAAAACCTCATTTCTTGAGACATTTTTCTACATAGATTTTTTCCTGCTGAATTGACTAAAACGCTAGACGTTCCTCTTAACTTTTGCAATGCTGTTTTTGTAACACTGTCATTAGAGATCAAGTAAAATTTTAAAAATAAAAAAACCGAGTCTGAAATGAATGAAAAGTTCGGAACAAAAGCTGGTATACGCAAGCTTAGAACTTTGTACAGAACTCAATTATGCATGTTATTCCTCTATTTGAATAAAAAATATAATTAGGGAAGAGAAGTAATGAATTGTGTTACTTTGTTGAGCAAAAACTTTATCACTGATCAGCTGAACCTATATTCTTTTAAGGGACACACATTAGTATTCCCATAACTCCTAAAAGAATGTGTAGGAGAATTTTCATTTCTCCAGAATCCGAAAATATAATCAGACATAATGGAGAAGAAGATCTAAGTAATAATGAACGTCATTATGCATGTTGTTCTGAGTGGAAACTTCTTTTAATAATGGAGGATCTGTACTCTCATGAGGATGCAACAACTGTTCTAATTCTGACCAAGTTTTCAAGTTATTTCTACTCTCAGCCATTCCATCCTTCTGCCCACACCTTCTCTCCACACAGCGATAAATCTTTGATGAGGAATTTCTTATCAGCTGCAACGGAACAGTTTCAATATTGATTACAATAATTTTCTCCCCAGTTTCATAAATAGTACATCATCGAATTAACATACACTATAGATTACAAAATAGTATTTTATTTCTTCAGAAGCTACCTAATAATTGTATCATTACACATACCACAATGATACTAATATTTCAGAAATTACATCATTTAATCAACATAAACAATGAAATTGGAGAATGAAACTAGATTTACAGAAACAATTGAGTTTCATAATAGGATCAAATCACAAAATAGAAATCGGGAAATAATACTACATGTACACGTACAGAGACAACTCCATTGGTCCAACTTACTCAATAAAAACTACAAAATCAAAGTATTTACTGGAACTACACGCTACATGAGCAAGAACATGACTGGATTTATAAACACAATATTATCATGACTAACAGTAAGTTCTTTCGTGCTCAAAGTGCACGAAAGAAATCACTCAACACTTCCAAATCACTCATTTGTAAACAGTAAGGAGTGAAAATCACATGTATATGTATACAGTTCGACTGACTCATTGCCATGCTCTCGGATTATTTCAATGAAAAAACTAGCTGATGGAGTGAGAAAATTTCCTAACAATAGTAGTCACTTTACCAGAAAGGGTTGTTTCGTAGGAGATGAACTTTATCTCTCTCACGCTCTCATTCTCTGTCTCTCACGCTCTCTCCCTTTCCATCATCACTCTCTTAATTTCTCACTTTTTCTCACCACCCCTCTATCTCAATCCCTTTCTCTCACACACTCACTGACGCCACTTCCACTTTATCTCTCTCACTCCAATATTCCACTCATTCACGTTGACATCATCACCCTCAAACCTTCTCATTCCTACGTAACGACTTTCTATCATTTCACATTCCTATTGGCTCATATTTTGCCAGTCTCTCTGAACAAATAGTTCGTCTGAACTGAGAACATGTTTTCAACAATATTATTGTATGATTGCTGTAAAATCAACGTTGAGTAGACGTTTTTCAGCATTCATTTGTCATTGGACAGATTCAGACAATAGACATTTAAACGAGAGTTCATGAGAGACTCATTATTTGAAAGTGATTCTGGATTTTTTGCACGCTTTTTATCTGGAAAGCATTGCTCCCATTTTTGTTTACATTTTCAAATACCAAAACTAATCATTTTCGCAAATCTACTTTTTAATTGGAAGAGTATCCCTCGTTCTAGTACAAAAATTGAAAGAATAGAGATATTTGAGGATTATCCAATACAATGTATCACTTTTATAATCATCAATTTCCATAAAATACTTTTCTTTTCGGCAAATTTCGGAGTTGAGGTCCCATTTACGAATGAAGATGGAGTGGATTCATTAATCTAATAAAATATATCATATTCCATTTATGAGATTCCCAAAGAACGCTTATTGCTATTGATAGCCTCTTTGTGCTAGAGAATCTCTACATTGATCCAGCTGTTCGTAGTTCGTTGATTGCACTGTATCAAGTGTGAACTTTCACAGACAGGAAAACTGGACAATAGCTTGTTTTGAAGTACAGGCGTCTGCTACATCTGGAAAACAATATTATTACTTGCCGGTGAACGCATGTAGCAAACGCCTGAGCGTCAAAACAAGCTCTTACCCTGCTGTCTGTGAATGAGCACACTTTATATACAGCTGATTCAATATAGAAATTTTCCAACAACTTCAGTCAGCTATTATAAGCATTATAAGCAAGCGCTTGCTTCCCTTGTGAACTCGGCCATCAATACAATCATTTTTTAAAGAGATAAACTATGAAATAATGGATGTTTGCTGTGTTTCAACAATAAGCAATGTACATATAGTGCGATTCACGTCAAGAAGTCAGCTTCGATGGGAGTTTGCTATCCTTGTTCAGCACAAGGCAGTTGCTGATGTCTCTATCCTACTCGCACTGTGCATAGTTGCCGCACTGTGCATTGTTGTCGCACAGTCCCAACAAACAGCTAGTTTGGTGCAGTTTTCTCTCTCTCTCTCAATGAAACTTGGCATCAATGCTCCTCATATAAACAATACTGACTTCTTGACGTGAATCGGACTATAGGAAGATTGACATGTAGTTGTGCTTTCATATGAATAATATGAACATAGATCATTGTTTTATAATTCATAGAGAAAATTAGAGGTAGCTATAGAAAGCTTTGTTCTGAAAAGAGAAACTGATTTTCAACTGAAATAGTTTCGGGGTCAATTGAACATAAGCCAATGACATTGACATTGACATTTGAGATGACCTTATTCCACGGAGCTCAATAGGGATTTAGTTTAATTGCTCCATTAGATTACGTCACTTAATGGCAGTAAAATTCAATTATTAGTTTTCGTGAAACTGACCTTCAATCTCGATGAAGTTATAATGAATGAATAAATAATATGAATCTTGATGGCTTAAATAAATTATGACTGTTTTTGTTACAGATAATTCACAGATTCAACCTTCTCCAATGTAGATGTCTCTATCTTGCCCTGTACCAGTGATATCGTATTATAGAGTTTTACATCATCGATCCTCTCCTGACTGGCGAATCTCTTAGCTTTCAAAGTTTGTTGTTTATACTTCTACAATCTATTAGCCTCAATCTATATACATATGTATGATCGTATGAGCATTTCTCTGCTGAAATATTACAGAATGCAATACAGTTGCTACAGCTGAAAACTGCTACATTTTAATGTAACCCTGTTAACAATATACGTATCATTCAAGTTGTAGATGCGGCTGTTTGTTATTAATACCTTTTATATTCCTTTTACCTTTTCATACCCCTGTACATATACACATGCTTTAGGTTTAATTTCATCTTCTCCTTTTCCCATCCAAGTTTCATCTATTCACAAAACCCTACCTTGGGGGGTGCAACCCCCACAAAGCCGGGTTGCACCAACCGGAATCACTTTAGCACTACCAGTCTGCGAATCCTAGATTTGAATTGGTTTCGCTTGGTGCAACCCAGCATTATTGTATATTACAATTAAAATAATTAATTTTATTTGTTTATTTACAAACATACATAATGGAATTATTGATTAGCACAATAATTAAACTCCCTCAATGAACATTAGTTATTTGAAAAACGTCAAATGACAATTTCATGTTGGAAGAAAGTATGCTGAACTGTCGGCTGCTCTGAATTGGATTCAGCCAATCGCAAAGTCTCATTCACGTCAATCCAGTCAATTAAAAACATTTATTCTCTTCACAGGAAAAACACGTGCAAAAACGGTCTTTATACTACTATAATATATTAATTATTCCAGTTTTCTACCTTTTTCTTACTCAGTGATATTTAAAGTTGGAAATTTACGCCTAGGGTTGGCAATTTTGCCTGTTTCATGGAAATTTAAAGGTCCTGTACTACAGAAAAAAGTGGACAAACACTAGACGCAAATAGCACGTTGCTCTTTGTAATAAAATTATGAGTCAAATAGTCTGTCTGCCTTCTTTCTGTATTACATTACTGTGACTTTTTTAAAATGGTACCGTACCTGTTTTAAGAATTATTATAAAGTTAACTACATTATTCACCAATGACTACTTACACATATTAAACTATTATGGTGAGCTACAGTACTTGCAAGATTTTTATTTTTGCGATTTAGATTTAGATTTTATGATAAAATATACTCCATGTTGAGCTTATCTGTTAATCCAGCACAGGCCCGGCTCCTGGGGCAGGCGAGCAGTGCCGCCGCTTGGAGCGGCAAATTTTGGGGGCGGCTACTTTCCATTTTCATTTTTTAATGTTAAAATTTTTTCCTATGTTAAATCATGATAAGCATAAGCCCAACAACTACAAAGTGCAAAACTTAACAGTATAGGTCAATCTAGATCTAGATCTTGATAAATAGAAGCATTGAAATAAAATAATGTGTCTCATTCTAAACAATGACAAAATTTTTCAACTCTGGCTTGCCAGCGCGTTGACTCATGCAGGATGCAGTCTGCGCCTATGTCAACACTGTCGCGTCTCCACTACCACCACTCCTCGCCATTCCCCTCCGACATATTACTCCCCCCGACATTCCTTCAGCATTATTGCTCGATATGTCCAATATTATCCCCAGTGTCTCAGTGCTCGTGTACTGGTCTTCATGTGGGCTAATCGAGGCGTGATTTAATTTGACTCGTGGTTTGTTCAAAGCTTGCGTAATGCTTTCTCTATGTTTATATTTTCTAATACGCGTATTAAGTGTGTGAGAAGTTTGCGTGAGTGATCCTGTTCATGTGAAAAGTTCTATAAGCGTAGGTTTCTGCCGCCACCACTCAAGTTTCAATAATATAAATGCAAATTTTCAATGTTTTAATGTTAATTAATACTGCTTTCAGAGACTAGCTTTATCTTTTTTTTATTCATTACTGTACTATTTTAAATAGTCGAAAGCGACCATGGACGGTCGAAAGCGGTTATCGGGTAGTCAATACAAGAAAATGACAGAAAAAGAAATTGAAGCAAAAAAACTGAAATTTTCGTTGGATAAATTTTTAAAACCTTTAGACCATCAAGCTTCAACTACATTAAGTGATGAAGATTGCAATACTGCTGAACCATCGGCTGGCACCGCCGCCCCGGACCACCCGCCACCCAAGGCCACGACACTTGTGCTCTAGCAACATCCTCAGCCAGTCTCTCCAATACAGACAGGGCCGTTGCGTCCAATAGTGGAGGTAAGTGTGAGGAAAACATTCCCATGGGGCGGCACTCGCGAATTTCGCTTGGGGCGGCAAAAGTACTAGGGCCGGGCCTGATCCAGCATGATAGGAGGTTGGCCCATGATTGGTCTGTACCGTATTTGTTCACACCGATAATAAAAATCAAGAGATAAAGGCAGAATAATATTATTAGAAATGAGAGAGGTCAAATTTCAGTTTGAAGCAGTAGCTTGGTGTCCATCATGCCATTATACAGATCATCCCACGCACAAGCCTCAAGTAAGTATCTAATCATCCTCCACAATATTTTATTCCAGGTGTACCCAATCATGTACCCAATCGATCATTCTACAATCAAGCAATCAAGTTCCGTACAAAAAATGCAACTTGCTTTATTGTTGTAAAGTACTATACAATTAAATTTGTGCACTATTTCTAACTAGAACACAGTATACCACCACGCAGCTGCTACGGAGAGACTTTATAATCACCATTTATAATGTTTCAACATGTTTCCCACACAGGGGTGCCCACCAAGGGGGGTGATGGCGTACAGTGCACCATTGAAATTTCTGGGGGGGTCCGAGAAATAGGTATTGTTGAGGCTTTTGGTTCAAAATATAGGAAGTTTGTAGGTTTTTGTGGGGAAAATTGAAAAATAAAGTAGTAGGCTATAGAGGTTTTAGAGATACTTTTTCGTGTGATTTTTTGTATCCAAGGACAAGCTATTAGACCCTCGATAACAATCTATAATATTGGGATCTGACTTGATTAGACTGGAATCATCTTTCAAGGGACCAATTGAGGGAGGTAATCGCCTCAATATTTGGGCGATTGCCTGTTTCTCTAACCTGATAATATTGCAATTTTTTCAACTGATCTATTAAAGGTGTGCTGTTTAGTGCTATTAAAGATGTGCTGTAGTTTAGTTTGGGATTGAGGATTTTGTTTGCTAGACTGGTTCCGATTTTGTTTATAAAACTGTGGCTATGGCAACCTCAAGTCATTTAATTTACGATTGATACATAGGCGTCATTCGGGGGTGGCAAGGGGTGGCAGTTGCCACCCCAGAATTCCCAAATCCATTTTTTTGCTACCCCAAAAATCGTATTATCAGTAGTAATCAAGCAGTAATAATTTCAGTTATTTGCAAACAAGTGAAAAATTACAGTTTATAAACGTGGCTCAAACTTGATTTTTCATTAAATATTTTAATTGGCACAAAATAATAGCTTACATGTTCAAAAATCAAAAATGAAGGTTGAGACATGATAGTTCTGCCGCTAGAATGCGCTAGAGTCGAGTGGTTTATTCCATTATTCACGAAAGTAGAAAGTCGGAACATGGTACTACAACAATATTCTAGAAACTTTTTTAGAAACTTCTTAAAACTTTCAATGATAAATTTTAAACAAGTAATTAAAGATAAGTTATAAAAACAGCAAAAAAATCAATTTACAAGAAACTATTGCCTAGCTCAACACAAAAATCCATTGGAAACAAGAATAATAACATCACCCAGTAACTGCTGCCACCTACCGGCGGAATTTAGAATTAGATACGCATTTAACTATCGACCAATCAGAAGAGAGAGTAGGCGGAGCAAAGAGGCGTGTCTATTGGAAACCATTAAAAACAATAATAATAACATCACCCAGTAACTGCTGCCACCTACCGGCGGAATTTAGAATGAGATACGCTTTTAACTATCGACCAATCAGAAGAAAGAGTAGGCGGAGCAAAGAGGCGTGTCTATTGGAAACCATTTTAAACAAGAATAATAACATCACCCAGTAACTGCTGCCACCTACCGGCGGAATTTATAATTAGATACGCTTTTAACTGTCGGCCAATCAAAATGAATATTTATATCTCTCACTCAACATCACTTTGAAAACCCTCAAACTGTTAATCAACAAATTCAATATACTAATTTGATGGGTATTTTAGATTTCCTCTATTTATAGCCGAAAAATAACATGAAAGAGGGTTTGATTTAAGAGCGTAATTGTTGTCAAATATAAGAAAATTAATACATTCTTCACATTCTACACCCTTTAATAGTTTATGACATATATAGCCACCTATATAAGTCAGACCACTGTTTATGAACATTCAAATTAACAATTTTTTATTGTCATGAACAAATACATGCATCGACAAAGTAAGGATTACTCATTATCATCATTAGTAAGGATTGAAGCAGGTTGAATTGGATTCAAGGAGCAAGGCCTGTTCATCTACTAGTGTAGCCTTGGTGATACCCCCCAAGCCCCCCAGATCCCTGGCAGACCTTGCCACCCCAGTTTTTGAAGCTGAAATGACGCTTATGAATTGATACCTACTACTTTATCACATTTGTCATTAAAAATATCTTGGTTCGCTTCTGACTTTGATGAAAAAGTAAATTGCAATATGAATTACAAACCTTTCTGCACCAGTTTAAATGGAAGATGGATGCAGTACTTCTGACATGTGACGGACCACTTCAAATGTTCAATATTGAGTTTGTCATTCAACCCCATTGTTCGATGATAGATTCAGGTCGATCATTTTCGAGAATGACAGGTGTTATGTTAGTGACAGAGTCAGGCCAAGAGTTATATGTTACTTGCAATCCTTGCTGAGGTATATCACTGAGAGAATTTCAGCTCTTGAAGATTCTCAAACTAAACTCTTTGTTATGGTTAACAAGTGTGTGCTATTTTTATGTGCACTTCTCCCACACTTCTGAAAGGCAGGATTGATTCAGCTTGGTTGATGCAAATCCTTTACTGAATTGTAAAACTGTGATATAATTTTATTTTCATTCCCTGGATTCAATTATTTATTGAGATTGAAAACTAGCACATTCTTCAATGAAATGGGCTTTTTGGTAGGATATTTTAGAAAAAAAACAGGTTTTGAAAAATAGGATCAATTCACGCAAAATTACAATAGCCTATGAGCCTACTCAAAACAATAAGATGAGCCTACCTCAATCCTCAATAGATCGGGAGCACGTGTTCGGTTTACAAGTGTGCAATTGAAGTCAATCTCTTCTTGATGACCAGAAAAATAATGACATCAATCCAGAGTTTCTCTATCAACTCTATGATATGGAGTTGGAAGTGTATTATTATACACTTGTGTAGGCTTTATAATACACAAGTGTATTAATACACTTGTGTGTATAATATACATATTGGAAGTGTATATTATAAATCGTCATTTTTCAAGATTTCGAGTTCCATGATTTACGCGTTTTGTAAAATTATTCTAACGAATAAAAAATTAATAAAAATAATTCTGACAGATGAAACTTATTAGACAGTTTGATGAAGCGGAACTTTGTAAAGTTTTAAAATCATTTTGTTTTCTAATAGGCGATGCTCCACGAGTTGGGCTTATCACGATGGATAAACTTGAAGAGATTCCATGAATTATCGCCATGGAAAAGATTGACACTTCCAAACCTGTAGAATATTGTCTGTTCAACGAGAGTTTGGGGCTCTTACACGTGAACTGAACAGAGGGTTGTAGCGTGGCAAGGCCGCTCTACTGAACCATTCTAGATGTCTGTTTTTCTCGATTGGCCTTGGTTGTGACCAATAGCAAAGACAATTTAACTATTAAGTAGTTAAATTGTCTAATTTATAATTAGTTAACTATTTATATAATAGTAACTATTAGTTACTATCAATAGTCGTAATCTGTCAGTCGAGGCGAACAGACGTCGTTATCAGAGAACCACGATAAAGTGAATTTTCAAATAGGAGCAGAAGTAACAGGTAACATCTTGATTTTTAGGTACTTGACACAGAATTGTAAAATAATAATAATTGTAAGACATACAAGTAAGGGCCTGGTCACATACGATTGTGATTTGCTTTACTTCACTCCACTTACAAAGCTACTTTGATTGTGGTTTGCTTTGCTTCACTTCACTTACTATATACGAATATACCATACGATTTATATAGATTTACTATGCGAGTAAGTGAAGTGAAGTGAAGTAAACCAAGTCACTTGTTTTACAAAATGGCGCCTATATTGGTGACGGCATACTTCATCAACCAATCAGGGAATACAATAATGTCGCTAGTAAGTAGCTTGTGATTGGTCAAGAGTTGAAGTTGGCTGCGAGGTAGTTCCGCCCTCTAACGGTAGATCGCAATAATTAGCTTTCGTATTACGTTTTGTAAGAGCCCTGCTCATTTCTTGTTTGTATATTGAATTTGGTACGAAATTTATAGTTAAGGGAAGCAAATATAGAATTTTCTCAGAATATATTGATGCCCCGATTCAATTATCATAATAATTTTGATAATATTTGTCTTATAATTATTACGATATAATGATATTATATCATTATTATATAATAATAAGTAAAACTATAACTCATTGTTTGAGACATTTCATAATATTATCTGGATAAACCTAGCCGTGAATGGGAGGTCCTTTTTCCAAGGGACGATAATAATAAAGCTTTATTTACATCCATTAATGAACAAAAGCCTCTCTTTATGAGGTAGTAAAATAATAATGTTTGTCCAAGGGACGATAGTGTTCACAAAACTTTATTTCGAAATAATAGACTATTAAAATAAGGGAATCATGTAATTTAATACAAATCAGGTAAAATACGAGAATTAAAACATAGTTCTAGTTCTACTTTCAGAACGCTTTTCTGGGCGGGGTCGAATCTGACACAAAATAGGCAAAAATTTACTGATAACGTTAACTACCTTGAAAAGGTATTCAGACGTAAATGGATAGCGAAAATAGACACGCAGAATAAACAGTCAATGAATAATGATATGTTTCTTTGTGATATAGGCCTACTAAGTGAAATTAACTTCACAAATATAAACGGATTGAATGAAGTGACTAAAAGTATCTAAGACTACCGCCTTAAGCCCCATTCGAATGTAGGCCTATGGCCTACAGTGATATTATCAAAGACGTTCATTGACTGAACATAGTCTTCTTTCCATTAACATGGTCAATGTTCATCACTGGTCCCTGTTCCTATGTTTGCAGGGAATACTTCTTTATTCAACCTAACCTGAAAAGCAGTTTTTGCAAAATGATTTGAACTTTCGAGATTAATTTGCTTGAACATCAGGTCCTTAGTAGTGATATTAGCATATATTATTAATTTCCCCCAACTTTACTAAATAATAAATAGATCAAGTCGGTGTGTCATTATGAAAGAATCAAAAAACGATCGAAATCAAAAATATCGATCAAAATATTACAAACAGTGAAACAGTCATTGTTACAGCTGTTGGAGGTTTCCAGAAATTCCCCTAGATTGTGCGTACGGCGCGTATTAAATGAAAATATTGATTCATTTGATTATAAATTTGAGAAAAAAAATACAAAAGAAACTGATTCAAAACCAATATTTCGTGAATTATTAATTATTAAAGTAGAAAAATAGGCTTTACAAATTATTTTTTACATTTATAATCTATAATTGAATATATTAATTGAATTTCGGTTGGACAGCTGATCAGAGCAAACCGGAAGCATCCCGAGCATTTTTCAAATATTTGTCAAATAAAGAAGAAGACCTACTCAATTTAACAGCCATAACAAGTCAAGATGGTTGTGAGATTGTAGGCTACCGGGTACTTGTGATTTGTGATTATTAACTGTATTAAATAATTATCTAGTAGGCTAGTTCTAGTTGAACAAAGTTATCTTAATTAGTTATCTAGTCTTATTGGTGTTTAATTTTCGATGGAACAATGATGTGACAAAACTTCAAGAAAGACCTGGATATTATGTAGCTATTGCAGTGATGATTCAGTGAAAGATCAATTACTTTTCTTATTTCTCTTTAAGTTCATACTTCAAGAGTAGGTATTAATATTTTTGTATTGAGTGCAACTTTTGTTTGTTAAAAATGGAGTACTTTACTTGTATGGAATACAAGTATAAGATAAAGAAAGATATTTTCGTCGGTTCTTTTTCAAGTATACACCTTGCTAAATTGAGAAACGCTAGAGGAGGTCCTACTGTGGTTATAAAAAAAAATAGTAGGCAAGACTTTATGATCAATGAAATCAAACATTATAAAAAACTAAATGGAACAAGACGATTTCTCACTGTTTTCGACGTATGTCATTCTGAAGACGGCTACTCCTTGGTTTTAGAAATGTGTTTATGTAGTCTGGCAGTTTTCCTATCCGTGCCTGAAGGATTGATGTACCACTTCGAAAAAGTTAATTTCGCTATGCAACTTCTCGAAGCCATCAATGAAATGCACTGGAGGGGCATTGTACATAAAGATATTAAACCTGGAAATATTTTGATTACTTTCGGCGGAGTTTTAAAAATAGGAGACCTCGAATCAGCCTGCGAGGAAAATTCTAAACCTAGATGTACGTTACGATCCCTCCGCTATTCACCCCCGGAAGTTATTCTGGGGATCGAAATTGTCGGAAAGGCAATAGATCTTTGGGCAGCTGGATGTGTGATTTTTGAAATCTTCACGAGGAGTTTGTTGTTCCCGTACATAAGGTCAGAGGATGACGAAGTGTTGGAAACAACGCGGTTGTTCGGTTTTGCCAGTGGACCATTCTACGAGAGCTTACCACGCTACCAATATTATAAAACGTTGTACAAGAACGTATATACGAAGAATCATTTTCCCAAGCATCTGAAACAGTCATTGGGCCCCGGGATGGAGCGTGAGCAACAACTTATCGAGAGTCTTCTACAAGTTGAGCCTTCAGCAAGGGCTCCGGCCAGTCAGCTTCTTACAACTAATCCTTTATTCACTACTGATCCTAATCCTACAATGATTAGTATGACTGATGCAGTAGAACGAGTCATGAAAGTCACAAAAAAAAGAAAACCACGTGAGTATACAATTTAAAATCCGTTCATTAAAACATTCATGAAATTTTGTCAGCTCTCAAACTAGTTGCGGAATTTTTTATTTTCTCGAATTTGAGCTCTGTTTATTGGAAAAGAAGTATCACAATGAATTACCGTATCAAAATAAAATACAGTACAAAAACCTATGAAAAACAAAACAGTTACTAGTGACATTCCATCACATAAATTTCTTAGTAGAGGCAAAGTCACAGAAAAAGGGAAATCCTTGTGAAAAACAAATGGAAAATGCAATGAACGCTGGAAACTCCGATTTCTAGGGTGTTTCTGGAAAAATGTGAAAACCTTTTCCGTGAAGACCGCACGCGTCTTTGAAGCTTCTACTGATCGTGTTTGTCAAGTAAAAATCATTCTGATTGGGTGGTTTTTGTCTAGAACTAGTGATGAGTTAGTGTTACTTAACTTTTATTCTAGATTTTGAAATTTGATTCTATATTTTTCCAAAAAAGAATAAATTATTATTCATCTTGCGAACCATCCTATTAATCGCATATTATTATGAATGAATGCCCTACATGGAGATTTATTTTTACTTTTTTAATTGACAGAGTTGACTACATTATGCCGATTAAAGTTATTTTATTGAGAATAATATTTATGGTCTTTCAGGTTTTTTAATACATCTGACTCAAAAAGAAAATAATCTATGTTCAATATACGCTTGAAATACAAATAAATGAATATTTGATTGATTACGTGATAAATACAAAGTAGGCCTAATATTGATATAAGGAAAAATGCCAGTTTTATCAAACGTTATGGCTATCACATTGTTATTGTGTCAATAATAAAAGCTGCTAAAAATAAATGTTTATTCAATCATAATAGAAAATCAATTATTGAAATGCCTTTGCTATTAGAGAGTGATTATAAGTCTTCAGAAAGTTTTTTTTTGAGGGTGATGCCCACATGAGCTCTAGGCTTGTGCGTGGGTAATGTGAGGGGTGATGATGAGAGATGACGACTGTTTTTAGGCAGTCGGGACCGACGGCTTTTCGTCTCCTCCGAAAGACGGGAGTGGCCGTTTCTGTCAAAATCCGTTCCGGCAACTGTATTCGATCTTGGAACCTTTGGATTATCAGACAGGCGCTTATCGCCCTCAGCTACGGACCACTCCAAGAACAGCTGCAAGAACAGCAATAGTTGCAAATATAGTTGCAAGAACAGCTATATTTTATGTGTTGGATGAAAAACTATATTTAAATTTGAATATATCACAGATTTTATCATCATAATCACATCATGATATCAGAGCTAGTAATAAGTATTATGCTGATATTGAACTTGAAACATTTTCTAACTTGATTTCAAAATAGAAATCTAAATCTTATTAGGGATCCTTATTGTTTTAAAATTCAGCATCTACCTTATGCAATAGACAATAAACTTTTCATTACAGAATGACACAAAAGGATGAAATTGATATGTCACTATTATAATGTTATTGTTAGGATTGCTTGTTCTAATTGTGAACCTGTTGTTTATTTTCAGGGCCACACCCGGCTCCTGCCATTCACTGGCCAGATCCAAATATGGCCAGTCCCAGCTCAGTAAATCATTTTTGTACACAAAGCTAAGATGGAAAGTTGGCGAGATCATCAATTATTGGTGAGTGATATTACTGCTTTATATTCATCTTACACATTTTCACTTCAATTTGATCAAACTAAAGCCTCATTACACGAAATCATAGCGAATTTGTATTCAGAATATATTTGTCCACGTATTCGAAATTTGAAACTTTCAATTATATAGTGATTCTTTTTGAATCACCCGGTATTATTACACCCTTTCAATTTTGATGGTTGAAATCTTTTGGAACAATAAAGAAGTTCCAAAATAAATAAATAGATTCTGTTTTTGTATTGTTATAAAAAATGAAGAGAATAATTATTTATCGATTTTATTCATGTTTTAGTAGAATTGAAATTGTGATCAGAACATGCTCTTAGTTCTAATGGAATATTGAAAATTTGAATTTATGTCACACGTTGCTAGTCGACTAGTTTTCATGTTATTTCTAAATTTCTGGTACGGAAATATTAATTTTCCTTGAGAAACGGTCATATAAATGACATTAGAATACTAAAATATCATTAAAGGCGAGGATAAAATAATATATTTTATTCTTCTAAATTATTCATAGAATCCTTATATACTTGGAAAGCGGGTTGGTCCCAGTGGCAGAGGCGAGGCTAATCGGTGAGATTAGATAAGAGACAGCGCCTACCACTCCCGTTGTAACGGTGACCGGCTCCTCTAAATACAAAAAATTATGAGCTTCAAAATCGCTTCCCGGTGATTCAGAACCCACCTAAAGCTGTAGGTCCATTCATCTCTCATCATCATCCTTTCCATTACCCACGCACAAGCTTAGAGCTTATGTGGGCATCATCCCTAGCAAAAAAATGACAAAAATTGAACCTTCTAGTTGGTTGCCAGTCTACTGGCGACTTTTTGGTTGCCAGTTGACTCATTTATTAGTATTATGAATAATTTAGAAGAATAAATGCCATTAATGATACCACAAGCTCCAATGTCACTAATAATATATAATTTTAAGAAAAAAATAGCGTTCATATTATAAAACATTGTCTTTGCTATGAACCAAAATGAATATGAAAAGGAGATGATCAGCCTACTCATATATCATTGTCATATAATTGTCGTAACACTATTGTTACCAAAAATAATATTGCTGTTAACAAACAAATCAAAATAATATAATAAGATAATATTGCTGTTAAAAACAAATCAAAATTGGTTTTGAAAAATCATTCAAGCTGTACAAACACATAATAAACTATTTATGTTCAATAATAACAATAAAGAATAATAATTTTCCACAGTTACTATGAGTTTTTTACAATAACCTTCTCTTTTCTCTCTTTCTAGATCATATCGCTCCTGCTCTCAACAAGAAGTTAAATGAAAAACAGAAATAGGATGTAATAAGGATGAATCTATCTCTATTTGCTTATGTATCAATTCATTTATCTATGTATCCATTTATAATTCATTTATCTATGTATCCATTTATAATTCATTTATCTATGTATCCATTTATAATTCATTTATCTATGTATCCATTTATAATTCATTTATCTATGTATCCATTTATAATTCATTTGTCTATTTATAGCCTACTTTGGGAAGTTTTACTTTCAATTTCTACCAACAGATCTGAACAATTGAACATTTCTACAACAGATCTGAATAGAACAGAAATCTATTCAAGATTTGTTTGCAAATAGACAGCCGAGAAATTCGAAAGTTTTCAGTTTTTTCTTGTTCCTAGTTCGGCGAAGAAATTCAGAACTATCTCTCTATTTACCTATTTATTTATCTATCTCTATTTCAGGGGTGCCCACCAAGGGGGGTTATGGTGCACAGTGCGACATTGGAATTTCTGGGGGAGGGGGGTTCGAAAAAATAGGTAGTTTTGAGGCTTTTGGGGAAGGTTCAAAAAATAGGAAGTTTGTAGGTTTTTGAGGAAGAGTTCCAAAATGAATAGAATAGAGGTTTTAGAGATGCTTTTTGTGTGACAGTTTTTATCTAAGGACAAGCTTTTACTTCCATCTTCCATCTGACCATCAGAATTTTACTGGCATCTGACTAGATTAGACTGGAGTCTTTTTTAAGGGACCCAACTCCTTTTTCACCAATTCAACACTCCTTCAAATCCTTCACTTACTAGTCTGTAAGTTCAGACTCAGCAACTAATTCTGCATACTTGTCCTAGATTTGATTATCTTCCTAAGTACTCATTAATTATTCTTGTTTCTGATCATTAGTTGAGATTCAGTTAATCTAGAAATATAATTATAGTCAGAAAAATTCATCTGATTGATTAGAAAGTACTATATTAAATTTCTAAGAATAAAAAATGGATTTTCATGACATATTTATCACGATTTTCTACTTCAAAAGACAATAAAATACTTTTTCTGGCAATTATATTTCAATTTTGTTTCCTGGGGGAGGACCCCCGGACCCCCCGTAAATATTTCATGACTTCCTCCACAGAAATTAATTGTTACTTCTGAATCCACCCCCGACATGTAGCCTACAAGTTCAAATTTTTCATTCAATATAATAATAGAAAATAGTTATAAATCTTTTTTATTCTTGATAATAAGTCTTGTCCAAAAACTTAAAAAAGATTCAACAACACTTTTACATTCTTTTGAGAAATTGCAATATGTAGCTGCAGAGTAGCAGGTACATATCGAGTCCTTTATAGAGTCCATTAAACTACATTAAAGAGTTCTTACCAGCATTCTCAGATTAATAATATAATTATTTTCTTGGGAAGAATTTTTTGTGCAGTAATCATTCAAAAATTGGGATAGCATTATACTTATTTCAGCACTAAAAATATATTGTTATAATATTCAATAAGGGGGTAAGGGGGTTTCCTGGTGGAGGGAGGAAATGGTTTGGGGGGGTTGGTGCGCCATGCGCTCTAGGGGGGGGGGTGGTCACCCCTGTCTATTTATTTATGTATCTATTCATTTATCCATGTATTTATTTGTATATTTATTGAATTTGTTTAATAAAATTGGTTAATAAATTTGTTCAATAAAGTTGGTTAAATTTTGTTTAGTAAAATTAATTGAATTTTGTTCAATAAAGTTGTTATCTAAATAACCTTTAGAAACGTTATTTCCATTCTATTCATGTCTAAGACATGATTTTCCCATTTTCATCAATCATACATCATGGCTATTTGTGATGTAAATAAATTTGATATTGATTGATTTAGCTTTTCATCATAAATTCCTCATTTGACATTCTTTTCAAATCTTCAATCTTCATAATCTACTGGTATTGAGTTACTAGAGAGACAACCTCATAATACATTACTGTATCTCCTTGATTTCATTATTATTTATGAGTGCCATTTTTTTTCTTGCACCTATCTACAGAGATGTTGTGAAAATACATTATTTGTAAGGTGTATTTATGCCTTATTTACTCTGTGCTACAACTTCTGGTGTTTCATATAGATATTAATAAATTGCTGGTTAATCTTACAAAGAAAAACTACACAAAACAAGCTCTTGAACTAGCGAATAATATCGACCAACATAATATCGACCAAGTGTGGACATACGGGTTGGCAGCGCCAACTCAACGTCATCTCTCAACAAGTCGAATTGATGTGATACCATAACCTAACAACTGTGGAGTTTTCTTTGCAAATTCGTATTTCTACACACAATGAAGTAAATTATTTACGTTCAATTAGAATTTTAGGTGAGTATGATTATTAAAATCTTTAAATAGGCAAAATTTACTCTCAGGTGATGAAGTGTATAGGTAGCTTACTGTATTTGATTTTGAAATAGCTTACAACAATCGTTGACTCAACTCACGGTACCTTATGTTCTTAAACGTACACTGATCTACGCCTACAAAAATCTTACTTTTTCTGGGGTTTCTCTCTTCTGTAACATTCATATCTATCAATTTCATCATAAACATGATGCCATTTTCATTGACAGCTTTTGTGAGCATCTGACCAACTGCAGGTTAGTAAGTTATTCAGTTTTCTTGTTGCAGGTTACAATACGGTATTAAACGTTTATGAATGCACTATTGGTGACTCTCGATGCTCTATTGTACTTATACCTCGTATTATTTTTCATAATCATATTTTGGTAGCTAGGTCACTATTTACGAGGTAGGCATAAACTGGATAAAATCAAACAGAAAAATCTTTTTATTAGTATGCTTTCAGAAGATAGGGGAGAACGGGGTAATAAGAAACAGGTACATAAAAGATATATTTTTATTTATAATTTTATGTATGTGTTTAAAAATGTGAAAAAATCACATAGCTTGAACCTTCCTAGGCCTATGTATCATCATAGAAAAATTTTAAAGGTTTCCAATATTTTTTAGATATGAAAACTAATATTTAAAGTCAACTTGATTTCAACTCTTCAACTTGGATTTAGAGTTACCGCAATTTCTTTGTCAAGTATGGTATCAAAAGTTTATTTATGTTTCCAGAATCATCTAAAGATGGCTGACATACTGTCTGTGGCAAGGAGGTCAAGAAACTATGAGGATCTAGACAGATCATTGAATTCAGACCCTATCGCCCACCATGATTCAGATGGACATCCACCTCAAGAATTGGAGATGAATTCTGTTTCCGTTGTTCCGGATGGTAAGGATATTTCAGTGAGAATTATAAACTATAATTCCAAGAAAATAGAAAAATTCCTTTTTATAAACTGAAATATATTAGTTTAAATTATTTTAACACTATAATGAGTGACGAGGGTATGATATCAGGCGCAAAACCACCACTCCCTCTGGCCGTACCAGAGCATAAGGTCCGGAGTGGACATTTTACCTTGTAGAGGTCTTTATTATGGTACCCAAAATTTATTGGGCAGCATTTAGTTTCCTACCCTCTGTGCTGAGTATAGAGCACAGAGCAAAGAGTAATTTAACACAATGGGCAGCAAGTTGCGCCATTACGCTCTGCGCCCTTTTGTACCAAACTGTATGGTAAGAAAAGTTATTTGGTTGTGGATGCCTGTTAGACCCCTTAGAGACAACCCCCTAGTTGACCAGCTGTTGCGACATGCCAAGTAGTGCACTGGCCTTCGATGTTAAGATAGGTAAAAACTATACTATAATTACCTCTATACCAATATAATTCACAGTAGCTTATTGTCATGTGAACAGATTTTTAAGAAATTCAATAATAACATTCTTATGAACGGTTAGAAGCCAATGGTAAATCCAACGCTAGGTCGTGATTTCATTTTGTTTTCCAGATACTTTCACTGTAACTCAAGCTGTAAATGCCTTTGGTTTTGGAAAGTTTCAAGCGAAGCTTTCCCTATTTACGGGTCTCTGTTGGATGGCAGATTCAATGGAAATGACAATTCTCAGCATACTATCGCCAGCTCTACATTGTGAATGGAATATCACCAGATATCAGCAAGCACTGGCAACAACGGTATGTATAGTACGGTACTAATTAATAAGTACATGAAATTAATTGAATTCTCAATCACATTAATAGTTGATTGATAGTTATTGTTATTGCTATAATTAATACTAATTGTATGTGTCCTAACAAATTTATTTATCTACCACATTTTCATTCGCTCAAATCTAAATAAATGTAGACTTCTATCGTACAAATTTGATAAGACACATAAAAGTATTAATCCGAGCAATTCATTATATCAATCAGCTATAAATTTGGTGTGAAATTAATAGACTTGCTTTTCCATTGGTGTGAAATTAATTGACTAAGGATGAATGTTGAACCTTGCTAATCCACTTATGTAACTGGTGTTTTCCAACCCACTGAAGTTATCCAACATACAATATTTGATCATCTTGCATTTTTCAGATTGTATTTCTTGGAATGATGATCAGTTCTACCTTTTGGGGCTACATCAGTGATAGATATGGTCGCAAACAGGTTTGTTCAAGCTCTTTTTATCACATTCTGTGTAATAGTGAAGGATATATTTTGGCAGATAAATGAAACGAATAAACTCTTTACTTTTGTAGAACTTAACTAATATTCGAGTGTACCTCTACATTGTAAACACTGAGAAGGTACGTAACAAATCTCTGGTCAAGTGGAACGAACATATTACAGTATTATTTATCACATCAATATCTGTACTGATTAAAAAGGATTTAGTTTGTCACAATCACATCGTATTAATTAAAATTAATATTTATTGTTCAATATTTTTCTCTCCATTGAAGGTTTATAGGCTAATTGTTTGTGTGGTAAAGACTTCTAGGAAGTCTTTGTACTGATCAAACATGTATGGAATCAATGGTGACCATATTTTTAGAATTGATAGGTATAGTATTAGATATTCTCAATAAATATAACTGATAAATAAACTTGCATGATCAGTTATCTTGAGCATTATTGACGTTAAAGAATAAGCACATGCTATCTGCTACTATAGATTAATTTTGTTCAATTCTCACTCTTTTAGTTATATTTTAATAATTTTTTCTCGAGAAGACTCCATTATTAAATTAGATTCCCTTTCTTGACTTTCTAGTCTCACAAAAAACCTAATCCCCACAATATGCATTCTTACTGACACATTTTTCAAGTGCCTTCCTAAATGTTCTTAGTATTCAATTAGAATCACATTTTGGATAGTAAACTGTAGCCCATGATGTGATTCAAAAATATCCAGTCTCCCATTTATCTTCAAATATTCAAGGTTTCTGCTGAAACCCTCATTTTAGAGATAGTAGTGACTATAGACTATAAGGTTACTGATCCACAATATAATTTAGAATGACATTCATAATTTGGAATGCAATGTTAGGTACAAATTTGAAATTCAGCAGCTGAAAATGTGTTAGTTGAAAATTTCTTTCGAAGAAATAGTTATTTTGAAGCCAAGTGACTTAGTGAAATTTAAAACTGTAATGCAATTACCTAAATCGGCGTGACGTTTTTTCAAAATGTAGGGTAACGTTTTGAAATGGATTGGACCTCAACATGGTTTCTAATCGTGAAGTTACCTGTTTAAAAAGTTTCCCGTTGTCACATTTTTCTTGATTAACGTACTCTTTTATTTTTATCTAGGCGTTAACGCTATGCGCAGTGCTGCTATTTTACTATGGTCTTCTAAGTTCCTTCGCTCCCAACTACACCTGGATTCTTATTCTTCGTGGTTTGGTTGGGTTTGCAATTGGCTGTGTTCCTCAATCGTAAGTTTGTTAACCTACTTCAATTCCAATCACTTGAATGTTCATTTAGGTTTTTTATGTTGTAGATTTAGAGGAATTCAGTTGCACAATTTTCACAATAGGGTGCACTCATTCTTGATTTTTTTGCACGACCGTTATAGACCTCAAGTTCCTAAAGTAGTGTTTATACCTTTCTATTTACCGTTATGAGATAAACTAAATTCAACTCTAGAACTACATTGAAAAATGTTTATAAAAATGTTCAACTATAATTATTATTTTAAAATATGTCCTCTGAAACTAATACTGTAATTATCATGAACGATGTTTACAGTTTACTAGAATTAATATTGGAACTATCTTGAAAGATATCTCACTAGATTTCAATCATGTGGAATAATTTCAATTTTATATCATTCGCGCTTCTTAGATCAAGTTAGTTGCTTCAAGTTTCAAAACAAACATTATATACTCTAATACATTTGAACATTTATAACTCTCAAAAATCCTACATAGATGTGAAATAAACCTTAGATTATAATAAACCTATTAGAATATCTCCTGTGTGTGACACAATATGAGATACACTGAGTTTTGTTTTCCTTATTCAATCGATTAGGCCGATTTCACACAAATGAACTGTCGCAGAATTACGTCATCTAACAACGGAAAATTTTTGCATTGGCTCCGATAAATGACGTCATTTGAAGGCGGCTAAATCTAATCAGCTTTTGTGCAACTGGCAAATTGTCTAGAGACATTTTGCTTCCTAGTAGCTCAATATTTCTAGTTGCTTTAGTATTTTTCATTATTTTATTGGTCCATAGCTAAATGTTTTTCCATTGCTTTAGATATGTAGTTATTTTCTAAAGATACAGACTTAGATATGGTATTCTGTTTTCACACTAAATTCGTTGTTTTGTCTTATAGTAGACAGAAGTTTTGTTATACTTCCTAGCAAATTATATTTTTTCACTGTTGTGAATTTTTTTGTTTTTCACTCTAATGTGTACTTGGCTGATTCTACGTAGATTTTTCTGCTTTCTGGCTAAATCCACTGTTTTAGAATGTTGTAATTTTGTTTTTTATACTAAAATTTTTGTTCTGTTTAGTATGAAGAGAATGTTTGTAATGCTTTCTGGCTAAATCCAGTGTTTTAAAATGTTGTGTTTTAATGTTTTTTAGATTCAATCCTTTTTTCTTGCATGGATAGAATTCCTGTGATTCTACCTAGTGATCTTTTATCCTCCATCTCAAGAATACAAGTATTTCATTTTTCCTCCAAATCCGTCTTTTTTCTTGCATAGTGAGTAGTGAGAATTTGTGTAATGTTTTGTCCTTATTTGTGCGCAGTGTAACATTGTATGCCGAGTTTTTGCCATCAAAACAGCGAGCAAAGTGTGTTGTACTACTAGATGTAAGTGTAATAAAAGATTTGATCCGGAGCTTTGCTTATTTGTCTTGAATTTTCTCTGTCGGTTCGGTATATATTATTCTTTCAAAACAAGAAAAACTTTTTCTTGTAAAATGGAAACTATTGTATCTTCCTCACACCAATGTCAATACTAGACCACCACCTAGAATATTATTGCCAGTTCTGCTTTTATTTCTTGAATTCTATGTATTGGTTCGGTATCTATTCTTCTTCCTTTCAGAATCCAAAACAAAGTGTTCTATGCAAAGTAAGAACTTACTCACATCATTGTCTATAGTACACCATCACCTAAAACTATTGCCAGTTATTACCTTTTTGAACTTCATTTCAGATGGGTTGTAATGGAAGTGGATGAAGCGCAGTATGCACCTCTGTTGCTTTTAATGTAGTATAAAGTGTATAGTGTATTAAGTGAATAAGTTGTGGTAGAGATTATAATTCAATTCAGAGCATATACAGTACTTCAAATTTATTCTGTTGAAGTAACGACTTTTATTTCACTGTCAGTGAAATACAAGTCGTTACTTTAACAGAATTTTCTACAAGTATTTCGTCATGGAAAACAACATTGAATTCAAATTTATTGTTCACATCATCACATAACTATCAAACAGAAACAATTTTTTTGTCATCATCACATTTCATAAACTAATAATCAGCAGTTATTGTGATGATAACATTTGACAAAAATAGAAATGGCTTCTACCGTGATATATTTTAACATTAGATGATTATGCAGATGCCTATGATTGATAAGTATAGGTTATACATGATCAAATTAATAATGAGAAATGAAGTAGTTATTGCCAGTTATGTTTTTTCAACTTATATCAGGTACATTCATGTGAAAGTTCATGATGCTTATGATGTGATATGTATTTTTGTTTTGTATAATGTGTGAAATGTAATGTAGAGCTTATAATTTAATTTCAGCTTATTCTGAAGTGTATATGTATGTTTTTAAATTAAATCAAATCAAATTATTGCATTACCTTCAGCGTTTTTCTCAAGTTTTTGCAATTGCTTTCATGTTTTTTGCTTCAATATATCAAGTCATCTCTCTAAATTCATCAAGTCATCATCGTTAAGATTCACTTTCCCTACTAAACATCATGCCCACTTACTGCTTCCATTTAATTCTATCATTTTCTCATCTATTATAAATAGATAATTATATATACACTAATCCTAACGTTAGCATCCATCTTGGGGAACTTACATTCTCTTGTGATAGATTTTCTTTATTGTGTTCCACTTGAGTATTTCCATGCATGACGAACTATTTATAAATCATTATAAAAGTCAATTATAACGAGAAATGATGTAAATATTTATTAGAAATTATGGGAAGTAATATTTTCAGGGTAGTTGGTCTTATTGATGTTATCTCATTCACAGCAATGCAAATCAGTCATGTGTTTCATAAGTCATGTGTTTGTAGTGTTTTTTATGAGTATGATTTTATAATGAAACCAGCCGGTAATGCGAGGTTGTCACATTGAAGGCCGCGGCCATGTAATTTAAAGGGGGCTATGATTTTACTAATTATTTATTAATTATAAAAACTATTGAAATATTTAAATAGGCCTATGTCCTTCCTTGGTATACAGACAATCTTTATGCAAAGTGTCAGCTTTATCAGTCAAGTATTCTAGGCGTCATGGATGTTCAGACAGACAGACACCATCTCATTTTTATAATAGTATAGATTATTCCATGTAGCCCATAATAGAAAAACTTTATTGAACCAATAATACGAGTTTATGTTATATTTTATTGATGATATAAATTGTTTTGTTTGACAGTGCTTTTGGGCTTTAGGAGCTTGCTTCGAAGTGTTGTTGGCTCTACTTGTAATGCCCACTCTGGGGTGGCAATGGTTACTGGCTTTATCCACCGCGCCACTTCTAGCATTCGCTTGTATTTGTCCGGTAAGCTCATCAATTTCAATCTCAATACAACTACAGTCGCGGTCACCAAATCAAGCGGATGAGAGATTTTGCACTGTTGTCAGATATAGAACCGATAAGGCGATGGATGGTCGGAAATCGCTCGCTCCCCAGCACAAAGTGGCAACGTTGAGCTGCCAGTGTTGCCTAGTCCAAGCGTTGGAGTTGCTTCCACCGCACGATGCGAGTAGTCAGTTGGCAAGACTTGACAACAGCGCCGAATCTCTCAGCCGCCTCATTTCGTGACCGATAACTTTCAATTGAATTTATTAAAGTTTGTAACAATTTGAATTAATGTATCCCATTCAATTCAAAATTCAATTCAATTCAATCCCTTTTCAACCAAAAATACTACTATATTTTGTGCTGTTACTCAATTTTTGGAGCTCTTAAATACACAATAGAAGTTTAAAACTTTAATTTATCAAGAATAAATAGCCCGCAAGAGCATTGAGAATGGCAATAGTCTCTATGCTCGAAATCGAATGAACGCATTACAACGAGAATGTCCATTCGACTCGTTTTGTGGAACTTCGTTGCGATGCACGGGTGGGTGCTAGTTTACAATAAAAAACATTCATAATTCAAAACCATTGTACTATCTTTAGTGTGAGTAAAATACTGTATTAGAAGAATTAGAAATTGTGGATCCTTTTACAAGTTGAACACTATGTTCATTATACGAGTATAACAGCTGTACTCACTCACTTTTCAAAGGATCAGGAAATAATTGAGTAATTTTTTTGAATTTCGCATTAAAGTGAAGATTGATTGGAATTGTATTTGGCAGTGGCTTCCGGAGAGTGCTCGCTATCATGTGGCATCGGGACAGCCTGACAAAGCATTGGCCACTTTGAAGCAAGTGGCTGCTGATAATCGCAAGCCAATGCTGCTGGGCAGATTGGTTGTTGATGACTCAGTGCTTGGAGAGCGAGGCAGGGTCAAAGATTTGCTCATTCCTCAGCTACGCAGGACATCTCTCCTTCTTTGGTTCATTTGGTAAGTTTCTTTATCACTCATCACGTTATATTTAGTTTGATGTAATGATGGAACTACTGAAAGTTTGGTGTTATGTTTGAAAACGTCATTTCATCACCTATTCCTTTCAAGCGTGAATATATCTTTTATGTACGATCATTGTTTTAACTTCGTTATTACAGTTCCATAATTGATGCCGAACCGTGCCTTTTCGAAATGAAATTTCAAACTCGTATCTTATGAGGCTTTTCCGATATAGTTTGTTCATTACAACACATTTTTTTGACCAATCAGAATCCAGCATCGAAATCAGTTCCGTTTCGAAGAACTGAAATGAATCTAAAATCGCAGCTGATTTGATCAAACCGCTGCGTGTGTTTAGCTGGTCTTACATACAGGTTGGGAGAAAAGCTTGGAAACGGATATTTCTTATACGAAGGTATAGACACTAAAATTGACTTAAAAAGTAAGATTTTACTCACAAATTACTGTGTTAATGATCATTTTGCAGTGTTGTGCTGCATCATCAGAACAAGTTTACACTTTTCAGGTGAACTAGATTGAGGCTATGGGAAGGAAGTAGAGTAGGTAGGTGTTTATGGGAGAGGGAGTGGGGGATTAGTGGGCGGGAAATTTGAAATTTCGAGGATTTTGTCCTCCAAACTTTTCACCCACCTTGTATAATAGTCAACATTGTCATCAAGGTTAGTTTAGATTGATAATGTTGATATTATTGATCGTAGATAAAATAATGTATGCAATGGTTGTATTCCGACTTTAAACCACTTCGAGATACTTTAATATACTCGCTTTGCTTGTATGTTAACCTTATATCTCACTCGGGGTTGAAAGGCTCTCATAATACAACCGTTGCATAAACTACTGTTTTAATAATTGTATTTCTTGCTTTTCCAGGACTGCCTGCGCATTTTGTTACTATGGCGTTGTTCTCATGACAACCGAATTATTTGAAGTATCTGAAACACGTTGTGCTGAAGTGCCTTCAACTAAGCCCATTCAGTCGTCGTGTACGGCTGACTGCAGACAACTCAATACACAGGACTACATGGATCTTTTATGGACTACTTTGGCTGAATTTCCTGGTTTGTGTTTCAATAAATCATTTTTAATTATAATTGTCACTCTTTCACAGTATAATTAACTATGAAATTTATAATATAGATGAGGTATCAATGAAGCCAATTTCACACCTCCAATTTAGCGGATTTCAGCCTAGTTTTCAAATCAATTATTGTGGTAATATTTCTATATATAGTAAAATTTCTTCATTTGGTGGTTGGCGAATAATTGTTATTTCACGTCTCCATGATAACGGTCATGATAGATATAGCACGATCCATTTAACTTGTCAGAAATCAGCTGATCGGTAATAATTAAACAGTGATTTCGACACAATAATCAAAAGTCTTTAAGACCTTTAAAGTCTTTTAAATATATTTTTAAAGAATACCTTTCAAAGAATAAATTTTTGAAAGACCTTTTCAATAATCTGCGAGATTCAGCATTTGTAGGTTAAGTATTGTGATATTGCTCTTTGAAACAGCTGATTTATGACAAGTTGAAAGGATCCTGCTATATCTATTTGTAAAACATAACAGCTGACATTACAATACATTTCTGGTAAGATGCAGTAATTTTTTTAAGTTCCTACTAGCCTATTTTTAGTGCTTGACCTTTTATACTTTTAAATTCAATTTTTTGTTAATTTTTTTAAGCTCCTACTAGCCTATTTTTAGTGCTTCAACCTTTTATACTTTTAAATTCATTTTTTTGTTTCTTCAGGAATTTTCGCAACAATCTTTGTGATCGAGCGTTTTGGACGAAAACATACTATGGCTGTGCAATTCGTGATATTTTCTGGCTGTGTTGGATTCCTTTTCATTTGTACTAAAAAGTGAGTCCATCAAATAAAAATAATATATTCTCATTATCAATTATATTGCTTTAATCGATTTTTATTGGTCTGTTTCTTATTATAGACCTTGATCGAAAATTTATGCAGTCAGCTGATTGGTTGAACATACCATATCTTATTTGGTCAGGTTTTACAATGAATAAATTTAAGCACAAGCATAAACTGGAGGTTGATCCAGTAGGCTCTCACGCTCTTGTAAACCTTTTCATTAAACAAAATTTGATGTAATGTTATAAATAAAAGAGACTACGGTTACATGTGTGTGTTAGCAAGAAATAAGCTAATTTTGTGGATTGAGTTTAGAAAAAATTGGAATGTTCTAGATTCTAGAGCTTGAAATTTTGCATACAGCTTCCAAAAATATTAATCTTATGCACCACGAAGCCCAAATTTCAATTTTCCTTCTATATTTTTCATAATTGAAGCTTAAATTTCATACGTGTATCTCCATTCTTGTATCATGATCCATAATCATTTTCTATTTGTTTCAGCCGTGCTTTCCTTACTGTAACATTATTCCTAGCGAGAGGAATAATTGCTGGTGTGTTTCAGGCTGCATATGTTTACACTCCTGAAGTAAGTTCAACTTGGCATTTTTTGTGGGTGGAAAAATCACTCATAACTCTGCTACTCTCTTTCATCCTGTCTCTTTCTTATTCTATCGATAGTATAAGCCTTCTAGTGCATATTCTTGCACCAACTTAACGGTTGATGCAAGCAAGTGCGTGATACGGTAGGCTCTCTCTATCGATGATAATAATTATCACAAAAATCATTCGTTTCAGAGTAGTACTTTTTCAACTTACATATATATAGTTTCTATCAAATTGATATATTTACTTTGGTTGCCAATGATATTACACGATAAATTGTTTACAAAACGTTTACTTCAGGTAATCATAAGCCGATTACGGACAGGTTATGTCAGTTATGCTTCAAATTACTTATTCAAAATTTTATTATTCTGACTTTTGGCTTGCCCTCAAACCATAAACATGAGAAAACGACAAAATATACATTGAAATGAACAAAATATATAAAACAGAACCTGATAACTAAACTTAACACATTCCTCTCATGGCTTCCCTCAGCATCAAATTGGACCACTTCGCCGTTGAAACACTTCTCTTGGCTTCTACATAGTTCGGAGTAGTCCGTAGCCGAGGGCGATAAGCGCTGGTCTGATAATCCAAAGGCTCCTGCATCGAATGCAGTTATGACTGAAAAATGTACGAATTCATTCTATTTGGTGTCATTCCTATTGATCAACACTTAGCTCTTCTTGACATTACTTCATTTTACCGGCTCAGTTACATTTTGAACTAAACTTGATTTAAACTGAAAATCTACTGTTTAAATAGATTTGTAAAACTTGGTTAAAACGAAGATGGCAAAGACAGGCTTTTTAACTGCTTTAGAATATTTCAACTGCTTCTCTGAACGCACGTCTGGTTGCTTAGTGATTTGTTCCATCTTTTGAACAAGTTCCATCTTTTAAATTCAATTCAACATTATTATTTCCAGTCTTGCACTTTGTTATGCCTGGCAGGCAGCTGTTGTACATCAAAACATATCATTCTATTTTGTTTCAGGTTTACCCAACTCCACTGCGGTCTGTAGGGGTAGGAACATGCAGTGCAATGGCTCGCTTCGGAGCTATGGTCACACCTTACATTGCGCAGGTATAATCCATTCTCATTCGACTTCTACAAACTTATAAACTATACAAATGAATTGCATCATTTTTAACAATTACATTCTCTACAATAAGCATCTCTCTTGTATAAAATGCACGCCTTCTAATAATAGGCTATTTGTGATCATAAGGTTGGAGTTTTAAATGTAAATAAAAGAAGAGGATCAGCTGCATCCCAACTTCTTCCTTAAAATTGAAACTAAATAATGCTTAAACTTGGAACATTTCTTGTCAAAAATCAGACATTGGATGATTCGGCGAGGCGGAACACCCGAGAGGGTCTCTCCGCCAAAGGAAGCCATAAGCATAATAATAATAATAAATCAAAGAATCTTTCACGGTCAAAAAATCTCTTCAATCAATTACATTAAAAATGAATGCTTGAATTTTTAGGTATCTTTCAACTTATGAGTTATTTCCTTTTCAGGTGCTCATGCAGTCCTCTTTGCTTCTGGCAATGACTGTATATGGAGTTTCAGCCTTAATGGCTGCCTGTGCTTGTTTCTTCTTACCTATAGAAACCAAAGGAAAGGAAATGAAGGAATCTGTTACACCTCCTGGCCAAATAAGATAGCATCCAAATAATTATTCACAATCATTTTGATCTGACTAACTGTAGGACGTAATTATTTTTCATGATCGATATAGATAACTATTTATCATAGACAATTATAACTTTGTATATAAATCTAATAAATACGTGGAAAATTAGTTGGTATTTAGGAATAATACATATTCCATCTTCTAAGAAGATACAAATTCTATAAAAGTATTGTATTGTGATTCTATTTAATAAAATATACTTGTATTTTTTAATCGCTAAATAAACAAAATTTATTAAATATAATATTTGTACATTTTTGGCATGGAAGGAATAAGAAGCCACGAGTTCTGAAACAATCAGAATACTATGAAATAGTAAATATATTTATTTTTCTCTTCTTAATCTTACAAACTATACCGGTATTATATCAATGTATTATATAGGTTCAACAGTTTACACAATATGCGATAAAGAATACTATTATACCATTCATTCAACAGTTGCTAAAGATAAAGTATCAAATTGGTAAGTAAGTAACAAATATAATCAATCATTTGATTGCATATATAAATGATAGACCTATCAATAGTTTTACAAAGCTATGAAACAATTTCTACCACATAGGTGACTAGAATAATCAACAATAGACAGTAAGATCAATATCATTTCTACTGCAACGTCTACTAGAATAATAAATTTAGTATTCAACTGAACTACGTACTGTATTCAACAGTTCTATTTGGACAATTGCTTTCACTTTACTATACTTTTTACAATGCTTATCACTTAACATTCCAGATTCCTCTACTATATTGCTTCATGAAAAATATTCACTTCATCGAAATGATCAGAATAGCTTTACTGCGCTGAAAAATTTGTTGTAGGGATTGGAGATGAAAAATACAAAAATAGACAAATCAAGTAAACCATACAATTTGCAATACTCAAGTAAGTTATACATCCATACTTGTGAATCATCAATCATCGTGTTTTTTAGCTAGTTAACGATTAATGCTCAAGCCCAGAAAGCTGGAGTCTCAATTTATACTTCTATTAAAGATATTTATAAAATAACACAATATGCAATGAGCAAGTCACTATCTGCTTGATTCTCACAAGTGGTTGATAAAATGCAATGGATATTTTCAAAAAATCATGTACATCTTTCAATATAGACGAAGAATTAATATAAGAGTATATAAAATCACAGTGTAAAGCACCAATATATTATTGTGCATTGAAATCAAATTGTTGCAAGAGTCCGATTTAAAAATAATGACAAAAATTGAACGTTATAATAACAAGTCGAAAAAGGCAGGGTAAATTTAAATTATTTAAAAAATAAAAAAGGTCTTGAAAAAGATTGTTGTTCAAAGCAATAAAGCTCATAATTGTTCCATATAAGTTTTGCCAAAATTTGGAAGGCAGTGGAAAATAGAGAAATCTGAAATCTATTATTCAAATTAATTACCCGTATATTTCTTAATCACATCAGATCAATAATTGCACTGAATTGTAACAGTTATGAAATAGTTTCCTTATCGAATAGTAGAAAACATAAAAAGACAACACATTGAAAGGAATAATATATCACAATTCTTGAAAAATACTATAAATATTGCTTGAGGATGATTTATCACTCTTGTATTTAAGAAATTGATCGATAATTATCCGTTTAAACAATCCTTCAAATACTGTCAATAGATACTTGCCAGGAATAAGTGAGCACTTCCAATCATGTCATGTAGGGATGTTTGTCAATACATTTGATACATGATACAATATTTTGTCAAATCTTGACTTAAACTTCTGATATATCTCTCAAAGTAATAACAATGCATTCTGCTATTACTAATATTCATGGCTAATGCTGTGTGTACTTTGGATAATCCTACTATTGTAACAGTCAGTGGCGGATCCAGAGAGGGGGCAAAGGGGCGGTCGCCCGCCCCTCAGGCTCAGAGGTTTTTAAAATACTTTAAATACTGTAAAAAAATAGTGTAGTTATTCACTTTGCATCTGGTTAAACATGTTTTGCAACTATATCTTTATCATTAATCTAATAATCTATCGTAAAACAATCCAATAATAAACGCAAATCTCGCTCCGCTCAATAAAATTCACGTTAGAAGAGAATCCACAACTAAGTTCGCCCCCCCCCCCCTGATTCTAAAGCTGGATCCGCCACTGGTAACAGTACAGGATAAGTTTTATTGCTTACAATTACTTATTACAGTACTGCAATTTATACTTACAATATTGCTTAAGGTTTTTATTAAAATAGCCGAGATTGGAAAAGTCAATGTTATGATCAAGAGTGATCACAATGGACAAAACCATCCAATCAATTTCATTGTATTTCATGGAGACTTCACTATTTTATTTGTATGTTCAAAAATTGAAATAGGCAATGGTTATGATGGAGAAAACCATCATACCTATCATTAATAGAAAAACAATATTGAATCTGGAAAAATTTTATTTAAAAAAAATCAAAAATATACATACGGTAGGCCTATATGATTTTCCACTACCGTATCGATTTGTAACTTGAACTAGCGATATGAAGTAAGTTGTTAAAGTCATTGACGTGACAAAAATGACTGCATGTTGGTAGTTCAAGTGAAAAATCTACTGTTAGCTTCACATATCGACTTAGATCAAGATATTTACAACATTATTTCAATTTGCAAGTATCAAATTACATTCAAAAATAATGAAAGACTGTTTTATTTTGGGGAAACAAAACCAAAGAAGATTCTATTCAGCAAGTCAATTCGCATGACACATCAAGTTTTTTTCAAACCGAAAAAATCAAATTCGTTCAACAATTGCTTATTGATGACCAATTCATTGAAAATGTTCGACTTCATATCATTTTTTTAACACAATGATCACATAATGTTCGGACGGACTCATGGTTACCGTACCGAGCTGTGAAGTGCCCAAAAAAGTGTAGTTTTTGAGTAGTTTGAAAAAAAGTCAAAACTTTTGGATTTCACTATAAACAAATCGTGATGATCACGACCGTGATGAGGTTATGAGTGAGCTCATGTGAAACCCCGATTACATTCGAAAGCCCAATCAATTTTGAACTACTTCCATTTTCACAAATTCTCGACTGAGGAGGGGGGAGTATCGCCAAAAGAACACTGTCTTCATTTACTACTGTACGCTCGGAGCTATTCCTCCTTCCCCCTTCAAATTTAATTTTATAACGATTATAATAATGTATAATAACATGCGCTTAGTTCAATTTATCATTCTAAAGATAATGCCACAATGACTGAGAAGAAAACGATAGCTACAAGGAGTTGAATTAAAATTATAAACTATTTTTTTCTACATTGCCGAATACTTCACGTGTTAATTTCCCAAAAACGCATATGATTATCCAACAAAGGGCAACGTGAGTTAAATGCTCACAGCCAATACAATATTTTCATGCATGCATCAATGTGGAGCAATTCTTATACAGTTTGATCATTTTAAAAAGCTGTGATAAGGTAATTCATTATTCTTAGTCCAGGGGCTAATTACAAAGTAGGCTTAATGCATTCGAATCAAACATGGACAAGAAAATTATAGCCAATGTAGAATTTTTTCACTCTCTTTTGTGTGGTTGAATATTGAGGACTTCATTACCGGTACATGAGAAAATCGATTGATGACTATTGGTTGATGTCAGTCGAATACAGGAATGTCAGCACATGAGATAATAATCATAAAATGACGCACTTGTTCCTGTCGAGAGCTTCGTGGATATTGTCAATCATAGGCGAGCAGACCTGTGGTCCTCCAACAGTTTCCATTGCATCTATGGTTCTCATCAATTCTTTGAAGACTGCTACCACCCTCCAATTGTACCTGTCAAACAGTCACAGCATTAAATCAAATTTATGAAACCTCTCTATGTATTATTGTATAGTGGAATTGACTATAGTAAATCTAATACAATTAAATAACTTTCAATTATTTTTTAATCAGCCCACACTCTAGAAATGAATAACACCAACTTGTTATAGGTACCTAATAGGCTTATAGCGCATATCTATGGAGTGAAGAGTGAGCCGCTTAAGAGTTAGCTGTTCAATTTGAAGCTATTTTATTGCACAGGATGAGATTTGATAGTTTACAAAATGTATAAATCAAGACATTGACGCCATAATGAAATTCTTTCACGTTCAAATCGACATGGATTAATCATTTACAAAAGGGTTAAATGAAAAGCTTCTTCTCATAATGAAATTATTCTTCGTCCAAATTGAAACGTTCAGAATCATACCGTCATGCATAGATCAGTCAATTTACCAGCGAGACTTTATTATAGTCCGATTCACGTCAAGACGTCAGTATTGTTCTATATGAGGAGCATTGATGCCAAGTTTCATTGATAGAGAAAGACAAAACTGCACCAAACGTGTTTGTTGGGACTGTGTGCGACAACAATGCACAGTGCGGCAACTATGCACAGTGCGTATAGTATAGAGACATCAGCAACTGCCTTCTGCTGAACAAGGATAGGAAATTTCCATCCAAGCAATGCTGACTTCTTGACGTGAATCGCACTATAGAGACTTTACCAAAAGACCAACTTACCTTGCACTGCATTCTACATAGCCACATTTCCAATGTTTCTTTACAAGATTGACAATATCCCTACGTTTCTCGCCGTCACTGCATGACGATACAGCCGATAATAGCAAGTCTTGCTTATTGCCAACCTGCAAGCAAAGTTATACTGTACCGTACAGAGCAATATGACGAGTAAGACTAAGTAATATTAAAACAGTAGGCCTTTCTATCCTATGGCCGATTTGGAATTCAAAAGTTGGCTTCATTAAACAGCCGCTCAATACCTAAACATCTACAGAACAGACTACTGCTAACGACCTAAAGCTACCTGCAGTCTTTCAATACCTAAATTTTGTACATGATCCAATTTTTTATCCAATCCAATAAAATTGAATAGTGTCGAATTCAACAGCTGATTTGAACCTGCCGACTTTCCTATGCAGGATAGCGTTGGTTGTTATTGATGTTGATCAATTTGACACTATTCAATTTTAGTGATTCTGATTGAAAATTTGATCACGTACGAACTGATTACAGATATCGCTCTACTTACTGACAAATAACAAGCTAGTAGGCCTACCAATACAAATATTACATGAAATAAGAATTCATAAATGACTTCTCAACCCTACGGTACCTTAATTTCTTCATAATTGTTTGAAGTCAATCGAAAAAATTGTTTCAAAGCTCCCTAAGGGTGGGAGCTGTGATAAACGATACCAGCTGTTATAATTATCGAAATTTAATTTTAATAGTAAATTATTGTTTCTCCTAAAAGAATAATGTTCGGATTTCAGCTATCGCAAGACCTTAAAAGTAGTCTAAAACAGTGTTATGTACCTGTCAAATATTAAAATTTCCCGGGGGACCCTTATGTCTGGGGGTATTCCATACCCCCCCCCGTGTTGGGCCCCCCGAAGTCAATTTCTGGCTACGCCACTGCCGAGGGCCACTTAGTGATCTCAGATCCATGGTCTGAGATCTTCGCAACAATCCTATTTTTCAAATGATTTGAATATTTAGGCCTATTATTAGAAGAAATAATGGAAGTTACCACTAGCAATGGAACAGTGCGCATGTCTCTACTTTCAGCCATTTGCTCTCTAAGGGTGCGAATGTATTGGAATGTATCAACGTTGGTCAGATCGAACACTAATACATAAGCAGTGGCCGATCGCAAGCCGTAGAATCTGTACTCTGTCCATTCGTAGAACGAGTTGGCAGGAAAGTAAGGTATGGCCGGTAGGTCCGAGATCTTCAACTCGTAAAGATGATCATTGATTATGACGCTCGGGTAGTAAGTGTGTTTCTCCTCTGTTGCCAAGTATTCTTCTGAGAAGTCGTTCCAAACGAATTGCTGCAAAGAAATCAATGAATTATTGCAGCTGTCGGAACCGATCAATAATCACTTTCGTCTGTATTATCATCTACATCTACAACTTAATCTCATATTGTACAGTTCCTCGTGAGAAATAGTTCGCTACTTCAACTGATGTAAAAGTTAAAACCACTTCTCAATTCAAAATATATACAGGAATTTTCAAATTATCATCTTATTAAAAAAATAAACTTCTAAAGTACCTACATCTCGTATCTTCATACGCGTAGACTAACGTTTCTGTGCTACCTATTCCAGCGCTTTTATTTGAAATAACAGAAATTGCTCGCTTAATATAATACGATTATAACTATACGATAGCAATATTCGAAAAATCACATTGGAACAAGGTATAAGACCCACATGAGCATAGAAGCCTGAATGCAAGAATGACAAAAATGAGCTTCATTTATTCTCCATGAGAATGATAATGAGCTCCATTTATTCCTAATGAGCTCCATTTTATTTTAGTATAATAAGTACCTTTTTAAATGAATATATTTTGTAACTTTCAATGTGTTCTATATTTTACTTGTAAAATATTATTTCAGACCTGTTACAATGACCTATGTACTACTTCTTGACAAATTACCTATCAACTGGGAGTATTCCCAGATTGATGTAATGATAATGTATAAATAAATGAATAAATAAGTCACGCCTCCAAATTCAACGAGCCGTCTGATTGGTCAATCGGTTGAACTGACAGAACTGTCACCATTTTACGTTTTTAACCAATCAGGAGCAAGCAGTACGAAAACGTAACATGCATCACATCGCATGACGTCTCATCTGTTAGCCCATCTGAGCTGCTGATTCTGATTGGTCGAAATCGTAAAATGGCGTCTGTTCTGCTCATCGGCCAATCAGACGGCTCTTTGAATTTTTGGTAAGCGTTCTACGTAATCACCATTACAGGTATATTCATTTAATTTGGCGGATGGCGAATAACTTTCATTCAACATTTCTATGGTAACGGGTGATGTTCTGTTAAAAAATTTTCCACATAAATACTTTACTATAACATGTAAAAAACATAATTATTCAAAAAGAAATTAACAGAATATCACCCGTTATCATGGAAATGTTTAATGAATGTTATTCACCATCCGCCAAATTGAATTAATTTCTCACAGTGTTAAATTGAGCACTGACCAATCTAATGAGTGTTAAATTCAGCTTCCTCCGCAACTTTCACAAATTCAAATTACTCACTCTGATTCACAATCTATGAATTTAGCTGTTTCTCGTTAAATCTAATTTGTGCCTGAATTACGATCCTGTGTTAATCCTAATGAAAAAGATATCATTGGACATCCTTTTCCAAGAATTGACATTACAAACAGTTCAAACTTCGCTGTAAAAAATATTATATAGCTTTCTTTGGATTTTCGTAACACTAATAATTATTATTTATTCTTGCAGCCTCTAATAATTTTTCAATCAATACACTCATATATTACAAGCAATACTTCTGATGCTTAAATATGACAAGCAATTACTGATTGAAGTCAGTAAGTAAAAATCGATCAAATATAATAATAAGAGATGCAATGTCAGAGTATGTTTTTAAATTGAAATTATCCTCCCAGTTTTCGATGATTTTGTCAGATACTGTCACTAGCAGGAACATCATCTGTCAGCAGTAATAATGTCATTGATATTATTGTTATCGAGCCAGTTTTAACATTCATTGCACAATAATTGCTCATTAATTATTATGTAAATACCTGAACTATCGATGTTTTTCCAACTCCAGGTGCGCCAAGAATAATGACCTTCACTAGGTCCATAGAATCGAAACGCCTGTGTTGAGATTATGGAAGAGTGCTCTTTTTCAATTATTATTAGAAAGTTTCAATCCTGAAACAAAAATGTCACACTCTTCATTCTGCCGTGTTTGCTATATTCATTTAAGTTATAAGTAGAATGTGGATTCGGAGATAATATTTTCGAAGGTATTATTGGTTTTTATAGTTGGCTTATGTGGAGTGATATTCAAGAGTATTTCTATTCAAAAATAATTTAACAAATGGACATTTCATGATATTTTACATGGAAATGTCGGCATAATCATCAACATAACCTTTTTCTAAATAAATGCTGAATAAGTTACCTATTTAAATTGTTTTGGGCGAAAGCCTGATGTTTACCGGTACTTGATGGTAATAACTTATAGCCTAATTCAAATAAATATTGTTGTTTACAATGCAATACATGTACAATACTGTACATGATAATGCAAATAAAATATCACAAATGGTTTTACTCGTAAATGCAATTTAAATTTGAAAGAGGCTAAGATCAATACTTTTATTATTGCTATCATATTAATATTACTGTAACATAATGTTTATTTGAAGTAAAAGGGATGAAATATTGATTTGAGAATATCCTTTTGCGCCATAATTATATAAATTACTATGACTATTAGGC
The DNA here is from genome assembly GCA_017141395.1 of Laodelphax striatellus. Lineage (NCBI taxonomy): Eukaryota > Metazoa > Arthropoda > Insecta > Hemiptera > Delphacidae > Laodelphax > Laodelphax striatellus. The sequence goes on from CM029544.1 coordinate 5,176,390, forward strand.
TATAAATTTGTATCTAGTTTTAGTTTCGAAGAAAATATATAATTTACTCGTATATCATTTACTTACCACATACTAACAAGTTTCTCCGTCTGTCCGTGTTTACTTCTCATAACATAGGCCTACTGGAAGGAAAGAACAGTTTGGTTTGATTGATTCATTTTACATATTATTTCTATTAATAGTGAGAGTCGTCATTTACTTGAATTGTGAGATTGCAGTAGTTTAATCACAGACAATTCTTGAATAGACACTTATATTGTTCAACTGGTTTTGGAAAAATGACAGTTCAGAAATTTTTAAATTTTGAAAATAGAAAAAATAGCATACGATAAGAAGCTATCAACTACAGCTGAAAGCTTCGCCACCGAAATGCGGTCAGCCCCAAGAGCGCCTAAGTTATTTGTTCTAGGTACGATGGTTCCAAGGTGAATCTGGTGGTTTCCAAGGTACTCAACGTATTAATTATTTTATTGTTACAAAGTGAGTGAAGCTCTTCAAAATATATTCTGAATGAAAATTACATCGACTCTATCCAGCATACCAGAGATTCTTTTAAAATAGCCCTTGTAGCCATTCTTTACAGTAATAGAGTGAATTAATGTGAGAAGTCTATTAGATTGAATAATATTTTTAAATGAATAGTCGGACAATTAAATAAGATTAATCAGTTCAATTAGCAATTAACTTACCAGTTCAAGAACTGGTTATATTCTCTTTCGTTTCGTTCATCAGTCTTTTTGAAATTTATAAAATCTTTTCATTTCATAAATTAATACAATTATTATTTTTACTTTTCATCTCCAGCTCTATCAGCCAGGGAATGGCTGCTTCCTCTCAGCTATTCTCAAGAACTGATAACATAAACTTTTATTTAATCTATACTGAATTATCAAGCTAGGAATTTGAAAATTTTGAATTTCGAGTTGAATATTTATAATTTTCAAATTAGTAATTTATGATGTGCCCAGTTGTTTGGGAACATTTTGTGGAAGGATGGCTCACCGAAATCTTTGAGCTGTACACTAGGCGATCTAGCCAAGTTTTTGGGCATGTAAACACCGGCTCCCCAAGAAGAGTTGATGCCCTAGAGTTCTCAGCCGTCAGATCGATATAGCAGCAGCAGCAGAGCTGGTTGCATCCCTAAGCCATCCCACCTTCTCTGAGTGACCCCCTCACCATAGGCACCTTTCCACCCCTTCCCAACCCCATCACTAGAACACACTTCACTTTTCAGAACAAAACGCAAGAAGGATAACCATCGATCGCTTCCAATGACTTAATCAGCCTCGTTCTTAAATCAATGATCATTATTCTTCAACAAGTTCAAAGCTGCTCTTGTCCCAATCAAGCCTCTATTGCACGGATGGAATTATCGATTTGCCCAAGGCTGCTGCCATACTGGCAACCAATAGCAATGAAAAGAGTCCGAAAAGTGCGGAGCAGAATGTACAGCACATTACAACACATCTACATTACTCATACGATGAATGAAAATAATATACAGTATAATGAAATGGACAATACAAAAAAATTATTCATTGTATTACACATCATATTCATTATGTACATATAAGATTTCATCTTCTATAATATTATATGTGTGATTCTTCCCTGTGTGATTTTTATTTTTCGCAGTATTATTATCTATTGCTTCTCTTTTTCTGAATTAAAAAGTAAAACTGTCTGACGACTAAGAATAATTTAAAGGCGGCTGCTCATCTTACATCAATAGAGAAAATATATCAAGAATGGACATATTTAAGTCGGAACTTGGCCCTCTCATGTATATACATCACAATATTTTTTTTCGTTAACATGAATCCAGGAATCTAGGATATTCCAGGTCGCACAAACCTGCGAATTTCTTGAACTATGTAAAATCCTCCTCCTCCTCCGCACTCTTCTCTCACTCTCTCACCTTCCTTTCCCTTACTCCATCCCTGCACAATGGATGTTCAAACTTCGCCGCTTCATGTACATAAATCTCAATCATATCATATTATCAGTTTTACACAGCATCTAATAAACTGTTGAAATCAATAATATTTTAATATTGATTTAATTAACAAAATTATATTACATATGCTTATAACTTTTGAAATCTAGAACCTAAGCTGATATGATTTGTTATCTAAATGAATAATCTAATCGCCCACTGCTTCCTCTCACTCTTCATCTCTTTCTCTCTCTCACTCTCTCTACATTTTTTCCTCTCTTTCCCCTCTAAATATCTCTCTCACTTTCTTTCCTACCCTTCCTTCTTGTCTCACTTTCTCTCCCTTTCTCTCTTCCTTCTCTTACTATTTTTCTCTCATTCTCACTAATCCTCTCTCTCTCCTAATCTTACTTTCCTCCCATCTTTTTATCCCTTACTCTCTTTCACCCCATTTCACTCTCTTTCACCTTTCTTTTCAATTAATCCTCATTCGCCTCTCCTACTCTCTCTCTCTCATTCCCAGTGTTTCTCTCTCATTCCTTTCTCGCACGGCCAAGGAAGTCCTCGTACATCCTTTTCCAAGAATAAACATTTATATGTAAAACTTCGCCATTTCATGTAAATAAATCTCTGTTATGTCAACATTATCACATTGCATCTAAATATTAATGTTGAATATTAATATTTTCTGAGGGTGCGAAGAGCAAGAGCAAGAGCAAAAGCAAGAACAAGGACAAGAAGAAGAAGAAAAAAATGGGAAGAAGAAGAAGAAGAAGAAGAAGAAGAAGAAGAAGAAGAAGAAGAAGAGGAAGAAGAATAATAATAAGAAGAAGAAAAAGAAGAAAAAGAGCAAGAGCAAGAGCAAGAGCACCCCTTTTATTTCTCTCTTCTCTCTATCCCACTTCCTCTCACTCACTCTCTCTTCCTCATTCCCTCTTCTTCTTTCTCCCTCCCATAATCTATTTCTCTCACTATCCATCACACTTCCTCTCTTTCCCTCTCCTCACACTCTCTTTTCCTTTCTTACTCATTTTTTCTCCCTTTCTCTCACTTTCACTGTCTGCCTCTCTCTCCTTCTCTTCCTTTCTTCCTTTACCTTCCTCGTTCCCCTCATTCTCTCTCACTGACCCTCTTTCTGTCTCTTTCTCTCTGATGTTGGCACAAATGCCCTGTACAGTGCTTATCATTGCAGTGAACAATGAAAAATAGAATTTTAGTGTCAAAAAATTCCTCATGACCAAGATGACTTTTGCAAAATGTAAGATCTTATAATGACATCTACTCAATGAGTTATTTCAAATGAGACGTGAACGAATAAAATCTGTTGCGAAACCAAGGAGGAACTCTGTTTACAAAAATAGCATGTTCGCCTATTTTATTCTCCCCCGGGGAAAAAAAGGAAGTTTTAACTACTCAAAACTCGTTTTTAGAGTGATTTTAAAGCTTTCAGTTGTGTATTTTTACCATCATTTTTCCATATTTTCAATAGAAATTAAAATTATTTACTATAGGAGTAGCGAGTAGGTTTAAAAATAGCGACTTCTTAAGAAAAAGAAGTACCTCCTCTCAGAGGTACCGGTACGCCGTACCGGCGCGTACCGTCACAAATTAAACCCTGCATATAACTATCGATAAACAATATATATTAAGTATTTTTTATTAACTTTGTTACTACTCGGTTCACTGCACTGAAATTATCACTGATGGCTCTGACGATTTTTATTCAATTGAAAAAAGTTTAGGAAAGTTTGGAAGTCAAGCTGCAATCAGTAAATGAATGGAATGCGAGTTGCAGTCTTTTCCAGCTGTAATCCAATCTCCATTGAACGTGAAAACTTCCTAAATAACATTTCGAGAAAATGTCAGAGAAGTATTTCAAGGAAAAGAGAGAGGTAGTACTCAATACACCTTGAATTAAATAAAGCTCAGCTATTCCGGTACTTTGGCAGGAAAGAGTTTCATTCAATAAAGTTTGAATGAGGCTTCTTGTGGTAGCAAGTGAGAGAGAGAGAGAAAGAGAGAGAGCTGTGATCACACTCACTGCAAGAAAAGGAGTTAGGAAAGGCGAGAAGAGCCAGGAGAAAATTTTATATTTGCGTGAAAACCCTTTTCAAGCGACAGTCTCAAGCTTTTCATGTCATGGATCAAGTGAAGCATTTTTCATTTCACTCATGAATGTCTCATATCAAAATAGATTTCCGTTCACATCATGGATGAAAGAGCATTTTATACCGAGAATTTCGGAACACTCACTCAGCCAACCCAATCCAAATCGAGAGAGCAGTATGAAGTATTTGATTTTGATTACGATGGTCTAAAAATAATGAAATTGATTACTACTAACAATGATGATGTTTTATATATTTCTTTGTTCCTTATATTTTTTTCTACTACAGAACACTCCTACTTATTTGTTAGAAAATATTAGGGATGGGTATCAATACATCGATGTTTACTCTTCGATATTTTTCCCAAATTGAATTTACATATTCATGAACAGGGTGTCCCACCATGGGCGTAGCCAGGAGGGGGCTTTGGGGGCTCGAGCCCCCCCCCCAAACATTCAATAGAAATTTTTCAGGGAATGGGAACTGAATAAACTCAATCATGGACGTTTTTAGTAGAAAGTATAACTCCAAAAGAGTTCCCAATTTCCAATTCTCTGATCATAACTCCAAACTCCTCCACTTCTTTCCAACGATTCATGTGATTCAAAAACAAAATAGGCCTTTAAAAAAAATAAGATATTTTCCATAAAAGTATTTTTGGACTCACCTCAAAATTTCTTCACATGCACTAATCCAATTCACAATCACTTAGTTCATATTATAGTGATGCAAAAATAGGCTTCCTGTTCACATCCTTCACTTTATCTTCCCTTTGACTCAAAACTGCTGATAATACGTTTCTTGTAATTGTATATAATTTTGTGGGGAAATCTTAAACCCCATAATCACATCCTTTAAAGTACTCAACTATTTTTGAATACCAAATTCAGTCTTTTTGGACCCGTCGTTCTCGAAAAATCTGTAGTAGAATTTCCCATGATTGAATGAATAATCTACGTGTGTCATAAATATATTGATGGTTGTCAAACTAATCGCTTTTATCAAAATTGAATTGAAAATTTGAGTATACTATTGAAATAAATATTTCACAATATAATACACTATTTTATTTATTATGAATATCGAATGTCCATGTTCAATAGAAAGAATATGTTCTTTTCCATTGGATAAGAATGAGTGTAAAACACCTCTGACATCTAGACGGCGGAATAATGAAGTTGTAACTTGAATGACCCAGTAACTGCTGCCATTTCACGACAGAATTCAGAACTAGCTGCGTTGTGCATTGCCGACCAATCAGGGGAGAGAGGCGGAGCTTGGAGGCGTGTCTGTAAAGATTGAAGCTGTAAATCACCCAGTAACTGCAGCCATCTACCGGTCGAATTCAGAACTAGCTGAGTCAGCCATTGCTGGTCTATCACGAGATAGTAGGCGGCGTTTGGAGGCTATATTATTAGAATTTTAGACCCAGTTCAAGCATTGCTAAAGAATTTTCATTGCTGAATAAATAAATATATAAAATATTCGTCTTGGGAGAACACAATAAGTGATTGAATCACCGTTTCTGAAATATGTTTGAATTGTTTTTATAATGAACAAGAAGAAGAAGAAGTTGAAGTTGAAGTTGCAAACAGTTTTTAACAGATATTTTTGGACTTTGAACGAACCTAAGTACCAAATTTCAACATTTCTGGCAAATAGTTCTCGAAAAAGCTGCAGCTCAGATGAATACGAGGTAGCTTTGTTATTTATCTTGTGATAATAAGATAATTTCTCATAATTTTATGTAGTCAGGTAGATTTTAATACACATTTTCAGGCATTACTTTTCCAAAAATCCCACCCGGCCCTTCCATATACCTAGTGGGGTGGGGGGGGGGGTTTCACTTACCAAAAAGCTTTAAAATTTGAGATTCATTCTCACACATAATACTATTAGTCCCATTTTCGTTTAAAAAATCACGAATTGGGACACGGGTCAAAATCTGAATTCTGGAAGAAAAATAAAGTTTTTCACGTTTTGAAACATTATTAAACCATGGGTAGTTTTCGAGTAAATTGCGTTTGAAATTTTGGAACTTATTCGAAAAATCACTCTTTTTGAAATTTGACCCCCAACAGAGAACGCTCAAATATTGATTTTCACATGAATAGCACATCAAAACATTGTGAAAACTTCATCCTATTTACAAAAATGGCCTCAAAATTAAAATTTGATGAGTGGTTCTCGAGTTGATGAGTATTTAATGACAGTAAGTAGGCATATTTTCAAAATATTGAAAAATCGATTATATTATCTTGAAATCGAAGGTCAATAGGAATAATTAATTCTACTGGACATTTTTTGATGGAAATGTCATTTTGAATCTAAGGTTAACGGCTGTAAAGACTTTTGATACAGTGTCTGGAGAGATGATGTGATATTTAAACATAATGAAAACAATAAGATGTTTATATTATATTTGACAACATCTTAGTGTTTTCATTAGGCTATAAAGAGTGGGATATATTATAAATTATAGGGTGGGACACCCTGAATATATAACTTACATAATAACTAATAACTTACATCAATATCTATAATAAAAATGATATAATTCATATCAATTATGATGATTTTGAAAATTATGATTCAATTTTATCATTGTTACTCAAGTAAGTGGTTATTGTAATGAAAACCTACCTGAGTGCAAACTTAGCAATTGTGACTGATATATTTTTTCTGAGGATGATTCCCACATAAGCTCTAGGCTTGTGCGTGGTTGATGAGTAGGGCGATGATGAGAAATGAGTAATGAAATATAGATGGAAGATTGCTTGTAAAGTAGTCTCAGCAATTATTATATTGCACAGATGAAACTCAGCTAACCACTAAAATGACACATGGGAATGATGAATGATTCGATCAACTTATTGTTTTGAAACAATGTTTGATTTCAGAGAATTTTGAAAGAGCAGTTTGCCAATTAAACTTGTGTGCGTTGAGAGTGTATAACAATCAGCTTGTGGTAACTGTCAATCAACTAATGAATATTTTGAAGCCTCACCAGTGAACTGTCAGAGTGAAAGGCACTAAGCTCCAGCCAGCGTTACTGACTGCTCCGAGCAGAATTTTGGCACTGGCACTGGCTTCAACAAATAGAAATTACTCCACGCCAAAACCCCACCCCCACCACACTCATCGTCATCCCCACCCCTAAGCACTTTCCACCCTCCCATCGACACCAAATTCCCTACATGAGCAACAACGGGAATCGGGAATTCTCTGGAACTCGAAATATACCATTCCATTCTCACCCACCAGTTCGCGGGAGAAATTCTATAAAGCCAATCTACTTGTGCCACACAGATACTTTATCTAGAGTATTACGTTGTATGAAATACAGCACCGTATCACATTGATGGAATATTAGTGAAGCCACATGAGCTCTGTATTATAGCTCAGTGTGGATTAATTTAATGTGAGGTTGCAGTTCTATAGTTCCAGTTTTCCAGTTCCTTGGAACTTGAAGAGAAAATACTCTAATATTTCTGAATTTTCTTTTCCTATTGCAACAAATCCATTTGTGAAAAAATCTCCATTTCCAACGAAAAATTCATTTCTAAACAAAAATATTTGTTGACAGAAAAATAATTTATTTCAATCAAATCAATAATACAAACTTTCTTCAGATATACATAACATGTAGGTAAACACTGGTATACAACCAACAATGACATAATTGTATAATAAATATTATCTAACAAAGTGCACTATTCTTCAATCAATAAAATCTTAACATATAATTTATATTTGTGAGAGAATTCTAAACTAACAATAAGAATAATTCAACATTTGTTTAGTAACACTAAATATGTATCAATCTATACAATAATGTTATTAAGGCACGTGTAGAAGCCAGTAAAAATATTATTAATATCTAGATAATTCTATTATTCTTGACTATACGAATATGTGCTATTCAAACCTTAGTTTAGAGTATTAGTTGCATTTCTATTCTTCTTTTGATAAGCCTTCTTTCTAACCTACTCAAAATACAGTGTCAATACATCTAACAGGTTACTCTTAACTCATACATTCACTCAGTCATACATTTGGATCAGAAATTTTATTTTTGATTGATTAGACTTCATAAAATCCATTTAGTGATCATGTTTATAATACTCATGTATCATGTTTTATAATACTCAGTATTTCATCATCATTCATAAGTGGTTTATTTGTATTCCTTGCAAGATCTAATTCATAGCCAGTCCGCGTTACAGTGGTTATTGTTTGAAATAATCGTTCTCCCTCCAATGGGGAATAAACCTCCCCAACCTGAACCCTTGAATGCAGCCCATGAATATTGAGTGCTCTTCTGAATAATAGCATTATCATGCGAACAATCATATTCGGGGAAGTTCAAATTGCCGACTTGAAATTCTTTGAGAGTATGTTTTTATTGTACGGTTTTAATTCAATAGATTTTAGTATTCTCTTCTCTTACTCAATCGTTCAAATAACTCATGAAATTTTCAATTTATATTTTGAACGAGTGCTCTGAAATTGTTCAATAGACACAAAACATGACAATGTGTTTGATAAACTTTTCAGTTTTCCCGTAATTCAAGCGGAATGTTTCAGAGGAAAATTCAAAATGAATTAAAACGGGACTTTATAACAATTTGGACTTAAACACTATAACATGATTGGACTTTTATTTTTCCTGATAGATATAGCAGGTGATATTTGACGATGTGTGATTCTATCACAGTCCATGATATATATCACATCTGTCTGTAAAGAATTTACATCAGGTTTTGTCGTTTCGATTAAGTCGTTGGAATAGGAAAATTAAATTCTCAAAATGTAATATGTAACATTTTCTTAATCATCTTGATGGTGTGTTGAGTTTGATATCAAGTATCAAATAGGTCATACCATATATCTGGAAAATGCTTAAATATTCTCAACTCTAATCGATGAAGATAATAATCCTAGATATTAATGTTGGGTATAAAAAACATTTCAATTTCCCCTCCCCCGTACTTTTTATCACGATCCAATTTGTGTGGCATACTCATAAACTCACACACCCCTACATTCTCTCTGACTTTCTCTCACTCTCTCTTTCTCACACTCGCACACTTTACCATCTCTCTTGAAATCTTTTTCTCTGTTTGTCTTTCTCTCCTTCGCTTCAATCTCATAATTTACCTTAAATATTACCAAAATGCTTAATGAGCAAAGGATCAGGTATTTTCCACAATTATTATTGAGGAGTCATTTAAGATTGGTAAGATAGAATTAAATAGTAACTATTATTCGACCAGTTCGATTTGCAAAAATATCAATTGTGATTAGAAACACTTGAAATTCATTTTCTAGAATCGTTTGAAATATGTCTTGAATATATATCATTTAAAATAATTGATCATTACATTCATTAAAATTAATTGTCTTTACAATTAATTTTTTGTCTTGAATATAGCTTATCTTCACACTTTCAAACAAGACTAAATTATTAGTGAGTATTAATTTGAAAAATGTACTTCTCGAAAATAATATCCAGATGTACATTAATCAGATTATGAATTCGCTGCAGTTTACTATATGGTCGAATATTATGCTTTGAAAACTCAATTCTATCCTACGACTAGAAGTAACATCAAAACTATTAAAATTCAAATTAAAGACAAATCACAGTCACATTGATGATGTACGTAAGAAGCTACAGTAATTTGTATTTCAAATACAATAGTACAGACTCTATATATTTTGTACAGACTCTATATAGAAATAAACATTGTATATAGGCTAAATGAACCCCACTTGATGTGTGGTGAGAAGATGGTGTACTTAAATTTATTTGAGTTGTACCAACACCATGAAGTAAGTAACAACAGCTCCAAGAACCTGTAAATCAAAGGAAAAATGTAAGACATCATTAATATTTCTTTCATCAACTCCTCACGTCTATCACGTATCACTTTTAAATCTACTTGAAAAGGTTATGGTATAAAGGGTATTATGGAAGGAAAGAGAGAAACAGAGAGGAAGTTGAAGGAAGAAAATAGAAATTTTAGGGGAAGGGAGGAAATCCAGAAACATTTGTCGTGAAAAAATACAGAATATTATTTCATAGGAAATTTACAGACCTACTGGGAAATACTGATGAAATTTACAAACAACTTACGGAAAATTACCCACCTATGGAAAAATACCAAAAGAGTATACAATTATCTCGAATGGAAAATTACACAGCTATGGAAAAATACCAAAAGAGTATACAATTATCTCGAATGGAAAATTACACAGCTATGGAAAAATACCGAGAGAGTAAACAAAAAATATTGAATGGAAAATTACACAGCTATGGAAAATACCAAAAAAAAATTATGGAAAATTACACAGCTATGGAAAAATACCAAGTGAGTAAACAAAAAATATTGAATGGAAAATTACACAGCTATGGAATATACAAAAAAAATGGAAAATTACACAGCTATGAAAATATACTGGAATTTGAAAAAAAATTCTTCCACAGATAATTACTTAGTTATGGGAAAATACTGGAGTTTGAAATAAACTATCACGGAGCATAATTGAAACTTTGACCGCTCATTCCTAATGTTGGACTTTTTTCTTCATTCCCACGACGACTTTTTTTGAATTTAAGATCTGATAATATGCCATCTAATCACTGAGATCTTTCAAATGAAACGTGAACGAGAAAAATAGGTTGAGAAATTCTGTTTACAAAAATCATGTTCGCCTATTTTAGCCTATATAAAGACTGTAACAATGATGATAGCAACTAACGAGAAAATTTTTAGTTCTGAGAAATTGATGAAATACTATAATCAATGCTCTTGAATTGAATTTATTAGTCATTGTAGCAAATGGTTTGCACTTTTTTTGTGAGTGGGAGAGAGGGCGCCATTGGTCACTTTTGCTCCAGGACGCTTGAAACCTCGATACGTCACCGTTATTCTATCACTGCAATTTTCATGGAAATTAATCCTTATTCAAGCATCAATAAAGCTGTTTTTAAGGTTTGAAGATCATATTTTCTTTAATTTTTAGTATTTTAAATATCATTGAATTGATCAATTTTCAAGACCATTCAGATGTTTGTGAATGGTGGGAGTTATTCGAAGATTTCATTATTGATGTATAGATGAAAACGACTACTTACTGAAGCGAATAAATCCAATGACACAGTGAAAAACTTTGCTCCAGAAATAGTAAGTGACTTTTGACACTGTTGACAGACAATTTGTACGAAGGTCTTTGCTTCCTCTGAACCATCATACCAGTGACAACTGTAGGCAGCTTCCATTACCGAAGAGCTCTGAAACAATGAACAATTTTCAATGATCAACTTATTAGTTTTATGATTTTAATCATTGAATCTCATTTATCTTCTAATTATAATCATTAAATCATATTATTGCTTCTCAATTAAGGCTCACTCATATTTTAGATTCGAATACGAATACATTTTGAATTCTATTTTATTCTAATAATTATGCATTTCAGGTTCTTTACCATCAATTATTTCATAATTGTTTTTTGAATCCTGAATATTTCTTATGAATATGGTTTTTCTTGACTAAAGCTCACTCATGTGATACAATGACGTGCTTGAAAAATATTGACTGAGATCAACGAGGGGAAGATAAATTTTCTTTTCGCAAAATTCGAATGGATTCAAGTTTCCAAATTAACTTGTTCTTACAGCAGGAAGCACACTGTTATTAGCAAGGACCAACTTTTCAAGTGCTCCTCTCAATAAGCTTTGAAATTGATATTTACACTAGTAGGGATGTCATGGCATACAACAAAGTGGAAGTGGGTGGAGTTAGGAGGTATGATTGATGATAGTTCAGCAATAAGAAGTCTACCGTGTTTTATTAATGATGTGCAAGTGAGCTTCTTTGAAAGATTTCCATCCATAATCAATAACAATATTTCTGTGACAGTGGAAAACCGGAGATTAGAAGTAATAAATTTTTCATTGTTGTTGTTGTACTTCTCCTTCTTTTTTCTTTTTCTTATTCTCCCTCTTCTTCTTCTTCTTCTTCTTCTTCTTCTTCTTCTTCTTCTTCTTCTTCTTCTTCTTCTTCTTCTTCTTCTTCTCCTCCTCCTCCTTCTTTCTCCTAATGCTCTCCTTCACCTCCTAATTCGTTTCCATTTTTCCTCTCCAACAGAATATTCTTAAAATAAATGATCTATTCTCAGTTTCAATAACCCTATAGTTTATTGGAATTTGGAAACCAAATAAATAGAATGAAAAAACTTGTTCTAGTGAAATGAAATATGTGGGTACTGAGCTCCACGCACGTATAGAGCAGTGTATGGCATGTCCTGGACTTAAGTAGGCTTAGGCCTAATAGTATTTTGAAAATTTATCTGGAAAGTGTCATTTGACCCACCTCCAGTGAGTTATCGCGGGAAATTTTATAAAGATAACTTGAATTCTGACCAATTCAAGATTGATTTATCACTTGTAAAAGTCTTTCTGCCTTTTTAAAATTGATGATCAATTATTTCATTTTGAAATCCTCTCATTTATCTAGTAAGCTTTTGGAACGTTTGCAAGCTTTTATGTATTATATATAAAACTATAAACTAGAAAATGCGGCATGGTATAACGGTACCTAGAACTAGACCATTCGACCACTCTAATTTCGTAGGCTCAACTTTTTCAGAGTTTTCAAACTGAGTCCAAAATGCACAATAGCCTGTTATGCCTAATCTACAATTAATCATGTTAATTCATTAATGAGTAATTGGAGATCAACTTTGATCTACTTTTCTGCAACTGACCCGAATATGTAAGTCTCCAAACCACTGAATTCTGTACCCCTAGTTCTGAAAAATTATATTAACGTTGTCATTGACTCTGACAATTTTCTCAAACAGAGTTTCTAGTTTGAAACTTTCAACTGTCGAAAAGCATGAGCGGATTGCTCATGGCTTCATTAAAATTAATCTATTCTTACTAGTAATAGGCCTAATTTTGTACAAATTCATTCCAGCCGTCGTCTACTGAATACATCCAATAGGATAGTGAGAGAGAGTGACAGAGAGAGAGGGTTTGTGACAGGTAGACAGAGCAGGAAATTAGAGCGACACATGGCAAATTTATTACCTCTTCAATCAGTTCGTTGCCATGGATACAGTAAACAAATACTTGGGCCAGAGTGTAGAACAGATATCCAATAACAGTCGCTGCGTAAACATCAACGTTGTTGATCTGTAAAACAGTAACAATCACTGTAATGAGTTCGTTGGAAAACATACTTGCCATTTCGAAAACAATCTCATGCAATCAATAACTGGCAATTATCCGTTGTTAGCTTAGTTCAACCATAGAGCAACCATATGCTACAACGTTGTAAGCTACAACGATGTTATCAGAAGTGGCATATAATGAACTTCATTCTTCTATGTTATTCATAAATTTGACGGTTGAAACACTCTTCTGGAGCTTGTTTCATTAAATTTAAGAAGTCCTGTAAAACAGGAGAAAGGCGAACTCACATTAGGCATGAATAGCAAGACATATTGTAGAATAAATTCCTTAGTCTAGTCTAGTGTATGTACTGATACTTTCAACTGCATTACAGAAATTTTAAATTTTAAATCAAAACAAGCCTCTGCTCTATTGAGATGATTTACATGAAAATTATATCCATTGAGAAAATATGCTCATACCTAATTTAGTATTGTCAATACTTTGAACAGAGATTAAAATCAGGAATGATGAGTCTTCAAAATGACTGCACTCTAGTCAGATCTTCAAATTTTACCCAATTACCTATTCAATTACCAAATCTTACCCAAATCTACCTAATTAAGCTATGATTGATTTTACCTTAGTAGCTTGATAGGCTAGAAGTGTGAGTGTAACTGTGGTAATCAACATGTGAATGAGTAGGGCAGCACCATAAGCATCGTTGATACTTGATACATATCTGTAACACACAGAATTCATATTTCATTAAACTTCTAGATCGCTACATTTTTTGAAACGGTTTTTTCCAACTTATTGATTCTCATTGTTGGGATTAATTAATGTCTATGAGACGTGATTAAACTTCCAAAACATGGAATGCCAATTTTATGGAATGCCAACTACTATAGTCCGATTCACGTCAAGAAGTCAGTATTGTTTATATGAGGAGCATTGATGCCAAGTTTCATTGAGAGAGAAAGAGAAAACTGCACCAAACGTGTTTGTTGGGACTGTGTGCGACAACAATGCACAGTGCGGCAACTATGCACAGTGCGAATAGGATAGAAACATCAACAACTGCCTTGTGCTGAACAAGGATAGCAAACTAAGCAATGCTGACTTCTTGACGTGAATCGCACTACAGTTGATTTTGAGAATAAAGAAAACTTTTGATGGAAGATTGATTGATCGAAAAAATACTAATCATACAAAATAAAAAACAATATAATGGGAAACAGTGATTAGGCAGCCTAATAAGAATTTCGTGTTGATTCTTTTCTAATAGTTCTTGAAAAATCAACTGATTATCTTTTATATGATTCTCCATGTTTCATAGGATATTACTTTATCAATAAAAATGTATCGATTACATTATTATTTTGCTCTGTTGGACCATGATTATCACCCATTCTACTTCGAGATATTCTTTAATTAATCAACGATTATTGATTCTGAATTATCGAGAAGAGTTCAAGCCTGACCTTTACCGATGTCTTTGCCCATCACTAATCTATTCTCCTCTAGTCAGTTGTTCGTTGACCATCTCTATTGCACCCGCCACTTTTCTGTCCATTTTATCTTGTCTAATTTTTGCTTGTGAATCGATGAAAGCATAAATAATTCAACAGTAGAAATTCTAGTTACCCGCTGTTAATCTCATGTTTCATTCAGGAAAATCGACTGGAGAACTTCAACGCTTCTTTGCAATTAGATTTGGAATGACCTGCTTAACATTGTTTTAATCGGTGACAGGCAATCTCGAATAAAAGTGCGAGCAAAAGTTGATGGTAATCATATCAATTAAGGCTGCGCATTAGCATATTTTAAACTTTACTATGGTGATATTTTTCAAAGTTTTACGATTTGGATACTATCAAGCTATCGAAATGAAATAAATTTGAGAGGAAACAAACTTTTTTGTTCATTATATTTATTACACTTATAAGATGTGGGCACCTAAAGTCGAAATTTTTAGGACAGATCATCTCACAATTAGTTATAAAATAAAATAATGAAATTTCGAGCATACATGCTTGAAGGTCTATCAAATAAAATACTTAGTTTCTCAAAATATCAAATTTGAAAGAAATAATTTCTTCAAAAAATAACTCAATTTTCAATCAAAATAGAGAATTCGTTATTTTTTAATAGTTGAAATTTTGAGAAATTGAGTATTCTATTTGATAGACAATACCTGAAAGAACGTACGCTCAGAATTTCATGTTTTTATTTGAAACCAATTGTGAGATGATCTGTCCCAAAAATTTTATCTTTAGGCATCCATATCTCACAAATAGTGAACAAAAAGGAATTTCTCATATAACCATATTCTCCCAACAGTTTTGATTTATACCGCAAAAGATACCATAAACTTTCAAAACTATTCACTTTTTCTACCTAGGGAGTAAAAGTAAATCCATAAGAATAAAATGAGAAGAGTCCGACTCCGACAACGCCGTGGTTGAAGAGAAAAAATATGGTAACATTGCGTCGTAGCTATAGGAAATTCAAAATAGCTGTATTTCGATGTTTGGAGTTTCAGTGAGTGAGTGAAACAAACATTAGAAGTGGAAAGTAGCAAGATATGAAACTCACTTGACAACATGCTTATGACGTTCCACCCAATACTTGATGGCTGATCGGACAAGAAGTTCTTGTTTCTTGGTAAGGCCATTGGGACCCACCCCTCCAGACACAGACATCACACCGCCCCCTCCACCATCTCTGAACGCCGAAAAGTCACGTTGGTTGCTGTAGATACCTCTCACGTCAAAATCGCTGCCAGCTTTCTCGGATTCTGCAACATTTCAATAAAATTCATTGATATTTATTTTGAATTACTTATTCAATGGTTTTTATTGAAAGTTTTGAAAACGTTGGAAAAGCAAAAAAACATTGAGCCTCTTTAAAAGCTAAGAAACTTTCTGATTTGATGATACTCTAAGAATTAGATGTTATGAATTGATGTTAGTTATATTCTCCATTATCATGACTTAACGAAGCTTCATTATCTCCATTACTTATATACTCGCATACTCCATGGTCTATTTTTACCTATTTCATTGTAGCCTACCAAGCACTAAAACTTCAATAATTATTTTTTATTTTTTAATAATATAGTGTTTCCATTTCTTTAGCTATTCTCCTTCTTCTTTAGAAGGCATTTCTCTTCTGTATACAGTCCTCAACTGAAATTCTTATTCACAATGGTATTATTCTTCCACAAAGGTATTAGATTTAGAAATCCGTTTAATAATTATTATAGTTTTATCGAATTTTATCAATATGTTTATGTAATTTCATGCTCAATGCAATTTCAAGCTGACTTTACATTTGATACGCTAATTATCCTCAGATGACAGGAAATTTCCCTCTAGCTGGATTATCTAAATTCATTCTCTCAATTTTATCATATTATTCAATGCGGTTACGCTACCGTTTTATTCGGTGGTGCGTGGTACGTTAATCATCCTGATACTACAGGGATTTTCCTCCTGTTAAGATAATCGTAGTTAACTAATTCAGTTCCATCTTCTCTTAACAATAGATCAATGGATTGAATATATGATATAAATCACTAACCTGAGCCGAGTAATGGTAAATTGGATGTGGTTGATGAAGCCCGAAATAGTTCTCCAGAATTAGGTACAGCTGTATCAAGCGCAGCACTCAGCTCCATTAGTGGCTTCAGAATTTCCTTGATATGTTTTAGCTGTTCGCAGGCAAATATCACGAAGCAGCAGAATGTTACATCCAGCAGATTGGCGTGACTCAGTGTTATGAATAACCAATACAGCTGTAGAAAGACAACACAAAACGTTATTAATATGAATAATAATATAATATTATATAAATATATTATCATAATAAATATATAAATAATATATATTTTTTTCCTTTTGAAAAAGGTTTGCCTGGCCATCTTTTCTCCGGGCTCCGATTCCCAAAGAAAGATGACAGACGGTTTTACAATATGACTTCTCCACATGACCATGTGGTGAGCAATCATACTGAGTCCAAGATCCATAAACCGCAAAGCGGTCTCAGTGGTCTGCCAATTATGTAAGTCCAGTTGTTTTCCACTCAAAAGTTTTTTAAAGTTAGTTTAAATTGACTGTTAAAGCGAAGAATAAACAAGCCAGAATTACCTGATAGCCAAACGACAGCATATATCTCATTCCAGTCTTCGCATCCCATGGATACCATGAGTACATCATCAACTGAGGAACCTCCTCCTTGATGGTAGAATTGACATCATTGGGATCAGGAATATCTCGTACGGGCTCATCCAGGAAAATGATGACTGTCCATGCAAAAACTGATAGAATCGTTCCAATACCAATGATCATCAACAGTTTACGCATTCTTGTGAGAGCAACTGCCCTGTAACGAGCATTTGACTCTGCAAATAGTGGATGTGAGTTCATCTGTCAATCAATAAATTTTGAAATTAATGCTTTGAATTCCAAATCAAATTGGATCCTATTAAGATTCCTTTTCTTATAGATTTTATATTCTAGGATTGGGACTTGGTGTCTATCAAAATTTAGAGATATATCACCACAAGCAATTTAATCTATCCAATGTATTCAACAGTATTTGTAAATGTAGAATACAATAGAATATGTTCTTATTTCATCTGAATCAATAAATACAAAATACAATAAAAACATAAAAATCAAGAACTTCAAAAATGAACTTAGTAAAGTAAAAATAGGAAATAAAAATATTGACTCATATATTAGAAACAAGGTACAGCATACAAACTTCTAATTAAAATTCATGAAAATAATCAAATTGAATAAATAAAACATTATTTCTTTACAGTGAAATAAACTAGTGGCTTGCAAAGTTACAAAGTCGTTTTCAATTGGATTTTATTCCATTTGATTTGACCTGATGTGATCAAATTTTATTTGATTCGATTCAATTCGATTTGATTCGATTTGATTTGATCTGATAGAGCATTTGGGATACATTTTTGATAGATTGGGGTGTTTTGTGTCTCTATGTTTTTATCATCCTTGATCATACTTTCAACACATGTTCTTATTCAAATTACTTCACTGACACCTTTCACATTTCGTAATGGTATAAAGAGCATCTGTTTGTTTTCATTGAACGTTATTCACAGATGAAAACTTGACGTTGAGTTTAAAAAATACTACTCCATAAGGATACATTGATAATTTCAAAGTCCTGTAGAATGAAATACTTAATGTTCAAGTCCTGGATTTATGGCTAAGAACCATCCTTGGGTTAAAATGATGTAATATGCAAAGTTTCGTGACAATCGGATGTATGGTATTCACACGCCGTGGAAAAAACGAAAAACCTTAGCTAATTAATAATATAGACTCATAAGAAACATGCTAACATATTTATGTTACTTTTAAAAATTGATTTATTTTCATATGGCAACAAGATAAGAGTTTTTTTATTGAGTAGCCTATTTGGAATTTTCTCTTCGGATGAAGAGATGAATTGAGTAGCCAATGAAAATGTATTATAGAAGTGGGTGCTTGTGATTTTCAAATTAATAAATCACACCAGCCAAAGGTCACTGATAGTCATTTCACATTGGCTAGGGGTGAAGTAATAATTTATTGAAAATTTTCTTAACTGAAACTTACGGCTTCTCTTCCATCAGAACCAAAAAAGTTCTGATCAGTTAGAATAACTGAGAGTAAAATGAAGTTATTGGTGAAGCAAAGTAGAGTAATTATTAGAATCCTATCTCTTCATGATTTGAGCTAACAAAACTGAGAATTTTGTTTCTTTATGAAGAAAAGTAAAGAAGTTATGAGAATCCTATATCTTCATGTATCTAGCTTGAAAATTTTTTTAAATTGAACATTTTATCTCTTTATTCTCTTTTTTAATCGGCATTTCTGTTATAATATTTGAATTAGGAAATTTTCATCCTTTCAAGAAATGATCAATGCTTTTGTTCTTTGTTGATAATAGAACCATTAGGATAAGTTGATTGAAACCATTGATTATTATTCTCTTTCTTGAACGCCTTCTCCTAAAGGAGTTACATCTATGCTGTTGTGTGATAATACTATTTTTCCAAACGTTTTAGAGATTTATTAAAAAAACTGTAATTACTTTCAATTATGATAATGTAATAATCATAAATATATTACACTTTTTCAATGTGTATTGTATATGTATTGTCTGTTCGAAACACAGTAAATTAGTTTGTATCTTTGTCTTTGAATGAAATAGATACTGGAAATGATTAGGATAAGTAGATTTCTGTAATAAAAGTTCAGCTTCAGTATGTCGTATCTAAACTCCAGTCCACTCTAATGACTGGATAAGAAGTTGGATTATCGACCGACATCATCTCATTTGTACTGATACTAAAAGTACAAGCTAAGTTACTTTTCAATGAGCCAGGTAGCAGCCATTCAATGTAAATGTAAGGCAATAATGCAATCACGATTAGCTTCCGAATCGATTTCAAGTTAAATATTCAGTCTGAACATCTACAATGAATGCTTGGAACCTATGATTCTTGCATCAATTTGGTCATACCGACAAGGTTATTTACAATCGATATTTTTGGAGAGAATAGCGGCTGATCGATATTAATGTGTTCGAAAACATTCATTTTTAGAGTTCTCTAGAGAATTTTAGCATTTATCCTACTCATTTTTGTGTTGTATGTAATTGAAAGTTTTAGCATGAAAACGTTTTTTGAGTTTTGATTTTCGCCATCTTTTCTGTTGGATTCTCAATGAAGTACTGATTATGACAGTACTCTTACAATCTATTGTGTTCAATCGACTCTGATCTTCGACTTGCATTTATCTAAGATTTTCACTCACTCTCTTTCTCACTTTCTTACTCTCTCCTTCTTTCTCTTTCTCTCACTTTCTCTCATTAAATTTCTCTTATACTCACTCCCTTTCTGTCTCTCCGTGTCTTTCTATCCCTGTGAATCACCCTCTAAATGAATAATTATTGCTTCGTCCTCTACAACTGAAAAGTCTTGTAAATACTCGTACGAGGCATATGCCTCGTATATTTCGATTTTTTACGGTATAGTATCATTATTCATTTCGATTTTTTACGGTATAGTATCATTATTCATTGTTTAATTATCCATAATCATAAGATTCAATAGCTTTCCAAGACTGCATTTGTATAAAAAGCAGTAATATTTTCATCCTTCTGAATCCTCCTTCCTTCACATTTCTTTCTTTCCACACTCCGTGAAAGTAGATGATATTATTTCATCAAGAAAGAGAAGCAATCATGAACACAACTTGGTGGGAGGAGAAGATATCTACCAAAGAGGAGAAGATATCTACGCTTCAATGAATAAAATATTAAATTAACATTTAACATAATTTACTACAATGTGTTCAAACAACTGAAAATTTCATATCAAACTTTGTCTGAATGGAGTGATTGAGAGGTGACAAAGTATTTTGAAAGAGCATTCTTGTACATGAGTTTACAATAACAGTTTTTCCTGTACAAATCTTGTACGAAGAACAAATAATTTCACACGTAGGCTACGATTTGATTAATGTTGTGCATGAGTTTGAAATGTGGCTTACCTGATTCCATGCACTGAACGTGCGGTAGAAATATTTACTGCGGAAAGCGAAGAAGAGGAATTTGGTGATGCTATGCAGAAAGAATAGAACTGTGATGGTTCCAGCTGCCATCTGATCGGCATCGTAGGTGTTGAAGCAGAGAAAGACGAATATGAAGATAAACTGCAGAAGGACAAGGAAAGTGGTGAGGGAGCAGTAGAGCTTCCTGATGAGCACCATGACACTCTCATTGTTGTCATGGTACTCGAGCAGCCAGTGCCCCGTCAGCTGCATCAGCCTGATATGCGGCCAGAGGTCTCCGATCAGTCCATGCTTTCGCACCTTCTCCATCTTGACAGGTTAGCTAGCCTGTTAACAAACCGGCCAATCAGCATACAATAAGCAATGCTTAGCATATACTTCAAGTCACATCAACAAGCCGCATGTTCGATATGAATAGAGAAAATCCGTTGCTATAGTCCGATTCACGTCAAGAAGTCAGCATTGTTTATATGAGGAGCATTGATGCCATTGAGAGAGAAAGAGAAAACTGCACCAAACGTGTTTGTTGGGACTGTGCGACAACAATGCACAGTGCGGCAACTATGCACAGTGCGAATAGGATAGAGACATCAGCAACTGCCTTGTGCTGAACAAGAATAGCAAACTCCCATCTAAGCAATGCTGACTTTTTGACGTGAATCGCACTATAGCTAACCAGGCTGATATATTTATGCTGATAAAGCATATTATGATGTTTTTATTTCAAAATTCAGTTATCAGCCAAGTTTACTAGTCACAGATTTTATTCATCCATGTTAAAAAAACTTGATGTACATAAGCCCTTCTAGCATATTATGCTGATTCAGTTGTGAAATGCAGCAACGATTATAAGTTGTGAAATACCAATCAATAATATTGTGAGTTGGGAAAAGTACAATGTTTGACAAGACGTGCATTCCCCACCAAAAATATATTAAGTTGTGGAGCAAACAACCAAAGACTTTACACTTTAACAAAGTATATTGTCTTAGATGCTGTTCAATACCAGAATTCAAATTATACTTTCTAATAATAATTGCTGACTGAATAATTATTTTATTATTACTTTTCATTTAAAAACATTAAGAGTGATTCGCAATAACATGAGTTTGAAAACATCAACAATTTCTCTCATCATACTCTCTCAAAAAATTGTAATACGCTTGTCAAGGCCAAGAAAATGGTTTTCTTTGAAAAAAATGTGGAACCTTCTAAGACTACGATACAGCTCTGTGAATGGATAAGACCTCCCACTCCTACCAACTTCGCGAGAGATTGTCCAATGGGAGGCGATCATTGTGAAATAAGCGATCATAATGAAATACTGTACACAAATTATGTCACAAATAAGAAATCACAGAGTACAAATACACCAAGGGTTCTCAACCGGTGGGTCGCTGAACATGTTGAAACAAATACAATATTGTTAATTTAAGATCAATGTGTATGAAAACAAGACGACATAGTTTTTGCTTTACTTTTAAAACTCTTTGAGATAAATCAATGATATATTTGTGCTTGTTTGTAATCTACTAAATTTTCAATGTCTGAATTTATTTGAGATTTGAGTAATACCACAGAGAACAGATTACTAGAGTAGATACTAGATAGTATCGCTTCTCTATGGTAAAACACAATATAAAATAATTTCGCCTTTGTCCAAAGTTAAACTGTTTCTTGTTTTCGTTTGCAAATTTACCATAGTGTAAAATCCTTGTTCACAAAAAATTATCGTAAAATGTTGCAAATGGCATCAACACTTTCAACGCTACATTTGACAGATCTGGATATTCCTTTTGTTAATAGCTAATTTCAATCAGCATAGCAATAATCGTCTCAAGGTAGATATTAGGTACGCGTTCAATTTATTGTAATTATAAATGAATAAAAGTAATTCACTATTTCAGTAGATATAAACATTTATCCATAATTGTAGATATAATTATAGGATTTAATTTAACTATCGGTATACAGTATTTTATATGAGATAATAATTCGAAATTAATTATAATATAAATAGAAAAGTTATTTCTAATTGGATTTTCTCAGTAATTATGTTGTAAACTTTCAAATGTTACGAAATCACAATATTCGAGAAAATATCCACTTCCAATATTTTTAACAGCACATGGAATTTTTCAACAGCACTGGAAAAGCTTCTCAGTGCTCGACCAATAAGGAGCAAGTAAGTCTTCTACGGAACGGCCTTCGTCCAATCACAGCTTTGACCAATCACATACGAGCAAAACACGTTGTAGAAGACGGCCATTTTCTAGAAACCGTCTCATTGGTCAATGCGAACTTGTAGACTTCATTTTTAGGGACGGAACAATTTCAACCAATGGTATGCCAGGTGATGTGTTGCTATTTCGTAATTCGCCAAATGAACATTGTAAAAATTTAAAATTATGTGAACTGATGTATGATTTGGTTTTAACCAATCAATATTGTAAAATTATTATTTCAATAAATATATCAATTTGAATGTAAATTTAGTTCGTTTATAAGTCCATTTTCTTATCGTGGATGTTTTATCGGTCTTTGAATTTTTGAGTATTATTAGCTATCTTTAAGATACGCTCTTCTTTCATGTGATTGTTTATAATTTGAGCAAATTAAATAGTAACTTTTCATTTTTTATGAAAAAATGATGAGTAGAGGTTTAATTTTTTCAATTTTTAATAGAGCACAAACTTTTATACAGATACACATACACACGTCTTCTCAGTTTTTGAATATTAGGCCTACTCTTTTTGTTTCCTATATAAACCAGGTTTCTTTCATATTGGTTTTAGTTAATTTTGACATCGCTATTTTCCTTTCATTTTTTTCTGCATTCTAAAAGACAGAGATATCGTTGTCACATTGATGTGTGATCGTTAGATAGACATTACAAAAGTGCTGTGGGCGAAGTTGAGGCATACAAGCCCCCTCTTTCACTTAACCCACCCCACCAGGTAGAGAAGACAATAAAAGAATAAACTTTAAAAATCCCCATACATATAACCAACTCGTTTATTACAGTATTACTCTTGCCCAATACCTTTCTGTTGATTGTTTGAATGCTGATAATGAGTTCATTGAACTCACCTATGGAATAAACCTTAGGTGGATCCCTTGTGTCAGTAGCTTAATTCTAAATAGTTCTAAATCTTAATACTAGTAGCTTAATACTTACTACTAGTAGCTTAATACTTAATTCTAAATCAAGGTAAATTTATTCAAATTTATAAAACTAGGTAAACTTTAAAGCTATTTGGAAGCAAGGAAGAAATTCAGGAATTTGGCTATAATTCGTCCTAAACTCTATAAAAATACGTTTTGAATGTCCCAAGAGGTACCGGTACGGCGTATCGGCACGTACCGTCACAAAAACAGCACTGGTTATCACCAATTGAAAACATTTCAGGGACGGGATCTGTTTTATAGAGATTTAAAAGACCTATAATACCAAAATAAAAGGATTATAATAATCCTTTTATAATAATAAAAGGACACACACAAGACGTTTGAATCTATCACATATTACCCCATGCTATTCATGTCTTGTACGTATCTTTTTCGTCTTCTTGTACGTGTCTTTTTCCTGTATTATAGGACTTCCAAATTTCTATGGGGCAAGCCTCAGGCACTCCAGGTACGGAGTGCATAGGGGTTGTAAAGAAAACACTGAAAATCACGAGATTATTGGATTTCGGGAAGTGGATGAAGCGTTTCGATAAAAATGAATACAATCAAGCAACTCAAACTCTTGCTTTAAGTTATAATTTGATCCTCAAAATATCATGAAGAGACTCTCATGGCGAAAATGTGGAAAACGTTTCACTAGTATTGTACTATGAAAAGTTCCATAGGCGTAACCAGGGGGTTTTTTGGGGGTTCCTCCGTAGCTAACCCCCCCCCTTTACTTGAACCTAGTTACGCCAATGAAAAGTTCATTTTATTGTGAGGTGAGTTGTTGGCGAGCATAACGTGTGAAAAATACATTCACAAGTACAGAATAAGAATGTGAGTTGGTTTTGAGTGATGTACATGATTAGTGCAGGTATGGCGAGATTACCTTTGAAGAGCAGCGAAAGGCCAGAGACGTCTCGCCGATCCGGTTACTCGTTGGCTGAGCGTTGTTCACAATAACTGGACGGTCGTCAAGAAGCATTAAGCATTAATAAGCGCAGTCAAGTCGATCGTCGTTTGAATGACGCATTTTCATCCCTTTATTACATGCTTTATTCTATGAACTAGATTCGTTTTGTACCGGCCGGAAATCTACCATCGGTAAACAATCGATTTTTCATGAATAGCATTTGACACACAAACGCTCAAGCTCAAGCACTCAACGGTGGCCGAAAATGCGTTAAGCACGACAACTTGTCTGTTTCATGAGACAATTAACTCAACTGGCCTCAATCGAGTTTTCTCTTTAGCTGTTGACAGTTCCATTGTGACTTGAAGGTTCCGCCTGTCTATTGTACATTTAGAATGTTTGACAGAAGCTAAGCAAAATCGCTCAATCGCGATTGTGTGACCTAGGGTAACTCCATCAAATAGATGAAGTAGTTTTGAAGATTATCTAGTAGATCGAAGCCTCTCATAATACTTGTTAAAAATAATATTCTTGAAAAGAGTACAATAAATATCTAGTAGATTGAAGCCTCTCATAATACTTATTAAGAGTACAAAGAGTATTAAGAGAAAAGAGTACAGTAAAACAAAGAAAAAAGGAAGGAGGCTTGAGATCCCCAGGCAAAGCCTACCGAAATAAAACGAATTTCTGTAATTAGATTACTACTTTATTAGAGTAAGATTCAGGATTGAAAACATCTCAATCCTTGTGTCTACACTTGGTCGATTTTGAGTGCGACTCTTAGCATGATGCACAATCATTGGCCGCATGCAGTGTAGCTCACGAAAATCGACCAAGTGTGGACATAGGGAGTCTGTTTTGTCCGAAGAACAACAAATTGATTGAAATTATCATTTCAATATACTGGACCAGTAACTTCACTGGAGTAGTAGGTCATTTTTTTCTAAATGATTGAGAAACTAGACCAGTTTTATTCCATTACCTTCGCGCAATTCGGTAACGAAACTCTTGCAGACTTAACACACTAGCCTTGTACGCACTAGCGAATCTGCCTCGGCCTGACAGCGCTTGTCCGTATGCCTCGCAGAGGCAGATTCGCTAGTGCGTACACGACCTACACATGCCTCAGCAAGCCAAAAAGCTATCCACTTAGCATAAGATACATACATTAGTAGATACATGAGTTTTCATTTCAGGGCTGATACATTTCAGGCGGATGTTCTTAATAAACAGTTAAATTAAAAAATGATAAAGGGATAAAGTGAATAGAATACATCCCAGGAGAGACAAAATTTCATTTTTTGTTTCTTTAACTTGAGAGTTAGATTTTTCAGCTCAATTCTTCCATGCATCCTCGCGGAGGTTTGTATTCATATAGCGGGGATTTTTAGCATCCCAGAGGATAACAAATTTCTCATAATACAGTATTTAATTAATAAATTTGATGGTCACTTCCTTATCCATGTTCATGTGCTCATATCAACATAAACATAATCTCAACAAGGAACTAGTTGCCTTGCCGAGGCAAAAAGACGTCCAAACCTATGACGTTGCCTAGCCGAGGCACCTTTGAGCAGGACCAAAAAACCAACCATGTGGGTAAACCAAAAACCCACATGCCTCGGCATACGGACGTCTCGATAGGCGAGAGTGGGGGGGTGGGGCTTGCCTCAGCGAGGCAGCCTCGCTAGTGCGTACACGGCTTTAATATGTTCATATGATTTTTATATTATTTTCGATTTCTTATATTATTTTGATACGAGCCGTACAATCATGCAACTAAAACACAATGTATATTATTCAATTCACACATTATCGAAGGAGTGATTTATTTGAAATAAATAAGAAATGAACTTGGAGGAATATTACTTTATTGACGAGCCAGTCGTACAACAGTAAAATAAATATTTCTCTCAACACACGATTATAGATTCCATATAATAAAATATTCTTCAATTTGCATTGATACATTTACTAGTCATATTTTTCATACTCATATAACCATTATGCTTACGCTTATTTAGACACCCATTTCATTGACATGAATGTTATTACAATCATGTCACTTTGATAACAATAAAATAGATAGTTGTTTAACTTTTTGATAACAATATTTTAAAAATAAAATCTTACAAACATAATAAAAATTGAACAAGTAAGAGAACATTTAAGCGTGCATGACAATCTAAATTATAAAATTAAAGCTAACAGTCTTTAAGCTAACGGATTGTGCACAGGAAACTATAAATATTTTAATTTTTTTCATCTTTATGATTTCTATTAAAAGGAACGGAAGAAATTCAATAAAAAATCTACTAGGGGAGAGTCCATGGAATAGAAAAGAGGAAATTTGACAGAATATTGAAAATGAAATGGCTGAGAAGGTCTACTACCGGTCGGACAATATTATTTTAAATAATTTACGCCAGTTATAGATGATATACTGTAGTTATCGAAAGAAAAAGATTAAAACGTTGGGGAGAAGTAATATACAGAAGAACTGTCTAAATAAATCTTTAGAATATTAATATAATTCTTATTTCTCTGATAATAATTCTTCATGTCAATGAGAATTATGACGAAATAGAATTTCTTACGAGGATCTAAGATATATTCATTGGAAGATTCAAGAATATTATAAGAATATTTAAGACATATTACAACAATATAGATAAAGATTAACCATCTATTCTCATAAGTTATTCTAGAAACAATAAGTTACACCATTAGAACCTCACTTAGCACCGTAAAATTACGATCTTACCATAAATAGGTGAAGATCGGTGATGCAGTACTGTGAATCACAATCAAATTGAAAATGGAAGGGAAGCAAATTAATAAGAGTTGATTACAAAACATTGGTTCAATCATATAAGTCTAATAGGCTACTGTGAATGATTACTACACTAAACATTATCCTACAAGTTAAAAACTGCAGTAAAACTAACCCTCAAATTGTATTATAAGTATATGAAATCAATATGATAAATTAGATTAAATCTTAATTGAATGAATTCATCTAGAATAAATAACATCGAAAATACTGGGAATGAAAAATAAATCATGTGATGGAGTGTGAAACATGATAAGTTTAGATTAATCCTGTAAACCTTTCAATTTACTGTATTAATGTTCAATATTGGTTAACCTTCAGGAACCTAGAAAAAGCTTTTAAGAATCAATTGTGCCAATCGACTAGGTATTGACTAGATAATCAACTAGAATAACTAGAAGACAATAACTTATCAAATGCCTGATTAAACGTATAAGTGAGGCTCTAATATTTGCTAGAAAGGAAAGGTGAGAGAAATACATGGGAGATTGGAATGTTTTGGTATCATTGCAAGTATCAACAATTTATCTCAAATGGTTGGGAAGAATGAAATTTTCAAATAATGATCCAGTATTTTGAAAATATCAGGTGTGTGGAGTTTTATGTGATCAATGATAATAGAAACTGAATCCTTCCTCAATAATCTCACTGGATAATATCAAAATACAATATGAATTATATTGTAACAAACCTAGAATATGATTATAATGAATGAAATTGTAGATTTTTAATTGACCATTCAATCAGATTTGAAATGTAACCAACCTGGTGACACTATTTTCAAGTATTTCATATTTACAAATGAGAATAGGTTTTAAAAAGAATTTTCATTTCATATCATATCATGTTCTAGATGATTATATTATTATTAAAGCTGCCTAAGTATAAATTCATGGTCTGTAATGTGTTTTTTTATTGTTTTATAATCCAATTAATATAATTATAAAAAATTGTTTCATTAGACAGAACGAATAGATCATGATGGAATCCCTTCCAAGGTGCTATATTACACTGCCAAAGAAATAAAATTTTAATTTTCACACAGGAAGCAGCATCAGCTCATGAGGGAAGGTTAATTATGGCTCATCATGTATTTGAAGTCAATTACACAGAGACATTAACTATACCAATATTTCTACTACCGGTAGTAGATAGGTTGTTATATTTTATTCATAAATATACCATATAAAAGGTAGATGCGATAGTTTCCATTATCAGTGATCACTTAATGTCGATATCTAGTGGGTAGGTCGATTTTGGATACCCTATAACGATTCTCGATTCTTAAACATTGGTAACAAATTCGAAAATCAAGTAAGATTGAATTTATCAAGATAAAATCATGAATAAGAGAAGAATGTGAAACGAATAAAAATACTGAGACCAAAAATCGTAATTTATACAGATTTACAGCAAAATCTGCTCATGACAATATCGGTATTTTTCAATAAAATTTAAGAGAGTTGGCGTTTTAACCTTAGCTTTTGTTTGCTTGCACAATATCTAAAAATGTTAATATTGCAGTAATTAAGTTTGATATGGTGTTCTACACATGAGCAGAATATCAATTGTGACAGTGAGCAAGAAATTTCTATTACGATCACCTATCAAAAAGAATATTGACAACCTTTTGGTATTAAATACTCAACTACAATTAATTTTGCCCAGAAAATGGTTGTCCCAAACCGACATTATTTCAAAAATATATATAAATAATATTAAATCCAAAAATAATCTAATCAAGTATCACCGAAAAGATTTCATGATTAATAATTATTAATCCAGAATCGAGTTATCGGTTATAAATATTGAAAATCAATAAATGCTTGAACAGGATATTCTAAGATGGAACTAACCAATTTCTCTACAGTTCTCAATAGCCGTATGGATTTTTAAAAGTAAATCATGTTTAGATCTTAGTCATGCCTTATTTCAAGAATGAATAATTGTAATGACAAAATGAGACTTGATGATGACCAGTGTAACTTTGTTTTATGATGATATACGGATATACTTGTCCAGTACTCCAACTGAAGTAGTTATAATATTCTGAAAAAGAAACGAGCAATTATTTCCTATCAACATAAAACTTCAAAATACGCATACAAATACAGTAACTATGTAAAAAATGTAAACTATGTATCGTAAACTATACAATGTAATAGTAAATGTATAGTAAACTCAAGAGCTTGATACACAAAGAAATACAGAAATATGATTGAAAGAGGACTATAGATTGACTATGCAACTGTTGAGTACTATTTTTACAAAATATAATACCCTCAAGTTGTAATAAAATGTCACAACTTGCCAAAGTGTAACATTTGGAAAACTATATACGTGAACATGGTAAACAATTGTAAAACAGGGAGGGAGTAATGAAAGTCTATCAGGGTTGAAGCGTGAAACACTATGATAGTAGAAATTAACACAAGTTCTCATCAAACTAGTCCAATAATTTGAGCAAGTTATTGCTGTACCATGATAGAAAATCAAGCCATAATCTCGTAAATCAAACTGTGAGAAAAGCAATTGAATTTATTAAACTGATTTAATTGTCAATGAAATACCTGAATTGATTTGTTAATTGAGTTCAGCACACTACTTATTCTCTATTAGAAGTTGAACTTGGAGAACCAAATTACGAGCTAAAGACAGGATACTTTTGGCATCATGACGTTCAGCCATTTCTGAAAACAGAAATAAAATATTCATAAATATTAAACATTCTCAAGTTCATTAATTGTAAACGTAATCAATTAAGACCGAGAAATGATATTTTTCAATTTAGCCTCAAAATGGGGATTTTAAAGCTATTTGGGAGCTATTCAATCGCATAATGGCTCACCTAAATTTACAAAATATTTTTTTCAAGAGGTACCGGTGCGACACTATTAGTTTTTAAACTTCCTGATGTCTGTCTTTCCCTCTTTTTCTTAAATTTCTCTAATTTTAATGATTTCTTAGAATTCATTATCATTATCATCATTTGACTTGTTCATCGATCATTTTTCACACATTCTTGAACCAGTGACAATACACATCAGTTAAAACAATCAGCTATACATAATAAACTTACCGTTGAAAAATTTGATAACATCAGTGAAATCCATACTGTTGGTTAGTATGATGTCACGATACGTTTTGACCAATGCAAGAGCAATGAACAACACGAAATGCGCCGATGCCACATGTTTGGCCGCCCAAATTGTCTCCCAAACGACAAATACATCATCGTAAATGAGCTCTGAAACCAGACAATACTTCAGTGATTAGCTTTGGCACGAATCATAGATTTTTAGACGAATTGATTGGACCAAAAACAAAATCAAATTCATTTCCTTTCAGTTGAAATACATTTTAGGGAACATGTTATGCAAAACATATACAAATATAGGAAATAACATGCAAATACATAACAGAATGCAATGTTAAAAATATGACAAAATCGAAGCCACAAAACCTAATCACAGCTCGAAAATAGAGAAGTGGAATTGACAGTTTCACACTCAGTTACTGCAATTGAAATATACTGTTACGATTTCTTGACGTTTACCTAGAAGAGTCACTAAGGATTACAAAAGAAGTTATTTGTGGAAAAAAAAACATTATTTGTGATTTCACAAACGAAGAGGTTGACAGCTGTCACAGGTTGTATCACGAAGGAGTCATGAGAAAACTACTTTTTCAACTTTGACGCAGTAAAAGTTAATACTGTATTTTGAAATTGAACCACTGGAGCGCTCTTCTTCCGTTGATGCTCCAGCCATAATTAATATAACTAGTCTTGGAATACACATCATTTGAAAGTTGGAAAGCTGCTCTATATAATGCATATTTCCTTTCCAAAAAAACTAGAGAGTTATATAAAAATTGTAAAATTTCTTCTGGTGGCCTGCTAGTGCATGATAAAGGAAAACCTTAAAATAGCATAGTCATACTGAAAAATACCGAGCAAAACCGTACAAACGTAGCCTAAAGCAATTCATCGATATAAGAAAAATTGGTTAATTCATACAAATAGGTCATTAATAATAATTACAATCATGTGATTTTACTTCTCTTGAATATTCACTTGCAGCTGAAATACGAGTAGTAGAAATTTCATCAGAAATCGACTCACCTCTTTTGAAGTCTAGTAGAAACCATCGATAACAGAAGTAGAAATGCGTATAGTCACCATTTTGATGCATCAATTCAAACATTTCCGAATCGAGAATGCGTATAAGTGATCTGAAAAACAGAGTAAACTATCAAATCTGGATTGCCATAAAACAAGCTCATCAACTTGGTTCAATAAACCTATAGAATAGGTTTCTTGAACCAATTATTCCAAAAATAATTTGGTCAATTATTCCTATAGAATAATATGCATGCAATGTAATAAACGTAGTTCAGCAATTAATTATAAATTATGTTTCACCCCACTAGGACGTAATGAACTGTTTTTCGTACGTCATATGGAGGCCGAAAAGCAGGGTGGGTGAAAAGTTTGGAAACGGCTCAATATTTCATATACGGAGGTAATTTGACAATAGGTGACATTGGGGATTGCACTAAAATTGAAAATACTACTTTACTGTGACTTCAAAAATCTGGTCCGCCATATTGAATCCAACTTCATTTTAAACCAGTTTTATTGTTTTTCAAAATATTTTCCAAGAAGATTAATACAATTCTCCATGTGTTTGAAACAGTTTTAGAAGCACTTTTTCCACTCAGTCTGAGGTAGCTATAAAATAAGTAAAGTAATAAATTAATTTAAAATAAAATTGATTTAAAAACGTTTCAATAGACAACTGGGGCCTGCTTCATTAAATTTTGGAAGTCCTGTGAAAGAGGAAAAAAGCGAACATAATGGGACGTGAACTATGTGATGAGTTTTAACGTCTAGTGTGTACCTTGATTTTTCCTACATTACAAGACTTACAAATTATCATGAACCAGGTCCCAGGACACATTATACAAAATATGAACAGATGAATGGCTCACCTCATATTGGCAAAATGGGTATCCATAGCTCCACCGTTATGAGGGAAATTGGCTCCCATCCTGTCCATTAGTTTCGAGAAGCAAGAGTATGTTTTGCCTTCATCATCGAACACCACAAGCAGAGGAGCAACAAGGTCACACATGCCTTGCATGTATCCAATATCCAGATGCTCCCACACATACCTGTGAGTGAAGTAATTAGTCTCAAAGCAAGCACATCATAGGTATGCATGAGATAACAATCATAAGATATGCAGGAAAATCCAATTAAATTTAACCTCCGAAGAATGATGTCATCTAACGGAATGAATCTGTCGTCAATTCAATGACGTCATATTACAATTCAACTGGATTCAAGTGCAACTGTCCGTAAATCAATCCCAATTAGTTGAATTCGTACTAGAATTAGTGCGAAATTCACTATAGTGCGATTAACGTCAAGAAGTCAGCATTGCTTAGATGGGAGTTTGCTATCCTTGTTCAGCACAAGGCAGCTGCTGATGTCTCTATCCTATTCGCACTGTGCACATTTGCCGCACTGTGCATTGTTGTCGCACACAGTCCCAACAAACACGTTTGGTGCAGTTTTCTCTTTCTCTCTCAATGAAACTTGGCATCAATGCTCCTCATATAAACAATGCTGACTTCTTGACGTGAATCGGACTATGCCAATTTTTTGTTCAATTCAATCCATTTCTGAAAGAAAATTGGCAAAAAAAGGGGAAAATTGTTGAGAAAAATACAATATAATCATACAATAACTGGGTTGGGATTCCAAACATTAAAATGTGAGGGAATAGTGTTCAATATAAGTTAAGGCCAAACCCCGTTACAAAAAGCCTGCAATTTGGACCTCTCTCATTTGGGGCAAATTTCTCATTTGATAGTTGTCTATTGCTATTTTCTAATTTAACTTGGTATTGACATTCTACTGATTAGAAATATTGATTTCATAAATAGGATTCTATGGTTATAGCTATTGTTCATTGATGTTACCAGGATGAATGAAGTATGAAGTATATTTGTGATTCTATTCATAACTCTGATACGAGAATTAGGATGAAACTCACGTGCACATTATATTCCGTAGCTTTTCCAAATTATCTGGTGTGAAGTAATAGTAATTTCGATCGCATCTCTGGACATCCTTATCTATTCTATGCAGGTTCAATCCGAAGACTTCCAACAGTTCAGCCTAAAGGGAAGAAGATGAATCCATAGTAACAAATTCAATTTATTCATTGGAAAGTGATTTTTTTTAATATATTAATATCGATCATTAAATAGTTGAGTAAGTGTGAAAATAGCATTTACAATCAAACATTAAAAGCCTGTTTCACATACTTCAAAAATTGATTGTCTCATGATGATTATAGTGATCGAAGGTCAGTTGATAAGATAAGATAACTTTATTCATGTAAATAACAAAATATAACTGCTTAGGTTCTAGATCACAAAAGATGTATAAGTGACTCAGTGCTTTATTTGTAAAATTAAAGGTTCCGGTACGGAGGGGAGAACCTAGGCTTGCCCTCCAGCCAAACTGGAGGTCCTCCCCCTGAAAAAATGAAATTTCAACTCCTCAAAACTCGTTTTTAGAGTGATTTTAAAGCTTTTAGTTGTATATTTTTACCATCATTTTTCCATATATTCAATAAAAAATTAAAATTATTTACTATAATATACAGAAGTACTTAAATATACTTTTCAACAAACTGAGTCATTTTGCCAACTTACAGAATAGACACCACCTTGAGAGCTCACTGGGGATACACATGCAGACTGATTAGCCTGATTTAAATATCCATCTTCAGTCACAGCCAATGTCATTACAGAACCTTTTCTTTCTGAAATTTAAAAGAATATACTATTTTTCAATCAAGATTTATTTTCAATTCAACTTTAGCATACCCAAACAAGCATAATTGTGCTTGGGTAATTGAAGGAATGATAATACCTCAATTTTCAGTCGTTTCAACTGTGCTGCGAACAACTGGAAATGATCTTAGAAGCCGTATACCGGTCCCTCATTCAAGGGTGTACCGAGCGAAAAATATGGCAATGACCAGTAAGCAAAAAATTCCCAAATACAAAAAATAATAGTTACAAAAGTACTAAAATAGTCATGATATCCAATTATAGTCCAATATCTGTGGACCAGGCTCGATCAGTGGCTCAATGTGTGGAACGGTTGAAATTCCTTTATTCTCATATCTTTTAGCACAGATAGAGTAATGCAACAGATAAAGGTTGGAGAGGCGATAAATTATTCTCAGCTGAGTTTTATGATCAGCAAAGATTCAAATTGATTCCTTGAGCCTTGTCAATGAGACAAATATCTAATTTCATAAGCAAATCTTAAACCTTCCAAATTTTTGTTTAGGTATGCATAAGGATTAAATAATAATACCGTTGATGGTGAAATTTCATGTACACTCCTATGATCTTACCGGAATCTGGATTCAATTGATTTTTAGAATTTTCCTCTTCATCTTCTTCGTTTTCATTATCTTCTTCTGACACTCTCTCTTCTGTTAGAAGAGGAGTCTGCAAAGGAACAGAAAATTTTTAAATTAAGTTAAATTTTTATCTGATAGAATAATTTTATGAAATAGGGTATAGAAACTCATATACGAGTTTACAATAGTGATAAATCATCATTAAAAGGGGTAAAGTGGCACAGACATGTAACCAAATGCACAACCAAATTTGTAAAGTCAATGTATACATGGCATATACATTTACCTGCACTGCAATGAATCACACCATTACAGCTTTTTACAATGTTCAAAGAGTATAATACTGTATCAAAAAGGAACAAGCTACATAAAAAATACAAAGGATTTCAATTACAGATTTCACTAATATTTCAATTCTAACATTTCTCATGGACAAACATATAACAATTAGGGAAGTCTACCTTAACGAAAGGATCATCAATAGAAAATGAATTAATTTCGAATAACATTGATATTCAATTATCAAGCAAAATGAAAACCTGATTTATTTGAAATTTATAGTAGACTTAAGACAAAATTCTAGTTAGAAAATTAAAACTTACTGTCACTCTTTCAATTTCGCTGTTTTGATCAACTTCAGTCTTTCCTTCGATTATATCATCCATTACACCATTGAAAACAACTGGATCTGAAATATTGAAAAGCTTAATAAATTACTACTATTCCTGTAAGAGAAAAATTTGTTTGCAGTCAGTCTCTGCTACAAACCTCCGACGATGAATTTGAGCGCCAAACATGTTAGTAGCCAATAACCAAATCTCTAATTCCTCGACGGTGGCTTCAGAGCTCAGACTAACTGCATTCAATTTTTTCAGACCAGCATTTTGCGTGGTACTTCATAAATGTTCGGATAGTTTGTAAAGCGATTGGCTTCGTGGTTGTACCAGGTCTAATCGCAAGATCAGATAAGAGACTTGCACATGTTACTCCCATTGTGAGGGTGACCACTTCAGTTGGAGGCCTTTTTCCGCTGAATGTCATTCATTCATGAGAATTAAAATCGCTTCTCGGTGGTTTGGAACCCACCTAAAAGCTGTAGGTCCACTAATTCTCATCATCATTACCCACACACAAGCTGAGATATAATGTGTGGGCGTCAACACAGCAAAAAGTATATCCAACATCACATGTGATGGAGCTTGCTTCGTTGCTCAGGAAAAAATAGTCAGGAAACTTTATTGAGCAAATTACACATTTCAAATTATTAGGTGCACGTTGATCATTACAAGAATTAATACAGGTTCCACTGAAATTTAAAATTGAATAATTCAAGTTTCCAGAACTCACCTGAGGAACAGTTAATCTCTACATCGGAGGAAGAATTCTTTTCTAGGGAGTTGGGAGGACATTTTGGCACATTAGTTTCACTTTTTTGATCTTCCTCTTCGTCAAGCACAAGGGGCAAGTCTTCTTCATCAGAGCCAAGACTCACGAAAACCTAAACAAGAACAACATTGGATTTATCAAAAGCATTTGATAGTGTTGATAAGGATTCCCTTATCAATAGGATCTCAAACATTGGAATAAGAGGTGTTAGTGTAGTTTAATCTGTGGTCTTATTTGTCCAATCAAGCTTTGTAATGTTAGAATTAATTTGAAACCTATTTAGGTATTGATTCAGTGCTTACAGAAGTCACAAGAGGAGTACCACAAGGATCTATTTTGGGCCCCTCTGCTCTTTGCTCTTGTACACCAACGATCTGCAATCATCTGTCCCAGTGGGTGTTAATGTAACTCTCTTGTTATGCCGACGACACAACATTGATGTTTAGTGATAGGGAGCCTTTAATAATCTTGAAATAAAATGCTAATATACTTCCACTAATTTGATTGTTCAATATTATAAATAAATCGTTTTTACCAGTTAATCCCAAAAAAAGAGTAAATGTATATGCATTCTGGTTTTAAATATCACGTCTTCGAACCAGTTATAAGTAGAGACTCAATTGTGGAAAATGTTACAGAAGCAAATCTTCGTGGGACTGATGATTGACAGAAGCCTTTCATGGATGCGTGATATTGAAAAGCTTGCCAGCCGTCTAAGCAGCAGCAATTTATTTGTCCTGAGAATTATCAGTTATGTACCCATTGAAACAGGAAGAGTATTATATTTTGCTTTAATTTATTCTCACATTTGCATACGGTATTGAACTTCTCTTTGGGGAGCTACAAATTTTACAAAACATGAAACAAAAATATTGATACTGCAAAATCGGGGCAATAAGATATCTGGCAGGATTAGCTTCAAACTCATTAACGTGTGTCGAGATGCATTCAAAAACTCTTTATCACCCTCACCGTCCCTACATGTACTCTTCATTTATAAAGTAATATTGTTTGTGGTCAAAAATATCGGCACTCACAACTAATTCAGATGTACACCATTACTATACCAGACATAGGAACAATCTGAGTGTTCAGTCTTCATAGACTTTCTCCTTTATGAGAAAAAGCCAAGTTATATTGGAGTGAAATTTTTGAACAGACTTCCAAATCATTTGAATTACAGGAGAGTTACCTTCAAAAGAGATTTGTACAGGTTTTTGAAGTTGAAAAACTTATTACAGTATTGATGAGTTTTAAATGATACATAATTTATATTGTAAGTTTTTAATATAGTTTTTATATTGACGATTTAATTTTAGACCATTTGTATATTCAATATTATTTATTACATACAGTGCATTGTAATATTATGACTGACTCAAAATATATGGACCATAGGCTAATAATTAAATTTCACTGACGTTGTTCAACTTTACGGATTGCCAATTTCTGCATTGTGTTGAATAAAATAAATATTCTATCTTCATTCTATTCTATTCTATTCTATCATCTATTCTATTCTATTCATTGGGTGAGTAAAGTGATACTACAAGAAAGTATAGAAGAGAATACAACAATAATTGATTTCATCGTACTTATTCCGAAATCCATTCAAATTGCTTGTTATTTAGCTTATGAATACTTTGTATTAAGGATCCGGAACTAAACTATGTAAAAGTTATGTTTACCTTCTCATTACTGAATTTACAAATTTACGGCCAGTTGCACAAAATTCAATTAAATAGGGAGCTCAATATCTGTTATCTAACTGCCTGAAATAAAAGTCCTTAATTAGTTGTCTAATGTAAGGCTTTATTTACGTGAATGAATACATAGTTTATTATTTCTATTAGTCAGTCAATATTTTACATATCAGCTGTACAGCTGATCTTTTCATATATCACTGCCATAAGTGTAATGGGATGATTTCTATTGCACAAAGGGCCTAAAATAACATTAGTTATTTTACGTCTATTAACGAGACATAATCTGAC
The DNA here is from genome assembly GCA_017141395.1 of Laodelphax striatellus. Classification (NCBI taxonomy): domain Eukaryota; kingdom Metazoa; phylum Arthropoda; class Insecta; order Hemiptera; family Delphacidae; genus Laodelphax; species Laodelphax striatellus. Next base: position 5,214,964 of record CM029544.1, read on the forward strand.
AGCACTGTCATTTGATCTGCAACTGATTCTGAAGTTGAGAAAAATTCCATTAGAGTAATATTGCTGGGATTCATTTGAATCAATATTGTTATATTCTGAATAGATTGTATCCATTTTAAAAGGTTTTTATCACTCACAACCTAATTTGCATCTCAGTGATTTTGCTGGGATTCATTTGAATCAATATTGTTATATTCTGAATAGATTGTATCCATTTTAAAAGGTTTTTATCACTCACAACCTAATTTGCATCTCAGTGTTCTAGTTCAATGAAAATTACCTACAAAATGTAAGCTAACAGCAGTTAGTGAGATTCAATTCTAGCTGATCGGCCGGCCATTAAATTGAGATAAAATCAATATATTTACGTCATTGGTCATGTCCTGCATGACAATTGGTGGAGGTGCGTCTCCGCTTGTGCTTTCGCTGGACAGTTTGGCCAGATTGGCAGCCATCAACTCCTTGTCGCGCTGTCTGACAATCGCCTCAACTGCCAGCCACTCCGACATGGTCGTCTCGTAGTTCTGCCTGCTACTATCATCCACTTTCTCACGCTCTTCTGGCACACTTCCAAATGTATAATGGCCCAGCAGATATGGCCATACCTGCCAAACACCATTCAATTATAACATCATCTATTCAGTTACAGCAGGATCCGTTTAACTTGTCATAAAACATATGATCGACGAGCATAATATGATCACAATACTTAACCTACAAATGCTGAATCTCGCAGATTATTGAAAAGGTCATTAAAAAGATTATTAAAAAGTTATTCTTTGAAGGTCTTTAAAAAGGTCTTTTTAAAGACTTTTAAAGGTCTTTTAAGACTTTTAAGCCTTTCGATTATTGTGTCGAAGTCACTGTTTAATTATTACCAAACAGCTGATTTCTGACAAGTTAAATGGATCGTGCTATATTTTTCGTTATAAATATACATTTACCTATTCAGCATTGTAAAATTGTTATTTAGTGGGTGATCATTATAATAATCAATTATAAAAGCAAGTACACATACGTTTAAAGCCATGCAGTATTTGACAAACACTGAACATTTTTTCAGCATATCACGACAGATTTTTTTTATCGTATGGCTTTTTATCGGTGGGGAGACCCTTACGGGTAGGTTGAATGGTGAATAAGAGATTGAATGGTGAGTAACATTTGTAATTTTACATTTCCAATACATTTCTCATACCAACAAGTTTCGAGTTTGTCGAACAATCCCTATGTTCACACTTGATCGATTTTTGTGTGCTGCACGCTGCACAGCATGCGGCCAATGCTTATATAACTATATGCAACATGCTTGAGTCGTACACAAAATCGACTAAGTGTGGACATAGGGGTTCGGTGTTTGTCAAATACCGCATGTCTTAAAACTTCAATCACATGGTTGAGATTCCATATGATTTTCCCATCATAATATTCCCTATACTGGTCATTATCTGCCCATATATATAGTGATATTGGTTTCTACTTATTTCACAGGTTTGACGTCTAGTGAGACTCCCCCATAGTGATATTGAAAAGAACCTATCCTTTCTTCGCCTCAAAAAGGATGAAGAAGTGGAAGAATTGCATCGTCCAACGAACTCTATCTGTATATAGGTTCGAAGAATATGTGTTTGAAATTTGAAGTTGATTGCGTTCGAAAATGATCTTTTGTATGTAGCGCTCTCGGACTTCATCATCATCATCCATGATCAACACTTACGTCAGCAGCAGTGTTGATGATGGACGTGAAGTCCGAATAAAGAGCTCCACCAAGTGAGCAGTAGTCTTCAACTAATATTCATTAAAATAAGACTGCTATGTTGTTGAAAATTGTGTTTGAAGTGAACTAGCAATTCGTCATGGAAAGTGAAATAGAAGAGACATTATTTGATAATGCCGAGTCTATTCAAATAATAGTGTGTCCGACTTGTATTAACAGTGAAAAAATCTCGATTAAGTAGAATGTTGAACGTCACCTGTTTTCTGATGTCATGACTGACTCCACCATAGTAGACCAGCTTGAACACTTTGTCACTGTCAGTCAACTGGCCGGACTGAGTGAGTTCAGTCCACACTTGCTCTGTCAATCCGTCCTCACCATCGCCATCTATGATGCCCGCATTCACCAGCTCTGACAGATGCTTTCTCACAGTGGATAAGTGTCTACAGTAGGCCAGCCAACCGTAGAACGCCCTAGATATTATTTGATGCTTCATTGAATCGCATAATAACTGAAGAGAATCCCTGGTGGTAACATAGGAAACAATATAAGCAACTATACTAAACAAATCTAGCAGAATCATCAAAAATCGATTGACTGCTATACCGCTATACGGAATAATAATGTTAATAAATTGGATTTAACTTTTAAATTTAAGTGCTTGACTTTGACTTTGCCCATAACTGTATTGTTTCTTGGCAATAAAATTTTATTTATTTATTTATTTACAAGTAAACATTCTAGAGGCTATGCAGATAATGAGAGTAACAAGAAATGATTCAATTTACAGTTTAAATGACCAGATTCATTCAAGTCAATACAACAAAACCAATCAAGTTTTTTCATAAACACAATGACGATTTTGTAAAACAAGAGGTTGGTCTGAAGACAACAACTTTTTACCATAGAACGCAAGTATAGAGCAATTCCTGAAGCTAGCGAAAGCGCTAAGGTAGTATAATATGCTCTCGCAATTCGTCTGGACAGAGTACAGATTCAGCAATCACTCTAAACTTACGATGTAAAGCAATAAGTGTCTAGACCGGGCGATTGAGTGCACAAACGAAAAATAAAGTGAAGAAACAAAAAACACAAGGAGAATTGGGAATAAGATTAATAGAGTTTAAAGCCTGTTATTTACTCCCAACTTGACATGCATTTTTACAAGATTTAATTGATTGATTGTACAGACTTTGTGTAAGCATGAATAAATGAAAAAGTGAGGTGACATAAAAAAGAAAGAAAGTTTCAATAAGATTGACAAAGCGTTTATTACACCTAAATATTGAGCAATTTGCACATGATTAAGTACATAAGACTAAAAAGTGCACAAAAATAATAAGAACTTGAAAAAATGAGAAATCAGATGGGCAAATAGTGCGAAATTTCTTTTGACGAGCTTGGCTTCTGGTGCATAAAACAGGCGGATGAAGTCAGAAGTAGATTCAACTAACCCTGTAAAGAGTTTATGTTGATGTGCTGGTGGTGAATCAGTTTCGCCATTGGTCAAAGACCTAGTCGAAGATGTAGATCCAGTTGAAGAGGAAACTAGTTGAGTGCGACTTCTGGGGGAAGGCAGAGGACCACTGCAGGGGATGCTGCCTGTTGCCCAGTTATGATGTGGATCCAGAAGGTCCTGCCCTGATCCAGTTACTGGCCAAACCCAACACCAACATTATCAGTATAGTCTCAACAGTAAGTAGATTTCCCTGCACATCTATTCACAGCTTAAGTTAATCTACAAATTATCATTAGAATCCTAAATAAGATATGGCATTGAGGCTTGGGAATATGCTGCAAAGAAAACTCCATCATGTAGCCTAAATCCTCGAACAAATACCTGAACTCCCATCTTGAAACTTTTAAAAAACTTTATTTTAATATATTTTTAAATTCCTAGAAAGCATTTCATTTCCCTTTTTCGCGTTTTATTGTGTAATAGGTATCTACTGTGAAACCTTCTTAGGTTTAGGACCATTTAGGGCCGGTTCATGAGCTCGGGATTTAGCCAAGTCCTAGACTAAAACGGGTGGCTACCGTAGCATGGACAAACGTTTGTGTCGACAGGTTAGTGGGTTAGCAGCATAGAGAGCCCTTAGTACATAGTATCGAGGCTAACGTTTGTCGATGCTACGGTGGCCACCCGTTTTAGTCTAGGGCTTTGCTAAATCCCGAGCTCATGAACCGGCCCTTAGTAATGTATTTTGAACCTCTATCTCTAATACAAAAACTCATGAATTCCAATATGTTTTACCTCCCAAGACTGTTGATATCAAGAGTTGAAGTAAACCCATATTTCAGTTGAAAAAAGTATTAATTTCATGAAAGATATTGAAAAAAAGCATCATTAACAAGCTCACCAGTTAATTAAAGTTATTCACATCACAAGTCATAACTCATTCACCAGCTATTATTCTCAAGTCACAATTACTATTATTCATATATTAGTAAGAAAGATATTATACCAATGTCAACACTAGTGGATGATAAATCATGCCTTAATTTATTTTTCACGTGATACTCACAGTAGTCCTCATGCTTCTTTTTGCTTATTATTTGAAATACGTAATCGGTGGATTCATCTTCACTCGGTTCTTCTTGTTTCATGGCTTGTACGCCCCGTCCACGTCTTCGCAACTTTGGAAGCACTTTACCTACAAAAAATCTCAATTTTGAAAACTACACTCAAATCATGACATTTCAAGTTGGGAAAGTGTTCTAGACAAATACTCACCGCAAATAGAGACGTCTGTTTGTAGATGTGATGCTGTATGACTTTCAAGGTTACTGAATACAGAAATGATGTCCAAAAATAAAATTCAGGATTATGTTCAATTTAATCTAGTTTTTCAAAAAACATGAGAGGCACGTATCGTTGTTCTCAAAATATGTTGATTTTGTTTTTTAAAAAGTGTGAGAAACGAGAAGTACTTGCGTGAAGTTGAAATAAATATTTTCTCAAGTGGCACGAAGTAAAGTTCTATACATTCCTATCACGTTCTTTGGAACTCATTATAAAATAGGGATAGATAAGAGAGGCATATACTATACTTCAAACAAAAATTTCAATGAATTTACAACAATCTGATAAGTTTACTTCAGAAGTTTCATAAATTATGGAGTTCAATCTACCTTTGCCTCTTTGGGACCAAAGAGGAGGATCCAGTTGTCCATGTGGAAGTAGGCCGTTTTCAAGGCAAGACAAAAATGCCAATAAGTGTCCACCTCTGGGAAAATGGATAGGAGGTCTCTGAACTCCATCCTGACCCACCAATACAATCATGCCTCCACTATCTCCTGAAAAAAAATTATTTTACTGAATAAAGCCCTGATACAGTCTAGGATTGATGTAAGTAGAGGGAATTTGACAGCAGATTTTAGTTGAGGGTTCAACTTCTAGTATTTTATTTTGGAAGCAGTAAAGCGCTGCATTGAGAAGTCCGATTATTGCTCCACTTCTAAACAGCTTCATTCTGCATTACATCGCAGCTGGAAAAACACATTAGAATTCAATTGGAGATGAAAATTATCAATTTAATTTATGATTATATACTTTATTTGTTGGTTGCACCATCAATTGGCTGGCTTGAGTTCCAGTGAACTCGAAGTGGAAGATTACTGGAATTCTACAATGAAATAATACTTGAAATGTTTCTCAAAACGTATTATCATAGATAACAGATTAGAATAGATTTCCCATCGTACGTTAAAATTTGTGACCAGAAATGAAGGGGCCGATCCTAGCGACATCTCTTAGAACTCAGAGTAACTAGAAAGCGTACGTGTAGACTCGAAACTGGCGATGAGACAGAGAATGGGTGTGCGACTGAGAGTGAGTGAGCGATCGATTGAGAGAGAGACGCCAGCGTCAGCGCTATCTTACCTTGTGGAACAGAACTACGTGGCCAGCACGATTTGATGTAACACAAAAATAACTGGCAGACAGTTCTACGGCCTTGAACGATCTACTCCTATCTCTTCTTTATGGTATTATGTACTCAGTACTCAAATACCTGACATATATATTTTAAAATACGATATTGAAGATGTCTTTTTACTTGTCATAATGAGAAAGAAAACCAAAATATTCCTGCTCCTCGTCAACAAAGAAAGTGGTTGATATATGTTTGTCTCACATATGAGACTGATATTTGTCTAAATGGTTCAATGGGATTAGGAATTTCATCTGAACTGAAGAAAAATAAAACACAGTTCATTATAACATTGATTTCTGTAACAGATTTTAAAAGAGAAATAAGCTTAAATATCAAGTTTTCACAACAATGGAGCATCATAATCAACAACAGTACATCTGAACGTTTATAAAACAAGCATTACCCTATAATGTGAATATTAATAAATCGATAAGATTATTCATTTAAATTACCTTGCTGATGACAATGTACGTAGACTATCTCATTGACATTGACGTTCATTGCGTACTCCCAGTACATGCTAAATAAAAAAACAGTTTATTGTTATTGAATATTCAATAATATGTTATTAAAGCTCTCTGTGAAAAGCAAAAAACAATGCATCAAAGTAAAAAATATTTTCAAGTGGCCAATATACAAATCGAAATTATTATGAACATAAACAAATTGAATTATAAGATGGTGTTTCATTGAAGTTTCATTGATAAGAGAAGATGAAACTGTTCTTATCAGAATCTTCAATTAAAATAAAAATTGCAAGTGAGAGTGCTTATTCAATTGTGTCAGTTTTGTTAGCGCTTCCAATTTTTGTATTTGAGGAGAGTTTTGAATAATAAGACTGTCAAAAATTACCATAGCTTCTATAAAACAGATAATTTAAAAAATAATTCATAATCGAAAATCAATAAAATAAACAAAAAAATATTGGAGGTAAAATCATAACTTACAAATTCTGAGTACGTAAACTTGAACGCCTGATTGATGAACTTCTATGTAAACAGCAATTCCTAGTGTAAAGTAAAATGGATTAACTGTTTGTTTAAAAATAAATGAAAAGATAGAAAATGCACTTTGATTTCTATGAAACAGATGTCATAGTTTGTTAAAAATAATTTGTAACATTCAATCCAACGCATTTCAGATTAAAAAAGAAGTTGTGAACCTTTCACCATGTTTCATTATAAAGTTTGGATACGATGAAATTTTTAGGTGAAAAAGGCTCGATACTTTTACTGATAACTCCAGTTTTTAGCAACTCTCTAACTCATTTGCTAGATTCCCAAATAGGAAATATTTTCATCAGAAAAGTAGAGTGAATTTGAGACTTTCTGTTTATTGTCTGTGCTATTTTTATCACAGGGTTAAGATGCAAGGCTTTGTTTACCTTTTGTCTTGACCATCTGGTTCGGAATAGCCATTCATGAGTTGATTCGGAGTCCACATAATTGTGAGAGTTTGTGAAGTTTGATGAAGAGACAAATAACCTGGAATTGCCTCAGTGAGATCTTTCTGTAAATTGAAATGCTTCGTAAAATACAAGACAATAGGAACTGGATAGGAATTCCACAAAAAAACTATAATACGGTATGAAAATATTACAATAAATTTATGTAGATTAGAAATTAATATATTCATATAATTTCACTCACTAGTTTCAATCCTAGAATAAAAAAAATCAAGAGACAAATTACAGATACAATTTTACTTATTTATCTAAAAATCTATGTAGGCTATGTAATATCCACAAATCGAATGAGAAACAAGTGAGAACTTGTTATTCTCTTTGATCTTACTAAATATTCATCATACTTTTTCTGTAGTAATGTATATTTAGTAATCTTTCAACTTATTCATCAAGCAATATTCACTAATTACCTTGTAATGCTTCCAATTTATGACACCTATTCTGTGGAAATGTTTCAACATACTCATTACACAACGCAATCTATACGCACTGCTTCCAACTTAAGACAATAATCGCATTCAAATGAAAGCAATTGAATAAGTACACACTTACTGGGAGAACAAGTACGTTATTTTTTCCATACAGAAGCGTGGCACGATTATTTTGATGCAGTGACTCCACATAGTCTTTGGCAGAAATTGGAACCTGCCTCATTCCTTCTTCAGAACTAGTATTGAGTCCACGGCGATACTGTGAAAACAATAATAATTTTCGTCACTCCAAAACAATTCCACAGTACAAATAGTGGTGGTAATATTATTACTGGTGCCACAATAAACCCAATTACAAATTATTCAACAACACTGTTGAACAGTACTGAAAACTACCAACAGATGTATACATTGAGTATTGAGGTTGGTAGCACTGTATATAATTCAAGTATTAGCACTATATAAGATTATAATACTATGATTAAAAACATTTATGTATCAGAAGCCAGTTGATCAGAGTTTGATTGTTCAAAACTGATAGAGCTCTAAACAAAATCAAGTATCAAAAGCTAATTGATAAATGTTTGATTGCACGAAATTGCAAGTATACTAGCAAGTATAAAAAAAAATTAACAAAATGTGAATTGGAGTGTGGAATCTGTCATTCTCATCGGCTTCAATTGAGGAAAATATATTTAAACATTCTGATACAAAAATAAACTCACATTCAAAGCAGACCTCCGACAAGATGGTGGAGTAATGGCACTACTCGAGATTCTATGTCTCTGTACCAACTCATCAGCTGGTGGATCTGTCCAGAAATGATCCTGGGTCTTAGTTTTAGAATAATCCAAAGCGCAAGGTCCCTCTGTGGGAAAATAAATACATTGATCAATTAAAAAGCCAATCATCTCTTCAAGTAATCATTCGAAAGTCTAATCATTCAGAAAAAAATCCCTTGGGCCACTTATTCCAGTATAAAATTTGATTATATTTTAGTATGAAATTATGTTACTAAAATAATTGCAAAAAAGCCATGTATTTCAATCGTATTCAGTTTGATCCCTTGGTTTAATGCAAACTCAAAAAGTTTAGTACTATAGAGATATGAATTGAATTAGTTTGGCTAATTCTATGTATTTATTTACCTCTACCAACACTCGAATTGGAAGGGAAAAACGGCTTTTAGTATAAAACCGCTTCCTCAACAAACTTCAAACAAGAGTTAGAAGTAACTATATTTTTGCATTAATGCATATTCAAAGTAGTTTACATTCTATTCAAATGTTCAAGGTACAAGATTTTTCATGTCTATTTTCATTCCCAAGAACGTAACATGAATTATTTTATTTTTATAAGATTCATTTTAATATTGTGCCATTCATAGTAATTTTTTCAATAGTTTATCATTCTCACAATTAATCAACTCTTTTGTCAATTTTCTTACCTAGAAGAGAGCTCAAAATAGATCCATATTCCGGGTCAGCTACAAGCGCATCTTTATCATAGTATTTACTGTGAAAAAATATAAGAACATGCTATAAAATACACAAATATCATTGAAAATATTTCTGAAGTTAAGTGATTTTATGTTCTTATAAGATTACAGCAGCCTTCTCCATAAGTTTTACAAAGTATTTGAACAATAAATTCAAGTAATCTTGGATACAGAAAGAATGTACACAATATTATTGTTGGCGATAAGTACACGTATATTATTGTTGGATGATCTCGAGTTAAGATCATTCTCAAAACAATATCAAACAAAATATAATGACTACAGTATAGTACAGAATTCAAAATCTGTGAATTTTAGTTCCACGGCTGATACTAAATGTTGTTTTCTATTGAAATAATTAAATTAAATAAACTTGAATTTTTCTTGAAGTTCAAAAACAAGAAGCATTATTGAATTATTGAAATTACAAAAGAAAACAAACAGAGAGACACTAGTTTTGACTGTTACACAATTATCTCCTACAGAACAAGTCTGTAGTCGTGACAACTTCAAGTATTATTGCATATTGTGAGTACGGTCCACCCACCAGTACAGTAACTCCGCACCAGCTCCTTGGTGGTATTTGTTAAAATGTTATAAGAATTGAGTTGGAACATTTTATCACACTTACTTGGAGTTCAGAACAAGATATCCAATTATTTTCGCAAGATGTTTCTCGAACAAAGCCAAACGAATCCAAAGATATTTTGGTGGCTGAGGTACTGTCAGACCAACACTGGATGAATTCTTCTGAAGCGGGGGCTTAGTGACACTCACACTACTCGTCAGTGTTCCTTGAGTCGAAGGACGATTGACACTATCGCCACTTGAAGACGACCTCCTGCCAATTATTTCCACTCTTAACACATTTATTCACAATAAAAACAAATTAATCTCCAATAATTTTCATACTAGAGTAAGCCCACATCGCAAAGCGCCGCTTGCTCTGCTCAAATTTGACGCCACCTTATTCAATATTCTACATAGCAGTTGCTTCAGAAGCGGAAAGATTTTCTTAATTGGCCCAATATAAGGGTCACAGTAGCTGACATTAGTTTTGCAAAAAGGATAATTGGTGGTATACAGGATATAAGCTATACAGTATAGTCACCCACTCTAGTACTTGGATGTCCATAGTTGAGTGGGTTAATTTCCATAAATTTTCTTTTCTTGATGTTATATGGTTTTTTTATATTTTTGTAGTCAATATTTTATTAATAATGTATTCTTAGGTTTTAGTTTTGAAGGAAATAAATTTATTATTATTATTTATTTTATTAGTATTGGTTGTACTGTACAAGCAAAATTATATTGTAAACCTGAGCTAAAACAAAGTCATTTTCTGATTCGTTCAAAAATTACCATTAAAAGGGCCTATTCATTAATGAAACTTGCTATTTAACAAACCTGTTGGGGTCAGAGTTTTCGATTTCTTGTACTTTTTTAGAAATCACTGCTGCGGGTTCAAAATCTTTGGCAACTTTATGAAGCAGAGCAGTAGTTGAGCTCGTTTTGAATAGGCCAAGTACTCTCCTTCTCAATCCTAGAGATAGACAAGCTTCGACAGCACCTAGAGAAATGAATAGCAACACATTAATTACTGTTCTGCTGTAAACATTATGCTGCTCAAAACAATTCATACCGGTAACTATTTGTTATAATTATTTATTACCACGATTTATTTTTCATGACTTCACTCTATGTAACTTGATGCTTTCATGGTTGAAGCTTAAACAGATTATTAAAAGGATTTGAAAACTATGGAAATATCTAGGTACTTGGAATATGGAGCCTGAAATTGAACTGCTATAATAAAGGAAAGAGGTCGACCAACACAAGACTTGCATAGTACGTCATTCTATTCATGTCTAGTGTGTGTACGTATTCTTTCTGTTTTACATTTTTATAAAACAGGCCCCTGATTCTCATTCCATGATAGGCCTACATTAATAAATGTTATCATCAAGTGATCTAAATTAAATATTCCAATACAAAATTCCCTTCTTATCAAAACAGTCAAAACTATCACTCCAAAAATTTGGATGTGAATGCGTTACAAATCAATTAATAAGATGCAATATTCATAAAACATATAACTTACATACCACACAAAGAAGTGATGGTACTGCTATCTTCATGAACGAATTTGCGTGTAACAGCCTCTTCCATAATCTGTTTAACCTGAAAATGAAAATGCAACCAATAGAAAAATTATCTGCATATACAGGGTGTCCCACAAATTGTATATGCAGCCGTTAGAAAAAGATTTTACATGATATTTCCGTCAAAAAATGTCCAGTAAACGTTTTTCTTAACGACTTTCGTTTTCGAGATACATCAATTTTTCGAATAGGCCTACTTACTGTCAACAACATTAGAGGAAGTTTTGGCAAAATTAAATTTAAATTAGCTGTTACTTACCTCCTTGATGACATTTCGGATAAGTTTCTCTTTGGCATTTTTATCTGGAAACAAAATAAATGTATTTGGACATAACTAATATTTTTATTCTAACAACTTTTAAAATCATGCTCACACGCTTAAAGTTTCAATTTTATGATAACATTATTTAGCGAATTATAACACTCGTTCACCTTTATCCTGTATTTATTTATTTTCATATTTACAATATGAGAGCATACGGGAGAATCCCAAAATTTTGCTCTCCTTTTACAAGGAACAAGATTAACCCGCGCCCGCGCACACAAAAAATACCTCATTAGTATAAATTCAGTTAATATGGTATGAAGGGCTCTCAACAGAATGATGATGGAGATAGATGTCTATCAAGGCAAGTAAAAGTACATTATTTTTAAAGTGGAGTCTTGAGCTTAAGAAAGAAAATAATTTATATCCAGGCAAGGGCATAACAAAACAGAGCCTAGATGAGATTATTAAAAAATCACAATTATTTAAATTAAGTTTAAACAAAAACTATTGGAAAATACATGTTTCTGAACATTGCATTCCACAGTACCAAGAGCTTCAATCTGAAGTCAAAATTCATTTTTTAAACGGAGATATGAACAAATTTTTCTACCAAGTTCATTTTAGGAAAAGGTTTCAAGGCTCAATTTCATCTCAGCCATTGATTCTGAGATTTGTCTTGATCAAAAAACAAATCATTTGATCCAATCGAGCATTAAAAATTATAGAATCATATTGAGGAAACAACACTTATAGAGAAAATGAAACTACGGGGCTACGGTGCATAAGCATATGTTACGTACAAAGCAATATTGCGCGATACATAATGCAAGCCTAGTGAAGGCGAAAAGGTTTCATTAGCGTGTCAGATGAGGAATTAGTGTACTTACCAGATCCGTTTACATCCATTTTGAACTATTTTCAGAGGCAATTCAAATGTTGTACAATGACAACATGAAAATTCAAAACAATTGGTTAATTTACATCCATATGATTAAATGAATGAGCTACTAAGTAATGTTTGTTCATGAAATTTACATCATAGGCAAGTGATGAATCTGCGAATTATTTGAAAAAGTCACAATTTAGAATAAATACAAGGTTTATAATTAAAAGCTACACTAAAAGTATATGGTCTCTAATCTTACTGATATCAACCAACCAGCCGACATTTTCTTATCACTAAATTCAACCAGCAAGCACCAACTACGCTAACAGGTTAGCCAACGCAAGTTTCGGTCAGCTGTCACTCAATGTGGTACCTAAAATAATAAACATTATTCACATGAGTTTTGAAAAAATATTCTTGAATTAGTTTGTTCTAACACCCCAGATGTGTGTTTTTAATATACTATGCTTGGTATGTCCAGTACTATAAAGATAATTGCTTTAAAGTGAGTCGACGACAAGACGATACGACAGTTGCGGCTGTGCACGAAAGGGGGAGCCTGCGCCTGCTATTTTTTGGAGGTCAAAAAACTGAAGTTTGTCAGCTGTAATTCTAGCAGCTGTAATGATGACGCGTTGTAGTCGTAGTCGTAGCAGCAAAGCAGCTCGTCTATTCCTATTGTCGTGTTGTCGGTATCATTATCCGGTATTTTCTCGTACAGTGATGTGTTGATATGTGGTTAAGTTCTAGTGTCGTGTCATTTCTTGTACACAATCCACACAGTATTTTACCACATACATTTATTTTACTTTTTTGTCAACAGAAATAATATCTGTCAGACTAGAAGCCCTCTAACCTTAAAGTCAATTCACTTGATCCCATCTAATATGATTACTCGGTGAACTCTCATAATCTTTTGAACGAATTTTGAGGCTAGAGTTCAATTATTTACTACCGGTAGTTTTGTAAAAATGAATAAATTAAATAATAGTTGCCTTCTTTTTGTGATACTCACATTGCCCTACATTACCAATGGGTTTGGTTTGGAAGGCATTTATTGTGGAACTGAAAACTGCTACGATGGTATGTTAACTTAATAATTAAAAAAAGTTAATCAGTGCCATACAATTAATTATTTTGATGTTTATTTTAAAAAATTGTAATCTAACTAATTAAGAAAAATTCTTATGATAGTTAAAAATAGTGAACAATCAGTAAAATATTATTGCAAGACAGCAATACTGGGGATTAATGATGATTTCTTATAAGCATATGAATTGAAATTTATAAGTAGTAACAAGCTTTGACGACTGAAATCTTACAGGCCTACCTCCAAAACAGTTACCCAATTATTTGGGATTTAACTCTTTATTTCAATATAGACTATTGAACTTAATATAGGCTAATAAGTTAAGTCGTAGCCTTAGCCAGCGCCGCCAACCAGAGACGGGCAAGATCTTGGGTTTCCACCTTGATTCAAAAGATTCTAAAGATTGAATGTCAAATGAGTTTTCAAATTAATATCTTAGCGTAGGCCTATTTATTCGAGGAAACAAACATTGCATTCTGGTTAAACGATCAGGTAACAGTTATGTATTTACCTATTCCATACATGATATGTACGGTCGCAGTCCTTTTATTCTCACTACTGACGATTTCATTTTCTCATTTCAGTGAAATGAATGTCCAGTTTCGGATTAAGAGTATGTCATTTCAGTTGGAATACTTGAATTCAGTTCTTCATCGTTCATTGTCATCTTATGAGTTACTTTTTTATGTTCCAGTTCTTCAAGTCACAAGAGAATCTACAAAAAGCGAAATTGCCAAGCAGTATAGAAGGCTGGCCAAGAAGTACCATCCTGATATGCATAGAGACCCCGAGGAAAAAATAGAAGCTGCTAATAAATTCAAAGAGATAGCTAATGCGTAAGTTTTTTTCAATACCTCTACTTTACAGATTGAAACTAATTCTAAAGATGGAAGGAAATGAGATATTGCAACTATACAGTTGCTGTTAAATCATAATAATTAATTGGACGAAATTCCTAATTATAATGCCATATAATATTCTGAAGACTTTTGCTACTGCAAATATTGACAACAGAATAATAGCTAGTAAGGGAATTCGATGAATGCTGCTGCACAAAAAACTTTCTCCCCGGGCGGGAAGAAAGAAAATTTCAATGAGACTATTGAGTACTTGCTGAGATAGAACCATTTACTAGTGCATTTTTCAAGTACAGTATTATATTCAATGCATTTTCAAATTTATTTTTGCAGGTATGAAATTTTGAAAGATGAAGAATCTAGGAATGATTATGATTATATGTTGGATCATCCTGAGGAAGTTTATAGTCATTACTATAGATACTACAGGAGACGAGTAGCACCCAAGGTAGATGCCCGTATTGTTATAGCTGTAACGATATCTCTGATATCAGCGATTCAGTATTACACTTCCTGGAAAAGGTATGTAACATTTATCTATCTTCTATCAATGTTTCGCTAGTGAAAAATCAATAACAGCCTATAATATTAATTTTTCGAATCATCCACTTCTGATCAGAAGATATCAGATGAAAAATAATTGCAATCAATTCAACTATATTGTAATAGTTATTTTAATAGATGTGTTACCAATTTTCTACTCCATAATACAGTAATAGTATGGTAATGATCCTTTCAATTTAATTCTTTAAAATCTTGATAATGATATTTTTCCTGTCAACTAAAACTTGACTTGTCATCTGAACTCCACATAACTTCCATAAGGATTCGACTTTATAATTCTAAATTTGTACTTTTGACTTGAAAGAGACTGTATGGTACTATTATAGTACTGCATGGTAATACAAGTTCCTTGTAGTGCCAGGCTTCTACTTCTGTCTGAAGCAATTTATGCTTTTGCTCTTGCATGTATTTCTTATTGATAATTTCTATTAAATTGATATCGGGTATTATCAGGGCTTTTTCAGCTGGAACGCACCGGAACGGCGTTCAGGTACCTCTTTGCTAGGTAAATTTTGTAAATTTGAAATGTTAAGTAGATATATAGATATTTCATATTTGTTCCAAAATTGGCTATTAATACATTTATATCACGCCTACTTAGAGAAAAGAGTCGACAAATAAGTACACCTACCCTATAGAGTACCACTACGCATGGTTAAGCGAAAATTTTAGAGTTCCTGAACCTCGTTTTCTAGAAAAAAAAACCCTGGGTATTATTCCTGGTGACTAAATTTGTTGTCTTGCTGGAGTAGACGATTTTTATTCTATAAAATTCCTATGCAAAATTTAGATTCATAAGAGAGCTGTCGTGTATTTGAAATATGAAATGAAGAGCAGGATAAATAATATTAGAAGATGGTGACAGATGAGTATGTTTGTGTTTGATTTTTATCAGCAGGTTGTCGTATTAACAAACAATAGATTTAAAATAATATGTTCAGCTGGTAAATAGTCAACAATGCTTGATTGTTGATCTTTATTCAATACCTATCATTCACAAAGTGAAGGTTAAGTATTGCATTCGATCAATTAATTAGAATCAGCAGCAATCTATTCAGACTTTAAGATTAATTGCAATAAGAAACTGTGTGTTGAATCACTGAAGGCCTATTGTAGTGTTATCAATTCTGCGATGGATTGCGCATTTTTCTTTTGCTAGACAGTTGGCAACACACCTTCAAAAATATTTTTGGTAATTTAGGAGAATTTTTACGCATTAGGTATTACGATAATTGTTGGTAATCTAGATTTTAAGTTGCAATATCTAATTTGTCACTCTCAACATAAATTGCTCGTCATCAGCAGATACCTGCACTATCATTGTGATATTTCCTGCAACTTGAATACGATGCTTCAACAAAAGCGATTTTCTTTTTCCAGATATGAATCTGCTATCAGTTACTTATTGACTGTTCCGAAGTATAGGAATAAAGCTGTTGACTTTGCCAAAGAAAATGGTCTCCTTAATGAACAGAAGAAAAGTAAAGACAGAACAAAAAGTAAAAATGAGAAAAAAGAGGAAATGGATGCTATTATAAGAAGAGTTCTTGAAGATAATATGGATATAAGGTAAATATTAGTTGAATCAAAATGGAAATTATTTTCATGCAATATTCAAGTAGATATTAATTGAATGGTTTGTTAATCTCTATCGATTCACTATATTTTTCCCCTTATAATTATGAAGAAACATTTATTCAATATTAAGATTGTAACCTGTAGTGTTGGAAAACATAAAATAATAATCTTGACCCATTTAGAGCTGGACATCTCGTACGGTGAAGGTAGGTTTTCGCTTCTGCGGCTTCGTAGCCGACTGGCTGCAGTTAGTCAAAATAGCAACTAATTTTAACTTGAAATGAAAATATACAAGAATAACAATGCAAAATTTGGAACCATTTAGTGTGAATATTGTTAATTCTCTGAATTTATTAATATTCAGTATTTAATAGACGAATAGGTACAATTTTTTTGTTTGAAAAGTTGCTAATTTCTCTAACTGCAGCCGGAGTCAGCTGCGAAGCCGTAGAAACGAAAACCTACCTCAACCTAGGCCCACCTATTTTGTCTTTGAAACTATTGACTGCGTTGTAATTATCAAGCCCTAAAGTTTTTAGATTTACATTGATTTGAACTATACTTTACCGTAACTAATTTTGAAATCGCTTCATAATATTATCATGTTAATAATATAATATTCATAATATTAACATATTTCAACACCAACACTGCATTTTTTGTGTTTTTCTCTCTTTCTTCTATTGTCTCTTTTGCTTCTTGATCATTCAGTTTGTTCAGGAAAATTGTTGTATTTTTACAGGGGCGGCTATGCTAAACCAAAGATTAGCGATATATTATGGATCAGAATAATATTGTTGCCTTACACAATAGTAGCTTACATAATATGGTATATCAGTTGGATATGGAGATTTGATATTTGTAAACGTCCCTATGGGGAAGAGGAGAAGCTGTATTTAATAATGAAGCATATGTCAATGGGACAAACGCAGTTCGATGTGAGTCAAAGCAACATATAACTCATTTTTCATATCACCATCACCAATCATTGGTCAAATATTAGTAATATTCATTATTATTTTTTATTTATTTATTATTAATTAATCATTAATATTCAAATATTAGTCAATTATTCAATGATAGAAATTTGTTAGTATTTTTTCTAATTAATATAATTATACAATAGTTTTTTTGTGTGATTATTACTGTACTAGACAGCAGGCTGAACCTGTGTATAAGGTTTGAACTTTCTTAGATCAGTCGTTGTTGAAACATCTGCAAAAACGCAAGGAAATCTGCAAAAACGCCGATTTCTGGCGTAATTTTGGGAGAATCTTAACAAATTTCAACAGAAATTTAGTGAGTCTATTTTTAGTCCTTAAACGAACCTAAGTACCAAATTTCAAAATTTTCTGCCAATTAGTTCTCGAAAAAGCTGAGAAAACGCACGAAATCGCTAGAAAAACGCGAATATTGGGCGTATCTTTGAGATGTTTTCAAAATCCGTTCTTAGGTCTTAGGTCTAAAGGTCCAACTGAACATGCATGCCAAATTTGAACACATTTGGTTCAGTAGATTTTCAGTTCTGCTGATGAATGAATGAATGAGTAAGTGCCATTTCGCTTTTATTCAGTATTAATAAAATACCCAATATTATATAACACTTAATAATACGAGAATTTTGTATAATATCTTGAATGAATTGGTCACAATTCTGGAATACATTTTTTTGGCTAGTCAAAGTTTTAAGTGTATTTTATTAAAAAATGCTGTAGTGCAATGACATTGACCAAGTAAATAATGACATTATGCTCCTTATTCAATTGTTTTTCACAACTGGCCAACTTACCAATTTTCCTGATAAACACTAGATTTCGCTTGAAATCATTAATAAGTTTATTATCATGATATATCTTGCATCAATCCAGTCTAATGCTTCATTGACCAAAGTTCACAGTCTAAATGGTGTTTCTATCATTCATGTAAAAATGAAATTGAATGCTGCTCATGATGAAATAGTTTATTTTGTTAAAATCATCTTGTCATACTTGCTTTCATTCTTGGTACTCATTGTAGTATATTTGTTCTACAGGCTCTTGAGGACGATGATAAAGAAGAGTATTTGAAACTAGAGCTGTGGAAGAAAGATATTTATGTTGTAAGTTTCATTATTGTTCTAAAACCTTAACTGCAAATCTGATTTGTTTACAAGTTGAATCTTCACTTGATCAACATTTCATTCAATAAATTGCTTTATTCAGTAATATGTTGTTGTCCTGAAGTAGAAGCATATATGCAGTATAGAGAATGGGGATGAACTAACTTGATAGATGGCTTGTTAAAACCACTGTAAAATGAAATAGACGTGTTTCAACTTTCATTATTTATAATGATGCATATTTGAACACTTGTCAGATGATATCGAAGTCTCAAGAATTGATACATAATCATAGCTGCATTATCAAAGATATCAGAGTAGAGAAATGTTCATTCTTGCCAAGATAATGCAATTGGTCAGAAATGGATCAATTGCAATACCAATATGTTTTTGTTAATTATACATAATTTTTCTTATAGAAATGTTGATTATCCATAGAAGTTCACTAATTATAATTCCATTACTTATTTTGTTATTTTAGAATTTTGCTATCATTGTTAATGCTTTTGATTATTCGGCGAAATTTTATTCAGCTGAATTTTATTGAAAACTTTCAATTTTGGGTAATTACTGATTCACCTGAAGCATGTTTAATAGCAGCAGGATTGAACAAGTAGATAAATAGTAAAATGAGTTTATTAATATGATGATAAAGTGAGTGAACTATATCTTTTTTTTACCAATTAATGAAGTTAATACTAGTTGGATAGAAAATTAAAAGGTGAGTTTCATACTTACAGCACTTGGTTCATTGATTCTTTTTTGTCCTGTTGGTGTGCTGAAAATTATTGGTCTTTTTCAGGAATGGGCTCGCAAAAAAGAAGAAGATACAAAAAAGCAAATGGCAGAGAATAGCAGGTACAAGGCCTATCGAAGATACATGAAGAATCACGGAGCAGGAAGAATGACATTCGATGACTCTTAATACAACAGAATTTTATTATTTCTCACTATTATTCCTAGGTTTCTATTTATTATTCATTTTAGTTATCCAGTCTACCATGATGCCAAAATTTATCTTGGTTAAGGGTTCAATTCTAAAATTATGCCTTATTGAATACAATTTCTTAAAGGAATTTGATCCTCCAGATTGTAAATAACCCTGACTATCAACTAACTACTACTTTAAGAATGTAGAATCATTCTTGTGTACTTAAGTTCTTAATTTGTCAGATTTATTGGCATAAAAGCAATACGTATCATTGAGTGAATCAATGCAGCTTTAATGCTCATTGGCTTTTGTAGCATGTTTATCAGTTCAAATCTAGTTAAAACTTATTGGCAAAATAGATTGTAAAACATAATGTGAGCCATTATATGAATGCTCACAAATCTAATTTATGTAGTACTACAGCCTATAAGCTCCAGTTTCCATAAACTCCCAATACTTTGGTGGATTATTAAGTTCAAATTCTCATCATATACAGCTTTTGATTCATTATACTCTCGAGAAGTTGAAATTCGGAAAACTCTCATTATTCCCCTAGAAACCATAGTTTTTCCTTAATTTTTTTAATTTTGGTAATGGTCCTCTTAAATATCTACATTTAAACTCCAAACGCTCCTCTATTGTTGTTGCTTACAACTTGTAATATCCAATATTTTCATCAGCCTCCTTATTATATTCAATCAGTCAACCTGTATTGAAGGCCTGTGGCAGCTATGAAGTGGATGCTGCTACATCGAGGTATTGGTTTCAAAAAGATCAATCTTAATTTCAATATGGTTGTTGTGTTGGCTTTACACCTAAAACTCGCAAAGAAGACACTAATTTGAATTTAATAGCCTATTATCATAAAATTTATCAAATTACAAAGCTATGAGAGAAATGTTAAGAGCAGTATTTCAGTATGTAGGCCTACTACCATAGAAAACATCAATTTAGAGTTTTCCTGGTATCATTGAATTCTTCATCATTATCTTAGCTTGTTCTACTCTGTTCCTGAATATGGACAGCAGTAGTTTTAGAACACAATACAAACCGTGCTATTATTCAGGTCAGCTCCTTTTCCCTCCATCCTTTCAACATTTCCCAAATAAGTCATACTTTTCAACTCTAATATTTGAATTCCTAGTAACTTTTATTATACTGTAGTACTTATTATTATTGAAATTGATTCACACAAGCTATGAGTAATTTGAACAATCCAGAATGGGAGGTTTCTTCTACATAGTGTTGATTCTGGTTCATTCTGAGCTGCTAATGGTTGTTCTATTTACGCCAAACCAAGATCAATATTATATAATAGTCATGAAAGCAGTATTTTTTAAAAGTTATAATTCCGCTATTGATGGAAGTACTATTGGTGTTATTGTCATAGTATTTGTTTGGAAAAAATAATGTTTATGTTTCATATTGAAATAAAACGTCAAAGAAAAATGTTGATGTATTAGTATTACTAACCAGTAACCAATATCCCACCCCCTGTCAATATCGGGCCCCTGGTTCATTGACTTTGACTTTTAGGAGGCAAGTAAAAGGAACGGGTTTCAAATAAATGAATAATAAAATTATTTCCTTCAAAACTAAAAACTAAGAATACATTAATAAAATATTGATTACAAAAATGTAGAAAAACTATATAAACATCAAGAAAAGAAAATTTATGGAAATTGACCCACTCAACGACGGACATCCATGTACTAGAGTGTGTGAATGAATGTCGTATTGTCATTCTATTTGATAGAGCTCTCTTCTGTGTTATTACCTATATTATTATAGGCTAATTATATTTCCAAATGCTGCTCTACATAAATATTTATAAATACAATCGACGACACCAGCGGGAGAGATGCTGCCAACGATTATTGTTGCCGGCTACATGTCATTGACAGCGCCAACAAGTGGAATGTGTAAGATGTTCGATTATTCCAGGAGCGTAGAATTTCAACCGCGACGAGATCGTGACGACATTTATCTATATCTTGACGTTACAAAATCTGTGAGTTTGCACCGATAAAAGCCAAACGAGTAGGTGGTTTGGTACACTTTGTCGTTAGCGTAAAATAGTAATTATCCCAGAATGTTACTAGAATCGTCCTACTTTGTCGTTGTTTCACTTCGGTATCATCCCGTTGAGAAAGAGATAGGCGTCGCCTCAGTTTCAACTCAAAGCAACAACGATATTCAGATGACGTGCGTTTGCGTTTTATGCCCAACCTCAAATAATTTTAGGCTATAGTTTAAAAGGCAATTACTTTTGTTGTACCGTTGCGTTATGTTGTAAATTTGTTATTTATGTATGTGCTCATGATTTATCATTGAAAATAATTTATTTGGTTGAACAAACTTTTGCTCAGTTATGTTTCCGAGTGATGTTTTCGACATTGCCAAATATGGCTGTGTGATTTTCTAATCTTAGGAACTCTACACCAGTTCCTTTCTCAAAACTCTGTATAAAGTGAATCTGACTGTTTAGTTCATCAATACATATGAATTTTGGCTTTTTCTGAAACTTCTCACAGACATAATTAATCAAGGTAATGATTTTTAATCTATGTTTTTTCAATGTGTGTTTTGCATTTTTCTTTTTCAAATCAAACTCAATATTTTTTAAAATTAGGTTATGTTTTACTATCTTGGCTAATAACATTTCTTTCATCAAGTTTTTATCTATTGCATGATAAGAGTATCACGGTATCTGAGTATGATAAGTACGATGATAAACTATAACTTACTTTTAGACTATAGATAGGAAATTGTATGTTTTTCTAGTAGACTTCATCTATACTTCTACAAAATAATCTGTACTCTGAAATATTGATTGATGAAGGCAGAAAAAATGTATCAATTTTTGTACGTTTACTTCCCTGTAAATATAATAATCTTCTCACTCTTTTGGAGCTTCCTTTTAATGTATCTCACTCCCACGGAGGAGCTCCAACCTCCTAAAACAATCTTCCTTCACCTTGGTAATTTGTTTAAAATGCTGGTGAACTTATTTTTAAGGCACAACCACACGATGACACTCGACTGGCGACAGTCAACTACTTTTTATTACTGAAATTGCAGGTAAGGAAACGCGTGTTTTACATCAAAAATGGTATTATAAGTGACATTGAGAGTATAATCAATGGTACCATAAATAACATTCATTTTTATAAATTATTCAAATAATCCTTGACTGGTAAGCCTAGCTAGGATAAGAATTATATAAATAATTTGAGAGAATAAATGATATTTATGATACCATAATACTCTAATGTCACTTATAATACTATTTTTGATTAAAAATAACGATCTACTCACACTTGTAGTAGGCTACTCAAATCGCGAAGCGACTGGATTCATATCTTGTGAGTTCCTTGGCCAACTCATTAGTCTACGACTGCTAAACTTTGTTGTTGTAAGTTCAAGGAACCTCAAACATCAAAACATCAAACTGCGATATTTGTTTGTGACAAGTATGTCGTTGACAAAAGTCATTGACAGTTCTGTCACTGACTTTGGTGTAAACCCAGCTTTACAACCAGACTAATGCATTTTTGACTTTAGATGAGCTTTGACTTTTTGAGCCATTCCTTTGACTTTAAGGTTCTATTCTCATTCCGGCTGGCATTTAATAGCCTATATAATCTCTAATGAAGAATGAGAACATTATTATTTAATTTTTAATAATTGGAAGATGCAAAAAACTTTCCTACGACGAAATCAGTGCTTTAAATTCGAATTGATTTAATATTAAAATTTGTATTAATCTCGATAATATACTAATGTCAGATTCAAATAGAATGCCAGCTCTGGCATATCAAAATACAGTAGGCTATTTTTCTGAAAGTGAACTTTTCCTGAGGCTCCGAAATCTCAAAATTTATTTGGAAGTAGCCCAATGATCAATTCAGAAATGAAACTGGAGACCTCAGTCGTTAAGGCTCAGCATTGACTTCTTTGTTGCCAATGAAGATAAGTCAATTATTGTAGGCTAGTTGGTAATACAGTATTCTAGAGCAATGCGTTTCATAGGGGATTTTCGAATCATTATTCTGCGATGAACGGTGTTATTATTGGAATGTTGCCCATGACTCCGATAAGGAAGCCAGACTACTTAGCTATCAGCTATCTTGATACCCTCAACAGATTTCAGTCTGGTTTCTCTCAAATAACAAAACAAGATGGAAAGACACATCACCCGATTCAAACAAAACCAGTCATTAGTTCAATCGATATTCAAAAGCATAAGTATCGCAAACATGGACCTGTTTGAAAAATGAGTTCAAACTTCAAAATGTACAACTCATCTCTTTTGGTTCTGTTTCATAAGTCCCACAATATTGGAATAGCTAACTTTAGGAAGATACCCACCCACACCAGACACGCAATATTTATTATCTAGCATGCTGTGCTTTGCCCGTCTTTTATGTTATGTCAGTTTGTTTCAAATTCCATAATATAAGGTGAAGGAATAATCTGGTTAATTATTAGTGCTAAATCTTTCCTCCAATTTTCCTTAAGAAAATCTTTAGCTAATCTCAACTTTTATAGTTCAGGATTTATGATAGTTTATCTGCTCTGCAACCTACCCTGTCCTTTTTCGTAGATCAATAGTGTTTATTGTTTTGCTCATTAATATTGAAAGGTTCTATCCAATGTTGTATGTAGTATGTATGCTGTTTTTTAGGTTTGTTCAAGATATTGTCGATAAGTAGAACAGATATGTCTCCATTTCTATCTGACACCTTCATATGTTTCAATAATAATCTCTAAACTCTGTAGAAAAATTATCGAAACGAATCAGAGAGAAAAATGTTTACTGTACTTTTGTCAGCTAAATAGTGTTTCATTTTTAAATTAAAATTTGAAAAAAAATCACGAACTGATAACAAAAACATTGGATTTAAAAAATATTATTTTGGGAAATGGAAGTATTATTGATACAACTCGAATTTGAATCTGCGAATTCTTGGAAGTCTTTACTGGAGTTGAGTAAATTCTAGGTGTTATTTCTTTGTTGTATTCCTATTTAGTTCATACTTAAAGCCAAGTTCTCTTAGATGCTATATTTCCATGCAATGATACAATAATTTTTATTACGTAACGATTATAAATGAAATTAATTTAAGTCTTGTCTCAGCATTGTCAAATAGTCATGGGTTTCAATATCATAGTATTGTAGATACTCTGTAGGATATTTTTTCGATATTTTTCTATTACAACCTTTCCTATTTATATTGGTTCATTTTTTAGTCTTATGTAAATTATTATCAATAAACAATTCATTTTATTTTTCCTCTCTACTAATTGAAATACTATGGAAAGTTTAGTAACATCTTTGAGAATATCATTGAAGACGTTGTTCCGCATTGGAGAATAATGTATTCGAGATAATAATTGATAAGGTATTGGAATGTTGTGGGAAAATTAATCCAATACAAATAAAACAGTGTAGTACTTACAATGTCAATGCAGTATTAAAATGAATTATTAAATAATTTAATTTCTCAGACAAACAACTTCATAACAATCACTTTTTCTCTAAACATTGAACGTTTGAATTATTTCAAATATATATTTTAATTGAGAGAACGGAGAAGTAGTTTTTTCTGTAGAGGATCAGTAAATTTTTATGAAATTTACACGCATAGAGAAAATTCACCTAAATAGTATTTCATCTTTTTGCTGTTTAGAGTGTTGATACTCTTTAACTTATTTATATTGGACAATTTATTGATTAGTTAGAATTATTTATATTAGTTGATAAATTAATATTGGTTTGATGCTGAATTCTCTCTACTCTAGCTACAGGTAACTGATGTGTTTCTTATTGCGTATGGGGCTCTTATAGAGAATTTATTCAACGGTTGAATATTATCATCGTGATCAACAGTGGAGTCACTATTATAAATTTAACGCTTACCAGCCATTGCCCAGTCTAGGCTACGGTACCAACTTAATTGTCACTTCATTAACTGACTCACTATTCTCTTCATGATGCATCCAATTCAGCCATTTCCTAGTTGGAAATTTACGTGCTTGTCATTTTGATTACGGTTGTATGTTTTCTGAGATTCTTTCCTTCCTATACGTTCTTTCAGTGTATATTGATACCTTAATACTGTAATATCAATTATAAGTACAGTAAAACCTCGTAAGTACGAACTTCGATATAACGAATTCCACGATAGGACGAATTTTTCAAATCCCCTTGAAACTTTTGTAAAGGTAGTTAGGATAAAAACCTTCATAAGACAATTTTTTGTGTTTTGAGCTAGTGCTGATCAATCTCTATAAAACGAATATTCCTAGCACAGAGTCTACAAGACGAACGAATTTCTCATGCTCTCGACCTCTATAGAATATAGGAAGGGAAATAAAGATGGAAAAGTAGAAACGAACGAAACCTATTGGAATGATGAACGAAGATTTTGAGATGTTATTTTTCAGCAGATTAACGAAGATTTCAAGATTTTGTAAAGTGGAGAGCATCTATTTCGAATGCTGTCGTAAGACGAACTCACCACAGAAGAAGAAAATATGAATAAGTAGTAGAACAAAAATAAGATGAAGAAGTTGAAGGCGTAGTAGAAAACGAAAAAGAAGAGAGCTTTTGCTGTAATTTTCTCAGTATTTTGCATAGATCTTAGCTGAGAGGTGTCCAATTTATTCTTGAAACAAGTTTTTTAATAACATAGAAAATATCAATTCTTCGAATATAGGCCTATTATTTTCTCCTCTCTTCTACAATGCGTCTACATAATCATTCATGATTTGCTTTATGTAAACATTGGATATGTTTCAGTACTATATCGTAATAGAATGTTTATTATGAACATGATTTAAAACGGTATTAATTTATTAATTTGACGAACTATACACACAGCCGCTGCGTCGTACTACCAGGTCGCTCAATAATATAGGCCCAAGGTTTTTCCTTCCCAGTTTGCTGTGCAGATGACATTTTCTCATGTATATTTTTTACTTGCTTTTTGTTGTGATATTTTTAATAATAATTACGACTCCATCTGGAAGAAAGAAGCAAAAATATTGGCTGTCTTGAAACAGAATGGCAAAGATACCAAATGTGTTCGTGAGATTGAAAAAATCACAAAATAAGTCTCAAGTTATGTCTAATTATATCTGGAATCTCGTCTCCCACTAGGCAGTAATGAAAGGGGAAAATGATTCACAATACTTTAAAACATAATTCCAATGCGAATCTTCTAAGGGATCTCCAAGTGATATTCACTCATGGAATATCATTTTTTTGCTATCAAAATTTCTTTGTTTAACAATTTTCATTGAAAATCTGTGCAGCTGTATCTCTATAGTAGATGAAAGGTCGGAAGAATATGGGTTCTGAAATACAGCGTCATCTCAAGTTTTTCAGAGAAAAGATTTTTCTTCAACTCAACTGTACCTGACATTGAGAGAATAGGTTTTACATTTATTTGGGAGTATTAGCGCATCTTGGAAGTAATTTTTCTCTTGAATCTCCACACATTACTGGAACGAATCCAATACAAGCGCATTCTTTAAACTCATATCCTGATTTGATGAAAATACACTAAATGTCACATACGTATTTGTTAACGGAGAATTTCCAAATATTCACCAATATAAAATTCTACTAATACATATACTGTATATCACATTGGTTATATTTTATACCGTCCAAATTTCTGTGTATTCCTCATTTTTCTCGTACGAAATGTAATTGATTTATCAACTTCCTCTTCGTCCACGTTCTCCAACTCCATAGTATATCGCATTTCCAGTCTATATTTTAACTGTCACAAACCAATTGTTATAATTTCACCCACTCTAGTACATGGATGTCCATAGTTGAGTGGGTTAATTTCCATAAATTTTCTTTTTTCTTGATGTTTATATAGTTTTTCTACATTTTTGTAGTCAATATTTTATTAATGTATTCTTAGTTTTTAGTTTTGAAGGAAATAAATTTATTACAGTATTTATTTATTTTAATTTCAGATGTCATTTCGAGTTGTTCGGAGCAGCAAGTTTCGACATGTCTACGGAAGTTCACTGAAACGAGATCAGTGCTACGATAATATTCGCGTGTCAAAATCGTCCTGGGATTCTACATTTTGCTGTGTCAACCCCAAATTTCTAGCTATAATTGTTGAATCAGCAGGGGGTGGTGCTTTCATCGTTCTGCCACTCAGTAAGGTGAGTTAATTATTTATTTAGGTTCCTGTAAGCTGTAAGTATAAGTTTGGATCGAAAGTTGAATCTATGAATTTTTACACTCGTATATTGTGCTCCCGCTGAGGATCTTGTGCAGGAAAACACGCATTTGAGAATGCGTTTTATAATACATTTCTTTTGTTGTTTTAATAAAGTTGGATTTGAATTGTTCTCTTAAGTCTTTTCTCTAATGTAGTTGTCTCGCGAAGAGATTAGCTTTTCCCAAGAAGTAAATGGAGAGTTAATCTGACGGATGCTACAATGGTGCCAACGATCCGGCCAAAAATTAATAGGCCTAGTCCCTAGCTATATATACAGGGTGGCGCAAAAAGATGGGAACTTTTGAAGAAAGAAAAAAATAAGGAAAACATTTTTTTTAAATTAATTCAGGGTACTCAATGTACACTACAACATTGGAAATTTAAAAAAATTCAAGTATTGAGGATAATATTGTAAAGATGATGTCCATCTTGTCAAATACATTCAGCAAGTCGATTTTGAAAATTGTCCATTACCTTGCGCAAAGTGTCGAGCGGTATTGCTGCAATCTCCTCTACAATTTTTGTTTTGAGTGCGAGTAGGGTTTTGGGACGTGTATTGTAGCCTATACTCTTCAAGTAACCCCATAAATAAAAATCGCACCTTGCCACAAGAGGTGGCCAAACAATGTCGCCGTTCCTGGAAATGACGATAACTTACCAAACAGGCGCCGGATCGCTGCCATTGACTCTCTCAGTATGTGTGCGGTTGGCCCGTCTTGTGTTGAAACCAAGTGTTTCAATGTCAATGTTGGGTGAACTTTGAATTATTTCAGCTCCAAAAATGTCTCATGCATAGTAACATAACGCTCATAAGTTACTGTCACCGTGCTTCTCTGGTCATCTTCAAAAAAAAATACGGCCCTATCACCCTCTAGCAGATACTGCACCCCATACAGTTACCTTGGGGCTGTGTTGAGGACGTTGATGGAGAACAGCAGGATTTTTTTAGCCCCAATAACGACAATTCAGTTCATTCACGTAGCCATTTAGGTGAAATGAGCTTCATCTGACATCCACAGGTTTGAACCAGGCCTGAACCAAACTGTCACCATTTCGATAATAAGCTATTACACGTTCTTGAACGTTCCACTGTTCCATAGCTACCAAATCTCCAATGTTACTGTACAACTTGCCACGCTTCTCCCGTTTCTCCGACCCTCACAGTCCTGACAACATCACATCCAAAAGTTCCCATCTTTTTGCGCCACCTTGTACATGTGAATATGAATGTTATAATGATTAAACGGCGAACATAACTGTAAAGAATGTCGCGTGAAAGTAGCCTTACCCAAAGAAATACTGTATACTGTATGTAGCTATACAGGGTTATCGGCACTGCTATTACACTAGCATTCATTACCAGAGTTGCGCATGCGTACAATTCTAGATATGAACCTCGATAGAACGGATTTCTCGATATGAATGTTTTGTTTGTATGTCTCTAGCAGGCCTACAAAAACACCTTCATACAATTTATAAATTGGGATGGATCCCAATCACAAAAATAAGACATTTTCTGTGATTTGTGCTTGGTCTGATTAACGGATATTTGTTGTAGTTGAGATAAGACACCCAACTCATATGCTAGGGTAATTTATCGTACTCAGATTTCAGTTCACGAATAAATTGAATCTTTTGAAGAGAAGTATAGCCGATTGTGGTGATAACACTAACCACAATTCGACCGCAGTGTTATGGATTAGATCATGGCTTCTTTGACCTCGAAAAAAACTCAGATTTATCACGGCTTGTTTATTATTAAGAGTTTTTATGAGTAAACATTTGCCTGCATTTCAACTTATCCAAACTATCGAGTAAATTTTCTTTTGAAACCACTCTGGATCCTCTTGTAATAAAAATATTCTTCTCTTTCAATAATAATGGTAAAATCCAGCTCATTGGCCTAGATTATGCAATGTGCCGAATAGACTGTTTTATTTATAACAAAGATGTTGAATTCAAAAATCACCTCGGAATATTTTTCGAATATCATTCATTTCTTCAACTGATAGGCTGATGATTTTCTTTGTTATTAGTTGAGATTTTCTGAATTTCCAGTTATTTGTCCATTTTTTATTTCCTATCTTGGCGATTTAAAAAATTGAACATGATTTATTTTATTTCATGATTTTTTGATCATATGGCCTCAGCATAAATGTGTGTTGAGTAATACCTTGGTAGGCCTACTCGCCTCAATATTTCAAAAAGGAAATATTACAATAACAACCTTAGTAAAGTAATAATTAAATAATCACTATTTAATACTGTTAATTAATGTTGAATTTTAATTTAGGTACCCCGAGAAACAAAGATTAATAGAAACAATCTTTTTTGTTGTATTCATTTTCAAGGAAATATGAAAAATGATAAAAATAATTCATCATTCCAATCCAATAGTTTTAATATTATTGTTCTTACTTTTTGAAAATATGTCAAAGATTATATTATCTCATTTATTATTATTTTTAATTTGGAGAATACATTTTCTCTTGGATTTACAATATTATGAACATGAATCTTTATGTATAAGTAATAACAGTTTTAAAATGTGATTGTTAATTTTCACTTGCAGTTTAAAAGTCTAATGATGTAGAAATTATTTTATATTGAGCAATCTTATTTTGTTTGAAAGCCCTTCGTGAGAGATATATTCATATTCATTAATATCGTCACGAAGGCAGCAGGCTTATTCTACTGGCAAGTGAAATTTAGAAAAGTGGCGTTCTAAATATAGATATCGTAGTTCTTCTCACTGTCTCTGCTCTCACTGTCCTCTTTCACCTCTTCCAAGTGTGTGCTTATTTAGAAGTTGATGAATAATCGTATAACCGTGGTCTATTATAAACTTGATTCCAAATCGTCTTTTCCAATGACACACCAAAAGTCGCCTATTTATTAGAACCTTTCATAACGTAGCCTACATTATTATTTTTCTTCCCATCAGCTTTCCACTTCATTGGTTTTCGTGAAATCAAATAAGTTTAAGATATCCATGATTTGTTTATGATGAAACATGATTTGTTAAGCATGATGACGTCATTATTATATGATATACTTTATGACTCATTGAGGCTCTTTAAATGTTCCAATTGTAAAAATAATTATGTATATTTTTTCACTAAAATATTCATTCGTAACGTAATTGCTTATTAAACGTTTTTTCATCTGATTGCTAATTCTTATATCAACTCAAACTACATCCCGAATTATCCAGTGATTAGGTATTGCAGTTAAAATGAAGAATTTATCAGACTATGACAGTGTCTTTCAATTTTAATACTCACCACGTATAGAGATCTAATCGTTGTTTCTCAAAAGAAAACTTTGATTCGTATTCCAGAGACTTGTTTTTGTAACAGTTATTCATACCAGGAAAAAAATGATGTATTTTAAAATTTTGCAGTGAGATTTAAATATTAAATAATTTCGAAATCTATCTTCTCCAAGCATTTTCAGGAAAAATGAATGAGTTTAATCTTTTTTTGTGAGGCTTTGGAGTAATCCTTCAAATAAGAGTACTGTTGTGATAAGAATAATTGATCTGAAATTATTTTCATTTTTTCACAATAGATCGTTATATTTGAACGAACATACATGGCCTGTTGGCCTCAGTCGGTTGCTTCCAAACGATCTATATAATTATAAGAGCGACAGTTCATTCATTGATTGGCATAGGCAATAAACTATTTTCTATAGTCTTTGAAAAGGTTATGACATTTCAATTATTTCAGAGAATGAATCGATAGCAATAAAATTGCACTGTGGTTGATAAGATCATCATCAAACGTGAGATTTTTCAGATTATGACTAGAATTTTATTGTTCAACATTTACGAGGATGAAAATGATTCATTTTATTGTTAAATAAAGTGAGAGATTTACTGCTTCGCATTCGCATTATGACTCATTAAGACTTTTTGACAAATTACATCTGAAACAATAAGAAGGCAGTATTCCATGTTATTGGCCAATTAAAACTGCGATAGTTTGAACTAGGAATAATGATTGAGTTGAATAAAATTAATTTATTTTTTATATTCTCAGTTGTGTGCACAATTGTTTACATTAACATGTGTTAGGTTTCTTCGTGCATTAAAATATTGGCCCCATTCTGTTCTTATGTAGATAATATATTGTTGAATATAGGAATATACATAATTGACCTAATCCCTTTGGCTTTTTACATTACAATAGTAATTATAATTCTAAACTTTATAATAGTCCTCCAGTTGACCCTTGCCAAATTTACATTTTGTATGTTGATAGTAAATTGCTATTTTCAATTGGCAGGTTGGACGAATCAATGCTGATCATCCACTGGTTGGAGGGCACAAAGGTCCCGTCCTAGACATTGCATGGTGCCCTCACAATGATAACGTCATTGCATCGGGATCCGAAGATTGTGTCGTCAAAGTATGGCATATTCCCGACGGAGGAATATCAAGGTAACAAAAGGATCAGTTGCTAATTGAAAAATGCAGGTGTAATTCATTTTTGGCTCTTCAGTCACTCTTTTAGCTCCATGTGATTAATAAATAAATTAAATATGATTAAACTATATGATTGAAATATAGATCTCACCTATTCTACCATTTAGAAAAAAACATAACAAAAACATATCTTACTAGAAATACTCAGTGAGCTGTTATGTTTTTAAAATTGACTGTACTTGTAAGCTGACCTCTTCTTAGTAGTCTTCCCTTTTCGTACTATCTTCTCTTTTGTTATAATCTTCCTTCTGATCCCTCATCCTCTATTATCTATCTTTATTAGTGCAGTCAATCAATCTTTTTAAAAATTAGATTGCTACCAAGGATGAGAATGACTGAATCAGCTGCATTTTTTGTCATCGATTGGGTGAAAGTTAGTCTTGAAATTAAAAAATTAAATCTTATTTTGAAATTAAATCGTATTTTGCAGAACATTGACGGAGCCTATAGTAGACCTTATATACCACCAAAGAAGAGTTGGACTTGTCCTGTGGCATCCCACTGCACAAAATGTACTTCTCACAGCTGGTAAGATTAACCTTTTATCCTAATTATAATTTAAAAGTTCAACTGTATCTTGCTTTCATTCTCTTATGAACCAACACTAATGAACATTCCATTATCAGCTAAGTCGTGTGTGTAATTACATTGAATAATAGGATAAATAGTATAATATTGAATAGGATAATAGATAATCTTGAATAATAAGGATTCTTGATACTAATTTTAATGTATTGGGAAATTCAGGAGAAAACATTTTGGACCTGGGCTCCTCGATACTACTACTGCAAAATATCAATGCTTTTTTTCCGTCCAAGTAGTCAACAATTAGTTTCTTAAATGATTTGACTGTCTCTCGATAGTTTGAATATCATGAACTTAATTTTGATTTGCCTTGAAAACAAGAAAATTAGAACTATTACAATACATCACATATTATTACGTTTTTTAATATAGAAATAACGACACATATGTTGGTGTAACGAGGACCTGAATCGGTAGACGCGGATTCTGCCTCTTACCTCTTCTGCATGAACACACAGTGTAGGCGTATCTCGGGAACAGAGGCACTATATAATACTGCTATTCAACTATTTTAGCTATTTTCATTTTTACTGCCCTTCTTGCTTACTCTCTTTATTGAGTAGTACCTCGGTGTTTTTCAATTCAGTTCAACAATTACTTTGTTTATTGTAGGATCTGATAACCAAGTAGCAATATGGAATGTGGGCACCGGGGAAGTGATGGTGCGCATCGATTGTCATCCTGACATTGTTTATTGTGCCAGCTGGAATTGGGATGGATCACAGCTGGTGACAACGTGTAAAGATAAGAAGATAAGGTTGATCAATCCTCGCACCGGTAATGTCGATGAGGTAATGCTATTTCTTCTCTTTTATGCTGGATAAATTTTAGTTGAACAGAGGAATTGTCAAGTTTTAGATATTTTATGATCTTTATTTTGTCTAAATACCTTGATCCATCTCTTACTGCTACTGTTTCTAGTGTTAGTGTATCAATATGTGTTATTGTTTGGGTTGTCCAATTAAATATGATAGGACGGTCTCCGGGTAAAAGGGAATAAGTCGATTTTTCCAATTTTTTATTATTATTGAAAATCAACTTTGATAGCTTAATCTTTGGGTAAAAGGCAATAAGTCCATACTACTATACTACAATTACTATTGAATGTTGTAATAAGTTTTAGTAGATAAATGGTACTGGTAAAGGTAATGTTAGTGTGTCTATTTTTTTTACGTTGATATAATGTTTCGATTATTCAATAATAATAGTTTAATATTTTTCACAGGAAGCAGTATGCCATGAAGGTAGTAAAGCGACACGAGCGATTTTCTTGAAAAGTGGGCTGATATTCACTACTGGATTCAGCAAAATGTCGGAACGGCAGTACTCACTTCGAGCCCCCGAACAACTCACTGAACCAATAGTCATGGTTGAATTAGACACTAGCAACGGAGTGATGTTCCCTCTTTATGATCCTGATACCAATCTAGTCTATCTTTGTGGAAAGGTTAGTTCTTG
Source organism: Laodelphax striatellus (assembly GCA_017141395.1). Lineage (NCBI taxonomy): Eukaryota > Metazoa > Arthropoda > Insecta > Hemiptera > Delphacidae > Laodelphax > Laodelphax striatellus. The sequence continues at coordinate 5,249,231 of CM029544.1, forward strand.
GTTACAATATCTTCATCAACATATTACAACAGAACTATTAGTACGAATATCACTACTAGTACAAGCTCTAGAACTACTAGTAATAGTTTCCCTCCACTAATAGTCATACCCTTACTGAACTTTTTATCAATTAATAGTAGCAATTCAATCGATATATTCCTGTTTTGTTTCAATGAACTAATGATAATCGTAGTAAGCGAGTTTAATTTATTATTATTTTCATTCATGTAGTACATTACATAATACATGCATAAAATTTTCATTGTATCTTCTTTATTGCAATAATTCAATTCAAACTTCAATGTTATTATGTCACTATCATTTCTTATATCATTAAATCAACAAGGTTCTAACCAACGAATACTGAACTCCAGGGACGTTCATGATAAATACAGTTATCTTCTTGAGTAACAGCTGTTTTGAATAATCAACTGATATAGTTTTACAATGTATATTTATTCCTCAAGATGTAAGGAATGTTTTCGAAAAAATAGTGACTAGTATCACCACGGTGGTACAAGCTAGAACAAACCGAAATTATCTTTAGAAAAAATATCAATTCCTCCTTAGTTTTCTAGTAATCCTTCTTTTTTTTAGATTTTGCATTATATGCCGTTAATGGTTCAACATTTTATCATAAAATTTTGTAGGTTTGATAATAAACATTTGGTTTACAAGATAGAAATATCAAGAATTTCCAATATCTGCTCATTATTCAGATCAGGATTATCTGATTTTTTTTAAATGCTGAAGATTTTGTTTTGATTTATGAAACTGATTTTATTTGATATGCTCTACTTTGATCGTTTTCAGGGTGATAGTGTGATACGATACTTCGAAATCACAGCCGAACTACCTTTCGTTCATTATATCAACACATTTCAAACTCCTGATCCACAGAGAGGTATAGGAATGATGCCTAAGCGTGGTTGTGATGTGAGCTCTTGTGAAATCACCAGGTTTTACAGATTGAACAATTCAGGCCTGTGTCAAGTGATAACAATGACGGTACCCAGAAAAGTGAGTTTCTATTAAAATTGGAATTTATCGATTTTATAGGAATCCCGCTAGTCCATGTTATTTGTTAATCATAATTTACCGTAGATTTCAAGGGCTATAACCAAAGCCATCTCTAGGCTGGCTTACGATAGATGGTTGTCCTATAACTCGAACAACAGTATTACAATATTACTTTCGTCTTATCTTCAGAATTAATTTGCTTACTTCAGCTTGGAATAGCCTTTATTGACCACCCATTTATTAATAATAAACATTAAACTCATAGGTTCCATTGCACAAAAGTCAACTAAATTTCACCAACATCATTTACGAAGCTCAATAGGTATTTCGTGGCATTGGTACTGTGAGATGACGTCATCTTACTGCGGTTTACTGACTCTTGTGCAACTGGTACGAAGTAATTCTATCATCTATGTTTATATTATTTATTATTTATGTTTATTATTCTATGATTTATATTAATTATTTGTTTCTTATATCATTCACAATCAACTCAACAGTTTTAAAAAAATGGATAGCCTACAGTCCAAATTTCTGTTCATCTCAATTTCTAAATTGTCCTAATCGAAATTATTTCACATTTTTCACATCATTAATAGTTTCTACTTTACTATATTATACAAAAAAAAACTGTTTAATTTTGGAATTGGAAAAAACTCAAATCAAAATCTAAAATAATTTTAAAATTCTATTAGATTTTACTTCTAAATTTCCAATCGATAACAGCTGTTATCCATGATTTTGTCGATATTTCTTTTTGCAGTCTTGACTGTTTGTTTCATTAATCAAACGGCCAGTTGCACAAAAAACCAATTGACTTGACCGCCGTAAAATGATATCCAACTGAACCAATGCAACGAGATTTGAGCTCTGCGAAATGACATTATCTTAAGGGATTTAAATTAAATAGGATTCTCGGGCAATCGGTTCTTAATCGTTCTATGATTCAGGTTTTATTTTGATAATAACGAATGAACCATATATAATATTTTTATATAGAACTGTAAAGATAATTATCAACATAACCTCTTTCTGAATGTCAAATTTGTAATGTAAACTGTTTTGAGTCAATGCCTGTTGTTTAATTACTAGTACTTGATTGTAATACAAATTGATGAGTAGATAAATTACCTGTTTTTATTATTTTTTGTTAGCAGTCTGGACTGTTAATTTTATTCATTGAACTCGTTGTGGTGTTTTATTCAATAATAACCTATTTTATTAACACTGTAACGTTTTGTTTGCAGTCTGAACTGTTTCAAGAAGATTTGTACCCGGATACAGTGGGCGATACTGCCGCATCGACCGCTGAAGAGTGGCTTGAAGGCAAGGATGCTGAGCCCCTGCTAATATCACTCAAAGACGGCTATACGCCGAAATCCGCTCAAAAGTCAGAACTGCGCGTCAATCGTAAGGCCAACTTGCTCGAGAAGAAATCTGGTCGGGGTGATGCTGGCAACCAACACTATTCTTCGGAATCGTTGCCGGTAAGACCAACTGCTCCAGACTGAATGTAGCAGAATGTACTATTTTGAAATTTTCTATTAATCAGGCTGCTAATTTAATGTTTTCATTAACAGTTCTCAAGTGCGAGGGGGCATTCCATGAATAATGCACAGTTCGGCAACACTGCCGATACAAGCTTGCGACTTGGGGAAATTGTTGCTTAATCAGGCTGCTAATTTAATGTTTTCATTAACAGTTCTTAAGTGCGAGGGGCATTCCATGAATAATGCACAGTTCGGCAACACTGCCGATACAAGCACGCGACTTGGGGAAATTGTTGCATCACTTGTAGTTTGATGTTTTCTAAGTGAAAACAAACTTACACCATGTTCCCTAAGCCCCTGCGCCCACTAAGCAACTGCTATCTGATTTCAGTCAGCAAACCAGCGTTGCCAGATGACTTTGGCTGATAGGTTAGATTACCCGAAAAACAGCCAAATGTCATCTGGCAACATTGGGTTGCTGACTGAAATCAGATAGCAGTTGCAAAGTGGGCGCAGGGGCTAACAAGGGATAATTGGTTATGTTGGAGACCCTACTCGGGTCTCCACTCTCTCCACTATAAGCCATACGCTAAGTAAGTGAGTTTGATGTTTGAGGAGGAAGCTCGTGTGTCTGTTTCGTTTGTTTTTAACGAATCTGTGGGTGTTGAGGATCATAGATCGAATCTTTTCTGGGCAAAACCCTGACTGAAATCCACACAGCATTAAAATAATTGTGTGGTGGTTTTATTTTTGATGCTCTATGGATTTCAGTCAGGGTTTTCCCTTACATACATTCACAGTACTCGAGAAATTCGCTTCTAAGACTCACTAAACACCAACGAAACACGCAATAGATGAATCTAAGATAAATCTCAAGATTTTTCTCAATTTTCTTTCAGGATGATATAATTCAACAGTTCAAGGAGGAAATTCGTAAACTGAAAGCAATGATTGTCAAACATGAAGAAAGGATTCGAATTTTAGAAAAAACTGCAAAGCAATATGAAAGTGAGAAAGTCGCTGCCAACAATATCGAAGAAAAGCCGAATTCTGATAATGTAGCACCAGTTAATGCTAATGCCGACCTTGCACCAGACGAGGTCTAACAGGTATGTGATTACATATTATTTTCATTAGTGATTTAATCCGAATACACTATTTTTTTGTCTTATAGGACTAATATATACTAGGAATGAATTAGATGGGGAAAATATTATTATGGAAAAGATCTTAAGTAGAAATAATAACTTTTTAGAATAATATAAAGTTATTTTATAATCATTATCGAGTAAAGTTAGTGGGTTAGATAACTGATTATTGATTATAATGATAGATAATGATTATCCAACATTACTGTGGTTCAGATTGTTATTATTGATTTATGATCCCTCATGAATTTGCAGTTGCTTTGAAATATTCTATTCCGTTAGTCTAGTTTAATATCGAATACAATATTTTTGTTCGCAGGTGTTGACCATGACTTCAATGAGAAATATCCGCAACCTGTCTCACCAAAAATTTAAACTAAAAAATGTGTAAATATAAAAAATCTATAAAAAAATAGAGGGTTTTGCATTCTCAAACAGCCTACGAATTTTGAGTCTATTTATTTTTCTTCTTCAATTGCTTTGTATTCAAGCACACTGATCAAAGCTTTAAATTCTCACTCATATTGAATGAAATTCATATGTGCTGCAAAAGAGTTCAAATTTGATGTAACTATATTTTATACCGAAGAGGCCTTTTGTGTTCAAACATTTCTGATCACCAGTGATTAATACGACACTCGATGCCTTAATAACAATATGAATTATATCTACAAACTTATTGCATTTTAAACTAGATTATCTATCAGTTTTGTTGTTGTTATTGTTGTTGTTTTGCACTAATTAACATAGATGTTAGTGCTGTAGCTTCAATTGGGGCTCCTTTTCGATTTGTACATTTAACAGTTTTTATTTTGTATTTATATTTTAGGATTAACCAAAGCCTGTAGCTTTAAGTGACTTGAGAAGACTGGAAACATCACACGATCAAAATCTTGCATAAATTGTTATGTAATTAATTTGTACAAAAGAATAAATATATTTAATTACAAAATTGTTGTTTGTACATACAACAGTTATTTATTGCAATATAAATTTTGTACTTTGAATAGTTTATTCGTACAGATTTTAGCTGGTCTAGAATGAAGAAATCTCTAGTTATCATTTTAAATTACTGTTATATTATTCAAACTGATCTTCTTATCAATGTTCCATTGTTCGAAAATGATATTCAACTTTGTTTGCTGTTGAAAAATGTCGCCTCTGATCTGCGATCAAATCATTGCCTTAACCATGAGTGCTGAACACTTGAATGAAACAATAATTTTGTGTTAGCTTGAAATAAATAATTTATTAGTTGAAATTTATAAATATGTGCTATTTTTGCTTGCTTTTTAAATTGATGTGTGCTATTTGATAAACTGTGTCCTCAATATTGAAATAATTCTGCTTTTATAATATTACTCGGTATTTATCATTTGAGTCAATATAATGTTAAATTTGGAGTATGGAAACTCATCGTTATTTTTTAGACACCCAAATTTATTATTAAGTATTATTACCGATTCAAAAATAATTTGAACTAAATATCATCTTGTGCTACAATTTATCTCAGGTACTATGAATATTAGATGTACATTAGAAAAGATGGGAATGTTATTCTATCATTCATATGTGCTAATCGCTCAGAAATAAGTATCCTAGCTGTAGTTTATTCTTGTTGGTCATACTCGTTTATAGACGTCGAGTTTCCTTGAAAATATTTAATAAAATTGATGGGGATTACTGCTGAACCTTACTAACTGTGATATGTGATAAAGTTAGTAGAAGCTGGTTACCCTTTAATTCATTTTATCACCAAATAAGTCTTCCGTAGATATAAAGCAATCTATTTTCACGAGTATTAGGATAAATTTAAACATCTATTCAATTAAGATCGTTATTGAATCACTATACTGTTTTTCGAAGTTCATTGATGATATTTTTAAACCACTTTACTATAAATGCTGATATTTCATAATTATTGTTAATTTGCTTTGTACAGAATATTAATTACATTTTGCATGTAATTTCAAAATTTAATTTTCTCATTTTCCAGGAATTTAATTCGAGTAAGTGAGATTTTTTTATCTCTCCTTATACCGTACTGTTCTTTTCAATTCATTGCTTGTTTTCTTTTTTTAGTTATTAGAAGACCGTTTCAAATTGTGAGCTCTGCATTTTCCAAACCAATATTTTTATTGAAATTCATAAACTCATACTTGTAATATTGTATTAAAACTAATATTACTTCAAACTGGTGTATTATTTGCTAACCTTGAAATTTGTCTGGATTTGGTTTCACAGGTCAATCGAAATGTTATCTACACTATGTTCCATTTTCCCAAAGGCCTGTTTAGATTATTCACCAATCAACTATGTTAATATTCTTGATAGTAATTGAAGATTAATCTCAATTCACTTTTGAGCAAACGGCTTTATAAGTATGGGTCCGTTTCACATTCGGCGAAAAAACAACATTTTTTCCCTTGCCTTCGAGCATACAGTATCTATTTTGCAGCATAATGCCACGGTAAAATGAACCTCATCCCTAGGGTAACATCTTATAATACCACCATCATTTTATGTGAGAATGACGAGTAAAAACACGGGATTGTAAATGAGCTCAAATATATTTTCGAGAAATCTTTATTTTTGGTCATTGGAACAAAATCACAAATGAGATAAAAAAGCTTAGTATCTATAACAAATTAGATACTAGTTAGAGAATACTTACAATATCCAAAATAAAGTACAAAAAATCATGAAAAATTTTCTTATCAAGAATAATTTATTTTTTATGAATCATAATGAGGGAGATCTCTGAAATAATATTACAAAACGATCATATTCTTGTCATTTGTAATACTGTCAATGAGCGTGGTTAGAACAATCATGCTTAACTTTTCTCAAAACTTGCTCTACATTATTCATTTTAAATCGATAAAATATAATCAATAATTATCAATCACAAACGAACTCATTCATTAGCTCCCCTAACAATAAATTAGTGCCATTGTAATTATCAACCTCAGCGATAATGATAAAAACTAATCTCTTTCATTGATAATATGACGATGACTGAACTAGCAGTCACAGTTAGTTCAGAAGGTCAGTGGAATTAATTCACTTCTTATACAAAAGGATATAGAAATGAAACCTGTTAATCTCCATGAATAAAAATTTTGAAGAAGTATTATGTAAATAACTTCTCACAAAAATGACTTTGTAGATAGTTACTTATTAACTAATTCTTAATGTAGCTTTGGTAAACAGTCAATTAGGATTTAACAACTAATCAGAATAAAAGGGCAGTATCTAATATTATAGAAATATATACAGAGAGCGCTGAGTTGAGTTTGCACAGTGAGCACAGAGTTCTGAATAAATAAATGCACCACTGACATTGATTGCCGTAGCTTTAAATACTGTAGTTCAGTACCGGTTAGCCATCCATCATCATCATCATGAAGGCCTAATATTAATTTTGAAAGTGGAATTCCACTGAGATTTAGTTTACAAGTGTAATAATTTATTCAAAGAATTATTTATGTGAAATAGATCTTATTAGCCTATTCTATTGATAGATTTTTGATGTTTAAAAGCATGAATTTTGTCAAATCTCAAATTGACTAGGAGAGTGGAATGTCACTTCATTCAGATCTACTGTTTTAATAATTTAATAATCTATTTTGATAGTTTACCCTAGGATTTCACATGGTTTCAAGCCTTTTTCTATTGTATTGGAATAAGTTTAAATGAGTCACTGAACGTGTTCGCTTGATGTCCAACAATAATAAAAATAGGTGGAATATAAGCGCACATCAGTATAAAAATTGTTTCAAATCATTACATTATTCTGATGAAGGAACACAAAATTAAATGAATCCTGGCTTTGTTGGACCCTCGTTTTCAAATCAGTTTTAATAAATTATTAGAGTCAAAGGAATTAGTGTGGATTCTGGACCCGGTTCGAAAACGTAATTATATATGCTACATAAATATTCAACCCAGTAGGAAAACATTTGAATTCGGGCCTGTCTTTGTATAAATAGAAAAAATATTGATATTATAAAAAAGATTATAAATTGATTTAAATAAGTAATCAGACTTAATAAGCTTGAATTATTATTATTGTAAAATATGTTTTTCAACCATTGCACTTTTTTTGCACGTTTTTCACCATTCAAAATTCTTTTCATTCTATTTAAGGATTTCAATCCTTGATAAAAATTTGTAGAGCAAATTGGAATTTGACAATTTCAACAAGTTTTTTGATTTCAATCCTATTCATAATATCAATAAAGTAGGCATTTCTCACTAGAAAAATACTATTGAAGGTGATTCAAGATTTAAAAAATTGACTCTGTAAATTATGTCAATACAAACCTGGGAATGCAATTGGAACATGATAGATCACAAACATGTCATATCTTAAATGAAAAATAAAATAAATAATATCAGGTGGGAGTATTGAAGTTCATAATAGTAGACGTACTACTGTTGTTGATGTCATTAACCAACTAATCTACCAACTAAATAAAGAGTTATGCATGTCATACAGAAAATAAATAATGATATTTGAAACGGCAGAACAAACCTCCGTAGTGCCACAAAAATAGTATCACATTATACTCTTATAATGATATTAATCATTATTACTATGATCTAATAAAAATGCTCGATCACTACCTTAATAATAGTTAAAGTACATAAAAATCAAATTAAAACAATACTTTCATAGTTAATTCAAAAGATCTATTACAAAAATTATCCTCACAATATCCTTCAGAAATAAACCACTAAACCCTAAAGCTTTCAGTAAAGTTTGTACTTGTCAATTTGAATGAGAGTTCAAACGGGAAACTCCTTGTTTTATTCAAAGACGATTTGTGATGTCTTAATAATAATGAAAGCTCTGAATGATGTGATGTATAAAAAATATTTACAGCCCTGAAGAGACCACCTGCTTCAAATAGGTACTAAGTCAGTTGTGTGTTAAAATATTACACTCCTTTTATTGTTATAATAAAATTTATAGCCTACCGTTTTATTATTACACCTTCTCACCCCATACCTCTCTAGTACTTCATCTACAACTTTGTATGCTCGTATTCCATAATAAATATTGTATCATAAACGCAGGTCACATGAAGTTTTGGCACATTTTCAATAAAATTTACTAATTTCCAATTGATTTATCAGATCTCAGAATTTCCTTTCAAGGATCTGACAAGTTCCTCTTGTGAATACATTTCAATCAAGTAAATTCAATCTGAATAAAAAAAACTTATAAATTGACTTTCCATTTTTAAATTAACTTTTTGGACTAATCTTAGTTTACCCTGCAAATATTAATTTTATTGGCTCTATGATTGAGATGCAAATTGAATGAATAATATTATATCAATGAAATCAATTGGAGAATATTTATAGCTTTGAACAAAAACCCCGGATTTCTTGTATTTAAAACGGTAGGCCTATCAAAACAACTAACAGATCTTGATTGAAATCCGATTACCAGCAAATGTTTGGTAATAGCCGCTTATGCTAAAAATAATATAAAAAACAATCGTGATTCATTGTTCATAAATAATTGGAATGTAGCATTTTGAATAGAAGTTGAACTTCACTGGAACACTTTGGGGTTTTCATTTAGTTGTCCCTCGTCAATCATCAGGTTGGCTGAGCCATTCGATGATAATGACCTGTTCTCATCAACTTCAGTATCACATTCGGTCTCATTTTCATTGTCGTAGTCACCATCATCACTTTCGTTTATCGTAGCTGTAAATCAAGAGACAGGTGAGTAATATATTGCAAGAAATTATAACTTAGTAAAAGCTGATTACCCTCAGTGTTGAAGGTTACATGTAAATTCAAAATAATAAAAATCAATAAGCTAAAAACCAAAATATCTTCAAATAATCATTAATATGTCTGTCCCTATGAATGAATTTCAATTTCATTGATAATTAAATATTCTAAATTGATTAGCAGTTGGCATGCATTTTATTCATCACACATTGAACGAAGAATTAAAATAAGATCGAAATAAAGAATCTCAAGTCACATGGCAATATGGCATGCAATCCAAGTTAGAAAATGATTCAATTTAAACATCCAAGAACTGCAACAATGGCTTTGTGTTTTCAACTTGAATGGAATTTTAAATGCTTCATTTCGAAAAATCCTTCTTCGCAATCATGTCTCTACGTGTTTTATTAAAAATAACTGAAGTTATGAGGTAAGAAGAGATATAAATTGCAGAGATAATCGTCACGGAAACTTGTAATATGTGGAGAGAAGAGATTTGCAGAATGAGATGAAGCAAGTGTTAAGCTGTGAAAGTTGAAAAGTGTTCAAGAAATATAAATTGGTGAAACTTAATCATTTTTACCTTGCTTTTTAGAGTCATTTCCTGATTCGGCCATTGATGCTATAAATTCTTTCGATTCTGTTCCGTTTTCATTCGATTCCGTTGTATCTGTTATGTCGAGCTAAAGAAAAAACATTAACGAATTACATACATATAATTTAAGACATTATTAATAAAAATGCATCATAATTTGGGAGATTGACAACTCTTGGTGATCACATTTGTTACTGCAATAGAATATTCATTTATTTCATGTTAATTTTTATAATCTGCTTCCTTATCATCCTTCACACTCACACTTGATCCTCTCTCATAGGATTTTCCTTTCTAATTTCGTTTACTACTTTAGAGGCTCTCGATTATTCTCAGATTGTAGATCGATTTATGAATACAGTAATTGATAGATATAATAGATTGAATAAATGAAGATACAGCTCAAATTAATATAAAGCTTTGTTATTGTATCTATGAGCTACAATTGGAAAATATTGCAAGCTCTCCCAACCGTGGAAACAATATTGTGGTTCAGACTCGTTGATGTCTGGTTGATGATAAGGTAAGTGGAATACTTCAAACTCAAGAAAATCATGCTTGAAAAGCATGCACTACATTCTTTAAAAATTTCAAATTTTTCATTTAATTTGACAAGAAAGACCTGCGCTATTTTTTGTTAATTTGCTATTAAACAATGTTCAAAATGGTAATTGAGTTTTGAAATTTTTATCACTATTATTATTCATATTATAATATGTAGGTATTGAGGGATTGATTAACCTACAAATTAACACGTAGAATCTTAGAGAGTGCTATTATATTAGAATTAACGGTAGATTCGCTATTAGTATTTTCCAGTTCATGTATTGAATCCTCTTTTTAAATTCACAAAGCGAAAATGTTATATTTAGCGATTTTGCTTTTCAAGTCAAGGTAGAACATAGACCAAGAAATTTTCAAACTTGTTAGTATATTTGTAAACTATCTGGTATCTTAAACTATTCTCAAGTAAATTACTATACTACTGTAAAGTTTTTTTAACTTACTGGTTCGCTTTTAATCAGGGTTGTCGTCGCATCAATGGGTCCTTTCCATGTGTCCTTGTCTTGTGCGGTTGAAAATTTCGTTTCTTCGCGCTCCTTCCAAGTTTCCTTCTGTAAACATTAAACGAAAGATTCATCAACTGAATCAACTATAAGCCTACGAGACATTGTGCTGATACTGGATGCATTCAAAGTACCGGTAATAGTGACTTCCAAATGGAAAATCAATTTAATAGGAGTAAAATTGACCTTAAACTTCTCAAACAATATGACACGTGTCTCATGACATTTGATTTGATAATATTTGGTTGTTTATGATGCACGTTTGATCTTGTATCAATGTCATTAGCATGAAGAATTCATGATGATAGGAGTATATTCAGACAGGAGAAGTGAATTTCTCATGAAGTCACTGAAAGAAGCTCGAACAACAGGATCTTATGAGATCTGATTGTTATAAATTCACAATAAATGAAAGACGTTGTAGAATAATATTGAGTTTATTGAATGGCTATTATTTAGACAAGACAACTATGTACAGAGACCGACATGAGACAGGATGACCGACTGACTGTCGATCGATACCAATATCAATAATCGAATGACTATCGATTGTCATACAATAACCGACAAATCGACTGTTCAAGTTCATTACATCACTGATGTAGTAACATTCAGTGGTTTGAATTTGTATTATTGCCATTGCTAAATAATCAAGAACAATCCACGATGATGAAAGTAAAAATGCTTAAAACACAGTGTCTCATGAGATTTTATGTGATAACATTCGCTCGTTTATAACGCACATTTGATTAACTTCTATTTATTTCATTGTTGATGCAAACCAAGATGATAGAAGTAGGCTTGAAGCTGATCTTATTTGGTGCAACCCAGCATTAAGAAAGTTGATTGTTTTCTAGTGGAAATTCCGTTGGTGGATATTTCAAGATTCAAGGCAAAATGAAAATAGAATGATAGTTTCGAACAATAAATACGTTTTGTTTTTTCATCTTAGAGATATATTTTATACATGATTTGTTCTCACCTCAGTTTTCACGTGGATTTTTCTGTGCTTGTTACTGTAGACGTGCGGGGATGATATGGAGAAGTTGTGAGAAGGACTCGGAGTCGCGACTGGAGTCTTTGGCATGAGCGGAGGTCTTCCTGCTCTTCTCTTTCTGTGGCAGCGCTTGGCACTGCTTGACTCGTCTTGACTCCAACTGTCCGATAAGCCGTTTCCCGTATTACTACTTGCTGATGTGCTAGCTGGTCCAGCAAGTCCTGTTCACACAATCAACCAACAAATTAGTTCAAAGTGAACTTCTAATAATGGAAATGAATAATCATGAAATTCTTATTTTCAAAAAGTAATAATAATAAAGAATTAAAATATTTTCTCACATAAGACAACATTGTAAGTAACACTGTAAGTAAGCATTGCTAAAGAAACACATTTCACAGTGTTTTTCAAATTTGGTTGAGAAACTGTGCTATCATCCAAGTAAATAGTCGAACATGAACTACTTAAGCATGATTGTGTTGGCTGACGTTTTGCAGATATACGTATTATTCTATGAAAGAATATTCAATAACCACAGAGTGGCCCAGAGTTGTCAGAAATACAAATACGTCGTGTAAAAATTGCTAGTAACAACTGACTTATAACCATACGGTATGTAATTAATAGGTAATAGGTATAGGTAATACCGAATATTCAAGATGATTGAGAAGGCAAATAATGCAGTATCATTAAATTTAATAAGAATTACACGCAATCAAATTCAATTCTTAGATATGATATGAATATTCAATGTTGAGTAGATCTTGATCCAAGACCAAGACGGAGATAACACAATCTATTGTTCACCTCAATTAACGGCATGCGGTCATTTTCCACCATATAAATAAACGTTTCTACTTACATTGACGAGCGCTTTTCGATTACTTTGAACTCATTGTCAACAGTCAATGTTAAAAATGAATGTATGTTGATAGTACTAGTGAAAATCCATAATTCATTGTCAATCTAGAAGTCATAGCAGAATAAAACAGTTCAGTATGTAAATTCATTATATTGATTAACGAGCTGTTGAGGTTGAGACAAGACTACCTTTGATTTGCAAAGCTTCTGCTGCGGCAAGTAAGGATGGGAGTCGCTCCTGTGTCACATTCACTTCGCCTCTGTACATGAAATCAACGAGGGCTTGCAGCTCCCAGAACCTCAGATCTTTCATTAGAACGATCGGATGCTGACAAGGATTTTGACTCAATAGCTCTTCGAAATAGTTCGAGCAGGCAGAGAGCATCACCTGCAAATTAGAGTAGAATCGAATTGAAATAGAATAGAACTTTTTATTTGTCACAACGGTCATTCCCTATATATTCATAGAGTTGCGATCACAATAAAATTAGCAGAAAGTAATATAACAATATTCAGCACCCATACAAGCGATATAGTCTGACAATATCTACGAATTAACAAAAATTAATAAAATAACAATGAATTTGCTTTGCTTTTACATGTCTAATTGTGATAATTTTCCTCATAAACTCATTAATAACAGATCTTGAACAGTTTCACTCATTGAATAACAAATAATATTACAGTACATTATACAGTATGTATATTAATATGCAATGCTCAAAACTGAGCTCATCTCATAATGTAAGAAGCTGGAGAGTATTGGAATCAGAGGTGTAGTACTTGAATGGTTCAAATCCTACCTTCGAGAACGGGCAACTATACATATACACAGTTCTCGTTTTCATTAAAAGAAATCATTCAACACAAATGTAGATCATTCCCACAACACAAGATCTAGAAATAGGGAGCTGTGCATTGGTATGGTTGGCATGTATCGGATGATACTAAGTCTACATTGGAGTAAATAATTAGTGCTTTTATACTGGGTTTTATCGTCCGTACTTTTTAAAACATGTCGCAGTATTTTAGAGTCGGACGATAAATTTGATACGAACGTTCGCTTAAAATACACGGTGTTATACAATACGGCAGTTTCTGCAACCGCGTGGTTAAAAAATATTCAAATAAAATTTGTACTACTGTATTTATTTTTGAAGGTTGAGCGGGTTGCATACTCTGCCCCCCACCCAGGAAAATCATTCCCAGTTGATCATTGAGTATGAGATTGGGGTGACTGATGGAATGTTTTTAAATTTCAAATTGTTCCAGGATGTTTAATTTTTGGCTTTCTGAACGGTTAGTTCAGTTCCATAAGTTTTCATCCAGTTTGAGCTTCCGTTAAAAGGGATGAGCTTCCCTCAACCCTTGGTCCTTCATTTAAGAAGGATACCTCCTTTTTCGTCAATTTTTTACTCTATTCTGCGCATCAGCTACTATCATGGCAATACGGATTTATCAACTGCACTTGGAAATAGGTTTTTTTTTTGTTGATATATGTTGACTGTCTCGTATTGGTAAGCCAAAGAATTCTTTGCGCCTTCCCATTTGAGAGCCTGGAATGTTTTAAGGTGTCCATTGCCAGAGTATCAACACTATAAATTGTTCTATATATATTTTATTTACATACCTTGTGACACTTGATGCTTTGGCCTTCGCAGGCCAGTGTCACGTCAACAAACTGTTCATTGTTGAGCAACGAGGGAAAAACAGTCTGCATGTTGGAGTGGTAGGAGTTCCATCTGAGACACACTTCGGTGGTGTAGGCAGAGGGCGGGGTATTTGGCGAGTGCTGCTTCTTGAATGAGGCAGTGGACGGTGAGGTGGGGCCTGATGCAGGCTGCAGTGGTGTGTTTGGTCGTTGCACATGGATTGGCACTTGGATCTGAGTTGCGTGTGGCTGGGTTGAGTTTGTCACTTCGTGCTTTTGCACGGCCGCTTGTTGCGGAGATCCCGCCACTTGGCCCGGCACTGCAAAAACACAAATTGATTATTTGCCATGCGCTGGTTCCAGTATGCTGTCCAGTTGTCATACTAAAAGTACATGAATGATTGGATCATCCATTTAATTAGATCGTTAATTCTATCACCCACGCACCTGTAGGCTTCATACTAAAGGTGGGTTTTCGTTACTGCGACAAAGTGCCGCAGCGGAGCCCGAACCAGCGTTGCCAGATGCAATTGATGAAAAATCCCAACAATTTATAGTGGGGATTTTTCATCAACTGGCATCAGCCCGAACCAGCGTTTGCCAGATGCAATTGATGAAAAATCCCAACAATTTATAGTGGGGATTTTTCATCAATTGCATCTGGCAATTCTGGTTCGGGCTCCGCTGCATTTATAGTGGGCATCAATTGTATCTGGCAACGCTGGTTCGGGCTCCACTGCAGCACTTTGTGGCAGTAACGAAAACCCACCTTAAGCATGAAAGATTCAATTCCTCATTTAAATAATTCCCCACAGAATAATGACATGCTGTTTCGCTAATTGAAAAGAGAATTCAATGCAGTAACGTGATTTTATGGTAGTTGAATTAAATTGAATTGTTGTGCAACTGGCCGAATGAATGGGTACTTACCGAGTAGTTCCTCAAGCAGTGATTTGGCTCCAATAGTAGCGGCAGCATCAGGGTCTCCACCGGTAAGAATTTCC
Organism: Laodelphax striatellus; assembly: GCA_017141395.1. Lineage (NCBI taxonomy): Eukaryota > Metazoa > Arthropoda > Insecta > Hemiptera > Delphacidae > Laodelphax > Laodelphax striatellus. The sequence continues at coordinate 5,264,818 of CM029544.1, forward strand.
AGGACAGCCCTCGATGTAGGGTCCCTACCGGGTTTGCTGGTGTTTTTCGCCTCCCACTTCAGGTAGGTCCACTTCTTCCTGACGTCACTCTCAGTTCGAAAGATGCCCTCAACTGCGGTGACCTCCTGGGCGACCTCCTGCCAGGCCTTGGCCCACACCTGCCCCCCCGCCGTGCCAAACAGCACAATGTCGCGTCGCTTGTCGACAGCTGACAACAGCACCTCCACTTCGCGAGGAGTGAAGTTGGTCTTGCGCTGTTTGATCATGACGCTCGGCCGCATCGCGAACGGAAACATGTCGTGGTTGGCAGCTGACGCCAGCTTGGCATACTCGACTAGATCGTTGTTGGCCGCCATCGCCTGCCCCGCCGCTGCCATTGTCAGGAAACTCAGGTCCGGCGAACACTCCATTTCACTGGCACTGCACAAAACAAATTAATGTTGTGTTAAAGTCAGAATAAATGCCACTCAAATAGCGATAAATCGCTATAAAAACACAAATCGGCTACGGAGTGGTCCGTAGCCGAGGGCGATAAGCGCCTGTCTGATAATCCAAGGGTCCAAGATCGAATACAGCTATAAGCTATAGGACTAGAATTGCTCTCTATAATTTTATATGTACCGTACTGTATTGTTTGTCTGAATCAGAAAGCCAGACAATTTATTTCAGAGACACCTCAAAAATGAAAAATGGATATCGTAGATTTCGGAAAGAAAATTTTCTTTTGTGTGAAACTACCGGAAAATTCATTCAGTGAATGAGAACGACCAAACCTTCATTCCAACAAAACTGAAGAAAATTGCAATGGAAATTTCAACTAAAACTTAGGGGTTTGATAATATTTGAAAAACTGAAAAGGCTTATAAAAAGTAAAAAAGATAGAATTGATGACTATCTTTATAATAATTTTATTTTGTAATAAATTCCATTTGATAATTTCACTTTATTTCAAAATGAAATTAAGATTCCATTTTGAGCGTTGGAAAAACGTTTTGACTTTCATGTGGTATATATTCATTTATATGAAAATTAGGTTTTGGGTAAACACGTTACAGTATGATAAACTAGTAGGCCTAAACACTTATGTGAATACCGCCTTAGGAATCACATGTAGTGATTTAAAGAAAAAATCAACTCAACTCACGATAGATTTTATATGTAATAAATAAATTGTGAAAAATAGTTTTAGTCTATGCTTGCCCTCTCATATCTTGCTTATACCGTAGTCCTTAAAAATATTTTTACGTCGTATGCAAGCCTCATAAATTCTGTTAATATGATATTTAACTTTTTGAATAATGACAAAAACCATAAAACATGGAGAACATGTTCAAAACAGGCATTCATTAGTCTGAAATCTTCAGCCCATGTCAGGTTAAAAGGCTCTTGTCTAAAGCTAACGAGCTCAAAGTCGGGTGAATTGACTCCAGGGGGCCAATAAAATGTTATTTTAGTTTATCTTCGAAATTTTGAAACATATTCATATTTAGTTATTGATTTCTATTCGCAAATTGAAATATCTAACGTTTATTCTGCAGTTGTCACCTATGTCTTGTATGTTTGGATTGATAACGACTAGAAAGACAATCAAGTGAGTTGAAATACCTCCTGTAATTTAATGTTTCAAGTCTTCAACCGCTGATCAATATAAAATTTTCCTAACTCACTTGGGCTATCTAAAATATAATTTTTCTTCTTCTTGTTCTTCTTCTTTTTCTTCTAGTTCTTCTTATTCTTCTTCTCCTTCCTCTTCTTTCCTCTCTCACCCTTTCAAAGTTCTAATCAAACTCTCTCCCCCCCCTCCCCGAGAGTCCAGGAGCCGCCCATGGGTTGGGTCACATACTTCTTGCTTTGCTTTTAAACAAAAATGCAATAATTATTATTGCGGTTTTCAAGAGCTCGATCCAGAACAAGTGGTCGTTTATGAGAGTTCAAACCGTAATTAAATACAGTATGAAGCTAGCTATAATTTCATTTTATTTTTCCATTAAATTTGTTATGCATGGCGGAAGCACACAACTTTCAGAGCATAGAGAAACGGCACATGTTCTTATAGCAGGGCTCTTGTCTCTACACTTTCCCAGATTCTTATCTTTTTCTTGTAATTAGAAACCGTACATGTGAACTTCCTACCTATAAGCTATTATTCGATGTTTCATGAAAAAAACCCAAGCTTCTTATTTCATTAGAAGTTTAATTTTTCTACCTGAACGCTGATAAGTTATTATACAATGCATTCTTTGTTCCATAACATACCAGCTTAGCTTATAATAATTTTGAATTATTTTATCTAATTAATTTTCATTCAACCTTTCTCCAAAACGTCTTGTTCTTCTGCCTCATACGCTGCAAAATAGTAAGGAATACAGTGAACAATGAACTTCAGTATCTGCATAATTTTGTATCTTCGAGGAATTTTTTGAGGCTATTTTTGCAATCCAGTTGAACAGACAATGAGCTTAGTTCAGAATATGGAATTTCTATTTCTATTGATAACGATGAATGATGTATAGAGTTATCATATCAAAGCAGCTTTATATCAAAAGCTAATTCACTGAAAAAACTTCATTCATCTGAATAGGCTAATCAAATCGATTTCATAGAACCGTATTTCAACAATCTACTGTATAAAAATAAATAATCCGAATAAAAGTTAAACCCATAGTATAAAAGCTAAATTCATTTGCAATATTGATTATTATATTACAAGGGAAAGATATCCATGCAATACATTTTTGCGGACAAGAACGTTCAATGAAAATTCGTTCAATAAAAAACTTCTCTCACCATACATTACCCTAATTGGCCTAATAAAAAGAAAGATCTTCATTATTTTCGACCATTTTCATATCATAAAAATAATTAAATTATAAATGTTGTTGTACATGTGGCGAACATGCCGTTTGCTACGAGTTATGTGCTATTACATTTTTAATATCAGATCAGCATAAACCTCATCATATTTCCTCATCATCTAAGTTTAGTGTGACATGACATGCCTTAGGGCCTGGTCACATACACATACGATTGTGGTTTGCTTTACTTTTTCTTCACTACTAGAAGAGCTACTTTGATTGTGGTTTGCTTTACTTCGCTTCACTTACTATATACCATACGATTTATATAGATTTACTATGCGAGTAAGTGAAGTGGACTAAACCAAAGTACCTTTGTTAGTAAAGTCAATTAGTTAGTGAAGTTAGAAAGTAAAGCAAACCACAATCGTATGTGACCAGGCCCTTAGCGATTCGGTCATAAATAAACTAGTTTTTATACTATTTTATTATTATAGGTATTATTATAGCAGTATCATCACCTCACGTTTATTTGCTTCTCTCTATTAAATATTTTTATATATGAGTCAATAATCAAATAAAAATCTTTTTATGGTATAATAAGGCTGCCGCAGGAGTCGTCGCGTTAGTTACTCGCCTACTGCTAAGATCGGCCCTCACAAACTAAATGTAAGTAGTAAGGAAGGAGTGGCTTGAAATTGCATTTTCAATTGTTTTGAGTTTTGATCAAATTTGCTTGGATTACGTGGATGAAATCCAAAAATATTCAAAGGGAAGGTAACGCCTAACGGTTATCCATAGTGCGTTCACCTTCGGCATCACAATCATTACGTAAAAGACATCAATCCGGTGTGACAGCCGGTGTAATAAAGAAGTATCGGAATGGAATTTTCATTTCACAAGGAAAGAGAACGCTATTGTCCGCCATTTTCTTTCCGGATTACTGAATACGTGGTGCGGAGATTTATTTAATAGGCTGTCGACGTCATTGTCAAAGAAAAGTCATCTCCTTCAAATTTGGCACGGTCGAGGGTCTTAACGTACAAATTTCACACAGCCGTCAGTCAGCACCCGTAATCCAATCCCAAGCGTCTTTTGTGTGCAATTGAAATCATGCATACAACACATATTGTGTGAACGATTTAAGTTATATGGCAAAATTGCCATTTAGTACGAGGTGGTATGAGAGAATTCATGTGTACTGCACTAGAGTGAAAGGCCCATCATACACCTACTGTGTTTCAAAAATTGAATTTTTCATCCAGACATAATCTTTCCACAATAAAGCATTAATGAGATCGATGCTGCATGCAATCAAATTCAGTGATCAATTATTTCTAGGAATCGAGACACCGGCACTACAACCTATAGGGAAATATGGCCCTCTATATAATTATACTGCATTATTCATGTTGAAGCTTCAGATAATTATTAATATTCTAATTTATTAACACATAAAACACAAAAAATCAGACTATACTAAAGATGAGTCCCAATAAATACTTTAATATTAATACTTTATCTTCAATACTTCTTTTTAATACATGGTATTGTTGAACAGAATCTCCTCTATCATTTGCCGTAATTTCTATGTTGTAAAAGGGGAATTTTTATTTAATTTTTCTACTTACAAGAAAGAACTTTTAAGCAATTTTTTTTAATCAGACGAAGGGGTTGAAAAGTCTATAGACCAAGTCTATACATTTGTCTATGCAATTGATGCGCGAAAACAAATTGCCAACTCACATTAATCTCCATCTAAAGATCTAGAGACTATAGAATAACATGGAAAAAATATTTTTTTCTGTTTTCAATAAAATCTTTAGCGAGTAATTTTGGAAGAAGTACAAGAAAAATTAAGATGCTGTTCTGGACTTGAAAAGACTCATGATATTCTTATAAGCAAAGGAATTAATTCTGTAAATTTGTAAAAAAATAGTTATTATAAATTTATAAACAAGATTGATTCAGAAAATTCTCCTGACAAAATTTGTTTTTTTGCTGACTCTGAAGAGCTTGCAGACTCGAAGCAAGGTAGAAGAGAGTGAGCAGTTTCAAGTGATGGATTTTTCAGTCACATTATTGAAAATCAAGTTCAATTGTTCATTCTTTCATATTGGTTTCTAATTGAGAAGATTTGACGCCTAAATTTAGTGCGATTGTACTCCCCAAAATGCAGCTCGGCTGAATGGACCTATTTCTTTCCTCACAGATAAGTTTCGCCTTGAAAAAGGAGAATACCATCCAATGAAATAGATGAAAATTCTGTGTTCAAGTGAAAACTCATCCTTTTTATTTGGAACAAAGGTACTGTAATTGGAATTTCAGAATATTGATTAAAGAGATTGGATTGTTTTTCACAAGGAAACTGGTAATAAAATAATATCAATGTTGATTTAAGTGAGTGGGAATGAAAAATTATTTTGAGTGGGCGGAGGGAATCGGTTGAGAAAGTCAATTCTTAATGTTAGCGTGATATTTAGACACGGCAAACACGAACAAATCTCAGTGCTGGTGATGACTGTATGAAAGCGGAAGCCCCTTTTTTTCCCCCAGTCGAAGAAGAGGTTTTTTCATTCGTAAATAGAAGACGGGAATGAGGGGCTTTTCTTTGTTTACATTTCGAGAAGGGTCATTCAAATTGTAAATCTGGCAACGCTGGGTTAGAACAGAATTATGAGTAATCCGCCAACCAAGACTGGGGCTGGATTGATCCATTAAAAAGAACTCAAAAATTATTTTATAAGCTAGCCTCGAACGGGGTGCCGCGATATTGCCGGCTCTCCTATTTCAAATAATCGAACAAAGAGAGCCAGCCAGTCCAGGAGGGGCAGAATTTAAAGGGATTATCTACGCCTCGAACAAAAAACATCGACCCGCATCCTTGTCTTTTGTTAGTCCTCCACACGACCAAGAGCTTCTCTATGCCCTATGCCTATGCTATACGACATACACTGCACTGCCGTAGCCGTACTCTCATCCACCAGTTCCATTCGCTCAAGGATCCACTCTTGAGAGCATCAGCATTTCTCTGTCCTTGATGACTAAGCACTCCTCCATGGACAAAGTCTCCTCGCTACTTCCCAAATACTCTATCTGTTTCAACCACTCGACCAGCAATTTCAATCATAAAAGCCCTCATCCAAAACCTTTAATTTACAAAACCTTTAAAAACCTTGAATTTAACAGCTGATAAGGAAAGGTTCCCATAAACTAGACATAGTTCCTACATAACGCAGCCAATAATGAAATGGGTTTAGATGATAACGAGTCTATTCTATTCAACGCTACTTTATTGAATACGGCTAATCAATTACCCTGAACAATGTAAAAATTGTTCAATCTGGAAGGATTTGCTGCATCAATTGAATTGAACTATTATGAATGGGTTAAATATAATTAACCCATTACTTCATGGAATTAGTAATATTTATATTAATAACCACTATTATATTTTACAGGACTAAAGGTTCAATGAATAAGATAATCCATTATACAACATATTGCAAAACCATATCGAGATATTCATGTATACATGAATATTAATTTAAAATATTTACCATATAAAAAATATTGAAATGAGCTTATTAAACAATATGCTCACATATACATTACATTAAACAATATACATACGAGGCTAAGTAATTAATATAAACTTAGCACATAAACATAAATGACAGTTTCAACACTCAGGTTAAAAATTCAATCGTTAAATACGAGGCTGGATCTCTCAATGCAAGTATACGATATCAAGATCAACAAATACAAGTGAAAGGGAGAGCCAACGGGAATGAAAACTTGATATGTTTAGAAGGGAAGACGAGAGAGAGTGAGAGAGGAGCAGTTGAGGGAAAGAGGGCGAACAGAAACTAAACTGCGTTGTCACCAACCCCTTGTTTCTATTATCACCGAGCCTGAATTTTGATTAAATACTGGAATCTTGTCACTCTATCCTATCTTTTAGTTAAAACCTATAAATGACAAAATTATAATCGGCGGATCAGAAATGATGCTCTCAATGAAAACCATTAAAAGGTCAACATTGGCATGGGTCGAATGATAATGAATCAAGAATAACTTTCAATAAAACTTGAAAACATGGAAGGAAGACAGTTTTTCCCAACATATACTTTCTCTTGATTAAGAATTACGGTATTAACTATTATTATATTCAATTATTCAATTGAATCAAGAAAATTTAAGTTACAGGGAGAATGTAATTTAAAAATATCAATGATCAAGTTTCATACGATTATTATTCCTATCATATTAGTTATTAGTTAGTATATTGTATGTAAATACAGTACCTTGTTAATAAAACGGTTAAGTGCAATCATCGTACCAATAAAATTTTAATTGTTTGCTTAACAGATTCATGCAGTGAATCTCCTCTTCAAATGAAACTTACAAGAATTTATCAATGATTAGTCTGTAAAACAATTGAATCACTCACAGTCTTTCATCGACATTAATTTATGAATCAACTTTCATTGCTGACAAAATGTAAATAAGAAATTGATCAATATGGGAGTTGAACAAGTTCACGTTCAGAGACAATGTCAAGGGTTTTCTTTCATGCGAGAGAAAGAAGTAGAAGGTGAGAATGAAAAAGATAGAGAGTGAGAGAGAGCCAGAGTGAAAACGAAAAGGGATCACAGAGAATGACAGAGTGCAGTGGAAAGGAGTGAGAAAAATGGAAGGGGGTTGTGAAGGGGCCAGGGGGGATGTCTAACACGATCGTTGGCAGCTGTTTCCTCCCTATCCTTTCCGTTGGTTTGAAATAATTATTATTACTACTTGATAGGACACCTGCTGAGTCTGATATACCCGTATGGCAGGTGGTTAAACAAAAAAATCTAACGTATTTTCAAATGGAATTTGTTACAAATATTTGCCACAGTCTGGAAGTTGAGAAATCTTCATTTATTATTGAACAAGTATAGGGATGGGGTAGCAGTGTTGAAAAGGGGCGACTATTATTTTTCAAGTTGTCTATCATAGTTTCATCATTTACATACTGTTTCTTGATTTGTTACAATGATTTGCGACCAGCCAGGAATGTTTGAAAATTTTGTATCTATCTTTTTATTTCTAATTATTCGAAAAAAACTAATGTGTTCATAGAAGAAATTATAAAATGATATTTTTGAAAAAATCTTATTTATATTTTATCGGGGATAGGGTAAAATTTTCTTTACTTGATTCTGCAAGCTCTTTGAACACCAACTATGAAAAAATCTCCATTACCGATGGAAGTAAATGTACCTATGCTACACATCTGATTTTCGCCAAGCTTTTACACACTGTTTTGCCATTAGTATAATGTACGGCATCATGATATTGATGTAGATTCAATATAATGTGAAATTTACACACGAGTACACAGAGAAGTACAATTTTCTCACCTGTTAGAGCATGTCCGAGCTGAGGGGCCTACTGCGTGTTATTATTAACAATGGAGTTTGTATTCTAGCATGAGAAGAAATATTTCGGCCGATTATTGAGGTTTTCAGAGCATATCCTACATAACTGTTGTAGTTTGCCAGCCTCCTTCACTTCAACACTTCCTTCAGCCTCAACACTTTTTAAAGCAACTTCGATTCAAAAGTTGAAATCTTATCAATTTTCTAATTTAATGCTTCGAAATTATTTTAAATGTTTTATTTTTCTCGTTTACTTATACTTTAACTGGCAATTCAAACTTCTTGATTATTCACTTTCACTATTCTCTACCCATTAAATAGAGAATTTATTCATCTTCCAATTTCTCTAACTCTCTGCCTTGTCGTATTGCAAATTTCTTCTTGGGAGGAGCTGAACAACCTCCTATGATAAAGCTGGTTAATTTTGTTCAGGCACCTGGATTGATCTCATAACAACTATTTACAATTACAATGCTCAAAGTTTAGTAAGCAACACACACCGATTAGTCATTGCATCGGTGTGTGCTGCTTCATAAGCAGCTATGTGGAATACTGTGAATAAACGAGACTAATGTCTGTTGGAGCTCATACAACAGCCGACGCTTACCACAATATATGAGGCATTGGCCGATTATATTGGCGGTAACAATGTCGTCTTGTCTTGTCTTGACTAACCGGTGTACGCCTAGCCTAAAAGGATGAATTTTTAGAATTTGTAGCGTTTTGTCCGAGACCCAAATTCTTGGAAATTAGTAGCCTTTCGTCCGACTGGTTTTCACGCTTCTGTGAGCATTACCAACGAGTAGCGTTTCGTCCGATTATTGAGTCTTCTACCTGACTTCAGAAACCCTTCTATCACCTATATCCGCCAAGAATCACTTTATAAGCTAATTCATAAATTTCTCATGTGGGCTGATAATTAATTGATGTCTCGTTCAAGTGCTGACTTAAAATGAGAATTTAACGGAGACCAGCGATGAAAACTAAAACTGGATTTATCGACTACTTGTGAGAGCAAGTTGTGAATGAGCGTAGTAAAATCAGGTGAGGCGTGAGTCATTTGAGCGCGGGAGACTTTCCATTGGTTGCTATAGTGGTATTTGAGGAGCACTTCTTGTCTTGTTTCCTGAACGGAACCAACTTTACTGCTGGCAACATCGCAATCAACCCGCCAAAAATTCTCCTTCGCCCATCGTCTTTGTCTACCTGACTACAAAGCTCGCTTTGGCTGGCTAGTTAAAGCAAAGCCTGCTACGTCTCCCTTCAAACTGGGCAAATTTCTTCTTCTTCATCAGTTTTTTCGGTAGGCGAAATATTTCTATTTCTCCTGCGGTTCTATCGGGGCTCGCGAGCTTATTCCAGAGGAGTCGTTCCATGAGAGAAATCCCAATCAAGATGTTCGAATTCGCAGGAAATATCAATTCATCATTCATTTACCGATAAAATTCCCATAGCTCATTAATACATATTATAATTTTATTATATACATGTATATTAATTTTTGTAATATATCAACAGCAACATTCAGTAATTCTAAGATACTTAAATATGAATCCTCATGTATTAAAATTCGAAAAATAAACAGATATACTAGGAATTGAAATTATATTGATTCTGTAAGCTTTATCTATCAATCACATTCATTTTCTCCATTGTTGGGGATATACTGCTGTTTGATTACGGTTATTCGGTTATTGACTCAGGAAACTGGAGTTAAAGGCGATGTGTCTTTCCATGAGTACACATGTGACGTCATGGATGACCTTGAGGTGTGCTGAAATGCCCCTTTTCTATCTACTTCCATGATGTTGAAAAATATTTTCATTAGCATTCTACATTACAATTTAACAATTTGCAATAGAAGCCTCTTTATTTACACTGGATTCAGGATTCTTCTCTTATTAGTTTAATAATCATGTGGGCATCACTACAGCAAAAATTATTCTGAAAATTAAATCAATTTCAAATGTTTGTGCTTGCAATTGAAATTTACTTGATAATTACACATTTTCCAAGCCCTAAATGTTCGGAATAAAACACTAATATTATTGTCAGTGGAAGAAATATTTGATGGAACCACGAAATTGGCACAATTTTCCTTGGTTCATCTCAAACTTTGCTTATTCCTTTGTTCCATCTTTGTAAAAGTTGAAGGACAAATTCCAAGGCTACCAGAGAGTTTGAAACGCCTCCTTCGATTTTGGCAAATCTTGTGCAGCAAGCTTCTGGCTTGCTATGCTCCCCATTGTGAAAAGATTTTAGTTGAAACATTTTTTTTCGTTTTCTTCAGCCAAATGGTCTTCATCCGCCCTAGTCAGGTAGAAAGCAGAGCTGTGAGCTGTTTCATTGAATATATATCCTTTAAGAAGGACAGACCTTATGGCCAGAATTCAGCCCATTTTTTTTTCTTCAAGTGCTACTTTGAGCGTCTGCCACCAGAGTTCTCTGGTCCCTTTTTTCCTCGCGAAGGGTGTGACAGAGAGCGCAACGGGTGTTTGACAGAGAGCGGTGATGTTGGAGAGAGATAGAAAGTCTGCTGGCTCTCTCAAGCAAAAGGCTGAATGAGTTGAACAATGAGAAATTCTGAGAACAAATTCTTCCCCCACACATGTTCAACTTGGAAATAATACAGTTTTACAGTATAAGCGCTGGTTTGGTTTGGTTTCATTTCAGTTGCCACTCTTCTCAGCAAATCGCCGTAGTTCTATACTGAAAATAGTGATTATTAGACCAGCGTTTACGAACGAACTAATAATTTCTCTGAATGCCAATAATATGCATTCAGAGGAGTTTATTTTCAAATACAGATACATAATACAGATATCTAAGAGAATCCCGACTCAATAAATTACTTACGATAATTCTAATCCTAATTATGACGCCCCACTATAATAATATGTGTCGGAGTGATCATAATACTCTTCTAAATAAATTACAATGTGCAAACTTTTTTTTTATTAATTTATTCCTTTTTATTTTTTTTAAAAGTGATTAGTAATATAAATGATTGTTAAAAACTATTAATACATAAAAAATAATAGAAATTTAAAACTACAAGGTGCAATAAAATTTATAAAGTGCAAAATATTTTTTTCAAGTGTTTAGTAATATAAAAAAAGTGTTAGAGACTATTACTACATAAATAATACAAAAACAATATAAATTTCAATCTACTAGGTACCTCTATAATATTATATCAAGCCATTGGATGAATCAGAATACATATTTACATATTTCACCTATATCCTATTTACAATGAGCTCCTCAGTGTGGTAAATTCCAGCATTACATAACCAATTTCTTAGAGTTCTTTTAAATTTATGTATGTTTTTTCTTCTTTTGTTGTTTGTGGCATTCTATTGTAAATTCTAGGACCTAAATAAATAATCTACTGATCTCTGTCCAAAGCAGTGTTCATTCTAGGAACGATATGAAAATTCATGTTTCTAATTCTAGTGTTATGGCTATGGAAAATTAAATCAGTAAATTTGTATTTTTCTTTATATAAACTACCAAAACTAATACATACAACTGTCTGACGCTGAGAACTTTGCTTTGGTAAATAACACACTAGTTGGAAAGCGGTTGTTCTTGTTTCCCATGACCTTAAGAATACGTTTCTGAGCTTAATGAAATTACGTTTCTGAAATTGAATCTATGAAGTTGTAGTTTGCTGCACCCGAAACCAACAGTCCATATCTTAAAAGAGATTCAACAAGTGAGAAATATACTATTTTTATCATATCTTTAATAAGTATATGACGTAACTTTAGTAGAACTTGTAAATAAGCTTTCTTATTTTTTAGTTGTGTACAAAGATATGCTCGTCCCATTTCAAAAGATCATCTATAATTATACTAGATAGATTCTTATACTAAGAAACAAGCTATTGAGAAACCACCCGGCTGCAGTTCCTATACCTTGGTTTGATCTGAAAGAAGAAAATTGTGAAAAGGATCCTCACGGCCGTGCTGTTAATCATGGAGAATTATCACACATCGATCAACCTATTTCAACCAATCAGGGTGAAGAGACTGTTGAGGATTTCAACAATCAATTTAAACACTTATCGAATTGAATAATACACACCAATACAGGATTGAACAATCTGACACCACGGAAGAAGTTGATAAGAACAGTACGTTAACAAAGATCACTGCTAAAAAGAATAACAGCATTTATTTCATTAAGAGGGAAAACTCTGGTCTGATTTTAGAAGTCTTTAATTGCCAAACTCTAATTTTATATCTGATGGGAGCCATTGGTCTTTATTACCATGCAACTGAGACATCAAACTAAAGCAGATTGGACTGAAGAAGAAAAGCAGATAGCACTTTCCTTATACTACAAGGTTCCAAATGTCTACTAATTTATGAGATCGGGGGTTTAAACCATCTGCCCATTACTCTCATAAAAATGGATAAATGTAAACAATGTGAGTCCGGGTCACAACAGAAGTATTTGATAAAGTCAAACTCAAGTAAAATGTTTTACTGCACCTCTCAAATGTATCAAATTGCTTTTTGAATTGTTTTTCCGTATTGCAAATACTGATCGAATTGTTATGAGGCAGGCAGGTACATTCAAGTAAAATGTTTAGAATCTCACTATTAATAAATAACGCCAAGATGACGAGCACAATAATATGGGTTTAGAGGGATGCTTCAGAGCCCACAAATAATAAGAGTATTCCACATAGTCAACTTCAAACCTTAGCCACAATATTATGTCTCAACAAATAGCAATAATCAATAGATGATCTTGAAGTTCTCTCATGTACAATAGATACTATATGACCTTAAAAATATACCAACATCTGTGGTGAGACTATATAAAGGTAAATGATAAATTTATGAGAGTGATCGTGCTGGTATGAATCATACAAGTTCATGAATCCAGTAAACTGATCATCAAATAAATAACTAGAATAGTCATCCAGTACTGATTTAAAAAGATATTTAATAAAATTATTGACTTGAATGTGAAACTCTGATTCTGAAAACTCGGTTCTCATTCTGAATGAACCAATATACGGAAGCCAACTTCTTATTACAAAAATTCCATATCACTACAGTGGGAACGCTAGGAAACGGCGTTCCCTTACCTTCCAAGAGTACTGGAACGCAAGGGAACGCATGTAACTCTAAAACTGTGACTCATAAGCAGATAATGAGCGCCCAAACATGTAATTGTGAGCTATTTCATCCAGTATATCTTATAAAATATTTGATGTACATTTTTAATGTAATACAGGCCTTAAATAAAATAGTGTTACTACTTTACTTATAGCAACAATTTGACGGTTCAATTTAAGATTTAGGCTATTAAAGCTTTTCAATTTCCTGCCTGTTGATATTAAACATTTTCTTTCCTTTTTATAAGTCGAAGCAAGTTTATAAGAAATTTAGAGCAGGAGAGGAGTTTAGGATGAGAGTTCCCACACCTAAAATTTTAGAAATTGAATACTGAATTTAAATTAAAATTAAAATTTTGAAATTTAAATAATGCTTTTATAGAAGTATAGTGTTCATCCAGTGAGCATACGTCCCAACATGTGGCACTGTGGTTCTGGATGTCCTGCAGGCATTTCCAACAGGCAACCACCGAACACCTAGCTAATGTGGAAGGGGGCCGAGTTGAAGCAGAACTCGAAGCGAAGCGAAATCTTTAGAGGGTTGTTGTCATGACTCGCACGCTATCGCTGACGAACGCAGCACTGGAAATTGAAAGAACTACCAGCGCTGCCTCGCGACTAACGCCTAGAACTAGCGTTTTCTACCTGCCGAATTGGGCTGAATTTTTAACACGGGGTCTGTCCTTCTTAAAGGATATATATTCAATGGCTGTTTCAGGGTAGGCAGCAAGCAGGTGAGAGTATAGACATTGAATATAGGCTATACCCTATAGGGTATATATATATTCAACGGTATAGACCATATACATACATATATTATCACGGTATAGCCCTAGGAAACCGGCTGAGTCCCTAGGCTGCCCTCTGCTATCTAACAAAGGGCCCCCACCCCAGCTACCTTCCGAGAAAGCAGAGCGCTGCATGTTATTTGTGAGAAACTTGAAATTCAAACCGAAAGAGCCGTTAAAATTATAATACAAGTGTCGTATTATTACTATAGTAGTTGGAATCTCTGTATAAATATAATAGCCAGCATGCATTTAATTTCATACAACGGACATTTTGTTAGGGATGATTTCAATATTGAAATCAAAGCAGGACCAAAGCAGCATTCTGTTAGAGTAAACCAGAATAAAATCAGGGAAAGCAGCTATGTTGATGATGAGTAACAAAATTCTGGATACATTTCATCAGAAGTTACGTATTTATTACTTGAAGTTGTATTTTCAACTCTCATCTTAATTTCACCCATAAGCAATCTTTCCAATTAACAATGTGCATTGTCACATTGTGGAATGTATCATTACAAATTCGCAATTTATTTTTGCACAGCAAATATGCATGTCCCACTTATGTGAGTTTAGATTTGAAGGTTATTTCTCATTAATAAATACTTATCTCGGTCATTGAACTAAGAAAATTAATGAAGTATTTGGATTGATTTCAAATTTTAACGATGCGTTGGTAACATGCAAATATTCAGCTATGCGCCCGTACAAATGTTAATTGAACAATGATATTAATTATGTTTTTTATATGCGGCATTTAGACGCGGAAATATTTTTATCATCTCAGTGCTATGAACTTGATTTTATTGCACAGAAGAGATAATGTATTAACCCAATTGAGTTTACATTATTTTTATAATTCTCAATCACAAATTGCTGTAATAATTGCTTAATAATTGTATTTAAGATTATACATTATAAAATTGTGTGTACAACCATTCAACAAAACTTCAAATAAGTATTTATCATAGTGTATAATACTTGCACTATCATAATCATCTACTTATCATAATGCTTATCATATCTAATAATAATACTTCCACATCATTGCAAGATGAATGCTAAGATAATAGCATTATGATTCGATAAGTTCTTGAAAGATCTTGATATAACGATTATTAGGTTAATGAAAACAAAAACACATATAGACCTATCTGAAGATGCTTCGTAGTTTTCTACATATTATTTAATCTACTTGGAAGTTATATTTCACGAAAATCCAAACGTGTCAATTTGATAAGGCCCTCTACAAAGATCTTCTTACAAGACAGGTTTCTTGACGACCGTAAAATGACGTCAGATTCGTTCATTGGTTGCAGTTGCATTAGTTTCTTTAGAAATTTTCATCATTCTACGGCGATTAAATTCAATTGGTCTTTTGAGCAACTAGCCGTCAATGATTTGTTGTTTTCAAATTGATTCCTTGTTTTCAAAACTCTTATTAGATAGCAGTTTGAAAGGCGCTTTGGTTCTGCAAGCAGGAATTATTTATTGAGAAGAATTCATTTAGAACCCACCAGACTCGCCCACGCCTTATAATATAACACACCTGACCTGCACAACTCACACAGAACAGGTTTAAGAATGATGAAGGGATGCTGTTGCTGTTGCCTGAGCGAGACTCAATATTCTACTCCAGTCCAGAATGACCTTGGAAGGATGACACAGTTACACCTACCACCTCCCATACATCATACATGTATGCTGATAACATGAAATGGTTACCGGTACTCATGTCACTCAACTCAAAATAGTAACTACGTGAACTATTGAATCACTCACCGTTCCAAATTGCAACGTTAGTGAGGTCGCAGGAAAACGCTAAATTAGGGTTTTCACTCAACTTTTATAAAATAACTAGAAATATTCCAACGAACTGGACCGGGATTACCTATTGATTTATATAATCAATAAATGAAGGATGGACTATCAAGTAATAGATAGATGAAACGATAGAATTCAACTATTGAAGGTAGAATACTCTTACAGAATAAAATACGAGAGGCTAGTGAAGAATGGAACATTCTGATAAGTATACAATGGGCAAACTGAGAAAAAAGTTCTACTACGTAATCATCCATTAAATGTCAAATAGTTACTCAAATTTGTGACAACTAGAACGCCGTTCTAATGATGTGTAGTTTATGTCAGACCTCTCTAGTTTTCCTCTGTTATTTCACGATCTCTAAAATTCCATGAAACGTCCAAGAGGATGTATGATTTTTTGGAGTGGAGTCTGTAAGTATTGATGGTCTTGGTTTGTTGTTATTGACTGAGAAGCACGAGAGTCATTTCACCTAATTGTTGGGGGGGGGGCAACACCAGGTTATTGGGAGGGTATGGAAAAACCTCAAGGAAAGGACGTCCAGGGGTTTTCCCGCGGAAAACTTATGAAATATTACGTTTAAAATGTAATTATAAGCTACATTTCTATTACAATAATAAATCCTAATACAATAATATTGAAGTTCTGAATTTTTACGACTGCATGTCGTCAATTCTAGTGTTGAAACAATAATATTATTGATAGGCCCGCTTAGTAATAATTACTAATTATTTATCCAATCCTGCCCCCCCCCCCACAAATGGTGCCCCTGCTTAGAAGTTGAGTATAAAATAAAACATTTCATGTTTGGTGTAAAAATCAGCAATTGTAAATTGTATCAATAAACCGTTTTCATTTAGTATACTGAAGTATATCAAATGCATTTTATTACTATATAGTATAATGATAATGAAATCTTGAAATGCAATACAATAAAGTCATTAAACATCAACCCTACTCTGTGGAGACGATAGTTGTGCAGACGAACACAATCTTCAATATTGTTATTTTAGTTAATTAAAAGTTTTTCAAAATAGCTTCTTGCATGAAGTACTTAGATTGTAAAATCATTAGTCAGTATCAAAATAAAATCTGTAGCTCAACTCACCTTCAAGTAAGGTCTTTAATAGAACAGTAGAGATATAAATTCAAACTAATAATTTATTTCAAAACTTATCACAGCAGAAGGTGGATTCAAACTCTGCAATAGCTATTATACAATGAATAAGAATCAGGAACTGCAAATATTTCAAAAACGGGAGTTTTAATCTTATCTCCAAATTAACTATCAAAGTTTAGACAGATTAGAAATATTTTAAGTGGGATTTATCAATTGAATTAATATTGATTGCGTCTCCTGGCTGCTAAAGCTGATATCGAATTTTTCATGGGGTATGAATAAAGATAACAATAATTTTAAAACTATTCGATTATTACTTCTTCAGTTTGTCTTAGATTCGAAGTTGGCTTAGGCCTATACATTATTCTCAGGCATTTCAAGTTTCATGGGTTTGCTTCTTATCGACGATTATTATTTGTTATTTTAATACATATAATTAATACGAGAAAAAATATTTTATAAAATAATACAAATATGTATTTATTATCTTCTGAATTTGGGAGAGATGTTCCCAACTCGCCATTTTGCTTTCTGAGGTAGATTCTGCTATATTTTTCAAGATAATCAGATGAGATTACTTCATTCATGTGATTCCAAGTTGCTTTGTTCAGAACGATATATTTACACGACGAATATCAAGTACTGTATCAATGGTGATATTCCACATTTAATTTTACATAATTATTTTCATGGAATCTTCCAGTACAATGGTTTTTAAAAACGTTTCCCAATTAAACATAATCATTAACAATTTCTTACTGACAAATTTCTTATTAACAATTTCTTAAAAATCGTTCTTTTCTTGTTCGGGGAACAATAGCGAGTAGCTGGGGTACAACCCATAAATATCCACATATTCCTATCGGTTGACTGACTCTCCTTTAATTTCTTTAGTGATTTCAAGGGACGATTTTACAGTTTATTTTTGTAAAGCTTTCCCCATCAAACCAGAAATAGCCATTTGCATTCATAACTGTCAGTGTGTTATCAGAGGCAAAAATTTCAGGTAGAGCAGTAATTGCTTCCTAATAAACCAGGAGTTTTCCGCGTGGTTGATCTTTTGAGTCTCATAACTGAGGTTTTCGTAGAATATTGTTCAGAAATAGAAATCCACCACAACTACAATTCACATTCAATCGACAGAAATTTCTCAGACCGACGGCTTAATCCTCCAAAACACGACAGTGGCTTGAGAAAAATATCTTGACATCAGCTGCCATCGAACCAGGACCTTTGGCTTATCAGACCAGCACGGTTATGACCACTCCTAGATATGTTGGTAATCAATTAATGTAATTATAGAAATAATAAAGATAATACATTATTAGTTCTGTAGTTATTTCTTAATGAATTAATGTTCAGGATCAAAGCATTCTGTATAATGAATGTTTTAATAATTGACAAGCTCACTCCGAGAGGATAAGTAGATCTATTTTAAAGAGATTAAACATTATTGAAAAATATTGTTAACATTTTTCATTTTGAATAATAAACCAAACTTTCTAAGAATAGATCACATATAATAATGTAATTGACTATTATCAATAAATCAATTTGAGGGTTTATGTATTAAAAGTTCACCTTTATCTTGACAAGGCCGCATCTCGGGCAGGGCCACATTAGAAACCCTTGGCGCCCTGGGCTGAATAATAAGCAGCGGCGCAGCTGTCTAGGTTTTTAAAGTTTTTTCAAGTTTGGCAGTTACTGAAGCAAAATCTATAGCTGCAGTGCTGTTGAAACTCAAGTTGATCAAACATTAGTGTAATTAGTATTTTCCAGGCTACAGTGGTAGATGGGTGAAGATGGGGGGGGGTTTGCTTTTTTTTAGGAATGATTTAGTCATCTTGAATGTTAGATTCATGACCATTAAAGATTCATGACAGAGTATACAAAACATGAATGATCAATGATGCTTCATTCAAATTCAGTAGCAACTAAAAATCGAAAAGTATTTCATATAAGTTACTGTACTTTAATAGTTTCTTTATAGTTTCTATTTATATTCAATTACTATAAGGTTTTTTTTATTGAAGCCCAACAGATTAAATTCGACTTTAAAACATAAATTGCCACAAAATAGCTATCTTCAAATTTCAAGAATAAATCTAAAAGGTTTTTCATTCATCAAAAGACTATAAAGTTTAGGCTTAACAATTCACATAACTTAAAGTTGAAGCCAACAATCCTATGTAGATCCTTTTGGAGGGAAATTAATATTTTACTACAAATTCATGTACCACTTCTGAACAGATGAGCTATTTATTAAATGTTATTTCATCCGTTACTAAGTGCACAAAAACGCTTATACTTTGATTTAAACTGCTTTAGGACCGGCCTAGAGCGGTCCACCCTTAAGGCCAAGCGGGTCTCAATCCTAAAGCAGTTTTAATCAGAGTATAGATTTCAGTTCTAATTTCTAGTTCATCCCATTGATTGCAAGATTCTATTAAGTTGATCGCTTGGAATGCTTTGTTTAAAAAAGTGTGAGAAAAATTAAGACACCTTTCTAAGGGAAGTTTGAAGAGAGTTTCCAAGTACGGAGCTCTTTGACACAATGTGTTTTGTATATTGTGCGAGCCTTAAGAGAAACCTAATTATCTTTATTCCCAGAAATTGAAGTTCTTGTGCTAAGTACGTTTTAAATAGCCTACAACGTGAAATATTGTTAACATACAAAAGATTGTTGAATTACAGTTTGAAATACGAAGCGCTTTGTCCCACGCGTGGTGGATTAGCTGTCGGCAGCGTTGCTATTTGTAAACAGAACCGCGTGGACTACAGTATAGGAACTTGAGACAAGTTCAAAATTTCATCATATATTTCTACTTGTTAAAGCTGCCTAGTTATTTTGAATGACACTTGTCTTGTATGATGAGTTTTAGCAGAATTTCCATGGCAATTCACCGAAGGGTAGAAACTATTACAAAACTTGTGAAATAGTTAACGGAAATTGATGGAGCTCCATAGAACAACATACTGTTAAGTTTGTTTTAAATGAATGGAGTAGCGTAAATTTGGGAAATAAATCTCGATGAAACCAACTTTAGATTAAATAGGTAGGATGGATTGTGACAGTAGATTTGAGTTAAAGTTGTTGAAATATAATATGGGAGATAACATTTTCAGGTTAGTGAATTCTCATGCATTTCAACACTAGAATAGAAGTTGAAAAGTTTTAATAAAGTTGTTGAAAGTTTGGATACTTACCCTCCAACACAAATCCAAATCAGTCTCTGTCACTAACACAATGATCCAAGTCCTGAGGGTAGATCAGTTACACACAAAACGTTACAGTTACAGAGCACGGTAAGTTCATTAACACATCACATTTTTCACAAGTAAACACAAGAAGTTATGAAGTGTTCTCTTCAATAAGAAATGAAAAGTTATTGTGCGTTCAGGCTCGACCACTAGCAACAAGAAACGTCAGCTACGAATGTCCGAAAAAGTATGGGCAGCTTGAGAACAAATTGGTCGGCTTCCCGAAAAATTAATATATTATTTTTCAAAGATGAAGCCGTGCGCTGTGGTGGGGAAGTGGGGGGTGGAGTGGCGCATGCGCAGTCGGCTCACTGTTTGGCGGGAGGGTGGGGGCGCGGTTGCCACATCGGGCAGAATATTGGGACCTGTAATAAAAGCATTTTTATCGGTTTAAATTCATCTCTGAGGTGGAATAAAAGAGAACAAAGAGAACAATGCAGAGGGAAATGTTCTCTATCCTTTTCTATGCGTCCTGCCCACCCTTTCTCATCCTGTACTGCTCCTCAACCTCAACGCTCTTCTTCATCAGTACTTCTTCTTCTCCTTTCCTGAACTCTGTACAGGACTACTGCTAACTATTCCAGATACAACTCTAGTATTATATAGACGTTGTCAGACTCTACGTACCGCACACCGGTTGCGTTCGCGTTGCGGATTCCTATTTTCACATCTCTCGTTCGCGGTTCCTTTTCCGCACATATAAACGGCTGTCCAAATGCGGTCGTTGAATTCACCCTTCCCATTACCGAACGCACAAGCCCAGAGCTCTTGTGGGCTCTGCCCACACCCTTAAAAAAATTAGAGTTCAACTAGCGGAAGAGTATCTTGATATACGTTTTGCTGAGGGTGATACCTATAGACTAATACGAGAATGATGGGAATGTACGACTTTGGAGCGCATACTATTTGGCTGGAGGTTCCCGAGGTACCTTTGTCTATGTGCCATCAACTTACAATATCGTAATAATCATCAACTTACGTGGAAAAATCAGTTTCATGCTACTCAACTTGAATTTTGAACCCTTGTCAAACTTGAATCGTGGGGTACGATTTTGGAGTGCGGCGCTCCAGTGCAACCCCCCATGGTTTTTCTTTCTGACAGCTTGACAGAACTATGACATGCGCTACAAAGTCGTTTTCCCGGGAAGGATGATGATGATGATGATGATGATGATGATGATGATGATGATGATGATGATGATGATGATGATGATAATAGAGACATGACTGTACCTACAACTTAAGGTGGATTCTAACCAATGGAATGCGATTATTGTACATAGCCCACCATTGATATTTTCTCTCATTGTAATGTGTATGAATTAATGATCAATATAATCGAAATTTATATCAACCCTTTTAATTTATTAAATTCCCGTTGTTCGGCTTCCTTGAATTGGATAATCCAATTGAAAATTAAGGAACAGAGCTTTTAGGAAAACTCTGGGTAACTATCCTAGATATTTATTTGATGAGTGCTTTACTGGATTTATGAACTTATAATGTTTCATTCCAGCGCGACCGCCCTTATCAATTATCTATCTTTATTTTATAGTCTCACCTCAGTCGTTGGTATAATTTTAAGAACACGTGATATATGCACGAGAGGACTTTAAGATCATCTAATAATTATTATTGCTATTTATTGAGACATTTGGCTGAGGTTTATAGTTAAATGTGCGGTATACTCTTACTATTTATGGGCTCTGTAGAATCCATTTCAACCCATGGTATTGTTCTCGTCTTCCTTGGCGTTATACATTATTAGTTAATACATTTAATTGTATATAATTATACTTGGCGTTATACATGTATTTATTAGTAAGAGATTCCACATACTCTACTTGAATGTACCTGCCTCTTGCCTCATAGAAGCAATCCATCAACATACAGCCAGAGGAGTGATTACCCTCCAGGAACGACAGCTATTGCATTTTATGTTATTTCTTCAAATATTCTGGCGGCGCCCAAATAAGTATAATAAATATTCGCAGGTAGGTGAAAAATCCCACGTCTCACCCGACGTCATAACCCCGCCATTACCAACTAGCGTGACAGTTTAAATAAGAACTTTTTTCAATATTTTGGTGAAAGGAATCAGTCTGAAAAGTCTCGCAGATTCCTCCTGACCCTTCACTTGTGTCACATTATAAATGATGATGACACAAAAAATAGTAATTAAACCCAAAGGAAATTGATTTTATTTATTTTGAGAATGTTCTTAATAATTACTGACGACATGAAAAACTTCAAAATCATGCCCTTGCAAACTCTGAATTATCGTTTCTTTCCATTTGTTGTATTTTACTGTAACCTCACATCACGCTATGTGACTACAGTATTTGTAAATCTTCCACTTCTGTTTTATTTCTTTATTTATCGTATGGCTTTTATTGGTGGGGAGACCCTTACGAGTAGGTTCCACCTAGCCTCATTGCACAATTTTTTGTGTCGGTCACCCATCCGAGAGCGGTCTTGAATGTTTGTTACTTAACCACATGATTACTTCCACTTCTGTTGATGCAGTATTATCAATTCATTTGAAAACTAATACAATAGTTCAAAAATAATTTCAATAGTTTACAAAAGTCCACCTCACCACGCCTGGAGTTTTATTTGCAATGGATCTGATATATCGTACATTCCTTTGTTCGTCATATTGGCGTTTCGCACCCTCTTTGCAAATGTCATTGACACCATGCATCGGTCCGTGCTATTATTAGTATGACGAGGACTCGATTGAGAAAAGTCTCAATCATCCTGTATTAACATTCATTCATATTTGGAAATATCCGATTGTTCTCAACATTCAAATGTGTTTCACTAATAGATCTAAATAGTAATGAATATATTAGTGCTATAATAATCCATTCAAAAATAACCACTAAAATTTCCAAATTATACCGTGAGAACATGTTCAATTCACAATTATATTGTTACCTGTATTCAAACTTTATTAGTTTGAGGACGATTTATTTCTGGATCTGGAGTTCCCATGTGCGAGGAAATTTAAAAATGAATAGATGACGAACTTGGTGGGAATAGAAGGAAGGTGGAAAAGGAGAAAGAGGAGGAGAAGGAAGAGAAGAAAAGAAAGAACCTACACAATCACACCCAATAAAACTTGTACTCCAATGCAATCTACACAGCTGCCACAATGCTTTCAATCTGATACGTGAAACCTCGCTTACTTATTGTTACAATGGACTCTACAATAGTTTCCAGTGTTGGTTGGCCGAAAAATCCAATAGAATTTTGATTCCGATCACAAATAGGTGGATGTAACAATCCACCTTATCGTTACACCAAGTTATATGCTATCCTCTTGAGAATGCTTTCATTTACGCTTCACATACTACTGGCAAGGAAGAGTATTCAAAGTTTCCCAGTCTCTCCTTCGACAATATGCAATTTAATTCTAAACATTATTGACTATTTATGTATTAGCTGTGCATTCCGGCTATAATGGCATTCAGGTTCATCTGGGATCTTCATCAAGAATATAATAGCCTTCAAGTTTTCTCTCGTTTTAGAGGATTCTAGTTTCGCTATCATCTACTTGCGTTTTCATAAATATATTTTTTTTAATTTAACACTCGTACATACAAATTATTACAAAAACGATGGGATTAGATTTATTATAGATAAATGTGCAGAAGATTAAAAATATCTTTATTTAAAAAATAATTATGAAGATTTTATGGGTTTTAGCTCCAATACAACAAGTAAAACTATATATTTATATTTGTTTGTTTTTGAGGGTAATGCCTACATGAGCTCCAAGCTTGTGCATGAGTAGTGGAAGCGGGTGATGAGAGATGAACTAACCACTGCTTTCTTGGCACGCTTAAGGGTGGGAACATGTCGGAGCTGTGATAAACAATACCAGCTGTTATACTAGCAACGCTTTTATCGATGGTCCATTGCCCAAATGAAATTAACATCGCAGCTCCGACATAAACAGGCTGATTAGAAAACACGACAATATTAAACTTCTGACACAGTGTCTGGTGAGATGTAGTGATACTTACTCATAATGAAAAAACAACAAATTATTGTCAAATATCTAAGGTGCTGAAACATGTCTGTTTATTATTAAAAAATCGTGATATTTGACAATAATTTGTTGTTTTTTCATTACGACAATATTACCTACGCACTGTTAGTATCACAGCTGATATCGCTTATCACAGCTCCGACATGTTCCCACCCTAACGTGTCCTCCTAAACACAGGAGTAGACCGTGAAAATATCTCCTCCTCCTCCTCTTCCTCTTATTCCTCTTCCATCTCTCTCTTCCTCATTTTTCCTGTCTTTCTCTTTTTCCCTCTCTTCCTCTTTTTCACCAATGTCTCACTCTTTCTCTTCACCTCTTTATCTACCTTTGTCTCTCTCCTTTCTATCTTCCCTCCTCTACTCTCTCTCCCTCTTTTCCTCTCTCCTTCTCCCTTCGTCCATCTCCGTCCTCTCCTTTCTTACATTAAATACATTCAAAGTTCAAGAAGAAATTCAAGTTATTTATTTTTAAAGGTAGTTCGGAATCCACCTAGAGCAGTATGTCCCATCCCTGATCATCTTCATCCTTCCCAGTACAAGCCAAGAGCTTATGTGGGCATAACTACAGCAATAAAAATGAACATTTAGGCTCATTCAATACAAAATACATATCAAGACACAACACTTTTTTATTGAAACGACCTGTAGGTTTTTATCAGATACTTACATCGTCCGATTAGAACGAAGCCTCAACTCTTTACAATGGTCGACAATTAATTTTAGAGAGCAACGCTCCTGAGTGTTCTTAGTTATTCAAATAATTATATATTTCACCGAGTTTGAAAAATCGACCTGGAAGACAATCTCACATGCTATTTACATAGTCTGAGTGTGTAGTGTACACACATTAGGCCGCTCAAGCAGTAACAGAAAGAGATTGGCCTTTGAAATATTATTATAATGTACAGTTTGAGCTCATTGCGATGGATATTTGAGATAATTTTCTAGATAACTACAGTGTACTGAAACATTCGAGTACCTAGCTTGCTCAAGTATAAGCACACTCGCATGTAAAAAAGAAAGCTATGTATGATCAGATCACTGGACTTTTAAGAGTAATTAAAACCTCGTCATGCTTCAAATATTCTCTCTGACACTGACTAAGAAGTCTTCATTTGAATTTCCCACATTAGTGCGTTTTGAAGTTTTCCTGGTTATATTACTGTGAACACCATAAACATTAACAGAAACTTATAATTTTTGGTAGGAACAATTTTGCTTCAAAGTTCGCACAAGAGTTTCTCAAATATGTGGAACAATTTTGTCTAAATTAGCTTTGTGTTTATTTGTGCTTATTTACGAAATAGGTGAGACAGAGGAAGGGAATAAATTCGAAAGCGATGACAGACAAATGTGAAGGAGATGAGAGAGAAGGAGGGGATAAACAAGATAGAGTAAAAAAGGGTAAGGGAGAGATGCAGAAGAGGTTTACAAGCATCTATCGATTAATCAAGCTTATTTTTGTGATTTTACAAGGTAATTACTAGACAAAGCCTCAAAATTCTTCTAATTTCCAGATAATTATAAAGTTTTGTTTACAAGGTAGCCTAATAGAACACGAATTAGTGAATCGTAAACAATCTTGAACGCTCTCCGTTCTTGATTCTATTAATGTAGGTTCAGTAAATGAAAAACTGTAGAAGAGGTTTTCAAATTATATTGAGGATTGACGATACATTAGTAGCCAGAGAGAGAGAGAGAGAGGAGAGAGAGAGTGAGTGTTGTGTGGTGAGTGAGTGAATAGGCTGGATGCTGGGTGGTTTCCTTGATGCACGAGGAAATCCAACGGAAAAAGTCCTATGCTACTCAATGGAGTGAAAGCCACTTTACTGAGCTGTAGCTCACTGAACAGTGAGCGATTTTCATTCAGCTGAATTTAAACTGACCGTTATTACTTGTAGTCCATCAAACACGTCGGGTCCTGTGTCTGAGGAGAGAAATAATATGACAGAAAATAAGCAGGAATACTTTTGTAGTTCATACTAATATTGGAGAGTTCATAAGACTTGAAAGAAGAACTCGATTCAGAAATACGAAATTGAAGTAATATTTGACTCTGAACTAAGAATCCCCACAGAAAAATTATGGGGAATGAGAAGATACATTCAGTATGATCTATTGCTTTTAAAAAGAAAATCGTTAATGTACAGTATCAAGAAATATGGTGGCATAGCCTTAATACAATGAAAAATAGGAAGAGAAGGTGTTTTAATCTGAAAGGTTTAATAAATTAAGCTTTAAGAGTCTATAACAACGAAATGGAATAGATAATGGATCTTTCAGGAGGAAAAATTTAAATTTATAACTATAATAATTAGGAAGAACTAAAGACGAAAATAATTAATGTTAGTACTATATTCTACCCTACGATAATCATTCTGGTTGAAATAAAAGAAGAAATATTTACTTTAAAAAAGAATACACTGGGTTTCTTATTTTGTTCCCACTCGAAAAATATCGATATCGACTCAACTTTTCCACCGAACTCTTCCCCTTGGCAGGGGCAGGCGTCAATTCCTTCTGTTGACTTATCTTTCCTCTCATACTCCATAAGTTACTTTTATTTCTCACCTCTTTACTACCATGTGATGAACGGTAATCTTCTACTTCTCTGTACTCTCACTCGCTCTCTCTCACTCCCTCTCCTTCTCTCTCACACACCTCTTTACACTCACATATTTATTAGTATCCAGTTGAGACATGAAAAGCATATCCTTCCGGGATTTGTTAGTCCTAACTGTAATCCTTCCTCTCAGCGTCTCAGCGTCTTGCATCATTTGAAAATTCCCTGAAATGTACATGAGTTTTTTTTATGAAAATTGAAAAAATTTCAATTATTTTTAACAAACTCAGTATTTGAAGAGTTGAACTACATTAATGATCCGGCTACGTACTACAGTATTACAAATCACACACTATTCAGCAGGAATACTATGAATCAAAAATATTTCAGTTACTCTACCTTGTTGAGCAAGTAAACGTTGAAGAGCCAAAGCAAGTTCAAGCATGATCGTGTAATTCGATCCTACCATTTGTCTAGTTCTAGTCAAAGTATCTCTTTGTTTTATAAGTCTTGATCCTAGTTGCACAAATGTCTGTTAAACTTGATTTTTTATTAACGAAGTTGATTCTGATAACTAATCCACGATTAAATTCAATCCATTTTAATGGAAAATTCATCCATTTTAATAAACATATGACATCTACTCAAATGAGACATGAACGACAGATGAGAAACCACGTAGGACATCTGCTTATAAAATTCATGTTTGTCTATTTTATTCAAAGAAGATATGGCATGGAGAAAGCGACCAGTGTGACTGCAAAATTCGCAGGTTGCAGAGTAGAGTGGTTGGTCGAAACAATTGCAAAAACTGGGAGACGACTTTTGCTGTTCTAATCCGTAATAATAATGCAGAACTGACGGCGACCGATGCGAAGAAGTTTTAAATTCGGAATATGAAAAGTTGACTTTTTCATATTTTCAAATGATGGGGATGAGGGTGCTGCGCTCGGTTTGAAAAAAATAACTGAGGGAGGAGAGTAGAAAAATCGATGGTCGAGGGAGTAGGCCTACAGAAAGGAATAAAATTAATGGGAGATTTTATTATGAAAAAAGGAGGGACGCGCCGCTAGCGACGGAAGCATCACTAAAACATTAAATTTCCAAAATGGCGCCGGCTTCGGTCTTTTTCTCTTCCAAATCAGCTTAAAACTTGCTGCCCTCACCCCTCACCCCGCCCCACAGCCCGGCGATATTTTTATCGAACGGTAGCTTCCCCCCCCCCTCTCGTCTTCCGATCCTCGGCCTTCAAATTTCGCCTTCTTTATACCCGCCGATGTCTCCCCCTTTTGTTGTGCCTCTCGTTTCGAAAATTAACGCCCGACCGGTCGCTTAACCCCACCCCTCACCTATCAACCCCCTCTAGCAGCCCAAACCTCGACGTCGAGCGATTATTTCAAATTCGAGGGCCCTTCAACATCTGCCGGTCAAAAAGTGCGCTCACCTTACCATTTCCTCCGCTGCGCTGCTGCTATTATGAAACCGATAACGGCTGTTCCTTTGCAAACCAACCACATTCTCTTCACTTACAACTTCACCTCTCCCTCTCCTGCCAACGGCCAAGCCACCAATAACTTATTGGCACCTTCAAAGTCAAACTTCGAATAGAAAATCAATAGCCACAATCTGCGGCTTTCTCACTAATTCAATCCCAATTCGTTACTACAATATTATATTGTTGGAGTATTACAAAAAATACAATAATATCTTGAGAAATCAAATCAAAATTAATTAAATATTATATTCACTCAAAATGTAAAAAAGACAAAATACAGAAAAACTCCTAGAGGATTCATTCCTCATTAGGCTGAGTGTGCGTGCTCATAAAACAATGTCTATTCCAAGTACAAAAGATTTGAATCGACTCCCAAGTACAAATCTATTTTCACTTGAAAACTTTGAATTCAAATCCAGCATAGCAAAACGGTTGATATACTTCGTATGAGACGCTTATTCTCAATAGCTCCTGAGATCCTTCTGATTGCTTGGAGAACTTTACAATTGAGATAGAAAAAAATAAAGCTCCATTGTATGCAATAATCATTTAAATCTTAAATACTATTAAGTGTTATGAATAAAACTTTAGAATAAACTTTAAAACTTTAGAATCTCGATAGGCCTTCCAATTATTTCTAACTCAATTAGACTATCATCAAACAGTTGTCATACTGAAAATAACTTTTAATTTAAATGTTATTTAATGAAAACATCATAAGTATTCCGTACTGACTTCATGAATAAAGATGTTTTATGATTACTGAAGACAGGAGATATTACGTAGTGGCTACGCGTCCGTCAACCGTACGCCGCTTGGACGTCCGTCAAGAGTGTCACGTGATGTGTGACGTCACGGTTACTGTGGGTTGACGGACGAATAAGCTATGACGTCACGGGTACTGTAGGTTGACGGACGAATAAAGTATTGGCAGTTGGCACATGTCAAATCGAACTCAGTTGTTAATTAGCTATGAATGCGGAAGGGCTGAAATTTGATAGTTACAACAGTTTATTAGCATTCATTAGAAGAAAAGAAGAGAATGAATTCATTCAACTATTCAGCTGAATAGTTGAATTCTTTACTATGTCATTTTCCCAAGGGCAGGTTATGGTCTCCCGATTTAAGCTTCCAGATTTTTTCCTAGGGGGCTATCTTGAAGAAAGGATTTAAAAATAGATCTTATACACTGAATGAACTGGAAATTAAGAGATTACCAATTTTAGTGTAAGCGTAGCCTAATTGTCAAAGTATCGACAAAACCTGGTATGCGATCATTAAAGCAGCTCTGATGTTAGCCAAGACCCTCTAAAATGTAGAGGAATGTTGTGTTAGCCTACTCAGTTTTGACACAATACCCAACTTAACCTAAAAATACTAAATCTCGGCGTCCGTCAACCCGTCATTGTGCTTGTGCCCATGACGTCATTGGTCACATGACTCTCTTGACGTACGTCTAAGCGGCGTACGGTTGACGGACGTGTAGCCACTGCCGAGATATTAACTATAGCAAAAAGTGTTAAGTTCCATGGGGGGATTATCACGACCTCCTGGGTGATATCACATGACGCTGACCACTCACCCAATGGTGACTGTACTTAGCATTATTTAAACGAACTTCATTAAGTGAATTGTGAATGTTGGATTGGGGGAATTTTACCGAGTAAAATTCATCCTAGAACAATAGAATCTAACAGATAGCGTCACAATAAACGTTTTGAGGTTTTTCTCATTTTCGACCAGTTTTTTTTTTCAAAAAGCAAATAAAACCTGCAATAATAAGGCTGTTATCTTTGTTTTGACGCAAACTGCATCAAAATCGGTCTACTCAGACCTTTACACGGGCTGTCATTAGGTTTTCCAAAAGCCTTTCAATCTTGTATATGGAGATAAAGTATTTCGGTAGAAAAGTACCTACTTAACAAAATATATTTTTTAAATAAATGTCAGTTTATGATATGAGATCCAATAAATTTAATCTAAATTGAAAGAAATATAATATACAAAAATATTTCAATCGAAATAAGCATATCGATACATTAAATGAAACATTACTTGATTAAACATAGGGTATTGCTTTTTCATATTTTCTGAACACAAAATTGTTTTGCAGCATGAAAGTTTTAATGAGTTTTGAAAAATTCTCTCACAATTTCATTGAAAGTGAAACATGCGAGAAACGTTAGTGGAGAGGATGTTTCTACAAGGAACATGCAAATAAGCTTCCAATGTGACAATTTTCACACTTAATTGAATTTTAGTTCCCATATTTCACGTTTTCCCAAAGGTCTTAAAAGTCACTTTAATGCGATTTGAATTTATTTGCATTGTAATAGAATCAAGTTGAACAGGTGAAGATCAAAAGGTCACATATCCTGCTATTTTAATTATTTTTGGCTGTTTTCCCATAAGGATATTGGACTCGTCACTTCTACCTTGTAGTTTCCAAATGTATGCAACGAGCAATTTTTATTTTTTATCATTTTTCATTAGCGAGTTCACCAAGTCTTTTACGGTCTATTATTGTTAGTGTAATTGTAATATAGAACAGACAACTTCTCTATTATGTATATTTCAATCTAGCTTTCATTTTTATAATTGTCTGATCAATATATTTTCAAGATAATATTTCATCTATAAACCATTGCCACTATACAAGATAACCATCACCATGTAATACTCTTCTCTCCCCCATCTTCTATTTGTTCATCCATCCTCGCAGTCTGCGCTGTCAACTCATTAATCCCTTCCACCTTCTCTTCAATTTCCTCCCTTTTCTGATTCTTCTTCTTCTTCTTCTTCTTCTTCTTCTTCTTCTTCTTCTCCTTCTTTTTCTTCACAAGTTATTCCGTCTTCTTTCCTAAACAATAATTATTATGAATAAGTGACTTAGTTTTCAATCGGCATCTGATTATCAATGGAGTCTGTTTCATGTTTAGAATAACTAGAAATGTTTTATCAACTGGAAATTACTGGTTTCAGTTTAATTTTTAATTAATTTAATGAATTTTAAACTATTTTCAAATTATGTACTTACATTGAAGAAATATGACTTGTCTTATAAGGCATGCTTAATATCTTGAAGAAAACATTTTCTATAAAAGTAAATGAAAATGAATAAATAAATTTGATTTCTCAATGAAGCAATGATTTGTGTGCATTCTCTTTGTAACTAGCAGAATCAATACACATTTGGAAAACTCATGAAATGCAATGTCTAATTCATTGTTCATATAGACACTGGACCAACCAGCCTCTGGCAGTTTACTCAAGGTACTTATGAGAGAAAGAATGCCGAACAATTATTATTGTGATAATCATGAAATTTAAAATGTTATCAAGTCCTCTTGAATATTGATTGTTCGATTCGATTGATCTGAGTCATAGATGGTAGACTCCTGATATATAGATATATTACCATCCATAGATACATTACCTATTAACCTAAGTGCAAGTTCAGTATTGTGATGTCATTTCATTTCGGGCACAAAGACATAGCTTTATAGTGAATGAAACAGTTATGTTCAATTAATTGTATGCTCTATTCTCACATTTTATCTAATTGTTGATAACCTATACTTGGAAAACAATTATTTTCTCAATCTGTCAATTTTTTACCTGGCAGTGGAAATCTAAATATTTCTTTCCAGTCTAAAAAGCATTATTTATCAGCAAAATATCCAATGAATAAGAGCTTAACTGAATTCTTGCTAGATATTTGTTTAAATTTTCGCATTTACAACAGTAATCACGGTTTCGATTACCGGACTCATTTCGAGACGCTGACCCCCATCTCCAGTGTACCGGTATAGTTTTTTGATTTTTAATTTGGGGGATGGGGAATGATTATTATCAAATAAACAGCTGATGTTATGCTCAGCTCTGTCAGAATGGTCTGCCAGCGATCTGCGAGAACGTATTGGTCCAGCTGACTAATGCATTCTATTTGAAAGACATCACAGCTGACATTGCAATTTATGCAATATATTTCAAGTAAGATAAAGTCATCATGTTTTTGAAATCTATGAAGACAGTCTGTGTGTGTACCCAACAAACATTATATTTGTATTCCGCATTGTTTTGTTGTATTCCGTAATGTTTTGTTGTATACAAAACATTGTATTTGTTTCCGCATTTGTTTACAGCTGATTCATCCGCCAAATTAAAAAAAAAATACCATACAAATACAAGGAGTAACTTGGTACCAGGTACAAGGAGTAGCTTGAGTACCAAGCTACTAGCTATACTCCTTGTATGATGAAGATGAGGCTCAGCGCCTTGACACTCGTCTGACAATCATAACCGTGATTATTGTTGTAATTATAAAATTTTAAATTATGAATTGTTGCTCTTAACAACAATTCTTCTTTCTTTTTTATTCCTCTTCATTTCTAGAATGTGGCGTGCTCGCATTCTATTCCCCCTTCCTGAAATTAGAGGGGCCTGTGTCCTCTAACCCTCACCATGGCTACGTCACTGCTCACATAATTACAGATTTCGTTTCATTTTCCAATATTATGATAATGGAGTTACGAAAACGAACATAATCTTATCTTCTTGTGGAGTATCAGTAACGGTAATTAGACTTAGTACGATTATGTCAGCCATTATTTCTGAACCTACTTCTACCCAAACCAACCTAGAAACAATGGGTGAGGTGAATAAAAGCTAGAAGTAGCTAGGTCTAAAGTTTTTGTAAGCAAATGCTAAGCTTTGAGTGATTAAAGTTTGTTAGACTAGTCTAGGCCTAGGTCTTGCTAGGCTTTTCCGGACACCTTAGCTCTTGCTTAAAAACGAAGTGAATAAAGAGCGACTTCTAGCTTTTGAGGTAAGAACTATCTAATAAAATCCGTAGCCTAGTCCAGGGCATGCTAGCTTTTTAGTCAGTCGCTGTTTGTGCGTCAAAAAAGGAAGTACTGTGAGCAAAAAAGATTGATTTATTGTTTGTACTAGGTCTGAAAAGACTGATTGCACAAAAATCAATACAAAATCGTACATCTTGAAATACTTCCATACATGATAAGCAAATTACACAATAAAATGATAGGATAGCATCATATCATTCAAATATCTCATAACGTAATTTAATAGTTCTATAATTAAACTTATTTCCAAGATTACTACAGATATTGAATATTTCCAAGATTAATTATAATTGTATTGAATATAAGTAAGATTAAAGGTAGAAGAGGGGAAGATGAAAGTTCTGATTTCCGCGATTCCAAGTTTGAGTAGAGCCTAAAGATGTAGATAACAATTATAACTACATAGATTCTAGAGATGTCCAAGGACATCTTTTCCATTGACACGTGGCCGTGAATAAAAAAAAATGTTTTCAATACCAGTCCTGATAATAAAACCTAAGATAATAAAAAAAGAGTTGGAACTAAGGAAGAGATAAATTTTTTGTTTCTTCTGTTTCTTGATCAATCAATCACAATTTTATTATTTTTCCTTTTATCTGTATCACTTGTGTTTGGGTAGATGAACATGAGTTAGATGTATTTTAAATTTCCATCAACACTGTTGATATATCAACCACATAAAATTCAACTACATTAGCAGGTTTTGTTCCAATGTTGAAGCCACCTGGGATTTTGCAGGAAGTAGGGGTTCCCTTGCAGCTAAAGAACTCGTACAGTTCTGTCTCTCAGGAAGTTATCTTTTCTGTTTCAAGTCTCCTTCTTATCAGTTTTTTATACTTGATTTTATAATGATGAAATTACAAGATGATTATTAATGATGAGCATTACATGAGAGAGTCGTGTGAAGACTACAAAATAACATATGATTTATGATTAGACAGATCTAACCTTAGCTCATGCTAGCCCTAGCACTAGCTTCAGTTTTTCCGGACTGTTCTAAGCTTTTCCTTAGCTTCTTCTAACTATAGTTAGCAATAGTTTATTCACTCGATTTTTAGCGAGAGCTAGATTCAAGGTCTAGTTCCTACCCCCTAGAAACTTAGTTTTATTCACTTCACCCATTATCTAACAATAATATTGTATTCCACCATATTTATAAATATTGTATTAACTATATTCTCCCAACAGTTTTGATTTATACTGCAAAAGATACCATAAACTTTCAAAACTCTTCA
Source organism: Laodelphax striatellus (assembly GCA_017141395.1). Lineage (NCBI taxonomy): Eukaryota > Metazoa > Arthropoda > Insecta > Hemiptera > Delphacidae > Laodelphax > Laodelphax striatellus. The sequence goes on from CM029544.1 coordinate 5,299,378, forward strand.
TGAAAATTAAATAATGGCTCTGAATTCAAATACAGCGCCAAAATTCATTCCAAGAGAATTCGGCCAATGAGATTGCCTTTAACAGAAGATAGTATAGATAGATAGAAGATAGAGAAGTATAGTTTACTTCCTCTCCATCAATAACAGTTCCCTCAAAAAAAAACCAATAATTAAAAATATAAAATTATAAAAGGAAGGAAAGGCATCGACACCGTACCGCAAATAAGAGCACAATCTTAACGATCCTCTCTTAACATATATATAAAAGTTCTGAGCTGATCCGTTTGCTGTAGCGCTCTATAGTCACATTCATCTACACAACCAGATTGTTTTGTTGATGTTGATAGTTGGTATGGGATGGGTTGGGTTGTGAATGTTGAGTTTGTTTTTTTGTTATAAACTAGAAATGGAGTTGAACGCTTCAATGGTGTTGTTTAGTTTATTATTCATTGTTACATTCTATAAATCTTCTAGCCTAGAATTATTTGGACAAAATATTGGATGCTTTAGACGATTATCCAATATCTCAGAAAGTTCCCAAGTTATTAGCACTCCAGCTGCTTCTTATAATGTTGAAAATTGTTTGAATGCATGTTTGGATGTCGACGGTTACAGGTAAGTTAAATAGGCGTGCTTATTATCAACTTTTAGGTTATAAGATTGATAGGAGTTTTCTTCTTAAAGTTCTCTTTCATTTAAACCTCTGCTGAGTTTTTTGCTAGCATTCAACATCCTATCATTCATACACCACACGTATTCGCATTCTAGCACATAACCTTATATAAAAGTTTGAAGTGTATTCGTATTGCTACATAGCGAAGCGCCCTGCCCATTCAATGACTCATATCTACCAGCAGATTATTTAATAAATTTATTTCTGTCTGACTTGATATTATGACAATATTCTTCTAGTTTTACCTTAATAGCCCATATCATTTGCTTGATATAATGATCGTGTGGATGATTCTGTGAAGCACCGGTTCCAATGCAGTCATTACTAATAAGAATGAAGATAACATAAGATATTCTTTATTGTCACAGAATGCACTAGATACATTATAGACAACGTCATTGGTATTACAGAAATTATATTAACAAATGATTTATATACATTTCAGACTTATTTAAATCTAAGTTTTCCAATTTAAACTTCAAAGTAATATTATGGAAAGCCCAGATAATAAAACTGGTAATCCTTAAGTAGGCCATTCTGAACAAAGACACATGCATATACATGTAATAAAATCAAAGATGGAAAAAAGAAGAAAAAAAACTAAAAATATTGTCCTAATCAGCTCAAATAAGAGAAACTGCCAGTATTATACCACAGATAAGGTATTACTACCACAGATAAGGTAGTAATAAGGTATTACTACCTTATCTGTGATAATACTTTCCTCAAACTTTATGATGAAAATCTGATTTTCTATTAGTTATTCTGCATTGAGAGGTGTTGTTTGATAGATGGAAATTAGCCAACAATGCATAGCTATAGTATTTGTTGATGAGCTAGACTGTCCCGAGCTCATCACCAGTGAAAGAACTTTTACTTCCACATTGAGCATACCAGCTACAAAAAAATGCCCAGTCGATCAAAGAGTGTAAAAATACACGAGACCTATAATACCTTAGTATTTTCTATGAAAATGCATTTGCATAGTACCATGGATGAATTCAATTTTTGAATAAACTAGACTGTCAGTGAAAACAAAATTTTTCTCATCAAAGAACACTGCCGAATCAATACTACACTGGATCACTTTGCACCTTTCTAGTTGTAGTATTGTGGTTGAAAGTTTTTGGAAAATGAAAATCTAAAACTATTAACTAATTTCTTGGATAGCGTTGCTGTTGCTTCTTCTTAGTTGCTACTACTTTTAGTTCCAGTCCCATCCATCTCTAGTTATGGTTAATAATAATTAATCTTGATATTTTCGCAGGTATGGCGGCCTTGAGTTTTCCCAAGCCTGTACATGTTTCAGCCACATTGAAACACAAGACAGAGGTGTCTGTAATAAGACTTGTCCTGGTAACTCCACTCAGATATGTGGTGGAGATGGGTTTGTCAGTCTCTATGCTACGGGACATGATGGTAAGTTTCAAACAACGACAATCCTAGTTGAAAACAAGTGCATTTCTTTTGTAAAAGTAGTAATGGGTTTCACTTTAATCCACCTTCAAATATTAGTAGGCTATATTGCTTATATATAAAATGGGTAGGGTAAAATCTATAAAACTATATAGGCAAATCAAAGTTTATACATAGGCCTATTGAATATATGATTCACTTGTGGAGGGGACAATAAGGATCGTTGTTAAATGTAATAAATTACTGTAGGAATCTGATGAGCTGGAGATGAGCCGAGAATCATCATTTTTTGGATTGATCATTGATTCATGAATCGATTAGAAATTAATAAGATCATTTTAGCAGTTTTATTCATGATTATAGCTTGCCCTTTGGCTGTCGAGTGAGACAACAATTTTTGACCTGTATTTGACTGTCATTTGTACCAACAACTCAATAATAATTGATGGAACGAAATTCCTAATTAATAATGCTATTATAGCATTATTAATTGGGAATTTCGTTCAATCAACTATTATGATTTAACAGCAATTGAATAGTTGCAATATCCCAGTTCCTTCTATCTAAAATCATAGTATCTTTACTGTATCATACTACCATTACTGTATCGTTTGTCAAATAAAATAGTGCATGATAATAATTTTTGTTCATGCGATATTCACAATTGTGTATTCATTTCTTTGAATTAATTTTTAATAATTAATAGTCACAATTGGATAATTGATATTTTTGTATTTGAAAGAGAATCTAAACATTGATATGATGATATTTTGATTTGTAGTAAACAGGGTGAGTATATGAGGCACTGGGAATGGTCAATATGACAGGTCGGCCACCCAACGTTCCTTACGAACTGTTCATGATGGATATAGACTACTGATGTATAAATAAATTGTGCTTGCTCAAAGTTCCAGGTCCTCCGAAAACACTAAACGTTTCAAATGTTACCGAGTCGAAAATAGAGATAAAATGGACGAAACCAGTTGCGGTTAATGAAATGATCGACTATTACGTTGTTTCTGCTGTTTTGATTGAAACGCATGCCAGCATTTCGCTAGGACCTAGCCTTGAATGGAACTATCCCAACACCACTACAAAGGCTGAACTTCTCAATTTACACCCTGGAACTAGGTACAATATTTCCGTGAGAGCAAATAGCCGATTGGGCTTGGGAGCGGCAAAATTTTTAGCAGCTTGGACCCATATTGGCGGTAAGAACGGCATTTATCCTCTACTTCAAATCATGAAACATTCTACAAAATTCAATCTCTGATGGATAATAACTGTTCATTTACTTAGTCTCAGTTGCGCAAAGGCCTGTTAAGCTTAACCTCCAATTATTAACAATGTTAATCTTATGAGTAATCGAAGATTAACTCCACTATACTTTGTGCAACTGGTACTTTCCTTATTAAATATAGTATCAATGCTTGTCGATGTAGTCTTGATTACAATTTGATGTATTTTTTGTAGAACCCACCCCACCAGAAGACCTGGAAATTATTTCTCGCCAGAAGAATACAATGATCGTGAAGGCGAAGCCAATCAACAATGAGAACGGTCCCATCTCCGCTTACCGATTCATTGTCATATCCGATGTGAATGCTATCGTCGAGGAACATAACTTGAGAGCTTGGAGTGACGCTCAAAGAGACGACATTCCTTACTACATTGCTGCTGAGGTTGACTCACAGGTAATTATTTATTTGAAAAATACTGGGTTAGGTACGATATCTTTCAATCAAAATCATTTTTCTTAACGACTTCTTTTAATCTTTTCACAGTAGTCATTTTCGACTTGAGTGTGGAGTTTATTCTATCAAATTAAACTGTTTTTTTTATTTATAACGATATGAGTACCGGTAATACAATCACATGTTTATTTGTTTACTTCATGGAATCATTCTGCATGTTACGAGCAAGTTACGCTGAAATAATCTATCCTACAATTATGAACATATTTCAAAGTAATAATTCAAAATCAACAATATTTATACGAGTAGAGAAAGAAAGAGGAAGTCCTGAATTAATAATATACAAGTATTAATTATTCACCATGTGTTGTATCAATATAGATAGATATTTTCTCTCGAATCAACACCCAACAAGTTTATTATTTTAGGGTTATTTGTATTGAATTACTGATACAGAGAGGGCTCCCAAAAAGGATGCTTTTCTTCTTTCAATGTCTGGCTTGAGATGAGTTCCATGAGAATAAAAGAAACGTTTCTTTCCTTATATTAAAAATAGCTCAACATTTGAAAAAGTGATAACTGTATTTAAATGCAAGTTTAGTTCAAGAGGGAATCTGAAATTTCTAGAACTGTAAAAGCCAGCAGCCAACTCATAAATTTCAAGATCATGCATGAGGTTCGTTTATAATAGGTAGGCCAATTATGATTGTGTGTTTTCTACAAGATTGATTTAAATTGTGTGAACGTGCGTTAGAGTCCGGTATGATATTAAATCACAACGGTCTAGAAAAACCTTCAGCACATTTATTTATTCATGTACTCGTTCCAAGACACATAGCCTTACCTAAATCTTCATCTTTATAACGATTAGCTTGATTTATTTTCCAGGTAATTCAAAAAGAGTTCACTATTGGAGACGGCCGTTGGTATGGGGAGTATTTCAATACTCCTCTCAGTCCTGAGAAAACCTATCGAGTTACTGCTGGAATTAGAAGTACGTTTGAGGGCATAACGCGTTATGCCTATGCTAAGCAGAAGCCAATTATGAATGTCATTATTCTAGACAATAAAGCAAATGATGAAGGTAAGTTGATGTTTGAAATAATTCACGTTATTCATTCAACACAAAGTTTTTTAAGTAAAGTTTGAGTATGATTTTTTCTCTTTTATATTGTGATTAATATTTACGTATTTATTCATTAATACAAGATAAATAAGATTCTTTGATTCAAGAATATGAGATTTATTAGATTATCTCCATTTTAAAAATATTATTGACAAACACTTGAATATATCTAAATTTATTTTTTCCCAGCACAAAGTGTTAACATTGAAAAATATGCAAAATCAAGAGAACAAATAATGAATTATTTTGGTTTATTGCTTTTATTGTGTCCACACCTCGCAATAGTTTCTGATGTATTCAATTTTAATTACAGATTCCAGCCTTGCTCATTTCTTGGTTGTTGCTATTGTCTTTTCTGCTCTTCTTTTGTGTGGCTGTATCGTTGTTTACTTCGTTATAAGAAGACGAATAGGATATAGACGTAGAAGAGCACACTATCGGCAGGAACTGACTTTACAAGGCCCAATTATTGAAGTGGTTTGTATAATAAATTGGTCACTCGTATAAGTAATTAGTTATGCTTCAAAGTACCGTGCTCTGATATGCAGGGCTGCACCAACTGAGACCAAATTCGGTTTTTGACCAGCCCACTAACCCAAGATACTAGTGTGGCCTTGGCTTAGCTGAACTAGATCAAAGTTGAACAATAGATCTAAGCTCTATTCATTTCTATGTTTAGATTGAGTTTGCCTAATGAGGAATTGAATTTCTAATTTCTCTGTATTTTGTGATTTATTGAGTGAGCAAAAAGGTTGTCGGTGCCAAACGAAACAGCTGAATTCGGGCATCTATCGATAGAAACGCTTCTGTACATTTTATAGGTTATACTGTACAGGCTGTTACGATTTAATGGTTTTATAACGATAACATAACGAAGCTCAAAAACAGCTGTTATTATATCAAAAGCTTGAAGGCTATTGCTCCAATTTTTCAACTGTCGATATAAATCTTAGAGATCTCGATTATTTTAAACATTGAATCGATTGTATCGAATAGAAATATCATATATTGAGCCGTATGCAAAGTAAAAAAACAAGCGGCAATCAGCTGTTTTGCAAACTATCCACAGTTAGAGCTTCTTAATCGACTGGTTTTTCAGGTGAATGATGGTTATGTACCAGAGGAAATCGATGAACGCGTCAATTACTATGAAAAGCTGCAACAACAAGTATGGAATATTCCAAGGTCATCCTTGGAATTGAAAGATGAGCATGTGGGTCAAGGTAGATTTGGCTCTTTGTTCAAAGGAGTTATTCAACATAGAGGAATACCTATGCCAACTTTAATCTACTCTATTGAAGGTAAGACTTCGTGAATTTATAAGTCTTTCGGCTTATTGCACGAGAGACAATTTAATTTAACCGTTGTAAAGTTATGTCAATTGAAGTGCTGAGCGGGGATTTCCTTTACAGCAGTATCAACCTTGTTAAAAAACCCTATTTATATGGTTTCTCATGTTTGCCAGTTTATTCTGTGTTAATTCATTGGTTAGAATTCACTGTTCTGTATAATGCACAGCAATTCATTCACTTCAAGATAATTGCCACTGAGATACCAGTTTTATTGCATTCTTCAGGTTACTACAATATTCAACGTTTCAGGGCCGCTTTCCCCAAAAAAGTAATAATTCCTGCTTAAGTAATAACAGCTGACGCTCAATTTTTTCTATACTTTTCCTAATGAGGCTTAAGCCAGATGTATTGCTTAAGCAGCGTTGGGGAGAGCGGCCCTCAGTTTGAATGAATTTCGTCTCAATACCACATGGAAAAGGGGGTCCGAGGTTTTTTCTTTCCCGAGATACTTCTTGTATGATAGTAAACCTTGAATCACATTCACAGGAGTTTTGGCCCTAATCTTCCTTCAAGAACTTTCCATTCTCTTGAAATGAACTAACAAGAAGAAAAGCCCTTATGAAGCATGTAACTTAATATTTTTTATTTATTTTGCAGACGGTAAGCTATGCGATGTTGACAAAAGGACAATGCTAAAAGAATTAGGTTCACTAATAGAATGTGGCAAACATAATAATGTTCTGGCTCTTGTTGGAACAAGCGAAGCCCCGGAAACGCTTTACATAGTTCTCGAATATCATCCCGCATCATTGAAGGACATGCTGATTGAGAGTCGAATCCTATCTCAACCGGAAAAGGATAAAATCAAATTTTGTTCTTTATTAGAGAACGATATTGTTTCATTTGCGATTGGCATAAGTCGAGGAATGGAATTTCTTTCTTCCAAAAAGGTAATTCATTCATTTACAGTAGTGCATGGCATTTATTTCTTATTTTATTAATTGCCTTTGAAAAATTTCGTGAAATTGAACTCCAGTGGTGATTATTATCTAACATCAAGTTTTATTGAAGTTAATCACGGTACATTTTGTAGTCAACTAATTTTCATTGTTATTTCTGCAATTTAGATCATTTTTATAGGGCCTTCGGCCTTATCATGATTTGAGGAATTATGTAACTTTGATCCAACTGGTAAATAAAGAAATGTTATATTGATATAAAATACATTCTTTCCAAATAGATTTATTTCATTAAAAAAAAAAATAGTTTTATTTTTTCCAATATTTTTATAATATTGGAAAGCGTTTTCATGGTCATTTCTCATGAGAGAATAATCAAGTTTGGTTGTGATGAGGAATATTTCACAATTGAATGATAATTTATTGTCAATGAAGAATCAAAAGATTGTTTGATTGGAAAAAGTAGAATTAGTCTGAAAAAAGAAGTCTGGTTAAGCTCATAATGATTTTCAATCGATATCCAAACGTTGAGTAGTTATTAATTTTATATTATTTGATAGTCAAGAATTGATCTTCTATATCCTTTCTAATTTTGTTTGCAGATAATTCATAAGCAACTCACTTCAAGAAATGTTGCCATGGCTGATGGTGTTATACCTAAAATAACTGGTTTTGGAATATCTTCCTTTCACAAACAAAATCAAGTGAGTAAATTAATATAGGAAATATAATAGTTTTGGAGAATTGGTTGATAGTTTTTTATGTGATCTTATTTGGCCAAATTGTGAATATCGTACGCATTTGTGAGCTGTTTCAATGTTGATTCTTTTTGAATAATGAATGTTCTATTTCTACTTTATTCTACTTAAATAGTTAATCAGTTATTATACGAAAAGTTAATCAATAGCTCATTGGATCTGATTATTCTGGGAGACTTTAATGCAGATGCAGTTCATTGGAATGATTATTCTCTTATACCAAACGCTCATTATCAAGCACTACGAAGAGCAGAAGTCATACTGCAATTTCTAGAGGAGAACTGCCTGGACCAATACAATAGAGGTTTGAATGATGATAGAGTTCTTGACCTGGTATTAAGTAACCTGAAGGATATTGACATTTCTCATTCTGTTCTGCCTTTTGTTGCACCTGATGTCTATCATCCTCCTTTTTCAGTGACTGTCAGAGGTGTCAATCCAAATTTACCTACATCTCCAACCAATGCAGTTTACTGCTTCAAAAATGGTGATTATTATAGACTGTATAATGAAATACAATATACTAATTGGAATTCTATAATGAATTATAATAACCCAGATGAGTCTGCTAAAATACTATCTGATGTGATCAAAGGAGCAATGGAGAATTGTATCCCAAAAAGAGCACATAAGGAGTTGCCTTATCCAAAATGGTTTTCTTACAGACTAATACGACTGTTAAAAGCAAAAAAGAAAGCTCATAAGGTATATAGGAGAAGTCTTCTTGACAGAGATTATGTCAAATTTGCCACCCTTCGATCTCGGGTGAAGATTCAATTACAGTGGGACAGACAAGTAATGATTCATAGGACAGAAATGCACTTGCAAGCTGAACCTAAAAGCTTCTGGAGATATGTCAGGCAGAACAGAACAGAAGCAAACAGTTGTCCATCTTCCATTACTATTAACAACGCTGTGATGTCTCAACCAGATGAAATCTGTGAGCATTTTGGTCGATATTTCTCATCATTGTATCAGAAGAATACCAATGTAATGGATTCTGGTGGTGACACCGATAGTAATTTATCATTTGGGGTACCTGAGATCAATGAAAGAATGATTTTGAAAGAGATTGATTGTTTGAATGATTCATCCTCTGGCTCAGATGGAATACCAGTCTTCATAATAAAAGGGTTAAGCCATCTCATTGCTCCAGTTCTGACACCAATTATCAAGAACAGTCTTCTGATGGGAATATTTCCTACTGTCTGGAAACACTCTCTTGTTGTTCCTTTTCCTAAAAAGGCCAGATCCAATGATATAAAAGATTTCAGACCGATTTCTATTCTGAATCCATTTGCAAAAATAATTGAAAGACTGGTTCACAGGCAGATCTTCTATAATGTAAAAACTAAAATCACAGACTGCCAACATGGATTTATGCCTGGAAAATCAACTGCAACCAATCTATCAAACTTTTTGTCCTTTGTTGGACCCTGTGTTGAGAATCAAAAGCAGGTTGATGTAGTGTATTTGGATCTTGAGAAGGCTTTTGACAAAATGCCCCACTCTATTCTAATCAAGAAACTTTCTAATATTGGCTTCAATCAAATGTTGATAAACTGGATAACGTCTTATTTATCCAATAGAACATTCCAAGTTCGTTTCAGGGGAGCTACTTCTGTGAGCTTTTCAGCAACATCTGGGGTTCCTCAAGGTTCTAACCTCGGTCCATTATTATTCAGCATTTTCATGAATGACATTGTGAGAGATCTTGATTGTGAAGTACTTATGTATGCTGATGATCTGAAAATCTTCAAGAAAATCAACTCTAAAGAAGACTCCATGTCATTACAGAAGAATATTGATCAAGCTTCAAGTTGGTCTATGAAGAATTCTATGCCCATCAACGTGAACAAATCATTTGTTATGAGCTTTTCAAGAAAAACAAACACTATGAGATTCCAGTATAACATTGCAAATAAGCCAATTCAACGTGTCTTGAATGTGAAGGATCTAGGAATTAATTTTGATAGTAAGCTACTTTTCACTGCACATGTTGATAATATTGTAGCGAAGGCAAGAAGACAACTTGGTGTGATAAGATGGATTGGCAGAAACTTTAAAAATCCTCAGACCTTGAGGACACTCTACTGCTCCATTGTTCGTTGTCACTTGGAGTATGCTTCAGTTATATGGAATAGAGAGATTATGCACAACCAAGAAAATAGAATCTGTTCAAAGGAGATTTGTGAGGCTTGTATTGAAACGGCTCATACCCGATTTGGAGCAGCTATCTTACAAACAGTTCTGTAACTCTGTAAAAATTGATTCACTAGAATGGCGTAGAACGAAGTTTGATGCCATGTTTTTGCACAACTGTCTCCATGGGCAAGTGAAAGTTGGTGACCGAGGGGTTGGAGTTGTTGTCCCTGCGAGAAATCTGAGGCAGCACCACCAATTTCATCCTTTTATAAGAAGCTGCACTGCTCCTGTAGAGAGATGCATTGCTGTCGGCAATAAATTGTCAAATCAAATTGATTTTTTCGAACCATTCAACATATTTAAGAGGAAAGTGAGATCTTTACTAGAATCCTAAGATAAACATAAAATGATGATTTATCTTCATTATCTATTGACGGTTGCAATATACAAAGACCTGTGTCGTTCTATTGCACAAAAAAAAGCCTAAGCATATTTTTTTTTTTTTTTACTCACTATAGTCACTTGGCGCCATGTGGTGGAACGGGTTGGCTGTAAGGGGTGATGTGGAGGCCAACTATTATTATTATTATTATTATTAGTATTATTACTTTATTCTACTTTTAGTGGTAGTGGCTGGAACTGAAGAATTTATCAGTAAACAGAAATTTTTATTGACAAAATTAGGCAGTTAAAGACCTTTGATACAAGAAAATTTGGTTTAAATTCTGGCTAAAATTGTTATCAATCTTGAAACTCATGGCATGAATATCTTTAAAACAAAATGATTTTAGACTTTTCTGTGTGCTATAAACTTCTATTAAAATCTGTAAATATAATTCACACTGTTTCATGAAAGTATTATACCCTTATATTGATTAGTTTCTTGAAAATGTTTAGTTGATTAGAATAGATCGGTATTTTATGTCTCATATTTCTTTGTTCTATATAGATTCCTGACTATACAAGGTGGACGGCTCAAGAAGTATTTAAAAAGTGTTCATTCTCCACCAAAAGTGATGTCTGGTCGTTCGGTTGTTTATTATGGGAGATTTGTGTTGTAGGTGAGTGATTTTAATACTTGCCTATTTATTTCATAAAATCTCACAGATATTCTTGTATTTAACTGATTTGGAGCATTAATCACACAAAATTCATCATAATATGTAAATTGAAGTTACACAATTTTCATTCAATCATAGTCTTTATTGAACTTTCATTTCATTTCATAATTTCTTCATTCATCAAACTGTACAATACATACATTGAATAGTGTCAAAAATTGTGTTGTGTTCGGTGTTTGCCAAATACCGTACCGTACTTATTTTTTGGAGCTTTTTTTACAGATGTAAGGGCCGGTTGCACAAAACTGAAAACACTATCGCCGTAAAATAACATATAACAGATTCATTGCCCCGATTTCTCTAATGAGCTCCTTTAGATAACGTCACTTCGTGCAACTGGCCCTTTGTTCGGTCGGTATTGGACAAAATGTTTGATTATTTTCGTTTCTTCACTATTTATAATATTAGTAATTAACGATTCTATCTATAGTTAGTGATGAATTTCTTTTTCCATCGTGATAGGTGGAACTCCATATGCTAATGTCGAGAATCACCACGTTAGTGCTCGTGTAATACATGGACTAAGGTTACCACAGACTGAATACATTGGAGACTGCTTATACCAGCTTATGCTAGACTGCTGGCAGATCGATCTTGATGAGAGACCCTCATTTCGAGACATAACAAGTACATTGGAGGGCATTGTGAACAGAAATGAGGTTTGTATAATAACTTTGTTTGAGCTTTGTATAATAACTGGGGGTTTTTCTGTTGTGATAATCAGTCAAGTCACTTCACTTTGAAACGCTACCTCAACGCTACGCTGTGGATTCTAGCCTGTGCAATTTAATTCACTAACCTGTGATCATAAGCCGTCAACTATGGCAGTGAGTAAATTTGATGAGAATCAAAATTGCTTCCTGGTGCTTCGGAACCCACCTAAAGTTACTTCCAATTTCTCATGCACAGTGCTTATGTGAGCATCATCACAGCAAGAAATAGATATTAAAACTTGATGCGTTGAATTCTTATTTTTTTATTCTATACTTTGTACTTTTTACGAGTGTTTCTATAGTACATTATAATTTATTTTAGTTTAAAAAAATGTTTTTACAAAAGCAGATTTTTATTAGTTATTTTTCAATTTATCGCTCTTTCTTTACAGGTGCCAATTGAACTGAATTTCATGTTATACCCAGGCTTTCAATACATGCCATATTTTGATGATCTCGAGCTACAGTCATAGTGAGATCTTCTATTCAAGTTCATCAGCAGCAGCGTGGTTTACCACTGTGTTATTTATTTTATCGCTCAATATTCTGACATTTTCCTCCAATGACAAGAAGACAACTAACATTGATATTTTTAAATACTCAATTTGAAATACTAGAAATATATTTTCAAAACTAGGATTCACAACCAGAAATACTAAAATTGTATGTCCTAGTCACTAGTTGAATACTTGATTTGGCTAAATTCAATGACTCAAGGCTTGATTTCAGTTTTATCAAATTAGATGTTATTTTTAAGTTTATTTTTATGACAAACCACCTATTAGTGGATTTAATTTTATTTATTCAGTATTGAATTATTCCGCCCATTTTTCGTACTTAGCTCGTTCAGTATTATTTATTTGTTTCTCAGCTACTCTCTATTCCTTGTTACTGATAGTAAATTTATCAATATTATCTTAGTTTTTATTTGCTTTCGAATCTCTTTGTTTGATGTTTATTAAAAAGACTCATATTACATTGTATTGAATTAGTAAACATAACTATTCTATTAGAAACCAGGTTCTCTAATTTCAAAACTTGAAGTAGCAAAGTTGAAATACCGTTAATAGTCAATCCATTTTTTCCAATTGGCGATTTTATTGATACTTCATAAAAATATTTCGAAAATAGATTGAGGTTCAACCGATTGGATCTTGGGATTTCTTTCTAGAACGGGTCATTTCTATTCTACCATTCCTTGATTGCATAATTATATTTTTTACCATTCCTTAATATTATAAGTGGTTCATTTTGATAAGAACCTGGATTGACAATTAATTACCTCATTAATACGTTAAAAGTATACAAGAATTCATCCAATATACAATATTAACATGAGTCAATGGATTCTCATCCACTTTAAACATTGTAGTGTTATCTCACAACATTGACAATGCATATAATCATTCTATCCATTCATTTTGTTTTCACTGTTAGTTCTTATAAGTAATGTTGCTCTTTTTATTAGATTTATTGTTTAAAAACTCATTGTTTTAGTACTTGGGTATTATTTATCGGCAGCATTCAATAAGTACGGTACGTTTTTTTTCTGAAATTAGTATTGTTTGATATTTTATTTGTTTCCCTACTTTAATAAATATTGTATTAATTAATTATAAATCATTCTTTCACTAAAAATTGACTGAAAAAATATTGGGAATACTAGAGTTGATCAGAATGCAAAAATACTATTACTATACAGGGTGTTTCAGAAGTAGTGTAGAACATTTTATGGTATTGTTCCTGGATGATAGGAGACTACAAATGTCGTATTTGAAGTGTCCAAAACTCAGCGGTTATCCTTGTAGCTGCCATTTTGTTTTTTCGCCATATGAAAGACTTTGTCTACAGCACGGCTGTGGAAAACGAAGAAGACCTCGTGGCAAGAGTAGGCTAGTTGCTGCAGCAGGTGCCATTTAAGATGATGAAGATGCTCTTATAGCAGTTCGACGGTCTATGATTGAAAGGTGCAGACTGTGTAATCAAATTGAAGGACGGCATTTTGAGCAATTGCTGCATTAGTATTAGTGAACCGATTTGAGTGAAATTAATATTTTTCAATGTAAAATACAATTTGGAAAAAAGTTATTCTTGTAAATTTTCTGTAATGTGAACGGTTTTCGTGAAATTTGCCATCAAAAATTCAAAATGGCCGCCATTTTGAAAATTTACATCGAAATTTTTTTATTTAATTTTTTAAAGTTAAGTCTTTATAGCATAAATATTCATGCCAAATTTCAGATCAATACAACATTTCGTTCTTGAGATAAAAATTCCAAAGTGAAATTAACAAATTGGCAGCTATAAGGATAACCGCTGAGTTTTGGACACTTCAAATACGACATTTGTAGTCTCCTATCAATGCCTATCATCCAGGAACAATACCCTAAAATGTTTGACACTACTTCTGAAACACTCTGTATAGGTTTGTTGAAATAATTCTTCCAAAAATTGTGATTGTCTTAAATTAATGTTTTGTCAAAGTTTTTTGTGTAAATTTTTTGTTCGTCTCGGAAAATTCAAAAGCTTTATTCGTATTTTTTCTAGAGTGTATTAATTCTGTATTTTAATGAGACACTATGAATTGGCAGATTCACTAGATATTTTTTGTTTATAAGAATTTTATCACTTCTTATTGCTTGAGTTCTTTTATTTCAATTTGCTAATAATTCCGATGTGCACTTTTTTAACATTTATACAACTTTAATAATTTATAAGAATGTTATTTTCATTTTTTAATAAATCCAGAATAATGGTTCCTTCCTTGTATTGCCTTATAAAAATAAATATTTCTCATAGTGCTGAAGTAGAACTTGAAATAACTTACTCAACTGTGTGATGCCGTTTCTAAGAAATTTTGCGAAAACCAATATTGTTGATTTAACAAGCTTGCTGAGATGAATGTAAACGTCCTGTTAATCATTCAATACTCTATAAATTGAGCAATTATTGCAAAGCAACGTTTTTGATATAGTAGTAGTATATTTTTGCAATTATGTATGGTAGCTCTCCAGCCAATAGATCTCTTTCCTAAAAATATTGTAATAAATTGTACTCAATAGAATAGTTTCGTATGCTATTTGTCATAATTTCTTTGTGTAACATAACATGATAGTCGAGTTCAGAATTGAATATTTTGTTGTGAATGCAAAATTTTGAATGTTTCAGTCCATCTTTGAAAAGGTGTATTTGTAAATCTAATGAGAAACATATCACTGCCAAATGCTTCAATATTGTTTATGCTAATAGTTTTTGCATAATATTTATGAAGATTTTGTTTCTTATTTATGTAGTTGAAAATTTTATCATCTTAAAAATATCATACTCTGTTCTCAAATAACGTTTCCGCCTATTAATGAAATTTGTGTTAGTAAAAATCTTTTCTCTGAATTCATGGTTTTTCTAAAATTCGAATATACAGTTCATCAAGTCGCGCACATCCAAATTAAAGAGACTGGGTAAAGGATATTAGTGTACTCCATAAGAGTGTCAACAAACGTAGTAAAACGTATTAATGAACAAGGCAGCCATTTTGAACGTATGTTATAGAATGTTGAAAATAAGGATGTATAGTATAGCATATAATTATATATGTTTATTAAAGTTATAGCAATTTCATAACCTTATGATGTGCGCGACTTAATGAACGCACTAAGTATGTGTAATCTCTGAATAAAATTATTGTAACAAGAAAGTCAAGAATGAACGAAACTTATCTTGAGATGTTTTTAAATTATAGCATATTTACTTACTTTATATTTTTAAATAAAAAAGTTAGTTCAAATAACGAAACAGATAATCAATTTTTACTATGCTTAGAATCATAAGAAACTAATGAGATTTTGTAAAGTATCTTTATATCGATGAAATTTCTAGATTATGTAGCCTACTAGAGATTAGCTTAAGAAATTTTCCAACTTGTTTACATTCTTTTCAGCCTCTTATGAGACAAAATGACTGTTATAAATAATACTTAATAATCATTTAATAAATTTCTAAGCAATTGTTCAAAATAAAGTCTTAAAAATTGAATCGTTTTTCTTACTTAGTTTTCAATCTTTTAAATTTTTCATTCCAAAAGTAAATTTCAATGCTGTGAGAACGTGATTTCAGGTAGTGACTATGCCTTCAGCTTTCTAGTCAAATGGGTGATCTTGACTCTCAAGACGGTAGAACTTTAATACATTTTCGATCTGATAGTCAGAAAAATATCGATGGAATGATGGAAAATCGAAAATTGGGATATGTACGAGAATTTAGAATATATATTTAGAATTTTGAAAATTATACGGTTGAAACAATGTTTTTTTGTGACATTGCATGCTTGTCTATAGAGACTCTCTTACTACACTAAGATTCAGATTCATTTAAATTAAATTTGATGCTTGCCATAAGATATATACTCTGTTTACTGAAACAAGTCAAATGTAACAGCTGAGTGAGCTTGTATGTGTGTATGTCTTTTGTGAGTATATTGCATGACGGCATGTTCACATTTCAGCGTTTGCAACTAATCGCGTATTCAGCTGATACGGATTGAGAGCGAGTGAAATTTAGTTATAACAGTCATGGTTTTGAATCGGTCGTCCAGCTGTTTTCCGATTCACGCACGCACACTTCCTTTACGCGCACTGACTTGTTTCCGTGAACAGAGTATAGATGGATATTATTCCTTGATGTTGCTGATGACCGTAGAGTAGGATGGCAAAGAAATAATACCTGTCTATCTATCTAATGCCAAGCGTCAAATTAAATTAATCTAAGTGTAATAAAATATTTTGTAATGTCAGCTGTTACATGTTGACGGTACATGCTGATGTCACGCCTAGCTGCTTTTCGGCTATAATATGGGCGTGATTTTATCGATAAATTACTGCAAGTAGATTCTTGAAACCAGTCTTATTCGATTCCTCAGCTTGATTTTCATGTGAAGTCATCTTTTTCTGACGTTGAAACGCGATGGAAAAGCTAGAAGAGTCGAAATTACTAAAAAATAAAAGATTAAATCAAAAAGATTTATCTCTCGCATATATATTTCATGATTATTTGGGAGCAACAATAATGTTGATAACGGAATCTATTGCGATGCTTAAATGATAAATTTTCATTGAAAATCGTATAATCTTTATGAGATAATTATTAAACTATTTATTATTTTTAAAATTCTGAGTAAAATGCTCTAGATTTAACTCATTAACCGTCGGTAGTAAGGTCCGAGTTTCTAGAGAAGGTTCTTAAAGTTTTCAGGGGCGGATTAAGGTCTGTTGTTTTGGGGGGGGGCGGTCCAGGAAGGTCAGTTTCAGGGGTCTGGGGGTATTACCCCCCAGGCATGGGGGGGGTCCGGGGGTCCTCCCCCGGAAAATTTTTGAACAATATTAAGAGTGAAAAACCGAAAATCTAGGCTCTAAAACTACAACGTTTTTCTTACATAAATATTAAAATTATGTGATATTTTTATAAAATTAAGTATTTTTCCAGTGTAAATCACAACAAAAGTTCAAGTTAACAATCATGAGATGAGCAAATTTTAAAATGAAAACACGCACACTGATGAAAAGTATGTAACAACCTGTCAACCTCAATACAAATGTCAGTATGAAACGAACAGCCTCAATAGTCCATCTGGATACATTGAGATTTGAAGCCAGTTTATGGATTCGAAATAATATGTTAATAATTTCATGGTACTCAGCAGCATTTATGGATAGAGGTTTTTCACCAAAAGACCCTCTTATGCATGGGAGCCTACCATAATACCAACGAGCATCAGACAAAAGGAAGGAACAGCATCTGAACTTGAATTGAAGAGGTTTTTAATATTAGTGAGTCTCTGCTCATTGGTACTTTTTTGTGATCAAGAAGACAGTAATATTGCAACTGCAATTAGAATATTTTAGGAGTTATTGTTCAGATTTGAACCATCAATAATTGGACAATAAATAAATTTAAACTATCAATATTGAGAGATAATTGTTTTTCCAGCAAAAATTTGTTTATGTTTCATTTATATTGACACTGTTCATGTTGTATCGTACAATGCTAAATAAATATTTTTGATTTGAGAATAAATATTGTATGAATAGTTTAAAAATTTTGGATGGCCTGGCACCGCTGCTCTATAATTATATTTGCGCCAAATCCACGGTTCGCATGTACCAAAAAACTTCCTCGAACCAGCACTGCCGACGTTGAGCAGAAGCAATGCTTTCTACGTTCCTTTTTAAAATATAACCATTTAAATCCTCATTTTTGTTACAAAATAATACTAACGTATCTCTACTCTAATAATTATTATAAAACTACGGAAACTATAATCCTATACATATTAGTTTTTGATAAGTAATTGGAAAGCAAAATTTTCAATCTCTGTAGCGGACGGGGGGGCGGTTTTTACGAAAGACTGACTATTAGATTGATTTTCGAATTATTACAATAAGCAAATTGATAATTGAAAATTTCATCATATTAACTAAATAAATTATTTTATCGATTGTTGAATGTTTTATGCAAATATAATATCTTGGCATCACTGATTGATCAGCTGACTTGCTAGTATCAGCTGTGAGATGAAATCCATGCTCACTCACACTTCATTTCTGCTTCGTAACCGGTAGTGTTAACAGCGGTCGAATTGTTTTCTGAATTTTTCGAAATATTTACGAGTGCTTTCAACTACAGTCTATTTTTAAACTAATTCAGTGAAGCTCTCAATTATAACCAGTGTTCAACTTCATAATTTGGTGGTTAAATGAAGCAAATTATACTACGGTTTGAGTTGTAAAGTTTTTGATCCGGCAATTCTACTATTGAGGTCAGTTGATCTTATTTATTTTCAAAGTGAATAACAGGTTTTTACTTGGTTCAATTATTCCAAACTTTACCCTTCATCTTAGGAGATATTGAAGTGCTTGTTTTTCGAAGTCTAGTTATCTTCACAAACTCATTGGATGAGTATGCTTAAGGGTTTTATCTTAACATTGTGAATATTAGACTATTATTTAATATCATAAAAATATTTAGCCTATGCATAGCAATAATTATTAACAAATTGAAAATACAAGCTAAACTCAAGTTTCATTTGTTTCAACAGGATGAATTTTTGAAAAATACAAAAACAAACATGAACAATCGATTATTGGAAGGCATCAATTATGTATTGAATGGTAACCCCACTACAAAGGGAGGTTGAGGGTCAAGTTCTCAAGAGGGCCGGATGCGCCCTAACTTCGCCCTCCCAGGAATCAATTAAAGGCAGTCATTCAACACATTCAATACAAATAAAGATGTGGAATCAATCAAACCAAGATGTGGTTAAGTGAATCTGGTATCAGGTATCTTTCCCTTAAATTACTAGTTGAAGAGTTAGGCTAGAATTATCTAACATTGTCCCAGAGTAGCGGGTGGGGTATAGGGGGTGGGACGTTTATGGTTGTTAGTCATGTAGCATACTCTGACACAATCCAGTGCAGTACCACGTCATCATGCTAGTTTTGCGATGAGGGTGTCTTCTGTCTTGGTCGGGCGCTTTAATAGCAGCACCGCCATGCAGTGCAGATGTAAATGTACATGTTTTCACCATCGTGCAATGATGGGATATGTGGTACTGTGCCTGTGTTTGCATAGTTGGATGTGAGACAAGATAACAGCCATAAATAGGGATTGAGCAGGGGTATAGGGGGTGGGACGTTTATGTTTGTTAGTCATGTAGCATACTCTGACACAATCCTGTGCAGTACCACGTCATCATGCTAGTTTTGCGATGAGGGTGTCTTCTGTCTTGGTCGGGCGCTTTAATAGCAGCACCGCCATGCAGTGCAGATGTAAATGTACATGTTTTCACCATCGTGCAATGATGGGATATGTGGTACTGTTTTTGTGATTGCATAGTTGGATTTGAGACAAGATAACAGCCATAAATAGGGATTGAGCTAGATAGGGGTATAGGGGGTGGGACGTTTATGTTTGTTAGTCATGTAGCATACTCTGACACAATCCTGTGCAGTACCACGTCATCATGCTAGTTTTGCGATGAGGGTGTCTTCTGTCTTGGTCGGGCGCTTTAATAGCAGCACCGCCATGCAGTGCAGATGTAAATGTACATGTTTTCACCATCGTGCAATGATGGGATATGTGGTACTGTGCCTGTGATTGCATAGTTGGATGTGAGACAAGATAACAGCCATAAATAGGGATTGAGCTAGATAGGGTGGGTCCCCGTAGGATATTTGCAGATTTCAGTCGAGTATCGTAGTGTCCTAGTCAGTGTTCTGTGTGGTAGTTCCACTGCGTTGTCACTATGATTGCGGGCTCGATTCAGCATCATTTTTATGACGAGTTGGTAACTGTTACACTGTAGCCTGTTGGGATCTATTATACAGGAGACTGGGAATTGCAAGTATAAAATTGTAGTGCCTTCAGCAAAGGGATTAGCACTTAGGAAGGGGTACAAAAGATATTTTTGATAGCTTTTAAGCTGCATGTATATTATATAAGAGTCATTTCAATTTAAAATTTATACTTATTCAAAAATTTTTGATCATAGCATTGCCTCCAGCCTTTGCTGGTTGGCATGGGGAGGGGGGGTTCAAGCTATTATGGCTCTGGGGCTGTATTTATTCTAGCCTTTATCATAAGTCTTAATTTGCATGCTTTGATACGCCAAAGGCGCAGATATTCTTGAGTTCTAACTCAAGAGTTGAATGATTTGGTACTTTTCTACACATGCTAGAAAAGAAAACTGCTTAAGGCACTCTCTCACACACGCTGAGAGGTGCAGATTCATGATTATTATTATTATTATTATTCTACTAATAGGATTTAAGTTAATTTAAGTTACAGACATCAATGAGAGTTAGAAACTCTTAATGAGTGATGTAAATGCAGATATTGAAATATCTGTTTATGAGACGCTCTCCTACACACGATAGGAGAGCGCAGTAGTTTAGGGCATTCTCTCACACACGCTGAGAAGTGCTGAATCATGATAATATATTATAATTATTATTAAATTGATTAGTTCTAGTTTAAGGAATATTTCACGTATAGTACTGTTAGAAAGTTAGAAATTCTTATAGATGCTGAAAAGTGCAAATTTAATATTCTTAAGATATTGAAAAATCTTCATTTAAGACGCTCTCCTACACACGCTAGGAGAGCGCAGTAGCTTAGGGCATTCTCTCACACACGCTGAGAGGTGCAGTTATCAATTGAAATCAATATGAATATCGATTGATTTTTATTAGTCAAAAGTTGTAGATTAGACCACTCCTGGCGGTTCAGGCGTGAGTACTTTTAAGAATTTAGTTATAAGTTCCAGGTCGACTACTCAACTTTAATCTTGAAAATTTACTCAATTCTTCATTTTCTAAGTGTGTTTCAGATACAGCTTCGCTTTTCCAAGGGATCCAAGGCCATGGACATTCTATTTTTATGATATACTGTGTGCAAGGATTGAATATTCTGTGTTACATCTAGAACTGTGTGTAGTTACATGTTGGATGTTATTTATTCGCCTTCTTTGCATGTTAGATTTGGTATGGTGCATCTTTGGTAGAATTCAGAGCATACTTCACGTATTTAGCTTGATCCAATATTAAGATTCACACGTAAGTGTTTTGTTTCAGGATTGTGTTTTATTAGGGTAGCCTACAGAGAGTATATAGTCATGTATTACTATACACTCTCTGTAGGGTAGTCTATGTATTTCATCTAATGAAAGTTTTTTTGTTACAGATCACCAAGTTTAAGCATTCACTTCATTTACGCTACATTGCAATTAAAGAGTGAAGTTAATGGACTGGAGGAAGGACGTCTACTGCATATTTGTTAAAGTTGGAAGCATTGTCCACAGAATAACAATAATTTATTTATTATCATTCTGTTAATGCAATCGTATACTCTGTTTACTGGCTTCACCAACTTATACCGTAAATCGTTTCCAAATTCAATTTCCACTTTAAAAATTCTTATTAATTATATTAGATCGTTTGGTAATTTTCCATTACAATTTGAAATTTTACTAGCAAAATAAACTTCCTCTTGGTTTTCTGCGGTGCAAGGAGGATGCAACTCAGGTCGACTTCATCTTCAAAAGGCATCCAAGAGGTTCTGTTCTTCTGGAGCGTTTTATGATGTTTCTTTGCTTGTTGGGATAGTGATGGGGGGGATTGTAGGGGTCTTTTGTAACTTCGTTTTTGTAGGGGGTGTGGGGGTTGTTTGTATAGGCTCTTGAGGTCTATGAGAGTTACTTTAAAGTATTCTCATGTAGGCTTTAACCTTCTTGTACCGCAGAAGACCCAGAGGAAGTGATGTTATTTCAAAATTGTTTATTCCAAATTGGGGATACTGTTTGGTTGGCAGGAGAGAGGTGATCTGTAGTGGTACCCCATGGATTGTCTCTCGACTCCAACCCTACCGCCCTCCGTCATAGGGTGTGTAGCAAGACAACAGTATTCGCCTTAGGTCGCGTGGCCCACAAGCCTTACGTCCTCGAATGGTGATGGTCTGGCAAGGTAACACAGAAATTTATCTGTATTTCCTTTGCTGGTACTACTCCGCGTGTGGGCCGGGCAACGTATGTCATGGGTTCCCTCGGTCTGGTGACATCTTTTAACTTTGAGTTTTAAGATGTCCCCGGACGGTGGGTTAACATACAGTGACTGCGGCTAACAAGGCTATGGCAAAGTTGAGGCTCCCAAGGCTATTAGATACTTTCACCTTCTAGTAACCTTAGTAGTCTCATCTTGTCTTCTTTATTGATAGTATACTCATGGCCTATTTGAAAACTATAATCAATTGATTTTTTTTATTCAAGACAGATATGAGCTGTGCATATCCAGTAGCCTAATATGTGCGAAATTTTAGTTCTTAGACCATTGTGCCACGTCCAAAAATTAAATCATTAATTTCATTCATTAATCTTTAATAAAATAGATCATCTTTGAATAATAGTGTTTAATTATATATTAAATTTTATTATATTATTTTTTTTTTTTTGCTAGGGATGATGCCCACATAAGCTCTAAGCTTGTGCATGGGTAATGGAAGGATGATGATGGGATATGAATCTTTAATAATAATAATAATCTTTGATAATCTTATTTTGTTACATGAAAAAAATGCAACTATCTGTTTAGAAGTTTTCTCAAACTGGAGTTACAGGGACAAATATAATGCTGTAAATATTCATTGTAAATAGTAACATGATTATTTATCAATTTTGTCAAAAAGATAATTAAAAGCAAAGAATAAATTAAATTTGAATTGTGAATATTTTTAAAATTCATTTGCTAAGCTCGCCATCCTCCATTTTGACTTGTAAAAATATGCGAACATATCTAGAACGTGTAATTGAAAAGTATGCTGCTTTTCTTTCTAGTAGTTTGGGCCTGGTCACATACGATTGTGGTTTGCTTTACTCACTAACAAAGTTAACTGGTTCACTTCACTTACTCGCATAGTAAATCTATATAAATCGTATGGTATAAATAGTAAGTGAAGTGAAGCAAAGCAAACCACAAGCAAAGTAGCATTGTAAGTGAAGTGAAGTGAAGCAAACCACAATTGTATGTGACCAGGCTCTTAATGATAAGAAAGAAGAAGAAAAAGATGAAGAAGAAGAAAGAAAAAGAAGGAAAGAAGAAAGGAAAGAAAAAGAGGAAGGGAAGAAGCAGAACAAGAGGAAAAAGAAGAAGAAAAGAAATGAAGTAGGATGTGGAGGTGGTGAAGAAGGAGGAGAAGAAGAAGAAGGAGAAGAAGATGATAAGCTAAAGAGAAAGAGACCGAGATAAACGCAGTCCATGTCAATATTCGGTTTCTCAGAAATTGTTTTCAGAGCATTGCATTGATGAGCGCCTGTTCTCAGAAAGAGACCAGCTTAATGTGAAAATACTGTTTATCTACGTCGTCTAAACATTGTTTCAACAGTTCTTGGAAAGGCTATTCCATGTGGAAAGCACAACAATCAATATTCCAAGTCCTGAGTGGACAGTAAACAAATTTTAGGCTTTTCTCATCTGCAAGCGGTGCACGAGGACGGGATTATATTCGCTCTAAATCATAATATATACAGAGTGTACCGCAACTCTTCTAGGTAAAGCTCTATCACTTTGCTCAGCTGCCCCTGGATTGAAAATTAATTATTATAGTAGTATTCATTTAAGGGTCCTCAATACCTTTGGTAAAAGCATGAAAACAGGCACTTCGTAGTTTACTCCTTAGGTCGTTATTTTTAAAGCTAGAAATGTGTGGATGGTCTTAAATTGAAGATAAACATTGCTAGAATGGTTGCTGTACCTTATAATTTTATTAACAAATTTTTTTAATTTATGGTTAAAATGAGTGAAATTTACTTCATGTTCATCGACTTATACTGCCAAGATGAAAAAATCACATTTTTAAGGTTATACACACATTCTACAGATCTTTCTGAACAATTTGGTACCATTTTCATACTTATCGGTTGGTAAATAGCGTCCGAAGGAGTAAACTCGTTTTGACCCCCCTTCACCCGCGCACGCAAAAATCATCTCGATTTTATAAATTCAGTCAAAGGTATTAAGTTGGCGTATGGCATTAGATAGAGAGATATTATTTTTCTGCCATCGAACTCTACGGTCATCAGCAACGTCAAGAGTTTCAACTATCAAAAATACTTTTCATTCTTGCTAATATTGGTTGTACCTTTCAAGTCAGACATGAACTTATGTGAGTATCCAGCGTCAAAAATATTCTCGAATTTTTGTAATCTGGGGCCCTTTTTCATGAAACTTTATAAAGTCCAGAAATACAGGTGGAATGGCGAACTCACACTAAAAGTCCAAAGTCAGGCTATGTCTAATGCGTATGTATAATCAGATTCATTTAAATTGACGCTTGGCTTTAGATAGATAGATATTATTTCTTGACGTTGCTGATGACCGTAGAGTACGATGGCAAAGAAAAATACCTCTATCTATCTAATGCCAAGCGTCAAATTTAATGAGTCTAATTATAACATAAATATATTATATATAATTCACACTCGAAAAAGCTGATAACAAGTAGATTATTATCGATTTCAAATCTTGAAAGGTTGAAGGACAAATCGAATCAATTATAAATTATTATTTGTCTCCATCTCATGTTTGAACCCTAGGTAAGGTGTGAAAGTTGAAGAAAAGAAAGATTAATAGCATAAAAGGCTTGGTGTGGGATAGAAATTTTGAGCTCATCAACAGTGAATCTAATAATAAAATCATTAAAAAAAGGTCTTATTAGCTGTTGGGAAGCTAAAAATTCCTAAATTCACATACCAGAAGTTTTTCGAGGGAGGAAATTTTGAGAATTAATAACAGAAGAAATTTTCGCCTTCAAAATAGAGAAAAATAATGTCAGCTAATTGGAAATAACGATTGCTGAAATATTTGACACGCATACATCAATTGACATACAATAATTCCTGTAGTATCCATGGAACACTATGAAAAGCTGTAATGAGGCTCACAAAATAAAAATATACCTTCTCACACGTAAAACGGAATTTTAGGAGTTAATAGGACATATTTAATATTATAAATGAATCAGCTTATTACATTTCACAATGAGTTGATATCAGTTTTATTTTAGATAGGATATTTTTATAAGTAACTGTAAATTACTTATAAAAGAGTGATAAAATGCTACATTTTCAAAAGCAGATACTTGATTTTCTTTTCAACCAACAAAGTGGCAAGTGTGATATAGGCAGTAACTTCTAATAGCAGGCTATAGTGGCTGGACTCACTATAATTTACACACTTTCAACATTTTAAAAAGATGTAATGAGGTTATTCATTGTCAGTAGAAGCCTGAGCAAAATAAACCAGCTAGTCTGAGGCATCAGAAATGAAAACCTACACCAATGCAACCCTTCGAATCTATTCTATGACAGTACGATATCTAGTGCTGCATTGAAAACTTTCACTTCAAATGATTTTAGAGGGTCGTCAATCCTGTGATCCATACATAACTCATCGAAGAAGCGTTTTACAATTCGCTTTCGTTTATTTTCCATGTTGCAAGCTATGCCCCATGACTGGGCTAAATGTTTGGCATTACTAAGAGATCCTCTCTAAAACAATTATATTTCAACTCCTCTGCTGATTTCAACTGATAATTAGACTATTGAGAAAGTGCTGTATATCACATTCATTTAATGACAATAATACATTACAATGTGGAAAGAAACAATAGGCATTCTTCGCCCAAAACTGAGTCTATACCAAATTTAGATTTCATTACGGTATTCATTTTACTGAAATCAGAGTCCAAAAAACTGTTAAACTAATAATTTTGAATTTATTACTACTGTATATGCCACAAATAAAAATTGATACTAAAACTTCCTGAAATATGTCATTATTACAATTTTAATATAAACTCACAAAAAACATTGAGCGACTACAGCTCAAACAGTTACAACGTAAAGTTTTAATACTAACTTATAATTGAATATGAAACATGCCCGAGGATAGCTTAATGTAAATATGAATAATAGTAGTTATTTCAATGATTCTCAAAATTGTTTCTAATAGAGTAATAGTTTTTAATTAGAATTTTCTTATTGAACTCATAGAGGTTTATTTCCGAGACTCATTCATGTTTTCAGGGTTTATTTTCATCCACAAAATGAATGATAGAATTGCCGAAATGTCTGATGTTGGAAGATTGGTTTTGTCATGGAGGATAAATTCTATTCATTCAGTTTTACCAAACCGCAAATTAAAAATAATAAATTTGAAGAGGTTTTTTTTTTTATGAAATAAAACTCCATCAGATTTGTCATTTAATCATGACTGTTTATTTTTCGATTTCAAAATCAAGAAAACATCAAATACTTAAGAAGTCTTCAACACTGTGCTTTAATGCAGGAAGACCCATAACTTTCGTATTTTATCATTGACATCAAAGACATTAATTTGCACATATTGTTGGGATATAATTTGAAAATTTCAACAAATAAGTCAATTACACCATATAATAATATATCTAATAACACGTGAATTATTAAATAAAATACAAAAATAAATGATAAGTAATCACGATGTAGGTAGAACTAGAAAAATAATAAATCTATAACAATCACAATACTTAAAATCAAATAAGCTATAAATAAATTAAGCAAAAATTTCTCAATGATCATAGTATTTTCTCTCACTATTTTTATATACCTACTCGACTAAACAATCGCATTCTCTTTCTATAACAATATCATACACACACTGTTGACATCACACATTGTATGACATAATACACATCTAACTCTTATCAAAACAATAAAAATGTAACAAACATTTTCCATAATTTGAGGAATGAGGACGAAATGTACCTTATGTTTCTAAGGAGATTTACAGTGAAATAAACGTGAAAAATGCATTAGATAATACACATACACAAGCGCAAACATTCACACAAACATTCATAAACATACATTGCACACCAGTTCATTTAGATGTTTATAATATTTCAATAGTTATCAGTAATTTGAATAGCAGATACATAAAACAGGATTCAGTTTCGATAATATACAGCGATAATTTTCAATTGACATTGTTGTATATGTGAAACAAATAAACAATAACAAAACAAGTCAACAAGAGAAATCTACAGTTTTTTTAGATGTAATTGTGATGAATAGATCCACTTCCAAACAACAATCATTTTACACATTGCATTCAATACAATAGCCTTTTAGAAATTCTAAAATATAGACATGCCTTATTGATACAATATTTAAAACATTTAGAAACCGGTCCCCGGTCAACATACAATATTATGCATTAGTTCAAACAGTTGAGGGTTACAATATAAAGGTTGAACTCCAATTAACACCACTTTATGTGGTTACATGTTTAGAATTATATTGTTCCAGTTAGTAGAGAAATCAAATTGTGATAAACAAAAACTTTACAAACTTCAACTAGTTCAACATTATTTTGTATTCAAGTATCAGCTGAATTTGTAGTAGGCCTGTATGGAAGCCCTAAAGCACGGTGTACGGTATGACAATATTCACATACTATAAGATGATAGCAAAAGTATTTTAAACGAACTAGTTACATATCTCACGTTGGGTGAGGTTAGTTATGAGTTTGCAAAGATTGGTACTTGGGCAGTATGATTACTTAGAGAAAATTGAAGCTTGACTAATCAACAACTTCGAAAGTTGAAATTTAGGACATGTTCTTAGTCTTTATTTTTCAAGATCATCAAGTAATATAATAGATGAAACAAAAACAATAGGCCTACTTCTGCCCTAAAATGAAACTGGTAATTGCACTAGCAAAAATTAAGGAACCAATATTGATACCTTAATTTTTTTTTAGCCTACTATTTGTTGTAAGTTCAATTTGTGTGTATTTCAAAGCGTTATTATTGCCATGAAAATTAAATAATTTACCCAACAAGTAGAGATCTGGCGTAGAAGAACCATCCACAAATAAACAAAAACATGCAATTAAACTCAAGTAATAAAGAACTAGGAGAAACATCGAAACCAGCGAAGAATCATTGACAATCTTGATTCACATGAATAATCAAACAACACTACATAATTTCAAAAATACAGCAGTATCTCATGTTTGAATAGCAAACCATGAAATGAGGAAAAAATACTAATGGAAATTACTGCTTCAAAGAGAAGCAAGGACGTTGATATTAATAACAAAGTCAAACATGACCTGTCATCAATGTCACAATAATTATCGAGTGAGAAAACTTGACAGCTTTAATGAAATTCTGCATTAGATGTTCCAAACTTAAGGATTGTATCTGCATAGGAAATGGTATGAATTAAGGCAGTTTAGATTCCCCAAGGCTTAATCGATTTGCAAATTCAAACTTGAGTATCAACCCATAATATGCAATGTACCAATTCAATAAAGGATACAAAATCTTGACATTGAAGTCAAATCCCAACAATTCCGTAATTCGAGTAAATGGTTTCCGCATTTTCACAACAATTAATAGTGAAAACGGATTATTTCATAACTTGTCTTTGGGGAAAATTTTCACAAGTGATGATAGAGATGTAATGGCAGTGAAGATGATGAAAGTTCTAGTTGGAAAAATGAGGAAAGAAATGTCTGTACCGAAAACATAACTCAAGACTTCCTTTGATCCTGCTATTTAAGGAGCATCTGCCCCATCTGCACATTAATGGCTTAGTAGAAATTAGGAAGTATCGACAGTAGAATCTCGATGAATTGTAAAATGAAAGGTAACATAGAATTTTATCAGAAAAAGTATGACGAATCTGTACATTGAATTTTGGAATTATTTTCAAAATATTCAAAACCTTTTATTGAGAAAGGAAAATGAGTACTACAAAAGAATCCTATTATAACAATTGCTATTTCTGAAACTGAGATTGAGAAATCGAGAGGTAAGAGTTGGAATTTCATAAGAACATAATTATCTGGTTCAAAATGTTATTCTTATGCATTAGAAGAATTCAAGATTATACCCAAAACACAATAGAAATTGGCTGGAGAATTTGAGCTACGTTTATATTAGTTGGAAATTCGAACGATCAAATTAACATAAGATTTTAAAAATCAGTTCGAAACAGTATTCCATCAAATAGTAAAGCATCAAATTATGTAGAACGAATGTAAACGTAGCTATTCAGATTCAGCACAAATCCCACCAAATCGACCAAAGCACAAAAAAACTCTTTAAAATAACCTATAAATAAATCAAGAACAGAAATGTCCTAATTTAAATTCTTACTATGACAGATTCGAAGACAATGTCGGGCCCGGAATAGTAGTGGGATTCGACGACATGTTGAATTGCATCGCCTGGAAGTTTTGCGATGACGGAAAAGTTGGCACCATTTGTTGACTCTGTACAAACGCACCGAAGTTGGGCTGCGCTTGGCTCAAACTCATTGCAGACATTTGCTGGTGTAGGGCAGTGGCAGGGGCTGGGCCACCCAAGTTGATGTGCGGTTGGCCTACACCACCTGCTCCTCCCATGTTGTAGAACGGATTCGACTGATTCACCATCATCGGATGCATCGTGTTTTGCATGCCCGCTATCATGCCTGTAACAATATCACCTTATTTGAAACTTCCAGCAATCCCAGATGCACAAACACTTTCAAGATAAATGTCTATTCTCATATAATGTAATTGAGTTTTATTCTTATGAATATATTGTAATATTATATTTATTGATTGTAATATGAGTAATTGTATATTATGTGTAATTGAAGATTAACTTACAAATTTGTGTAAATTTGAAATTCAGGTTTTTGTTCAATATTTATGATTATTTATTGTAAATGAAATTCTGAGAAATAAATTATTTATTTATTATAATTATTATTTATTTTTAAAAAAATTTGCAGGTTTGTTGATTTAATGAGTCTAATTATAACATAATTATATAATATATAATTCACACTCGAAAAAGCAGATAACAAGTAGATTATCGATTTCAAATCTTGAAAGGTTGAAGGACAAATCGAATCAATTATAAATTATCATTTGTCTCCATCTCATGTTTGAACCCTAGGTAAGGTGTGAAAGTTGAAGAAAAGAAAGATTAATAGCATAAAAGGCTGGGTGTGGGATAGAAATTTTGAGCTCATCAACAGTGAATCTAATAATAAAATCCGTTTCATTAAAAAAAAAAAGGTCTTATAGCTGTTGGGAAGAATAATTTTGACTAACGACACGACATAAGGTACTAACATATTCATTGACATAATTTGTAATTGATTTGCATCGTTATTTGGACTACGTTTATTTTATAATGCGGCACTACCGGTAAAATATTAACTTGTGCCCCGAAAAAGCTGTTTAATTTGGCAGCATTGAATCTCAAGCCCCACGACACCGGGACGGTGAGTGTGAAAACGTTAATTTACATAGAAAAATGACTGCATGTCGGTATATATGGTCGGTATATATATATTTTTTATATGTATGTATAAATAAATATTAAATATTGATTTTAAGTGACGGCAGGCGTACCATTGGCAGGTTGAGGCTGGAAGCCACCGGGCATTTGCTGGGTGTTGGCAAGAAATCCTTGCGCAGTGGTGGCCGCCACTTGTCCAAAAGTGGCGGCAACTAGTGGCGGCTGCTGGTGGCCAGTGGCCGGTGCCGGTGTCTTGGCATACAGCGCCAGAATTGAATCGGTAGTCAGCTGCTTTTTTTCGGTGGCCACCGGCTGATTGAAGAAGCTTTCCTCTTCGGGAGTGCGCTTCACTGCACCACCTGCCACCGGTGCACTCAGGAAACTGGTGAACATGTCATCTCCACCCGTTGATGACACCGCATCACACATCGACGAATCTGAAACAAATCCAATCAACCAAATACATTTCTCAAACTATCAAATAATTAACTCAAGCCTAACTTAGAAAGTTTTTGTTTAGCTTTCCTGCGCTCAGGCTTATGCCTTTGCAGGTTTTTCCTGATTTTGTTTAAAATGTTAGTAAGTAAGATTTGATTTATTTTGTATTGTGGCAAAAAGGAAATAAATTTGAATTTGATTTGATTTGATTGACTCAAAGATGATGATTTCTTGATCCATTAACGAACTGCCATGTAGACGACTGCTTGTCGGTAGTGAATACAATTACATTTGGAGACTTCCGACACTGCACTACCGGCAAAAGATCAACTTGTGCGCCGACAGTGAGTTTAAAAAACATTAATAGAGAGATAATATAAAGATGGAAGGTAATGAGACATTGCAACCATACAGTTGCTGTTAAATCATAATAATTAATTGAACGAAATTCCTAAGTAAGTTCCTAAGTAAATTCCCAAGTTACTTAGGAATTTCGTTCAATTAATTATTATGATTAATAGAGAAGTAAACAAAGGAAAGAATTGACACTGTAATAAATGAAGTAGAACTATGGAGTTGAATCATAGCTTAAGCATTCCAAATGAATAAATTAAATACAACTTGAATCGACAATCTCAAAACTAAGACAGTTCCTAGTTGGCGCACACTTGCAACTTTAAATATCCCCTGAGAAAATAATACGGCGTCACACAAACGAGAAACGACGCTTCCAAATAACAGGTTACTTTAGTGAAATTGTCAACTGTTCAGAAACATTTTGTAACCGTTGCTGAGGCCAACTTTAATTGATGATAACAAACCAAACTAAAGTCGTAACACCTGGAAATTGTGAAATCAGCTGACACTGGATAAATTAATGTTATCAGCCTCTACAGAAAAACACGCTGTAATTTTCTATTGGGTAAGTACTTAGTGATGTGGATCGGGAATATTCCCAATGGGAAGGAACTTATGATTTGGGAATATTTCCGGGAATATTCCCGAGGCCAAGAAATTTTGGGAATTTATGGGAATTTTTGGGAATTTAAGGGAATTTATAAAAGTGCTTTAAAAATAGGAAATTGATCAATCTAAGTTAAATGTCACATTAATATGATCAATAAATCATCATTCTCATGCCTATTTTTGCTCACTCACTGTCTTTTACAGGAATGCTCATTGTATGACTATAAATAAGTTGTATTTTTCTTATGCTCTTGTCTTTCTTCCTTTCCAACCTAGCTTCATACATACACAATATACTATACATATACAGATATACTATTTGAAACTGTATACAGAGTGTTTCAGAACTCCCTACCAATATTCTAAAGGCATTGTTCCTGGGTAAAAACCATATCTAAATATCATATTTAAATTGTCCAGAAGTTCTTAGTTACTCACACAGCTGCCATTTTGTTTTTTCACTCATTATTTTTTATCTCAATAATGGTTAAACATATGGAATTGAAACTTTGCACCGACATTTATGACAACTGGACAAAGCTGCAAAAAAATTATGACAATTTTTCAAATCCATAAAACAAAATGGCGGCCATTTAAAATTTTGTTTCTTGAATAACTCGGAAACCGTTGATATTACGAAAATTTTACGGGAATAACCTTTTTCAGTAAATTTAATTACAAATCGATTGAAGCCTCATTTGTTAAGATTGGACCAATATTGACTGAGATATGGCAGCTTTAGTGATAGGTACAAGTTGAGTGAGCCTTAGTGACTCTTGAAAGATTGTGAGCTGTGTAATTTTTTTTTTTAATATTCAATTAAACTTGAGTAAGAATGTTCTTGTTTTAGTTAATTTTGTTGTATTTTATCATCATTTCTAATTTTTGGATTTATATTCTCCTCATTCTTCATTTAGGGGTTCAATTTTTTTTTTTTTTAATAAATGGAATAAAATCATGCAATGAAAGTCAAAGTACACTTAATACTTTGACTTTCAAAGTATGCTCTGAAGTCCTTGGTAAGGACTTGTTTTCCTGATTAACAAGCATTTATTAATAAAGAAAAATGATGATAGTGGTGAACAAGTAATTGAGAAAATTTAATTGAGTGCTCATTCTCCCTTACACCTTTCATGAAAATGATCAGTCTATCGTCTGTGAACTTCAAATTACTGTTTTCTTTCAAGTTATTACAGTTTTCAAGTTAGTCTTCCTTATATTTTTTACATAAATATGTTATATAACACAGGTGTTTGAAACTTTGTTCAACAAAAAACGTTTTTTCGGTCATTTTAGATAGAAGAAATCATAAATTCCCATAAGTTCCCATAAATTCCCGGGAATTTATGATTTTTGGGAATATTTCCCTTAAATTCCCTGGGAATATTTCCTCGATTTTAAATTCCCGGGAATTTTACATCACTATAAGTACTTACCCAACCCAAGCAGATCAGTCGATGGTTTACTGGGGGAACTAGAGAGGACACTGCTAGCGGCATTATGGCGCTGTGATTTGGGGCTGGCGTTTGGTTTTGGCAACGGCTGAGGAACGACACCATCTGCTTTGCGAGTGGCCACAGGAGTCACTGACTTCGTAGTCACACTTGCACTCTTCTCCTGTTGCTTCTTCCTTTTGCGGATTCTCTCGGCTGCTTCTTCTTCAAACTCCTTGTCCCAGTTCACCTAAAAAAATCATCATAACCTTAATGTGGTGTTCGATAAAGTGACAAGGAAATACAATAAACAAGAAATAAAGATGTAGTAACATGGGTAAGGTGACACAAAATGCTATAAGTATGATAGAATGAAAATTACTTGATAATATTACACAGAAAGGATTGTCCTGCAGATCAGCTGTGCAATATGGCAGGCAGATCTGTATCCCATAAAAGCTATTTAGGGTTTTCAGAGACTGTAGTACTTTAAAGGTGGTTGAGAACTAAATTTTACGAACTGGGAAAAATTTTAAAATGGCTAGAATACGAAGAAATTCTATTAATTTTAACACAGTCATATCAATACTTGACAATAACTCTTTCAAACTGAAAGTTATGATTCTACACGATGTTAAATCGATATTTCGATGCTTCATATGATCCATTTAAAATCTATATTCAGCAAGATACATACTGTAGGCAAAGGAGGTTGCACCCATTCTTTGGCAATGTACTTTTTTGCTTCATACTTGGCTCGTACAAAAGCTTCAAGAGCCGAATCAGCATGTGGGCGACGAAAGTTATCTGGCAGATTAGCTTCATAAACTGCCCGGGCTCGACTATTTCCCATCATTTGCAGGCTCTAAAACATTCAAACAATCAATCAATCAGGTTTTATTGTTCACATCAGTATAACATGCATTCACATTACATTTTGCCAAAAATCATCATATCAGACAAAGGAAAACACATTATTCATAAGCATAAATATTTCCACACAAGTTCTTGATCAATAATTTCTTGTTCATCTCAACTAATTTCTTGCTTTTAAGGTTAGGCTTATGTCATCACCGACTCACGGAAAAAAATTATTCGAAAAGTTACGTTTCTAATCCGAAACAAGTATGAGATAGGGTGCATGTTTGAGTTTGATAAGTCAAGAAACATCCGCCCACACAATTTGTGAGCCCAAACAACTACTCAAACATTTTGTATGAAAAAAAATGTTCAAACATTTTTCTTGTGTGAGGTGATTCTCCCACAGCTGTCTAGTTTTAATCGATAGCTCATTATGATTACAAATATTTCTTCAATCATCCGCATGCGCGCTAATAATTAGCCTATAGAAAATAATAATAATAATAATTTATTTTATAATTATCTGCGCAAATAATTATAATTATTTAATAATAATAACAAATAATTTTCAGATAATTATTTTAATAAAGAAAAGCTCTGTGGCAGAATTTGAACCACAGGTTTCTGCGAGATAGATGACGATTATATGCCCGCACACACTTTGCCTCTCGTAGTAACATAGCGAATTTTGGTGAATTTCAAATCATAATGCGATTGTGACTAATTCAACATGGTACCTAAAACTCCAAACATATAGAGCCAAATGGCATATTTCTGGTATAAGTGATGGTTTTCATTATTGATCTTTTTTATATAAAACCTGCACATTTAGGTCCGCTTAGCTTTGTTTTTGCGCAAATCGCATCAAAATCTATTTATCACAACCACATAATATTCATTAATATATCCAGATACTGGTTTCGGTTGTTACACCATTACCGTATCAATCATTCGTAAACCAGTATCCCGATATAATGATGTGATTATAACAACTTCTAGTCTTTTCATTCGACATAATAGGCTTAATTGAGCTATATTTTAAAAGAAAATTACAAGTCCAGTTGAAACTATTCTATCAAATTTGGAACACAACTTACAACAACTTGTTCCGGGGTCCATGAGTCTAGTGTGACAGACTTTACTCGTGATATGTGGACGCCTAAATTTCGGTGAATACCAGCGCACCGAATGCAGAGGAAAACTCCAAGATTCCATGATGCCCAACGGGGACCTGAAGCGCACAAATTGCAATTAATACAATAAAATACAAATTTTAAATGAATAATTACCCTGAAGACTAATTTCTGCGCACAGATCAATCTCCTATGCGGGAACTATATTTCTTATGAGTGGCTACTATGTTGAAATGTTATCACTTTATTACATTCTGCTTTCATTTCCACTTGCATTGTACTTATATGATGTGGTTGTAAATATTTCACAAAATAAATGATGACTTGGAACTATGAACACTCCTGAATTGATTAATTTTTTATATAATACTATTAGTAAAAAGAAGCGATAAAGTTTAAGTAGGCTGTTGGGAATTGTAACTTCACTGCAAACAGATGTTGATAATTTTATGGATATTATTTCATGAACACTGAACTTTGTTGACAAATATTTAGAAGTGACATTGATTATTTTATATAACAATGGGAGTGCCTGTTATAGGAGTTTGTACTTATTAAGGAAATATCTTATTAACCAAAAAATCATCAATATTCAATCATTTCCAATGATAATCACAAGACAAAGTTGTCTAGTAATCGGGATTATTTAAATAGACCAGACCAGTTAATTTTATAACACAGTATCCTTACATAAATTTAAGGAAAAGATTTTCATTATTTCAGTGCCAGTTATTAAGACATACATGAAAACTTAGTTCTGAAACTCAATGTTTCTTTATAAATTGAGTTTTCAAAAGAATGAAAATAATGACTGTTCAAAATAACAATAATATTTTCGAAACTTTTCATTTCATGATCTTTCAGTTAAGAGAAAAAAAGAGAATGCAGTGGATGATGTTTCAAAGATCTAATGATACAATAGATAAGTGAAGGATCCACCCCAGTGGGCAATCTCTAATACATTTCCTCTGGGGCAGGTTGAATACATGTTCGATTACATTTCAAATGAAATGATTTCTAGATCTTTCATTAAATTCTCTCTCAAGAGAAGAAGAAATCCTCCTTTAACAAGAAGGATAGGCAATAACCTTGTCAACCTAATACAAGTAACTGCCACATCTAACCTTGTGTTTGTATTGCTATATTCCATCTTACATTAATTTGCCACTGATCTCAATCACAACAGATCTGATCTCAACTTTAAAATCAAACTGCAATAGGGAAAACTTTTACGGGATGAAAAAAGTCAGTATTTTAAGCTTCATGAGTTTCAGATGGTGTTTTCTATTCACAAAGACAACGAGGAGCTGCCGATTGAAGCGCTATGAGTGGCAGAGTTACAAGTTTTGAGCGGCCATCATGCCTATGTAAGATAGGAACAAAGCAGGATGATATGATAAATATCAGCAGCTGACAACGGTTACTATGACTTGTTATACTCATCTTGTTATTCATTAATGTCTTGCTTCATTTCATCTAAATTCTATTCTCTTTATTAAAGCCTTATTACTATCTAAATAATGGTTTTATTTATAACACAGGATTTAAATATAGAATTCAATTAAAATATCCATAAGATATCATTAATATTATGTTGCTATCTATTGTATAGCAGTTAGTTATACAGTGCTTTCATGATTGTATCGATCAAATTGAAAGCATTTTTATCAGCATATTCTTTATATTATTACTAGTTCCTATTACGATGTTCAATGTTTGACTTCGCCGACTATCTACTATATATTGTTGTTAGGTTATGCTACCAATTACTTCTAATTATCGTTGGAAGAGAATTTTGAATTCCATCATCCCCAATGACTAACCTAATTTGCAAGTAGACTTGCTTACATGAGACGAAATCAACCACCGACATCAGAATTCCATAAATATTATACCTACATGATTATACCGACTATTATGCCTAAGGGCCTGGCCTGATTGGGGTTTGATTTACTTCACTTCACGTAGGGCCTGGCCACACTCCTCCTTTGCTTGATTTCACTTACTCGCATAGTATATCTCTATAAATCGTATGGTATATAGTAAGTGAAGTGAAGTAAATCAAACCCCAATCGTATGTGACCAGGCTCTTAGTGATATACATAATAAATAAGGGGCAAGCACTCAGGACCCTGAAACAGCAGCTAACCATTTCCATGAACGTTCAAATAACCTGCATCAAACGCATTTACAGGAAAAATTGACCGGTAAATTTTCATATTGAATATTCATCAAATTTTCCTCGTGGAACACAGTCATGAAATGAAGCCTTGAGCTTCTATGCACATCACTGGATCGTATAATCAGACAATGCATAGGCTATCTAACCCGGAACTGATTTCAGAATTTCACCTCACTGATTTCGATTGATGCAAACTAGAATAACATTAGATTACGCTCCTGAAAGTGAAATAATTATCATTTTATACAACACAATTTTAAAAGATCCATTTACGTACCTTTTGTATCACAATCCACACAATACTTATTATCGTCATCTCTCAACATTTGCGTCAAGAGCGCCTGACATTTGTCCTGCACCTGTTTTTGTCTTTCTTTATCAGCTTTCGAAGTCATTTGGCAGCTGAATTACTCAAGTATTGAGCACAACAATTTTGAATTAAGCAAGCAAATTCAATACAATGTCGGACGAATTTCACAAACTTCTCACAATCTCACAATAATCGGTGGGAGCACAGGCCTACCTTACCTTCTCTTCCACCATTACCATACAGATTACAACAAAGCTGTGGCTCTGTGGCAGAAAGATGAGATACGTCATGTAACTAGTGCTACCAACATTGATGAAGAGAAAGGGATTCAATGTAATAATAATTTATGAGTATTAATAGTAATTTAATTGGATTTATAATCAATGATGTGTCAATTTTTTGAAATCATTTGAAATCATGGTGCTAGTGACAAGCATTCAGTCTTGTAGAAAATGATCGTTTGATTTCATAATAATGATAAAAATGAATTTATAACTCAAACAAATCACTATTAGTTGACCCATTGACTACCGGTATATTTTCCTATTTTTGACTTGTTTTGTCGAATTGACACTGCTTCTAAAACCAAATTAATTTCATAAAAATCAGTTTTAATATCAACGGTAGCTAACCGTAGCTTACGTGCAAACAAAGTTTCAGAACTCGGAACATAGATCATGATTATAGGAGTATCAATGGCTGCCAATGTCAAGTACATTTATTATAATAGTAAACACTACAGTTGTGTTTAATACTTTTTATTAGATTTTTTAGGTCAATTTATTGTTCTTCTGATATAATTGTGCAATAACTCATTCATCATTTCATTAATTCTATCATTAAGTCTTCTAATTACTTTCGAATCAAATGTGGAGAAGTGTAAACTCAATTTGATTTGCATTATTTTTGTGACTAATTGGAAAGTTGTTGACTGATTTTTCTATACGTGAGTGGTATTTTAATATTATATTCATTCAATGTCGATTCCTTGCTATTATTGTTAATTTTTCATTCAACTTTAAAGAAGAGCGAATTGGTGGCAGCTTTAACCTATTTTTCGAAATAAGAGCAGTGCAATAACGGTTAGCCTAATTTTATCCACCACATTTTTCGATATTTCAAGATGCGACCAAGTATTACAAGCCAAGTATGTATTAATTTAAATTCGAAATTGAAGCTGAATTTGTCATAATTTCACTAGTTGTGTTATTTCAAGTTAGTATTGCTGCCGTATGTAATGTTCATATCGTGGTTTTCAAAGAAAAAGTAATGGTAGGCCCATAACATGGTCTTGATTCAATAACATCTTCATCCTCTTATCATTATTCTATAAATTGAAATTTGAAATGCTAATATTTGCAAATAATTATCATTGAAAGTATCAGAATCAATTATTTAGTAGCCTACTGTAACTTACTGTAAGATTAGTGTCATCATCCTCCTCCTCCCCAGATTACCTTGATGTACATTATCCATAGGTTATACCTTTGCTATAGGCTATTAGAAGACTAGACAAAATCATAATTGAAGACATGGGACAGCATCATAACAGAAAACATCATAATGTCATAACGTTGTCATACAGCATGGTTTATCTCATAATTTCCACATGCTTGTACCGAGCTATCTGTTAGGTAGGTAGGTAGGGTTAGCTATTGCGATATAGACTGTTTCTCTCACAGTTAGGGTTAGCTCCGCTTACAGTTACGGTTTCTCTCTTATAGTTAGCTATCATTGTAAATTCTGCACTTAGAGTGGTGATTTCACAGTAAGGAGCAATAATAAAGTGAAATTTAATAGTTGGTTTCCTCTCATTTTTTTACATTTGTTATGATTATTTCTCTTCATTGTATTACAACCCTCTCTTGTGTTGCAAGAGTAATTTAGTACCTGTAGAGTAATTGGTACTCTGAGAGTTGTTAAGGACCAAATTGGTTTTGTTTTACCGTCCCCTTGCTAGGTGAAAAATTATTCACACACATTTTTTAATTCAGCTTTTCATTCTGAGTCGATTGGTGTACCGGTACTCAAAAGTTGCCGCAGAGGTCAAATGAAAACGTTATGGCCCCTCAAAGTTGAAAATGTAAGTGATTCAAGGGGGACAACTACAAGTATATGAAAATGGTCCAATAAATAAGTGTAAAAATAGTCAAGTATTATGTAAAATATCCCAAATATACCAATACAAGAATACACTAATCGACTCAGAATGAAAACTTTAATCAAATTATAAATAATTTGACCACCTAGCGGAGGGACGGTGAAACCATTTTGTACCGATATTAATATTGTTACTCTCATTTACAAGAGTTTCATCAAATATATGAAGTGGAAACATTTAAATTTAATTTCAGCTGGACAATGTTATGTATGATGAAAATTTGATTATATTACACTCCTTGTTTGAAAGTTGGAGTACCGTATTAAAAAAAAATAAACTAAAGCTGATTTTTCTACAGATTCCTTGATACGTCTTCATAAAACACCAAAGTATGGCAGCCGAACAGCAACAGTTCTTCCTGAAATGGAAAGATTTTCATTCGAACATGGTGTCTTCCTTCCGACACCTGAGGGATGAGAAGAGCTTCACCGATGTCACATTAGCTTGTGAGGGTCAGACGTGTAATGCACACAGAATGGTCCTTTCAGCTTGCAGTCCCTACTTCAAATCTCTACTAGAGGTAAGCATGCATTTCAATTTCTTGTTTGTTGACCGAGCGAAGAGAAGACTGAGCGAAGCGAAGTCTGAACGAAGTGAAGTCTTGTTTCAAGTCGATTGGCTTTCGTCTGTGGATTTGTGTGTTTGTAATGCATTTACGGCTAAACGCATTGACAGATTTCAATAAGATTTGGCAGGAATGTTTAGCCATGTCGAATTCCCCGACATGGCTAATTAAGTTGAAATTTGGCACACATGTCAAATGTAGTTATAGTAATTTTTTCAATTTGGCGGTTGAATCAGCTGTAAACAGATGGGTAAACATACACATGTTCGTTGAAAACACGCACTTGCACGCTTGCCTGTCTTCATCGATTTAAAAAAAAATACATGTATTTTACGCTCTCGCAGACTGTCCTGACACAGCTGAGCACAACATCAGCTATTTCTTGAATAATAATCATTCATCAAATTAAATAGGTTTACTATACTTTGTGTTGGCCACGGAAATTTGATTCAAGATCAGTAAATTTTTGTAGCTAGTCACTCTTCATTGACATTTCATTAGTGTCTGAACTGGATTAATTTTGGTATGTCACGTAGTTTTTCTGATGTAGTTTCTTCATGTGAAGCAATACAACATAGTAATAGTTGTAGGCCTATTACTCAAGTCCTATTACTATTAATCCGTAATAACTCTTTATGAAAGTTTTGATTGTTTGAATAAATGTTTGATAGTACAAGTCTTATAATTATTTTGTTGTAGGCTAGATAATTATAAAATTTAATTAAAGCGATGATTTTTGCAAATGTTAATTGCCTGTCTCTTGTTTTCTCTAGGAGAATCCATCCAAGCACCCAATAATCATACTGAAAGATGTGCCGTTCAGCCACCTGCAATCGATTCTGGAGTTCATGTATGCTGGAGAAGTGAACGTGTCACAAGAGCAACTGCCTGCATTCTTGAAAACAGCCGATCGATTGCAAGTCAAAGGACTAGCCGAACCATCACAAAATATCTTATCGGGAAAAATAGGATAAATTTGTGTTGTGTGTGCGGGTGGGCCGGAAGTTAAATTAAGTTGTAAAATGTTTACTGAGAGTATGTTAAGGTGACAAATTGATAACAAGTGTTTGCGGACAACACGGATGACTGTTTCGAGCCACTATTTTATCTATGTAGACCATCTTGAAGGAGTTTGTTGAGGTGAAGTAAGAACATAGCTTAGTTAGGACGCGGTCACATTCGGAGCGAGTTGGAACTCGGGCTAGTAGGATTTTACCAGTGCGAGTCGAACAATATCTTTGAACCCTTCCAGGCTGGTTATCCTACTTGCTTGCATTGTGACCAGACCAATGTATTTTATAGATAATGTTTCATTCACTCTTACGAGTGAAATTTTATTTGTTTGAGTAGGCGCAAGTTGAATTTTACTCATACGAGTTCCAATTTGCACTTGTAACCGCGGCCTTACTGAGTGTTCCAGAGCGATTGTTATCGATTTGAACGAATTTGTATTGAGGTGTTTTTCATGCTGTTTTTTCTTACGTTTTTATAAAAAATTGTAATAATATGTTGCAACAATTCTATCAAAGTTTTATTTATTA
This sequence comes from Laodelphax striatellus, assembly GCA_017141395.1. Classification (NCBI taxonomy): domain Eukaryota; kingdom Metazoa; phylum Arthropoda; class Insecta; order Hemiptera; family Delphacidae; genus Laodelphax; species Laodelphax striatellus. The sequence continues at coordinate 5,341,750 of CM029544.1, forward strand.
TTAGGGATGAGTGATTCACTCTATCCATATTAGTTTGAACACATATACATTACCACAGTTAGTTTAGGACAGTTTGCCTTAAGAGCTCAACTTGAAAGGAAAATTGATGTGATTGTATGAAACTTATTCAAATGTTTTTATTCAAACTATATTTGAACTGAATTGACACCAATTTCAATGAAAATTGAAAGACCGTTTTACTATTCAAACTGGATCGACAATATCACCAATTTCCATGAAATTTCATAAGTACAGTATGTGTGTTAGTTGATAGTTTCAGTATTTTATTCAAGGTGTTTTAAAAGCATGGTCAACAAATGCTAACTATTTATTTCAAACTTAGTCAATTCTTGTTGGCTACTACATTTAGATTGTTCTTACCATTTATATTCTATTGACAATTACATAAGTTTGTTTCTACCATTTACATTTTCAATCCATTTTTAAGAGTAATTATTGTTATTCCAGTTACTTTATCACTTTTAATTGTTGAAAAAATCATGATTCATTCATCATAATTTAATACAATTTTTTAATTATTCATAATGCATTATAAATTATTTTATAAATATAGCTTACATTCGAATAATGTAAATGTGAATTACTATTTATGGTTCATGACTCATGGCCTTTGGTTGAATGTAGTTTTGATTCGATTGGTGTTGTACGTAATTTTTTAAAGAAAATGAAGCATAAATAACTTCAGCAATCACTTGTCATTGATTACAGGTACAGTACAAATCCTTTTCTTTCAAATAAAACTAAAGTGAATGGTTTTTTTGTGAAAATGAATCAGCTCACTACCCAAATTTTTAATCATTCAACTTAATTACACTTTTTCAGTTTAATACATTCAATTTCTGTGATTATACTGGTGAGTGGATTAATGTTAGATTAATTGGACACATGAACTCATGGTAAAAACACCCATCGTTGAAAGTTTGAAGTTTTTATTTTACATTTTCATGGCTGAAAGTTATTGCCGGGAATGTTGTGTTATGTGACAAAGGTTAGGCTTTCTCAAGCATAATTTTCAGTCATGATGTTTATTTTTGTTTGTTTTTTAATGATAACTATTATAGTATGTATTATAAAAGTAATTCTCATAATTTTCAACATTTCTAGTATTATGATTAATACTGAGTTTTTTTATTTAAGTCATTTGTAATTTGGTTGTTTATCTTTTGTTTTAATGTCTGCTATACCAAATGATTCTGTCAAATGTATTTTTCTAGTATAAATATTTAGTTTTAACTGATGAAAATATCGATTGATTATTAAACAAGTGAAAATGTCCAAAACTGCCTTTGCTTTATTTATTACCGGAATCATTATCAACCTTATTGATAAAAATAATAGCCTATTGTTCGCTTCATCATGTATGCAAGAAATACAGAATAATTAATTGTTATATTCATTAGAACATACTATGCAAATAATAATTTGCTATTATTGGTTAAACTTCTATTATACATACAGACCATATTGCTCGAAAGAAAATTTCATTCAACTGCCGTAAAGTGACACTAGTTTCCTATTGAATGATTTAATTTAACGGCGGTTAAATTGAAGTAACTTTCGTGCAGTGAGCGTTCTGCTTACCAGGGATTATTGTGGTGAATTAGCGAGCTTTAGCTAAAAGATTATAAAATCTTTTTTAATAGACATATGAGTTAGTTAACTCAATATTAAGCTTTGATATCTGCTAGGCATTTCTCCAGATGCTCATCAATCCAGTCTTTGTAGGCTCTATATAATATCAGTTACTCGACTGCTACGTTGATTCCCGCCTTTGATATAAATTGTGTAATCTTTTTTCGAGTGGTTCAAAGTTTCACCAGTTAACGGTATGGTAATTTTTATTGAATGAATTTAAAATCCATTTTTGAAGTAACTAATTTCTAATAAATTCATAGCTAATTAGTGAATTAAAAATTAATTCATATATCATGTCGAATCGTTAGCTGCATCTAAATATCCCTGAAAAGTGGTAATAAATGAAATGCCGGGGAAATCAGTCCTTGTATGAGATGGTCGTGGTGAGTTGGTCCTGCGGCGAGTTGTCCTAGACGCTTCAAGAGGAGAATGAGAATATGCAATTAGATATAAGATGCAAGGAATTCGCTCCCATTCGGAACATAAACGTATTTGGAGGTACAATGAAAAACTACCTGTTCTAGAGGTGCGAAAATCTTATCTTTGATTGCTCATGATTCCTGAATGGGAACGATCAGAATCTGAGAATCTGATTAGAATCTATTTTCCTCTCCATATAAAACTTATGTTGAGAATGCGAAGTTTGAGAGATTATAAATATTTTAAAATTTTGATAAAAATCATGATGTAAACTTATAAGCCCTTGCCCCCACTAAGCAACTGCTATCTGATTTCAGTCAGCAACCCAGCGTTGCCAGATGACTTTGGCTGATAGGTTAGATTACCCGAAAAACAGCCAAATGTCATCTGGCAACATTGGGTTGCTGACTGAAATCAGATAGCAGTTGCTTAGTGGGCGCAGGGGCTAAGTTGTGCGTTTCAAATCATACCTTCTCCGGTGGATTATAGTCCTTGAAGGAGGAATAATAATATGCAACTGGATTCAAGAAATTCGCTCTTGTTCAGGAGATACACCCATTTGGGATTGTAATGAAAAACATAACATAAGATATTTATTTATTCAACAGCATCATACAAATACACAGTTGAATATTGTCAATATTAGTTTAAAGCTTAGCAAAATTACATAATTATTTTTTAATTAATGTAGTACCTATTTAACAACCTTTGCATCAAAAATGAGGGAAAAACAACATATTTTCATCTTCAAGCTTCCAGCCACACATCCACAAATTAATAGTCTTCATCCATTAAAAATGTGTGAAGCTCAGTCTTGAATTTATTCTGGTCATTGTTGGTGGATGAATATTTCAAATTTTTTGGGATTTGTTATAAAATTTGAAACCCGCATAGCTAGGTTTTTTCAAATAGTTTTCTCACATGTTGATATTTATATAAATGATAGATGCTATATCTCCATCAACACGCAAAGTACTTGGTTTGTTGAATTCCATTTTTAAACTTTCACTTATCACTTTTTCGATGATAATAATCGACGAATTAATATTTCATTTCCGACTGCGCCATGTTTAGTTTATTAGTATTTTTAAATAAAAAATACAGAATTCAAAATTACAATGTCTTTTTAATGTTGTCTCGAATTACACTATTTTATTAACAACGAAGTAGTCTCTTAGTAACTAGTCATATGGATTGATACAACATAATTCCTCACATACACAACAATGTGAATGTAACAAACAAAAGAAAAAACAAAATATATGAAATGATAGCTTACAATATGAATAACCTATAGTAAAACTAGTACATAGGCCTAATTGTGAATTAATTTGCGTGATAGATTATTATAAGAAGAAAATTGTTCAAGACAGAATATAATAACTACTTGCTGTAAGCATACTACTTAACGTATGCAAGTAGGAATGTTTATCATTTAACATATTATTTATAATAGTCTCATGTTCATTATTGTTCTTATGTTCATTTAAATAGTGTGCATAATTATCCTGGACAAGGGCGTAGCCAGGGGGGGGGGTACTGAAAGGGCTTCAGCACCCCCCGAAATTGACATTTGTTGTAATTTTTTCTCTTGTTCGCTTTTTTATCCCATGAAACTATTACATCCTTATAACCTTCTTGCCTATTTCAGCACCCCCCAAAATAAAATCCTAGCTACGCCCTTGATCCTGAAAATTTAAATTGATGGCAGTCAGTAGTGACAGTGAACTGAATGCTTCTCTACAAGGGTGATTGTATCCAAGCCCTGCCATACAATTATCTTATCGCTTTCTTCTGTAATGCAAAGACTCTTTGCATGATTTCTTTTGATGTTCCACCCCAAAGCTCTATAGTCTATACCATATAATACAATGCAGTAGAATGTGGCAAAATGTACCACTTTGACGGTGTTTTGTGGGACATACTTTACCAGATTTCTCATGAAGAATAGACTTCTACCCTACGTGTCCTGTCATCAAATTTTACCCCCAGCATTTGAACTGAGCATATTCGATCAAATTGTCACCAATATATAACTGAGAAATTATAGAAGCATATTTGAAGAGTATAGTTTGGCTTTTAGTTGAATTAATAATTGATAAGCTGGCATTATCAATACTGGACAACAGCAACTAGATATCTCTTTCATACATTACAGGAGAGAGTGACTCACTCACTCACCGACAAAAAATCACAGCCAAAACCGCTGATAGAAGAAAAAGGTTGATGGATGGAGGGCCAAGAGGTCCAACACTTTTGCCCCCCTAAAAGTAGGGCTGGGGCCCCCAAAGTTTCTGCAGAGTTAATTTATCATATTTAGGCAGTCTTGTCTTGAGGAACGTTTTTGTTCTCGATAAACTAGAGTTATCTATAATCGAGCCCGCTCATCGTTGTCTCAAGGGTGGCCTATTCATTTTTTCTGAATTCTTTTGAAATTGAATTTTGTTCTTCGTATTTGCTTGGATGAAGATAAAGATAAATAAATCTGTTATTCATTTATTATAATATTTGGTTTTACATAATTAGCCCACCATCATGTTATCTACAGGCCTGGATTTCCCACTAGGCACACTAGGCACTTGCCTAGGGGCGGCGAGTCCTAGGGGCGGCACGGCTCTCGGGAGCTAAGTTAGTTTATATTTGTAAATTTTAAATCTATTATATTTTATATTATATCTTATATTTTTATTTTAAGTATTAAGAAAATTTCTGGAGTATTAGTAGTGAGTTTATTTAGGTAGTTGTAATTATTTGATAGTTTGTTTTGTTATTTTGATAGATTTTTATTTTTTTGGACCTCTGCATCTGCATACCAATAGAATATTCCACATAATTATTCTAATAATAAAAAATGAATTATTTTTTGCGAATATTGATCAAGATTCCTCTTGTGTTCAATTTTCATGTTTCAATTATTTTACTAGTAGGCCTAAGTTTAAATTTTGTTCTAACAACTGAAATATTCCAAATACCCCATTCATAAAAATAATAAATATTTTTTGTGATTGATGATTAAGTTTGTTTCTGAGTTTCATTTTTCATTGTCAGTTATTTTTTACTTTGAATGAGCATTGGTACAATTTTAAAATATATAATAAAAATCTAAAAGTAACAGATTGTTGTATTAAAACCATCATTATTGACTGGTAAATTTGGTTTTTATTATCAAAATAACTTATATAATATACATAAATAATATGTAGCCCAATAACATACATAATATATATAATATATACGTAATATGCCAAGGGGCGGCAGCCGGAATAGTGCGTAGGGGCGGCAATAGGTTAAAATCCGGCCCTGGTTATCTAACCGTTTTATGATTTTTACATTTCAGTGTCAGTAATATTAATTTGGTTGGTTGAAGCCCAGTGTTGTCCACAATAATAATTCTAGAATTCTCTTATGTGGGCACAAAAACTTACAATAAGTCATCCAAGAAGGCAGTGTTTCTTCTTTATTATTTATGTTTTTCTGTACATATACCGGTATTTCTAATGTTTATTCTAATACATTAACCAACCACTTACCAAATTCCAGCTAATATAAAACATACATGTACTGTACCAATTCTAACACACATTATATCTATATATCTAGACTAATAAATTATAATTTTTATACCTTACACATCTCCTAACTAATTCAAGCCTATATAAAATATGATTTTTAAAACCGAAAATTCCCACACACAAGCTTTGCTTTTGTGGGGCTTACATTCATTAACTTACTAAAAATGCGATGTATTCAATGTAGCTAATATAACTATAGAATTATATACTAATTTAATATTTTATTGTATGAAATGTACTGGTGTAAATAGTTTATATAGTTTATAGTTTATATGGTTTAAGTTTATAGTATAGTTTATTATGTATAGTATGTACTTCCATAATCTTATAATTTTTATGTAACTATTGATCTAACTACATTGATCTTGTTTTGTATTTATTTATATATTTTATATGAATGTAAAGTCAGAAATAAAGAATTAAATTATTTATAATTCATCTATTTCGTATCTATTCCGTATTTCCAATTCTGAATACGAAATCTTAGTTTCAAAGAAACAGTAAAATCTATATCTATCTATATTCTATCTATATTAATAAAAGAGAGTTGGTGTCTGTACGCTCGCTTATAACTCGAGAACGGCTGAACCGATTTAGATGATTTTGGATTAGTTTGAATTTTTACAGCACTGGTTAACATAATATGTAATAAAATATAAGAAAATCTCTTTATAATTAATAAATAATTAGTAGATTAATGACCTAACCTATCAAACATTTTAAAGAGCTATGTTCAAACTTGACGGCCGAACGGGTACCTACAACGGAGAGATGATCGTGATTCAAGAACAGAAAATTAGCAAGCAGTTCCTAAGTCTCAGTAGCTCAGTGCATAAGTTTCTGCTTACAAACCTACAGGTCCCAGGTTCAAACCCCGCTCCGCACCATTTCTTTTTGTTCTAGGTTTTCTACTCTAATTATTTTTTACGCTACAATCATCAATTAAGAATGAGTTATCGTTCGTATTATACATGTTTTATTGTTTCTAATAATTTATTTGAGGTATTGTACATTTAAGAATGTTAAATACATTATCTTTTCTCTGTTTCTGTGCTTCGATAAAAAAATTATTACTATTAAATTAAATTATTAATATTATAAAAAATAAATTAATATTAGATACTCTTTTCTCTGTGCTTCAAGCTATCTACAATAGTACCTATATGATAGTATTAAATATATTTTTACTTCGTGACATTTTTTGCGGGGGGGGGGGGTTACATGAAGGGGGGACATTTGGGGGGAGAGGGGGGGGGACATGAAGGGGGCATTTGGGGGGGTACATGAAGGGGGGGGGACATTTAGTGGGGAAGAGGGGGGGTGACATTTGGTGGTGAAGAGGGGGGTGACATGAAGGGGAGCATGAAATTTTTTGGGGGGTGGCATGAAGGGGGGACATTTGAGGGGGGAAGAGAGGGGAAATTTGGGGGGGGGAAAGGGCGATACAAAGTTCGCCGGGACAGCTAGTTTGTAATAAAAGTGTATCAGTGGATTTATCTGTATCAGGAGTTTTGTATCATTCTTGCAACACAATACATTCCGTATCACGTGTGATGCTACAACTATGACGTCACCGGCCAGCATGCGAGCATGCGCAGAGAACCATTTGAACGGTAGACCAGAATGACATAGCGCACTTTTGTTGTGTCGGAATCTGATCAGTGGTGTTGTAACAGCCGTGGTGTGAGTATGTCTTTCAACCAAAGACAACGCGTATTTCGGCCGTGGCTACAGAGTTCGCTCTTTTGAGGTTAGGGTGATAACAGTGTTTTTTTCTGACAGTAGGAGTGCTTTTTCAATTGACAAACGTTTTCACGGTTGGTTTAGTGTACTATGGCACATGAATAACAAAGAATTTATGTACATTTTGATTCATTTTTTTTTGGAAAAACAAAAAAAAAATACACTACATACCTACACATCACTAAATTTAATATACTATGCCTCTCTTATTGGATAATCTCTCAGGTATTATACATTTAACTCTTGACTTAGTTGTATAATTTGTTTGTGTTGAGACTAAAATAACTTGAACTTATCATTTTATATTTTTATGTTCTATTCAGTGTACTGTAATATCATCTTAGTTTTGACATTTTTGATTTATTTATAAAATATAATTATTTTTAAACATAGATAATTTTGACCTTGAAATAGAGAACTTATCAATTCATTAAAGCCGGTAATTTAATTAGTTCCCCTACAGATTATTTTATTCATTCAAATTTTCTAATACTGAGTTATAATAGAATCCGAAGCTAGTCTTCAGAACAGTCTGTATCTATTCTAATTATAACAAAATAATATATTTGACAATGGTGATGAATTATAAATAATGTCGGTACACAAATAGTCTCTAATGTTTGGCAAAGTACCTATTTGAAATTTGGATGAGTGTATAGTTGGAGAGTTATTCCAAGTATCAAGAAAAAATTCACAAATATTTAAAACTTTTTTTCCAAGTATTTACATTTTTCTTTCGTTGCAATAAATTTATAGTATCAATTATTTATTGAAAACTCTCTTTCAGTGAGTAAACTTGCATTTTTTATAGGGCAATAGTTCACTTTCAGACCAATTCAGTTATTTATACAACAAGAATTATGTAAATACCATTTTTTTTTAGTATTATAGGCAACTCTAGTATGTTATGCAGATTCTTTTTCTGAAACGTTTAGTATTAGATTGTATTCAGGGTTGATAAATCAGATAAATGTGATTTGAGTCAAGTGGGAAATATACCGTACCTGAGAGGTTGAAAAGAAAGAATTTTTTAATTTACACGATAGCTATAATTTAATAAATTACAATTTGCTAAATCATTGAACTTTCCCTTCAAAACTTTTTTGAAGCAATTTATCAATAGAACAACTATATTTCTAATAATTAATCACTTCTCTTGAACGCACTATGGTGCTCATTTACAAATTGTAGAAGCGCATCAACTGAATTGTAGTTTCATTCTGAATTACGCAATAAATTCATAAATTCAAAAGTATTTCTCTTATGTGATGTTGGAATTATGATTTCCATCCAAAAATATCAACTTTGAAAACCTTGAACTATGCAGTTTTTCAAGATGATGAAAAAATTGATGACAATTGATAAGGAGCAATATTCTCATTCCAACTGTTCAGGATACCAACTTCCCATTCAGAAAATTTAAATAAGGCAATTCCAAGTAGATACCAATTTTATTATATAAAATTTCCCAATTATATATATTATTACGTTAGTTATTCCTGTTTCAGTGATAAGGTTAGCTGGTTGCGTTGGATAAGTTGTTGGAAAATTCTTTAAGGAGCTCTCAAAACTTCCAACTAAGCCAGATAACCCGATAGAATTACATAGTTTGGAAATACTCCTCTGTTATTTTTCAGAAATTACTACTTCCGCTTTTCGATCCTAGTATTCTGTAAATAAAGATTCAGATTAGTTACAAAGGTGACTTTATCTACCTATTGCACTCCTATTAGAATAATCTTTTTATTTATTGTGCTTTTTAAACATCCTACATGAAAATGTTTCAATTTCATTCAATTAAGTAGTAGAAGGCTTTATATAATCCCCAGTAACATAACTCTCTGCTTATATCAGCCTCAAAATTTAGGTTCTTAGAAAGTGTGATGAAAACTAAATTGTCAACTTGAAAAACCTTGAAAACGTTTGAAAATTCATGCACTCATAAAATTTATTTTTTCAGAAATGGACATTTCAAATTAAAGTGAATAAATAGTGTCATTCAAAATATTTTTGCCCAAAATGAACATTTTTTAAAGTTGAAAATAAAATCGTTATCAAGTTTGGGAATTTTGACAGAAGTTGGAATCTATTATAATTGAAAAACGTGAGATGGATGTGCCAATTTAACTTGAAAGAATATCTATCTGTAATCACTACAGCAGCGAATTGTTGTATCAAGGATACTTCAAGAAGTGATAGTTACCAGAGATCTCGCTTTTTTATTCAACATCTACAGAGATTCCTCTATTCGAAGTGCAGCTTATGTTTAACTGAGAACTCTTCTCTTATGAACAAGGAAAGGATAAATTCTCTCATATTCATTCGAATTTGATAAAATACACGTGAATAAAAATAATTTTGATCAAAATGGACTCTCCTCAGATGTATGACAACAATGTATCATCCAATGAGGCTAACAAGAAACTCCAGCAGCATATCAAAAGATATTCAGATCTGCCAGACCTCAACACCCCTGAAATATCTCTGGATCTACAGAATCTAATCGATGACAGCCAGTTCAGTGAGGGATTGTTCACCGAGATACTAAGCGGGCCAAAAGCAGCTGCAGCCATTGGCGTCCGTCCCCAATTCCAGCAGAGATCGTTGGCCTATCTGCCGCAGCCAGTGCATTTCTCAGATAACCAAGCAGCCACAAATGGAAACACTGCAGCTCATGCATCTCAGCCGCAAGCGCAGGCTGGCAATCAAGCAAATATCAAAACCGAGCCTCCCGAAGGCTCTCTGGACTACAGAACAACTGCAGCTGCAGTAGCTACAGCTGCCGCAGCTACTTACAGTGTGCTGAGCAATGGTGCAGGCAATGCGTTCACAAATCCATCTCCATCGCTGCTGAAAAATCAACTGTCGCATCACTCTGCACATCACAATGTTCATCACCACCATCATCACCACAGGAAACAATCCAAATCCATCGACAAGAACACTGACGAGTACAAGAGACGACGGGAGCGCAACAACATCGCCGTCAGGAAGTCCCGCGAGAAGGCGAAAATGCGCTCCAGGGAGACCGAGGAAAAAGTCAAGCTTCTCATCAAAGAAAACGAACGCCTTCAGAAGCGAATCGAACTACTTACTGAGGAACTCAATGTGTTGAGGTCTTTGTTCACGAATGTTGGAGTGCTACCCGAGCATCTGCATCGTGAACTCAACAAACATCTCGACACCTATCAGCATGGCGTTCAGTGACAGTGAGTGCAACACGTGCAGTTCGGTGCTACCACTAAACAAACTGCATGTGCTGAACACTATCAGACAATGAACATTAAAAAACAACAACTACAATGATCCGATTATTCATGAAATTGTACCAAAAAGACACCATTCAATTGATTCCAGTCTCTTAGAGACACTTAATCACTAGGAACGAACATTATTACAAGTGAACAATTCATTTGCTTATCAATATTTTTGGGTTATCAAACTTCATCAACATCAACCCACTAAATAATAATAGGGTTTACGATATTTTGTAAACGTTGGTCCCCGACTCAGTGATTTCTTTCAAGTTAAAGATGATGAGATTCCATCTACGAGGATCATATTGAACGCAAATCCCTTGTTAGAACTGAACTGTTTTCGAAATGGTACGGAATGAAGGAGTGGATGTGCAATCATTTAGCCAGCGAATGTTAAATTCAGTGTCAATTATACAATAGGTTACATTTTCTTGAAAAGACTCATTTAATAGAAGCATTAAGTTAATGTAATAGTAGGCCTATAGTTTTTCTACTGATTGCCCTTATTGTGAAGTCAATATGACAAACGATATTGAAGAATATGAAAGTTAAACAATAAACTAGCCATTGGTATCTCAGCTATTTTCACACTTTACAAAATATTGAAGATATGAGTGAATGAACATTTTTCACCAAATCAGATTATGCAATGTATGATATAAAGAGATAACGCTTTATTTAAAAAGACACGAATTTACGAACAAATTGTGAACATGGTTTTTGCTGAAGAACAAAATCAGTGCCCTGTTGATTGAAGCAAACTCATTTTTGTGATAGTGATTTTAAAAATCAGACACTCTCGCCACTATATGAGGAAATCCGCAGCAGAGGAGCAACAGCAGCAGCAATTGTGGATTTCCTACCTGAGCAAGGTTGACTTCTTCACCAGCTGCACTTTTGCATCATCTAGGGTGAGTGTTAATTACATTTTCATTATTCATAACAAAACCTATTTTCTCTTATCATTTTGTATAATATAATTGAGTATTTGTTGAGAGAACTCAGCAAGAAACTGATCAATTTCTAGCATTATTAGCAAAGAAAGGAGAGAAAACTGTAGTATGTGTCATGGGAGAAAATATTCGTTTTATTTCTTAAGGCAGGGAATTATTTTCACATTCACAGGTATTTGCAGAGTAGGCTATTGAAAAAATCTTGAATCATCCAGAACTGACTCATCCAATAAGTAATTTATTGAAAAGCCTAATCTACTGTTGGATTGAACTCAGCGTCCAAATAACGCATTTAGATCTCAATTGTTCTAATTAGAGCACCGTGGATATATTGGTCTGCAATAATTTGAGTAATAATTACGCGTTTTTACACCAACTTGTCAATAGTTCTTATCAAATACGTCTTCACTCGTTAACGTAGGAGATAAGAAACTCTCGCTTTACTAGAAAATACTATTATATCAGTGGCGCACACATTATAATGTCATTGAGTGTTTTTCATTCTGAAATTCGTTCTTGTTTTCAAAGCACTTGGTGTGAGATCGCTCGTCATGTATAGAATCATCAAATGATGCAATTGATTGGGCATTTTTCATTCTTTCGTTATTTCTACTTTCTTTTTCGTAGTTTTAAGTATTTCTTTCTTATCTAGCAAGAGAATTGTTTGTTGATTCATGATTTGTGTAATACCTTATAGAATCCTATCTACCCTACTCACTTTAGAAGGTGCCAGTTGCTTAGAAATCAGAATGTTTGCTAGTAGTTATAAATGCAATGTGATTCGATACATGCATATTTTATAATGTAAAATGATAAAAGTAGGCCATTTAATAATATTGAGATTCAAATCTACAATTACAATACTGAAAAGCTCTGATAAATTTTTTAAAGTGATCATTTGAAAAGCCGGGTGTTGAGTTTTGAATCAATGAATGAATGATGAAGGCTATCATTCTATGCTTTTATTCTTTAATATTGTCTAGATTTCTTCATACAGTATTATATATAGTTTAATTTTATGTCCCATATTGAATATGATCCAGAGAGGATCATATTCTACTTATCGCAACTTCTTAGTTTGTTATCTATTTAACTTGTAATCTATACTACTGTGCTAACACTTTTAATTTATGCAATTTATACTTGTAATATAGGCTATTCTATTCCATCAAAATAACCACACATAAAAATAGTATCACTGTGCCAGCAAATCACATTACAAACCATTTGGTTATTCTGACAGCTCAAATTTAGTACTGATGACCCACTTTATCTTTTATTCGGTTAAAATTATGATGGAGTTTGCTTTCCTAGTTGAAGGTGTTTACTGATAATTTGATATGTTATTATTTTAGATTTTACACACATTATAAAACATATGTTGGAGGATGTGTGTTGAAGGGGAAATAAAATAGGTTGATGGATGCGTTCGAAAACTAATATATGCGTACGTTTTTGTGTCAGTGTGCGTGTGTGATAGAGAGATAGGAGAGTGTGTGTGAGAGAGACAAGATACAACATCGTCCCAGAATAAAATAAGGCAGAGATGTGCGTGCCATTAAATAATCTGCAGCTGACTATCTTCTACGCATGTCACTATTTTTAGGCCGACTCTTGGCAAGAAAAGAGGTTTTTGAACTCGTGGATGGTTGAGTTGATGTTTCTCGTCTTTTATTTAGGCGAATTCATCTCTCTCCGCACTATCCAATAAACTCGTTCCAGTTCGAATCACGAAAATAAATTTAATTTGAAATTTCAGTTTTCAATATTTGACGAGTCATAGATTGCAGCTCGAAAATAACTAATGAAACCCTTATATCATAATATGGAGGAATCATTCGTACTGTACTCCTATAAATGCTGTTTTTCGTATCCCACTTGGTTTTCAATAGAATAAACAGGGGATTATCCATGTAAAACATTCTTAGGGTAGACCGTAGGCCTAAGCATATTTTGGTTGCACCATGAGACTTTTATCCTAGGTAAGTCATAAGCCCAAGCTTATTAAAAAAATAGTAGGTAGTACAACTCAGCATTTCTTCTTTCTATAAAATTAAACTACTGTACTTCTCTCAACGAATTCCCCGGAAGGGATTTATAAATTTGCCAAAAGTAGAGTAGACATCGTATGGAGGGAGCTAGAACTGAATGGGAGTAGGTGAATCAACTGTAAAATAATTATTCTTTGATACAGTGATTATATTAAATGGTTCAAGGATTGTAGTGGAACTATAATATATATACACCACATTACAAACTATATGGAGTTGTAATAATGCAATGGACGTGATTCATTTGTGAAGTGCGTGAATGGGGATTGAGAAACTAAAGGGTTCATAAAACACTATCATAAAGTGAATAATCGAAAAAGTAGAGGTGAAGTCATTAAGTAACAAAACACCAAACATGAAATCAAAAATTATGAGTCAAGATGCTTTCTATTAGTCTGTTCGTTCCATTGAATTAATTAAGAATAATCAAGACTCATCGTGAAATTAGATTGATTAGTTACTAATCAATGGAAAATGTTAATGATATGAACTTTCAGGAAGAAAATATATAAAAATAGGATAATACTTCATTTATTTATTGAATGAACAATTAATTACATGAAGAGATGAGTGTTAACAAGTTGTTAACTATAAAGTAATTGAAAGAAAAATGCACTGTAATTGACTGTGAGGAAAAAGCGTGGTTATCACAAGGGATGAGGGATGATGCTTATTGTGATGTTTGTTGGTGAATGAGATGTAAACAGAGCGTCATTAAACTCGCGTAATAATCAAGGATACATGCCGAGAATCTCATAATAAAAATATCAGACTCTCACTCTCACTTTTGCTCTCAGTCTAGGTCTAGATGCATATCCAGCTGTAGGAGAGAAGTAGGTCAAACTCAGCACGCTGGAGAGTCATTTGTAACGCTCTCGCACGCGCATGCTCGCTCACCACACCAAAACAGCTTGTTGCGCCAAGTGACGTAACAAGGTGTAACAACAATAAATTGTCTACAACCTGTCTAAAGCCAGCACACATCTGAGATCTGAAACGAAAAGATGAATGTATTTTTTATTTCTCATGAATTATCAGATAGGAATTTACATATCTTTTCGTGTCTAGTGAGAGCCATTGAATAGATAATATTATTGTGCTCGCTTTTGTTCGCCATCTATGTTCTGGTTTTTTGTTTTATCCCGCGACTTGCGACTTGCTCTTTTTCGTTCTTTCCCCTACTAAAGAAAAAAGACAATCACAACTACAACATACATACATACATACATACATACAAGAATAAACATAATTTTAGTTTTCTTTCTAATGCACTTTTTTGAAAAGATTAATAATCATACTTCACTCCCCTTCTTCGTAATAGTTGAGTAAAAGAAAGAACAATTCCAGATTTTCCATCTTCAAGCCTCCATTGTTTATTTATTCATTATTATAATTTTTTTTTATCTATTTACTAGTAGCTAAACCCGTGCTTTGCACCGGGTAAAAGGTGGGTGTAGACGGATTTATATAATTAAACTCGTAATTAAATTTAGTACTTCTCTATGAATTCATTTTTTGTAGGCCAAATTCATTTTAGTCTACTACACATGGCTAATAACTGTGGTTTTGTTCAAATGAATTTATCTGCTTCACTCACAATTTTATCGAGATGAAAAAAATAATAAAGTGTATTTTCTACTGAGCTCTTTCAACTGAATTTTCAGAAAATAATTAGAAAGTGAGATTACATGTTACAATTTGCTTGAAAACTTCCCCCCCCCCCCACCGTGAGCTAATACTGCACCCTTATGCCAAATCGGAGTACTTGAAGGAAAGATTGGAAAAGAAAGTCCTTGCTTGGCATGAAACAAACTTTGGTATACTGTGGTTCATGTTTTTAGTTAGAAGTATTTTCTTCTAACTGAAAATAGAAGAAATAATTTTATTTTCTATTAACTACACTATTTTTTGTGTATGGAAATATTCTCATTTGGGGTTCTACTATGCTATCATCCTAGAATTTCTGTCATGCCAACTATTTCATGGTCCATTGTTACGCCCAAGTTATAACATGCAGTATACTATGTATACCTTATTGAAGCTAGTAAACTTGATTTCATGTTCAAGTTCTCGGCTCTCTCAATAGATTGTTAATTGCTATGCGTCAACGCTTCAGAAATTGGCTCGTAAAGTCTATTTGTGGAGTTTCAGGGTTTTTGTACGCTCTCTTTTTTTAATATCCATTCATCATTTTATTCCTCGCTAAATAATTCTTTCGTTTATATTCTCCATATTCAGAAAAGGTTTCCATGTTATTTGGAATGTCATTATTTTCTTACATAAATTTACTAAATTATTTTGATTCTTGTCAGATACAATTTATCATAACATGAATCAACTCTAGATTATTCCAACCCAATCAATCAATTTATTCATCATATTTATCGTGAACATTCTTATTAATATTACAAAATTATAGCTTCTGCTCCCTGTTCCCTAGACATTAAAATTTCATTTTATTTTTCCATATCAATTATTTAACGATGTTTGGAATAGTTTTTTGATCCCTGATACAGAAAGTCATGTTGCAATGCTAGATGATACTGATGTCAAACATCTCATCTATTATCACTTACCTGTTATTGTAAGCTGGTGGTTTGTAACCCGCATAAAATTTTCTATGATAAGCCTATGACTCAAAGGACGAGATTAAACTTCATTCAAGGGTCTCCTTCCAATAACAGCCATAAATTGAGTTAATATTTTATTTCTAACTGGATATTGGACAGTAATCAATTATTTAGCACTTGAACTTTCACCAGCGAAAACATGATTAATTAATTGTCTAAAAATGCTGTTTTTTAAGAATTAGCCTACCGTACTAAGATATCGATTGAATTTGAATGTAGGTCAGCGGTTGGATAATTTGTGTCAGTGTAAGGCTGTTAACACCTTAGTAATTTAGTTAATAGAGTTGTAAATATCTAATTATTGACATCTCTTTGACAAAATCACAAATTTATCAAATCAAATATATGAGATTATTAATGTATTCTTGAAAAATGTGTTTTTGTATTGTTTGAAATATTAAGGATATTGTTTGGCCCAGTATTTCTGCTGCACCTTAAAAATGAATTTTCTTTGCAAATTGCCATGAGAAAAATCAAGATCTTGTACATCCATTTTGCCCTATGAACCCACGTATCTATTTTCTGCTCAATCTTTGTTCATTTTCCTTGACTGTTCTTTCCTTTATTGAACAGTTTTTTCATTCTAAGAATCATTCTTAGCCTCTTTTCCTATTATACACAGTAAAATGTATACAGTATAATAATGATTCACTCTGTTGAATAAAAACTCAAAAGATTTTCCTACTCATATAAAATCCAATTCAATGTCATTATTTAACTTAAACAAAATCTATTAAAGATCTCAATGCTGTTACATCGTTTCGATAAATATTATTCTCTAGCAAGTATTAACAAAAACACAAGATATCAGATAATGAGATTCACATCAGCTGCTAAGAAGAACGGTAATAAGAAGCGTAAATATCATAAAACTTTTTACCTTTCTCCCTGTTACCATAGAGACAAGCTACATGCCTTTTCTATCTCTACGTTAAGATGCTATTAGGATTTAATTATTAGGCCTAGATATGAAATATGATTGAAGTCAGGTAGGGCACTGCGCGTGCGCGTGACGGCTGGTTGAAACTGTGTCAAGCAATAGTTTTCGGACCGGGAATTGTGCCAACCAATAACGTACTTTCTCGCAACTGAGTCGGCCAATGGCAAGCGTTGCCGCGTCGATTGCGTTATTCTTATGTTACGGCCCGCTTAATTTCGCTTTCGTTGGCGGCAACATCACAACAGAATGCATTTCTAGGTTATGTCTGGCCGTGCCGATCCACTTTTCCTTCTCTTATGCAATGAAATGTTTTGCCGCGTCTGGCGTTCAGTTTCCGATTAGCATCCTCTCAATGGTAATTAGATGCCACATCGGGTGATATATTTTGATAAGAAAGGAGGGAGATACATTTATTCGATAGAGGATACTTACTAGAAGATAAAAGGATAGGGCACCTCACTGGAAAAGGAATTTCATCTTCCACGGAAACTATTCACACGGGATACTTTCCTTTTGAAGAATTTTGGGGAGGAGAAGAGGAATTGGGAGGATATTCTACAGAAAGGATACTTACCTTAGAAGGTTCCTCATTCTGTACGACAACTATTTTGACAGAAGTCCTTTAATACTCGAAAAATGCTCACGATTGATTCCAATAACAATACGAATAAATACGATAGTATCCAATAGAATACAATACATTTTATTTGATTCTCGCTCAATTTTCAAAGCTTTATGGGGAAAGTATTAATGTATGTTTAGATTTCAAAGAAAAAAGTCTTGCGCGTGGGTAACGGGAGATGAGGAGTGAGGATGTTCTGAGGCCACACATACGTGTGGGGTGAGGAGTGAGGATGTTCACTTAGGCTGTTCACACACCTGTGGGATTACTTGACTTCACTCACTCCTTACTCATGCCTGTCATACTATGCGAGTGTGAAGTGAGTGAGTGAAGTGTGGACAGGCCAAGTGAAGAAAGTGAAATCAAACCCCACACGTATGTGACCAGGCTCTGAATCTTTCAAGTGGCCCAGGTGACAACTGGGTTCAAACCAAGACTTGTGGCTTATAAGACCAGCGATAAACCAACGCGGCTAAGGCCACTCATTTCGATTTGAGCTGATACCCATTCTTCTTACAATACATTGAAGCATGTTCTCGAACCCTACTTCATGTACAATAAAAACAAATGCCCTCAAGTGTTATTTTTATTTGTTTACAGATTTTCTTCTCCTGTCGAAGTTACCTTACATTGGAACCGGCCACGGCGATAAGCAGTCAGCTGGGTGAGTGTTCGAGTACAACCAAAGTGGATTCCACCAACGTCGAAATTCATTTTCCGATTCCAATTTGCATTTTGGAGAAGACATTACGCAGTTTCGAGTAGCTCAGCTGATTTGTTACACCTTAATGGTTTTTATATTTTTTAATTTTCGATAGGTATAAAATTCTACTTACATTGAAAATGTAGTGATGATTATGAAATAACTGCAGCTTCAGATCCAATTTTAATTGATTAGTTCAGTCTGTAGAATGTATCTGTTCTTATTATCTGCTTTCTTGTGCTATCAAATTAAATAATATACCTACCTTTTCCTTTTATCTCTATAATTAAAATCTATAAAATTTTGTAACAAATGGTACACACCACAAATTGCAAATATGAGACTCTCAATTTTTTGAGAGTAGAGTTTTTGACGTTCGTTATGTATCCCACTCAATTCTCAATGTTGTATTCATTAGCTAAATAAGTGAATTATTTCTTGAACTCGACTCTCTTTTCTGAAACTTCAATAGCACTATTTATCTATTCAATCCTCTCAATATTTTTCAGCTCAAAATCCAGTAATAACATTCATTTTGTATATTTGTCTAAGAAATTTTATTTTCTTGATGTATTCCAGCCATCTCTGTATTCTATAATTATGCTAAACCTCTTAAATATATCTCGATATACTGTACAAACAGTTTTAATGTATTACAAAGTAACAGAGTCTTTCCAAGCACTTTGGATACTTTCAATTAGAGTTAGTTACTCTTGCTTTGAGATACATTCTACTGGCTGAACTAACCGAAAAAGATGATACTGTTCCTCATTAGAATGTTATTTAGCCTATTTTGGAAATGCCCAATGAAGCTTAATTATTGAGAGTAAGATTTGTACTCGACCAAACTTTTGTACTTAGGAACCAAATAATTAAGCATTATAGATTATAGGCCTAAGCTAATCATAAAAATAATTGAATTTGTTATTAAAATTTCTAATAGTGATGTTTAAAAATGTGAATTTTCATAAAGGCTGATCAGAGCACAATTTTTTAGAGTTTCAAAATTGTCATTTTCACGTAAATTATCACGGATTCTCTCTATTAGACTCGGGCCCCCTTAGTAAACCTGAATCGTGAATAGGATAAACAATTGACATTGGTCTCATCTCTTCTATTCATCGGTTAACTAGCCCGGAGTCGACTGATATTCAATCATTATTCTAAATGTTCATAATTTTTTGAATTTTACAAATATATTATACTTGAAAATCAGATTATTACTGTAATTGAATTATCTCTGGATTCATTGCACTACATTGCACTGAATCATATTTTCAGAATATGATTCGTTATTGCAATATAGCCAGAATCTAGTTTCACATACATTTAAACTGTTTGTAATTTTAATGGACGTATTAAGAAAACTTCTATTGAAATTTAAGAAGAATAATCATGAATGATTTCGAACTTAGAGAACGATTTGCCTTACACTAAAATATAAGCAGTATTTGTTTATAGTTACCATAATTTTTTTACTTCTAATTAGTATTTATATTACTTCACTTTAAACTGAAAAATGTTATCATCAAATGATCTAGCTGACCCTTTCAACTAGTTCCCTTGTATTTCTATTCATATTCAACTTCTTAAAACTCTTTTTTATAATTTTTCATCAAGGTTGTAAATACCTGTTTTTCATCTTAATTTCATTTATTTCTATTGGTCTTTTGTCTTATCGGGATGATTATATTGATGAAATGTTGTACAATTTTTCCTAATATGTTCTACTACTATTAATCACTATTATTAATATTTCTTTTTATATTTTTTATATAGACTAAGTTATAAATCGATTTTACCATTTGAATGTACAAAACATGTATTATAACATTGAGCCAAATGCAAATGAATAATATCTTAAGTTGCACAGAATTGAATACTTTCACTCGCAATTTGCAGCTGGGTGTCGAAATCTATTTAGTTCATAAGAACATTTGAAATCTTTCTCTAATAATAGAGATAGTAATCATTTAGAAGGAATTTAGTAATTTATCGGTTTAGATTTGATTCTCACCTTATATGAGTCTGGATTATTATTTTATAAAAATATCATCTCAGTTCAATCCAATTGATATAAGATTATCAATTCTTCGGGAAGTACGAAATGCTAATGAGACTATGTTCGCAAATTCATCACTCTCTTAAGAATGTACTATTCGTTCCTTCATAATGCTTTGGCATCTGTATTAGTATTTTTTATGATGACAAATCCTTCCATTATTAATTTGTAAAGTTTTTGTTTATACTGTTAAATCCAATAATTATATATCTTTTAACATGTAGTGGCGAAGCGTGGTATGCTTATTTGGTATGCCTATCGCCTATAGGAAATAAACCCGGCGATGACCAAATAAGCATACCACGCTTCGCCACGGTTAACCTGATTGTCTCATCAACATGAGTATTTTCCCGATGTTTTTATTTATTTTCCATGAACTGTATCAATATAGTATCAGAAACTCATGTATGTCTAATATGAACATTGTGCCTTCAAATGATTGTTAAAATAATGTAAAATAAATATAAAAATTTTACATGTATATGAGTTCAGCCTTCTTATAAAACAACAGAAATTAGGTTAGTCGAGTTTTCAAGTAAAATAATATTTTAGGTTGTAATTTTTTGTTGTTTCAGAAAACTTTTCTCAGTTTGATTATAATTATTAGAGTAAGTTTTTTTTTCAGTTTGTCCAAATTTTTTTTGCAACATGTCTAAATAATACAGTATTGTGAGTTCTCCAAGTGTTGTATCAATTCACTTTTTCAGTATAACTATGAAATGTGTAACTGAACTATAAAAACATATATGATGTATTTTCTAAAAAATATATTCTATGTAATGTTACTTGAACTGCTCAGAATACAAAGCCTAAAGAATACGGGACTAGTAGGAGAGATATTTCTCAAATTATTTGTTGTAATACCAATTATTTTATGAGATTTTACGGTATTTGTCATATCTTATCAATAAGTTTTTAATGTTTTTATATTATTAGAAGGAATTCTTCATGGGACAACTCTAGTTATTTTATAAATGATTCACGTATTTCTACTTTACAATGATTGTATACTTCCCATTATGAATAGTGAGAAGAAAATTTTGATAAGATTCTTGAATTCAAAGAAGGGGTGGAGGTACTGAAAGAAGAGTTAAAGAGAGAAAATCTAAAAACTGTCCAAAATAAAGTGCTCTTTAGGTGTGCCAAACATATGTTTTTTATATCCATCAAATTTACAGGAAAATATTACTGTTAAAAAAATAAATATAGGCCTAATTTCTGCGTACTTATAGTTCAACGTGTCCAAATTTTGAAATAGCAGGTTTAAAGAGAACTGAATTATGGAATACAGATACAGCAATTCTATTATTAGAGGAATTCAGTTGAAACTTAAAAGTCAATTATACATAGACAATTCAATAATAAAGTGAAAATCATTTGATTGATTTTTACAGCTTATTGAATCTTAATTCGAGTTTTTGGTTTGAGCTTTTCAACTGCCCTCAATATTGAAGCAGTAGAACATTATCAAAGTAGTCGGAGAAAATGCCAAAATTCAATGAAAATTTCCCAAGATCTCGTATAGCCTATTTACATAATTCATAATTGATTCCTATATATTTGCTTAATAAGATACTTTATTTTCCTTTAGAAATCTAACAAAAGTTCTATGTCACACAAGTCTCATTGATAATCATTTTTTGTAACACATGTTAAATTAATATAATATTACTAATGAAAAGGAGGTAAAACTATATTTGCGCGTCAAAAACTTATGACTCCAATAAATTTAACTTTAATCAATGGTAATATTTTTAAAAAATAAATGTTTCGTAATCTCATTTTGCAAAAAACTAAAGTAGATGTTGAATGTTTGTTGATTAAATTTCAGGAAGTCTAAGTTAATTGGTGAATCATAACATGGATTTTTTTCTAAAATATTCCATGTTCAACTGAAGTTTTTATAGGATATTTTTCACATCCATGATAATCAAGAACAATAATTACTACCCCAGTTGAATGTGTTCAGATGAAATGTGTAAATTGAAAAAGAATCAATTTATTTTTTATACGGAATAATAATTATAAATAATGTGTGATGTAACTTTTATTTTTCTAATTATTTTATTGTCTTTCTTTTGAGGGGAATGAAGAATATTTTTCTAAAAACCACTAGCCGTAAGACAACTCTATCAATAATGCATTATAATAATTATTATATTGGTAAGAAGTTTTCTAAAGTTTAAATCGTCTTCTTTCGATCTTTTCTCTTGAATAACTGTACATACAGATGTTAAATTATTTTTATTTCTATTTTTAAGAAGTTGTATGTATGATGATTATTTAGATCATTAATATAATTTCTATTTTGGAAAGTATTGACACTTACAGGAGGTACTTAAACGTACCTTTTATTTATGTTACCATGAATTAAATTTTGTTCTTTCAATAATATTTGTTTTCATTCCAGTCTCCCGTAGTTCTAAGTTAATAATCCTTAAGTTTGATTTCTATATTAAATTTATTGAATCACTTTGGCCTCTTCGTGCTAATAATAAGGATGTCAGTGGGAAACCCGGATAAGAGAAAACTGTTCTGTTCACTTGATGTCATCTTATCTATTTAGTGTTCTTGTGCAGAGATTTCTCAAATTGCTCCTCTTCATAGCCATGAATAAATTATTGTTAAATGCACTGCACTCGAACATACAGTAGTAGATGATGGTATGGGAACAAAAGTCGAAGAACTTGATAACTTCAATATAATCATAATTCATGACTGAACTTAATAAATGTGATCATATAACTGAAATTTCTAGCTTTTTTACTTATTTTAGCCATGATTATCGACTTACTCATCGACAGTAAAATCAGGTAAGTTCCAACTATTAGTCAATCAACTATGAAGTTAAATCTAGATTATCGTCATGTTTCAACTGTCGAAAAATTTCGACCTGGATCCTATTCATTCGCCCAGGTTGAATACTCACTTGAGCTACAGTACTTTTCCAAAACCCCTGGTTATGGATGTTGAGTAAAATGTTGGTAAGAGTAAAAAATTATATGAAATAAATTATAAGATCAAACTTCATTACTTATAAGGAACAAGAAGCACTGTTCCACATTACGCTAGTGATACAAGATGAATAATTTAAAAGCAGTCTTTCAGATGAAAAAAATTGTGTATCTATCCCGTATTGCGTAGTCCCTATTAGAATGGTCTCTTTGTATTTATCTCAAGCTCGCTTTTGCATCGCCTGGAAAACTGATATTGCCCAGGTTGCATGCAGAAACAGTTCTGATCAATTCGAAAATTGCAAAATCAATGAACATATTAAAGTTTTCAACATTAGAATATGATTTTCAATTAGTAACCGAAAAGTGCAATACGATACCATTGATTGTAGATAGAAAAAGGTCTGTAAAATCAATGACGATACAGAATTGGCAAGAGGAACAAAAAGCTATCAAACAGCCCGTCTAAAGGCAGAACGTCTCAGGGTCTTGATTCGAAGAATCACATATTGCGGCGCCTATTTCATGGGAATATTGGGCGGGCAAAGCAAAGGTGATAATATACTGTTTGACCAGAAAAAGAATGAGTGATATCTAGCATGCTCGACTGGCTATTGCTCCAGTTCACCGGGGGCATTCTTTCTCTGGTCAAGCAGATGTTTAAAATGGTAATCTAAAGATGTTTGGTATCATCGATTCTCTAGATTTAATCAAGAGTGAGAATATTATTCGTTGAATATCAGACTGATAATACTCAGATCAAGACATTAATTAAAATTATTACTTGTGCAGATTCTGCACAATAAATTTGCTCACATCACAATGCATTATATATATTTGATGATATTACTTGAAGCAAGTTCCAACATTCCTAGTGATTTTAAAACATGTCTGTGCTTGATAAAATCAATTTCCTTCACAATATCATTGGTATACGAGTTCTCATGGATCGCTCCAACTTGTTATTTTCAATCACAAATTGAAGGTTCTATTCACTGTTCAGAATTTATATTGGAAACAATTATTTCGTAAATAGGAAGAATAATAATCTTCTAATTGGCAATGTTTTCGATATAAATTTTTGAATTGGAGTTCTGGAGAATAGTTCTCGAAAGAATCTATTCATAAACGATGTACAACAGCGAACTTTTGATTCACTATAGTCAGTGAATGTATTGCGTTTTCACTGCAGAACATCTATGTGATAGGTACCTTCTGAACCCCTCTATTGATAGAGCTATCGATACTTTTGAGGCGAACATACTATGAGAATTTAATGTGTGTAAGAGGATTTTTTCGAAAAGCTTTGCGTCAAACTGGTTAACAAACAATCAAGTTATTATTTGATAATTCCCATTGACAATTTTGACTTTCTGCCCCCCCCCCCCCCCAATAATTACTCAGGGGGGGCAATTCATGTATTTTGCTAGGCGCCTAATTGTAAACACCGGATATGAGTCGTCGATAGCAAGATTTTGCAAGATATTCTTTTATTAAAACTGGATATTGTTTGTTTTATGTATAACTTTCCCACTCTCTTTTCTTTAAACATATATACAGTACAAATAAAATAAATATCAAGATTATAGTGAAATAGCAAGTTGAATGTAGTGTAACAGATAATATCCATATTACAAACTTCCGTACGAAATAGCATGCTTAGAAGTAGCCTTTCTTTTTTTATAGTAAACTCGCGTACATTGACAACCCCCCCCCCCCTCCTTAGATGACATCCCCTAGAGACCTTTCTGGTGGACTTTGCCCCCCCCCCCCCAATAATCCCATGAAGTCGGCGCCGCTGTAACATGTACCAAATATTAAAATAATTATACTTTTTCCTATGTTTTTAATGAAAATAACTTATCAACTTTGTACGATTCATCTTTGGCTCCTAGTTATTGTTATTGTTCAATTACTGAAAAGTATTAATTTGAGAGCTCTTGCTGTTAGTTATAAAAGCAAATATTTTCTCTAGAGAAATTTGTTTTAGTCAGAATTTAGGTTTGACTGCTTATAGAATTTACCCTATCTTGCCAACTTTCTCTGCAATCCTTTGTGTGCTCAGACAATAAGCTTCTCTATTTATTTATGCATGGTAAGATTAATTCTAGTGATTAATTTCAAATTGAGTATCAACTCAATAGATGCAGATTCGGGAAAATGCGTGTTGCTTATTGCTTCGAAACACCTCACACAAGTCAAATTTTTCAACACGGGATTCATTCAAAATGTGAGTATGAGGAATATTCTTGTTTCTCACAAAATTATGTGAGCAAGTGTTTCTTGACATGTCAAAATGAAGCAAACTTTAGCTTGAAGGGTTCTTTTTGCTTACCTGTTCTAAAACCGCATGGGCATAATTCTGATAGAAAATCTTAGAAAGAATATTACTGTAAAAAACGTCAATAGAAGTACATACTTCTAAATTTGAGTTGGAGATCGTAACCAAAAATAGGGTCTTTTTGAAATGCATGGTACTTTGCTAACAGCTGTAGCTAAAAGATTACACGAGATTAGAAATTTACATGATTTTCAATGATTAGCCCGTGGCGAAGCGTGGTATACTTATTTGGTCATCGCCGGGTATATTTCCTATAGGACCAAACAAGTATACCTTGCTTCGCCACTAGATTAGACTAGTTCACGATATATATTATAAGTTGAGACTAGTTGATTATAAATAAGATGAAAAATAAATACTATTGTTACATACTTATTTGTTATGTACTATCAAATTTTTATGAGTTATTCATGATATATGAATGAGTTACTACTTTATTACCGATCATTCATGTTTATCTTGTGAGGGATTCTCTGATATTCAACTTCACATAAAAGAAGAATGTGTTGTCTGCCTCTCTCTCTCTCTCATTTGTCTCTGTCTCACTTCCTCGTTCAGTGACGAAATCTCAATCTTTCTCGTTCTCGAATCAGGAGTCGAAGAGCAAGAAGGAGGAGGAGAAGAAGGAGAAGAGAGAGAGAGAGAGAGAGAGAGAGAGAGAGAGAACAGAATCTGAAAGGATTTATGTCAGTGTGAGTTATGGGAGGATGGGAAAATCTATTTACAAATGAGACACTTTGGGAGACACTTTTTACTATAGGGACTCATTATTACAAATAATGAGAAAAAGCTCACAATGAAGATTTATCTTGATGGAATGAATCTTATTTGGAATACATACGTTGCACTAATAAACTTTTCATTGTAGAATTATTCTATTCAACCAACCAAATCCAAAATAGTAAGACAGTGAAGGATATCCTGTCTACATAATAAAATTTGTGGTAGACTGACGTATATTAATTATATTGTATGAAATTGTGAATTTACACAATTACTCTATTTCTATTGATGTATTGAATTATATTACTTGCATAGTTTTGTCTCGCCGTATGAACTTTCAATTCTACTGAAAGAATTGATAACAGTTTTGAGAAAAATTTACATAAGATACAGTTTTGATTATGGAAGAAAACAAGAGCAATCAAATATCTAGGCAACAGTATTGCAATAAATTACCGAAGGGAGTAGAGCAGTCTAGAATGAATACGAAGGAGGCATGGTCTATTATCTCCTCGTCTTGGACGAGCAGGAATGTGTCTTGTATAGTATTCACTACAGTAGTAATAAACAGCATAAAATAAGAAATATGTACCAAGTTCACAATTATTATTAAATGTGGATTGAAGTAAATACTGTATACATAATACTTCATCTTCAATTATGTAGATGGAGGAAAAGAATGGGAGAGTGGGAGAGTCAGGATAGAGATGTAGAAATAGAGTGAGAAAGAGAGAGAGAATGAAGTGTAGAAGGGATAGAATGAGTTGTGACGCCAAAAACATGAGATAAGTAGGATTCCATTATTCACGTAAATCACAAACTTGGGCATCCATAATAAACTTAGATAACAATGAAAACATCAAATAGATGGAACGAGATGTTGAAAAAGAGAGTTGTGAGAGAGGATGTGAGAAATGCATAAATAGAATAGAATAGAATAGAATAGAATAGAATAGAATAGAATAGAATAGAATAGAATAGAATAGAATAGAATAGAATAGAATAGAATAGAATAGAATAGAATAGAATAGAATAGAATAGAATAGAATAGAATAGAATAGAATAGAATAGAATAGAATAGAATAGAATAGAATAGAATAGAATGAGATAGAATAGAATAGAATAGAATAGAATAGAATAGAATAGAATAGAATAGAATAGAATAGAATAGAATAGAATAGAATAGAATGAGAATAGAATAGAATAGAATAGAATAGAATAGAATAGAATAGAATAGAATAGAATAGAATAGAATAGAATAGAATGACTACCTTTATTTTAACCTGGGAGGGTGAAGTTATCGTGCAGTCGGCCCTCTCTTACTCTTTTAACACTCCAATACAATACTAAGCATGAATACAAAAAATAATGCAAAAAAGATATCAAATTAAAGCAACTGTTCAAGTGAAACAATAAAAAACAAAAGTGACATACCGGTAGTTAATTAAACTCAAGATCAAAACACTCCTACGATAAAAATAACAAAAAACATGTTGAATAATCTACACAATGAATCACAAAATAATGAGACCGAGAAAAATGCAACAACAGCAGGATCCGTTTAACTTGTCAGAAAACATATAACGACGAGCATATGATCACAATACTTAACCTACAAATGCTGAATCTCGCAGATTATTGAAAAGGTCTTTCAAAAAGTTATTCTTTGAAAGGTCTTCTTTAAAAAGTTCTTTTAAAGACGTTAAAGGTCTTTAAGACTTTTAATCCTTTTGATTATTGTGTCGAAATCACTGTTTAATTATTACCAAAACAGCTGATTTCTGACAAGTGAAAGAGAATACTTCTATACAACCAGCATAAAATAATGAGTAAAAATGGGAAATCCATAGTGAAAGAGATAAGTAAAACTGAGCAGAGCTCATCGTTTAATGTTAAATTTAAGGCAGAAGACCATTGAAGTTAAAAGATAGAGAGAGAGTGAGTGAGTGTGTGTTTGTGTGAGAGGGAAAGTAAGAGAGAAAGAGGGGAAAAGAGATAGATATTTGGAATATTGAGAAAATATTGTAAGAGTCCGAATATAATATGAGTGATTGTTAAGAGATGTAGGAGAGGGTGAGGAGGAGGTAAGGAAAATTGGGAGAATGAATCTCTTTCTAGAGAAAGAGAGTCTGTGCGCATATAGGTGAATAGCAGTTACATAACAAACTCTCAGGCTTGTAACAAATTGGCCACCACTTTCTGTAACCGGTTCTCCGGCAGTAAAACTCGGTTGATAGCCCACTGGGCCACTGCTATTGCCATTGGTGTCAAAGGCACTAGGTTCGGCATCTCACTGCCTTTTTTCTATTTTTATTCGGCCTACTTTTCTCTTTTCTTCTTCTTCTTCAGTTGCTGATGACTCTTCCTTTCGTCGCGGCAATCAAAGATTTTCCCATGCCAAAATTATATCATAGACCTTAATCTGTGAGCACGGCCTGAATTTTGATATTATTGTTGGTGGCTTATATTCACCTCCATGCCAGTCAAGTGTGGTCAACTTTACTCCCTTATGCTCCATTCATCTAATCCATTTGGATTGAATTTTCTCCAGCAATAAAATCACTCCCTACTCTATGTACTCCCGTTTATTGTTATGACAGAACTTAACAAGAATCAAATCCACAAATGATACCATTTCAAATGTATTGAAGTTCTGAATTTTTGGATCCATAACGAACTGCGAAGTTAACACTATTGTTTTGACTGCATGTCGTCAATTCTAGTGTCAAATGTATTGTTGAAATTGATTCAGCTTTTGTACACTCCACTGTATTATGGAAACAAAACAAAATGAATTTCATCTGTTGCTTCCAGATATAATTGTCAGAATTATAAAATCCCACCAAATTTACAATTTTTATCCGGTGGTTATTGAAGTTTTCCAATTAACACCTTTTGAGATTGGTTTGCCCTAGTTGGGCAACACTTGGAATAATTTTGAGTTCATGAAAATGTCCTACAGCTGAATAAAAAGGTTTGTATTACAAGACTAGAAATCCGATATGAGATGGATTTATCACTATTATTTATGAACTATTCTGTAACAGGCCACGTTTTCGTGTTGGAAAGAAAATCAATTTTAACCAACAAGAATGAGTGTTTTGTTTTTGTATCAATTTTAACATTATTGACAAGGGTTTAATACCTGATTTAAATAAATTTGAGGTTAAAGCATCAACCAACCAAACGAACGTACGAACCAACAAGAAGTTCATCAACATCGAGTTCTACGAATTAAAAAATAAAATAATAAAATAGTGGAGTTGACAATAAATATCTTCAAGAGGTTTATTTCGAATTAAAAAAATAACCACTTATCAACATTAAGCCCATTATTAATAACCACGATATTATAATAGAAAATGAATGATACTATAAGAAACATAGGACATTTTTTAACGATACATCAACTACCGACAGAATCGCTTACCATTGGTTGAAATTCATTCGTCAACAAAATGGAATCCAAATTGCGACTCCATTTTGTTGTATTAACCAATAAGAAGGGTCCTGAAAATCAGAGACTGCTACGTCATAATGGCTACTTGTATAATTATGATTGGTTCAAGTGTAAACCGTAATAGAGAAGTAATCTGAATCTGAATTATAATAGAAAATGAATGATACTACAGTATAAGAAACATAGGATATTTTACGATACACCAACTACCGACAGAATCGCTTACCATTGGTTGAAATTCATTCGTCAACAAAATGGAATCCAAATTGCGACTCCATTTTGTTGTATTAACCAATAAGAAGGGTCCAGAAAATTTAGGACTGCTACGTCATAATGGCTACTTGTATATGATTGGTTCAAGTGTAAACCGTATTAGAGAAGTAATCTGAATCAATGTGATTACTGGAAAATCAGAATTGATGAATTTTTAATCTCTATGTTCTATAGGAAAACGTTTTTCAAAATAATCTTTTTCCGACTATAATGCATAAACATCTATAAATTTTGAAACTGAACTTCTAAAATATTTTCTCATGTATTATCAAAAACATTTTGCAGACATTTTATTTTTATGTCTGCATGATTGACATTAAAACCATTGAATTTTATCATTATAGTAGCTTTTTTATGAGAATGACATATTCTAAAAAATTAATTTCCACAAAGACAGTCTTGAGATAGTGTAGGACAGTATCAAATCAACTTATTAATTTCGCTAACTCTTATCAACAATCTACATCTACAACATCATAATAGTATGTTTTGTATCAAGACAAAATGTTATATATTCCAAAAGGTGTTAATGTGAATTATTTTATGGATGTTTCTTTGACACATGGTATGATTACTTTCAATATGTAATTTTTTTACCTCTGATGATGCCCATATAAGTACATCACTCGTGCGTTGGTAATTGGTCGATGTATGATACACCGAATGTATTGGTCCGATGTATCAGACCGAACGGGAATCTAACCCATGACAGCTACAGCAAAAGCAGACTGAAAGTATTGGCTGTGAACATCTACGTTTTTTCTACCTTATGTCAAAATTTAACATGTAAAGTATAGGGCGATGTTAAACTTAGATAGAAATCAGTTTATAATTAAATATAATTTCCTTTCTATATTCTCTTCTGCTCATTATCTTCATAATAATAAATTGAACTAAGCGCCTGTTATTATATACTATAAATTTATTGCAGTTTCATATTATGATGAATTTCTAATATTAAACATAAATTTTCATCCCAAATTATTGCACAAAAACTTCCCCTCAGTCAACTTTGAAATGCCCTCCACCTACGTGAACACAGCGAATATGAAAAGTATTAAAGACCTACTGTACTTTGTACTTTCATTTCATTTCAGACCCCATCAACGTGGAATAATATTTTTTTTTTAGAATTTATGTATGTTTTCCAATATTATTAAAGAAAATAGGGAAAATTTGAGTTTCAAATAATACAGAGCTCAATATTGTGCTATCTTTACTGTACCGACATTTCATCTCTAAACAAAGAACAATTCGGCGCTCTATCGGAGTCCCACAAAAACAGTTGGGAAAAGAGAGAGCGCAAAGATTTTAAACTCTTGTAGATGTAGTAGTTCTTACATAACCTCTGCATTACGGCAACACGTTTCTCTACTGCTACGAGTCCAGTGACCCATTTCGGGGTCTTAGTAGAGTTGCCAACGTGACAGACAAAAACCGTCATATACCTCTTTTTATAACACTAGAAAAGACAGAGATAACTTGGAAAATTATTTCTCAGCCTACTAAATATTAACTACTTATCTTGACGTGATATATCCTAACAGTCTGGTTTTATATGAAGTTTGAGAACAGCTGAAAACATTGCACTCAATTATTTTAACAATAATGTGTAATTAATTTTTTGGGCTAATAGTTTTAGATTTTTGGACTGTGCAACTCTTTATTCACATTTTAGTCTTCACAAGAATTATTTCAGGCATCAATTTGATGAAAAGCACGAAACCAAATCCATTTAACAGACAAAACGGAAAGATTTCATGAAATTCAATATAAGACTTTTTCATGATTTACCTGATTTTCATGATAGATTTTAGAATATTAGCAAATTGTTTCGTGGCCAAACAGCTAGCTTTTTCTTAGAATGATTCCTATATCAGCCTTAGACTTTTGCGTGGGTTATGGGGAGGTTGATGATGAGATAGATATGAATGATAAAGACGGCTTTCAGAAACTTCAGATTCAATTAATTCTCTTTAGAATTCAGAATACACTGGAATCATGTATCAATCACTTCCTATACTCACTCCTTTTCATTGCTGAAAGAAAATATGAGGTTCAAAGATTTATAAGTGTTCAAGGATCAATAGATAATTTCAATCAACTAGAATATCTAGAGACAAGATTTTGTGATCATAACACATAAACATACTGATATTCGCAACACTTTAATGAGAGCAGAACATTACTGAACACTATATTAAGCATCTACTGTGTGACGAAAATCTCTCATTATTTCATCCTGCGAAATGACTTGGGAATTACTACCAGCGAGGCTCTCATGAATAACGTTTTCAACGCCCCCCCTCCCCCGTTTCTATCAACTCACAACAAATCCCTGAGACTTGTTGCTGAAGATTGTAATAACTGTTCCAGTGTTTTAGGATAGGAGAAGCTGGTGATTTTTGCTGAAGATCAATTTTAGCAGCATCTGCCAGAAATTAGTTGCAATGGAAACAGGGCCTGAGAATACTTTTATCGTGGAGATGAGTCTACTTTTATCGTGGAGATTTGTTTGTTATGAATTGTGCATTGACGTACACAGTAATTGAACAATACTCAGATAACTAATAATACTGAAATGACAGGTGTCAACGAAATATACTAGCCTATATAGTATTGAAATATTGTAAATACTACAAGTTTGATACTCTCTGAAGCCAGTTCTTGGTGATTTGTGGTATTAAAAAGATAAAATTATCATAAATTGCCGTTTCAGTAAGCAGATTGTGCCGGTGATGATGGGAATTGTGCAAAAACGTGTTCTAGAACCCGTTTAATGGTTTAATAATTTTGAAATAGACTGGACTCCACATGCTTTGACTTAGTTGTTTTTTATCAGAATATCCCTTATTTTTTCATTTACTGTGTGGTAAAAGCCAGTGCTGGAAACTGTAATAGGTGGAACGCCTAAATATTATCAGTAAATTTGCTAATTAGTGGTATAGGTCGTGAATTGACAATAAGAGTGCAGTTTCTTGGAGTTTTATTAAAACGTTGTTGCTGACTAGTTTAGTGTCTTGATACATCATTTTTCATTTTCTTAATACTGTAATGAACTGTATGGTTTAGTACCCAAGACACAGTTTAGTAGGGGAGCTAAAGATTAAATAGATTGAATAGAATTAATAGAATTAATAATAATAGATAATAATGGATTAATAGAATAATTAATAGATTAAATAGATTAAAGATTAAATAGAATAGATTAGAAGGGGAGTTAAAGTTATAAATTTCAATTGAAGCCAATAATAATTGATATGTTATTGAAATAATTGATTAAAATATTTCAATAAATGGAACTCTCGTAGGAAATAGAAGATGATGCCTTTATTAACACAGCAGTGAACACAATACAAAGAATTGTTATTTTATGTCTTTGAAACATAATTATGTTATTGTAAAACATAATGTAACTTTATAATCATCTCAATCAATAATTTTTTTATTATTATAAGTATAATAAGGATTTACTGCAAGGAAATTGAGTTCTACAAAAACGCGCAAAATCAACAACGTACATTCTTAGGTAGAAATTCAACAATCTACGGGAATCTAATCAAACCTAAAAAAGACAATAGTATCACATTTTTTTAATATCCTTTCTATCGAAACATGAATTGAACAATAATCACTTATCAACAACAGAATCTAATTTCAATTTGTCAAAAATGATAAAAATGCACCAATTCAAGTACAATTAATTTTCCCGGGACGCTCCCATTGTACTCCATATTCCCCAGCCCCGTACTCCGGCACATTTTATTCTACAAGTTGAGACCTGCGTGATTATTTCAGTAACTAAAAGCATTTCTCCTTCTGGTCCAGTCACCCTTGTCCTTGACTGCCGATGTAACTGAGAACAGGTTTCGTTCGGTCAATAGATCCTTCCACTGGGGAGAGATCTACCCTTTAGCAGGCAGTAATGTTTCGCAATCTCGTGAAAATAAATACCCCCACCTGCACGCAGTCTACAATAACACATTTCGCAATCCATGGATTCTTCTGTACCCCAAGTTGATTGAGTAAGTGCGCATCCTTCCTGATTATCTTTTTTTAAATTTCGACAGGCTTCTTTATTATCACAATGTTGGGGTTGTGAGGGTTGATTTTGAAATCGAAGTAAACTGAATACATGGAGACTTTTTGATAAGCTATATTCATCAGTTCTCGAGCACTGAACTTCATTCATATTGTGACTCAATTGGTCAGCTGGTGTTCATCTATTGTTTTTTGTACAAGATCTAATGAATTGATTTTTATTATTTACTCATAAGGTGGAAAGTATATTCTGAATTCAGTGATAATGGTGATGTGATACAATACTATAATTATAGTAGCAATAATTCAATAAAGGTAATAAAAACTGACATAATGAGAAGGGAGCAGTTTCTGCTGGAGAGCTGTAGTTCCCATTTCATGCAGGTTGAAAAATCTAGAATAAAGTGAATCGATGAATTAATAAAAAAGGTTCTACAGTATTTCTAAATTTTTGGACGTTATTTGATTTTGAATGTTTTAGCAAAAAACATTCATGTAGTTATTGAAGAAAGTGAGTTGGAAGGCAGAGGCAGTAGACAAAGACAAAACACTGTCTTCACATCTAATAACGTTCACTTGTCTTCTTCACTAAAACTTTTCTAAATCCAGTCTATTAAATGGTTTTATTTATATTCGAAGGAATATCTAAACTTTATTACAAATGAAAATTATTGAAAATTTATCATCGGTAATAATTGATATCTTCATTATAAGTTTGGTAAAAATAATCAGGTAAATGAAGTCAAGAGAGAATTGAGTTGAAACTGAGCCTCTAGTCTACACGATTCATTCAGATTTTCATGTTTAAAAATGATATACTAAACAATTTGATGATTTCAACAAAGTGTCTATACGTCAATAACTGCTCAACCAATCAGAATGAATGAGTCTATGAATGAATGTCTATACGTCAGTAACTCCTCAACCAATCAGAATGAATGAGTGTGTACGAAGTCGCAATTTCTTGCATGTGATTGGTTGAAACTATGTGAAGTTGTAAATTGCAGTTGAAATAGTGTGTGACGGGAGGGAAACTGGTGTGAGATGAATGGACCTATAAGTTAGTTTGGAGTGGAATCTGAATCACCGGAAAATTAAAATGATCAACTTAATAATATTGTGAGTTGGACTTGCTAGCAGACAAGCCCGTTCAACTACATTACCGAGTAATCTTCACTCATCCAAGCTATATCAGTCAATAATTATTATTATTTATACGCTTGAATACTGTTGTTTTTCTAGCACTGTGTTATAATTTATTCAAAAGTGATCCGAAATTCGCTTAATATCCGTGTCAATGGATATTGTCTCTCTCCCCCCATCACTCCAATACATTTTGCAACACACACACACTCACACACACACCCACTACACCCGTTGATGCGGGAGCTTTGTACGTTTGTTTGGACACTTTCACTTTCTGACTGCTGTTCTTAAAACAGTGTACTACTTTTTAGTGGCACATATTTGTAGTTTACACGGACTATGTCGAATCACAGGTAATATTTGCATTTCCTACAGGGCTCGACCAAGATCAAGTTAGCCATATCGATTTTTGTAAATGCCTCATTAGCCATAACCTGGTTAAATTCTACAACTCGAATGAATTATAGTATTCAACTCCAAAATAAAGTAATACACTTCAGGGAATAGACTCTAGTCCAACATGAAGTAGAGAGTGTACATGCTCACAAATAAATATTCTACATGAACTGGACGCTAATGGCTAAGGAAATGAACAGGGTAAGTAAATCAGTAATCAGCACTCATAGTATTCAATCAGTTCATCTATCGTCATTTTTGCAAATAAAATTATTAAATTCATTATTACTGATGATGATGATGACGATGATGATGATGATGATGATGATGATGATGATGATGATGATGATGATGATGATGATGATGATGATGATGATGATGATGATGATGATGATGATGATGATGATGATGATGATGATGATGATGATGATGATGATGATGATGATGATGATGATGATGATGATGATGATGATGATGATGATGATGATGATGATGATGTTGATGATGATGATGATGATGATGATGATGATGATGATGATGATGATGATGATGATGATGATAATGATGATGAACTATGAGTTAATTATCTTAGGTTTACTATGAGAATGAAATATTCTCAATATGAGAACTATTAATTCTCACTTAGTTTTAATGACCTCAACCATAATATATATTGTTGATTATTATGATCAATTTTCCAAATTTTTTTTCGTCAATAGGGATAAATGATAAAAATACTCTTCAAGAATATCTATAGTTGATGAATATTAGAAGATAATAATTATTATGAGTACCAATATTATTTCTGCAGAAAAGAGGACAGAAAATTATATTAACACTGAACATTGCACAACAAGCAGTACGTTCGTTTGTGCGTGAATCTAACGTCTGACAAAATTTGTTACGGTGAAGTCACTTATCAATACCCTCATAATTCCACTATGAAATTATCAGATACTAGTTTATTCCTCTTCATTCAGATACTAGACTCTGCCTGCATGTGAGATCTTTTCTGTCGATGAAGATATATTTTAAATACAATATTATGAAATTGCTTAATAAAATAAAATTTGTGCAAAATAGGATTAGAGGTATGTTTTCCCTTCTAATGTATCATCCTTAATTTTATTTTAAATATGAATAGATAATATTGAGAACGATAAAGTTTCAATTAAATTTTCAATAGTATGTTCAAAACTAATCTACCGAATATCATATACATCCTGACCATATTCCACTACTGCATTTACTGATATTTGTGGGGGGGGGGGGAGGTGTTGGTGATAAGTATGCAACTGTAATTATGTTCACCCCATGTAAATATGTAATTTATGTAAACTCCATCATAGGATCAAGGACAGTCATCTGGAAAGCTCTTTCACCAGAACCAGAAACCTGTTTCTCCCTGTAGGTGGGACGCAAGTTATATGTTACATGTCCTTGATTTATGTAATGCTAATGCAAGTACTGTACTCGTCTGAAGAGATGGCTAATGCTTCCATATTATGCTACTCTGATATGATTCTAAAGCATGTTCTTATAGTATGCTTCTATAGCAAGCATATTAATGTATCCAATATATACTACTGTTCCCATATCGAATGTGTTAAAAAAATCACTGAAACCCAATTCACGATATTAAGGAATAATGGAAAAAGTGAGTAGCTATAATAGTAAGCAACATTTAAGTGAAATATTTATATTGTATATAATTTTCGTAAAATATTTTTTATGGTAATATATTCAAATTTAATCGAGTTGAATTGAAAACTATTCTATTTCGAGAGAATCATTTTAAACTTTAGAGTCCCTAATTTTAATTAGATCAGCTACTATATTCATTCAAATATATATGTATAGAGAAGCAAGTATATAGGGAAGCAGTTAGCTTAGTGATGGTTCCGGT
The DNA here is from genome assembly GCA_017141395.1 of Laodelphax striatellus. NCBI lineage: Eukaryota > Metazoa > Arthropoda > Insecta > Hemiptera > Delphacidae > Laodelphax > Laodelphax striatellus. The sequence goes on from CM029544.1 coordinate 5,379,599, forward strand.
ATCTAAGAGACGTGTACCTGCTACTCCCGTTATAAGGATGACCACTTTCCAGTTCGAGACATTTTCCCGCTGATTGTCATTTATTCATGAGAATGAAAATCGCTTCCTGGTGGTTCGGAAGCCACCTATAGCTACATTTGAAGGTACATTTATCTCTCATCATCATCACCATCATCCTTCCCATTTTCTTAAGTTATTTTCCCCGAGATCTTATGTTGGGATCACCAAGACAAAAAACACTGTCGATTTGTACTTCAAAAAAATAATATCAGGCTGTAAAAAAAGGAAAACCATCATTAATTCACTTATTTACAGGTGAGAGGAAATAATTTAATGTATTCTATGTATTCTTCTTAGCTCTGACTTGGTTTTCAACTTAATCTCTCGTTAATCACTATTGAATGCCAGTTTATTTCATTGTTATTACTAATTCCAAGAGCATGTACTAGTTTTTAGTAAATATTACTACTAACAAATAAATTCCCTAATTGTATTTGATAATTCACCACATAGAAAATTTCTTTGAGATATTGTACTTTAATAATAAACCATTCAAGTACAATAAATTATCATTATCATATAATATCATTGTATTTGTATACAATATATTATGTATTTCAAGTACAAATATATTATGTATTTCAATATGTTACCAAATAAAAGTGAGTCTGTTTATTTTTCATTTTTATTCCATCACTTCCCTTCGTGAGTTTTGTATGTCTCTAGAGTTATTGTACCTCATCTTACCGTCATTTCAATAGTATTACTGTGATCTTCGTATTCCTCTTTGGTGTTTTTTTTTCATTATTCTCTTGTTCACTACAAGAAAACTAAATACTAATTTTTGGAATTAGCAGATCAACACTTTTTTACTACACACCAAATAATCGACCCCATCGACTATCGACCCGATTGTAGTACTGTATAAAACAATAGAGAACATAAATGGTATCTATTATTATCGTTTACCTAGCAGAAAGTTTCACGACCTGAATTCGTCCAGTTTTCCAAATGAGAATTTAGTCAGCGATTCTAATCTATCGGAAAATAAGAAATTTAATATTCAGCTTTTATAAATTCAATGCGTAGGCTTCGCTTTGTGTTTTACTATTAAGAGTTTTCCAGAATGAGCTTCATAACTGGGTCATTACTTGGCTTTAACCGTGCACCTATTATGTGCTATTAAAGCTATTTCAGCCAACTTTTGGAAGGGAAGATTGAATTTCTAACCGAACTAACCGAAATCGAACACTCTACTATTAAAAGAGGGATTCGACTTTCAAAAATACAGTGGACTACTGTATTAATTTGGTACAACGGATAGTATCATTAATTCCACTTTCCATACTGCAGGAATTAAAACAAATAGTTCTATTAATTAAAAAAAAATCATAATTTGAAAATAAAGAATTTAGAATTCTGAAGGATTAAATTGAATAGTAAACATTATGTTACCATTTAAACTGCTTCATGATATAACTCTACACTGTACTGTAATTCATTTTTTTTAGCTGCTGACGAAACTATTCAACAATAAAATTACAAAGATCCTACTAAAAGTGAGTACTAAGTACTAAGTAGTACTAAGTAAAAGTACTAAGTAGTACTACTAAAAGTAGTACCTTTACATAATTTTTTAGCTTTTGTGATGCTCTAAATGTTTGAATGTGTGATTTCAGATGTGTATTCTTATGGAGATGGGAGTTCTTTTTATAATATTCGAATATCATGAGTCAGTGAACGAACGGAAAGGTAGATTGGAAACAAAAACATGGTCATTCAATCTAAAGCCTACTGTGAATTCATTCACACAATTTGAAAAAATATACGTCATTAAATTCTGAGAAGGAGGGGGAAATTACTTTTAAATGCTTGAATGTTTCTAGTTTCCAGTGACTAGAAATTTAATAGTGACTGCATTATTTTGTAATTATAATCAGCTGTTGCCAATGAGCAACGATTAAATAGTCAATTTAAAAGGGTAGAAAGTAATCAATTAATTTCAAATCAATTTTCACATGTCAATTATTTACAATTTACCTAGTATGTCATTAGATGCGTGGTGGTTATGAATCTCAATCAAAACAAGTACGAGCGTTGCACTCACACATTCCAAATTATATCAATAATAGAGCAATATTTTGGTGACATCCGCTTTAGCTAACTAAACACTGGGTGTTTCCAGTGAGTGGCTATTTAAAGACCAGTGAGTGCTCATTTATTGAGTCATCTGCTGGATTTAAAGGATTGTATTATTAGTTGAGGCGTTTGGCATGAAAGAAAGTGAAATTTGGCTGTTCAAAATTTCTCACGTTGAGGTGTCTTTGGTTTGAAATACAGAAATAGAAGGAACCTACTAGTAGCCTATTGTACTTTCACTTTTCACATTTAGAAATATGAATTACTATTCTCTCCTTCAACCAGTATGTGATATTTCAATAATTTCACATTTTACTTGTAACTTCTGTCGACTCACTCTTTTCTTCTTCGTTTTAAACTTTTTCTTGTTCTTCATCTCATTCTTCTTTTTCTTAATTTTCGCCTGTTTTCTCTCTTTCTCTACCTCTTCAATTTTTCTTTCTTCTTTTTTTTCTCATTTTCCTCCTGTAATTCATTATCTTCTTCTTTCAACCTCTCCACATCCTCCTCCTCACCCTTCAGTATTTCCTCTTCTACCTTCATTTCTCCTCCTTCAATCATCTTCCTTTCCCATCGCATTCTTCCATTTCTATGATGTTCTACCCCACCTCCTCGTTGTTTATAATATTTTTCTGATATTTTTAGTTTTCCTGTGCTTGTACTTGTTTTAGTCATCGCATTTCTTCTTCTTCTTCTTCTTCTTCTTCTTCTTCTTCTTCTTCTTCTTCTTCTTCTTCTTCTTCTTCTTCTTCTTCTTCTTCTTCTTCTTCTTCTTCTTCTTCTTCTTCTTCTTCTTCATTTAATTTCTCTTCGATTAGTTTGTAAACTTGTCTATCTATTATTTAAGCCCTTGAACTGGTCAGGAGTGATCATTACAGGAGTGATAATTACACGGAATTATCATTATTATTATTTAGCCCTTGAAAGAATCAACTTCTGCCAATGAGTAAGTAATTTGAAATTGAGCTTGGGTTTATTATCACAATATCAAAATAGAGTTTACAATATTTTCCAGCTGTTCGGAATCGTGGAGCATGGGAACAGCTGATGAAGTAGGTTGTGATGCAAATTTGATTTATTGAAAACGGTCCTTTGATGGAGAGGTGAGTAGATGCAAGGTGTATTTTCTCACCTATCTCAGAAGCTTCACTCCCAATAATAACGCATGGTACTCCTGACCAAATGTACAATAGGCCTACATTGATATTTATTCTGCTGTTGACAAGACATGAACACATACCAATCGTAGACAAGTACAGCATTCCATAGTAGCCAATGCTTTTTCTCTCATCACGCCGTTGCGTTCCAGTAAACTTGAAAGAGAAAAAAGAAAAACTTAAGAACAATGAACAATCAGCTGAACTTGGACATGTGTGGTTATATCACTTCTTTGTACTTCGATCGAGTCATTTTTTACAGAGTACATTTTCATAGACGTATTGGTATTTAATTGATAGGTTATATGGATTATCTAACCCATCTTAATTACTAACACAGTAAGGATAGTTCCAGTACACATGCGTACACATGCTCGGTCGCATGTTCTGAACATTTATAAAAATAACCCCTTACCAGGACTTGATACAATCCATGTATGTACTTCGATCTTGCTTTGACGATAAATTTTATTACACAATAATTGGAATGAACAAAGATCTAGTGATGAGAGATCTGTAATTGATAAGTATATAGGAGATTGCCACTCCTGTTAATCTATTTTCATCAATTTTGATAAGAAGAATTCTTGAAACAAAGCAAAAGTAGGCTTCTAAATGGGCAGGGAAGGAACTGATGACATCGTAGATTTTATAAAGCTCTTTTCAAATTTAATAACAGGTTCCTTATCAATGTGAGATATGAAAAATAGCAGACAAGAATCGAATCAATTACCGTTGAAATCTCATTGATTTCTTCATATTATCGAACTAAATTGGGAAGCTACAACTTTTGTGCCACCCTTTCCCCTCATTAATCAATTTAAAATCAATCAATTAACCCATTATCGTCCCTGGTGAGCCCACTAATGAAAGGATAGGTTAAAGGCGAATAATTCATCCGAGAGGATAAATACCCTATGTGGAGAAGGTGATCAGTATTAAGAAAGTTTGAAGATCTAAAAGTCTCTTTTCAATAATTAATTTTCCATCAAAGATGAGAAAATTCACATCAAGTACCTCTTGGATATTTTATATTGTGATTCATAATTGAAAAGTATTTGAACATAATATTGTATTGAAAGTGAATCATGTTCTGAATCGAAACTATACGGAACTTTGTAAAGCATTCAGAAGTGCTTCAATAATAAACATTGAGGTATTTATCCATAAATTTTTTTTGGATATTTTCAAACATCATTATTTAAGAAGGCACCATTACAAACAGCTGAGGATGTGGCAGGTAATTATTAAATAATATGTTTCCAATATTAAGCATCCCATACAGCATACAGGTTAATTAGTTGTTATTGAATTTTATTCAAATTTAACGGAAACCCTTGGGATTGAGAGTGAAAATATGCTTGTGTGATTTTTTTAATCTTGTTTGAAAAATTCACTTTTAGTTTTGGGTGGATTTTTTTATTCCTATCTCCTGAGAAATTATAACATTTTAGATTTTTCCACTTTAATACCGACGAGCAGTCAAATGTAAGAACAATGTACAGTATTTACTTACAGTCCGAAGCGCCTTCAGCCTGTTCCTTACTAAACAAATTGTTCGTATATTTAAAATTAATGACTACATGACGGTATTAATGTTAAAAAAATGAAAGTGTATACATCGTATCTCGTAATAGATCAAGAAATTATCACCTTTGATTCTGACAGAAATTACTATTACATCATTTTGGGAATTAGCCTTTTATTTTTCAGGTACCCCATCACCACATAAAGCTCATAACAAGTCGATATAATTTAAACATAGCATGACACCAGTATGTTTGAAGGCACATGAATGCAGTGCTTCCATTACAATTCCTTCAAGGTTATTATTACATGTTCAATCTCACCCATCTAATACAATCAAGTTCAGATCCATGAATTAACATGTGAGTTTTGAGGATTAAGGAGACTTGTCATTGCATAAAGGAATGAAACGTACACATTCGGCTTGTCTAGCTAACTTAACTCATAATAAATCGTAAAACCAGTTTCTATCAAACGATATTTCATTAACAATGTTCATGGCTCATGGCAGTATAGCCTAGTAAAGATTTCATCTGAACAATGGAATATTTATCGATAAGATGAACGTGTATAGAATAGAAATAATTCTAGTAAAATGTAAAAAATGGAATGGTTAGAAGATGTTGATTGAAATTATTTAATGATAAATCTCAAATCTAGACATAGCAAGACGTATCTATTATAAATGAATCTTCAATTTACTTTGAAAAAAGTCAATTCATTCATGTATACTCACAAAGTTTTCCAACTTATGGTAGTAAACCTCAGGCAAACTCAATACGAGAATCATATTCAAATTACATTCGAACACCTCCATTCATGTAAACTCAAAAATTCATGTGTTCATTAATTAACTCATGAATGAAACAAAAATCAATAATAAGGTAACATAGTACTATCACTTGACCTGACATTTCCGAACCAGATTTTTAATCTGAGCCATTTGAATAGAATAGTGAATAGGAATTCGTCAAAATTATAGGGTAATGTCTATAGGAAGAATGATTCATATTGCTATTCTGTAAGAATGATGACACTTTGATAGGATGAGTTGATATCGATATTTTATTCAGATGATCAGTCGAATTCTACTTAAGTTAAGAATAGTTTATAAGAAAAGATTACAAATGCATAACAAAGATAAATGAGCCACAAATTCAGACTATTCGCATGCCGTTACTGGTAAAAACATTAATTTTATTTTTATCTAGACAATTTCCATTACACTATTGGGATGGAATGCTCTGCATGAACAAATAAACTGCAGTCGCCAGCTACGATTGAAAGGAGTGAGTCAAACTATATTGGCTAATACAATGTTTGCCGTTGAAAACTTCGTCTGGGCAGTCCAAACACAGACGTTGGTCAATAGAATTCATAACATTTCAACGGAAGTCTGTCTTTGCTTTCTGTCACTTCCTTCTAAAAAATTGATTGTTGATTTTACTGATAAATCTGCAGTCTGCAATCTTAATTGGCTTTCCTTTATTTAGTTAGTGAATAGGCAACTTGATAAGCTGAATAATAGAACTCTATATTGTCGTCAAGACATCAATATAGAGCCTAGCCTATATTATTTCTTTAGAAGATTTTCCCAAATAATTCAAGAACCAATAATTCCTAGAACAAGTAAGTGGAATGTTTCATCATTAAAAGTCAAGTGAGAAACAAACTTTTGAATTATGGGAGTTTTTCCTCTCAAAGATGGTGTATGTTATGTCAAACATTTTGTAAATTAGATTGATTACTATATTCATGAAGATTAAAAAATATTTCAGTTATTTTTAGAATTTGATAGTTAAAAACAGAAATAATGTAGAACTGAAACTGAACATGAACTGAAAAAATCCAACGATATGGATATGAGATTCAATATGCTAACGATATTATGATTGTGTAATATCTACATGAAACGGTGCGGTTTGAACTTGAAAATGTCAATTCTTGAAGAATAATTCACTAGGATATCCTTATACATACCCTTGTATGAATATATCCTTGTAAGAGAACACCAGTCTTATAAGTTTGATTATGACTGATTCAGAGAAAATAAATCTATGTTTGGAGAGTTGAGTTACAACTAAACAATCATATTATTCTCAGTCAATCATTTTCCAGCATCAATTTAGATCACCAAACCTCTGAACCCTTCTTTGTCTATGTCTGATATCTTATGTGCATATAAATTCCAGAAGGATTCGAGAATAAATTTTTAGCATGTTGACAGCAACTGAGATCGATCTGTCTGCCTAAATCGTGTCAAAAATCAGACATCTAGGTCACACATCTAGGTTTCAGATAACTGCCATAAGTACTAACAATCATCGACAGCTACCTCTTACTCAACTTATTTCTCTGTTCCCTTCTATCCTCCTCAATAACTATCACTGTAGGTTTTTCCTAATCTTCATACTTATTCTCTTCTACTTATCTTCTGCTACTAACTCTTCTTCTTCTCATCTTCCTTCATATTTTCCTTCTCCTCCACCTCTCTAACGTTTTTCCCCGTCTTCCTACTTCTCTTTTTTCTCAACATCCCTTTTCTCCTCCTACTTCTTCTGCTCATTGTCCTTTTCTCCTTCTTCCATTTTATGTCATTCTTCCTTCTCTATCTTGTTCCTCTCGCATCTCTATCCTGAAATGCCAATTTTTTCAACTTTTCATCTTTCTCCCATCATCCTAGTTTTCATCTGAACTTGTTTTATTCATCGCTGTTCATCGCAATCAATGTCTTCCTTATCAATGCTCTTACTCTTTTTATTTAATTTCATCTCCTCCTTCTTCTCCTCCTCCTCCTCCTTCTTCTCCTCCTCCTCCTCCTTCTTCAACTTATCCTTTTTCTTCATATTCTGTCTTCTTCTATTTCTTCTCAGAACTTATTCTCCTTACTCTTATTCTCCTCCTCCTGTCTTTTTCTCATTTTTCTCCTATCTTCTTCTTTTTCCCAATCCATTCTTCTTTCCACTTAATCTTATCCGGTTATCTTTGTTTTCTTGCTCTCCTTGATTCTATTTCTTCTGTCTTCTCCATTTTATTCTCCGTCCTTCATTTTCTTTTTCTTCTCATTATTTCCCTCTTGTCGTTCTCCATTCTTTGCCTTTACTTATTCTTCTTTGTCTCAATTCTCATCCTATCTGCTCCTTTTCTCCATTTTCCTTCCCTCTCATTAGCCTTCTTCCTCTTCTTGCTTCTTTTTTCGTCTCATTTTCTTCTTGTCTTCTACTTTTTCACTTCGTCCTCCGTTTTTCCTCGTCATCTTCTGCCTTCTTCTTATAACCTGACGTCACTGGTGTTTCAACAGTACTGGCTCTCTTATCATTCGTTCACTCGCTCTCTCTGTCTTTAGCCATCCATTCCGATTCTACTGTCTCTTTTCCTCTCTTCGCAGCAGAGCAGTACAAATACTATGTACAAAATACGGCGGACTTTCACTCTCAGGCAGTGTATTACGTCAGATGTAGGCTTCGAACAATGGGGCCCCCCTCCGCCAACCCCCTGGACCCCCCTCACCGACGACCCGACACTCACTCGACTAACCTACTGACAGCATTTCGCTCTCACTCTCACTGGAAAACCAGTCTCTCTATCGTCCACTCACTCCTCCCTCATTCATTATCTCATCATCTCTCATTCACTTATTCATTTTGTATCTATCTTTTTATTTTACTCATTCTCTTTTAATAGTTTTTGCATAATCATTCTCTCCTTTACTCTCAATTTTACTTTCTACTGTAAATAATATACAATTCATTTACATTTACGTTTTCATAAATTTTTCTTCTATTTTTACACTTCTATTTTCTTCAATTGAAATATTTTATCATTGTTCGTATTATTGCTCAATCTGCAATGGCTCTTTCAAGAATAAAAAATAAACAAATCTTTCAATCTAACTCTCTATCTTACTTATTTTCTCTTCTTCACCGCACTAAGAATATTATATTATTTTATTTCTATTATATTTCAATTTATTAAAATTATTACTTTTCTATTCCATTTTATCCAATGATTTATATTATATTATCTCTCTCTCTCCCTCTCCTTCACTCTATCTCACATTCCCTTCATGTAACTCACCTCAATATCACTCTTTTTCATAGTATCTTTCTCTCCCTCTCACTCCTATTGCAGTCATTTTTGTATTTATCCCTCTCAATCACTGTATCGTTCTCTCTTCAGCGCCCACTCTTCTCTTTCACTCTGCTCACTTTTTCTCTGAAGTTAGTTTTGTTTTGTGGTACGCCTACTCATAGACCACTGAAGCCTACGATCAGCTGTTCAGAATTTTTTCACGCCTGTTTATTTTCGTCTATTCGTCTATTTACATAAAGAAAATAATTTCGAATTGTGATTTGTGATTTTCACTATTCGTACTATAATACTAACTTATCTTCTTTCACATTTATGTGTTGTCAGATAATATAATGTGATGTAATGATGAGTAATTTATTATTATTTTCGCCTGAGTGTATGAATGGAATTGAAGGGCTTGAGCTCAGAATGGGAAATTTAAATATGAAATAGAGTTGTATGATAGTATGAAACACTTCATACTAGATGAGATGTGTTCTACTATCTATATAACATTTATGCAGTCCAAAAAATTATACTGTACACTTGTATACATCATTTATAATAAATTGAATTGATGAAATGAATTATATGATAGAACTTTACATCATTGATGAAATGTTTTTGAGAAAACATGAGTTGATACAGTGTCCACCGATTTGAAACAGAAGGGGGCCCACAAGGTCGTCTGCAGGGGAAGGAAATCAAATCAATCCTGCTCCCGCCACCGCTGCTTTTGTACTACTATGTACTATAATTTTTTTATTCAGATTTGTTATCTGAAAGGGGTGAGGCCCAGTGCATCGCCCTGTGGAACCCCCTTAAGTTTTATAGTCCAAGCAAGGCCTCTTTGTTTGGTCACCCTTTCCATGCAGCATGTGAAGCAATCCTCTCTCTTATGCAGGGTCCGGTGTTTACTAGTTTTCGGGAAGGGTTTCTCACGAATGCTTTTGATAGGTGGTTTGCAGAGGTGATTCCTATATACACACATGGATCTCCCAGGGATTTGTTATTGTTTTGTTTCTGGATTACATTGTGTTGAAGGCCCACATTCTCATCTCCTATAAAGAAGCTCGTTTAATCGCTTTTAAACCATAAATATCAACAGACCCTCCTATTAAATCAGCCAGAGATTCAATGTAACTGAATTTACTCAATAGATAATTTCATTCCACTGGGGGTTTCTGACTAAATATTTTCAGAGAATACTCTGAATATGAATCGTTGTAATATGAAGTCACAAAAATATATACAGTATATTTATATTGAACTTGTAAGTTGCCTATTCAGTTGTATCCTGATGTAGAAAGAGTGATTTTCTTATGATGAGCTGTGGGATAGACTCTAATCATTAATTATAATCATTATAATTAATATAATGATTATAATTAATTATGATCATTAATTATAATCATCATTATAATTAATTATTAATGAAGCCGCTGTAGCGCTGAAGAGCATGAAGGGCGATGATGGTACGTTGTTATCATCGGATAAAAATCGTGCTACAGTTTTATTGAATTTTATTGATGATAATAATAAACATTTTATAGTATAATGGTCATCAAAAATAATAATAACGAATAACTTCGATTTATACATTATATTGATATTGAACTCTTCAATCTTACGTTCTGCTTGTTGGTGAAAATCAGTTTTATGCGAATTTTCATTCAAGATGAATATCATCACTGAACAAAGGAAACTATTTAGCAGAATATGAACGACGTATTCATTTATAAGTAGATAGCAGATGTATAAGTAGTAGAAATGTCAGCTTTAGAGGAAAGGAAACAAGATAGATAGAGAATAAGAAGACGTGATAAGAGAAGAAAAATCAGGGATGAATTAAAAATGGGAAAAGAGAGGATAGTAAATTTTTGAACACGGGGTAAGATTATTCAGCCTTAGGTAATTTTTGCACACAGTGGCGTAACTTACACCCCCGCAAACCCCGCGGCGCGGGGGGGCCCGGGCTAGGGCCTGAAATAATATCATATGTTAAATTAAAGTTGAAGGAATAAAATTAAAGTAATGATTGAACAAGAAATCAAAAGTTTTATTTTGGGAAATTAACAACCATGAACACAAATTTCAATAATTCATAATTGTCCATTGTAAAAAAAATTATGCATCAACAATTAGAATGTCAGTTGGTTAAAAATTGTCATTAAGAGAGTTGTTATGACGGAAGAACGTAAATAGTTGCACAATTAACAAAAGGTCTGCTGGTAGTAGACCTTATCGGGTAGTAAGTAGTAAAGTAGCTTAACGGGAAATAATGAATTTTGTTTTTAAATCAATTTTATTACAAATCATTGAATGGAGACAGACATCCGGTCCCCAGACCCAGACTGTTTACACAAATATATTGTTTCGCCCATCGAATTCCTGATCATAATAGAAATAGACTGCAAGAGTTGTCGAAGAATAGCCTATAGCTATAGCTTACCCTTACCCAGTCAATCTCAATTCATTATTTCATTTTTAGAAATTTGTGAAATGAGCTGTAAGCAGTGAGTTTGTGAAAGTGGGTTTTAATTCTTTATTACGGTACAAAAAATTGATTCATATTGCATTCCTACACGTATTTTCAGTATTATGATGTTCGATTTTCAATTATTCCGTCTTTAATATCTTTCTTTCCTTCAAGTGAACAAAAATATTTTGCTAGCTTTCAAAATGAGTGTTGTCTGTGTGTCTGTTCGTAATATGTTGGTGAAGCCTGTGTCACACCAGGCTACTTTAATCTAGTAACCTGTTTTTTATGAATTATTATAAATCACTAATAATTATTACAATTATTGTAGAATTCAATCAAGAGCATGTTTTATTTTATTACATGTATATTATGTTATTGGTTATTCACTCATGAGGTACGCTCTCATTAATGAGTTTAATGGTTGCTGTTCAGGGAAAAGGGGCTAAGAGAGGGGCGTAAGATTTTAGAAGGAGGGGCCCGGAATTATTTTTTTGCGGGGGGCCCAGTTGGCAAACGTTACGCCACTGCATGCACATACTTCTAAAGGTATCTCTTTCAAGCATCCTGTAGTTTTTCATAGACTTTCATGACGACTCAATAATAAAATATCTTCAGTGTTCTCTAGAAGAGAAGTTGATTGTCTCAACTCACATAAAAAAACTAGCCTAACAGACTGATTATGTTTATGTCCTCATGAACCTATTAATTATTTAGGTTCATCTATCATCATCAGGCATCCCAAAACGTGAACATCACCCTCAACTTGAAAACATATCTCATGAAATACTTCTATAATTGAATTTAATGTTTAAAATGTTGTTGAATTTGTTTCTGGTTGGATGATAATGTAATAGAATTATGCTTTCTTGTATTATGCTTAGAATATAATGAAATCAATTTTGCCACTCAGAAGTACCATTTCTTTTAGAATGTGATATTTTATTCAATAGAAGAAATCAATTTGAAATGTTCACAACTCAACTAAAGCCCAAGAGGTAGCACCAAGACATAAAGTTAGTTCAGACAGTTGCGCAAGAAACGTTTAGATTACCGGAAGTGAGTCAGTGTAAAGCTGGAACAAAGACATTGGAGAAAATTATTATTACAAATTTTCGATTGATATCTCCACTTTCATAATTTGGTGTTGGTCACCTTTCATTGTATATGTGAGCCTATTTCTCATGTAGGCTACTACTATTTCAAAAATTACTGCTATTACTGCTAATGTCTCCTGACTTTTCTTGGGGAGAGGAAGGAGAAAAATAAAGAATTATGGTAATGAACGGGATAAAGGGAGAAAGGAATAACTTGACCTATGGCGAACTAACAACTTTTCGACCTGTATTTGGTAATTTGTACATCAACTTAATCAGTTAATGAGCTAATTGATCAATAAACATACAGGGTGGGTGAAAACTTCGAAAACGGCTTAATAATTTCCCTATACAACGGTAATTTGACGTTGGGTGACATTGGGGATTGAATTGAATTGCTGCCTTTATTTTTCCTTGGAGGGCGAAGTTGAGGCGCAGCCGACCCCCTCTTACACTCAACCCTCTAATCGTACTCAAATTAAAAATACTACTTTACTGTGAATATGTAGCGTTTCGTTCGACACCCAAATTCTTGGAAATTAGTAGCATTTTGTCCGACTGGTTTTCACGCTTCTGTGCGTATTTCCAACGAGTAGCGTTTCGTCCGATTTTTGAGTCTTCTACCTGACGTCAGAAACCCTTCTATCACTGGCTAATTACTGTTGTAAATAATCGGTATCAAATAAAATTTAAAATCTGCTTCTTCAGATTCTATAGCTGCAATAGTTGGCTATTTGTATTGCTTCATGTGAATTATTTCTATCAAAGCCACTAATTCGAAGTCAAAGCCTATTTATTTCGATGTAATTACAAGTTTTCCTCCCTATGAAACTGTACCATATCCAGAAGAAGCTCATATAGAAATTTATGTCAATTCATAAACATTGGTATACTACTGAAATAAATATTTCACAATATAATACACTATTTCTTTTATTATGAATATCAAATGTCTGTGTTCAATAGAAAGAATCTGTTCTTTCCCATTGGATAAGAATGAGTGTAGAACACCTCTGACATCTAGACGGCGGAATAATGAAGTTGTAACTTGAATGACCCAGTAACTGCTGCCATCTTACGACAGAATTCAGAACTATCTGCGTTGTGCATTGCTGACCAATCAGGGGAGAGAGGCGGAGCTTGGAGGCGTGTCTGTGAAAATTGAAGCTGTAATAAATCACCCAGTAACTGCAGTCATCTACCGGTCGAATTCAGAACTAGCTGAGTCATTCATTTCTGGCTTATCAAGAGGTAGTAGGCGGAGTTTGGAGGCTACATGATTTACAAATTAGGCTACGATTCATGGAAGAATTTTAGACACAGTCAAGCATTGTTCAATTAGTATTTTCATTGCTGAATAAATAAATAGAGAAAAAATTGTCTTGGAAAACACAATAAATGATTGAATCACCGTTTCTGAAATATGTTTGAATTGTTATCATAATGAAATGGTTACAAGCTATTAGAATTAGACTCATGATTAACAATCTAGAATTAGAATCTGATTTTCAGCAAACAATATTGAGGATGATATCAATTTGAGCCCCTATTCAGTGCTCATCAAAATGCATCTTGAAGGAATTGCAGACTAGAGGATTTTTTGGGCGAAAACCTCCGGACCCCCTTTTTTATGAGAGGTTGAGAGCTACAACTCTTATTCAATACCTAACAAGACTTCTCAAGCTTTTTAAATTCTTCGAAAGTTTCGTGCAAGATTTTTGACAAGATTTAAATTCAATGTGTTTTTTTTTTCGAAAAATCACAGACCCACCAGCAAAGCTGCTTTAAAATCCTGTACTAGAAGAGAAGTAGAGAGGAAGACGATGGAGGGTGGAGGCCAGCAAAGTAGAGAAGGTGCAAAAAGAGTGTAAAATGAAGAAAAAAAAATAATTAATGTCTGTCTGTTTTCCACTCAATTTTAAAGAATTTTCAATTCATGATAAACAATAATTGATTTTTACCATGGTACAGTACATCTAAATTGAATTTTGTGAATTGAGCTGGGAAGCAAATCACATTCTCAGATAAAATGTTCTGAGGGAGAAGAAGATTGTAAGGAATAGGGAATTGATGATTCTGTATTTTTGTTTGGGAAGAAAGAAGGAGATTGATTAGTATTTAGTAAATTTCAATGTTAATTAGGAGAATCAGCATAGCAGGATTGAAAGAAGAGGTGAGGAAGAAGACTGAGCACGTTGAGATGCTAAAGCGAAGTTGATAGTTCAGATAGTTATTTTAATTGGAAGGAGAAGCATGGTAGGACGAGAAACTGATAATATAACGACGCTGATAAAGAAAAGACAAATGAAGCTGATATCTCTCTTTCCAACATGTGTGTTGTGGAGGGGGGGGGGGGCGCTGAAAGTGTAAATACTCAGCCGCCACGACCTTGCACGTTCATTGACCCTAACAGCTCTGGTTATGGGGTCAAACATGCGTGTGCTTCTTCCTTTCCTTCCACACATCATTCGTTCTCGGTTCCTTCTTTTCACCTGTTTTCGTCTTCTCATTCTACTAGCCTACTCTTTACCACCCATCCGTTCTTTCCACTACACTACAGTAATTCTTCGTCTGTCTATTTCAATTCCGTAGAACATGCTTTTAGTTTTGTCTTTTTTTGAACACATCAGATTCGCTCCCAATCTCATTACTTCTTGCTGTCTTAGTGCTTTTTCTTTATATTTCTTCCCAATCACTTTGTTTGAACTTTGTTATCTATTTCTGATTGTCACCTAACAGTTGTTAAACGCTACCTCTTCAGCTATCTCTGCTTGATTCAAGTCCTATTATAATTTAATTTTTACAGTTCACTCTTTCAACAATTCAATTTTACGCCAAGAAATGCACATGTTTCCTGATTTCTAAGTAGAATGGGTGGACAAATAGTAAATGCAATTCAATGTTTGCTGATAGCCATGTAAGATATTTTTGCTGATTATGTGCAAATTGTTTCATATGACTTCTACTTCAGGAGCGATATTCTTGATTATAATAATAAATGCCAGGTTAATAATGAGGATTGAATCATTCCAACACTTTTCTTAAAACTTGAGGAAGAACTAGTCACCAGAATAAGTGTCTACAAATAATTTCTCATTTCTTTTTAGTCCATGGAAAAAACATTGATTCCTGGTAATAAAATTGTTAGTGTGACTAAAATCACCTCCCCCGTATTTTTCTGAGTTGATCGACATCAACTCGCATTTACGAAACCGGAATTCAAAAGTATCTTGGAAGAAATGGTAGGCCTACAAGTCTACATCCACGCATCTCAAACCTTGTTTTTTTCTGATTACTTTTTATGGAGTCAACACTTGAGCGTTTCAGGGGTGCATAGGAAGTACGTGAGAATTGATGACTTACAAAAAAGGAGTGTTCCTAGACTACAAGATCGCTAGAAAACATTTCTTCGCTAGAATTGAACGTTGTTTTACCTCATTTAATGGCAAGGACTATTTCAGAGCTCCACGAAGCATGAGGAATATTTTTGTACAAGAACCTTATTGGTATTATAAAATTTGTGTACTCTGTATATTCGAAACTTTGTATTTCCTATAATACTAAGTATTAGCAGATCCGATCAATTAGAAAGAATATTTTCCTAATCTTGTTCTCATTAAATCAATTCGATGAGCTCTGGTAGTGTAGCTCATTCTCAATTAACCTTAATAGCTTATTTTACCATTCACATATAAAACATAAGTTCATAAAAAGTTAGAAAATTACAAATTCTACTAAATAGAGGTCTCTTCTTTTTATTTCTATCACTTTTTATTGAATTGGATTGGATGGTGGGTTATCTATTTTTACAACCCAGCTTTTCGATGGTGGTTGATGATCGGTTGATCATTGTTGCTCGGTTAGATACTGAAATACTGTGCCTACTTGTGCCTAAATACTAAATACTGTGATGTGATATGATTGAGTCATAAAACATTACTCCGATATTATATTGTCTTTGGTTGTTTCTTTCATCCAACTATCAGATCCAATAGCAGTTGAGTCAAGTAATGGATATCAGATTGGGTAGAAGGGAATATCACGCAAGTACACAGTCAGGGTGTTAACGTTTGGGCAGGAGTGTCAGAGCATTTAGAACTTGCCTAGAGCATCTAGCTGTTATCGAGGGCACAATCATAAAATAACTATTTATGTATTAAGAGCGGGTTATAATAAATGCATCGTTGCCTGTCATTGGTCCTCTTGATCTCCTTCGTACATTTGTGATCACAATAGTACTAATGGCACGTAAAAACTGCATGAAAATTGCACTTAATAAGAACAGACCATTGTCTCCAAGGGCGATTCCACTTAATCTTTATTGTGATTTATAGATGGATATGAACAATTGTTGATATGTTTGTATGTTCACTTGTTCAGTACCACATCGTATAGGGTTGGTCAGTTTGAAAAAATCCTTAGACATTCTTAGACATCTAATAATCTTTAGACATCTAGTCTTGAATAGTAGTGTTTGTGAATCTTGCACACCAAAATGTAATATTGTATTTATCGTAGGGGAAATAAGAAATCCTCACAAACTTGTCATTTCCTATAACGTCCCTGAATTTATTTAGATTTTAATGATATAATATTAGATCAGTCAATTAGATAATTATTCTAATCAATCGATCAGAAAATCTATTCAAGCATCTTATTTAAAGGTTGCAGCAATATTGATCATCAATTAAAAGTGGATGGAATGATTCCGATGAGCAAAATGGAGTCAACAAAACGTATTCCCACCAATCAATCACATTGCGTTGGGAGTGTACTACTCCGCCATTACTTGCTTGTGATTGATCAAAGCTGTTTGACATCCACCAATAGAACTGCGTAGCCAACTGGCTTGGAGACGTGCACCCCAAAAAAGTTTCTTGTTACCTATTTGTTTATTAAATTACCAAGCTTGTTATTATTTACATTGCGAATCGCTATAATTTTTATCAAGTTTATATAATTTGTCAAACGACCTATAAAATGTATTATTTGAAGTAAATTTGATTTTGCGTTTTGGTTTGATTCCGATTCAGCAGATAAATTAACTATTGTAACATCGTTCATCTCCTTCACCTACTCCCAAGGCATAGACTTTTGTGAGCTGCTTCAGCCGAATATGAATCGATAATAAATTTAATAATAAGTTGATTAGTTTGCGAACATTCACATGAATCTATAACTTTTTAATTACATTCACTGTGTATATCTATATCTGTATAATTCATTTACTGTATTGTTCAGCATTTCATTCGATTATATATTTTCAAGATTACTCGTTCCTCACATACAGGAACTTTCCTTCAAGAAGTGACTATTCGTGTATCGAAGAAAAATTTATGAGTATGAAATAAATAGAATTACTGTATATAGATTATGGCGAAGTTAACTTCTTGTAGTCTGCAACTACTTTACACTGAGCTTTCTGAGCTCATTGAGCTTATATTGATGTATTGACGCTGCTACTACATAAATCTATTCCAATTGTTTGTATTTAACAATAATTAAACACATTTTGAATAAGTTAACATACGAAATAGAATAGTCCTTGTAGTCGGAACTGAGAGACGGAAGTGCAGCCTGTCACCCCACCCTCATCCACTGAAACAAAACCAAGAACATTCAGAAGCGGCTCGAGAATCCGGCCAAAGCATTTCATTTGAATGCCATTCTTCGATTATGCGAGCGAATAGGGAATCATGCACTCCCTCGGTTCACACGGAAGCAAAGGAACTTATTGCTATTATTATGGCTAGTGGTATGAAGGGTTAGGGTTCAGGCTTCCAATACAAAGTGTTGGAGGGGTTGCACGATGCATACTCCCACTCTGTCACACTCACCTGCATCACAAAAATGCATCACTCTCATTCCATTACTTGCCTCTGTACCAACCGGTAGCTTGCAACAACACAAATTAATATAAATGGAAGCGAAAATGTGATCTAATTTATAAATAAATTAATCATAATTATTTATCGTCCAACTAAAAAGTATTACTAAGTTTTTATTAAGTTAAGTATTACTAAAAGTATTAGTAAGTTAGCTGGTTCGTAAAAGTATCAGCTAGAAACGTTTCAAAAAAGTATCTTTACATTTTAATTTGGTGAAATATTGTTTATAGATTGATTGATTGATTGATTGATTGACTGCCTTTATTTCCTGGGAGGGCGAAGTTAGGGCACAGCCGGCCCTCTCTTACACTTAACCCTCAATAGAGGTATATTGAAAGTACCAATTATAGATTTCGAAGGAATGAGGTATCTATAGCAGGATTCTTTTAAATTGTCAGAAAACAGCTGATTGATGTACTCGTTTACTGAAGTTAAATCAGCTGTTTTCTGACAAGTTAGAAGAATCCTGCTATACTTTCAATACGAATTGTAGCACATTACTAGTTAAGTAGTTCCGATTCATCACTGTTCTTTATTAATTTGCAAGAAATAATTTCAAGAAAAAAGTATTTATTTTACGAATATCTCACTATTCGATCATTAAACATCTAAAATCAGTTCTGATTTTTTAAATAATTGTGTTTCCAGTAGGACACTTACCCCTTGCGTTTCACATTCAGTTGTGTATTTGCATGAATCTCAATCTAATTCACAATTACTAAGTGAATGGAACTCAATCAACATAGAAGTTAGCTGAAACTCTGTTCAAGCATATGTCACAATTATTGATCTAGATTTCCAGGTAAGATGTTGGGGTACACACAAACCTGTAGCCCAATATTATGACACTAAATAATTTAGACAGCAATTTCCAGTTTACCGATAGTGAAATCGATTAATGAGAAGACGGTTAATTTCGTTGTGAGTATCATCAAGATAATTACCATTGCTCTTGATTCTCGTAAATGGAGCGCCTACACTTGAGAAGAAACGTGGTAATGGTCAATTAACACCAATCCCAAGCCTGCTGGTGCTGGAAGATGTGACAGTAGTTGTGCACTTGTCATTCAAGATTGAAGGGTCAATTTACCGGAAGAATACCTCAGGGTGTACTTGATGAATTTGAATACATTCTGGACAACCGAACAAAGAAGTATTACAATGCTGTTGTGTTTTATTACCCATTTGCCTACCCTTGGCTGCCCACTCATCATCTCTTTGATTTTCATCCCCTCCTTTCAATCTACTTGTTGAATGTTCAAGTATGTTGTGAAACTAGGGTTGCTGGCTCCCTTAATGACCTCTGACATAAAAGCTTGTGACCCGTTCCTTTCATAGACTCGCTCCAACCCTAATCTCTTTACCGAGCAAAAAAATTATTGAATAAGAAGTCGAAATGTTCCCCTTTTGCAACTTGAGGTAATGTCATGTCAGAATGGAACGGGTTGTTCCCGTAATAATGACCATTGATCAGTGTTGCCTGTGGGAGACTCCGACTTGCAGGCATTCCACAGGATGTGCATTGGCCTCACACATGTCAATTAGGTATTGGCATAGAATCAATTAACTGGTGTATTAATTCCTCACTAAGAATAAATGAAAATTAATTTTTAGGAACATTATTATAACTTCTTCAAGGCTATTGAATGTAAATTCAAATAATATCTCTCAAAAAAACTTAAATCTTTTCAAGGTAATAAATAAGCGATGTCTTCACACGTAATGTCTTCATTGAAACAATAAAATAAATAAAGAAAAAAAAATAAAAAATTTCAGTAAGAAAATATTAAAATAAGAATTACCCAATAAATTATTCAATCCGAAATTCGTCAACTTCGAATAAGAATTTTTCGTGTTAACCTCATAACCTCACTTAGGTGAATTATGTGACATTTTTGCCAAAACTTACTAACAATAATAAACATTTCTTTTGTAGAATTCCAGTTATAGTTATCATCTGTGGTAAACTTTGTTTTTTAATGAACACTGTGTTTGAATTTTTTAAACGTATACAGAACAAGTAAAGGAAAAATATCCATTACTAGCTCAAATTTATTTTATGGACCACTAGGGAATGTATAAAGTAAGAGAAGGAAGGGATAGTTATATTTATTATGATTCTGTTGTCAGATATGTGTTTGAAAATTCGTGTAAAGAATTCAGTTAGTACAGTATTAATTATAAGTTTAGACTTTATTCTTTTCCGCCCTCATTCAATCCATCCATTAACATTTACAATGAGTTTTGAACAAAAATCAATTTGTTCGTCTTACAATTTGAAGATTGTGGGGAAAAATCAATTTGTGTTAAAATTTAGGATGTTTGTGACAGATTCATCAAAGACGCTCCTTGAAGATTCGTTTTCCTCTTTCTTTGTCTTCCTCCAGTCCTCCTCATGCTATCTCTTTTTGCTCGTGTAGCATAATTACTGATACCTCCTTCGTTCTATTTTCAGTCCATCTCTGACAAGTCATTAGATCGGCATTAATTCTCAGGGATCTACCAATTTATTCTGCCTACTTCAATAAGAAAATGAATCGCTCCATTGAGACAAGCTAGCTGAAGAATAGTTTCAAGTACGCATTATTACGAAGATAACATTCCAAGCTGATGAATCTTATCTACTTTAAAAGCTTAATGGACATCTGTTTCTCCGCAATCAGCTTAGCTCGATTCATTATTACCTTATAGGAGATATTCACAAGGAAAATACAAAGGGTCGTCTGTATCTGCAACAATTGACAGTAATTCTATTTTTAGTACACAGTACGTTTGAATTGATAGGGTAAAATACTGTACTTTGTTGGGAAATTTATTTTATTGTTCACGTAAATGAAAAATAAGCCATATGAAGCTTTCTAGGAACAGCTTCTACATAGCTCTGCAGTTATTCAAGTTATTTAAGTCCTTTCTACATTCATGGTGATATTGATAAAGTAGTAGTAAATATACAAGGAATGAATTAGATTTTCTGTTGTTACGATATCATACACCTCAAAATTGAAATCATTCAGAAATTTTGTTAAAATATGTTTCTTTATCTAATTTTATTTCTCGTAGTCTATGACTAGTTCATTGCTAAGTTCTCAGCAATAGTTACTATGTCGTGATTGGTCAAAATACTCTACTTCTTCCTGATTGGCAGTCTTTAGTGTAATATACTTATTGGACTATGGGTCTCATACAATGGTTCATCATGGTCTCATACGATTTAATATTATACTACAGTATCATTAATATTATATATATATTATAGCTTATTAACATTATTTTTCTGTCTATTTTATTTTTATTTTTTTTGACAGTTTTGTATAGTCTATTTTTCTTGGTTTATTGATGTAAAAAATTTAATTCAATATCCATGGATTTTTTCCAAGTTTAGTTGTTTTTTAGTTTCATAGATCACGTAACATGACACCATTCTAGATAATTTTCAATATTGTCCAAAATTTAATAACAAATGAAGTACGGTAGGCTACTTGTACAGTGGAAAGTTGGTGTAGTTATTCATTAAAAATACAATGCATCATCAAAATGTAGTAGTCATCATTAGATAATTTTTCATCCGATGTGATACTTTATGATTAATATCTCTATGGAGATCAAGGATTGTGACATATTAATTTCATCATCAGCTCACAGCGAAATAGAACGTAAGACTAATCAATAGAACAATGCCAGACCAATTAAAAAAGTATAAATAATAAAATATTTTATTATTTCTTCCACATTTTGAATACCGTAGCTCATGATTCACCTACAAAACTTGTTCGACTTGTATGATTCATTCATTCTAATTTACTTATCATCGACTTACACTCAATTAATTTGTGTCTCTTGACACAAATCAACTATGAAATTAACTATGAAATTTATTAAAATAACTTTTACTTGAATCCAATATTTTGCTCTACCATCAAAGCAATGCATCTCCAGTTATTTGTGATACTTTCTTCCCGTCTGGAAAGTGGTGGAGCGCCCAATTTTCAAGAATGAAAAGTATAAATATGAATAATATATCACAAATGATGGAGACGCATTGAATTAATGGCAAAGTCAAATACTACCCAGTGGAAGTACGTTCATTTAACAAAACCGTACATTACATAAGTCAAATAATCTTGAATTATCACTGAATCCTAAATCTTGTCTATCTACAAGAATTTATAATCCAACAGGTGGGAGAATCTACATGAATGGAGAATTATCTGTTCTACAAGATGCAGTGGCGGATCTAGAAATGGATTTTGGGGGGGGCTTAAAACCGATGACCGTTGGTGGGGGGGGGGGGGTAGTCGATTATTATTAGAATGATATTCTTATGATAGTTCTCGCCGCTTTTATTGATTTTATATGGATTTAAACTTTAACTGCACTTAATATCGTATAAAATAGGATTGTATTGCCAAATCTAATGCCTCGTTGAAATTTCAATCAGACATATAAACACTTTAAAAATAATAATAAGCAAGAAATCGTACATTGTAACCATTTTATAACAAAAAATTAACATTTTTGGAACTTATCTTTATGTACAAAATATTATTGCATATTATGTTCATTAGTTTTTCTTGAACCAAGAACCATTTTTCTGTCAATGCATCTCAGCGATTTCTCGCAATTTCACTTGATTTTTGCTAATCCATATGATTTCCGCGAGAATTAGCAAGAAATAGCTTATGATGTATTATTAACATAGATGAACTTTGAAGAGCTATATCTCGCAAACTGTTGGGCCGCCTTTAACAGTAATCCTGGTATGAAATTGGGGCTTATTTAAATTGATTTTAAAATGATATTAGGTGCTGTTATGAAAAAGTTATGCTTCAGGGTTAAAATTGTCTACATGTAAAAAAATTGAGCCATTTCATAGAGGTTTTTGGCGGGATAGAAGGTTGCCGGGATCGAATAATTGGATTCAATGTTCCACGATTATACAACATAGAAAAGAACCGGGCTACCCCATTTCATGCGAAGTAAACCCTACTTTTGATGACAATTTCACTGGCTTATATCACATTTGAAGACGTAGAAGTAATGGTGGAATTCGGTCATTCTTGCTAATGAATATTTATATTAAGAGCTTAAAAACTAATTTATAAATAATATATTATAATATTTATAATTTATAAATATTATAATTATATTATATAATATTTGTATGAATTTTACATTCTCATAAAAAATTTCCAGGCGTTTTGGGGGGGGCTTCAGCCCCAAAGCCCCCCCCGTAGATCCGCCACTGACAAGATGAGTAAGGCGTGTTTAAAATCTTCTACTTTTTTCATTTGTCTGCTTGAACATTAATTCATCCCCAGTAAACTATGATTTGAAGCCTCAAATCATAGCCTCAATCATTCTTATTGCTAATCCAAATTAAATTGCTTGAATCAGATTAAGTAATTTGAATTTGTGAGAATTTCGGAGAAAGCTGAAACTAAAACCAAGCACAACAACCAGAAATGTGGGAGGGGCTATGACGTAGAACGCCTTCAAACATTCAAAGATCCGTCTGATTGGTCAATAAGCAGAACAAACGCTATTTATGATTTCGATCAATCACAAGCTAGCAGCTCGTAAATGTCGGATGGGCTCAAGATTACTAGACATAATTTGTCTAGAAATTTGTCTAGATTTGTCTAGTAATCTTGGGATGGGCTGTCAGGTTTCATGTAACGTTTTCGTACAGCTGGCTCCTGATTGGTTAAAATCGTAAAATGGCGACTGTTCAAGTTCAACCAAACCAAATCAGTCATTCCCTCTTTCGTTGGTGGTTCATGTTATATCCAGCTTTCTCATCATGATATTAATTCATTCATTTTATTTCAAATTACTTTGTTTTAAGCACTGATTGAGAATGTTTCGGATTTAATGTATCTATATTTCATTTAAATTTGACATTGAAAAATTTTATGATGTATAAAGTGATATGATATATTGTATTGTGATAGAAAAAATAAAATAATTTAATGATGGATTAAATATTATAAATTTTGAATTCAAAAATGGGTTTTATGTAATGTAGGCTCGAAGGGGCCAAGGGGGACTAGAGCTAGCATAATTTGCCAGTTACTTGCCTGGCTGCTTCGAGGGTTACCCCCTTTTTGTAACTAAATTTCGTACATTTCACTACAATATTATAGTATAATTAGATATTATTTATATTATAGTAGTCTACAGTGAAAACAGTACGGTACAAAGTAGTGGGCATTGATTGCCATTCTGAGTAAGTGGAAAAGGCAAGAAATTAGCAAACTCCCAGAGCAGTGTTTTGGATGAGACATCACTTCCTTAAGCAACTTTTTTTGAACTTTTGGAGAGACTATGTTGGTGATGCCCTCATAAACTCTAAGTTTATGCGTTCGCCATAAGAAGGATGATGATGAGACATGAATGGACTACTCCAGCTATAGGTGGGCCGAACCACCGGGGAGCAATTATTGCGAACTTATAGCAGAGAATTCCTCTGACCTCATGAATAGCTGGAAGCATGGAATTTCCTCGCGTCTCAACCTAAAATGGCAATCGAACCCAGTAACCTCCTCCAAGTTCAGTAGAAGTGAGGTTCGGTCCGGTGGTGCTTTACCTAATAAAACGTAACACTTTTGATTCGTCGTCGCTGTAGTCTTTGGCGACCCACTTTTGTCGCTGACTGTACCTCTAGAGTAACACTAGAGTGAAATCAGGTCAAACACTTTCACTTTCTACAGTGTGTCTGTGGGGCGGCCGCTCTGTGCTTGTGTTGGCGCTCGCTGGCGTGCATTCGCGTGTGTCAGCCGCTAGTCTCCGCGGCGGTACCGTATGCTTCTTGAGAACGACTGTACCCTGCGATTATGATCGTTGCTATAACGCCTATTCAAGAGCATATTTTTCAATTCAAGAGCAATAAATTGTGTAAAATATCAAAATATGGATAAAATATTTCCAAAAACGTTTTGTTAAAGATATAAGTAGCTTAAGTAGACTATAGAGAGAGCGAGAGGGAGAGTGTGTGTGTGAGAAAAGAGGGAATAGAATAGAATGTGAATGAGAGAGAGAGAGCGTGAGAGAAAGAGAGAGACATGAAAAGTTTAAAAGAGAAGTCAATTAGAGAGAGAAAGAGACAAAATAAATGGAGAATTTATGTGAGAGACATGGAGAGAATCAAGAGTTATAACTGAGAAAGAGAGTGTCACAGAGAGAAGAAAATAGAAAAACCAACAGCGGGTGAAAGATAGAATAACGATAGAGTGATGCAAGGAAAGAGAGGGTGTAACAGAAGAAATGGAGAGAAAAAGGAAGACCATGTGAAAGAGAGAGAATGAAACGTGTCAGTGGGAGAAAGACAGTATACGGGATCGCTAAATTCCATAATGAGGGAGATAGAATCAGTGGGATTGTGAGAGAAAGTGTGAGGACAGACTAATAGTGATAAAGAGAGGGGGGAGGGAGATATTGTTATTGAAAAGGGCCCCACCTTGTGTTAAATTTTTCATCAACTTCAATGAGGTTTGTCTCCATGAACCAAAAATTCAATATAATATGAGAGGAGAGGGGGAGTGATAAAGGTGGATTCCCAGGTAAAGCGAAAATAAAATAAAAAAATACCTAAGTGAGTTCGGGTAGAAGAGAAGCACAGAAATTAAATCGTCTCTATTTGTTAAAAAAACATGGCCTAATATTATTCACATCCTAATAAACAAACACAATAGCACCACCTGGGCTCTAGATTCATACCAATATTAAAAATCATTCAATCGCTTTCAAACTCGTATATTCTTGGAATATATCTAAATTTATTGTTCCAATACCTTTATAGTTTGCGTGTGTTGATGGAAGAAAAGTACATTATTTGCACAGAGAGGGAAGCTAGAACGAACTTAATTAATAGTAAAAAAGACACAGATAGATCACTTTATGAGTTGAAGAGAGAGATAGAGTGAGAGAGACAGAGAAAGTGAGTAGGAAAGCGTTATAGAGAGGGTAAGATTGATAGAGTTTGTGTTGTTTGTTTTGTTTGCAGAACATCAGGCCTTTTGCCATGAACATAATTTGAGCTTGCTGTAAGAACTCAGAATGAATAGTATGGGAACTCCCAAAATGAGACAAGTAGTGACTATTTTTTCGTTATCTATAGCAAGCAAGATAAGATAGGCTTGCACCATTTGTATCCTTCATAAGGGCATGTGCTGAGACTTCACGAACAACTCGTTTCATGAATGAGAACAAAAACATAGTAGAGTGATGTAATTCAAGATTGGGACAGTATAATCGGAGCCCTTTATCCCATTATTTCAATATTAAAAATATATTGTGGAATGGCGCTTTTGGCTTTGAATACACGCATAAAATAGATTGTGGAATGCGAAAATTCCCTAAAACAGTAGATTTGTAGATTTTCTCTATAACTTATGTAATGTAAAAATTAATTCACTTTTCCATTAACCCTTCTTATATTAGTGTATATATTGCCTTGACTATTTAAGGAATATTGTGGTTTAAAATCGAAAAAGTCGTATACTTCAACTGTGTCGTATCAGCCAATTGACTTACCATCATCGTGGGAGTTAGAAATAAGAAATTAGAATTAGGCTTTCTCATAGGACTCGGTAACTATTTCTTAAGTTTGAATACTGATTAAAGTTTTCAATCAGACCAGCTCCAATTATTGATAAAGTCCTTCAATAAATTGATCCCATTCAGTTTTGAGCTGTACTAAAAAAGTAGTAGGAATCAAAAAGTTTGATTCTTTTAATCGTACTATAGTAGAGTATGAATAAAGAGTACAAACTATTTATGTCTCCATTGCGTTGTATCAACCAATAAGATTGTTTGAATGTGAGGGATGTGTTTGGTATGAGTAAGGCCCTCGGGTTATTTATCAGTGGAGTTGTTGCATGCATTAAACAAAAGATACGTACTCTAAAAAAACACAGTAATATTTTTCATCAAGAAAATTACTCTAAGAAAATTATTGAGTACTTGAACGCCATTAGTTGGAGTTGGAGATAGCATTTCTTGTTGGAATGGCATCCACCTAGAATATTCTTTCTTGACTTACATAGGAGTATTTTATAAAAAGAGCTTGCTAAATTTCAAGAGTGTGGAAATAGTGTAGGTTTTCAGTCATCAATCCATTGCTTATGTCTACAGGCGTAGTTGGGCAGACATAAAAATTGAAACCCCCCATTAGCCTCCTTCATGACCAAAAATCTTGATTACCATTCGGGCTTACTCATTCACAGACTCCCATATTAAACTCCCGAATGCGAAGCACACTGCTTGCTTTCAAGAGTGTGAAACAATAATTGCAGATTGCTGCGTAACGACCACTGCATGATGGCTAGACGCATAAACATAAAACCTTAAATATAGGCTAAATGGAAATTGATAAGAATGATAATAGATCCTCTTAATTGTTCCGTCTGAGGGATTATTCAGAAATTCTATCAGCTGAGTCACTGAGTGTTTTGGATGAAAACAAGTTGTTGATTTGACTTATTAAAGTTACACTGCATATTAAAGAGCATATTAAATGACCTCACTGATGTGTTTTGGTTCTAGCACGTATAAAGGACCATAATAATATCCTTTATCTGCGGTTCTAGTGAATTGATGGCGAACCTTTTAGTATTACATTCTCTTGATTGCTATTGTGATATTTACAAGTAGCTGATGGATATCAGCGCGCTCAAGTGAGAGACAGAGTGAACAACCGGGGGGAGATTGAAGCTAGGTTATCATTGAATCAAAAGTAAAAATGCCTGTTTTCAAACCAATCGTATTTGAAAAATATCCAGCCAAAATATTCCAGTAACTTATAAGATCAAAGCTACGATGTTTATGAATGAATGAAATGAAATTTCAATTAATAATAGTCGTTATTGAATGATATTTAATTATCAAATAGATATTGAATTATCAAATATTCAATGAAAGTCGTTATTGAATGATATCTGATTATGAAGCAGTAACTTAGTTACTTAGAAATTTTAATGAAAGCCCCTGATTTAAACAGTACTGTGTTGTCTCTTTGAAACAATAGAAGCTTGGTGATGGTGATGCACAAATCATGCAGAGTGTTGCATCTCCTATAAAGCTATAATTAACAACTACTTTTTATTAGAACGATGAGAATATCCTTTCACAATTTATAACCACTGTTTTGCACGTGTGTGGCAGTCTGATATGTCTGGTACGTGCCAAATGGGAATTTGGCAAGCTCAACAGCTGTGTTTTTGCAAAAGTACGGGAAGGGGTTGAGGGAGGTGGTCTTTTTCATTCTTACAATTGTAGAATGCAGTGTGCGAGTAGGGAAGATGCATTTCCTGCTTCTGAAATGCAAGCCTAATCCTTTATCATGCCTTTCCAATCTTTAACTTTATTCA
This sequence comes from Laodelphax striatellus, assembly GCA_017141395.1. Classification (NCBI taxonomy): domain Eukaryota; kingdom Metazoa; phylum Arthropoda; class Insecta; order Hemiptera; family Delphacidae; genus Laodelphax; species Laodelphax striatellus. Next base: position 5,408,324 of record CM029544.1, read on the forward strand.
TCATCCTTATCATGTGTCAGACTTACTATTTGACAATCAATTACTTACCAGGAATCTGAAGAAAGGTTCTCAAGATTCTCAATTAAAAACAGTCCGTAAGTATGGAGGATAAATGTATTAATATTAAAATGTTTGTAGTCTAGAGCTAGAGAATGAGCGTATAGAAATTACTGTCAAGTTTAAATCGAATGCCTGATAAAATTATGTTGATACTAATTGAAGTAATATACAACAAACTAGTGATGTTCCAATAATGAATTGGCAAAGTTAGGAAAGTCTTGTAGTCATGTCCATTGTCCAATAGTAAAGAGAAAGAGAATGCAACAATACGTATACGTATTGTACTAGAGTAGTTAATGAATATACACTGTATTTGGAGGCAGAGACTATAGTATAAACTACTAGTAATTTGGTCAGTGAATCTCCTGCAACCTCAATGTCCTGATTTACTAACTGGTGTCATAGCTCATGTAGTAACATTATCTCGTGTACTTGGTAACAGACCAACAGATACCTCTGATCAGAAGACAACAAATAAAAATAGAATATCTAATTTCATCTGATAAAGGTATTTCAATATTTCAATCAAATTAAATTATTACTTTCTCATCAATTCAAACTTCTTTCAAAGCAAATTACGACTTTCGAGAGTAGCGTAATCAAACAAGGAGCAAATATTCAGATAAATTGTGAGTATAATAATGAGTTGACGACGGCTCGAGCTCATATGAAATTTGTAACAAGTACAGAAGGTTGGAAACAAGACCTTGAAAATATGAACTGTAATAAAATCACATTAGATGGGAATGAAACGAAAATCATTAGTTGGGAAAAATTATTTATAAAGTAGTGATAAAATTGAAACTAATTACATGATAAAAAATAATAAATTTTATTATAACCTATTGGCATAGCAACCTCTATTTGTTATCAGGATATCAATAATGCATGCACTGACTCATTCTCAATCACGCAATAAAAACAAACAAAAATGCGTTGAATGCATCTGCATAGATAGTTTTCCCCTTCAAATTAATCATTTTTGTTTTTAATTACACATTATTTGTAGAAGGCTATCGATGTAGGTTACGAATTTTGGCAAATGGCCAGTGAAATAATGACAGTTAGTAAAGAAGCAGAACGTAGATATCGGGCTAACGTGAAACTGTGAATTTAATGATGAAAAATAATAATAAGAATAAAAATTGCATTATGCACTTCCTGCTTCAGCTGGTGATACTAGATAGTGCCCAGCTTCCCCTCTCATTGAATCTCTCTCACTCCAACTAAAGTCAAGTTGAAGGTCATTCCATCATCACCATGTCGGTGCAGCAATGCAGTTGGAACACAATGGTCGACCTTGGCGGGAATTTCTGTGTGGAAAATTTTCCCTCTGCACTTAGAAGAGCAGATGATGAAGGCGCGGTTAGTCGACCGTAGTCCATTTACAATGCGCAATAATTGCAATCGGGAAAATTCAAGGGAAATTTCCAATTAAGTTAGACCAGATGCTTTTCTAATCTACAATGATGCACTCCACAAGGCTTCAAATGTTCAATAACAAAATGGTGAATTCTATATTGAAGTTGAGACAAACCAAATTTCCCGAGAAAATTTACTGAAAAAATGGTAAATAAAAAATATACTGGTCTAAGTTTTAACCATTAATATGTCAATAAAGCTGGACATTTTAATGGTGAAATGTAAAAAATTCTCATGTTTTTAAACCAAACGTACATAGTATAGTTGACGGAAATAGATAATAGTTTAATAGAATTGTAGGATATGTGCAAAAATGGCCAGTGTTCGAATTGGGGAACAAAATTTGCCAATTTACTGATAAAATCTAAAACTAAATTTACTTATTAGATGAAAAATATACATAGGATGACATACGAAAATAGCGAAGTTTTTTAAATATAAAATAAGTTGATTAATGCTTAATTAACTGAGCAAAAAGTTACAAATTTGATGGGGAAGTTAAAAAAATATCTTTTTTCCATGCGTAGTATATATACAGTATATATAATATGACGGAAGAAATTTATTGTGGAACCTTGGGCTTGGGGAGCAATGTGTTCAAATCATTCATTTCTTCGTTCATTAGTAAATTGACAATAAGTACAATGTTAGAAGAAACAACAGGCATTCGCTCAAAACTGTTTATTTACTAATATCGTAAAATTCTCACTAGGATAGAACTGCCCTAAATCTTGATGCTGAGAAGTGTCTTACCGCCTGAGGCAACTTGTGCGGAATTGAGTAAAATAAGCATTACTATATTCATAGAAGTTACATTGATGACTACCACAAACAGTATCAACGTACTCGTATAACTTATACAACGTTGGATTGAATGTGTGCAATGTTTTTATATAGAGATATCAATAAATTATAAAAATTCATCCAAAATAATGGCTCGAACAGTCTGACGATCTCTGAAAGACAATTAATTTTATATCGCTGAAAATTTGAGCTAAATTTCAAAATTTCTGATCTTGAGATCGATACCTATAAAATTAATGTGAAAACCACTAGAAGTCCTAATCAATTTCGAAAGACTTTCTTTAAAAAATACAGTATATTACTGAATTCACGGAAATGCGTGAATTTAGGAATGCGTTTAACATAGGAAATTATGTATTCGCTGTATGCACATAGGTGGAGGGGATTTCGAAGTCGACCAAGGCGACCATAGCGGAATTTTTGTGCAATAATTCTGGAAATTTAACATGGAAAAGGATAGGGCTTATGCATTTAAAGTATTGTCACGTCCCCTATTGTATAAATACCTTTTATAATAGTAATTGCGTCTTCTATTCCTTCCATATTTCCAAACGTTAATTGATTCAACAAATAAATATTAGATATCAGTTTTGAATAAATCGTGTGAAAAATCGTGATCAAGAGCATATATGATTGATTTGATGTTTCTCGCCCATGATGCAATTTGAAATAAAACATACATGGGAATGGAGTATGGACTCAGCTGTGAATAAACTTCATTGATTTATATGGATCCTGTCATAAAAAAGTTATCGTCTGCTCAATCATAGTATGAAACATACCATCAATTTTTTATTTTCATTTTAAAAATTTAATTAATGATTATAATAATGTATAATAACATGTGATTAGTTCTTTTCATCATTCTTAAGATAAAGCCACAATCACTGAGCAGAAGATGTAGCGATAGGAAATTTTATTTCAATTATTATAAACTGATTTTTACTTACATAACTTTTCATGTTAAATTACCAGAAAACGCATACGATTATCCGACGGAGAGCAACACCGTAGATGCTCACAGCGAATAATAAATGAAAAGCACAGTCAACAGAAAATGATAATCTAATGATAGGTGAAATTTAATGCGTTATGAAGCAATGAATCCAAAAGTTCAGATCGAAAATGGAATTCAAATATAATAATTATCATTATCAATAGAAATAATATTAGTTGCAAATTGTATGTAAATATCTTGTATCTTTACGGGGTACAGCTCGATGAAATAGGATTTATGTAGTATAGGCTCGGTAAATAGGAAAAACATCTGTTTTGACAGGCATTACAGTCTTTTTCTAGTAAGATAATCATTATAATGTTTCATTAAAAGGTGGAGACAGGCAACCTTGTAGATGTAGATGCCAACCAACAAACATCCCATTAAAAATCATTCAATTCAGGCGCATTTCTAAAAAAAATCTACTCTACTTGAATAAACTTGTAAAGCATGAAATTCACCATTCAAGTAATTTTTAGGGAAGAGTTCACGCTGAATATTCATTTTCTTTCAACAGATTAGCGTGCTATAAATATGATTTGGCAGTTTAAAGGCAAGCATGATGAACTTGACCTCATTACTTGGATTTGCGATTAATGAACCAAGTTCATTGGTTGCATTGCATCTAATCTCACAACTTACTCAATACTCACACTATGGTCATGGTCTTGTTTTTTCTGCGATAATGCCGAATGACACGCCTACATACATTTTATTATTATTTTGATAGAGAAAGTGACCGATTCACCTAATTGGATTATCGAATATGTTCACAATTAAATCACATTATACGGAAATAATGTTTGCAACAATGAAGGTCATTTCTCTGGTACCACTTGAAAATATTTCAACATTTTGCGAATATTGCTGGCCAAAAAACATTTCACGTGTCTAACGAATCAGTAATATTGAATTTATGCACTTTTTGTTTGATTAGCTAATGAATAAAAAAATGAATACACATAGTCTATTTTTCAAGTTCAAATTTATTTCCTTGAAAGATAAATACATGCACTTGTTATTGAAATAATTTATCGCAGTATTGGAAAAATGCAGAGTAGAGGAAAATATTGTTCTGCAAAAATATTCAAAACTTGTTTTTGGCATTAATTCCACAAGGTTACAAATTCATTCATTTTTTTATTAATTTATAGAAAGTTATTTGAAGAAGCAGAGCTCTATAGTGATGTATGATTTAATGTCACCTGAATTATGATGAATGAAAACAATGAAAAAATTCATCATGATAATTATTATGATACCGCCTGTATAAAATTATGTTAAAGACATTGATATAATCGAATTACAGAGGCAATTTTCTCAAAAAGAAACTCATCAATTTAGTAGAGGCAAATATCAATAATAATATATTTGAGTTCTTTTTCAATATAAAAGGAGTAGCACTCTCTTAAACATTTTGTGGTCGAGCATTGAAAACTTTCATGCCCATGTATTAAGGACCTTTCTCCAGCAAAGTCAGTCTATGCTCTGGATAGATGCGTCCCCTATATTATATGCATGCGTCCCCTGTCCCTCCTCAAAAAGTTTCTTAAAACAAAAAAGCCAGCTCCAATACCTAACTAAGAAGCTGGAGCTGTAAGAAGGCTATGTTCCCTAAATGCAAGAACACCCATCAGATCAAAGAACCATCTTAAAGCTTTCATAATTTCAACTTTCAACAAAATGGAGATCTGTAGTAATTATTATAGCTTTTTCTTTACTTGGTATTGTTTTTTTGTTGACCGGCCGCGTAGCACCTAAATATGTTTAGCCCTACATACGGTCATACCCCCAAGGGGTACGCGTACTCCTCTTTGAGAATCACTGCTATAAAGGATTGAACGCTGAAATCACTAACTAACCTCTAACCACTCAATAATGATTGATGAGCTTTTAATGAATCTCAATTAGTAATGAGATTCTATTAACGATAATGAAGTCCGAAGAGAATCTATTTGGTAGTAGCACAGGATATAAGGATTAACTTTTTCCTTATATTTCTTATCCTATTCCATAACCGTTATTCGTTTATCTGAGCTAGTAGTAAGAATCTTATTAGTTAGTAATTTTAGCATTCACGCTATAGCTATTATCAATTACTGCATAATCAATTGATAATGGCATGATTCAATTCAATTCAATTCAAACAAACACTTCTTTATTTGTGTAGATAATACAGTATCATCATTGTTAAAACTGTAATACGAATACCGTACCTGTTTAATTGGTTATACATGTTGTAGAGTTGCAGTGACACCATAAGTGCTATTCATTATCAAAGTTTTCTCCGTGACAGAGAAGACCGACCATGAAAGAGAAAGGACTCTTGTCTAAAGATTGTAGGAAGAGGAAAATGAAAAAGTTATAAGAAAGTATGGATAATCCTACCGCAGTAGGAGATCAAGGTCACTGGGAAACGTACAGAAGAGAGAGACTATTCGTAGTGGCGAAGCGTGGTACAGTATACTTATTTGGACGGTATAACTTGAAACGAATGTAAGGAGAAAGAACTTGAAAAGAGAGAAGAAAGAGAGAGAATGATGAGAAGTAAGGAATTCATTATGATGCAAAGAGAAGGTCATCCCCACGTGAACTAGGCCTTAAGTGAACAGATGGAGTAGGGGCTATTGATGGCATTAGATAATCGGTCGTTTAGTGTAGTAATAAGAGAACACGGAGGAAGACAACATTTGAACATGGAGTTAGAAAAAGAGGCAGAAATCGTATAAATACAAAAAGAAATAAAGATACTGTATAGGTAGGATAGAGCAGGATATTGAGAGAACAAGATTGAGAGAAAGGAGATTGATGAAGTACACGTGGAGAATTATTACACAAAATTATAACTGAAACGTTGATGTTGAATGAATCTCCAAATAAGAAAAGGCTTCTGTCAAATGAGTCCAACATATATTTGGGTATTATAAACGAATATCCTGTAACATGTTTTAGCACATCATATATTTTCTTCTTCAAAGTCTCAATGCTCTTTCAGCTACTCTTTGTTATTCTGATGTTGAAGAAGCTCAGGGTCTTCGCCGAGAGAGTTTTGTAAATAATTGGCAATCCGGAAAAGTTTTTTAGTGTTTCTTAGTTAAAAAGGTTTGAGAGATTTTCCATGCGTTACAAATTTATTTACAAATGTAACTTGCGTTACAAGAAAACCTGTCTCATCGATTAAGTTATATCATTTCCAATTTATATATCTATGGCTATGCCTCCAAGAACCCACTTGCTTCATTGCTTCACAATAAATAACTCTGTTTTCCATATTATCTATACAATAATTAAAAGACGAACATGTTTTTTGTAGCTTCAAATCCTCCGTGGTTTCTCAACCGAATTTGTTCGTTCACGTCTCATTTGAAAGATCACATTGAGTAGATGTTTGATAAGGTCTTACACTTACATTATGAAAAAAGTTATCGTGGAGATGAGAAATGAGCGATCAAAGTTTCAATTTTTGCCATTGCTTCAACATAGGGATAGAGAATTTTCACATTTCAACTTATGATTTGATGATCAGCTGTTTTGAAACAAAAATTTATTTTTCATTGTTCATTGCACGAAGATTGAGAAGAATATATTAAATAAATTTTACGCTTTACGGGCGGATGCTCGAAAATTCAATTGGAATTAACCTCTGTAAAATGACGTCAGATTTTATTGGTTCAGTTAGATGACAATTTTACGGCGGTTGAATTCTATTGAAAGTTCTTGCAACAGGACAATAGTGTTATAAGGATAAAGGACAAATAAAAAACTCAATTTGAAAATATTTCATACCATTTAATACAGAAAACATGGATATACAGTACTTTAACATTTATTTTTTTCACTCCCATGAACATTGCTACGAACATATATGATATATATTTTTAACAACTCTCTGTGGTTCAATAGGATGGGTCACAATATTTTGCAAGTTTCTGCAATATACATTTTATTAATTATAACATCAATAATGAGGGTTTGAAGTGATAACACAATAATGAACATTTTATTGAACTAATGGATTTATCGATCCTGATAAATCGCTCTATGACATACACGCCAAATTAATTTATTAAATTAATATAACAATTTAACAAGTACAACGAAAATTGTTTAATTAGAATAGAGCGAAATTCTATTAAAAAACTACAATCGTGATAAAAAAATCTCAATTTAAAAATATTCATTGGGATTGGGTGTTCTGAAGTTTTCCGACTTCTGGAACAGCTGCCTCAAAAGGCTTCACAGATATTGTTTAAAAAACATTCATCCGACGCATTCATAATGTGCAAGCGCTGAGATTATTACAGTATTTAAGTTCTATGAAAAAAAACTTTTTTAAAGAATCCAGGAAATATTTTCGTTTTTTATGTAGAATAAAGAAAACTGAATAACTATAGGTACACAACACGTGTTACAATATTTTTCAATTAAGTAGGCCTATTATTGCTTCACGTAGCCTACTATTGGTTAATACTGATTTCAAACTATTTTCCTGTTACACTCCAAATTTGAACGATCCAAGTTCCACTGGATGTGAAGTTGAGAGTGGTTATTGTAGAAATACGATAGATAATACAGTATCAACAAATTGATAATCCAGAAATTAATTATTATAAATAGTAGTCTAAATATTTTGAGAGAGACCACAATTTTATAATCAAGAAAATACAGAAACAGTAGAAGTAGTTTTATCATACTCTGTGCCTGGAGTCTTGAAGTATTCTTTGAAAAAATGTTTAACAAAAAAATATTTAGAATTTACACTGAAATTTTTTCAGTCGGCTTGAATTCGTTTAAAATGTAAAAAATTCAACAAACAGTCTAGTTTCTAGAATAGTTTGAGAAAAGACTACATGCACTTTAGTTTTATTATTGTCAAATTTAAAGAAAAAATTGTGCGTTACAAAATGCTTCAGTTGTTTGTTCTCAAGAGCTACATTTTTCAATAGCTACCAATACGTGCATGTATGTATAGCATAATGACGGTCTATTTAGCAATAATGCTTCAATTGTTGGTGTCAGTTCCATTTATGAAAGAAACATGTCTAATATAAAATGAATAGATTCTAGATACAACTCATAAATACAAACATATATCACATTTGAGCTGATATCTCCTCACGGACTTGTGATATTTCCTACACATAAATTGTTAAAAATTATGGGAAGAGACATGATTAAGCTAAAAATACACATACAAAATTCTACGAAAACTTCAAGCAATATCATTCCTGATGAATGTCGCAAAATTAATTTTTCTTTCTTTCAGATAGATGATAATGTAAATAATGTTCAATATTCCTTGGGAGCAGCCCAATAAGTTTAAATGATCAGTGGCTGATCAAAGCATGAGTATTGAGTAGTCTCAACAATAAAATAAATATCTGAAATAATCATATTATATTCTGAGAGCCTCAAATGTATTGACTAGATAAAAATGTTTACATCCTTATAATAATGTGAATTATACTTACAAGTAAATCAAGTGTAAAGTAGATTAATAATTATTCAATACCAAATGAAGGAACATAGGGTATTCATTTTTCCAGTAATTGGAATTATAATAAATACTGAACATTATATTATTATAAAGTCTATTTGAGCAACTAAGTTCCAGATTCGAAATATCAGGTTTGGTATGATTTCAATCAGATTTGAAGGCTGATACAATATAAATCAATTTTCAATTTTGTTATATTGTAATATAAATTGACAAAAAGAAGGTAGATCATTCATTTCCAATAACAGATTCACTTATTAATTATGTGTTTTACTCGATTGAACTCATTATAATACGCTAGAGAGCTTATACTTGAGTATATACATCGACTAATTTATGTTCAAGCATTGCATCGTATTTGATTAACAGCAACATAATTATACGAAAAGTGTAAATTAAGAACACTGTTACTAGAGACAAATCCGGATTTTTCAAGTCTGAATTATCGACGTTCTACTGTATAAAAAATATAAGTATATTTTGAAATTTGTCACTCACAGGATAAAATAAGGAATAATCATCTAAAAAATAAGACAGTGATATGAAATTATGAACAAACTAATGGCTTAATAACTAATAGCTATTTATGTATTAAGAGCGTAAAGTGCGACTTTATTGCTCGAGCAAAACAGTTATCACGCGACGCGTAGCGAAGCGTGATAATTTTGCTCGAGCAATAAAGAAGCTTTACGCGCGAATTACATACAAACTTTTTTCTACAACTGCATTTAATTTAGTTTTAATGATTTGTCTTCGCTAATGTCCATTGCTGTATTCCCATTTTTGAGGTTATGAAAATTACATAACCTCAAATTGCTAGCCTAAAGAAAACGTACTGCGCATGCGAGGCGATTTAGCGAGCGTAAAATGAATCTACTGCGCATGCGCTGTTGCTGAGCGAGCGTAAAAAACTCTTTACGCTCGCTCCTCAGAAAACAGCTGTTTTACGATGAGTTTTCAGTAGTTCTTTACGAGCAGTTGTAGAATAAATAATAAAAAACTCACAGCAAAAATATAATAGAGATCAAGCTTGAAGTTTTGTCAACAAAAACATTCTTCCTCATATTTCTAAAATAACCCTCTAATAATAATAATTCTCATTCACTACAACAACTTACTAACTTACAATAAAAGAACTTAACAACATTATAGCACCATCATAACACTTGAGAAGGTATTTATAAATAAGATAGATAAAATAGACATTAAAATATACTAGTATCTTTAGCCATCAAAATACATTCTTCCTTAGCAATAAATAGAGTTGGATCTGCATGAGCTACTTTAGTTAGTGTACAGCTGTGTACAAGGAACGTCCTAGTCACAAAAACCTATTACATCCACATTCATCCAGTTTTGCATGATACCGGGTCATCGAGAAAGGTTGCATCCATTTTAAAAATTCACTGAATAAAAACCATTAGAGATAAATTCATTAGTGACAAAATTCGAAATGTGAATAATTTACAACAACGAATTGCTACTGTTGTTGCTTCAGTCACGCCCGCTATGATACAGCGTACCTGGACAGATCTAGAATATCTTATTAGATAGGCTATGTACAAAGCAACCAATGGTGCACATATTGAAATGTATCAAGTATGTAAAAAATTAACATTTCTGTATACAATAAAGTAAAAAATATGACTTTATGTCTGATGGTTTTTATAAAGTGAATTTTTAGGCCTAAAATGGATGCAACCTTTTCCGATTAATATATTCAAGACGACAATTTACGTTTGTTACACTTTAACGTTACCCAAAATTATACTTAATACAAGATCAATGTAGAAGCAAGATCAATAAAAACATTACTAAATAACCTGGAATCAGATTTTAAAATTAATACTTAAATTAGAACACTATAATATTATCAGTCTGATTATGAAACAACATCATCATCAAGAAATTTCCGATTATTGAATTTGTTTCAAAGTATACCTAGTATACCGTAAAGCATGTACAAACATGTAAAATACTGTAACTGAATCAAACTCATAAAAATAGATGGTAACATATTGAGTCTTCACATAAGAATGATAAACTTCATGGTCATTGGAATTCAGTAATGGAGTTACTAGAAAAATTAAAATAAAAGAAATCCCCATAGAAAAAAGGAAAAGCTTTCTTAAAATCTCAATTGTTTGACACAATCTTGTATACGTAAAATGAGCAATAAGGGATGAATAGAATCAACTATTAACTATCAACAACTAAGGACAAGAGCAATATTCTTGACACGTACAGAAACATTTAAATGCACATCAATTGATTATTTCTTACACCAATATTGAGTGGGAATTTTATTGTAGGTGACACATACGGTATACAACTGTTTCAAACATGTTTACATACGACTTATTCAAAAAAGTTTACATATATAAGGAGACAGAACATTTCCAAGTTCATTGCACAAACATCAATGGTTAAGACATGAAATTATGTGACAGGGTAACCTAATAATATTTCTTTTAACGGCATGGATAACAAAATTCGTTAACATTTCTGTGCAGAAATGAATATTACCTGAAGCAGCAGTTTCTATGATAAATAATTTTTCTAGTGATCGGGGTTACCTGCCGCAAAATTGCTTTGATGATCTAGCTTTTGTCGCTTCTTTGATTGTATATCAGCTAGTGTCTGTTCAATAGATCTCACATCCTTCTTATTCTCGCTTGGAACTGGAACCAAAAAATTGAATTCTGACTTATAATAATTCCGATTGCAAGCAAAATAATTTCATAAATAAGTGAGGGTACGTTTACATTGGGATACATGCATGAGATAAGATACTTTTTTGAGAAACAAATACCTCACACAAGTCAAATTTTGAAACAAAATGTTTCTACAACTGCTCGTAAAGAACTTTTTTACGTACTGAAAAGCAGGTGATTGCTGAGCAGCGAGCGGTAATCTTCTTGAAAGCTACGGTAAATAATCACATGAATGAGTAACGATAACCACATAAAATAGCATAATATTTTTGTTTCTATTCTTGATAACTTTCCATACCATTGACATTTTTTAAAGATTTTATATTCAAACATTGTATTTTTCATAGTACTTAGCTTGTAGTACTACATAGCTTGTAATCAGGCCAGACCTGTATGTCTGTCGCCTTTGCTCAGTTTCCGGGTAGTTGATCAAAATTCCTTTGCAATTTGTGTGCAATTTATCCTGATATCAAGCCTCATGTATAATATTTTTGCTTAGCTGATTTTATAATTATCCAATTATTTTTTTTACTAGTGATAAAATTTTTATAATATTCTAGATCAAAGTAATTTGACCTATAAGTTTTATACAAAACTTTCATAGCCTACATTCATCATTGTATGATGGTTTTATTCAGCTTTGAGATGAGATAACAACTCATTATCAATCGACAACAAAAGGGCTGCGTTTCTTTTTTCTATTGGGAACGGAAAGCAAGCAATCTACGAAAAAACTTTCAAATGCTTACAATAAATGTAATTGAAATGGGCCTACTTACCGAAGCCGTAGTTTTTATTGGTCTGGGTAACCCTTGCTGCTTCCTTTGCAACTTCAGTGCCAATTAAATGCTGATATTTAATTTGGTAATTGGTTTTTGGAATTATTTTGCTAGGTTTCTTAGTTTTCTTTGCGCATTCCTCAGCTTCTTTTTTCGCAAGTTTTCGCTGTAAATGAAATATTAGTCAACTTTGAATAATTTAAATGTGGGGTTGCACCAAGCAAGATCAATTTTTGTTGCAGGTCAGTTCAATGCTGATCAAATGAAATCAGCTGATTCAAAATAGTTGATCCCTGTTGGTACAACCCAACAACAGAGTTGTACATCTGAAACAAATTTCATGCACGTGACATTGAACTAGAAAAAAGCACAATGTTATAAGGCCTATTGGACCTTATAATGTTATAAGGCCTAAGTTAGGCCTATTGAATTTAATCAGTAGATAATAAACTTTTTATTATAATATTATTATAATGTAGTTAGGCGTATTGAATGCTTTAGTTATAAATTCGGTAATTAGTTATTTAGTTATAATAAATTTACTATTATATTTACTTAAACTAGTATTTCATTATTTCGATGAAATACTGTATGTAGTTGTGACAACTTGTGTTTTGGTGATATTGCTTCTTGTTCATTTATATTTATATTGTAATGAGTAATTAAATTATAAAATTCAATCAGATTCTCCAAGTTTCATTTATATTATGTTAATTTCTATCATTCAATTTATCTTATTTTTTTGTGTTTGGATTATTCAAATCGAATAGATAATTCTATCTATTCTACAATTAATAATTGAGAATGACTACTAAAGTTATCTAAAAGATCACAGCCTTACTACGAAAAGTTTCTGAAATATTTTGAATGATTATTTGATTGGTTAAGATACAAGAAGCTTTACTGGCTGATTAGAAGAAACTCCACCCTTTCAATTCCAAACAAAGTACTGCTGTACAAACAGATACTTAGGCCTGTATGGACATATGGTATACAACTCTGGGGGTGTACCAAAGAGAGTAACATCAAAGTCATACAACGTTTCCAAAACAAGGTGCTGAGAAACATTGTTGATGCTCCTTGGTACGTCAGGAACAGAGACCTGCTAGTTGATGCCTGTTCATTATTCAGAGGCTGAACGGAATTGCTCCCAATACTGGAAAAGCTCTGCTTTGATGTAATAAATCTCAAGACATGAGGATAGAATGAAGTTATGATGATGTTCCAGAAAAATTCATAGCAATATGAACACTTACTTTTTCAACAAGTTCCTTAGCTTTTTGCTCATTCCACTCTTCGCCATTCCTGAGAGTAGTGATTTCATCTTCACACGGAGGATTGTCTCGTTTATAAATTATTGTGTGCCGATCGTAGCCTTCCTCGCCGAATGAATATGCTGTCATGCCAGCTATTTCAGCTACATCGTGACTGCAATTAATAAAATAATAATTATATGATTAAAAAAAAAGATTTATTATGAATTATGAATATGTATAGAACGAGTCCATTTTTGAAAATGAAGTGGTTCGAGAGAAGAAATGGAAATATTTCTTCATTCATGAACATGAATTCATTAGATTGATAAATTCATCCCTCTCCCAACCTTAAGAGACACAACTAAAAAAATCCTCTTTGAGGAGTCTTACCACGTTGATTTACTCAAACTTCTGGCAAACCTAACACAATATACCCAATGTCACCCTCTCTACGTATATGACATTCAAAAGAAAATTTTCATCTATAGAATAGAATAGAATTTTATTGGTCATTCAATATTTACAAACAAATACATCGACTTCGTCAAATTTCAATTCCAAGGCACCAGGCCTACAATCATTAAAAAAACTAATTCATAAAAATTCAATATTAAAACCACAAAACAATATAAAATTACACATTATTGGCATAGCAATCATCCTTCCATTACACATTTCAATAATTTATAATTGAAATGTGTAACTAAACACATTACATTGTTTTGTGAGTAAATAGATAAATGTCAAGTGGTATTGATTATGATTAGAAATAAGTGAAACCAGGAGGTAAGCGGCTTCAGTTGGAGAGTGATCTATTAGAGACAGTTATACATACTCACATAATGCCACGAAATACATGATCCATTGGTTCAAACTTCAGTCTTTTTTCGTTCACATCCTGCTGAAAGAGATTTACTTTTTCCTCCACCTGTAAATCAATTAGCCTATATTGAAATGTCAATAAAAACTGTTAATTGCAAATATTCAATTTAGAACGCAAGATAAATTACGGCATTTTAAATCACGAGAAGTTTGCAGGTTGGCATAATCGAAGCAATGCCAATGAACTGATGCCTGAAACTATCATTATCTATGACACACGATACAAAATTATTGGTTTCTTTAATAAATGATAAAAACAAGCAAATAATTGAGCAAAACTCCTTCTCAAGATACATTGTGTTGTCAATATTTGCTGAATGGTTGATAGCACCAAAACGATTCTCGTTCAATTATTCAGAATTTACGAGCAATTGAATAATTGGTGCAAATCAGCCATACTTTCATAGAATATTATACAACCATTAATCTTCAAGATAGAATCTAAGATACATTATAGGTAAGACAACTACAGGTAAGATCATTTATTATGATCTTCAATTAATACAAGATTCTTTGAAGAATAGTAATTTTTAATTAGTGAAAGAGCAATGAATGTGGTGTTACACTAATAATCCATACATGTAAAGAGTTTTAACTCAAATAATTTTCATAAAATTTTTAAAAATATTGTTGGGGTCTCTCTCAAGTTCAGTTATTCTCTCAAGTTCAATTCTCTCAATTTCATCTCGAATTCCATAGCAGGCTCTTAGTATAAGATTCGAGTTATCAAGAGGAGTACATTTATGGACATCAAAAATTAATACTATCCAAATATTAATAAGAAAAATTTTTTAGCAATCATATTCAACCACCAGATTAACTGCACACACTTACGTCTTACCACATAGCTGCACGACTTATAAACAGAATTCAAGAATTTATAAGAAATCCTTTGAAAATTGTAATTAATAAAAGAATGTCAATGTATCTTTTCGTATCAATGTATTTTATTCAAGTGGGAGTGGAGTTGGTAGTTGACATCAACAAACAAGTAAACTACTCATTTTCATTCAAATTTACAAATAAATATATATTCATACCTTCACTAAAAATATCAACATAGAAGTTTCTCAAATTTAATCACGATTATTGAAAATATAGAAGATCTTCTTCCATAATTCTGCTTTTAAGTACTCTGAGATGGTTTCATCCAAGTTTATACTCCTAGCCCTCACACGCTCTTTAGATATTGTTGCCAGTGAACGCAACCGCTCTTGTTACATTGTGCTTCAAAGATGGTTTTTACATTTTTAAATTTTGAAAAATAACTCATCGCACTTGCTGTTGTTAACGGCAATGTTGAAAAAAATCAAGCGCGCATTCACATCAGGAAAACTGAATTATTGGACAACTTGTGCACGCACTTTTAGAGTACAGTATCTGCGAGATCCCCAATCCTTTCTTTTAATCTATTATCATTCTATTTCAAATTGTAAATATTTCAAACAAGTAGAACTTTTGAATGTGAATAATCCAATAACGAATCAAGTATAAGAGTGGTACAAGAATTTAAATACATTTTGATCAACAAACCTTTCTACGAAATTTACAAAACTTTTCTTTCTCCTCTCTTCGTATACGTATCATCTCTTCTCTTTGCTCTGGAACAATAATATGCATTTGAATAAAATAATACAAATTGAACTATTTCAATTTTATTATAAAAGAAGAGTAAAAATCTGTAATTGAAATCTGTAGTAAAAATAGCTAGAGCACTCTTTCAATGTTGCAGGCTTCACATTGCAGGGCGGACCGTCAGCCTGTACCGAATCGACATGGGTGTGGTGTGGTCTCGTTCGAGCATGAGTGTAGCCTCTCTCGGAGTCATCCAACCCTAGTCATCAAAATGCATACTCGGCAATTTCTCACGGCAAGACATTTTTCCGTGATAGAGAAATTCTGATTGCAGATTAGTTTTAAGCGACCTCAAGTTTAGCCTGATTGTCAAGAAATTTGAAAAATACTCATGATTAAGGAAACTTATCAGCATAATTATGGAATTACTTGGAATCTGATCTACATTACTACTACAGCATTAAGTTGGAACAGTGAAAAACACTTATATTATAATACTGTACAGCAGGGGTGCCCAACCTTCATTAATTAAGGGCCACATTGTCAACATTCAAAGAGTAGGCGGGCTGGGGGGGTGGTGGTTAAGAGGGGTTGGGGGTCTCCCCCAGGAAATTTTTAATTTTTACCCTCATAAAGCACATTTTAATGCTTCCAGTAATGTAAATTTTCATTCATGGTTTTAGCTGAAACACCATGTTAATGTTTTACGTTTCAGTTTTGTTAATGGTTTTGTTTTTATGGCAACATGGGGGGCCACATAAAATCGGCCTGTGGGTTGGGTAGGCCTGCTCTACAGTACCGTATCATATTTTTACACACTTTCCACTGTATAAAGATACAATACTAGGGAAGTGTTTCTATGTCCACAAAAAATCTAGTGCGTCAATATTGTTGTTGAAAGAGTCTTCTGTATATATGTATGTAGATAGGCTAATAAATTCCTATGTAATAGGAATGAACTTATTTGCAAGTGGTAGGCTTATCAAATACACATATCAATGCTCTGCAGCTAGAGCTAGTCATGTCAGAATTTAACTATTATTACGCGTTTGTCTTTCGAAAAAAATGCTTTCTTTATAGTTCATAGATTTATTATAATACTGTGAATGTATTTCACTTGCATTCACATGATATGCGATTAAATTATTAAATACAAAAGTGGAACAAGGAACAAGTAGGCTACCAAATAGCTAGTCAACAATATTTTGCTATTCCTGTATAAAAGTATTAACTTCTCAAGTTTCTATGCCTATGATACTTTGCTGCTCAAAGAACCTGAGGGTCAATATTTAGTTCAATGAAAAGGTAAATTGGAGTCATGTTCCATTCAAAATAAAGAAGATTGGAGAATGAAGTTAATTTTCAACGACTTCAATGCTAGGAAGTTGCAATTTCACAATACAAACTGACAAACAAACAAGTAATATTGTATCCAGTTCCAGGGTCTACTTAATTTCAAGAGCAAACATAACCTAAGTTTTCGGTTCAAACAAGTTACTTACTTTTCATGAGCTCTCGTTGTCCATCACTCACAGATGGTGGTTTATCCATCGAATTTAAAATAGAACTCAGAAGATCCATAATGAAATAGAATGCCTATATGAAAAATAAGGCAGCTAAACAAAATAAAACAGTGAGAAGACGGCGAAAATCACAGGCAAAAGCGGAGCAGCATTGAGCACTGAGTCTGAGCAGACATCCAGTCCCCAGATCCAGCCAGCCTCAGCTGAGATGTGATGGCAAAGTATCATAGAGGTACCGCACAGAAATAAACCCACAAATAAAGTGGGTGCTAGGGTTGGAATTTGAGTTTGGAATCGTCTAAAAACGGGTGGCTATATAGGCCTAATTGAATATAATTTTCAATGCAATTTGTTCTTTTGAAGTAATCCATTATAGTATAAATTTAAAATTATTCATTATTCATAAATAAATGTTAATAAATCCATTCTTAATGGATTCGACTCAGTTCTTCCTCATAATGACAGAATCTGATGGTTTTTTTTACCTAGAATCATTTTTTATTCATTTGTTTTTTCATAAAATTTCATTCATTGAACTATTACCAAGTTATCATATGTAAATATGTAGAATCATAATAGGAAGCAAAGTTTTTTGTAGCCTATGTACGATGATTTTATTCATTTATTTACTTCTGGTCTCTATCATGATAAGGGACATGAAAACTTCGAGGTTGAACAGTATAGCAGGATTCTTTTAACTTGTCAGAGAACAGCTGTTTTAACATTAGTAAACGAGCGAACATCAATCAGCTGTTTTCTGACAATTTAAAAGAATCCTGCTTTACTTTGTGGCAAAGAAAACGCCATTATTTTGATTTCTTCATTCATTGCAAAATTCTAATTACAATAATACCCAACTAATCGCGTTGGTAAAGAAATAATCATGAAAATAGAACAGAAAATCAGGATCAGGAGTATTTGGTAGAAAATAATCCAATCAAACAATTCATGACAGCCAGTGATGTAAGATGTAAATTGTAAACACAAAACAAAACTAATGACAATTGAACAGAACAGCTGACAACAAGAATATTCATATTCTGCAGACAATGACAGCTGACAATATACAGCTGGGCTACGAAAACGAAACAGTCAACACGATCTACACTAGCCATTTACTAGGAGACGAGCAACCCCTTGTAACTTTGTAAGTGATTTGAATTGATATAATGGCGAACAACACTCGAGCATTGTGCTTAAAGTTTCTACAATTCATAATTTAATGATTGATGTTGATATAATTTTCAAATAATTAGTGGTTCATGATTAGATGTTTTATTTGTGCCTTTTCAATCAGCGTAATATTGATAATAGAGAAAGCACAGAGTTCGCCGAGTACTCTCGATCGTGCTCGACGATGTTGGATATTATGAACCAAACTGATCTAGTGTAGTGTGGTCTTATAAATGGCATCAATAACATTAGGACTAGGACTAGCTTGTAGGACAAAGGCATTGTAAATACGTATTTTTTATTTTCGTAGTTTCAATTATAGTTTTTGTCACATTCTGATTTGAATAATATACCTAGGTAATCATGTTAGAGCTGGAAATTGTTCCAGAAAGATCTCTTGGCTGTGAACAATGGGAATTTGTTCTAGGTAAGAACTTTTATTCTTTATAGGCTAAATGTCCTTATAAAACTGCGTTTTATTTATTTTGCTACTATGTATTCCAAGAGTTGATTCATTTATCGTCCTTAAAATATCTGCTAGGCATAGTTTAACTCACAATATCCTCTTTCGATTCTCGTTTAATTGATAATTTGTTAAGGAAAGTAGAGCATATATCTAAATTTTTATTGGGATCCCGTCAGTTAGCTTATATTTTTACATTATTATATTTGATGGGAGTGGTTCTTGGAACTTCTTGATCAATATTTCATAATTTATAAAGCATAATAACCATATATTGATGTGATGTAGCACTTTTTCATTAAAATATCGAGTTATTGTGAATCATGTCAGTTTTCATTGTGACGAAATCATTGATAAATTTCTAAGCGTACAATCTTCTCTCAACTGTCAAATAGCATACAGGCGTACGCATTTAAACGTTGCAATCAACTCAGTTTTCATTTCAGTATATTGAAATAGTTTGATGTTGCCAATCATCATAAATTGTTGAATGAAATGATAATAATCAATAAATTTGTTGTGCTGTAGCAGAACTCATCCGTTGAATGCTTTTTCAATCTTTTACAGAGATTTAATTTCATCATCTCTTTCATTTATTCTAAATCGATACAGATTACTAGATAATGTTGATTGGATAATTGTTAGATAACCTACTTTGCAGTTGCTGCGTCGCAGATTGTTTGGTGCTATTAATGAATAATTTACCATTAATATAACTTAGTTACTAAAAATGCGTGCTTGTAATGTTAAAGACAATTCAATTCAATAGAATGAGCATTAATAAAAAAACTGATTAATTCGTTTCAATTTGATGTGCAGAGTCTTAGTTGAATCTATTGTGTATGCTAGGCCTACTTGAAAAAAATGATATTTTAAAATATCACCCATTTCAAACTTGCTGTAAATACCCATTACAATATTATAAGACTGAATCAGTAAGTTTTGGATGGCCAAGTACAATTTGGGGTTTATTCTCCATATTATCTGAAATTTTTAATTTCTTATCTCATTATTTTCTTTATAGGCATGCATTTCTCTCAAGCTGTGGCAATAATTCAGTCACAAGTGGGTCTCATCAAAGGAGTACAAGTCTTATACTGTGAATCGGTAGGTGAAACAATCATAAATTTAAGTAATCTAATTTGTATGCTATACCATGTGAAAGGATCAAATTCACTACTGTAGACTTGTTTAACAAGTCTCTTCTAGCAAGAAAATATGAGAAATTTGTAGACAACTAAATTCTTCAACAAAACTTCATTAAAATATGTTAAATGTGTAATTATGTTAAAATTCTTCAACAAAACAATGGTCTGGTTTCGAAGCGTAACACAACGAAAGTAATGGTCTAATACCGAAACTAGTCCTTGCTTGTTTCAATAAATGTGGTTATGACAAAATACGATTCTTTTTATAAAATAAAATAGCGTTCTGATGAAATTGATGTCAAGTGACATTGTCAGAAATAACCTCAATATTGAGATGAAACACTTGCTGTTTTACATTTGTTAGATTGAATTTTCCGTTATTTTTCAGAATCCACTAAGTGCAGATCTTTGTATCAATCTCTCGCAGGATGGAATTAAATTGATATTCGATCCTGTTGTCCAAAGACTGAAGGTGGGTATTGAAATTTTGAAAGTGTATGCTTTTGCTTTTTCTCAATAATAAGGTTTTTCAGATGAAGACACTCTTTGCCATAGCTGATAACTCTCGATTACTAGAAATGTGTTTTGTGGCTGCTGCCTTGTGTCGCTATGATAATCGATCACTTCTATAAACGAAAAAATCTCGTCACAGCTAAGACAAAACTCCCTCATATAGTTTTTTTGTTAGACGAATTGGCTAGTTGAGTCACGTATGCAACATAATCTAGAAAATAGAAAATTTCCCCATACTTATTGTTGTTTGTTTGGTAGCCACAAAAAAATAATTAGGAATCTAATTGAAAACGTGTCGAATCAATGAATGTTACTTCCACTCTTCTGGATGAATTGAGTTGGCTCAGAAGATTTAAAATTAATAAAAAAATTCTGTTTCAAGTTATATGTTCATTCTTCACTTCAATATTTTGACTAGAAAGCTTGTGAAGTAAAATAAAATCGAAATACTCCCGAACCTGATTTTAAACATTAGGTGTTCTTATTTGAGTGTATATTGTGCCCTACATTGTACTTTTTATTTGTCTTCAATATTAAATTTAAAATTAAATTTTCACTAGAAATTCTTTTTTCCAGATCATTGAAATCTATAACATGAAATTGGTGAAATTGAAATACTGGTGAGTGTGACCTCGAAAATTGAAATTATTCATTCTATTCAAGTTATGTATTTCCATGTTGAAGTACTAAACTTGTCTTCTTTGTCTCTGACTGGGGCCAGTTCTATAACATTTAAAGGGCCTTTAAAACTAGAAGCATCCGTATAATGACATCATCCAATGGTACCAGTGCAACGTGATCTCCGTAATAATATGACGTTATCTTACGGTGGTCAAATCTCATTGCTTTTTGTGCAGCTGACTGTAAGAATCTTGTCAGCATTACAAAAAAAAAAAAAATCAAAATTATAATTAATCTAGTTTCATGATCTTTTAAGTAAATTTCATGGTTTTGTTTCGTGTTTAACAGTGGATTGGAGTTCAACTCTCCTGAAGTGTGTCCTAGTATTCAACAAGTCGAGCACTCGTTTGGAGCTACACATCCCGGTGTTTACGATTCCGAGAAACAAACTTTTGTTTTGAACTTTAGAGGGCTCTCGTTTTCATTTCCTGTTGACACCAAATTTCAGGTGAGAAACGTAAACTAATGGACTACATCACTTCAATTTCACCCTTAAAAGTACGTTATTTTTAATCCTTTGTAAATCTATGTTGGTAATAATGTCTGAAAAATGAAAGTTATCAAGTGTGTACAAGTGATATGGTTGGTATTCAATTGATCATCGAAATTGAATCGTCTGCTGATTGCTTTGCAATTAGTGTTCAATCCTATGAAGTTGCTTTCAATTATACAAATTTTTGTTAACATCTAATGCTGAATAGTAATTTCCCATATAAAGTATGCATCGTAATTTCTCTATGGCTTTGTGGACGCTTTGAAACTGATGATGGCCAAAGCCCCATAAATATAAATTCATTGTTAAAAGTCTATTTCTTATCATTAACCCTATAATAAATTAAGTTATTCATTCAGTAGAAACTGATAGATTGAATGTGGATGAAATTCACTCAATTGATTTTTTTGGAAGTTATTATCTATTAGCTATGATAAGGAGTTTTTACCAAATAATTTCTCTTCCCAAATCCAACTAATAAGGTCATACCCAAATGAGGTACAAACTGAAGTTAACCTCACATTTTCATTCTTTCAATGATTTCCAGTAGCAAAATAAACATGTTTGGCTTAATAAATTGCTTTTTCGCTTCGATTACTAATCAATTGATGTTATTTAGCCACGTTACTGCCATGGTCTCGGATCACTGCAATTTCCGACGGGAGCTTCTCCTTGCGTATCGAGGACTTGCATTTACACAGGACACAGTCTTGTGGATTGTGTGTCACCCGTTCTGCCGCTCTCGTGCTACTGTGGCCAGGTCTATCTGGAGAAAGCAGACGTCATTAGAGAGAAAGATCGTACTACTGGCCTCCGTCTTCATCTTTATTTGGAAGGTGAGATTTGAAATAGGAATTCGTTCAAACAAAGCCACAACTCATTCGTTATTGAGTTCATTGTTTTATTGTTTATTGGACTAATCTAATAAGTTATTACCGGTCATTTGGTGTCTGATGAATAACTAGTGTAGCCTACAAAGTTTGAGGTCATCGAATATTAAAATAATAACGGAAGATTCAACGTTTTCAGGTCGCTGCGGAGTCGATTTCTTCTATTATCACTATTATTATTATATGTTACTATCTTTATCATGATCATTAAATAAATAATTGTATGCTGTTGAAAAGTAGGCCTATTGTGTGAAGGAGGCAAAATGGGTTTCTACTTGTTATCTCCATTATAATTTTTTATCATGTTCATACTAGATACGTATTGCCTTCAAACTCAATTTTTATAGCTGAATTTTGCAACCAATTTGTTTTTTCTTTATGCCGAAATTCAACTGTATGCCATGTAATTTGGCAGAAAAGAACCAAATCTCAGCACTCGTATAAATTATGATTGAGACGCTGGGCTGCAACTGTTCAAAGGCAAACAAGACTGTGTAGCAGATTACCAAGAGCTTGTTATTTTAGGCTTGAAACCATAAACCTTCATAAATCACTTTCTAAATCACTTCATAAATCAGTTAGCCTAATCGTTACTTATTACCTACTCCTGTTTTGCTTACACCTTTCTTATTTTTTGTATTTTCTTTCACAGGTTTACCAACCAGATGTAAAAGACAGTCGCTGATACGGGACATATGGCTTGGCGACGCTTGCCAAGACGTAGCTTCACTTATCGGTGCACCTCAACGTATTTTCTATAAAGCTGAAGACAAAATGAAGATACACAGTCCAAACGCCCATAAACGAGTTTCTACTAGACGTTCTGATTTCTTTTTCAATTATTTCACTCTTGGAATAGTGAGTAATGAAAATACTATTAATAATTATATCATTAGGATGATCGATGAAATGAAAAATAATTATTGAGGGAATACTCTAATGTCCATTCCTTTTTGATTTTTTCGCACGTACTGAAATTTGAAGAAATCAACTGTTTGAAACTAATAGGAATAATATGCTTACTCTTTTTGTTGTGTGATTTAGTGAACAACAGCTTGTTTTCACTGCGTGTGCCCACGCAGAGTGTATAGGTTTTTGATATAGATATGAGTGAGTTCATGATATCAATCACTACTGGTGCATTTGCACAACATTTTTCTCTTATTAAAAATTTCAACTCATTATTCGAATTCACTTATATTCAACTTCAATTTTCTAGGACATGCTGTTTGACGCTAGAACTCAAAAAGTGAAAAAGTTTGTTCTCCATACGAACTTTCCTGGACACTACAATTTCAACATGTAAGTCTTCTTTTTTTGTCTCGAGTTCTGTTTCGCCATTAAAGCGTTGGGGTAGCGTAAGTCCATTTTGTTCATCTCCTCAATCCCGGCATTCGCCCACTCTAAGCATCCACACCATCCTGCCTCATTTCTATTATTTCACTAACATCTATCATACCAATTTCTTCTCTTTTTTTACTGTTTCTTACTCTATCTTTTCCAGTCTTTTCAAATATTTTTCCATTACTCCATTTGCACATTCTCATTTATTTATTACACTTCTTATTTCTGCTAGATTTTTTCTCAATCAGCTTGATCTTCTCTAGTATTATACATTGTAGTGTAGTGTATACATGGGCTCATCGGTCCGACAGCACTGCAGTCTATAGGCATAGGCAGAAACATCACTATTGCTATCCTCGTGTTTTCGAGAATTTTTCTACATTGGAAAGAATAATATTTTATCTTGATTGCATTGAGAACAATCTACTCTTGATAATTCGTCGGACAACTGCTGTATTATGAATTTCAAACTCCAGTGCCAAAACCTACCTGACGCAATAAGTATTGCCTTGTCTCTGTTGTCAGAATCCACATTTTTAGAACAGAAAGTACGAAGAAATTTATGCTTTTATCAGATCTATTCTATTTTAAATTTGAAATTAGAATGAATATAGCAGGATCCTTTCAACTTGTCAGAAAACATATGTTTCGGCCACCAGTATCACAATACTTAATCTACAAATGCTGAATCTCGCAGATTATTGAAAAGGTCTTTTAAAAAGTTATTCTTTGAAAGGTCTTCTTTAAAAAAGTCTTTGAAACGCTTCTATTCTAGATCCTTAGAGTTATTTCAAATAGTCTAGGTGTTAGAATTTGTTTTTGTTGAGTCGAAACAGGTGTGAACTATTGAATTCTGATAATCATGTGTTTTTCTCGCCAAAAACACACGCACTGCACATACAAATGTCGTGAATATGCTGGGGAGTCAATTATTGTTGAAAAATGTACTCACTTTCAAATTTCATGATCAGCGCTCGTTCAATGAGCCCTCCAAATTTTAGCTTCTAGAATTTCAGGAGTAATGTGAATGACCTGATTACGTTTCATAATGAGTACCGTTGCAAACATTTTATATTTTGCTATTATCACAGATAAGATAGTAATATAAGATTACTATCTTATCTGTGCTATTATGTATTGAAGGACAATATATTAATATTCTTTATCTGTGACTAACCTTTCGTGCCCAGGTGATGGAACCTAACTTTAAAGCCTTCGAACTCCATCCCGATATGGTTGTCATCACTATAATTACATTTATAATGGTCGTAAAACGTATTTAAATTATCTTAACTCTTGACTTATATTCCAGGTATCATAGATGCGAGTTTCATTTGAGTTTTCCAGCTGACAGACACTTGATATGTACAGATTCTAATTCAGATAAAAAGACTGCACCTTCAATAATGGTGAGTTCAGTAGTTGAATTTTGAGACTCTCATTTTCACTCTTGACTCTAGAATCGGATTTGTTTGTCATTCATGTTTCACTCTTCAACTGATGATATTAATGCAAAATACAAAATATGAAACACCTCTTTTTATTGGTTATAGTTTAAAAACGTGATCTGTGTCACAGATAAGGTAGTAATCTACCTACCTAGATTACTACCTTATCTGTGTCTGTGTTTAAGCTTTTTTAGCTTGTTTCTCCTCAATTATATACTATATTGAGTTTTCTCTACAAATCATAGCTTATGTTTGTTCATAATTTGAGCGGGAAGTATTTAAACATAGGCCTAATTTATGATTTCTTCCTTTATTTTTACCGTAATAACACTTTGTCGGTATCATTTTATTTCAGATTGTCTCGAAATTTAGTTTTGATTCATTTTCGTCATTAGGTCGAAATGTTACAGAAAATAATTGTTACATTTCAGGTCTCTGCTTATTCCAAATGGGACGTAATCTCCGATCAGTTGAAGCCCAGTGAGCGACCAGTTGTACTTAACCGTGCTTCATCTACCAATACAACTAATCCATTTGGCTCTACATTCTGCTATGGCTATCAGGATATGATTTTCGAGGTAGGTTGTAGCTTGATTTTCTGTAATAACTAGCTTTTTTGGATTCTATGACTGTACTATAACGCATTTGCATTGAATTTTGAAAACAACTACCCTGTCATTTATTTTCGGTAGAAGACGTCACTCTATTTATAAGAATACACAAAACTCCACAGGATATAAATTAATAGGTTGAATTATTCCATATATTCTGTGTGTGCCAATCTTACAATAATTGTTTACTGGTTGAGCATTACCAATAGTTTTATACTATGTGCCACCGATGAAAATCAGTTTGTTGACTGTAGAATTCGGCAACGTCTCACCTTTTACGTTACAAAAAAAGGGACCGGGGTCCCATGCCAGATTTAAAGAGAAAGGGTGCAGGTAGGCCAGATCTCGTCGAGATCTCGATTACTCAGGAATTGATTATAATTTTAAATGGTGACTTGAAAGTATAGCAGGATCATTTTAACTTGTCAGAAAACAGCTGTTTCCGTAATAAGTAAACAGTGATTTTGACACAATAATCAAAATGCTTAAAAGTCTTAAAGACCTTTAAAGTCTTTAAAAAACCTTTTTAAAGAAGACCTTTCAAAGAATAACTTTTTAAAAGACCTTTTCAATAATCTGCGAGATTCAGCATTTGTAGGTCAAGTATTGTGATACTGGTGGCCGAAACATATGTTTTCTGACAAGTTAAAATGATCCTGCTACACTGTATCGAATAGTAATATTCAATATCGATGTGATAGCAAAGTAAATGACAAGTGGGAATCAGCTGTTGAGGCGATGAGATGAGGAGCGTGGTGGCAAAATTGATGAATAGAAATGTTTTGTTACAGGTGATGCCAAACCACCATATAGCTTCAGTGACGTTGTACTCATCCAATCACGATGTATGACAAAGAAAGAACGATGTGGGCTTCGTCCACAGACGCATGTGTCTAAGCACAGAGTTGAGTCGTTAATTGAATATTATTTTAGGTAGAATTCCTCTGTAAATAATTCATTGACAAAACTCTAGGTCCATATGTTCAGTTGTCAATTAAACTCTTAGTAGTTGAGATGAGATAATGATTACTCCAGAAGCATTCATAGGATTATTAGATTGTAAAAGCAAGTGAAAAAATATTAACATTTCCCTCGTACGAAAATACTCGTCCACTTAATTATTCCGGTTATCATTCTTGGATGATGGTCAACATGATATAGTTATAAAGCCCGAACGAACCGCTGCAACTAAACGAAAATATACCAGTTAAATAGTAATTTCATGTTGTATTGTATTCCAGTTTTCAATGTGATGAGTTACCAACTACTTTTCAGTAAAGTAGTAACAAAAGCCTGCAACTTTATTTAATAATTTGTGTGAAATGCTAAACCCTTCCCCAATGTGCCCAAAAACGTTTGCTGGTTCCCATCAACCAGAGCCAACGGCCTCATTTGAAGCTTCTGACCTGTTTATCACAAAGTTGGGCACATATTTAATTGAAAGCTGATCTTTAATAACCCTGGAATACCTTTCTGTTACCAAAAACCCTTGAGATTTGAAAAAAAAATTATTAAGTTTATTTTAACACATCCAAACACACTCTTCTAATCTTTCATCATAGCAGCTCGTTTATCCATCATATTATAAACCTAGTTATTATAATTGTTTTTATGAACGATCTTTTTAATGATTTTAGTTAGAATCTCTAAGTTTAAGTATTTATTTTCATAATTTTCCCCACAATAATATTTCAAGCATGTTTTACTGTGTGAATTTTAAGATTACTCGATATTTCGACCTGTGTTATAGTTTATGCAAATGCATTATCCATAGGCCTATAGTGATTTATTATTAGAACTTCTAAAGTAAAGTAGATAGATTAATAAAGGATTTACACTATATTACTTACCCAAAACAAGTTGACATTTAAAGGGATTCGAACAGTAATGATGGTATGTATTTGAATGTGATTATTACATTTATCACCCTAAGCATAATAAACAAGTTATAGTATATTTATTTGCGATTATAATCAATTAATTAATGGATTTTTGTAATTATTGGCTATTGGAGGGTCCTGATAAAGTTATCCACTTTAGGTATTCCAGTGCCCATACAAACAAATTAAGCAAAGTTTAGTTATTTTATAATCATGAAAAAATAAAGTTACTAATGAAAAAACTAAAAACATGAAAAAGTGATTGATAAAACCCATAATTTTAGATAACAAAGAAAAAATAACAAATACATTACTAGAAAATGAAGAGAAAAATATATTTTAACGTTAAAGTTCTTCAATTTTAATCACGATCACAACAAAATGTTCTGTTCAAAAGCAATATTACTGAAAGTAATACAGTAGTAACAAAAAAAGCATAAAAATATAACCATAAGTTATAGTAACAAAAAATAGTACCAAAAAAGAAGAAAAATAGAGAAGTTCAAAGTTTGGATTTTGGGCTGCCAATTTGTATAAGTTCGTATTACTATAAGTTATTATTATAGTCTTATATACTAAAAAACGTATCCTTTCTTTGTGGGTTGTTTTTGTTACGTACTAATAGGTTTGAGAATCATTGTTCGATCTCTAATTCTTTCATTCTATTGGAAATTTAGTAGAAATTTTAATAATTTAGTCTAATTTTTAGTATTTAGTTCAATTGTTGAGTAATTTGTTCAACACAATATTTTGTAGGGGACAGATCTCATTTTTTCGAGCCCTGGGAAATAATTCGTCATGATTTTGTGTATCTTTCATGTCAGGCATTACAATATAGAATATTTTCTAAGAAATTAATTCTTTTTAGTTACTATACTAAATTTTTTATACCTTGATAACAATGATCTACTTTCAAACTGAGATTTATCCAAGTTACATTTATTCTGTTTTTAGTAAATTTTTTGCTGCTGTCCACGCAAGTCTGTCTATAACTTGTTCCATACTGAATGGGATTCGAACCCATGACCAGATGCAGCCATAGTAAACGAAGTTACAACGCTTCAGCCCACTCGCCATCATTAATGGTTTGATTCTTTCATCTCCCATGAATAAATAATATTGAATATAAATAAAAATACTGCACAATATTGAATAATCCAATCTGAATAGATTTTAATGTGTTATCAACGTAGATCTTGTGATTCAATCAAATCAAAAATAAAAAATATCTTAGAAATTCCTTCTTTAATCCCCTTTATAAATTAATTTATTATTTTCTTATTGTACCTACACATTCTATTGAACATTTCAATGCTCAAAGTTCTAAAATCGAATCAAAACATTAAAAACTTTGTTAATTAATAATCTCTAGCGTTATCACAGCCATTATTAGTCTATCATTTTATATTATTATTTTCAACTTCATTATTATAATCATTTTAATTGTAATCAACGTTTTAGTTTTATTTTCACTATTATTAGTGGTTTATTTCAGCACTAATATTTTTTCTGGAATAATTCGATGGCGTTTCGGAAGAATAACTCTTGCAACTTTAGTTTAGGAGTTTTGCTCATGATGCTCTAGGTTTTTTCGAATTCTACAAAATATTATTAGAAAGTTGAAAATATTCCTGTGCTTCATGTTCCTTTTTGCAATATCCAAGGACACAACTTGATTAGTTACAACAAGAAAATTATGTAAGACTATCTACTCTCCATCATAGACGAAAATTTCGCAATTTTTTACTAAAATATCACAGATTTTTATAATTATTAGTATAGAAAAAATGCTATTTTTAAAGAGAAAACTGCCGAAAAATTCAGTATGAAATTTAATAATATGAATTGCAATATTTGCAATGTATTTTAATATGTATCATGGCTATAAATATACTCGAATCACTTGGATTATAATTCAATCCAAATGGATATGTCGTAATTTGTTTGCTGTTATGTAATGAAAATAGAATTAGTCAAATTGCGAATTTGTATAATGTGTATTATAGTTATTTATTACAAACCGTTTCTTATTTTGATAACAATGAACAGATAAGAATTTGATGAAAATTATCAAAAGACGCAGATATTTTATTTATCTTATAAAAATATATTTTATTCCTTGTACATAAATTATGTGCAATTTTTTAATTGTTTCAATAAACATTTATTGGAGATTTTTGTGAAGTGTGTCATTTTATCATTGATTTCAAAGACTGAATATATTAAATTTATTATAATGATTTGAGCAGTATGGAGTGATAGCTTATAGTACGGAAGTAATCAAACATAGAGAAACCTATAAAGCATGAATGATTATAGTATTATTATACTCATTCACAAGCAGCGCACATCGGAAAACAATACTTTTCAATTTAATTTTCAAGAGTAGATTGACATCCACCATCAAATTAGCGCATCGACACGGAACAGCACATATTGGACCAGTAAGAGTACACTTTTATGTGCAGGTGGAGGTCAATGAGATCGCTTTTAAGAACAAACGCATTATCTCTAATGTGCACTCTAAAACAAGACAGGTCTATGTTTTTATATCGATGCGTAGCGGATGCTTCTTCGTGATTGACCCGTTCAAGGCCACATCACTGTTCGTCACACTGATTACTCCTGGTTGAATACATCATGTTGTACCCTTCATTAAACTTTATTTTCGAAAACTGAGGAAGTAAATTCTCCAATGATCGGTTTACTTACTCCTAAGTTTACTGTATTAAGTTTTTATTTAACAATATTTTGCAATTTCAACGAAATTTTCCAATTTTTAACCTTTATATGGTTGTTAAGGTTAGATATGGAAAAAATTTCAAGCTGCGTTTACACCGGAGTTAATAACACGAGTTTTTAACATTTTTGTTATTAACTGATGTTAAAATAAATCAATCAAATAAGCTATTATGAGTGTAATAATTGTACTAATTGCAACAATATTATTATTGTTGTTTGGATTCCTAAAAGTTAATTGGGTTTGGTGTCTAATATATAGTTAATAGTAGGTAGTCTTTATTTCTTGTACCCTTTTCTATAATTGATTCATCTCTGCCAAGGGCACTAGTACGTTCCCAGTTGTATCCCGTGGTTCGGAGGACATGTGGTTTTAATTTATTATTCTTGGCTGCTATACAATTTATTGAATTCAGAAAACTGGCTTCTAGCTAGTAGACCTATATGAACTCCTTTATCCTTCCTTATTTTATAGGATATAATTTCTACCTCCTTGTCTTAATCGTAACAAGAGAAGTTCGTAATATATTTCTGTCTCATTCATCGTATCAGGTGTTTTTGTACCCTAGAGGCCTGTTTCATAAAAATTTAGAAGTCCTTTAAAACAGGGATAAAGTGGACACTTATTAAAAACAAGATATACCTTGTCGCAAAGCGTATTCATTCATATGTATAGTGTGTATCCGCTTTTTTCTACAGTACTAACCAAAATAAACAGTACTGAAATGTTAATATCTTCAGTTCTGGTACTAGGTTTCATAGGAAACCTATGTATACTAGGTATCTATAATACAGGAGTTTTCATATTATATGAAACAGGCTCCAGAAAATGAAATAGATATTGCGGCTTTTATTGAAATGATGTAAATGATCCACCATGTTGTCGTAAAAACAAAAAAATTAACAAAACTGAAACGTAAAATATTGACATGACGTTTCAGCAAAAACCAAATAGGGAAATTCACATTACAGGAAGCATTAAAATGTGATTATGAGGGTAAAATTAAAAAAAATTCCGGGGGGAGACCCCCAGACAATCCCTTTCCTTAACCCTCAAAGGACTAATCCAGAAAAAATGAATTAAATCTTTCATACAAGCAGTAGAGGAATCAATGTAGCTCTGTTTTGTGGAGCTCTGTTGCGAAGCACGGGTGGTTGCTAGTACTAAATATAGAAAATAAATAGTAGATGTCTAGAGTGAATCCTAATTCTTACTATATCACATAATTATGTCTTCTACTTTTCTATAATAAAACAGTCCTCAGCATACAAAAAATTATATTTCAGGTAGAACTAAAATACAGTAAATCCATATTCTAAAATTTATCAGCTATATGACAATGGTAGATGAGCTTTACATAAATATATACATTATTTTATTCTTGAATTTTTTGCAATCATTATTCATCTCAAAATTAAATCTCGGAAACTTGTTTCGCGTTCTCCGCGTTTTCTGAACGGATTCCATGTCAGCTTTTTGTGGGATGTACTGGATCCTGCTGGGGTGGGCTGGCTGCTAGTAGATTTTGTGCTGCTGATTGGCTGAAATAATTGTATTGATTTTTCAAATTCTGAAGAATAATTTGCATTCTCAAATAAAATATAACCATGATCATCAATTTTATTATTTTGTCTTGCATTATTCACAGATGAAATAAATAATTTCAAAACCAAATGGACAAGGTACATCTAGTCACAATATTAGAGAATATTCAAACCATGGATTGTAGGAGTTTTATCAATGTTGTGTAGCTAAAATTTCAATTCATGTAATCATGTTACCGGATTGAACTATATTTATCCTTATTGGAGTCTGTGACTATAAATTCGTGTTGATCGATATCTCTGCAGTCACCCTTCAAAAGTAATCCAAAGTTTTAATTAATTCCATATAGATATTGAGTGACAATATAAAGAAAACAACCCTGGCAGATTTGTGTTATGGAAATCTGCAATGAAACGCCAAATTAATGGAAGTACATTCTCTAAAAAGCCTACTCCTACCTAGAACTTTACAGTTTATAACCAGGAATCTTTCAACTCGAATGTGAGCATTATTGCATGTAACTTCACATTGATGGAATTTCCATTCAAATAGTGAATTAAAAATCTAGGAAATTTTTCTTCAATAACCACGCTGAAGAGGATCAG
Organism: Laodelphax striatellus; assembly: GCA_017141395.1. Lineage (NCBI taxonomy): Eukaryota > Metazoa > Arthropoda > Insecta > Hemiptera > Delphacidae > Laodelphax > Laodelphax striatellus. Next base: position 5,441,367 of record CM029544.1, read on the forward strand.
CAAAGAAACACGACGCCGAAATAAACAACTGGGATGCACACTCATGTGTTCTATCCATTATTTTTTCAAAAATGTACGAAGAGAAACTTTGAATAATTTTTAAGTGAAAAATCTAGAGTTATTCATCTCAGTAGAAGCAGTCAAGTTTTGAGTCTACTGTAAAAGATAGACTACATAATATTGTTGCTATGCTATCAAATTTTAGTAAATGTTCCAGTCTTGTACTCAAAGCTTGGAATTAGTCAAAGCTAATTGAAAAGTTCAAGAGCATCAACAATTATTACCGACAATTAAACTATATTTTACATAGGTGTTCTTCATGCGAGTATAATTTTATTTGAAATGATGTTTTATACCTTTAGGTAGTTCCTATCCATCGGAGTTACTAGTCGCATACTCAAGGAATCTCCAGCTTCTTTGATGAGTTTGACAACATCTTCGTGAGGCGACCACTTCACATCAGCATCACCGATAGCCACAATGAAGTCACCCTCTTTCATACCACCATACTGAAAAATGAGACTTGTCAGCTTGGCCTCTATAATTACCATCTATAGCCATAAGTGGCTATTTTATAATTCTTCACGATCTTTCTTGAACGGAATTATTAGTTCATAATGAAATGTTTTCAAACAGCTAGAATCCAATAACATATTTCGATGTAAAGTAGAAATAAGAATGGCGATAAATGCATCACAGTCACTACTCGCTTTGCATAATGTTCTTTAGGACAAAACAATATGGTGTTTCATTTGTTGTTTCATTTCGATTGTTTGAAAGTGAATCAAATGATGGAATAAATTGAATATGGTAAATCTCACAAAAAATTGATCAATATAATTATTTTATTTGTAAGAAATGTACAAAGGGTGCGGTCTATACATTGCTCTTTCAATGCTATGAAAATATTAAGCATAGAAATTATTAGAGATGCGCTATTTGTTCCACAACACGTCGTCTATGCCCTTCTAGTGAAATACTGTACACATTTTTTCTGTATTACAAAACTTTCAAATTTCTGTGAGTTTTTTCAATATTCTTCTAAACTTTAGTAGATGGATTAAAAAAAATACTGTAGTAACCTACACTTTTCTGTAGTAGGCTTAGTGGAGGTAATACTGTGATAGTTATTCGTATCGCATAGAAATACTAGAACTAGTCATAACCATGTATTAATATATCGAGATATGTGAGGATTCCTTGAAAGGCGTGAATAACGCTTGCGAGGGTGAATTCACATAAGGATATAAAAGATTCAAAGGCGAATGCATAATATGGTTGAAGTAAGTTGAATTAACTACGGTACTTGAATAATATTGCAAACTGACATGTGCAAGTGATCCAGTATCAACTCCAGCTACAATAACAGGCGAATCGCCCCTCACACTGAATCCAAAGCCTGAATCGCCTTCGCCCCTCTGAAGCTGCACACTCCTCGGCGCGGTCCAGTGATGTTTTGCTGAAAATATAGCCACAGGCCCCAGTGTATGGAAGAGGTCATCCACCCTCATCTGTGCAAAATCTGGTGGTGTAAGACTCAGTTGAAAATTGGTTGATGCTGGAAAAAAGCATTGAAATTATTAATTGTTATTTGCCTTAATTGTTTATTTTTTTCAGAAATATAATTGCTCATTAATGTAGGTTTGCTGTTTTGTTTTATTTGTTTATATTACATCAATGTATCTTTGAAAATAGAGATGAACGGGATTGGCCGATGGAATCGGCCAATATTGTTCAATATATTGTTCTTAGAAATAGGATCATCACATCTTTTATTAATGATAGGTACATCAATAGTTGATAATGGCAACAGGAAATAGGTTGTTGTTCTTATATCCAGACCACTACTACTCCATACAACGTTCAGGGGAACTTGAATTACCTACGGAATTTTGAAGCAAAGTGAATGGTGAAAACCGCACATCGATATTATGTCAAACCGTTTTTGAGATATTAACTGATTTAGAGTAAATAAATCTGTAGTGGTATCTTCAATTTTAGTACGATTCCCAATGTCACCCACTGTCAAATTACCTTTTCATAAGAAATATTGAGCCGTTTCCAAACTTTTCACACACACCCTATAGACATTTTTTTTTTGGAGATATAAAAGGCTTTTCTTACACCGGCTTCACACTTGACGACACGAAACCGACATAATGGAGCATAAATTATGATCGTCTACTCTATACAAACAAATAAAAAACTATACACACCAACCTATTTACATTGTTAGTTTCTAGTTCTCAATTTTTACATTGTTGATAGTTTATATTGTATAGATCGATCACACGTGTCGCTAGTGTGTCTCAGACACTAGGGGGCCAAAAATGAGTCAAAATTTATAGATTTTTACGGTTTCGATCATTTTTGCAGTTTCCGTTTTCTTTTCTCAATTTCTCTTTCAACACATTATTTAAAATTTCGTGGAAAGTGGATCACACTTGCAATAATTAATTAACATTGAATATGATAATTATTAAAATATTACAACATTCCTTTCAAAATATGAGGTTTCAAATTCTTACCATGAATGTGAGGAGGATCCAATAGATCATTGAACTCGTCTTCAGGATCTGTGTCGGAGTATGCTGACATTGTATTTTCCTTGGCTTTCTTCAGAACTTGGAGCAAAGAATGTTTATTCCTGAGTTCTCTGCACATTCTCAGTAGACGATGACTCTCCTCGTGTAGTAGTAGGGCAGCCCTCAGATGAGCTCGGCCTGCAAAACAAATTAATGAATTATTTCCATTTATCTATAGAAACCAAAAATAAAAACATGTTGAGTCATTCAATTTTCACTTTACTGAAAAAATATCAAGTATCTGGCAAAATAAATTCGTAGTTATCGTGTTGCATATCCATTCTTTTTTCTACTTATAAAATTACACTGAATTAAAAAAATTAAGAGCCTCATCTTTACATAACATAAGACCAAAACCATAGCCTTGAAACAGGATCAACTGATCTTCAGTCTGAAGAAGTCCAACACCAGGACGAAACGATTGTCACTATGAATCAAGTTGTATTCTACTTACAAGTTTTTAGTCAGTGTAAATTCGTAGGTTATTAATAATTAATCGTAATTCTTTAATCAAATAAAATGATTCACTTTGAACTTTTTTCACACAACATAGTAGTCTTAAAATTTGTGATTTAAACCCGTAGTAATTTGTAGTTTTCAAAGTAAACAAAGAAAGTAAATTCATCTATCTATCTATCTCATTATTCTTTGAAAACTCCAATTCATTCAAGGTTCACATCAAGTAACGCAGGGAGAGACGCAGCGCAATTCAAATCATACGGTACAGAATGCAAGGTAAGATTAGCTGTGCTTAGACTAATTTTTCCAATACAATCTTATCTCATTAAATAAATGCAGCATTAATACTTTATTGACATGCAAAGTAGATACATATACACACACACCTACATAATATATATAAATAAATCTACAATACGTAGAGCAAATCTTGTTGGAGCTTTGCTCAATGAATACGGTTTTATGCGTCCAAATAATAGTAATAATAGAAATAAAAATGATAATTCCAATTATTAGAGATGGATAGGATGGATGCATTATTATCTATGCTTGAGAGGAGAAATTAAATTCAACTGACCAAGAATTCTTCTCTCTTGGTTGTCTCGGGGCTCGCCTATTTCCAACTGCGTCCTCTCGTCAGACTCAACGTGAAGGCACTGAAGCACCTCTTTTGTCCTTTCCGACATTTCATCAAGGTCTCGGCCAAGAAGCCCCACTGCTGTATGGTAATGCGCCAGGGCTCCATAATGTTCTCTCTTAATCTGTATTAGGGACACCCATGAATAAGGTACGTAGTCACGAACTGCCGAAACTGTTATCAAAGTGTAAACAGTGCAGTAGGTTTCAGCCACCTGTGAAAAACGAAACAAACTTATTGAAAGCTACTAATTTATTCATAAGGTAAAGTCAATGATTTCCATTTCCAATTACCTTATCAAAATTCTTCAAATTCTCATGAAAAGCCCACAATTAGTTAAATTTAAACAACATGACATGTAGCCTACGTAGGCTTCTTGGTTGATCAACAGATGTAATCGAAATGAATTGAGGCCTTTCATGCAATGAATAACAATTAAAAATTAATAAGTATAAACGTTCAATAAAACTTGAAAAATTGAGTATGAAATAGAAATTTTACTTGAGCTGCTTCTTGAGCGAGGTCCAGGCATACATCAATATCCCTTTTCTCAGTGGACTGCAGTTCCAATTTTTCAAATAAACATTCTCTTGCTTGTGCCTGTAAAAGAAACGAATTATAGTGTACTTGATATAAAGAGACAATGTGATTATATTGTAGAAGTTCAGAGTTAAAACATTGAATAATTGAGTTACAGCAGGGGTGCGCAACCTTTTGAAAGCAGTGGGCCACATTACTGACCTATTTTGTCTCACGGGCCGCACTAAGAAAGTGTGAAATAAAAAGGTATAACAATTAAAAAAATGATCATAATTTCATAATTGGACTACCGTATTAATTATTATTTTTGATTGTGCTCAATAAGACAGTGTTTGAACTTGATCACGTCATTAGTTTTATATGTATAATTGTTACTCATTTATATTCTATAATGTTTTTTAATTTTTTTATTCAATATTATTATAATTAAAATGTGATTTCTTATATTTTTTCAATGGGAAGACTGCAATCATCGATAACTGAATGAGTTTGAGCAGAGCAACATGATGCATTTCATTGCAACTTACCAACATCAGTTGTATGAGCATCTCTAACATATGTGGAGCCAAATCCATACTGGGCGCATTTGTAAAGTTCTCGTGAACATATGTGAATGTTCCAGCAGCACGCAGGAAACTATCAACTGCTTGGTCCAGTCCTTTTGCAGTTAGTCGGTCTTGTTTTGCTCCTAGCTGAGTGTAAAGGGCCGCCATATTGAACAGAACACAAGCTTTTTCAAAAGCTACTGTTCTCTGGCAGCTTGGAACGCCAGTCAGGGAGTCGTACCTGCGAGCAAAATATATTTGTAAAGAAAATAATAATATAAATAAATATACAAATAGGAAAAGAAAGTTTTATAACATTTGCAATTCAATATTATTCTCAGTTATCTATTCAATTAGTGTCACTCATTTGCAATATAGAATCATATTAAATGGTACATTAATTGAAAAATGCGAAATAGTAGAAGCGAGTACAAAATTTTGAGAGATTATCAGAATGTTAGAATCATTCATTTGCAATGCATAAATTGAAAATAGTAGAAAGCAAAATCAACAAGATAATTTTGACAGATTATAATAATGTTACAACCATTCATTTGCTATTGGAAATTTAATAAATTGGAAATACAAATATCTTTGATTTTAAAAATTATCTTGAAGACTCTTTTAAAGACACCCGCAGTTGGAAAAAATGTAATATTTATTGAATTCAATGCATTATGCAATAATGTCATACCTAGCCTAATGCGATTTCTGAGAACATTAAACATAACAATATTATGTTGCAAATTTACAAGTTCTCAAATTTTGGTTGGGAAACCAATGAGACTCTCAAGAGCTCCTGTCAATAAGTTGATGTAATTTAGTACAAGTAAATTTCAGTAGCTTAGAATATTTTTACGTAGTGCAGCAAAAATCGATATTAAACATTTTAAATTTAAATAGAAATTTATCGATTCTTCTATTAAGTTCATACAAATAGATAGTAATAAAATGCCTTAGACAGAATTCAATCAAGTTCAAATAATAACGATTTAAGGATTAATCATTATACGTACCATTCGAAATAAATTCCTAGGCTTCTATCCGGTGGAAAAAATCTTCGTTCCACGAAATATAATTGGTTGTAGTACTGAAATAGTAATGCTATGCCTGTTCCATCTCTGTTTGGTGTCCTCATGGCCTGCAAACAATATTATTAAAAAGCATTAAACTACAGTAACGTAAACTCCCGATTATCCACGGAATTGGTTGGCGCTGCTACCGAGGATAACCCGCAAAAATGTTGAAAATGAAAGAGAATAAAAGAGAAAACAATATTATAACATGAAAAATCAGTTTATTCAATACAGTATTACCATACAGTAAGACGTAAAATAATATTACCTCTTAAAAAGGTCGGTCTTACACTATCTTAATAAAAGTCAGTCACTTGTTTTTGTTTCTTGCTTTGGAAACATTTTTTCTTGATCCGCGATTGAATTTTGCGGCTGTAGGCGGGGCCTACGGCTGTAGGCGAGAGAGAAAGAGAAGGGGAACTTTTCAGTACTGTACGTATTTTATATTTTATCTCTTTCCACGTACAAAGCGCGGATAATCGGGAGTTTACCTATAATTTTGGTTAAAAACCAAAGAGCGTTACTTATCATTGCAAAAGATGCAAAACATAAGTTTTTGGTGTATTCATACCTGTCTAAGGTCCATGAACTCCATTATGGCATCCTCATAAAGTGAACCATCTTCGCTGTAATGCTCCAGTATGAAGTCCTAAAAACAGAATAATATTTATTGTGTACTTTAGGCTAGTAAAAATAGATCTAATATTAAAAATCTGGTGTCGTGCACTCACACGTCTTTCCTCGCTCATTTATTCATCCTCTACTATCCTCTACTATTCACAGTTATGTGAATAGTAGACTTCGCTTTTTGAGTAAGGGTAATTCATAGAAATAATAAAAGGTAATAGGTAGATAAAAGGTAATGATCACGAGGAATAAATGTAGCAAAGTCTACTACAAGTTATGTGAATGAAGAAAGTTGATAATAAAAACATACTTACTTTGAATGGCTCTCTGAAATCGATTTCTTTTGTTTCTTTGAGACCAAATGGTATCATAGGCATAACAGGTTCGAGGCTGAAAATAAGATAACAAATTTATTAAATATCAAATAAAATGAATAGCCTTATCAGACACAAATTTCGTGCCTGCCCTTTTAATAACTGGTATATTATTTTGAAATGATTATTCTCAAAATATTTCAACTTCAACGAAGCCTAATAAGACTAATGCCCGGTTTTTCAGTCGCTCAATAGACAGTTTATGGATCCAATAGCAAAAGTTATCGATTCAATAAGTTTATTGAACGACTGAAAAACCGGGCATAAGTTAATATTATAAGACAAACTTATTTGTTGACTCGGGTTGAACTTCAAGCCAGCAATCGCAAAAGGACACAAACCGCGTGCATTGGTGCATATTAGATACTTTGATGGTCGATGACAATTTTAATGGGCATATTGAGTTTAAAAACAACAATTCAGTTACTCTGGACACCAAACAAAACTTGTACTTCCTCTATTGATGTAATCTGAGTACATGTCTGTATTTAATTTTACGATTTGACTCGAGAAATTTTCTTATGAACTATTCTATCTTGTTATTTCCTGAAGGTTGGGCTCTCAGGTTTCTCATAACTTTAAAAAAAACATATAATCAAATATTAATTTGTCACCCCTCCAATTTGGAAAGTATCAACGGACGCCACTTTTAGCATAAGTTTGAACCTAAAAATACTATAGTATCCTTTTCACAAATTTTCAAATAGAAATAATGTGCAGATTACATTGTGGTTTATTTTTCTACCATTAAAGTTAACGGTTTAGTTGTCTAATTCGTTTCTTGACAGAAATGACCTCATTACAAGTAATCTAATTTTATCTGTAGTAGGTGTGAATTAGACGGTTTTTGTGAAAGCCGAATAGTTCAGGTAAGCATGTTCAAGCACTAGAATGAGTTTATATGGTGACGTGGATTCGTGCTCTGAATCAGTTCCACACTCTACTTCCTCTTGATCAAAATAATTAATGATGATGATCTTATGATATTGTAACTGATGAATTTTTTCTCTTCAATTAAGGTTATTATTAATATAATTGAGAAGCACAAAGCTATTTATTCTTGGATCAATGACTTTCTCCAGTAGCTTACTTTTCTTATTTCAGTGATTCCAACAAAACTATTATATTATAATAATTTAAATTTAAATTTCTTATTATAATTATGTTATTAGAATAACTTACTTGAAATTTTTCTATTGAAAAAGCAACATCACCTGTTTCTCTCATTAGTGCCCTATCATTGATTATGAGCTACTTATCCAATTTTACTTGGTAAATCAATTTACTTTCTCTTTCTACGAACATTTACAGTAAGGTAGCCTATTATTTTCTCTGGTCTTCTCGTTTTAGTAGTTTAAACTCCCAATTTCTTAAATCTTCTAGACTTGACGTTTATAAATAACAATAATAATAGGCAAATACCCCCCTAATTGAATAACTTACTGATTTATAATATCTCTACTTATATTAATCAGAGAATAGACAGACTTACCAATCTCCTTGGTATAATTCCACAGAACTATTCAACTCGGCTAACTGTTCCTTTAGTAGCTGAAGGTTGGAATTGACAAAACTAAGTTCGAGTGCTACAGTCTCTTTCAGTTTCCTGTTTGTAGTTGCCCTGCAAATAAAATTGCCCATATTCAAGACATATGATCACCACCAGAGCATAAACATCTTACCCTTGAATTTTTTCAAGGTGAAAAGCAAAAACACATTATCATTGTTCTTTCATAATTTGTTTCAATTGAAGGAATGATACAATTTGTTGGCCAGCCCATCATAGAGAATTAGCAAGGCATTGTTTGGAAAATTAGGACTTGTACACAAGTATGTCATTGAATGCATCATAATGATGTTATCATGATATCATCATGTAGTTTTTCAAGGTTTTGCAATGACTCATAAGCTGTGTACTGGAAAATCGCTTCTATCAAACATCGAGTAAACATTTTTCGAAGTAGGATGAGTGATGAACTGAAGGTTTTATATAATTTTATTGTTGAAGTTGATTTTATAAAATAGTGATTGATCATTATTATTCATGTGCAGTCAAACATCATAGGCCTTTTTATCTCTGGTTCTACTTGAATGTCGAATAAATCTTTCGCCTTTTACTAAAGATTTTCGTGGAATGGAACACATGATGAGTCTAATCTGAATTTATTCTCGTACTCTGCCTTTATAATTTGAGAATAGAAGATTTATATTATTAGTAGAATCACATAGAAGCCTATTTACTTAAATATACATATTTACTTACTCCCACTTCATAAAATTGAATCATTAACATCTAATGTAGTATAATTATATTAGAATAGCTATAAAGATCTATTCCAATAAGATATTTTAGGATCATTACAGGAAAAAAGTTACTACTGCTGCTCCAGAGCGAAAATTTTACATTAACCTTACAAATAAAGTAAATTCAAATGAATTATTATTATCATTATTATTGTGGGAATTGGATTTTCCCGACTTTCCGGCTGACGATTCTTGAATCAAGCCGTAAATGTGTGTTCTTTCAATTTATTGCACTGTACAAAACAAAAATTGAGATTGAAGCATTTTCCTATTCTCTATTCTATTCTGTACTGTGTCACTAATGGTTGATATATTTCTTCGAAATGCACAATTTTACAGCCCATAAAATAAGGAACGTTATTAAACTCGACATTCATTTTACATGAAATAAGCGATGTTTTTAAACTTCAGCATAATATAGAACATAATAATAGAACCGCGTAACTGTTTCTACAGGACCACTACAAATATTTGTATACAAATGTATTTCCACATAATTGTTTAGAGAACAAAAGTCATTAATTTGTTCGTTTTTCTTGATGTTGTTTAGTTCTGCTGAAACCCTGGATTTAGTTATTTTGATTGTGTTCATTGCATCATCGCTATACAAGCTGGATTTAAAAAGAGAGCTATAAAAGCTATAGAGAGCTGGAGCTATACTCTCCGTGGAAAAGTTTTCTAGAAATGATCGGGAGTAGAATTTCACTGCCATTAAATTATCTGTTGGTGTTTTTCAAAGTTTTTCTCCAACATTAATATTGCCTAATGCATCAACTACTTATTGATTGCAGTAATTATACAGGGTGGGTGAAAAGTTTGAAAACGGCTTAATATTTCATGTATAGCCTAAAGGTAATTTGACGGTAGGTGACACTGGGGATTGTACTGAAATTGAAAATACTACTTTACTGTGGCTTCAAAAATCTGGTCCACCACATTGAATCTAACTTCATTTTCATAAATGGGAAGGTGGTCATGTTATACATGATTTCGATTCAGCATTTCAAGAGAAAATGGATGGAGAAAACCGCACATCGATTTAGAGTAATAAATTATATTCAACACGGTTTGACATATCGATGTGCGGTTTTCGTCATTAATTTTCTGTTGAAACTCTGTATCAAGATCCCATTTAAAAAAATTAAGTTGGATCCAAAATGCTGGACCAGATTTTTGAAGTCACAGTGAAGTAGTATTTTACCCAATGTCACCTACCATCAAATGACCTTTGCACAAGAAATATTGAACCGTTTTCAAACTTTTCACCCACCCTGTATATCTCTTACGCTAACCTTAGTAACAATTATTAACTGAAAGAACAATTGACTTTTCTCTGGCCTCCAGACATCCCCGATTTCAGCATCCAAGAGGGGGTACTATGGTTACTTTTTTATTCCAATAGGCCTACTGTTATTATTAGTGAATAACACCTACTATTATCTATTTCCATGCAAGTCAAAACGAAAAGCCAACCAAATTGAAACCAATCAATATGACTGGAACTCACTTGAATAGATTCTCAGCTCCAGCTCTCAGTCTCAATTCCTTATTAATCTCCTGGTTCAGCTTGGATCGCTTGTTTTGCAGTTTTCCCCTGCATGTTGCCACTCGAGGGTCAGATCCCTAGAACAAATAATTTTGGTGCTACAGTTAGGAAAACTGAACTATTAAGGCTAGACTAAAAGCGCAAAAAACGTGAGTAATTTTTTTCAATTTAAAGTGTATATTTCTCTCACCTTCACATAGAATTCCCTAGCATTTTCAATCAAATAGCTTTGGATCCTTCTGTGGATCCAAATATGAAAAATGAATATTTCCTGTGGCTGGGAAATATGATATAATCAATTTGTTATCTTTACAAACCAATTATATCAACCCACTTGCATGTGGAGGATCTCTTCAATCATCATCACCTCATATAATCATGTCATCTGCTTTAGAAAGATTGTAAACAAAATTACCTTCATTAAGGTTTGTATGAGATTCTTTATGAGGGAGAGAACCAATTGAGTAAGATGAGTAAGACATATTTATGGAAAAGTCCTTTTCAGTGGAATTTTATAAATAAAATTTGTAAAATAATGTTATGAGAAATTAAGTTTTATCTTATCTCATCTTATTCAATTTATATCTCAGTAATTCAATTCAATCTTACAACACATTGGATCCAAGAATCCAATGATCCAAGAATCAATCACACAACAATTTCATTTGGAATTTCGATAAAGATGAATAAAGTGAGAGAGCTTCAGCATTACATTCACAGAACAATTGATTGTATTGAGTAGACCTGTGTGCGTGAATGATAGCGTGAGGTTGAGCGTTGAGGTGCCCTTAACCTTGCCAAGCTTCCTCGTTTTAATGACCTCATCTTGTCCAATAGGAAACACGCATCCTCGGTTATAGGAGGAAGTCTAGGCCCACAGTCTTTGTTGGCGCAGACAAGCATCTCTGTGCACTTCATTTCCCTTGAAGAACAATGGACAGGGCTACTCTTCAAATTATTCCTCCATACTTCTACTTCTTTCTTCTCCTCCTTCACCATCTCGGTTACCTTCTCCCACCCTTCATCATCTCTTCTATTTCTTTTCAACTCTCTAGTTTTCCTTCCTCCTCAGTCATCTTTTTTCTTGGTATGGTCGTTGTCTGCGGTCTTTGAGCGCAGTCAAGTTCAACATCTGGGTGGTTAAGTCAAGCCTGTGGGAAAATTCCATGGAAAGAAAATAGACGGGTGTCAGAAGGAACAGGAATGCGTAACCCATTATCAGCTATAATAATAAATGTAACTGAAGATCATAGTAGGACTTTGTTCAGTTGAAAATATAATTTTCTAACATGTACATTCACCATCTTTAGAAAAAAATATAAAAAGATGTTTCTTTTGGAAATACAATAGCACAAGATACAGAAATAGGAATGGAGACAGTTACGTTTTTTGAATTCAGATTATTTGTCAACTCTCTAGTTTTCCCTCCTCCTCAGTCATCTTTTTTCTTGGTATGGAATATGACGTGTTTTCGTGGTCAAGTGGTAGATTGGACATCGTTGTCCAGACTTCGCCACGTCAGTAAAATAAAGAAGTCATTCTATTCAATTTTATTATTATTTGTTTGCGTGTTGATTCTTCTCCTAAAAATCGAAAACACGTCTATTCTTCTGTCATAGCTAAAGATAAGTGTGAAAATCAAAGCAACTGGATCTCTGTAGGAACTCGTCATTCGATGGAGATTTAATTTAATCGAGAACGTTTGGATGCACAAACGACAACTAAAAGCGATAAAAGGCTGCCTGTTTGGCCAAAATATATTTGAGCAGCCTCTCAACCGGGTATTGATGCCAAAAGACACAATGAACATAGATTGCGTCAAGATTTCAAATGCCTGCAATAGTAGATAAGCCTATTAGAAAGGCACAATTGAATGTTGCAAAATATACTATTCAGTATATATATGATGCAACATCTGTATTTTGGACAATAAGGCTTGATGAGTAAACTTAAAAGCTTTGTACTTTCTAAACTTCATTTGGAAGATTATACTATCTTCGCCGCTCATATAGTGCCACAAAAAATATTCAACATGAAATCATGATTTTTATATTCAATTTATTTACTAAAAAGTTACAATGTTTAAGGGCACCAGGGAGGACACATTATTTCCCTCATAAAGAGACAGAAAGACATGATACTGCATGTAGAGTAGACAACATTATAGCCCTGATAGACAAGATAGAACTATCAATTCTTTACTTGTGTTAAATTGGGGAAGTCAAAAGGTTTACAATGTTTTAAAATAGGTGCAACAATTGGTACCAAATGAAAACTTTCAAAGTAATTGGGTGAATGATGTGATGTGTCCTAGAAGAGTAAAATAAAGTATATCCATATAGAAGCTGAGCTGATCTCTATGCATATAATGTTAATCCATTAATTGGAAAATGAGTACTCAGCTGTTCATTCAGAAATGTTGAAATAGATTTAGACAATGTTTGATTCTTGATATAACCATAACATTGAACAACTGAGTGTATGAGCATGTTCTGGGTTTTATAAAAAAGAAACTATGTTCAATAAGTATTAATTCTGAAACGTCATTGGGTTATCAGGAAGTACAGCTTCGAAAAATACTTTTCGAATAGATTAATCGCTGAAAAATCACATTGAAAGTACATTGCAATATGATACCAACTCTCATAACTAGGCTGAAACTGACACAATTATTGGTGAAAAAAATCATATTATTTTACTCGAGCTTTGGCTAAAAATAACTTGTCATTTCATCCTCTTCATTACAGTCTAGAATATTTGCTCTTCAACAATGATTTCACTATTTGACATGTAGTGTCTTATAGTTTTGCTAGATGTTTTTGAAATTGCGAATAATTATTTTGATCATTGAATGGTGTGAGCTCAGACATCTGCGTGCATTCTTATCATTGCTTGTAAAAATACCTGAGTGAGTGGTTTGCTTAGAGAAAGATAAAAGGAGCAAGAGACTGGATAAAAAAGGAGATAGCAAGCTCGTAAAGCAAGGAGCGGCTCGTAACTTTCACTCTTCTAACCGGTCGGTCATTCCCTCATTGGAGTGAGTGGTGCATGGCTTTGGGATGGAGAAACACGAGACCAGGCTTCCAAGCCTTCGGGCTAATCAGCTTTCGGCTTTGGCTTTTGATATTGGTGCAGCCAGCCTAGCCACATCACACCAAATATTTCAACAGATACACTTATGTTGAAGAAGTAGCTGTAGATTTTTAGTGAAGGAAAAGATTTCAAGGAAATAACGTCCAACTGTTTTCACATCACTTACATAAAATTTGTCAATTCATGAATTTAATGCCTTTATATTATTCGTATGCTTTATTTATTAAATTAAACTTTCTTTATCAAATTAAACTGGCCTGCCAATGATGGCTCATGTCTCAAACTCATTGACTCACTGAGTTCACATTGATACATTGATCCCTTCTTGTTGAGAAGTTCAAAATGTAGTGATAGAAAAAGTAAAAAAATTGCTTTTCTTTTGAATTCATTTTATTGTGACAAAATATATTATTGTATTCAAAATTTTCATGAAAATGTGCTGTATATTTAATTGAATAAACATTTGGTTGGGGACACAAGAAAAGACTCAAAGAATCAATAGATTATTTTTATCGACAGCAACAATATTCCATTGATCATTGATAGTAACCATAAACTTCCATTCCAAAAACAAATTATATTCTACTGGTCAATCGCAAATTGTTTGCAATGCTGCTTGCTGCAATGCTGCTAATACGATTCATACGTCCAATGAAAAATTAATTATAATGTACCAATATTTTTCATGAAAAATAATCCAGTTTTCATGATATAACATCCAAGAATTTGAGGAATGATAAATCTAGAGATAAATTATCAAATGGAATACCCTCTGGAAATCCGGATTCTTTCATCATTTTGATCATCGTTACATTCATACTCTTCTAGAGCTTGAGATTGTAATGAAAATCTGTTCTACAGATTATTAATTTTCATATAATTTTCTTTGGGAAACAAATCACGTGATCAGTGCACGAGGAATAACATCCGTGTCTCGAAGGTTAAATAACATCATCGGATGTTATTCCTCCAAATTGATAATTTCTTAAAAGTTACTATTTTTGTTTTATGTAATTATTTGTTCAAAAGTATAAAGGGATGTGATTTAATAAGTCAATGTTTCTGAAATGATTTATTTAGATGGTACCTCACCTTCATTTCTCAGCATAAACAATTTTAAAGTTTAATTTACACACATTTTCCAAGTTTTTCAGATCAAAAAATTGATTGGTGCAAAATATGCTGCAGAAAGGATGTAAGTTGCACAAACTATACGAATAGAAAATTAGTAAAGTATGCTAAGTTAGTATAAGCACCTATCAGTAAGAGTGAACTCTAGCCTATAAAGGATTTATTTTTTGTACCGCAAGTGCCAAGATAAAACACATTTTTATTTTTATTTTATAATTTTTGTTGGGAGTGATTTTTAAAATAATATGAACATAATGTTTTTACAATTACATACTAGATGTACTTGAATGTTAATACGCTTTAACAGTCAGAGTGGATTACTAAGTATTTTTGTTTTTATTTTGAGGTTAAGCATTGAGTGGAGTGTGAGCTGGAGAAATAAGTGAGATTAGACAGAGAGCAAGTATTTGTTTTTGAGTCCTGATGATCCGATCGGGTAACAACTCAGCGGAGAGTCTAGTGTAGTGTACCGTTAAAAAGTCGCTGAATCGTGATAAAGTAGAAAAAGAAAATCCGAGGAAGAGAGAGAAGATTGTAAGGAAAATAGAGATAGAGTGCACTGAACAGGCGAGGAAGGCGAGGAGAGCCTTTCCTTCTGAGAAAACGGTAACTTCCTCAAGGAAGGAAGAACCTAGATACCGTTCATTTGTCCTTCTTCACCAAATCATTTCCTTCTATTTTATTAAATTATTTTATTCACATATTAGTTCCCTCCCTAATCTCAACTAATTTTTTCACATAGATATTATTATCTTACAAAATTAGGTAATCAGTTTTCTTTCTTTAACACCCATTAGGTCTAAACTGGTCGAGCGTTTTTCCAATTTGATTAGTTATTGCCTCACAATATAATTACGAATTACAATCTAATTGAAACCTTTTGATTGCTAACCATCTGAGAGTTTTTATATTCACACATCAATTATTATTACTGTGTCATTGAATTTCTATTTACGTTTATCTCACTCAAGAAACACATGAACAGATTTGATTTGAGGTGGAAACCTCATCCTACTCGGATAGACTCACAGCACGGGCCGAACCAGTAATTTAATTGAATACGGCTCCTCTTATGGAGATCGCCAATGATTGAAAAAAAGCTTCTAGAGGGAGATTTTGCAGCAGTTGATGAAGGCCTAATCGAATGAGAAAGGAAAGGAGAAAGGGAACACAGATGAAAAAGTGCAGAATCAAAAAGATTTCGGATTATAAGCGTGCTTCAAAATATTTTTACGCTCACAACCGATTAGACCTGCTCACATTACAAAGAAGAAATTTACACTTTCATAGAGTATGCATTCATGCTAGATGTACAGTATAAACATATTTCGAGACTAACGAATCAACTCATAGCAGGACTCACGGTTTTATAAGAATAGGCTATAATGAATGAACGTGATAAGAGAGAGAAAGAGAATGATAAGAGAAACGTGTGGAGTGGAAGAAGGCAGAATTCAGGTCTAATTGCCCATCACAATTGTTCAACAGTACTGTTCGCTATAAAACAATCTCAGTTCCCACGAAATCCACTTTAGCGCTAATTCTTTCGAAACAGTGCGGCTTTTGATGTGTCGAAGGCCCCTGCCAGCAGCAAGAATAATGCATCTGACAGCACAGTTAAGTCTGCAATAGAACAGTCCAATCATATTACATTGTGCAACACCTGAATTTCACATAGAGACAGTAGAGTACCTACATCTACATTTCAAGTCATGGTAATCTATTTGAGAGCCAGATTTCTTATTACAATAGTAGGGCTCTGTTACCAACGTATAAAATTATAATTTACCACGTGATGATAATTGTAGGGAAAAGTTGTATGATGATAGAAGTTTCCATTTCACAACTGATAATGATTGAAATTTTATCAATAAAATTGATAGAGGAAATGTGTCTTGTTGCAACCCAGTGCGAATTGGCCACTCGAAAAACTCATAATCAGAGCAGCCAAAAGCAGGAAGATAAAACCTGGGAACACAGGGTCTAGTTAATTCCATTGGGAATAGAGACAGGTCAAGTAAAAGAGTTTTAAGACAGCCCTATCTTGAATTGTGTCATGTTTTTTTTCTAATATGTGTGAAAACCTGTCAAGTGCAATTCCTAAGCGTGGCCCAAATTTAGTTGATGAAACAGTTCATAACAGAAATTCAATACTTGAATTGATGCCTGTGATTCAGTGGGAGATCCTCAAAGTTGTAGGAAAACTCTGGGGTGGCTCGGACCTGGGTCTGAATGGTATTAGTTGCAGATTCATTAAACAAAACATCAATGTAGTGATCAAGCCCACTCTTTTCATTATCAATGAAAGTATTGAAACAGGGAGATTCCCAAAGTTGTTAAAGTCATTCCCATTTTCAAGTGTTGCTCAAAATCCATTATTGATCATTATAGATCTGTATCAAGTATTTTTGCAAAGATTCTAGAAAAAGATGTTAAACTCCAGTTGCAGACTTATTAAGAAAATAATAATAGCATCCAATCAATATAAATACCGATCCAACCGGAATAGTTCTAATGCTATGTTTACATAACCAAGGAATTGTTCAGAGGGTTAGTGAGGGTGATCATGTACTGATTACTTTCATTGGCCTTGCCAAGACATTTGTTCCTGTAGATAGAGTCAAGCTACTTCCCAAATTGGAAGCTGTGGAGGGACTTGGAGGAAAATCTCTAGAATGGTTCCAGAGCTATTCATACAACCGCAAACAGGCTGTCTGTATCAATGTAGTCAATAGTGAACCAGAAACAGTCGACTTCGGTGTCTTCCATTACATAGTAATCCCATAGTACATTGGGCTCACAATTTTTTTTTTAGTGTACATAAACAGCACGTACAAAGTTGATTTGAACAGTAATTTGTTTAGTTTTAATACTTAAAGTTTGTTTAGCTTTCTAGTTCTGATATTGAACTGCTTAGTTTCAATTTTAGTCTCCAGTTTAATATTAATTGTATAATTTTACATTTTATTTTCTAGTTTGAATGTTTTATTATTCTTAAGTTCTCTGTAAACTGTTTCTTTGTACTTCAATTAGGTTGATTGGGAGCAAGTTTTGGGGTTCCCCCGTATGCTCCCACAATGCGTATAAATAAATAGTTTCTGTTTGCAGATGACACTGCAATTGACTCATATGTGCATACATGGAGGATACTTTCAATCTGTCTAAAAAAGGTTTTTTTATGTTAAGCGAAGTGGCTTGATCAGAACAAACTCACCCTAAATGTTGACAAGACCAACCAAGTACCTACCTACATATTTCAAAATCATTAGTGCCCCAGCAAGATATTCTCAGGCTTCACTCATGTGATGATTATCAGTCAACAACTTGTGGTTGTGGGATGTTACATCGTGTAGATCAATATAGATATCTTGGAATTTTGACAGATCATAGGCAGAGTTGAGCTCCACATATTGCATTTCTGAGGCAGCGAGTTTGAAGACTGATATAAAAAAAGACTAAAAGAAGTGCTGCCTATCAATATACCTAGTGTAGCATACTTTGATTACATACAATCTATAATTTCGTATGCTATTGTGGCTTGGAGTGGAGTTTCCTCGGCTACATTAGAACCTCTTGCTGGTGTAAAGCATGCAATAATTGTAAAGAACTGCCTGAACCGGGATTACCGCTATCCAACAGTCTACGATGTTTCTCTGCAGATGCAGAATTTTGTAAGGTTTAAATTTTGTGAATATTCTTATTCCTTCACCAATATTTCAGTACTTATTTTAGCACAAGAATTCTTCTCGTTCTTTATTGATACATTGTTGATTTCATTCGTTATTTCTTAAAATATATCTTTATTCTTTTGTTGTAAATATTTCACCACCTGAGGAATCTTGAGTACCGTACTCTAAACTGTGAGGCATTAAAGAGTTTATGACAATGGGCGCTTTTTTCAATATTTTCATCAATTTCAAAATCAATTAGTAACTTATTGCTCTTGGCATTTTGTTTTGTTACATTTTTTTGTCAGGTGTTTTCTTAGTCATTTTTTAGGTACCGTAACTCAAATATTATTCTGAAATGACTACTGAATAGGTATAGTTTCGCCCAAATACGTTCCTCCAATAAATGTTTTCAAACTCACAACTACTTGTGAATTTACAATTACTTTTTGTAATGTTACACTCACATTAGACTAAAATTAAATCTTAATTCGTATGTTAATTCGTTTATATGTGGTGGGTTCGTCACCTGTTGCCTATAGTACCAGTTAAATTAATTTCTCAGTCGAATGATATCACTATCATGCTATAATTATTAATTAGAACCACATCATTGTGAACAAATTCAGTTTTACTACCAAATGATTGTATTCTAATCATTTACTCTAAATTGGGGTGAGATCGTAACACTGTAGGTGGGTGTCATCGTAATCCACCAAAGCAAAGTAACAATGATTTTATTGGGATAATCTAATTGACACTACTCAATATAATATTCATTCTCTTTATTATTCACTATATAATAAATAAGTAGTGAGATAAATGTTTTTTGAAGCAATGCAAAATGATCAGAATTCGAACATCATATCAAAACGTCACACAAATTTGGAATTATAACAAATGTTTTAGTCTCACCTTGTTAGCTGCTCTATTCTGAGCCCTTAAAACAGCTGCTTGAGCCATAATTCCAATCCAAATTGAAATTTATTGTCCTATTATTCACAAAATACAAAGAGATTTCTAAAGTGGGACAAATCTTTCGGTGTTTTATGGTTATATTTGTGAGAGGATTTTCAATGGGTGCCGAACTTCTGATGTGTGATTCAAGAATTTTTAATTTTTTCTTTTAAAAATGAATGAAAAAAGGAACACTTTCGATTCACAAAACTACAACCACTCCAACTTTACTATCGTGTGTCAGAACGCGTACTGAAATATCCAGTTACATTGCCTTTCACCGCCTCAATTCTCCCTGTTTCCATCACTAAAATTCCCTTTTACTGTTGAAAATTCCCCGTACCGGTTTGTTCCATGAGATTGACCACTTTCTTTACGTTTTTTCTTGGCCTCCAACTCTTTGCTCAACTCTTCTCCTGGGATTCATTGTTTCTACCTCCAGCAACTGAAAATGTACCTTCCCTCGATAGGAATTCCCATCTTCCAGCGAACTATGTCCCGTTACTGGAGAACAGTACTGGGCCCGTTCTCTGGCCCTGGACAAATAATAACTGCTGTAAAACATTTTTATGTCTATGACATCACATTGCCGGATCATGAGAAGGAGGTGGATGCCATTTCACTAGGAAATAATTTGTAAATTCGATAATTTATTGTTTTTCTAAGAAAGTATATAGTTGAGTTCATAATTTTTGTGTAAAATCTGTGTCGATACAACTTTTCTAAAAAAAAAGCGGCACGAGAACAAAAGAGATGGTTCCTGGACCTGCAGATACAGGAACGAGACAAATGCTGCGGTTTACCTGAACCGCACCGCACCCCTCTAAAGTATGCCCAGTCAAATAGTACGCAATCTTAAGCAGAATAAAACTTGAAAAGAATAGCAATTCAAACAAAATAATAATACATATCGTGCTTCCACTGTATTGTATGATTTTGCCTTGTTTTATTTTTTTTTGAAAAATTGCTACTGAAAATTATTGTATTTATGATGAGAAAGAACCACTACCTTCTATCAACCAACAATAACCACGACTGAAGAGCCTCCAGTATTGATGATGGACGTGAAGTCAGAAAGCGCTCCACCACGTGAGTAGTAGTTCTCAACTAATATTCATTGAAATAGGACTGCTATGTCATTAAAAATTACATTTAAAGTTAATTAAATGTGATTTAATTAGCTTAAATTAAATGTAATTGACTAGCAGTTCGTCATGGAAAGTGAAATAGAAGAATAGTGATTTCAATCAGATACTGATTCTGATTTTTAATGACATGGTTCGTTATGGGCTTAAATAAAAGTTATATTCTGCTTCGCTTGCCTTATCCGTCTAGCCAGGGGGCTTTATCTCCTGGACACCCGGCGGAATCATCGCCTGCAAATTTCATTTAAGCATTCATCCAGCTTAAAAATATGGAAAATGCAAAGGAAAGCAGGAAAATTTTCGCATTTTTGTGGCATAATTTTAGGATAATTTTGAAAGTCTTTCAACACACCCTTTCTAGCAGTTAGATATCATAATTTCACATTTAACGATTGATTCCACAATATATCAGGGTAATACCTCTTTTCTTCCCTGCCATAATTAAACAGGAGAAAAGTAATTCATTTGATTTTATTTGATACAACATTTGAAAATTACTTACATTCAAAATGGATGATCTTTTCTCTCCCGTGCTTTGGAGTATGGCCAATTGAGACCATTTCAACATTTTCAAGTTATTTGTAGAAGTCATGAATGTAGTGATCAACAATTCGTGAGAAAAACTAGAATATGTAAACGAGTAATAAATTAAAAAAAGTCCACAAAAGAGATTTGTGGACTGAATAGATTGATCAATTCAATGCAGTTTCAACAATGTCCTTATACAGAATTACTATGACATGGCCACGTCTTATCACAGTTATCCACTAAAAATATCTTTTTCAAGCACTGTAATTCTTGATCCGTGCGTCAAGAATTCTAATGTTTTGCTGGCCAGTTGTGCTTTCTATCACGTAGCCTATAAGGTTGACACCAATATTGAACATATACGGATTTATCTCTATCATGGATTTGGATTGGGAGTTAAAATGCTTTTCAGGATATGAATGGTATCGAAGAATACAATAATTTCGAAATCTCATCGAAAAAATCAAGAGTCCAATAATAAAGTGAAGACTATATTTGAATAGTTGAAAGCTAATTACATGGGAATAGCTAATTTCTTGAGCCTTTCCATAATAAGCTACAGTCACGGCCTGTCATAATACCAATGTATGTTATTATCGGAAAAGTTCAACCTTTTGTTACTTATAGTATCACAGTATCACACTGATTTCGGGACCATGAATAGATCTGATAAACTCATCTGATCAAACATCAAAGTAAATATGCTACACTCAATAAATCACAATATTATTACAGTATTACACAATAGGCGTGAAAACGGCACTGAGTTTACGGAGCACTACGGTACAGTACGCGGCATGATTCAATACTGAGACTTGAGACTGAGGACTAGGAGCTTTGAACACGGCTTGGATAAAGAAGAAAATGATCTTGCAGAATAAGATTGTGGAAGCGGATGAATGAATGAGAGGGAGAGAGAGATAAGTACCGTATAGTGCACTGCATTCTGCATAACCCGAATCGGGCGGAGAACGGTTTGTTTTATTTTTGAATAATATAACGGATAGGATGGCTTGATGTGTGCCTCTCCCGGTCACCAGTGCCGGTGCTGTTTCTCTCTAATTTGCTTGCCTATGTACAAACAGATGTTTAGGCTTGAGTACAGTGCCCCAGTCACCTCTTACTGGTTTGGGGACCGGTTTATGCTTCAAGTTGTTT
This sequence comes from Laodelphax striatellus, assembly GCA_017141395.1. Classification (NCBI taxonomy): domain Eukaryota; kingdom Metazoa; phylum Arthropoda; class Insecta; order Hemiptera; family Delphacidae; genus Laodelphax; species Laodelphax striatellus. Next base: position 5,463,740 of record CM029544.1, read on the forward strand.
ACGACGTATGGCGGAAAAAAGTCAGCATGTCAAATGACTTGCAGCGTCTACTTCTTCTAGTCTACTGCCTCATTGAATGTTTCACTTTCCAATTTCTAAGCCTAGTAATTTGAAGCAATTTTTACATACGTATTGAAACAGCTTTTGGTGACACAATAATATGAGGAATTCAGATATCTTGTGATGAAAATACTAAATAGTATGTATGATTAGTGTTTGAAAGGATAGGGCAAGTAAGAATGTGAAATCTTAGTGTGAATATGTATGATTAGTGTTTGAAAGGATATATGTGTTGGGAAATTGCTCAATTAGGCTTAAAGCCTGGTTTTCATTAGTAGAGTTCCCTGGGCGAGTACTAACTATCCTGTGAACTCTCCCAATGAAAACGTTCATAGTAGAGTAGAGTGATGGTAGAGTACTTGTTTTTAAGTACCAAGTAAGTAGAGTTAGTATGCTAGTTACTCTACCACTAACTCTACTAATGAAAACCAGGCTTTAGAGTTAATAAGGAGGTATTGAGTCTAGTAGTGTAAAATCTTACATTGATTTAAATCAATTTCCATTAGGCCTATTTTTTAATTTTCTTACAGCTAGTTTTGATATGAAGTCCACCTGGAAACCCTGAAATGGCATAGAGCTAAATTTAATACGGTACTGTATTTCTGCCACATAAAAAAGGAGCCAAAGGCTCGATGCATAGTGTGCCGCAAAAAAATTAACAATCATCAACACATTCTGTCAGCATGTTCTGAAGTATCCACAAGTATTCTAAAGCACACAATTGTGATTATGACTACAAGGAAGAAGGACATGAAGCAGGAATCACAAGGAATCTTGGTCCTGAATAACCCACTTATAAGAACACCAAAGTTACCAATAATCTAAATAAACTAATTAGCTGAAACATTGCCTACAAAACCTTTCTCTGTAGCCTACATGGACACTTAAACGTTGGCCTTCATGAAATCAAAATTGTTGTGCGAACACGCAAATTGAAATATGTTCATCAGTTTCACTCCTATCTATACATCACCACTTGAAATTTGTTTTAATTGGCAGTAGAATTGGTTTTTCAGCTACCAATTAGTTAAAAAGTTGAATGTAGTCTCAACAAGAATATCAATGAGTGACTGTATGAGACACTTCTGAATACACATTTATACATTAAATCTAACTGTTGCAATATACAAAGGGTAAAGCCGTTCTATTGCAAATGAAAATAGCCTAAGCATAATACTCAAGAAGCATAGTAAGCAACTCAAACTAGACTGTTAATTAGCCAAGTAGGTATTTCATGATAAAAATATATATTTTTAAATACAGCGATCCATCTCACCATCCTGTCTCAATGTGACAAGATTATCTTGTGTTAACATGTGCTAATTATTGGGGAGTTTGTGAGGTTGACTGTTAATGTGACCAAAACAGTTGGTAACAGTTGGCTTATATTTCATACTGCAATTGGTTTGGTCTGCACAGACTATAGTTATCAAGCCTGACTTGTTCTAAGAATCAAATATGACAGGAATAGATGATGTCTTAGTTCAGTTGTTGAAAAATCTGCAAAACGCATTGAAAACGATACGCATTGAAACGCCGATTTCTGGCGTAGTTTTGGGAGAATCTCAAACATTTTTTTACAGATTATTTTTAGACCTTAAACACCAAATTTCAACATCTTCTGCCAATTAGTTCTTGAAAAAGCTGAGATAACGCACAAAATCGCTAGAAAAAAATCAATCGCTAAAATCATAAAATCATAAAAATCGATAAAAAAAATCACTCGGTCCCCTGGACCCCTGGCAGCCATTGACATAGTGAGCGCTTCGCGCTCACCAGGGGGCTTCGCCAGGGGGGCTTTGAAAGTCATTCAACTTTCAATTTTGTTCATCTTCTCAAATTTTTACCGAATGACAATTTGTCTGACTGGATACCATTTGACCAAATGACCATTTGTCCGACTCGAAGATAATTTGACCGAATGACTATTTGTTCGACTGATTAAAGTATGATCTTGGATGAAAAAATATGGATATGGAGAAGAAACAGATCGTCTGTTGATGATGAGAGAGAGAGTGAGACAAGATTATTACAGCTGTTGAGAACAAGCATTTCAATTATGTGATAACATGTAAAAATGTAAAACATTGAGCTAAATATCGAACTGGAGACACCAGGAATATCGAACAGGAGAATTGTACTGAGCGCGAGGTCTACTGTGAGTTCACAGAACTACTAGTTCTAGAATAAATAATACAAAACCCCCATTATACACAAAGTGGTCTTGGATCATAATACAAATCTCTTCCTTAGCCTTCACATGTAAGTTTCTTATCAGACCAAGTCGTAACACGGGTATTGTGCATTATAATAAATAAAAAAACGTTTGAAATAGAAACAGTAAGGTGATCATACTGTTTCTATCCAAACTTGAAGCTAGTACTGAGTTTAGCCACCAGATATCAGCAGCTCACACAGATGGAGCAGTTTCAACATCCGGATTCAAAACAATGCAACAGACGTGTGAAAAAATCCCATCAACACAGAGTTGTTCCTATTACTTCATTGCCCTTCATATTATTTTGAAGAACAATAGACGCATTTCGAGTTTTTGAGGTCAGCAGAAGTTACTGTCCTGATTACATCTTACGGAAACATGAATGTGGCTCTTATATTTTTGACTTCAACAACTTTTTATACTAATTTGTTTAGGACCAGGATTCGGCTACTGATCTTAAAATCTCAGAAAAAAATGTGAGTTCAAATGACGATGACGATGACGGTTATGTTTATATGGTGAGGGTGATGTTTTTGGGACGAGAGAGTTGCACAAGAAAAGGCAACCTTGATTTCTTCATTTCTCTAAGGCACCTGAATCGGAAATAATTAATCATTGTGTTTTCAATTTTAATATTGAAATTGAACAGTAAATAGCATATTAGCATGACTGCAACTTGGACATAGTAGAAAGCTTCAATGAGGTATCTCACTGTAAGTTAAGAAAAATTAGCCAACTGTACATCCAACTGTACGTACATTCTCAATACCATATATGATTTCGAGTTCTCAGATAAGAATGCTTGCAGGCTAGAGCATACTAGTTGGTTTCCCGAAATTTGCTGTTTTTTGCGAGTTTCTCAAGACTTGAGTTCATACAATTCCGTGATAAAAGTTCTTAAAAGCTTCCAATTAAACGTGTTTTACTGCCGAAAAAACCTGCCACAGCTGAGCTGACAGCATGAGCGTCATTTCAGCTTTTAAAATGGGGTGGCAAGGTCTGCCAGGGATCTAGGGGGGCTTGGTATATTTTCTATAGGAAATATACCCGGCAATGACCAAATAAGTATACCACGCTTCGCCACTACTTGGAGGGTATCACGGTGATGTGAAATGCACGGGAATCTATGATTTGGGGCTAATGTCCAGTATAAATTCCTGGACAAAAGTCCAAAATAATAAATTCCTGGGCATTTACCCGATTTGCACGTTAAATAACCAATCATATTTGCGAATGCATTCTTACAGTGTATTTTCAAGCATAAATTGTTCGGGTCAAAGCACGGGAGGTCTGGGGGGAATACCCCCCAGGAAAGCGGGGGGTCCGGGGGCTTCCCCCCCAGGAAATTTTGAAAATTTAAGTGTGAAATTACGCATTTCAAGACCGTTTTTAACTCTTGATTAACCAGAGTTTATAGGCAAAAATCTATGGTTTGACTTGAAAATTTTCAAATTAAGTATTTTAAGCCATTACAATGTTTTTGCATTAACATATCTTATCTGACCCTTTGATCCTTTTTTAATGTTAAAAGCTATTACAATTTAATTTCAAGTATGGAAATACTTTCCCTTGTGAATTGGTTAGCTCTGAAAATAAATAGATCAATACAAAATACAGACTTAAATGACTATGTCTCAACCTTCCTTTTTGGTTTTGAGCATGAAAGCTATAATTGTGTGCCAGTGAAAATGTTGAATAAAAAATCAAGATTTTGCCCCGTTAAAACACACACTTTGTTCAGAGATGTTGTGGAACTTCTCCATATTCGGTGGAAGAATAAAAACAAAATTTTGTCAATTCACAGTATTTATTAATTAAAAACCATACTCGAGCTTCAATGCTCACGGCATCATCTTCAGTGGTTGAGGAATTCAGTTTAGGCTCAAACAATGAAGATGATGCCGTGAACTCAGTATGGTTAATAAATACTGTAGAATAGACAAAATTTTGTTTTTATTCTTTCACCGATTGTGCCACGTTTATAAACTGCAATTTTTCACTTGTTTGCAAATAACTGAAATTATTACTGCCTGATTACTAATTGATAATACGATTTTTGGGGTGGCAAAAAAAGGGGTTTGAGAATTTTGGGGTGGCAACTGCCACCCCTTGCCACCCCCAAATGACGCCTATGGCTGACAGATAAGGCCAGCAGAAGCATCATAATCAACATCAGAGACTTGACGAATTTGACGAATTGAAATAAATTAATTTAATGTTTCTCTCTCCCTTATTATATTTCCTATTCAATTATTACATTGTGCAGGGGGCATAAAACTGGGGTTGCAAAGAATCCAAGTATTCACTTCAATTTATTTTAATTATTCCGTCGCCTCACCCCTTTGTGTTCTTATCAATTAAAATGATTTATTGTAATAATTTATTTGTGTTCAATCATACTATACACTTGGATAAAGTCGTATGAATCAATCAGAATCTCCTCAATACATATGTCAGCAGGATCTAGCTGAAGCTGGCAATACCGAGTGGAAAATCACATCATTAAAGAAAACTTTACAAAGTATGATACTCAATTGATAATTTTCTTTTTAATTGTTTTCAGTTTTGTCATTAAAACTTATAAAATAATGTAGACTAATAAATAACTGTTTGGCAGACAGGGCCCGAATGAAGGGGCCGATTCAGCAATTCAACAATACAGCAATACTATTTTACCGGGACTGAGTAAGAAAGTTTTCCTCCTTGAGGTAGGCTTGAAATATCTATTTCTTTGAAAGGGAGGGAAGTCATTTATGAAGGATTTTTTTTTCAAAAGCAGAACATTTTGTTTGTATCGTATTCAAATTTATGTTGTCTCGACAAGCGTATAAAAGAGTCACGGCGAGAGCCTGCCTAGAGCCGCCTGTTGGAACAGATCTGTTCATAGTTAAATTTAATAAGTCACTCTAATCAGAGATTGAAAGATTTCTTTAGATAAGTATGTAGTAAGTAGTATAAGTAAGTAATTTTTATAAAGAAAAGTATGGAATTTGAAAGGGAAAGTGAATCGACTGACTTGAGGCAATTCAAGAGAAACTAATGTTTCTTCTTTATACTCTCTGGAGGCAATGAAGCAGCTTATTTTATAATCATCGCTTCTTTATAAATCTTATATATTTTATAAATCGCTTCTTTTAAAGGGTAAACGGTTTCTCTACGGGAGCACAGTAGCTCAATCCCTATACTCCTATAGAATGTACAAGAGAGATTGTCAGTTTTGCGCATTGGTCTACTTCAATAGACTCTGGCATCATAATATCCTTGTCATTGAATTGCCAGTGAATAATTGAGCATCCGGGCATCGAACAGCTGTGATTGTGTGTGTGTGAGAGAGAGAGAGGGATTATGACAGCGAACAAGTGAAGAGTGAGAAAGAATAGTTAATGGATACAGTGAAGAGAATGAGTGAGTATCAACATAATACCGTTGGTGGAGGGGATATTTGGGTTTACATTGAATGTGAGGTGCTTGTTTCATAGATGTGCAATTGTGACTGTTATCAAGCTTTGATCTGCCACAGCAATTTCATACTGCTTAAAATTGTCTGCTCCAACAGTTCAAAACTCTCAATATCTTTCTGTCTCGCACAGGGTTTTGAACTCATGTGACAAACTTGTAGACATTGAGATACGTTCTATAAATTTCCAAGAAAATAAATTGTTATTGATCTTGAAGCTTGATTTGATGAATTGAAAAGAAATTCTATAGAAAATCTCTCAAAACGACTAGGGCAGATTGCAAAAGAGAGTTCATTTTTGAGTAAATTTTAACAAAAGCGCTCGGATTGAAATCAAGCAAAATTAAACTTACCTCGAAAAATCTTATTGAAGTTTTTTCAGTTTATTAATAGAGTATTCTAAAGCTAAATTGCTTAGATGCTTCCAGTCAGAGACTTGGGCACCCAAACGATATACAAGAAACTAGCAAAAAAAGCACTAGCAAATCCAAATGACTTGTCAGCACAAATTATAATGCAATCAAGTCTCAAGTTATGAGAATAATATGAAGAAGATTATATAAAAAAGCAAATAGAAACTCATCTTACCAGATCTTAACCCCGTAAAATTCGAAATTAAGCTAGAATAGCGTGTTTTAACGATTTTCAAGACATTCTTACATATTGAAAACGTTAAATTATCTCAAACATTTTACGCAGATTGCTGTTTGTGATTCAGATATACCACACCATTGACCTGCCAAGGGCGTAGCCAAGGATTGGGTTGGTGGGGGGGGGGGGGGTTTGGTTCTTGAAGAACTAGATTACAAAGGGGTTAGGTAAACGCAACCAAACCCCCCCCCCCCCCGTTAGATATATATGGAAGGGCCGGTGGGGTTTTTGGAAAATTAATGCCTGAAAATGTGTATTAAAATCTACCTGACTACATAAAATTATAAGAAATTATCTTATTATCACACGATAAATAACAAAGCTACCTCGTATTTATCTGAGCTGCAAGCTGCCTATCTCGTGATAGGCCAGCAATGAATGACTCAGCTAGTTCTGAATTCGACCGGTAGATGGCTGCAGTTACTGGGTGATTTACAACTTCAATCTTTACAGACACGCCTTCAAGCTCCGCCTCTCTCCCCTGATTGGTTGGAAATGCACAACACAGGTAGTTCTGAATTCTGTCAAGATGGCAGCAGTTACTGGGTCATTCAAGTTACAACTTCATTATTCCGCCGTCTAGATGTCAGAGGTGTTGTATACTCATTCTTATCCAATGGGAAAGAACAGATTCTTTCTATTGAACATGGACATTCGATATTCATAATGAATAAATTGTGTATTATATTGTGAAATATTTATTTCAATAGTATACTCAAATTTTCAATTCAATTTTGATAAAAGCGATTAGTTTGACAACCATCAATATTTATGACACACGTAGATTCATTCAATCATGGGAAATTCTACTACAGATTTTTCGAGAACGACTGGTCCAAAAAGACTGAATTTGGTATACAAAAAATAGTTGAGGACTTTAAAAGATGTGATTATGGGGTTTAAGATTTCCCCACAAAATTATATACAATTACAAGAAACGTATTATCAGCAGTTTTGAGTCAAAGGGAAGATAAAGTGAAGGATGTGAACAGGAAGCCTATTTTTGCATCACTATAATATGAACTAAGTGATTGTGAATTGGATTTGTGCATATGAAGAAACTTTGAGGTGAGTCCAAAAATACTTTTATGGAAAATGTCTAATTTTTTTGATAGGCCTATTTTGTTTTTAAATCACATGAATCGTTGGAAAGGAAGTGAAGGAGTTTGGAGCTATGATCAGAGAATTGGAAATTGGGAACTATTTTTGAGTAATACAAAAAAGGCCTTTTCTACAAAAAAAGTCCATGATTGAGCTTTATTCAGTTCCCATTCCCTGAAAAAATGTTATTAAATGTTTGGGGGGGGGGGGTTCGAGCTATAAGATGTTATCCAGTTTATCAACATTTGATTGGAGCCAATATTTAAATATCAGAAAGTTTCTTGATTAGAATAGAGTGGGACATTTTGTCAAAAGCCTTCTCAATATTCAAATACACTACATCAACCTGCTCTTGATTCTCAATACAGGGTCCAACAAAGGACAAAAAGTTTGACAGATTGGTTGCAGTTGATTTTCCAGGCATAGATCCATGTTGGCAGTCTTTGATTTTAGTTTTTACAATGAATGAATAATAATGATTTATAATATGAATAATAAAAAATCAAGAAGATGATCACTTACTCTGATGAAGGCGAAGTTAGGCCTCGTTTTTTCATCGGATGATTCTCTATCCTCGTCGTCGACGTCATCATCATCATCATCATCGGAATAATCAAGGTCAGAGTTGAGATCTGTCAGCCCAATACTGGAACAGTCTTCTTTGGCGTTTTCGATGATTTGTCGATCCTCATTAATCGACTCGTGCTCCGAGGATGCTTGATCCTCATGACTGCCACAGCTTGAGTCAACCCTTTCACTCATCTAGGCAGTTCTCAGTCTTGTTTTCAATCTTTTGCGTTCAGTTTCAATCGCATGCCGATATTTATTATTCAATTTCAACAATAATTACTTAACTTTTTCAAAGACACACGATTTAATAATTTCCATATTTATTGGAAAAAATACCGTAACTCGACTTTTTCATAAACATTCAATTTATTCATGTGTTCCACGAAACAAGGAAGACTGCAGGCATAAAAAACAAATAAGTCTCCATTAATATTCCCATTCCTAGAATTTTATTACCCTATTCATCCATTATTTTCCTTATCAATCACATTATTATTGAATTAACAATTAATCGTAGCTCTGTTCTTCTCATCCATAGCCTATTGTTACTCGGACATAAATTAGATGACAAAACGAAGATATCACTCTAATTTCTATGACAATAATTATTACCTTGATTTGTGTTTTGGGGGAGATTACCTATTCCTTCAAAAGAGCTTTCTAATTGATTTGAAGATTTCAATTCTAACCGGGACTTTTGAGCTTATTTGGTTCTTCTGACAAGTTTTAATATAACGAAATTATAAAAATTATTCTAATTTTCTAGTTTATCTTATCATTAATTATTTTGGATGATGTATCAGTATTTATAGATGTATATACAATACATGCGTATAGAGATACATCAGTATAATAAAGATGCTGTTCAAATTTTATGAGCATACATTTCATGTATTGAAAAAAAGAAATTTAAAAAACTACTATTACTACTGTATTAAAAAACCATGTTAAATGATTTTATTTAATACGTTATATTATTATTACTGTTACAGTTTTTTGTAGCCTAATAGTGTTATTTTACTGATTGGCCTACATGCTATTTCATTACTCAAAATCAATTAGGCCTAATGCAGAGAAGTGTATTACAACGCAGTTAAAAGCTATTTGCTATATAAAACATTGAACTATTCATGCGGTGGACAGTTACGTGTACGGTATGGCTTCAAATTATGAAGCCGTATAAAGTAACCTATGGAGTGCCGAACCGGAATAGTATGAACGTGCTAAGCATCTCCTACACAATTTTCAATGAAATTTGATCACATTAGAGGCTTCTCTGTTCTCTCTAGATCAGTAAGAAGCAGCAGGAAGCAGTAAACTGTTGGAGATAAGAGATTGATGCAACTTGTCCATGGAGACCTTGTCACGAATTTCATAGATTTTGGAGAGTTGTGGAGAAGTTTATTATATTGTTTAGTGCAGTGGAACTTTTTGGAGAAAAAATAAACAATATATAACTTTCCAGTGACTTGAAGTTAACCTTGAATACTTCATTCGTGAAGTGCAAGTTGAAGAGGACTTCACAGACTCAACTTTAGATATTTATTTTTACCAATAAGAGTATGCCTTAATGAGGAACCATATTAATAATATGGTTTTACAATTCATTAGATCATAATATGATCTAATGAATTGTAGAATATTGTTATGAATGTGAAAAATGTATAGAATAGAAGAATAGAAAATCTCCCCCTTTGTCTTATCCTAAAAGAGAGAGAAAGAGAGTTTTTTCTATCTTGCCAGAAAAACTGTAAAAGATTTTGTTTGGATTTCAAAACTTCAGATTAGCCTACTGGGATCATCAATGTGAAATTTATAATTTTCTTAGCAAATTCTTATTCGTTACAATTTCAAAAAAATGTGGATCATTACTTCCTATATTGTAATCTGTAGTTAACTTGATGTTGCACATTGTACTAATTAATAACTTTGACTTAATTTTAAAGAAATTATCAAATTTATCAATAAAATTGATTAAATACTTTAATCCATTTTTCAATAATTCCAAGAGTTCCGAATAATATTGTAGAACATGATTTTTTCAATATAAGTTACATTGAATGCAAGTTTAATTTAAAATTTATATAGTATTAATAATTATAAACTTCAGATTTAATATGAAAGCACAGGATGTGCTTCTAAAAAACCCAACTATAAGAACATCAAGATTCCATATTTATTTAGACTGAAATCTCCATTTATCTGTGAATTTGATTGACTTGATTTTAGACTTTCATGTTTACAAGTTATATGTGACTGTGATTGATAATTATTATTATAAAACCGTAATTAATTTCTATTCATTCTAGAGCTTTATAGATTCTTGGGACACTACACTGTTCACTATTTTATAATAGTTTTTTTTTAGAAAACCATTCAAATAACATGACACATTCTATATTCAAAACACGAACACGTTCAGAAACTTAACGCTTCAACTAGGAATGGCATCACGCGTGCTCCTGTGCATGTGCATTACTGAAGGTTGAGCATTTCCCCTAGCATTAGTCAAGTAGCAATACAAAGAGGAAGCTCCTATCCCATCAATTTGATACAACCAAAGGCAATGAATATGATAAATTATAGCATTTTATTTTATACAACTGAGTGCTTCACTTGAATTTAATTGCATTTTTTACTTTTGTCTACTGTAAAGTAGAAGGTTAAGAAAAACACTAGAGCTTCTGCACTGATAAAGATGATTCAAGAACGGACATATACTTATCATACATTATCAGTTTCAATCAGATCACGAGAGGTGACTAGTGCATGAAATGTAGCAGTAGTAAGTCTTTTTGATCAAATTAATTTAATCTTAAAAAACTATATCAATAAATAAATTCCCTCATTATAGAATAAATTGATTATTGATCAACAGTCATGTTTACATTATCATACAAGAAGGAGAACGCTATGTATTGCAATTATCACTGTCAGAAAGGTTATTCTCGACGTTCATTATTATTGAATTATTAAAGACAAATATTCAATTTTCATGAATTGATTTAGTTAGGAAAAGTATTATACATGCGGCTGTTAATAAACTTCTCTATATTAGAGGAGAATTCTCGGGAGCATTTAACAAGTAGCACAGAATAGGAGAGAAAATCTCTTCTATTCTGTGCAAATAGGCCTTTACTGAGAAACATTCAATAATTCTCTTCTAGTGAATCATAATGGATTAATTATTAATCTCTTTTACTGTTTAGTTGTTTCAATGAATTTGAATTGAATGTCCTTATCATAAAATGTAATAAATTAAGAGCTACTCAATACTCCATGAGACTGAACACTAGAGGTTTTTAGTCAGAAAACTGAACCTGCATTGTAATGGTAAAACTCCAAATATATTGAATTTTTTAAATTTAAAAAATAAGCTTGCACTCAACATGCTGATACGATTTGCTGAATTTATAGGAATACAAGAGTACCTATGCAAATTAGTTTTATTAATACCAATTGTATTAAGTTCATCATTTGAAATTGATTCATTATAAAATAACGAACAAATATCTCTGATTGCAGAAAATTTGATGATCAATAACATGAATAAATAATAATACTAGAGAATCATATTGAAAATATTTTATTCCTTTTAATAGTCGAGCATTTATATCCAGGTCAATCGATTTCAGCAAAAAATTATAATATATCAATATAGGCCTAAAGTTGCCTCCTCTTCATTATCTTGAGATAAATCCTCATGAATGAATTTCCTGTGAAACGATAAATCCTTATGAGAAACTTTTTATGATTCACATTTGAAACACAAACATTATATTGGAATCAACTCTACATTTTATAAATAGAGAAATAGGTGCATGCTTACACCTGAACCTGAAAAGTCCATGTAATTCAAAAATAACAGATGAACAGATTTTTGAATTTATGAAGAATAACATGGGAAATTAATTTCTTCTACTTGCTTTCTTTCTTCTTCTCCAGTTTGAACTTTTAATTGAATTCGCAAAACAAATTCCAATTTGTAAGGTATCGAATTTATTTGAACTTGCAACCTGTGTTTATCGAAATTATCCTATTAATTCTACTAGTCATTTCGAAGAATACAGTATCCCCTCTTAGATGTTTTATTAGTTTGATTTAGTGATCAATTTAAAATCTTAATAAATATCACACAATTCAGATTCTACATTGAAATTGTTAAATAAAGTAATTCAAAAATAAGAGTGAAAAGTAATTCAAGTTGAAGTAATAATTAAATTTTCGAGAATACAAATTTACATTCATGGACTTCCTTTGTGGATCTGGAATTAAAACTGATTTTCAAAATTTGATTAATCCCATTCTATTATCAAATAAGAAATCAAATGTTTATGTCTGGACCTCAGAAACATAAAATACACATAGCTATGAACATTCTTCTTCACCATTGAAACGCCTGGTCTATTTGAAAGAAGGGGAGAATAGAGAAAAGAAAGAGAAAAAGAAAGACTGAGTAAGAGTGGGATAGAATGTTGGTCCTGGTCCACGTCTTCGTAAAATAAAAAAAACACACCCTCACATCTCTACAAGATTGCAAGAGAATGGTTTCGAGGGCCACAGAATACCACCACATCTATTCCCCCTTTTAGTATATTTTTTGTAGTATTTTTTGTCTGTATTCCATTTATTATAACCTAGCAGGTGTTTACACCCCAGAAGATGTGAATGTGAATCCCTGCTCGTTTTTCAGAGAGGAATCACACAAGCAACGCAATGCCAAGTAAGATAAGAAAGAATCACTTCGAAGCTGCGTTGCCTAGTTATAGTTGTTATAGACACATAATAATGTAGTAGTTGTTTCAAATATATTTGTACTAATTGTAATTTGTTTTCAAGTTTAGAAGCAAAAATGAAGTTTTTAATATTATTCAATATTGATACTGCACAAATGCAAAATGCACCTATCATCAGTAACCAAAAGATATATTGTACCACCTATATTGATTTCTGTGTCCTAAAAAAAAGGATGAAAATTTTTTGGTACCAAAAATTTTGGTGGTAAAGAAATTATGTAAAAAATAACAATCAGAGACCTGACAGTTATTTTTCCTGAGCTTTCCTTCATTTAGAGACCTAGGCACGCTTCAAGCAGTCAGTCCACTTTAAATTCAGAATTTTTCTTTTTAACAAATAAAATTTCAGTAAAACAATTATGCCTGAGTGTACCAAACGATATCCTTGTGAAAATATTCATAACAAAGAAAATCTTATATAAAAATATTTATATTTCATAAAAATCTTTATATAAAATAGTCAAAAACTCCTCCGTGGTTTCTCAACCGATTCTGATCGTACATCTTAAATACATAAATCTTATTGAGTAGGTAGATGTCATAATATAAGGTCTTACATTTTGAGAAAGGCATCGCAGTCATGAGGAATAAACGACGTAGATAACAAAATATAACTGCTTAGGCTCTATATAAAAGATGTAAGTATTAGTAATATTATTCTATTAATTTTATGCATTGTAAAATTTCAATAATATAAGTACTAGATGCAGTGTGATAATGTTAACATTATTAAGATTTATGTACATGAATGGCGAAGTTTGAACAAATAAATGTATATTCTTGAAATAGGATGTCCAAGGACTTCCTTTCCATTAACACTTGGGCGTAAAAGAGAGAGAGAAATTGAGGAAGAGAGAAGGGAGGAGAGAAATTTCGAGCCGTTTCCAACCTTCCACCCTCCCTGTATAAAAAAAAAATACTTACTTGATTTGGAAAAGTATAAACAATTTAAAAAATTAGAATACTGATGAAATCGTCTCTAATTATATTATTCTTTGTTATACATATAGTTCTTATCACATATAGCATCAGCAATGACTCCCAACTCTTTTATTTCCATTCAATTAGTGTTAGAATAACAATGAATACATTAGCTTCACTGATGAATGTTGAAAGATAAAAGTAGGATATACATTATTGAAACCCTGCTTATTTCATTTACAGTAACGTAAATAATTCCAACCATACTAATCTTTTCATTTCTATTTTTATAAAATGATAGCAATTCATTCTCTAAAACGACTTAATTAACTGGTTCAAAATAAAAATTTAAATGCAATATTAGTTTGAATTATTTGATGAGAATCTATCCTCTTTTACACACTCGAATTCATGTTGTTGAGTATTAGAAAATCGATAAAGAACGGCTTAGTACGTCATCACTCTTTAGATATTGTCATTTAGTTGAAAACATTCAGGTCAAAACAGAGCTAATTTAAAAGCAAGTCATTGTCTTCTACTCTTCTTATCCCTCCTATATCATAATTACTTTTTTTATTCCTTTTTCCATAGCTGCAGTCATCTGAATCTATTGCTACCTGTTATCAGTTTCATAGCTTTGAAGGTAACAGTGTATCAAAACTTGAGCGATAAGGCTCTTGAACTATGAGCTCAAGTACTTTTTGAAGACCAATTCACAGTTGTTTTTTCATCTGATCATTTAATTTGAAGAAGAAATTTATATTGATTTTGGCAACTGGCTGCACCTATTCTTCAACAAACAATTATTGAAATTTGGAATAATAAAACGTAAAAGGCTACTTGGTCATGAAAAGGATTTAAAATTAGAGAAACAGAGATCATAAATAAAGTTTTATTACGATGTATTTGTTAATTTTTGGTGCAGAGAATGATAATGCACATCATCAGTTCAAGACGTATGCGAAGAAAATAGGAGTCAAGATGATGAAGGAGAATTGATAAGCCTACAGTTTACCAGGTTTTCAAACACCAGAGGGTAGTGATTTTAAAAACACATGCTAATCTAAATGTAGTGCTGCTAACAAGTGATTACCCGTACAACAACCCTCACAAAATAGGTTCCCTTGAAATCTTTTTTTACTTCGTTTACTCAAGAGAGTATCAAGTTATGCGAGAGAAATGATAAATTTAACTTCTACATTGTTTTTAGTTTTGTTATATGGCTAGAAAAAAAGAAAATTGATGAGTCCTTATTAATGTATACATCCTCGTTTTTATTACCTACGTCCAGATAAGACTCCAGGATGAGGAGTACAAGACAAGTCAGTTTATTAGGTAAAAATTAATTTCACATAATTATTACACTAGTATTACACTAATTAAGACTCTGAAAGGAACTCTTGTATAGTATAAAAAGCTCTATCAACTAAATATTCTTTCAATTATTGTTTTTCAAAATTTTTAGATCATAATTTATTTTTGTCTCAGCTTGTTATAAAATTTCCTACCGACATAATCCAGCTTTTGTTCGAATAACCTACTACTCGTATTATGATTATATGTGTCCTAATACTACAACCCAATGAAAAAAAAAAGAAGTTGCTCTTGAAATGTCATTGAAAGTTTGAAAATAAGATAAACCTACTCTTCTGGTTGTTTAATCTAAATTTTCAAAGATTCCATAGTTTCTTGTTTCAATTGCTTGATGAATAATGGAAAACCTGGCAAAGAATAATGTTATCGCATTTCTATATTCTTCTTACTGAACTAACTACAATGGAAGCAGTGAATAATTAACTTCAAGATCATGTTATTATTTTTATCATTATTGTAATAGAACTTTAAAAGTTTACGGACAGCTTAATGACAGGGTGAATTTTCCAAATGATGACTTCAATTTTGATCAAGGTGATCCTCTACTTTATCAGGTACCTAATAACCTTGTTGAATGCATCATAAAATTGTAATACATTTTATCAATATAATTTCTCAATTATTCTGACTTTTTGTAAATAAGAAGTCAACTTTTTCTACGCACATGACTTGAGAAATGAAGTTATTGTCTCATTTGGATTGAAAACAGTTGAAATTGTGGTTTAATCTATGGCTGTGAACAGGCCTCCAACGATTACGTTCGCTCTTATCATTAATTGAAGTGCATGTTACTAACTCTACGTTTCAGGTGTGTGCGTCATGATATCATTCAGTATTCAGAGAGACTCCTAACGATTGAACTATTTTAACTGTATATGGTAGTCATACTAAGTGAGACTTGTTACTATTCTAGCGTTTCAAAAATCTTCCAGTTGAACTATCAACACCATGGACTATTAGTGAATACTGTCTGACGTGTTATGTAAACTCATTTCACTTTTCAGAACTGGAAATAGCAATAAATTATCAGGTAGGTGGAAATTGAATATATTTTCAATTTTTTATAACATGAACCATCAATAATTAAATTTTTTTCAAGCAACAAGTAAAATTATATAGGTAATACCAAAGGGAATATAGCCTACTACTGAACTTTACTAGAGTGATGATGTACATTTCTGTTAATAATAACTGTGAATTAATACCTTGTGAAAGTTTGATTGTTGAATGCAAAGAATTAGAAAATTCCTTTTTATAGAAAATTTAATATAATTCTGAAGTCAAGAGTGATCATTTCCTGTACATAATTTTCAAAGATACCTAACATTCGAGAATTTATAGTTGAATCTCTTTTCTTATGAAAATTAATCAATCATCACACAAATCTTTCAGACAGTTTGAAAATGTAATGAGGTTTAATAGCTGGTAAATTGTAAGATTTTTGGTAAAATCTGTCTCTAGCTTGTTATTATTTTTGTTAATATTACGGACCAATATTTCATTATAATGTTCACTTTATAATCAATAAAATTGAGCTAATGATTAACTAACTGTTCGTGAAAGAAATTATAGTTAATTGAATAAAATGCATATAGCAATATAAATATTCTAGCGTTCATCTATTAAACTTGACATTGGAAGAAATAAAGGGATTTTTATTTGATTGGATCTATTATGATTTATGTTATACAGAATTATTTGAATTGCAAAATTGCCAGAAAACATTTTTGTATAAGAAATAGATCATGAAGTGGCTCTTATCTAAAAAATCATGTCAATTTGAATCAATGATGATATTACCGTATTAACTAACTATTCACGTCAATATCATGTTCTTGAAGTCTCAAATTTTAAGTTACAGAAAGAAATTACAAAAGGAAGAATTCCAGTTCTAGTTATTTTTCAATTAATTTTGAATATTTTCCTGGACAATTTATTCTTATCTTCGAAATGGACAACATAGGAAGGTGTTGTCAAAATGGTAAGTTGTTGTTGTTGTTATTATTATTATCAACTAATATGAAGATGATAGAAGCCCTTAATTCTATTTCATAGCCAAAAGTGATCTTTTCTGTAAGAGATGGAAAAATTTTCTATTTTATCTGAAAAATGATAGTTAATGAAATGATTGATAGTCTCACTATAAGTTTTTTGACACAAGAATTTTGTTTATGATCGAGTCAAGTGATAAATAATTTGATTGCTTGTTCAGAAAATGTGCTCTAAATTTCAAGGATCCATTAATCCATTAATCCAATTTTTTATTACAGTAAAAAATTGAAAGTTCTTATATAAACAAGCAATTCAATAAATTGATGTCTTAATGTAATTACGTATTCTTCATGTTCTAGTGTACACATATCCAGTAAACAGACAGAAAGCAATAATAGCTGGCAGTGTAGGAGGCTTTATAATAATTGTAATTGTGGCAATTGTTCTGATAAACTCTGGAGGTGACAGCACGGTGGAAACGAAAGTAGAAGGCAGACATGCATTGAAAGTAACACCTCTAATAGTTGGGTGAATACAATTTCCATTTAATGAAATATTCGTTTTTGTGTTGAAAATAAGATTGGCAACAAGAATAAAAGTCTAAATGTAGTGACATACAGTCAAATTTATTATTATTATAGATACAGTATTACATTTTTTTGCAAATCACTAAAATAAATTAATGCAAGCTAAGTTTGGAAGGTATGTGAATCATTTCAAGGCTTCCATTCAGTTAGTGTCTGGTTATTGGAAACTGATAAGATGGACTATAAGAATAAGAATTTTACTTGCCATTAAACATGCACAACATTGTAATAGGCTTCGTCATCAGTTCAACATTTGTCGTTTCATATTTTGTCATTTCATCTTATAAAAACTATTGTCATTTCGACAAGTATAAATACTTGGTAGGCTAAATCCTGTACATATTCTGTTTGAAGCAGAAGTAAATTCAGATATAAAAATATATGGTTTTAACATAAATCAAATAGATATTTTTTAACATGAAAACACAAAATCTAAATACTAGTAACTGAATCATCAATATCACTGTCCATGTACTCTTTTACATTATAGAATGGTCTTTTTCTCAACCATTTATTTATTACCTTTTTAAGTCTTATTTCTGGACTATTTTATCACATGAAAATTTCAATGTTTGAGGTAAAAAGTCAAATTTTCAATGATTACTTACTATATATCACATCATTATGTTTGCTCATTATTATTAGTTGTAATATTGATGAAGTTGTCATAAAGTTATTCACAAAGTTAGGTGAAAGGACCCTTTTTCAACTATTTTGAAGGTTTTAGTGATATTTTTGCATTTCGAGAACGTGATATTTTGTCTTTTTCAACAAACTACAGTATTTTGAAACTCACATAATTGACGACAAATCAAGGATGGTTGACAACAGAATATTATGTATTTTTTATAGAGAAAACAACATCGCCAGAAACCTAAAGCTTTATAGGAAGAATAAAATCAATGAGTTCAACTTTGTAAATGCTTTTAAAGATGGCAAATGGAAAAAGCAATGCAAAGAATGTGTGACGGATTTGGAATCATTGGGAAAAGGGATGATTGCTACGCAGGTGAGTTGAAAAAAGATGAAAAGTTTGAAAAAAGTCAAAGACTTTAAAAATGCAAGCCTACACAAGAAAAAGGAGGAAATAGAGTTGAAAAAATTAATACATTTGTTGCTAGAGATTACTCACTACTTTCAGAATGAGTAGCCTAGTTAAACAGAGTTTTGAGAAGAATTTTCTCGACCAAAATAACAATATCTTGATTCAAAATATTTTCAGTTTCTGGTTCATTGTAATTTATTTTGGTTGGCTGGCATTATCTTTTATCTGGCATCATATTGGCATTTCTTTGCCAATATAGTAATAAGGGTTTCCCTTGTACAAAGATATCAAACAATCTATGGTATTTAGAAAATCTGTTGTTTGGGTCTCAAGTTATCTGTTCATGGTCGTGGAGCCGCAACCAGTAGTCACTGTGCAGCGGTATTGAAAACGTATGCTGCCGCTGCTGGAGCCAAAGTTGGTCTGAGTATACAAGAGCCACACTTGCAGTGACTGCATTACGACCGAAAGTTGCGGCGCATTATTTAGTAAAATCTAGATGGCATGACGTCAGACAAAGTGACAAACATATTGTAACCATACAACTAAAAACCGACTACAAACGACTGCACAGTGCACATGTGTATCGTTCACTACTTTATGTGGTCTGCTATGTCGCTGTGACAATATACTCAATATTGAACTGTTAATTGAACTATTCACTCAATAATATGATTGTAATGTTTCCTTGCAATTGAAAATATGAATTTGTATAGTCTGGATTGATCTACTCTTTATTTTTCACTATTTTGTTTTAAAATTGTTATCAATTATTTATACTCTAGGTTTTTACCGTTGACGTACCATGTGAGGCCAGCTTCAAAGATGCAGTTTCATTAGCTCTTGAGCAAATAGATGTTATTGAAAGATTGTTGGAAAAAAATGCAGAAAAAATTATTCTCGCCAAGGCTTCAAAAGGTACTATTAATGCTATTTTTCGATTTCGAAAAATTAAGTCACAGTACTATTGTGCTCACCATTTTCATTTAATTTACGTCCGAGTACAATTAAAAATCATAATATTGTATTGAACTGTAAATTTTAGTGTTATGAACTGTGTATATTCTAAACTAGTCAAATTGATTGGTCAAAATAATTTCAAGTAATAATTACTTCCATAATTATTATGAAAGAGAAAGTCACTAATATTCTATTCTATTATTATTATCTATTGCTCAACCAAATTGTTAGGCTGAAGAATATTATTCTGACAAGTTCTTGAATCAATCCATCTACATGTCTACATTTTTCTCAAATTATTTTTTCAGAACATTTCATTAATTATTCATTAATTTATTAATTAATTCGATAGAATTATTCAAACAAATTTAGAAGATGAAATTAGTTCTGAATTAGGACAAAATGTACTGTAGTAGAACTTTGGCTTGTCAAAATTGAAATGTTTCAACTGATTTTACAATATTTTTTAGATATAATAAGTATTTTCCGAGCTAATAAACTCTCAGGCATGATTGGATTGAAAGGTGGTCACATGATTGATAGCCGATTAGCAGTATTGAGAATTTTCTATAAGGCAGGAGTGAGGATTATGGCACTTACAGCTGATTGTGATACAACTTGGTGAGTTTTCATTCATGTTAAGCTTTATAGATCCTGATTGTATTGCTCTATTATTTTACTGAATATTATTGTTTTATTATTACTGAGTATTTACTATTTATTATCACTGAGTATTATTTTACTAATCTAACAATATACTGTTACATTTATAATGTTACATAGTATAGGGCCTACTGTTAAATTTGTATTGGAGGCCAAAATTGAATTTAAATTGAATTTGCAAGTGTCAGCTGTGAATAAAAATTTAACATCTCCCCAAGAGTAGAAAAAGTGAATGTAAGATTTTATAAAACTGCAAGTAATAATTTAATTCATAGTTTGAAAGTGGAATAAGAAGGATTTACAAGTCTATACGGGTTTGGAGAAGTTGATAAAATTCAAGGTCAAAATTTTTCAATAACATTTCAAGTTATATGAGATTTCAATCAAATTCTATTCCAACAAAACTCCACGCAGACGATGATGAAATTGGTACGATAACATTTAGTTTACATAAATTCGGCTACATCGACTCCATTTTGTCAGACCTTTCTTTGTAAAAAATAATATTCTTTCCACAGGGCCGTTTCTCATGACTTCAAGAAGAACAGTGTTAATGATACAGGTTTGAACGATTTCGGTAAATTGGTGATTTCTGAAATGAACCGTATCGGAATGATCGTAGATCTTTCTTTGTCTTCGAAAAAAACTCAGTTGGATGCGATTTCGCTATCAGAAGCGCCGGTGATTTTGTCAAATGTGGGAGCTTATGATCAGGCCAACGTTACACAAAACATTGATGGAGATGTTCTGGAGCAAATCAAGAAAAAGAAAGGACTAGCTATGATAAGTTTTGATCCAGTACTGATTAAAAGTGGAGATGTGAATTTAACAAACTTTATTGGTGAGTCTAAGCCTCGTGTTTCATAATTTGTTATTCACTGCTGTATAAAATAGTTTCAATACCTTTTTTAAACAATTCAAAATTTCTTGAAGCCTCTTTATTGCATAAACTACTATAATCATATGAATGAACATTTATATATGATCTCCAAACAATTACTGCAGTGCAGAGTTTTCTCTAATTATGTTGAGATAAATCAGAGTTATAAACCAGGAAAGATGGAATGTTTCAGCATTTCTTTGATAGACGAGTTTATATTGAGCATCAAGGATTGAATTCAATTGTCAAAATTGCATCACAACTTTGCTAAAATTTGAGAGGAAATGTTTTGCTCTATTATATGAGAGGAGACAATTTACAGCGTTATTGCACTTGATAAATAGTTCTCTTGATGAATTGAAAAGGCAAGGGAGAAATTATCCTCTTTCTATTAATTTTTATAGTATAATATAAAAATGAATAAAATAATTATGTTTCAGATCATTTGAATTTCTTGAAACAGAAAGTTGGGGAGGACTGTGTTGGGATTGGAGGAAACTTTGATGGTTTTGAGGAGTAAGTCTTATTAATAATTATATTTCATCTATAAAAACTTATTACCTACTCACAGAATATCGTGGCTTTTTAATAATTCAAGGTGTAGTTCTACTCATAAAATATCAAAAATAAAAAGTCCACATATGAAAAGTTTTTGAAATGAGCTGTTATCGCATATAATATGGTGACAGATTGAAAATTTGTTCCAATATTTATTGCCTCTTTTGAAACTCTGAAAGAGTGATTATTTTTCAAATATATAAAATAAAATAATGTTTTGAATCGATGTCTAAAATGCATACAGATACTGCAAAAGTTTTCCTATTTATTTCTATGTTATAGGATTTTTTTGGAAACTTTGTGTGTTGTGAAGACGCAGAAATCAATGTAGATGGCAGTGCAATATCTAACTCATTTTTCGATTTTTTCTTTGATGAGACCTTTTTTGGAACTCATAGACTCAATAAAATATAAGATAAACTATGAGTTATGAAGATAAACTCTGGCATATTCTTCATTTATCGAACATCTATATTAAAATGAATAATGGGGAACTATGCACCCCATTATTTTGAGTTTTCATTAATTCAAGAAACCATAGATTTATCATTAAAAATTTATATTATTAGAGATAAATAGTCATGGAATACCTTTGCATCATCCTTCAAACACAATTAAGGTGGTTCTGAGCCTAGAGTAGCATATACCCTACAGATTTCATCCCGTCTAGCAGTTGGTAATGTGTATCAACCACTCCTTAAAGCGGTATCAATATTATTATTCATTATTCTCATCATTCGGAAAGAGTTGCCCATTTCCAAGCCTGTAACATAGTGAGAAGAATAATTATTTCCATTTGAACTACATAAATCTCCTGATGCCTTCATAATAGGCCTATATTTGATCATCTTCTATTCAGAGCTATGAAATTTGGAACCTAATAACTGTTGAAATTTCAGCAAGATTAATGGATTAGAATCACCTCAAGATATTCCCAAGCTTTTTGATACTCTCAAAGAGTCAGGCTGGACAATTGAGCAGTTGGAAAAACTAGCAGGAAACAATTTTCTTCGAGTTATGGCAGCAGTAGAGAAAACGGTAAGAATCCTAATATGGAATAATTTTAAGAAGAAAATTGTAAGCCAAACATGAAATTAAATTTCGAAAATTCTTTTTAAGAAGTTGTTATATCAAAAAACAAGTTCATATTGAATGAATTATTATTGTAAGATTAAAATGCTACAATCCCCATTTGCATCTATCTTCACTAACATCTCGAGAACGATGACGAGTGAAATTTTTCAATCAGAAATTGTGTAGGTTGTACGTGCCATTTTTTGAGTTTGCATCTTCCTGTTTTGTTCCTGTTTTTGTCAAGTTTACTTGTCAAGAAATATGCTGGTCGAATATAGACCTGTAAGCAATTCTTGAATCTGTTTTCATAAGCACATTTCAACTCAAAATATTGAATAATTTGTAAGTCTGAGTGGAGTACATATCTTTACCTCATACCGGACACCATACGTGACTTATGGTCCTGGATTGCATTCTAATTCTGTTTCGTGGCTTACAAATTCAATTCGAATTATTCATACTTCTTGTTGTGGTAGTGCTTATTACTGTGTGGTATCCCAATCTCAAAATATTATTTCATGGCAAAATACTGAAGTCATTAATTCTTTATAAAAATTAAGAATGAATTCCTTTAGGCTATTTCTATGCATTGCGGTTGCGATTTCTCCAAGTACATTGGTTCTCATGAACAACGATGCGGTCTGCAATATAGTTGCGACTCGCAGGATAAAAATTGAATATTTATATCCCAAACATTTTCGTCATAGAAATAGATAAAATTATTGGAAAACTTTTCCCCATCCTCCTATAAAAGTGCACACAAGTTTCCAAATGCACAGTCAGCACTTTGTACTCGATTTACAGGTTTCACTGACCACCCCCTCCCCCCGTCTAATTCTATGTTCATTCTTTTTTACTAATATATTGTGAGTGTAAAGAATCACACAAGAATTCATCCTTGAAACGCTGTTTCAACTGTTCTACTATTTTATGAAACGCAAATCGCATGACAATATTTTCAAATCGTAAATTTTCTGCGATGCGGGAAACTCACAACCGCAATGCATAACAGCAGCCTTACAAACTAAATGGTCTCTTGAGAACATCTGGACTATTTAATATTTTATATATCTCTCATTACATGCCTCTATCTCTATATTATGTGAGTTTTGATTTTCACTATCAATATCAGGATTAAAAATGCTTTGAGATAATTCAAATTTTATTTTACAGGCTGACTTGAAGAGTGACAAATCACCCTCTGAAGATTATGAAAATAAAGCGACTGTAACAGGAAATAATACGGATTGTTACTCTGACTGGGATCAGCGTTAATAGAAAAATGTTTACACTGTACAATGGAAATAATAAGACAGTACATTATGTAATAAATGATTTGAGAAACTATGACAATAATGAAATAATTTTCAAGTAAAAATATTAAAGGAAAAAGTCATTATCGAAATGGTTAAAAATTGTGTTGCTTTAAAGTTAAAATTTTGGGTAATTATTTTGTGACAAAGTTCTTCCAATAAAATATGAGTTGTAACAATTTGGACGAGAGGAACGAGCTTAATTCTCCCTAATGTCAGTTATAGTATTTTCAAGGGAAAACAATCGTTTTCTCTCCTGAAAGTTTAGCAATAACCCTAAAAAGTAGAATTTATTATCATTACATTTAAGTTTACCACATTAGCTGGTGAGTCGTGAAGGGAAGGAGCATGATAGGCAACCAGCCTTACTCAATTGAAGGCCGTCTCATCTGTACTGCTTATAGAACATAGATAATTATACTATGGTACTACGTATAGGATATATACTCTGCGATGACCAAATAAGTATACCACGCTTCGCCACGGCTTCCCTGGTATTGCGTGATCATCTCAACCAAACAATCTCGTTGTTTTATCTTCGCATTCAGCATGGTAATAATCGTTATGAATAATTTGAAATCTACAATGAGTGATTTGATTGAGAACAACGAGAACTCGATCAGAGTTACTATAAACATTACTAGGTACTGGGAGAACGGTAACATACTAAATACACACCACCAAAGTTTTCTCAAATTCTTCAACTTGGTTAATCAACAAGTTCATTTTCTGAAAGACTCTTGTCTTATTGTACAAAAGCCAATTACATTCAACGCCCACTAAACAATGTCTCCAAGGCAACTTTGTCGACAAATCATTAAATTAAGTTGAATGAAGGGGTTTCGTCATTTTAATGTGGTTGAATTCAATTGCATTTTGCATTTTGTATTATATTGGTCGTACGTCGTTTTTGATTATTGTTGGATTACATTTTGATTAGGATTTAATAGCAAGAGTTGATATTCTTGTGTTAAATATGTTTTATATAGGAATCAACCTCTTGAATACACGTTCAAAAATGTATTGACAGTTGGAAAAATTTGTTTTCCGAAATTTAAAAAAAAACTTATAGGACTATCTAGGAAAACTTATAGGACTAGCTTTGAATTTGCAAAAGTAGTTGATATCTTCAATGACGTATTGACATAATTTGAAAGAAAAAAGAAGAATTCAATTTCTAATGAATTAGTAAGAAACATTTTCTAATGAGCATTATTATTGTTAAACTTGAATGGAGATTACTTAAAGTATAATTTTTTTGAGTTGTCTCAGTAAATAAAGTCCTTATGATTTGGGAAATGAATGAATTCTTGTGGTGGTTGTCAAGACTTTACACTTCATGGAAAAAAATAATGAAAATGTACAGAGAAACAAGTACCTTTTGAATTGTTCTCGTATAGAAGAGTGAAGAAGAAACATTCCGTTGAGAAAATACGAAAAGATGTAACGGAAGGTACTTGAAAGAATAACACAAAAAATATATGGAGAAAGAGAAGCAGCTGGTTGAGAGAACAGAAGAAAAATATATCTGTTGATAAAGCACTTGTATTCTCAGCTGCCCGTATTCTTTTACGGCTTTAAAGCAGATTCAGAGCCACCTAGATATTCACAGAAATGAAAATGCTTTTGGACTGAATTCTATGTATATATTGGAAGGTGAGATACGCCTTTTAAAGAAAAGCGATACTGTGAGAAGTATATTGGATTCTACCTTTACTGAACGAACAAAACAAGTACCTACCTGCTCTCCATGTTATCCAATACGCAATACAGTATTGGTTCGGAATACGGTATCAGTATACGGTATCATCTTTCACCTCAATACAATTTCACTCTTTGAGTAGTTGTGAGCTATTTATTATTTAGCTATTTATTGTTCTTCAATTATGTTTTCTGTTTAAATCGCCATTTTGTAATTTTTGGATGAACCGCTAATCGGGGAGGAGCTTGTCTAGGCCAATGGCAGCCGTTCACGGTCATTGGCTGGAGCGTCTACCAATAGCGGTACTTTACCGTTAGTATGAATACTGCTGCTCTGTATGTTGAATTTTCAGTTTACCAGAGATTGATAATGGTGTAACAACCGAAACCGGTATCTCGATTTTCTAATAAATCAGTGGTTTGACAACATCTTGTCTTTTCATTTATCAATACAATTTATTAGGACTGTTCGATATTTTATTACTTATTTTGAAATCAGTGCAACTGGTCAAGAAAGTTAACTTGACAGGAATTTCAATGAAAAGAATTAATCCATTAGAATAAGTTTAAAAATTCATTTTTGAATTTATCTCCTTTTTCTACTTTGAACTTATTTTACTGAAATACCTCGTTTTCAACTTTGTTCGAGCATATCTGTTACACCTATATTGAATTTGTTAACAAACTTAACTTTTTTTGCTGCTGGTGAGCCTACGATAGTTTTCAATTTAAGTTAAGTGAGAGCATAATAGATAACATAGTTTATCTGGAGAATAGTGCCAGCAAGGATACTGTGGAAAAGAAGAAGAAGAAGAAGAAGAAGAAGAAGAAGAAGAAGAAGAAGAAGAAGAAGAAGAAGAAGAAGAAGAAGAAGAAGAAGAAGAAGAAGAAGAAGAAGAAGAAGAAGAAGAAGAAGAAGAAGAAGAAGAAGAAGAAGAAGAAGAAGAAGAAGAAGAAGAAGAAGAAGAAGAAGAAGAAGAAGAAGAAGAAGAAGAAGAAGAAGAAGAAGAAGAAGAAGAAGAAGAAGAAGAAGAAGAAGAAGAAGAAGAAGAAGAAGAAGCAGTAGTCCAAGTTCAACTTTTATTATTTGAATTGTTCTCCAATCAATTCTTATTAGTTTAGTGAGGTCTTCATAATCGCAATCACATTCAACCACCTAGGATGTTAATTAAAGCTCCGGAAATCCGATCACTGTTCACTTCTCTCAAAAACAATATTTCTCATTGTACCTCGTTGAGAAAACAGTATGGAAAAGTAATAACTTGAAATTTCAAGCAAACAATCCAATAATCGATAGACATTTTCGCCTTTTTCAACGCTTATTCCTTCAATCATTCGAGCCTGGAAAATATTTTCTCCAAATAGAATAAGAAAATATCTTGAAAATTAAAATCTAAAAATAGACTTTTGTTACTTGGATTACGTGGAAGCTGAAGCTCACTCACTTCTCGATAAAGTTCAATTGCACCAGTAAGTCAAATTTTAAAAATGAATTATTGTTTATAATAAATGCTCACAGCTCTCTAAATGCAGTCATATTGCATATAGTTCACCCACCATATTTTTAATATTCTTATATATTATGAAAGAGTGTGAGACAAACAGTTATAATATAATATAAAAATATCAACCTATTAGCCAAAATAATGACCTATTACCACTTATATCTCCAATTCTCCTGTTTAAAGTATATATCGGTCAAACTATCTCATAGAATCTTATCTATCTTATCTTATCAATCTCATCTTATCAATCTTATCCTATCTTATCTATAATCTATCTTATAGAATTACAAGCGTTGACGTTTTGGTATTTGAAATAAAACTATTCATTCTGAGTAGACCTACATAGTGTTAGATTGAACGAGGCCAGTGATAGTGTAACTGACTGCTCTTGCTATTACTTGCTATTGTAGAGTAATCTAGCCACTCACGTACCTCTTTTCAACACACTAAGAAGAGTATAAAGCATTATTATTCTGTGATGATTGAAGTTTGTTCTGTTAAATCGGAATACTTTCATCATTAGATTCTCTCAAATTCAACTAGAGGCTGAATTTGCGATTTTTGTATACGGTATAGTTCATGGCAGCATGCTATCGACGTTTTCCAGTTATTTTTCAGTTTTCAATGTGGGGTTTTGATTTTTCAAGTACTAGTCGACAATAAAGTATCCATTTTTTGACAAAGGTTCAGCTAAAGTCCAGAAATAGACTGTTGAAAGGATTTTAGAAATATTCTCAGAATTTGCTCGATATCGTCGTTTTTTAGTTTTTATTTGCGGTTTGTTTATTTTTCTCCAGATTTCTCTTCAACAACTGAACTAGAAATGTTTCAATATACTAAACAGGCTTAGAGAGTGTGTGTTGAAAGGGGTTCTGAATATCCCAAAATTTCGTCTGAAATTGGCGTTTACCCAGTTATTTTTCCAGCTTTCAATGCGTTTTATCAGACTTTTCATACACTACTCGAACAATGAAGTAAAATGTCGATACACAGGTTCAGCTAAGTACCTTGGGATTGAGTGCTGGGGAGGTTTCGACAATATCCTAGATTAATTTTGTTCCCGGAATGAGGATTTTTCTTGCTAGCATTGAAATCCGTTCTCTCAGAGAACAACTAGGTATTTGATATTTTGTTATGGTATTGAGAGTATGTATGAAGAAGGACGTGGCGAAGCGTGGTATACTTATTTGGTCATCGCCAAATAAGTATATCACGCTTCGCCACTAGAAGAATGTATCGTAAATATTTACAAATTATCAGTTGTAAACTTAAGAGCGTTAGATAAGATTGTTTTGAGATGTCTCCAGAGCTGCGTAGTTTTTACATTGTTATCAAGAACAATGTAGCGAATTATATGTTTAAATGGAATATTTCCATGGCTGATTTCGCCGGGGTCTGGCTAAACGATGAAGGTGAGCAAAGCAAACCTGCCGACTATTTAATTATTATTATCATCATTTTCGTATTTTTTAATGAGCTCACAATTTGAATCCCCTCCATTGGAGTAACCATTGTTTCGAGCCCCAGACAACCCCTACCTTTCTCGTACCGGTAACTATAACTAATAGGATTTTTGAATGCCTAAATGTGTATATATTGGTATTTGGATGCAATTTTTTTTTATTTACTAGCATCCTTCGACCGCCTTTAAAAGGGGCATATGGATTTGTCAATAATTATTCATGTTACCATATTCTACTCAGTTATACTGTACGTCATATTTCTCTGTGTCTCGCAATAAGAAAAGAATTCCTCAATGGAATATGGAGACACATTCAATAATTCTTCCCTCATTCTATTTCTAAATTTTTCACCTGTGAATACCTTGAGATGTGCTGGCAATGAGTTGTACAGGCGAATTCCAGCACTCTTCACACCCCTCTCATACAAACTGGTCCGTTGTATTTCATCCCTCAAGTTTTGTCTGTTTCTGGTATTATATGAGTGGAACAGCTCACCTGTGTTAAATCTATCTTCATTTCTATCAATAAAGCAGATGGTCTCAAAAATATATAAACCTGGAAGTGGAAGAATCTTTAAATCCTTGAAATAAGGTCTACAACTTGTTCTAATGGATTCTCCCACCATTATCCTAATTGCCCATTTCTGAATTCCAAACCAATTATTTAACTTATTTCCCGTCTTTCGGAGGAGACGTTAAGCCGTCGGTCCCGACTGCCTAAAAAGTAGTCGTCATATCTCATCATCACCCCACTCATTACCCACGCACAAGCCTAGAGCTCATGTGGGCATCATCCTCAGAAAAAAAAATATCTGCACTGCCTGGTTTGAACTGCCCCAAAACACAACTCCGTATGACAGAAGTGAGTGGAACAGAGCAAAATAAATGTTTCTAAGAGTTCTTGTATCTATCAATTGTTTTATTTGTTTAGGTCCTAAGAACAAATACTGCAGAGTTTAATTAGAGTAATTATTGTTATTTGCATGGTAATAATAATATTAATAATATTGGAAAAGAGTGTGCGCATTAGCAGAGGCGCCAGAAAGATGCGTGCGCATGTGACGGCCCACGTTTGCTCAGCTCAGTCTGATCCGCGACTTCTTGCCAACTGGTCACTGCTGCGCTGTGCTCCACCTTCGCCCCGTACTCCCCGGGCTTGGGCCGCCAAGGTCTGTACTCAACCAACAAGTTTATTCAAAACTAAATTCAACAGAAACTCAGAGAAAACTTTTGACACATTCCGGAGCTGCCTTCTTGAATACTTACACAGAGTGGTTTGAAGCGTAATTACATGTTTTCCCAACAATTTTCAAGTCTTATCACACCGCAAGCAGAGATGATAGATAGATAGATAGATAGATAGATAGATAGATAGATAGATAGATAGATAGATAGATAGATAGATAGATAGATAGATAGATAGATAGATAGATAGATAGATAGATAGATAGATAGATAGATAGATAGATAGATAGATAGATAGATAGATAGATAGATAGATAGATAGATAGATAGATAGATAGATAGATAGATAGATAGATAGATAGATAGATAGATAGATAGATAAATGACTTTATTTTTCACTTTCACATTACAAAAGTGCTGTGGGCGAAGTTGAGGCATACAAGCCCCCTCTTCCACTTAACCCACTTCGACTAAGATGCTTCGACTAAGAAAGAAAGAAAGATTTACTATCAACGAGAAATTTACCTTTTGACATAATCATTTTATGTTTTCATGATACTCAGTCACTCATTCAGTAATTTAAATATTATTTACATGTTTTCTTAACAATTTTAAAGTTTAATTCAGCAATGAACTCCCATAGTTTGCTAAAAATATCCCTATTCACAAAACAATCAAAAGTTTTTCTTTGATTTCCTGGAACAATTCTCCAGGTGAATTAAACCAAATCAACGAAACTTTGTTAAAAAGCATTTGTTATTAGCTGGACGAAATCCAAGTATACTTGAAAGCTTATTCTGCGACAAACATGAATTAGAGAATCCAGGTTTTGTTTTCTGGTCGGTAGGGTGTATATTCTTTAAATATTCTGAAATTAAGAATCAACTCAGAAAACTTCACCACATCATTTGATTGCATCAACAACCGGCTCCATATTCAACAGCTCATATAATCTATTCAGCTCTAATCAAATCCAGCTACGCTATAAAGCCACTCCAGCAAGTAATAAATTGTTATTAATTTTGTTTGAAAATAATTATTTTGGAATTTTGGAACTTTAAAGCTCGTGAAATGTCAACCGTTAGAGATTTAGCACAATTTGCTCCGATTGTGTAATCAACATCGTATCACACAAGTTAGGTGATGGAATGTCGCCTCGCTTCAAGATTTAATGCAGGAATTATGCAGCGTACCAACATTCCATTGAAACGTGTGATAAGTATGCTGAGTATTTGAGTATGCTGAGTAACGTTGTGCTGAGTATTTTGACGTTGATGTGTCACCTCGTGAATTCTTGTTATGACTGGAATTATGTAACCCGAATAGTCTAAACATTAATAATTTAAAATAAAGTAATCTTCGTGATTGAACAGATTTCTAGTTTTGTACATGAAATATTATCTTAAAATTTTATCGTATCTTTGATAATATCATAGACTAACCACTAGTTGAGTTTTGTTGCCTTAATTTACTCTTACCTTTCCATTTTACATAAGTAAATAATATTCTTCAATTTCGCTTCCTCTATTGTTAATAATTAATTCATAGTAACTTGGAGGAAGTTGACCCAATGATATCTTCGAAATTACAATCGATGAAAATACCAACTGACAAAAATCAAGCTACTACTTTATACAAGTATTTATAAAGCAGTTCAGAATATTTTTATAACTTCAGATGGATAAATGAATTTATTTTTCCACTTTCACATTACATAAGTGTTGTGGGTGTGGGTGAAGTTGAGGCATAAGAGAACTTTTTCCACTTACCCACGAAGTATAGTTTATAAGATTTATACGTTTGAAATATACTTTCAATTCGACATTCCCCGTAATATATATGAGAAGCAATGATCATTTGCTCTCCCGTCGCCTTTCGAATAAATTCTTGATAACTCTTAAGTCCTAAAACCTCTTATAGCTCTCCTGAAACTCGCATCACCAATGATAGAAAATACCGAATGAAATGTGAGAATTAATTAAAGCAAAATACCAATCATCAGATTCTCTATCAAATAAAAGCGATAGCGCAGACAATATCTTGCCATGTAAAATTTAATGCTCGTAATCAAATCTTTTCTACCTAGCACTCACGTAAACTATGACAAATAACTAACTATACAAAATGATTGTCTTTGTTTGAAATTAGAGATCATTTGATAATCTGAACGTTCGGTTCCCAAACATTAGCAAAACAGCATTGCTTTGATATCAGAATCGCGCTGCATTGTTAGCAAAATAACTGCCATTTGTTGCAAGCATCGTGTATGTTGAAATAACAAAGAATTCATCTGATAAGCTTGAATGTTTCCAATTTGTTGTCGATTATTAGAGGTCTGGAAAGGACTGATGTAATGACCTACCCTCTGGAATACAATATAAAGTTTATCAGGGGATGGTATTAGCCTATGTTGAAAGCGTTAGGGCATGCACATGTCTAATGCACTGACATGGAGGCGCTTACTCATTGTTCGGCATTTGCAATGCTGAAAAGGCTGCTAGATATCAGATAGCGATACACATCTCAGTACAATAAAACAGTTGCAATTTGCAAATAGTGTTACCTCTCTTTACGATCGACAGTTTGAAAAAAGGTTATTGCTCTCATGATAACTGAGATTACCTGTGCTTTTCATAGCAGTAGCATGAAGCTTTGTAATGTCACAAGAGCGAGAATCATAGCCTAATTGAAGTAGCCGATAGTCATTATCCCAACTCAAACACCAATAACAAGTGGTAGGCCTATTGCGAATCGACTCTAGCGCATGATTTGCAATAGTGAATTTTGTTAATATTTCGGATATTAATGTAGTTGCTCAAGATATATCTACAGATGTATATATCATAGATGTATCTATTTGCTCAATTGGGGTAGCCGTACTCTCAATAGCAAGTATGAATCAGGGACTTACAATCTTTATCAGGTAATTATATATCTACATTGGGGACCTCACTTCATAATGAATCTAGTTTCGTCATTTATTCTCTTTCTGCTATTGCTCGTGGAAATATGCTCGGAGGTTGAGCAAGATAAGCTATTCATTTTTGTAGCTCTTAGGAAAAAATATTCTTATTTCAAAGCTTGTTATTATTTATCGAACCAACAACAGTACATCTCCAACAAAAAGTTGAATTTCGGATACACAGCGTACTTTGGATACGCTATGAAACTTCAATTAAGTGGTTGATGCTAGAAATCAACAATCTAGATACGTGCACATGACGTCCGTCACTCGCGGGAGTGCAGAAGCATCTTAGCAGAGCTCGCGAATCTGAAAATGTCCGAGAAGAATAGAATATTAAGTGAGAAGCGAGAAGAAATGGCTGTCATGTTCTCAGCAGTTGTCAGATGTTGAACTTAGCAAGCCACTGAACACATCCGATGAAACTTTTCTTCAACTTGACAAGTTTTGAACAATGGTTTGCATTAGGATCTCAACTAGTGTTGTGCAAGTTGGAATTGCTCGAGTTTGTTCTTCACTTCACGCTATTGACAACACAGATGAAAAATTTCTGATGAAAATGTGACGGTTCCCATTCACTTAGCAGTCAGAAACTATTAAAAGTTGGAGAGTAACTACTCAGATAAAATTAATTAAATTGAGATTGTACTTTTCTCCTACTTCTTCATTCATCGTACTATAATTACGGATAATTAATATTAAAGAATTGACTTGTTTTTAATCAATATTTGATAATGTTTCATCTCATCGAATTATTATATTATATTTTATCTTCATATTGAACTTCTTTTAAAAGAATTATTGATTGAAATCATTAGGCCAACTTATAACAGACCCACATTATTTCATCAATACTCAATCTAATCTGAAAAACAAACAATTCAAAACACTTAATGAATAGCTTCACTTACAATAGAGCAAAATATTCTACGTAGAGAATACCATCAAAATATCGATGAGACTCATTGAAATGGATTCAAGTTACAGGTCACCCAGCGCAAGATGTTACACCTCTATGGCATACTGGCTTCACTGGCCTTCTATATGAATGAAGGAATCTAATCCTCTCAAATTTTAATATTTATAACTATGCTTCACTCTCCCAGGCATTAAATTAATTTTATTAAATCTCACTGTTCTATCCACAATTTGATTGAATTCTTACCACAATTTTCATCTAGATTCCTATTTAATTTTCAAAGGATTATAACATGATAACACAGATGCATGTTTTGTCATAACGGTTGGCCCAATCATTTTCGAGCAATTGCATATAGATTATACTCATGCACACCCTAGCTGGAGTATGTTCAGCAATTGAGGATCATCGTGATTCATATGTGATGATATTTCGCTTTACAAACGCTGATACATTCTGCCTAATGAGAATTTGATACAAGCACGAATGATTTCAGAAGCCATTTTGGATCTGCTAATAGCGAGCGAATTTCATGACGCCATTGATACATGCTTTTTCCGGTAGTGTTCGGTGGGATCGATTTGCGATCAGAAATCGAGATACTCTCAATACAAATCGAGATAATATAAGGAATAGAAATCACCCATCTCATTATAACTCATGTGGATTTTCAAAATCTTACTCAATTATCAATTCAGAGCTGGGATTCATAGAAATTCAAGTAGGCTATTTTCAAGTTTGTTTCAAAAGTAATGAAAATATAGTAAGAAGGAAACTAATGAAGATTAACTTGAAATCACTACCCAAGAATGCATTTTTTAAAAGAAAAATATGAATGTCACCAAACACGCATTCATCCAGAAAATTTTTTGACTTCTTGATTACACGGAGAAATTTATTCTGATCATACTCATGTAAAACACTGATCCTAAATTTTACTCGAATATTCGCACTCAAACTGGATTCGGCAAAACAACATCCTCCCAGCTCGAGAGTTAGACTACTCTAGGCTGAGAGAGTGATAATGAAAGTGTTATTTTGTTCCGTAGTGGAGTAAAAATCTAGAATAACTCGCAAGCACTCACATGGAAATGTAATGGAAATTGATGATGACAAGTATTGATGTTTATTGAGTATCTATCACGTGCTTCTTGAATAAAATTGTTGATTAATCCATTAACATGCCAAAATCTGATACGTACAAGTTTATTTTGGATGGAATATTTAATTCCAGTATGAATTCTACAATATATGATTCTTCTGAAATCAATTCACTTCAGAATAATTCATAATACTCCCAATTTTATAACTGCTTCTCATTCAACGATCAACAGGGAAAGGATGAGTAGTTCTTGAAAGGCTCTTGTATTACAAGCCTTTTAAGGGCTCTTGACGATGGAGCCTCTTAAAAACCCAGCATGTTTGCTCAGTCAATCCTGTTGACGGCGAGTTCTTTAGTCCTTCGCCCTTACTCTCTTCAATGGCTCCTTCCCCCCCCCCCAAACACAGACATGGACACAAGAGTTTTCACAACGGTAACTATTTCTATTGGATGGAAGTGGAGAGCAGAATACGAGAGATAGAGTTAGTGACAGAAAGAGACATAGAGAGAGAGAGGGAACATGAGAGAGAGTGAGTGCGAGAGAGTGACAGGGGGAAGGAGAGAGTATAAGCTGATTTGGAGTTACAAAGGTTTCAGGTTTGTATTTCTGAATGCTACTTGAGGTTTACTCGAATCAAGTGTGACTCCGGAATATACTTTTGAAGTGGGCGCCATCTTGCGATTGAGAATGAAAGAAAAAGAAAGAGAGAGAGAGATGGAGTATTTGTGTGAGAGAGAGTGGGAAAGTAAGAGAGATTTAAATCTATGTTCTATACGCTGCTATTGGTGAAGATTACAAAATGAATCGTCTTGATACTAGATTCCAGGACTCTACTACACAAGTTGAAGATATACGTAGCCATTTAAAGAATTTTGAGAAACTATGCTATGAAATGTAGCTCAAGAGCGAGGGAGAAAGTGATTGATTGCCTTTATTAAGGAGAAGTTCGATAGAATGGGGAGAAGGAATAGGGAGGGAAAAATAAGACAGAGAATACGGGAAAATGGAAAGAGAAGAAAGCTTGTTGAAATAACGGTGAAGGTCATACGGCCCAAAACAATTAACTTCAAATTTAATAACCCAAGAATTAAAAACCATTGATGTGACTGTTGCTGAATTTAAATTCTCCATTTATAAAAATTCAAGAGAGAGTTCAATAAGAAATGGTATTATTCAAATGATTCGTACATCTGAGACTATTTATTGTCTTGTGAACGCCGAACACAACAACGTTCAAGATTCTCTCATAAGAGAGAAGGTACTGTTAAAACCAAAGTATTGAGCTAATGGATAGACAATAAACAAAATTGACGCAAATGAGGATAGGCCAAAGGTTATGGAAATCGGCAGAGTAATCACGATGAGAGAAACAGATGACGATCAAGGGGTAGTAGGAACAAATAAGAGAGAAAGCAGTCAAAATAGTTGTGGCAAAAGGAGGTAGGATTATTAATTTTATTCCAGTAGATTACAAAATATTTTTGCATCTTTCTCATAAAAGAGGAGGTTTGTTTGTACGCTTGTATAATAATTGTACTGTAATAAATAAACTTGAATATCGTTGGACTTTATGCCTTGAAACTTGATATAAATATGTGTAATTCCACGGAAAAGGTATTTTTGCCATCGAGGAGGAGGAGGATGAGGAGGAAGAAGAAGAAGAAGAAGAAGAAGAAGAAGAAGAAGAAGAAGAAGAAGAAGAAGAAGAAGAAGAAGAAGAAGAAGAAGAAGAAGAAGAAGAAGAAGAAGAAGAAGAAGAAGAAGAAGAAGAAGAAGAAGAAGAAGAAGAAGAAGAAGAAGAAGAAGAAGAAGAAGAAGAAGAAGAAGAAGAAGAAGAAGAAGAAGAAGAAGAAGAAGAAGAAGAAGAAGAAGAAGAAGAAGAAGAAGAAGAGAAGAAGAAGAAGAAGAAGAAGAAGAAGAAGAAGAAGAAGAAGAAGAAGAAGAAGAAGAAGAAGAAGAAGAAGAAGAAGAAGAAGAAGAAGAAGAAGAAGAAGAAGAAGAAGAAGAAGAAGAAGAAGAAGAAGAAGAAGAAGAAGAAGAAGAAGAAGAAGAAGAAGAAGAAGAAGAAGAAGAAGAAGAAGAAGAAGAAGAAGAAGAAGAAGAAGAAGAAGAAGAAGGGAAAGCATGATGATAAAGGGGAAGGAGGAAGATCAGGAAATGAGGAGCGGGAATGAGGAGGAGGATATGGAATGGAATAGGAGAAGGGCACGATGAGCAAGGATGGAGGAGGCAGAGGAAGAGAAGGACACAAGAGTGAGAGTGGAAGAGGTGGTGGTGACAGCGGAGATAGCAGAAGAAAGAAGTAGAAGAAAACATGAAGAACGATGAATCCTCAACGGTACCATTTGGATCATGTGATGGTGTGGTTTGGAGTGGACTCTCTCATGACTGCGAGACAAGACAACGGACTACAGAATGTTTCTCGTCCGTAGTCTTGAGCAGAAGAAATCTCTTGTTTTATAGCGATTTTAATCCCATACCTGAGCGCAGATTTATCACTTGTCAGCCACTCTGCTGCGCTGTTAAAGTTGCATGAAAGTCAGTACCGACTGTTACTGACTTGGCTTCGATTCTGCCCTCCATCAAGCTACATCATTGTACGAGTAAAATGCTAGTTTATGCTAGACAATATTCATAATGAACAGTGTAAAAGGGGTGGAAAAGGAATTAAAGTGTTGTGAACTTCCTCTTTATTTATCTCTCAATCCATTAAAGAAGAAAAATCCAATCAAATTGTGTGCACTGTTTTGTTGGTGAAAAATAATTGAATGAATAATTTAAAAATATTCTAGATGCCAGAATATGTTACAGGCTGTACTTTAAGATAACTTTACATGTAAACTGTAGTTACATAGCATTATCAATTCAACACGAAATTATAACATGTAACAAACTATTAGTAGCTAGAATCAGATATATTAAATAAGGATCAATGTATTCGCAAGTGAGGCACACAATTTTAATAGATGAATAAAATAATGGATAAATGAACAGGCCGTTGTTGAAAGGTAGAAGTAATGAGGCGTAACAAAAGTTACGTTTCTGTTAGTTCAGTTATTACAGTAGAGATAAAACTCCCTTATCAATAGCGGTTTGCCTACAGATAGAAAAATAGAAATTTACATGGGCATCAACTTAGAAAAACAAATGATCTATTTCATGCTATCAATATGATACATTTTTCCTAATAGTTATTTTACTTACTTTCTCCAACTACCAAAAATTGTTTTTACTTTTTTACAAGTATTTTTTTGTTTATTTTGAATGCCTTAAACGTACTATATAATTCTTAATATAATTTATATTATAAGTATTTTATATAATTATATTTAATACTTTTATATTAAATTAAATATTAAATTTATATATATAAAATTATTAAATTAAATTAAATATACGTATTTATTTTTTCTTTTATTTAAATAAAATAAATCTAAATAATTTAATACGTTTAGACGTTCAATACCTTGAACGTCTAGAACTTCAGTACAGGATGAATGAACGTTTTAATGAATAATAATTTAATTATTCAGTACCGTTCATACATCCAGTAACGCAGTTCTAGTTCAAAAATATTATTGATTCAATAATTGGAAAGGAAAAGGAAATTGATTAGCTCAATTTCAAATTAATAGTGAATAATTAAATGAAATAAGTATTTGAAATTAGCCTAATAAGCAAAATAAGAAGAAAAGTAAAAGTTGGGAAATAGATGATAATACATAATATTGAGTTATTATTACGGTTCAACAATTTGAAGAATCCAGAACGATTTCGTAGCAATTTGTAGTAGGCTTTACTAATAATGTGAGCGATATTATGTTGTCGCAGGCATTTTTTCAAGATTCGGAACTAGTAGCAGTTAACCCAACTATAATAATACCCACAAGTTTGTTCTAAAAATGTCAGCCGAACAAAATTTTAAAAATAACATTTGAACAGGATGACAAAAGGGGGAGAATGAACCTTGCGGACAGAGAGAAAAACAAATGAGAAGGATGGATGTGGAAAGAGGAAAGTGGAATGGGCGAAAGAGTGAGGCAGTAATAGCTTGAATAATTGGTTTCAAAGGGAAGGGAAGTGTGACTGCGATTTTGTGGCCATCTAGCACCTCATAATATACATATACGCCCCAGCAGCTGTAAGGAGGAAAGTGCCGTCACACTAGGTAGAATGGAATCCTTTCAAATAATTGAAGCCTGAAATTGCGGCTCAGCGGTTACCATTAATTCTGGGTCGATGAAAGCTTTGTAACCAATACATTCATTCAAGCTAATGCTGTTTCACCTTAATTTTCGTTCGCTTCGTCCAAACCTGAAATAATATGAGTTATCGTAGAATCCGAGTGCCATCGAATAATGCATAAAACAATGAAAAAGGTTGTGGAACCCTGCACGTGCAACCAGCAAAAACCTAAACTAGACTAAAATATTTCGAAATTTGTTTGTAATTTCCTTTTTCATTAGACAGCTGAACATCAACTGACTGGCCTGGCGCTGCAAGCAATACAATACAGTACAACGCTGTTATTCATAAAATGATTACTATACGGTAAAACTTCTACTTTTAATCTTCAACAATACTCTTGCGGAGGGCGTCAAAGTCTTGAAATGAATAATTTAGAAACAATAAAACAGTGGAAGATCATTTTACATTAACCCACCAACAACGATTCAATAACCGTGAAATAAAGTTATTCAAATCAGAGTGATCTAGCTTATAGTGCAGCCAAAAATTCTGATCAGAGTCTCAATCTATTATTCAAGGATTAGTAAGATAGTCTAGAAATAATTTGTTGATTAATCTCTAGTCTCTAGCCTCGACTGTCGCAATCGGTCACTAGTATATCAACAATATTCGAGTGAATATATCGTCTCTCTATCTCCATAGTTAAGAAACTGAATCTAAATTAAAGTATTTTCATTAATCTCTCATTGTTTAACATTGATTGGAAATCTTTCTGGATGGATAGTTACAATATACCAATGAAATGAATATATATTCAGCCGTTAACATCGAACTCAAACCTATCTAGGAATTGATTATCAATCCAAGTAAGTTCTCCCAATAAGTTTTCACAATCTGAAAAAAACAAGTTGCAATTCTTTCAGTTACCTAAATTAGTTAACTGTAACTACAGTTAACCTAATTCAGTTAACTGTATTAGTTAATCGTAAATCGCGAAATAATATTATACCACAGTAATTATTGAATTTCAAAGTAAACCGCAGTAGTTAATAATATACTGCAGTGGTTAACTATAAGTAACTAGGTCAGTAGTTACTTGAAATTATTGTACTATTGTTGTTATCTACAAGTACAGTATCACTACTCGTATCAACTGTAGGCTATGATTGAGAACTGAGAAGCGTTTGTATTCATAGGTCTCACTTTTGTGTTTATTGTTGGAGTGAAGAGCTCTTATTCACAAATCTTGTTAGGTTGAAGTGATTGAATAATTGAATGAATGAATCTAGCCACGTATTCAACATCAAAGGTACGAAATTCTATCCAACTGGTTAGTCTGTTACTCTAGTTGTTTAGGAAACTAGTTGTCGCTTTTTCAATAATTTCCAAGTCATTGTGATTTTCCATCTCTGAACTGTCTAGAGACCTTAGTGCAGTCAGTGCATCACTATATGTGCCAACTAAGTCCACTAGCTAATCGCCACCTCAACCGAATTAAGTCTTTACGCTCTCTCAAACCCTGTTGAGAGGTAAGAGCCAAAAAACACGATGCAGGATGCATAGAAACAGGATGCATGCTCTCTCTCTAATTGCATTACACCAACGACAAAGGGAGCACTTAGTGACTTTTATGCCCTCTCACTCTCTCAACCTCAACGATCTCTCTCTCTCCCCATCCTCTTAAACGATTTTAAACTTTCGAGCAGAAAATTACAACGCGATGTTAAACGCAGCTAACCATCTCCATCTTACTGTGCTTCTGTGCCAACCACCCCCTCATGATTGTTTTTTCAACTCCATGCAGAATTTCAAAGAAATTAGAATTGTTAATATTGTGCTTTAGCTTGTAATAGCCTACCACTCTAATGATGGAACCGCTAGAACTTAGTGGAATACAAGAATCATTTTGATGAATTGGAACAAATATGCGAACTCATTTTAGATTGCATTCTACAATCGAATCTCATATCGCAAAATGACAGATTTGCAAACGATATAACCGTTCTAATTATCAAATTCGGTCATATTATTATTGATAGAATAAGAGATTGATAGAATAAAAGTAGAGGGAACTTGGATGACAGTCAGGTTGGAAAACCATTACAAATATAAAATAATTATATTAAATATAAATATAATTACAAATATTTCAGAATCGGTGATTCAATCATTCATGTTGTTTTCCAAGACGAATATGTTATTCATTTATTTATTCAGCAATGAAAATACTTGAACAATGCTTGAACTGTGTCTAAAATTCTTTCATGAATCGTAGCCTAATTTGTAAATCATGTAGCCTCCAAATTCCGCCTACTATCTCGTCATGAGCCAGCAATAATGAATGACTCAGCTAGTTCAGAATTCAACCGGTAGATGGCTGTAGTTACTGGGTGATTTACAGCTTTAAGCTTTACAGACACGCCTCCAAGCTCCGCCTCTCTCCCCTGATTGGTCGGCGATGTAAAACGCAGCTAGTTCTGAATTCTGTCGTAAAATGGCAGCAGTTACTGGGTCATTGAAGTTACAACTTCATTATTCCGCCGTCTAGATGTCAGAGGTGTTCTAAATTCATTCTTATCCAATGGGAAAAACAGATTCTTTCTATTGAAGATGGACATTCGATATTCATGATAAATAAAATAGTGTTTTATATTGTGAAATATTTATTTCAATAGTATACTCAAATTTTCAATTCAATTTTGATAAAAGGGATTAGTTTGACAACCATCAATATTTGACACACGTAGATTCATTCAATCATGGGAAATTCTACCACAGATTTTTCGAGAACAACTGGTCCAAAAAGACTGAATTTGGTATACAAAAATGATTGAGGACTTTAAAGGATGTGATTATGGG
Organism: Laodelphax striatellus; assembly: GCA_017141395.1. NCBI lineage: Eukaryota > Metazoa > Arthropoda > Insecta > Hemiptera > Delphacidae > Laodelphax > Laodelphax striatellus. The sequence goes on from CM029544.1 coordinate 5,505,844, forward strand.
GTTTAAGATTTACCCACAAAATTATACAAAATGTTTCAGAACTCTCTACCAACACTCCAGGGCACTGTTCCTAGGTAAAAACCATATCTAAATGTCATATTTAAATTGTCCAGAAGTCCTTAGTTACTCACACAGCTGCCATTTTGTTTTTTTCACTTATTATTTTTTATCTCAATAATGGTGAAACATATGGAATTGAAACTTTGCACCAACATTCATGACAACTAGACAAAGCTACAAGAAAATTATGACAATTTTTCAAATCCGTAAAACAAAATGGCGGCAATTTAAAATGTTGTTACTTTAATAACTCGGAAACCGTTGATATTACGAAAATGTTACAAGAATAACTTTTTTTAGTAAACTTAATTACAAATCGATTGAAACCTTATTTGTCAAGATTGGCCCAATATTGACTGAGATATGGCAGCTTTAGTGATAGGTGACCGCTGCAGGTTACTTGCACTCCTTTTTACTGTCTTTAAAATTCACACAAAATAATCTAAAATCACTTAAAAATAACATGCAAAGCAGACAGAGACTGTTGCATTGTTGTAGCAGACTCTAGTCTCAAGCCCAGGATGCACTGCAACCAACCTCAAATGTTTTTGGTTCTAACAAGTGAATTATTTTTAGTTCAAGTATCCCAGTTTGAGTAATATTCATGATGCTATAACATTATTATCCGCATTTTCTCGTAATATTGGTAGCCTCAGTGGTAGAGAAACATTATTGAATTTCCTCTCAGATTCATAACCAAAAAAGTAGGGACGTTATGAAAAATGAATTGTTCTCTATTAGCTGGTTTTTATGGAGCCTCATATCTGCTTATGAATTGCATATGGCTGGCGAATCAGGGGAAAATAGTGGCTTTGAAGTACAATGCAGTGATCATTTCACTTGCGCTCCACCATAATTATCCGTTAAGTGAAATCGGAAGCAGTTATTCGGTAACTGCCATGAAGTTAAGAGTATTGTTGCTGCTATTCAAGACATTGTTGACGACGGGTTATATCGTCGTTCTTCTGTTGAGCTCATTCTGATTTGGAGCAATGCCAGAGAAATAAAATAAAAATACGATGCTTTAACGAAACTTCAGCGTAACGTTCACAGTTGCCTAGGGAAGGGATTAACGTTGCTATTCTTTCCGGAGAATGCGATGTCTATATGGTGAGCGCCAGAAATGATATATGCAGTCATTTCTTCTTCAGAATGTGGAGCTGCAAGAGGCCATCCAAATTGAAGGCCTTCGTTTATTGCATCTGAAAAATGGGCTAATGATTGATTGAATGCTTTCGTTTCGAAAAAAGCTGTGGAGAGTTCTGCAAATGAAATAAGTGATTGAAAGCTAGACTATTTGTAAAGTTTAACATGTCGTTCACTTTTTTTAAATTGAAAAAAACGGTACCATCCTTTTGAATTCATATAATAATAGAAATTTTAAAACGTCGATAATGAACGTTCAAGACATACTTCACCTACTCATTGATTCTAACCTGAAAAATGATCTAGGAGTGAGAATCTAAGATTAGAATTTCTAAGACTAGATCTTGACAAGATCAAAGACGTTAATTATATCTTAATTAGTTGTATAGCCAACCTTGCCATTTCAATGCTAACTATAGGTATACAATCTGTACATTAGATGAGATACTTACTATTGATAAAATATTCATTTAGGGAATTCAGATTTCAATTCAAGGAACAGAAAAGATTATTAATTTTTGATCTCATCTGATTGTGGCATTGAATGACATTGTGAATGTCATTCTTGGGTTCAAGGTCTCTAATTTCTTCTACCAAATTCTTCACCTTAGGCCTCTTCCAATCCAGTGCGGTCCGGGCCCGGATCGGACGGGATGAAAATGTATTGATTGATGAATCATATGGGTGCATTGAGAAGCTTCAGCGTCATTACACCCATTAAGATACATCAGTCATCGCCGGGCCCGGATCGCACTGGTGTGAAACAACCAGCCTCATACCTTCCATCAATTTAATGTTAGTTATGATACCAGAGCACGTTTATAACAATTTTTAGACTCATTTTCTACATACTACAATTTCTCTACTCAATACGAAATTATATTTTTTTAAATTGAACAAGTCCTAAAAGAAATTTGAAATCTTCTCTAACTTGCTAGTTTTACCTATACAATCAGTTCCTCGATTACAGTAATTAGAGCCGTAGTAGAGCTGTTTCTGAAATAGTTTTTTGCTAGGGATGATGCCCACATAAGCTCTAAGCTTGTGCGTGGGTAATGGAAGGATGATGATGAGATATGAATAGACCTACAGCTTTAGGTGGGTTTCGAACCACCGGGAAGCGATTTAGAAGCTCATAAATTTTTGTAGTTAGAGGAGCCATATACAGACTTATTTAGACCAACTTTTTGAGCTGAATCCAGTCTTTAGTAGTATAGTAGTCTAGTCTTTAGTAGTATAGTAGTATATCTCAATCCAGTCTTTGAGCTGAATCGTAGTATTTGGTAGTATATAGTATTATTAGTATTTAGTAGTATATAGTATTTCGTAGTATATAGTATTTCGTAGTATATAGTATTTCGTAGTATATAGTAAATAGTATTTTATAGTATTTAGTTCCGCCATATTTCTGATTTTCTCCGTAAACACAACGACGAATATAGTTGTCATAATAAAAACTTGATTACGCTTTCAATTAAACTTCGTAGAGCATTTGAGAGAACAACGTATATTCCGGGTTGAGATATAAACTGTTGTTCTCTCGAATAGGTGGACGTTTGATCTGTGACTTGTGAGCCTTGATAGTTGAACAAAGCATGCCGGCCGCTGGTATCAATAACCGAAATTGGCTTAGGTGTCTGTAGCACCTTGGGCTTGGATGATGAATGCTTGGATGTCTTTCTCTTCATTACCGTCACCCCACCCCACGCCCTGCATGCTGAGACTCACTTGAAGAAACAAGGCTTGCACGCATGCACAGTCACTGCCGGCAGCAAATTAGCAGTGGCACCTTCTTTGCCCTGAGGGTCGTCAAGAATACGCTCGGGAAATCATTGAGACGCGCGCGGATAATAATATAAGGAGCTAGCTGCAAAGCACAGTGCGTCAGAAGCGAGATAATCGCTGACGCTGTCCGTCGCATTCGATTATTGTTTGTGGTGGGATTTGCAATTGCATGCACATCCTCATCCATCCATCCATCTGCTTGATAACAGGTGAACGCCTATAGAGTCAGCAAGCGCTTCACCCTTGCTCCTCATATAGCGAGGCTTTTGTGTTCAAAGCTTTAACTGCCTTGAACTGAAACTGGACGTTTCACAACTTCATTACATTTCATTCTCGTGGAAACATGTTTATAAGTTTGTAATATTGAATTCAATATAGTAAAACTTATTGATTTATACTCTTAGAATTTTCAAGGTTATAATAATATTTTATTTGGCTTGTTAAAGGAGCCATCTGATTCTCCAACAGACACAATTTTAAAGCGATAGCACAAATGAAGTGAAAAATGTTAGAATATCAAAGAGAATATTTTTTTTGTAAATACTATTGCTATCTAGTCTTGAGACTAGGTTTCGAGGCAGATAAGGCGTCACTGTATTATTGAGTAAATGATATCAACTCGACTGACGGCCTCGGCCAAGTCTATGATGATTTTTGTTTGCAAAATGTAATGTACTTATAATTATTATGTCTTCTAAGGAAAACTTTATAAAAAATTATTCTCTACAATATTATTATGTATGTTTGTTTTGATTCGCATAAATCATCTATCTATCTAGTCTTGAGACTAATGAGCAAATTTTATCGAACCTATCTTACTTAAAGAGAATATTTAAACTCTATTCCAAAACCCTGATTTCAATCTCTATTCCAATCCTGATGATTCATTTTCAAATGTTGAAAATCGGGAAAGGTGAAATCGTAAATTAATATCAAGGACAGTTTGTGATGGAAGTATTTCAACACTGTATTATTTATTTAATTAGCGTATGGCTTTGGTTGGTGGGGAGACCCGAAGGTTGTTCCACCTTACCGTGTTAAACCAAATTCCACTTAGGTTGAAGTTTTATCCATTTTTTCAGAATGATTTCGAATTTTAAAAAAGTTATTTTTGATACATAAAAGTCCAAAATTTCATAAAACACAAGCAAATTAATCTCACTTTCGCAACTAAAGACTTCCGCAACTGCGAACATTAATAACAGAATAACAATCATGTTTATTAATATTAATAATGTTTTTGAAGCTGTGAATGCAACATGTACAACAAAAAATTATAAAATCCGTCTGTTGTGGATGAATAAACGAACATTTTTTGCGTATCCACAAATACGAAAAGAGGCCTTTAACGATTCGATGGAGATTGGAGTGCGTGAATGTTAGAGGCGACAAAAAATGTAGGTGATTTGGAAGGAGTAGAGGGCGTATACAACAGACATTAGATCGCCTCCCCTTCAACAGCAAAGTTTTTTCGTACTTTTGTCTTTCCCAGAAGAGAGCACGGAAGCTGTCCGCACAATTCTCTTGGGTTTCTGCAAATTTCACCCTTCTCTTTTGCCCTTTCCACCCCCAACACCTCAACAACACAATAAACAACCAACTTGGAGCTTCTCGTAACATCACTTTCCGTTTGATGACGAAAAACTTTCTTTCAATTGGTAGATATTAGGGCAGAAGCTGTCTATCTCGGTTCACCAAGTTCTTAGTTCCTTAACGACGTCTAATATGCGGACCAGAAGATGTTTCAAAGACGTTCCAACTGTTGAAAGGAATGTTTTTATTGCTGACAATGCAATTAAATACATTGGCTCGTCATTTCGATTCAGCTCACTTTGTTCCGTAGCTGTTGGATTTACACAAATTGCTATTGAACAATGTGCTTCCCTTCTTCATTTTAACGACTATATATCCCATTTTTGTTTTGAACTAAGTCTCGTTCTGTGATGGGATTGAGTATTGAGGGTATACTTGAATATCTAGATGTACATTTAGTAGTATTATTTAATTTGGCGGATGGCGAATGACTTTCATTTAACGTTTTCATGGTAACGGGTGATGTTCTGTTGATTTATTTTCTATCGGTGTCACGCACAGGTTTTTTAAACCCACGTGACACCAAATTTATCAAAAAAATTTGTACTGTGTAATTTTTTCAATAAAATTTCTGATTTCTGAAGTATGTTATTTGCAGTACGTATGTGAAAAAAATTCAACCTAACATCACCCGTTACCATAAAAACGTTAAATGAAATTTAATGAATATTTGAATTACTGAACAATGAATTAATGATCAAATCAAATGAATATTACTATAGTTCTATGCATAACTATATTGTACCTGTGTTGAGATCGAGTTCAAAATACTAACGCTCAAGTGAGGGAAGAATTATGAATCATTATATTTTCAGATTAAGTTTTGATAAATGAAAATTTTCGTGTATTCTTCATTGCACATGCAGGGATAAACCGGGAGATTTTTTTGGTGTGTGGGGGTGTATACAATACCATGGAACATGTGCTTACATTATGTTTTATGATCAGATACTATTTCATTATTTTCAAGAATTTTGGGGATATAAGGGGATAAATCCCACCCTGAGCCCATGAGCACCCGAATTGAGCTACCTGTTTACTGACATCTTGGTTGGAATTGTTTCTTCCAACGAAATTATACAATAGCATTACTTGTTAGGGATTGTTGAGCTGATTTGGGATTTTTTGCTTGCTTGTGATTGACAGTAATAATCAATCAACAGTGTTGGATGTATCAACAGTTACTAAACAACTAATTCAATCAGCATCTCAAATCTAGTATCAGAAAAATAATCGATTGGAAAGTATACAATAATATACAATAATACCATAATAAAAACAAATTAAATCCCCGAGAAAACCTGTGTGGGGCATGAGAAAAAAATAATAAATAAACTTAGACAGATGATACACAATACAATAGCAAAAAATAAATAAAATTAAAAAAATTAGTTTTTTTAATGCTTTTTTTCAAGTAAAGGTTTATTTTTCTATGGCACCTGGAGTGACAATCTACCTCATTACCTCACTACCTCATTACAATTTACATTTTTTACATTACCTTTACAGCTTTTTACAGTGTTTCGAGTGTATAAGAATTCATTCATGATCCACTCATGTTAGTATTTTGAAGTGAATGAATTATGTACTTTGAACATTGTAAAATGCTGTTATGAGAGGTAGTAAAAACAATAATTTATTTTCAATCCAGGTGGCTTACCAAAATAAACCAACTGTAAGGGCAACCCTAGTCGCAAGTTGAATTAGTTTGATATGAGACTAATTTGTTTTTTGTTTGTTTTCAGTGCAGTTGGAAATGACGCGTTTCAGCTTGGGCTTGCTGCCGATGATGCTGTCGCTGGCATCGGGCCAGTTCGACTTGAGTGCACCGAATCTGTTGAACGAATCCGACTACGATCAGGATCAAGTTGACATGTGGATGAACGGTGCCCCGAGTGTAGTGCCCAGCCCAGAAAACGTGACCATCCACCAAGGAGAAAGCTACGACGAAACAGCCAACTGCACCAATGATTACTGCATCAGTGATGAGGAATACTACGACATGATAGTGCAGCATATTCTGCCTTCGAAAAGTGAATGGTTGCTGATTGCTTTGCATGGTGTCGTGTTCTTTGTGGGATTAATTGGTAATGCGCTGGTCTGCACGGCAGTGTATCGCAACAGAACCATGAGGACTGTCACCAACTACTTCATTGTCAACTTGGCTGTTGCTGACTTCATGGTCATACTCTTCTGCCTGCCCCCAACTGTTCTCTGGGACGTCACGCAGACCTGGTTCATGGGAACGTTGGTCTGCAAGATTGTGCTCTACTTTCAGGTGCGAGTCTCCTCATCTTCTATTCATACTATTCAATTCTCGAATCTAGTAGGCTACATCATACGATGAATTGCCAATACTGAGTTTACCTAAATTGTCAGGAATAATAAGAGAAACTAAAACAAAATTGAGCAGATTGATTGGAGATATGAATAATCTTTCTATTTTATTCTATGCTGTAAGTTGAATTTTTACTTTGCGTGTGCTCATGCAGGCTTAATCTGTCTATAGTAGTTTTCACTGAAACCAAATATCCGACATAGAATATCAAATAAATAAGCTTAGCTAAATTGTCAGGAATAAGAGAAACTAAAACAAAATTGAGCAGATTGATTGGAGATATGAATAATCTTTCTATTCTATTCTATGCTGTAAGTTAAATTTTTAATTTGCGTGTGCTCATTTAGGCTTAATCTGTTGATATAGTAGTTTTTGCCTGAAACCAAATATCCGACATAGAATATCAAATTAATATTATTCCATCGGTTTGAAAAAAACGTTTTGCTTATATACTGAATTCAATGATTGATTGGACTAGGGATAGAGTTGAATAAGATATTTCCGTCAAATTGAAAAGAACTATAAACAAAAAAATATTTCTTATATCTGTTGTACAACAGTCGAAGGCGGATCCACAACGTGGTACTCATAGAACCCATAAAATATCAATAGCTTGTAAAGAGACTGGCACAGAGTCAAACCTTTCACTTCCAAGATAATAATGTTATATCATTGCTACAATCAATTCTCCCTGCTCAAACAATCGAGAACTTATATTTCACAATACTTTCTTCTTACTCCCATCCTCAGTCCTACTCATTATAATTTTCTCTTTACACCTAAATTACACTTTGTAAAATGATAATCAATCTAGAATATTCCCGTCCTATGAACATAATATCTCATTCACAGCCAAATAAATAAATTTACTTTCAAAGTAAAGACTGGTATTTCACTGCAAATAATTAATGTTTTTACTTACATTATTGCACTCAATTGGACTCAATACTTAACAAATTGAGCTTAATAATGTAAGTAAAAAACCTAATTATTTAAAGTCGTTACTTTAATAGTATTTTCTACAAGTATTTTGTCATTGAAAACAACATTGATATGAATTTATTACATTATGACGATCGACACAAATAACGTGAGTTGATTTTGTTTTCTATTTTTAAAGTTTGAAAAGGAGATCAGTCTCTAAAAGGTTAATTGATTTCATAAAAAATGAAATATCATCGCACCATACACTGCAAACTGCAACTGATTATATTAATTATTGCCATCTATCCAATCAATCCATTTTGAGAATCTCAATAAACTAGAGCAATTAGGGGAAGCGGTTGGTCCCAGTGGCAGAGGCGAGGCTAATCGGTCAGATTAGATAAGAGACGGTGCCTATACCACTCCCGTTGTAACGGTGAGCGGCTCCTCTAAATACAAAAATTTATGAGCTTTAAAATCGCTTCCCGGTGGTTCGGAACCCACCTAAAAGCTGTAGGTCCATTCATCTCTCATCATCATCCTTCCCATTACCCACGCACAAGCTTATGTGGCATATCCCTAGCAAAAAAAAAGATCACTGCTGATTGACGACTATGGTTGGGTGATAGATCCAACATCAACTGGCTAGAAGTCAGCTGTTGTGGAAAAGTGAAATTTGTCTCAACAGCTGAAACTTCAGAAAAATTACATTTAAACAGGAAGATTTGCTCAAACAGGGAGATTTTAAAAATACATTAAAAATGGGAATTCTTTGTCTTACATTCCATTTATATAGATTATAATGATAGGGATCATGATCACCCACTATTAATGAGTAATTTAAATCATCAATTGTAGTTTTGAATAACATGACAGCAATTAGGTATTGATTATAATATACTTATGTATAATATATGATTTTATGTTATAGAATCTACAGGTATCTACAGTCTACAGCTCTACACTCATAAATGATAAATTTCAATGTGTAGTTCATAGTTCATACCACTCGATCAAAGATTCACTTCTTCATTTGGTAAGAATCAAAAACAAATCTATTTAAATGAATGGATAAATCATCGCAATCCCCACATTCCCATTCTTCTCATTCTTTATTTGTCGGCTAAGGGTGTTAATCGGTTTACTCCAATTCTTCACCATGTGATTCTGGTACTATAGAACATGTTACCTGAGAATATACAAGCCAAAATAGCTTCTGTGTTATCTTTACAAAGTAATTCGGACTAATTTATATTATGAGAGTGTGTTGATGCTGATCCATCTTCTTTTCACTGGTATATTTAGTTGATATTTCTCTCAACTTATGATAGTGATAGTTCTCTAAGTTTTCCAATAAGAATCAGATTTATAAAGAAATAGTATACAATTAGCTGAACTTCAAGATCAAGGTCCAATATTGAAGAAGCTACAACATATAAATTAGAAGAATAACCGATCACACATAGAATGCTCACGTAAATATAAAAAGAAAAATACTACTTAATATCTTTAAATTTTTAATTCAAAGTGCAATAATATTACCTCATTAGATAAAGTACATTAATAACAGTTTCACTCATTAATTGTTAGGAGAAAAGTGCCATGAAGTGAAATATGCAAATTACATAAGTTCTGACTCAACTCATTCCACCGAGTCAACGCTTCAAGTTGATTCTAAACATTTCATAATCTTGAAACAGTGCCTAAAATATTACATCTTCAATTATTCTGAAACTAGCCTTCAATAATAAAATAAAGACATACTACAGGGACTGCGAAATTGATTACTTGTTTGAGAAGCCTCCTCGTACAGCGATGAATCGAAGCAAAGATACGATTCTCAATTTCCTGTTGTCCTCAGAATGAATGAAATCTTCATCCACAAAATATCGATACATAATATTTCAATTCAAATTGTGAAATGAAATTGGAAAATGAAATATTCCCTTGGGAGATATCAATTGAAAGTTTTTAATTTAGAAATAATTAATAAAGAACATACTGTAGTGATAGAATATTGTTATTCAAGTACCAAGTTCACTATGTTTAAAATTCAGTTGTTGATATGTATATCAGAACTAAAGTGATTCATATGACCTACCGATTCATAGGTTGTGAAATTTATTCATTGAGCTCTTTTTCAGCCGGGGATCAACTTAGGTGGTTTCCCACGACATGGAAAAGCAATACAGCTTCTATGAATAAACAGATAACACCTGAAGCACACATCCTCACACATTGATGGACCAACACGCACACATTCTGCCAAAATCTTCATTTTAACACTCAAGACTAGGCTACTACTCAATTTGCTGAGGGTATTCTGTTGATTCATGATGGCACTTCGTGTAAAGAGACCAATCACGAGCCAAGAATTTCAATATAACGGCGTTGGCAGTCCATATAGTACGTGAGGACATCAGTCTTCAACGTGAAACTCGATAAGAGTGCGCGTATGTATGAGTAGGAAGTGTGAGAGGAAGAGAAAAAACGCGTGCAAAGAGAATGAATGTGTATTCGGTGATTAGAAAGAGTGTAGTAGGGAAAAAGTGTGGGTAGACCTATGTTGTCTGAGAGAGAAGATCAACTTGAAGGCAGAAAAGCAGAAGTTGAAAAATGAGTGACACAAGTAGAGAGTAAAGAGATAGATGGATAGAGCGAGAAAGGTTGTGTGAGAGCAAAAGAGAAAGAGAGAGAGAGTCCAGTACAAGGTGATAAAGTAGCAAGTATATTAAAGGCAAATGGAGGATGAAATGTGGGGATAGCTGATTCATCTAGCTGAAAGTTTTCTAAACCGAAGCTGAGTGAGTATTGAATAGAGAAATGACAAAATGGGAGGAACGACTTATTGGAAAAGAGGTTGGCACTGTTAGAAACTCAGTCTGCTCATGTGTTATGAGATTCTGTGGATATTGTATTTCTGACTATCAGGTTCTGGGAATATTGCGATATTCAATATTGTAGCTCTTTCCAATAATGTTACTGTATATTATTGATTTTTTTCAATTAAGGCTTGTTGATACAGTAAGGCGTCAATAATGATATCGAATAGTATGATTTAACTACACTCTTGTGCTGGAAATTAACAATTGAACATACCACTTATGTCAATAATCAATAAAGTAATAGTTGACTAGAATGAATGACTAGAATCAACAGAATGATTTGTTGGACACATGATTCTATGCAGATCCTATTCGTTCATTTTCACTGTAGAGAAAGCCGTAATTTATCATGAATTTTGAATTTAAGGTGCCGGATATAGTGGAGAAACTGTGTATCTTTTTTTCATACATGGAAATGTCTTTTCTTCTGAAGGGAACGAAGATTATATAGTTTTAGAACTTCCAGTATCATCCTTTATGAATATCTAGTTTGATAACAATCCTACCAATAACATATAAATCATTTTTAAACAATATTAGTCTCAATATTATCCAGTGAGAAGTCTTACTCAATAATGAAACATCAATACATCGATAATCTTTATGATATTTTGGTAATCCTAGTTACTTACATACGGGAGTGACCGAGTATGTTTATCGTTGCTCTGATGAACCAAAAGGTATTGGTTTAATCCCAGTAGTCTCTACACTCTCTATGATATTCTTCTCTGTTTAAACCGGTGTTTCGGAGGACACGTTAAGCTGTCAGTCCCGGCTGTCCAAAAAGCAGTCGCTAGATTCGTATTTTATCAACACCTTTCACATCAACCATGCACAAGCCTCGAGCTTATGTGATCATCACCCTCAAAAAATCTTGCATTTCCGAGAATTAATTTGGTGTTGAAAGTTTTTTGCCTTCATCCTTTTTCTTTCTCTTTCTATCAATTATTCTGTTCAATATAATTTTTCCATCTCTTTTTCCGCTTTAAAATCAATAAGCTTGCCATTCCCTTTCTTACTATTTCTCTATGTAAGTTGAGGTTGGGCCTTCTTCTCTCAGATATTCATAGTTTCAGCATTTTCGGTTATCGCCGTTGTTCTTTCCATTTTCCCTATTCCATTTAAAGTTCTATCTTGTTTCCGAAGTTATAGCCCATTCTATATCAAGTTGTCACACGACGGCAGCGAATGTTCAAACTCCTACTCACTGCTTGAGCCTGACCAAAATCATAGCATGTGTTTCAAATTTTGGAAACGTACTTTTGTCATGGAAATACCCAAACACTTCATCAGAGTTTTCATCAACTCAACCCTCACTAACAATACTACAATCTCTTATAATTTGAGCCCAATTATGAACATCATCATTCGTAAGATTGCTTTGCATGGAATAAATGGAATTATTTTCAATCGTATTCTAATGTTGTAACAAGTCTTATTCAATCATGTGAATAAACACCAGATAAAAATAAAAAATATGCTTCAAACTTCTTCTGTTACGAATTCTGAATAAATATACAACTGACTCGAATGATTTAATGATAAATTATATGCTGATTATAATTATATTGTAATACACTTTGTGATACTAATGCCCGGTTTTTCAGTCGTTCAATAAACTTATTAAATCAATAACTTTTTTTGCATTTGGAAACACATGGTTATTGATTCAATAGTGCTATTGGATCCATAAGCTGTCTATTGAGCGACTGAAAAACCGGGCATAATAATGATTATAATTATTATATTTACAGAAAACTTTAAGGGTGAATCAAGTATTATACTGATGCTTATTTATATCTGCTTGCAGTATATTTCTCGATACGTGATATTTAATATTATTTTTATATAGTTTAATCATGCTATTTCATGATACGTGCTTCGGAACCAACTTAATACTGAAGGATACCATCCTCTCCCTTGAAATGGAACAAACGGTGAGGTGGTAATATTCGTAAGGTGTCTCCACCAATAAAAGCCATATATATAATTTATATATCCCCATTATCCTGACTCAACGCGAGAAGCACGGATTCACATAACCGTCATTTATTCTCCTGTATCTAATGCTTTAATTGGAATATTTGCCGACCACCAACCGACTGCGAGCGAGGCGAGTTCTATCAATCAGATAGAACAAAATTAAGAAGAGGGTGAACAAAAATGAAATGTACTTCATTTGCTTTACCCTCTATAAACGCGCCGCTCTTCAAAACCGGAATTCAAGAGTGTGGTTTACACTCAACCCATGTCTCTATTTATCTTTCCATTACCACCTTTCGCAGTACAAACTTGTTAGAGAGTTTAATGGTCCTCCTGTGTGCCTCCTTGAACATGAGCATTCCTGTTTAATCTGAAAAATCAATACAAATCGAAGTTGCATAGGTGGCTTCTATAAAAACACGAAATGGAGAATTGTAGAGCTCGAGTGTCCCCGATTCGAGCTCCAGTCTGCAATTTTTGCTAATGAATTTACTCACATTCATCCACCCATCATGTAGGTATGCGTAATCTAGTTAGCAGGGCTCCACTAATTTGTGCCATTATTTCGTTTCTCACCACTTGATCATTAATTGTCTTATCCGTTATCACTTGCTCCCTCCTATTTTTCCCTCCTCCTCCTCCCCTCTCTTTCTTCCCTCTTCCTTCTTTATTTGCCTATTGCCTTTCTCTTTTCTGGCCCTTTATTCGATTTTCTCTGTGCTATCAGCTCAATATTTTATTTGTCAACGAATAGCATTTCTCCGTTATACTCCCCCCCCAGGGCCGCCGACAGACCTTTTGTGGCCCCGGGGCAGAGGTTGGGTGTGAGGCCCCCCTTATACTAAAATTTGAAATTAATTTTCTACTCACGTAATTCACCTTAAACTGGTGTGAATCTTTATCATGAGCCTTTATACCTTTTTAAAGGTGAAGCTAAGTAAAATTTTATGTAGGTCCAAGCTATAATGGTGTGGAAAAAAGATGCAATGTCTTTTGAAAACGTTCAATATATCATCAAATAACAAAAGCAGATCAGATTGAATATAGTTCAGTAAGCAGAAAAAATTACTCTAGACATGATTATTCATACTATTTTCATGCCAAAAGCCTCAAAGCTATTTAGGAGTGGGCCCTACACTACCCATCCAGAGAGTCCCAGACGAAAGAAAATCAAATGAAAGTTGCATAAAAATTGGAAAATAAATACAGTAGTATGAGCGCGTACGGAAAGGATAGGCATAAAAAGTATTTATTTATGTAAGGTCCAGTGTGGGACTGCACCCGGCGCCTTATTTGAAACGTATGATAACTAAATACAACACTGCTTGAAAATAAGAAAAAACTGTACCTACTGGGACATATAAAGTTATTTATTGCAAGGTCTAGTGTGGCCCTACAGGTATGTGAAGCTAGCACGACCCATATTGAAAATTTGGGTAAATGATTTGAAAATTGACTTAAGATTCAGTTGATTTTCAGAGTGAAACTGAAAAGTTCCAGACTGGTTGAAATTCATAGGTGACTTGTGACTTTCGTGAAACGGGCCCCAGGTATTAGAGATGAGAAATTGTTCACAGAAAATACTATCAAATTTTATAAAGAATATTATAAGAATAGCTGGCCACACCTCAAAATTTCTCTCGTATTCTTCTTTATATCGGAAATTTCTATACCTTTTGATAGATATTGAATTTTACCAACACTTTCATCGATTTAACACTGACATGTCCTCAGCGAAAATGCTGGTACCAGCACATTGAATGCCTTCAGTTTCAAATGGTAGCGCTGCTATACCTTTTCGAGTAGTTAGTAAATGGATGCACATGTGACTCCCATCTCATCCAATTTTGACATCAGCAATGAGAGAACAAAAAGACATCGAAGCACTCGCTATAATCGTCATCATCATCATCATCATCGACATTGACATTCTTTGATCGTGTAGCAGAGTTCGTAGCTAAATTCTCAATTCAACCAAGTGATGATACGCCTTCTGCTATCTTGAGTCACTTCTCTCTCTCTCTGGCACTGCTCTCCTCTTCCACAGTCACTCTCTCTACAGTCACAGTCTCATTACTCTCTTTTTCTCTCTCTCTATCTCTATGTGAATCCTAGTCCTCTCTTTCTCTCGCTTCTCTTCTTTTGCAGTCTCACACTCTCTTTCTGAGCTCTTTCTCACTCTCTCTCTGTCGTTGCCGCGAATAACGTTCATAAACGGCGTTGCAAATCCGATCAGGCTAAAAGCGTTCTCTGGTCGGAAGCAGATGACAGGCCCTTCGAGTTCAATTCCTCAGATGGTGTCGAATAAACAGCGGTCTTTCCGGCGACGGCTGATCCTGGGGGTAGCAGCAACCATGGGGGTAGGCTGCCATGTGTACTTCTCCATGTTCGAAAGATGCTCACAAGTAAGGGAGACGCCTAATTATTTATCTATTCATTCAATAATACAGTGTAATATATATTGCCTGTACTTCGGGGCAAGTGCAACAGGCATTCGCTCAAATTTGATCCTCTTTCAATTATCATAGTAAAAAAATAGCTTTATAAGAATTGGAAAAAAAACATGCAAAAATATGACATCCAGTTAAACACAAGGTAAATCAAGTAAATCTAGATGGTCTTCAGGCTTACACCAAATAGAGTAGGATTTTTGTTCCGATGTATTATTTTGTAGTGACTAAGTTTATGTTTGGGAAATAGGAGAAGGAACAATGAAGTGTAAATAATGGAATAAGAATAAGAAAGAGTAACATAGAGTTATTTTAGTATACTAATTATATTTCTAGAAGAATTGCAAGCAACCCTTCCTAATTTCTTCTGTTTTCATTTATTGGTTTGTTATTGTCTCCTTTTTTATTACTTGGCGAAAATTAGACTCAATTGGAAAAATCTTGACAGGCCTGATTAATTATGGAAAATTATAGATGTTATTCTTCATTTATCAATTCTATTCCTCTCATCACATATTATATATTTATAACGTTTTACATTGAATTTTCAAATTTTTAATTAAAATAATATACATTCTCAATCAATGCTCAACAAAGTACTTGAAATGTCGAATGAATAAATAGCCTATTATCATAAGGAACGATGTGAAATAAAGCTGATGATGTAAAAGCTTGATCTTACAACGAGGTATTGGCACGCCTCCAAATTCAACGACCGTCTGATTGGCCAGTGAGTTGAACTGTCTCCATTGGCGATTTTAACCAATCAGGAGCCAGCTATACGATGACGTCACGTAACACCTGACAGGCCACCTGACATTTATCAGCTGCTAGCTTCTGATTGGTCGAAATGGTAAAATGTCTTCTCTTCTGCTCATAGGCCAATCCGATGGCTCTTCGAACTTTTGTAGGCGTTTTATGTCATCAGCATTGCCACTCCCACTTTTTCATGGGCTTCATGTTGGTTCCTGCTTTTTCCGCAATCCTCACAAATTCAAATTACTCAATCTTATTTATAATTTATAAAGTTGGGTATTTCTTGTTTCATCTCATAATTTATTCATTATGACAATAATTTATTATTCAAATCCTTAGTACCTAATGTAATTTGAATATTTTGACCCAGTTTAGCAGATGATATAATATATGAATTTAGAACGCCTTGATAAGCTGAGAAGATTAAGCTAATCGTAAGATGAGTTCACTTCTACAATGTTTTTGGGTGTTCTAATATTACGATGATGAATTAAAATGACTAGAATAATTTAAATGGTTTTCGATATTCTAATATTGCCATTAGATGGATGAAGCTTTAAAACTTGTCAAGAATTAGGCCGATTTTCAACTCTATATTATAAAGAATGTTTTATTCCATTGAAGTAAATTGAATTTCATAATTATAATTTTAGATAGGGTCAACATATATTTTGGGGGGACCTGAAATTTGTAGATCCGGCACTGCTTATATTTTATTTACTCCCAATATTAAGTTCCTCGATTTTTAATTTTTTAGATTTGTTTATAGATTGTTGAATATTTAAAATGTTTTTTTTTCCTGAAGATTCTAGAAATTTTAAAGGTTAGAGTTGTCTATTGAGTATGTCCCCTATGGAAAAATTAGGATTTTTGATAACTTATATTATAGAACACTAGTATGGAAAAGTGTATTAGTACCTTAGATTCATGTAATGCGTTTATTAAAGAGACGGAATGAAGAAAATCGTAGCTCGGCGTTGTGGTGGCTACACGCGTTGAGAAGATCTCATTTCAGATTTGGTGCATGCTATTCTTGTAATTTGTAACCAACGAGCTTAGTTGGCTTAAGAGCAATCTTTTTCATAAGCTCCAGTTTTTAGGAGATAATTTCTCATATCAGAGCCAAGTTGCACTATGAGACTGCCTCGATTACCTCTTTTTCATTTTGAGATAAGATGTGATAAGATGAGATGAGATAAGATGTGATTGAAGAAAAGCAATCAATATTCATCGGAAAAAATCGAGTTTTACATTTCAAATCAACTCTTCCAATCCAATCCATTCCAATCCAAAAATTTCAAACCCATTCTTTGCAAGAAAAAAATTATACCAAAAGCTAACTCAGTTCGACAAATTCTTAGAGGAGAACCATCCTTCAATGAACTCAAATTTAAAATTCAAATCGTAACATAAAAATGAAGCTTGAAGAAAAACGTTTTCAATGAAAATAAAATCATTATTCCTGCAAATCATGAAGTGAGCCAATCAACGCTTTCATCCAACAACATTTTATAGATTCAACTTCATTCAAGTACACTGCAGAAGATGAATATAATCTGAAAATTGATTATTTTTTTATTGAAATACTGTTTACAACAAACGGTATTTTTATCTACTTTATTAAAATGTCTGAGATAATATTGTGTAACGTCATCAAGAGTGTTAAAATAATGAGTCAAGAGCGCGGATCAAACGATATTTTGATGAATTTGAATGTATTGAAAAATTGGAAACTAATAAAGGCTTTATTTATTTATTTATTCATCTAAATCAAGAATTTTTTTAAATCTAGCCAGAATAGCCACGCAAGGTAACCAAAAAATTGAACTACTGGACAAATTACAATTTTTACATCAAAAGGACTCACCCAAGGTGAGTTGAAAGATTCAATAAATCCATTTTTATGTTTAAACGATATTCATGCTACTTAAGCATAATAAAAATAAAATATTCGTACATATTTGATTTCAAATCTTTAGCCAGTTAGAATTCTATCCATTTCATGGAACAAGAAGAAGGAAGAGCAGATTCAGAGCAGCAATTGTCTCATCGTTTAGACACAGTAGTACAGTAGTAACAAAACAAAATTCACTTGAAATAATTAATAATTTAGAAGTTTGAAGATCTGTCTATAATTGATATTGGAAAATAAGAAAATAAATAAATATTTAATTAAAAAATATAAATTTTGGTACAAAGGGAAGGGTGATGATGAGAGTTGGATTTCATGTTTACTTCTTGAGCAGTTGAGATCGACACCCTCCGAGACACTCTTATGACTTACAATATCTTTGAGAAAAAATTTAACGGTTTTTGATATCATCATTTTCATTCCATTTCAAGAGAAGAGAAATAGAGAATGAATTTAAAGAGCTGCTTCATGTATGAATATGTGGGAATGAATGTTACCAGTGAACAGAAATGAACATGAGATTTTCGCTGGGCGAGTATTTAGCTATGAACTCAATTAAAAATATCGGAAATATTCTCTCGTGACTAACTCCACTCCAGTCTCAAGTATGTGAGACTAACGAGATCTGTTTGCACTGTTATTTGAGCTACTGCATTCTCCACTAAACCAGGAATATCTGAAATAATCGAATAATGTTTTGCAATTCTCTGAAGAGCTTCAAAGTAGCATAGAAAAACATATACGTACCATTGTTCCAAGTTTAGCCACTGTTGATTGGTTGCAGTAGAGTTTTCATGAGCTGCGAAAACGTTGTCAGAGCTGGTGAATTGATAATGTTGAAGTGACTCACAAGAATGCTTAGAAGCCGTTGCAAACTCAATTCACCGTTAAATAACTTGTTGTTCCAAACTTATTTCAGCTGTATTATTTCGAGTTTATTATTTCTTGACTGAATGAGGAGCTGTTTCATATCAATAAACAGAACACAATCCATTTACAATAAGAGGCAGCTTTTGTTGAGAATGATTTCAATCCATCATGCTTTAACTTGTTACAGTAGATACGTTCTTAGACTTTTCTAACTGATGAGATTATAATTTTGATTGATGATTTTACTTGTTAAAAGCTTCGCGAGCCGGCGTAGCCTATAGTGGGCTGGAGTATTTACCTTCCTCATTTTATTTCATTTATTTATTATTCAACTTTTTTTTTGTCGCAGTGAAGGTGATATTGTGGTATTGTAGTTATAAATATTGAATAAAAATATACTAAGTTGTCAAACAAACATTTGTGATTATTAACACTTCAAGTCTTTTTATTCCATTTCTTCCTTATTCAAAATATACTTTGTGTTCAATTCAATATTCCATACACTCCAAGTTACTCTGTAGTGCTTCAGGAGATAGAAGAAATGAAGATGATTGAACAAGAAGAAGATTCTTTTTCGAGAAAAAGGCGTGACGGCTACAACATAAAAATGCTATCTGTTTCCTAGTTTCCTCATCAAATAACACAAAATGGCTTGCTTCGCCTCTGTCAAATCACTACCAAATTTTCTCCATGGAAGATACTTGCAGAATTAATCTGTCTCAAGTACTGCAGTTGTTTACCTTCTAGAATCTCTCAATTCAGGAACACTCTTTTTTAATGCTTTGTGTCATTTGAACACCATTTTCTTGGAAGGGATCAGTGTTCTCATAATGAAAAATTCCAACTCTGTCCAACTGACGTCTGTTCTTCCCTCTTCTTTCCTCTAACAATTCTACAGAAAGCACTTGATGAGTTTTTTGATAATCACTTTCAAGCTGGAGTGTATTTTTTTAAGTGCCTTACCTAGACGCTCACTCACTTTTGGAACTAATTATAACAGTTGAAACGAATTTGAAACGTTTTAAAAAATTGAATCAGCATTTGCTGTTTTTAACGGGTTGAGAATTTAGGATAGGAGCTAATTCTTCTGATAATACGTAATTTTGCAATATTAAGAGTTATGAAAAAATTATTACTGAAGAGTTTAAAAGCTTCTTAGTATGTCAGCAATGGGTCAGTCAGGGATCATATTTTGATATTAATATGTTTTGTAGCAAAACAAAGTTATTAATCGAGAATCTTTGTTTCATTTTAGAGATACCAACCCGTGACCTGTTGTTATATTTAATATTTTAAACCTATGAGTTTCCCCTCTGAGCCTATGACGGGTGCAGCTTACTTAGTCGTTTTAGTCGTCGTTTAAGATAAACGCGTTTAACAATAGACTATCAAAACCTGAGCTCGTAATCCACCTCTTGGTCGTTTTTGGTGCTTTGTGCAACTGGTGTCATTAAATAAAAATTACTCATATTTTTTTTATAAAATGTAGGTTCTTCATTTCACTCTAAGTCATTCTAAAAGCTCTTCCGAATAGGATAAACAATCTCAACCATCCCCCTCCCCCCCAAATGACACAACTGAAGTTATAGGATTTATAAATTTTCTAAATCAACTCTACATCACGGTCTTGAGCTGACTGAAGGCAAAACAGGAGACAATTTGTTGACTGCTACAATACATCTCTATTTTATACCCCATAAAGAAATGGCTTTTGGTAAATGAATCTCTCGGAAAGGGCTCTTCATGCGCCGATCATATTATTAGGTGCCGTAATGTGGCTTGTAATCAAACTCGACAACAAAGCTGTAATCTCCAGGGGTTGAGCGACCTTCGCTGTCACGCATGAAAAACATTTATTTGCTTATCTTCTTCAAAGAAGCAATTTGAAGCAGCTCGAGCAAAATACAATAAAAATAATACAAAACAACGCATCCTTTTCTTTCTTTTCAAAATTTCATTTTTTTTAGAACTACTGTTTCCAAAACTTCATGCGAATGTGCTAGATCAATGATTAAATTGCACTCTCATCTTTCAAGTGCTTAACACATGCGAGTGTGATTCATCAAATTATTCTTTAATTACGTTTTTCTCTTTCAAGTCGTTTAGGAAATGGATGGATTACACTGAGTGAGCAGATTATAATGTTTTACTCTTATATTTTATATGGATTCACAGACTAACCGGCCGTTAATATTCCAGTCATAAATAGATAGTTTCTCAGATAGATAGGTAAGATTTCGATATTTTTCTTTATAGGACGTAGATTTGACTTGATCTTCTTTTAAAATCTGCTAAATCCAAAACTTTAAAACTACTAAACCATGAGTTCTGACCTATTCCTCTACTCCGGATTTAGAGAAGTCCTGTCTTCTGCAGTGAGAACCGGGTTCGATGACCCCCAAATCTGTGAATTAGTTATTCATGAATGAGAAATTATTTTAATAATGGCAAAATAAATATTTAAATTTTGATAGTGGATTTTGCTTGATTGAACTTGATCCCAATATGTTAAGTTACTTTTCTTACTTCGTATACGTATTGGCTCTAAATGGTCACAGAAATATGAAACAGATTATCGGCGTTCCAGTGTGAGTGGGTGCTGATATTTCTAGGACTGTACACATTGAAGAAACATCTTGATGGTACTTTCCATACGTTTACTTATGGAAGGAATTCGTATGCAATGTGAGCGCGGCCTTACGCGTCATACGTGTTTTCAAATTTATCATGGTTACCTAAGTTATCAAATTACTTATTTATCAAGAAAGGTGTGACAAAGACTTTACAGAGAAACTTAAAAGAAATCTGGGGTTGCGAATAAGTTCATCAGATAGTTTTGTTGAGCCCACCAAATAAACCAGCACAACTTCTCTTTATAGAGCTTACATAACCTTATTATAGTGTTGGCGCATGAATTGCCAGCATCTATACGTCCAAAAGTCTCAACGCTAATGTTATACTCAGTAGAAGCTTTGAAGTTCTCAGCAATGCTGTTAAGTCTCAAGTTTTGCTTCATAACAAACCAATTTCACTCCAACTTCCACTATTCAATTTACAGGATGGTGAAGAATGAATACAATGTTCACAGTAATACAATTATCATTATAGATCTTAAAAATAATAAATAGACGAATTATACCCAAGAGACTACATTAAATAAATACAATTCCTTTCATAGACAGGAAAGTTCTGATTTTTAATAATTTCATTATATGACGGGATGTTATATGATGGGAATAAAATAAGAGGTGATCATATAACGTTACATAACATAATATCGTAGCAACAGTACCCTCAAACAAATTGATGGATTACGACTCTAAAACTACAGCACGTTCAATATTATGCAGCGAAAGGGTTAGTTGAACTTTGTAGCTTGCATGACGTCACTGCTCTTGGGCTGGCTACTGAAAGTAAACTGATACAACGGAGTATCCAAGAACCCGATATGGTAGTGTACAGAATCGATACTTTTAAGAATTACTCAACTAGTAAGCAATTGAGAGAAGCGTTTAAACGTTTGGATTAATTTCATTAAATAAAAAATTAACATTAATGATTTGAACATTAGTTATATTAATAAAAATAGGCTATTCTTAGAAAATAATAAACATAATGATTCGAATAATTTCTTATTATTAATAATGAATCATTTTGATAAAAAATGTATGGATAATTAATTAATTAATTAACACTTGCCCGCGGGAATTGAACTGGGACCCGTGGGACTGTGTGATATGTTTGATAGTGATAGCTGTAGAAGATTTGGAAGTAACCGCTCATTATTACTTATATTAATATCTTAAGATTCATGACTTCTCTATAACATACATTTGAGATGAAATTACAGTTTTTTTTTGCTGGGGATGGTGCCTACATAAGCTCTAGGCTTGTGCGTGGGTAACGGGAAGGATGATGATGAGAGATGAATGGACCTACAGCTTTAGGTGGGTTCCACCGGGAAGCGATTTTGAGGCTCATAAATTGCATTCAGAGGAACCGGTCACCGTTACAACAGGAGTGGTAGGTACCGTCTCTTATCTAACCGATTAGACCCACATGCTACCATTGGAACAACCGCTTCCCTATTTTTTGGGATTACAGTACCTATTTTATTGCTTGTAACTTTTCTTAAATTGAACCCCTAACGTTCAAAATATTTAGGCTTCTTACTTGATCTATGAAGATATTATATTCCAAATTTCGAAAGTGTACGATCTTGCATTTGTTAGATATCGTGCGGACAGACAGACAGACGGACACGAGTATGCTCGCATATAGGCCCTATCGGGTCCTTAATAATAATAGTGTTACTTCCATTGTGTCTCAGAGTGAGATTCATGTAGACATGTAGACTATTTCAATTGGTTGTGGACATGTGAAGTGAATGAATTTATTTCTGTTTGATATTAGGAAGCGTGTGAAAAGTGTGGCAACGTCAAAGTGCAAAAGGAAATTATTGTGAGAGGAGGAAAAAATGTGGAAGGATGCATAGGGAAGGTGTGAAGAAAGTGTGAGGGGGGAGGGGAGAGGAACGTATGAAGAGATGTGGAATCGATGATTGTGAGAGAATGGCAGGGGATGGTGGTGGGGGGGGGTGCGTTTTTGATGTCAGGTAGTGAGGCTATCATTCATGGTGTGGCTTGTTACAATGCTTTGGATGTGTAATTTACGCCTTTGACCTTTGGCCATTCAGGCTATATTTCACGTGCAATTTTTCGACTTTGAATTGTTGCCTCTGTTTCTGTTCGATGGCACTGAAGAAAGCGGCTGCACTCCAACACGTGTCACTTCGCACAAGCAAGCACTACAATCATTTTTATGACGTGAAGTGTTTAGCAAAACTATCTTATGCCACTTTCATTTGATAACAATGATTATTTCTTCAACAATTGATTGCTCAACTGTTGAAACTGAAGTTTTCAATTTTATAAATCGCGTGAAATGGAGATTATTAAAAATTAATAATGTCCAGAATATGAAAATGTAAAATTTCCAAGCATGTGATTCAAAGGTTCGTCAACATTGTTTTTAAGACTTTCAAGTGTCCAAATCTTTTATGTTTATTTATGATAGAACTTCAAAAACTATTGAGGATGAAAACGTACTCTAGTGAGAGACGCGCGATTGAAAGGGGTTGAAGTTAGGTTATCATTGAATCAAATGTCCGTAGCCGAGGGCGATAAGCGCCTGTCTGATAATCCAAACGTTCCAAGATCGAATACAATTACCGGAACGGATTTTGACAGAAACGGCCACTCTCGTCTTTCGGAGGAGACGAAAAGCCGTCGGTCTTGACTGCCTAAAAACAGTCGTCATCTCTCATCATCACCTCTCTCATTACCCACGCTTAAGCCTAAAGCTGCATTGAAAAAAATGTAAAAATGCCTGGTTTCAAAAAAAAGATTAATTTTCAATTTATCTTTCTCGAAAAGTAATTAATATATTATATTCAAATACAATAATATATTCATGGAATACATGAAAACAGGACTAATGAATCCTATGGAAATATTATACCTTATTCCTGAAATATACATAATCAAAATAAATATGAATTATCCTTCTACTATTGAAAAAACTGAGTGTCCCCATACGTGAGAGGTGACTACTTCAAAGGTGGCCGAGTTTCTTTACTTGAACCACCAAAAAATACTTAAAAAGAATTCAGAGCAACCAAACAAACTTCCCAGTCAGTTCAGTTCCAGAAGTTTTATCTCAAAATCCCTTGATGCTTTCTTCTTTTAGAAAATAAAATGAAATTTATTACCAAAATCAAAAATACAAAGCAGACTTTTAAAAACCTGTCAAAACCAGTAAAACCTGTCTTAGGCGGACCCTGTGTTAGACGGAAACCTGTTGAAACGGAATGTTATTTCTGGTCCCAAGGAACTTTGTATAATGGTAAAAGTACCTTTGTAAGCCGGAAACCTGCTAAAACGGAAAATATTTTTTAGTCCGGACGAGTTCCGTCTTAGACAGGTTTTACTGTAATAAAAAACTTGAAAACTTTAAAATTCAGCCTTGTAGAAATGTCCATAAATTAGTGTTGCTTGACACCATCAGCAAACTCGCCATCTGCTCGCCCGGTAAGACTCGTTTTTGCAATTTTTAAAACAATCAAATCGGGCTCTATAAAACCGAAGCTTCTCAGGGTTCGAACAATTTGCTGACATGTAGATTGTTTCCAAACCTCATACTGTAAAGTCGACATCAATAAACGTTACAAACTTTATTTCATCGGATAACCACAAATCTACGGTTGGATTAAGAACTCTATCGGCTGTGATTGAGAGGTTTCTGTGCGCCAACTACGATCAATAAAGCGTCCTTGCAAAGTTTCAACAAGTGTTTATGTGTACGGGAGTGGGTGTATTTGTTTTGTTTGAACTTATGTGGTGGCGTGTGCAGGAGGAGAGCAAACACTTGATTGCCATCCGCATTGGTCCGCTGCCAGGAATCATGCACATGGCTTATCTTATCTATAATCCGCTTGGAGCAATCGAATGAATTCAGTTTCGCAGATGATAGAGCTAAGCGGCACGTTTTCCTGCATACATATACTGGTCCAACGAACTTTATGATGAATTTGCAATCCCTAACAAGTTTTTTTATGGTAGACGGAATTAACCATCCGTGCCGACGACTAAGGGTTTTGTTTTAATAAACAGGACGACACTGAAAACTCTCAACATAGGTTAGGTTGAACTCGATCAGTTTTCCCCCAAACTAATCGTATTAGGATTAACAGGTTCAGATGCTTGATTACAATAATAATTTTTAAGTACACTCAATAATCACTTCAATTTCTTGATTCTTCACTACTATAAAATTTATCTATGAGGAGTTCGAATAGCACTGAGGTGTATGTAATTTAATAATATTGTCTCATATATTTAAATTTTCATCTTTTCGAATAAAATCCTCTATTATCTTATTTGTTACGGACAGATTAAAACTGATTGAACAAAGTGTAGAACTTGGCCTATTTTTAACGACGATAGTGCATACAGGCCTTACAATAAAAATTGCTCATTTTGTGTGTTCTGTAAGCATTATTGGTGCCATAGAAACAGATAATTCACCCAGCAGCGTGAGAGCAGAAATTGCCAGAAAACAAAAATATTAGTAGAGCAGAGCTGAAAAAGCAGACTTTTGCGGGAATCGGAGCTTGTTCGTACATGCTCCTACTGTGATGGAATTAGTAAAAGGCGGGAGCTGATAACGGTGGAGTCAAGCTGGTGGGCAGTCGTTCCGTTTCCGTTTCACAAGTTCTCTGTAGCATATTCACAGATACACACTAGACCAGTGTAGTGGTTTGTTGGCAAATGGTAGATGTGGGAGGCGGGTAGGGCTGCATGTGATTAAATAGTTGAGAGAAGTGGCTGAGAAAGCACAGGCTAGCCCACCAATAACTTCCTCCCTCACATCGATATTCTGCTGATATGGAGCATGTTAATCAATCTTAATATCTTAAGTTGAATATGATGTGTCCTTCAGCTTAAGAAGTTGCTTCGCTCACTCACACTCCTGCTGCAAGTCGGAGATAACGTGTCCTAATTTCCCCATTTCAAGTAAACACATCAGTCAAATGCTCCTACAATATCGCTTCCCATTGAAAGTTTTTCCAAAGCACAAATATTTATGTAATATTAAAAATATATGTATCCATTAATGTTTACTATATAGGAAGATTCTTCCATTCCAAAATAAATTATACTGATGTAATATATTGATTAACATCTTTGCTTGAGGCCCCTTAATACCTTTGACTGAATTTATAAAATTTAGGTGATTTTTGCGTGCGCGGGTGAAGGGGGGTCAAAACGAATTTACTCCTTCGGACGTTTTTTTCCAACCGATAATAATGAAAATTGTACCAAATTGTTCAGAAAGATCTGTAGAATTGTTGTATAACCTTGAAAATATGATTTTCAACTTTAAAATGGCAGTATAAGTTGATTTTGATTAAAAGACGATAAAATTTGTTCATGAACCTAGTTGATGCAACCTAGCAGAAGAGAGTTTGTCTTAATCAGTTTGTTGAAGAACGACTAAAAAATTGAATACCATCAATGAATTTTATCGAAATGAATAAACGAGGCTACCAATTACTTGGAGAGTCTGTCCAAACGAAGAGAGCAGGAGTGACATTAATTGCATTAAAACACTGCCAGCTGAGTCTTCTCTTGAACACTCAGTTTGAGTTTCGAAACTGCTCTAGCCACTTATATCTTGAAACTCTGCTAGACTGATTGATAGCTAAGAGTAAATTACTGTTCACACACCGACAGAGCTGCTATCTAACAAAAGTGAGAACTATATTATACAGTCTAGATTGTTGTAAACTGCATAGAATCTCAAACACCAGAATGTCCCTTGCTCAACAGTATATTGAAATAAATTTATACAATTACTATATCTGTTCTATCAAGATTAGCTTTGTTTTGGTGGGAAATATAGGTTAGGTTAGGTTTGGCAGTGGGTACGTGGTTAGTCTGAAGTGGGTACTTAATAATGCAAGGTGAAAGCCTCCGAGAATTCTGGAATATCTAAATCGGTACCATAGGCTACAGTGTATAAACAGATGGTTTGAAATAATGTAAGGTTGTTTGCTATTTTGGGATGGCAAAGTCTTAGTAATGCGAATTTTATCTGAATGTTGTGTTTCACTTGATAAATTCACTAGTGTTTTTAAATTCACTGTGTTTCATTCAATTCACAATGAATTGAATGACCATTTTGGGTATTGGAAATCATTGATCTGAAACTTCCATCTCTGAGTTTTTAATTAAATACCTGTTTCAAAAATAGT
Source organism: Laodelphax striatellus (assembly GCA_017141395.1). Lineage (NCBI taxonomy): Eukaryota > Metazoa > Arthropoda > Insecta > Hemiptera > Delphacidae > Laodelphax > Laodelphax striatellus. Next base: position 5,533,361 of record CM029544.1, read on the forward strand.
TGTAGTTGTTATCCCAGTAGTAATAAATAATTATATCATCAATAGTATGAGCAATAAGTCTCATTATTCTTCTATTTTTATACCATATCAGTGGTAATTTTGTAATTGCCATTCGAATCACGTAATCCAGTTGGAAATTTGTTCATAACAAGAGTCTCTTATTTCAACTATCAATTTTTTCAGCTTTTGTTTCAAGTTATGAAACTAACTTCTGAGTAATATATGGAGCTCTGAACTTTTGAGGTTACAATATCCATACATCATAGTTTGACACAAATTCTATTACAACCTTCATACGTTGGAAACTTGAATTCTGTAACTAGACGATAAATTTAATGTTTGAAAATTGCAGGGTGATAAGGAATATTGATGTGTGGATAAAGATGAAAAATATGAAAATATTTGAAATAATATTGTATTCCAAATTCATTTGGACATTTTTAGATCATTTAGAAATGCACATGAAATGTTTCAACAATAGAAATTATAATAACGGCAAATAGGCATCCATAAATTGGTCAATCAATACCTCGTTTGATCATTAAAGAATTTTGAATGGGTTAAGGTAACAAAATGAAGATAGTAGTAATAAGATTATCAATAGGTTTGTTCAAAAAACCTCTTCTGAAGAGATAGGTATCAATATATTTAGATACCTAATAGATACTGATAGATAATAGATACTGTATCGATATCAATATTTTTTAGATCTTCAAACTGGCTACTCAGTTATCAGAAGAAGGTAATTTGGTTCCATTTTTTTTTAATGAATGACTCATTGCAAATTTCATAAAAATTTTCTCTATTTATAGAATGTGCCAATAGATGATATACTTGATACATATATTCGTGAGAGTATTTCTCATTTTGCATTCACTGAATAGCATATGAAGCAGTTCAATCAGTGCAGAATTTTAATTGGGGAAAAATAAAATTTAAATATATAATAATGAATGTTATTTCTCCTCGATTTAAGTGGAAAGTGATAAAATAAGTAGCTGAATGTAGATGAATGTATCAATCAAATTATACTTCAAATCAGAGGTTAATTATGTTCATAAGTTGTGCGTTGAATAGACTAGCTGTTGAGAGATCACTCAATAAGAAGCATTTTTTATGTTATGCAAATCTCTTTTTAAAGTATATAAAATGAATCAAGCCTGAATCGGCGATATAAAATAGGTTAGCTGGAAATCCATTGATCTCAGTGACTATTTCTTCAAATGCCTTTTCATCCTCTGTCAATGGGATCAGCTACCTAAAAGACGGTTGCTCTATCACTTTCCCCTCAAACTTGCTATTCGTTTTCGTGACTCTTTCTCATTCTTCTCATCCTCTTCGAGCTCAATCTATTCCTGTTTTTCAACTCTCTATTCAGCTTCTTTGCTCAATCGTTTCCGTTTTCAGTTTTCTATCTCTCTTCGTAGCACAATTTCAGTCACTTTCTGGATCTCTTCTTTGCAGTTTCTCTCTTTTGACTCTCATTCCAGGTTCATCTTTCTTTTTCTCCATCTCTCCATCTCTTTGCAGTCAGCGTTGAAAGGATTATCCTTGTCTGATGCGATAGCAAAAAAGGGAAATTTTCATTCGACAATCTCAATACGTATCCCAGGACAGTTCCATTAGGACAGGGAAAGTCAGGGCTACCTTACCCCATCGTAAGTCGCAATGCTACTGGAGTGGATTTCCCTTTGCAGAAATTGTGTGCGATTTCTCCGCCTCCACCGAGAGGATTGTACGACGATACATAATTCAGATGATAGTGGTTCAAGTGTTGTTAGCTTAGTAGAATGAAGTTGCATGGCATCTGAAAAGAACGATTCTTGTAGGAAAAGTAAATCGTGTGGCATAATTTTATAACGTTGCATCCATACGTAAAAAATATCGATCCGTTCTCCATTGTTGATCTTTTTTGCTATAATATTCTTTTCTTCCGTTATTCAATTTTATCGCTTATCGAGATACATTCATCACTCAACCCAACCACACTCCTTTCTATTTATATTATGTATAACATACTTTTGATAGACTGAGTTGAAAAGAGGACTAAGATATAAATTTACAATGAAAATTGTCATATCAGTCCTACGTGACTTCTCATAAGTAATAATCTTTGTGAATATTCAAATATTATCTACTATTTACATTAATTGATTATATTGAGGTTTCATGTTCATGTAAACATCTATTTGTAGAACAAACCGAAAAAATATTTTACTTGAGGCTTGAGGCTAGAGCTAGAGGTTTTTTATTGAATGTCATCCAAGATCCAATAAAATATCATTGAGTTGAACAGCCTGGTACACAGTACACATCCGGACTATTAACTAGAGGTTCTCTTGAATAACATTTTCATATAACATTACATGACACGCTCTCATTTGCTTACGCGATAAAGTCATTGTAATAGGCTAAATTTTGTTGAACTATATCAAATAAACCAATTCAGACTGATGGTAACGTTGGCATTCTATTTCGTGAATAAATTATTGAGATAGTAATGAGCAGTGTTACTATATATTATGAATATTATTAAAAATATCTAATAATGATTTATAATCTAGAATAATGTAACAGGAAAAATATTATTCAAGAATGTAGAATAAAATGGATTGAACGTTTGTTATTATTATTATTATTATTATTATTATTATATTACATAATATTATTATTATGTAAAAACATTGTATATTGGATAGGTATTGAATTTCTTGTACTATTGAGATTGTAATATTCATATATATTCATATATAATAGTCGTGAAAAGCACGTTATAACTTGAAGATACAAGGTCAGCAGTCTTCTTTTACAGAATGATAACAAGATATAGCCTAAGTCAATTCGAGTGAATTTGGGTTTTGTCTGAAGTTATTTGTCTACTCTTACGTAACATAATTCTCTAACAAGCTTCTGTGGATCACCTGTAATAGTCTTCCATACCCTTCAAGAACTCTGATCCAAGTACTATTTGAAAAGTGATTTCACACAGCAGGACGCTAGCCATGCAGCCGCGAATGATAAGCCACGTTTCAAAAGAACGCTTCCCTGCTTATCATATGAGGCAATTTACACAACGCCTGCCACGCTTCCGACGGTTTCCGATCGCACTAATCTAGCTTGATGAAACAATATTTGTCTTCTGTAAATGTGCAGATTTGTTCACTTATTCCCTCTTGCAAACATTCCACATGCATGTTTACCGTTCTTTCCAACTTTTTATTCAAATCAACGAAAAATTGATGCGCCTTTGTCGAATGCTTGTATAAGGTTGGCAAGTGGATCAGAAAATCAATTAGAGATAAATTTTTCCTTGCGATATTACAATTAGAACGATTGAGAATTACTCGATTAAGTCCATTTATTTATTTTAGCAATTTGCAGAGAACACGGTAGAGTTACCATGCGTGTTCAAGAATTTATACAAATATACACTAGAAGTAGACGCTAACTTATTTATTATTACATTTGATTTCGAACGAATGAGAAAATCAAATATCGATTCTAGGAGCTGCAGGCCATGGTATATTTGTTATATACTCATATATTTGGCATGTCTAATCCCGAGTTCATTTCCAAATATATTGAGAAAAATGATTTGAAAATCAACAACTGCTACCGGTGAAACAATTAATTTTGTTGGAAGCACACTTGGGGCTAAAAAATATTCTATTGGAATCTGTAAGAGGAGTGATATGAACAGAGAGAGATATGCGATTACATTTCTGGACTTCCCACACTTCTATGCTTTGACGGATTTAATAAATTTTTCAATTAAACATTTCGAGGAAGTAAATATGAGTAGGTTTGGGTGCCTGAGGATTTTAAAGCGAATTTGATGATCAGCGAACGTTAGAAATCACAAAAAAAATATCATGGGTATGGAGAATGGGTAGGTTATACCTCTCTGGAAATGACAGTTTGATGCTATCTTTTGACAACCCCTTATTTTCTCACTCAACATCCTAACCTGACGTTACTTTCACTTAGACGACAATTTTTGTCAAGACAACTAGAACAAAGCACGCTTACTGTGAAATAACCATATTATTGTAAAATTATTATTACAAAATCGTATTACTATAATACTTACAAGAAAAATACTTCAAAATGAAGGCAATATTACATTGAGTAATGAAGGGAAACCTTCGGATGATTCTGTGGAATTTGATACGAGTTTCGTTTTTATTAGAAGACAAAAAATGAGTGAAAATCGAAATTGAATAATGTTATTGTCTCGACATTATCGATCCTATTATGTATAAATTTGTCTTTATTAGAACTTGAACTTGCTATTTTGATGGGAGTTGAAGAGTAACAATTGGCGTTCTACCTTCATCTCATTGTATGTCAGATCGACTCTCACTCTATACTGACTTTCCGTTTCCTTCTCCTTATTTTTATCATTATCTAGCTCTTCCATGATTCGCTTCCTTGTGCAATTCTCGTTAAGCGCCATCCGACCGGAATTGGTTTTATTATTCTCAGTTGCGATCGGCAAATCACGTTACGTTGAACTTTCCACTCCAAATCTTCCCAAACCTAACAGGATCAGTATTGATCACTTACTGCGAAACCGACGCTATTATTCGTTATAATCGTAATAAGATCACAACCGCAAGATATCAAATTAGGAACGACTTTTTATTGGAAAATCTTAGCAGTATTCAATCAATCTTGGAAAATAAGGTAAATCAGTTGTGGAAATGATAATCAAGGCCATTATCCAGTTGAAGAGAGTGAAAATATGATGTTTTCCCAAAAACAAAGAAAAACTTTAGTTTTATTCACCTGAGCTCAGAAAAAAGGTGAAATTCAGCTTAAATAATAAATTACTGTAAGAAATTATTGTACTCGATAGGTATTGATTATGAACTATTGAGATTCTGAGTTTACAAATAACCCTTATCGCATTATTGTCAATTTGCTTAACCAATCATTGTTTGGTTGAGTTTCTGAGGAAAAACTCTAGACATCTAGATTATTTAAATCTTAGTACAGTATTAGAATTCTTGAGAAAATCTCAATAAATAGTTAAGGAACAGTTGAAAATAAATTTCTGCCTGATGAGGTTTGAAGTGAGATACAAAATATTCTTCATTAGGCAAAGTTAGGATTTAGAAGATTGAGATTTCAAAGTTGAATTGATAAAAAATGTTCAAGCAAACATATCGAACAGATCCGATTCTATGAACTGAAGCCGTTGTAAGCTACTGTAGCAGCAGCTACAAACAGTACCTATCTATTGTATACATAGTATCTTATATATTCAGTGTTATATATATTTCGGACTTCATGAAATCAAAAAATACTTTTTTGAAATGCTAGTGCATGTTTTCTAAGTGGAAACAACCTTTCACCATGTTCCCTATCAAGGGACAATTGGTTATGTTGGTGAAGTGGAACAATCCTACTCGGGTCTCCCCTGTAATAAAAGTCATACGCTAAATAAATAATAATAATAGTATCTTGTAGTGCTAGATCTGGGTATGCTTACTCTAACACATCACTATCACTTTAAAAATGAATATACCATTAAGTATATGATTTCAAATCTCTCATCATAACTCATCGATTACCCACGCACAAGCCTAGAGTTCATGTGGACATCACCCTTTCAAAAAAATCTTGAAAAGCAAAATAGTAGAATCGAATATTGCTCAATCGCAGGTATCTCGAGCTAAACAAGACCTGTTGCACAGTGGCCTACATACTTCGCTATCAATGATGGACTTACAAGAGAAGATATTCCAGTTGGTATAATCAGTCAAATATATTGGAGACCATAGCTCCTGAGAAACAAACTATCCTCTGTAAACTACAGTTCTATACTTATAGTTGTTCGTTCTCAAGCATGGGCATCATATAGACTAGCTGGACACGCGAACAATCACCCATGCAACAACATGCAATGCTCTCAATTAATTCAGTCTGAGCTACGAATAGCAGAATGACTGACTGGAGAGGAATCTTGATAAGGCTTTTGACAGTTTTATTCTCAGCTGTAACCTGCAAAAACTAATTAGTTCACCTTCCAAATGCGAAGTCCAGATATATACTACACTTTAAATTGTCTGAGGTAACGAGCAGTGCACATGCAATGCAATAGATTACACAACCAGCAAATCAGTGAACTGCCATATGCACATCAAAATGAGATTTTTTATACCTTTCTAGGTCTGCTAATCAATCCAAATAAGGGGTTTATCTTCAACATGTATTAAATTTCATACACTGAGTTTAATTATAAGTATGAGCTGTTTATAAAAACTTCGATAATCCCAAAATATTTGCATCTGCTACTTCCCGACCCCCTTTATATCGTACTTTCCTACATATTTGTTACCAACTTTCAATATCAACATCAACTTGGGATGGGATTTATAGCATTCACTTTGTTAAGTTAGTTAACATGGCTAGTTAGTTAAGTATGGTAATTATAATAATGATAACATGCAGTATGTTCATCTTATCATTCTAAATATAATTCCACAATCGATAAGTAGGATTATATTATGATATATAATGATGATATTTAGTTATTTGTTGAATTCTTGGCAAGTTTTCTCACTTTTTCTATACCCGTTTACTGCCTACAGTATTACTCACCTACGCTATAAAACCACTGAATAACACTTGTATATTCAAAGCTTTCGATTATCAATCTGATCAAGCTTGATTGTTATCAATGCAATGTTAACTGAGAGCACAGATAATAATCAAATAATAATAATAATCTTTATTTCTGCAAAAAATACATAATACATAAAACTTGTGCAAGTAAAGAAAAATAAACAATAAACATGCTTATGGAGAAAATAATAATTAGATGCTATAATAATTACTAGATAATTACTAATAATAATTAGATAACAATGATAATTATTCGTTAAGATGAACATTATTCACAGTTCAAGAAGTTTCTGAGCTTGATCTTATAAACTGGTGAACAGTAAACAATTGCCGAACTTATCACCTCACCTCTTTGAAAGTACAGTATTCATTAAAAGCTGAACTTGATAAATGAAGTATGAAATGGATGTGAACTTAACGGTTATAATGGGTTGATTCATTCGACAAATAGCTCCAATTGCCGAGTAAAACGAAAGCTGGGGCTGAGCGTGAAACAAAACAGATGGAAGTGCATGTCTTGGTTTCCATGGCTACCATGTGGCTGCTGGGGTGTGGGGTGGGGTGGCTGGCCAGATTACATTTGGCGTCGTTCAATGATGATGAGGGAAAAGGCCGAGAAAAGGCTGGAGATGGAGAACCTGATGGCAGCAGTAGTGTGGGATTTGCGGGCAGGGTGAATGACGAGGTATAAAAGTGGGCACGGCACCTAGGCGAGACCTCCAATTGCACTCCATCTCACACTACATCAGCTGCTACATGAGTTTTGGGAGTTACGGAAGCGAAGCAAAGCCTTTAGAAGCCGATTTAGACCTGAGATTCATCGGCTGAACGGGTGGCGCGAATCATCTCCCGCTAGATGGTAACTGTTTGTTGGAGTGGGAAGGCAAGGCGATTATCAAGTGGACAGCGTAACAGGGCTTGGGCATAATCTAAGAGAAAAATCACATCATCAATGACTTGAAGAATCTCTAGGTGTATTCTACTGGAAAACTTACCTTGTATCAGAACAAAGTATTAAATTTCCAATTAGTTCTAGTTGAATCTATCAGAAAAATATAGGACTAAGGTTGAGTGCAGATGGGAAGGATGTCCTTGCATATCCTTCTCCAAGAATAGATATATTTATACGTTCAAACTCCGCCGTCTCATGTAGATACAAAACCATATCGTTAGCATACTGAATCTCATATCCATATCATCAAAAAAGCTTTCATAGTTTATTCTTTCTTTAGTGAATCGAATATTGCAATTACTTTTATTTTCAGAAACTTTCATTTTATAAATATCATACACTAAAACATTACATGATGTAATGAACATTACAAAAAATGATTCAACTACTTTTAAAGTTTGTACTTTTCCAGTTTCTATGTTTGGCGTTTTTTTACTTTAAAGTTTTAAAAACGAGTAAGTGTTATAATAGCAAGTAGGAAAAATAATGGATCCACTACACAATACCATTACAAGTGTTGAAACAATCGTCAATGAATGAGAATATAATTTCTTCCAAGTAGCCTAAACTTTCTTATCTAAAAGCTAGTACCTTGAGAAAATGTACTTAGAAACAAACAATACAAAAGGAACTTCAGGTGTAACTTACCAGAAAAATGGCAATCCATCAACATATTTAGCAAATTGGATCTCATTCAAGTTACAATTTCGTCCTAGGAGGGAAGTAACATTGTAAGTTGAGCGGGATGTTTTCCCAGTGTAACTTGGAAGCGTTAAGGAGTAGTCTTCTGTCTTCCAAACACTACTACAAATATTTGATCTTAACCGACTCCGCTTGGAGTTGAAGTTGACTTGTTCTGCAACTTTGTGTTACCTCACCCCTTATTATGAAAATCCGTAAGAATGTAACCTCCATGATAATCTAACGAGTAACCACTTCAATCTCCGTCTTATGCCTGTTGAGTATCACTTGGTAATGTGTGCGTGAGCTACTGTACTTGGTTTTGCATCTAAGAGCACTGGTCAATTTTCAAGACTACCCACCTCTTGAAAACTTTCATTGAATAGTTGTTAATACACTCTCAGTTCATTCTGTTATCAATAATTGAAGTTCTGAATTTTTGGATCCATAACGAACTGCGAAGTTAACACTATTGTTTCAACACTAGAATTGACGACATGCAGTCAAATTTTACTGTAAATAACATGAATGTTACTCACTGGACTGAAGCGCTTTCAAGTTCCTTTGAACTCTTTTTCAACAGAGTAACATTTATGTTATTTACAGTAAAATTTGACTGCATGTCGTCAATTCTAGTGTTGAAACAATAGTGTCGATAATTAGTTGTTGGCCCAAGTTTTACAATATCAAAGCCCACATCTCGCTTGTAATTCTATCTACATTCTGTTCTAGGGTAGACGAGAAGCACAAACATGTGTGAACTTACTACGACTAAACAGTTGCATGGACAAGAAGCAGCTTATAGGCCTAAGTCAATGATAGCCACGTTTCAGATAATTTCAGGATTGGGTGGTTTCTGGGTGTGGGCGTGTACTTAAAGATTTGCGTTACTTTAACATACAAATAACAATTTGCGTTACAAATAACAACAAAACCAAAGATGTCTACGTTGACAAAGTGCATTCAGTTGATGAAGATTGTAAATACGATTGATAAATTTATAATTGACCGAACGCAGTGAGGTCTATGTTTTGACTTGAATTTTCTTTCGCCTGTCTTTCTGTAACGCATTTACGGCCAAACGCGTTCATTCTCATGAGATTGGGCAGAAATATTCCTTTTTGAATTGCGCGACTACAAATATGTAAGTTTTCTTTTTTAATTTCGCATTTTAAGGACGAAAAAATGAGAAAAAATAATCATTATATAACTGTATGTATAAATCTATTACTATTCATGTTAATATTCTAGAAACATGTAATGATTTGAGGAAGAGGTGCATAAGGAGGTCGAGGAAAAGATGGATGCTTGAAGGCTTAGCTCATGAACTATGCCTAACAAAGCCTAAAATCCATGAAAATGACAACGAAAAATCCACGATATTTTAGTGACTTCATTTCTTGAGAAGCAATCGATTCAATTCAAAAGTGATTTATATAAGTAAGTGATTTATAAGTAAATAGGTTAACATAATCGTTTTTCACTTGAAATAATTGAATAATGACCGAATGGTATTTCTTTTTTCATGAATGATTCCCACCATGAACTCTAGGCTTGTGCCTGAATAATGGGAAGTGGGGAGTTGATGAGAGATGAATTTACTGCTATCTGTGCAGTCGGGACCGATGAATTAATGTGTCCTCCAAAAAACTAGAGTAGCCGAAGAAAGATAATATGTTGGAGTGATCTGGGATGGAACCAGGACGTTTTCAAAATTATCAGGCTAGCAAAAAACCAACTCGGCTACGGCCACTCCTAATTTAAAATCGATAGTGATTTATTTCTCATTATTTTACATCATAGATTTTTCCACTCATCCTGGACAATATTATGAAATGACACCAAACTCTGTGATCCAAACGTTTATCTATTTTATTTTACAACAAAATTTATGATTTTCAGATGAAAAATATTGAGAATGGTATTCAATTGTACCACGTCACACCTTCAAATTCATTTGTGAAGTTGTTCTTGGCAAGGAATAAATAAAAAGTCCAGCTCATACTAGTATGTACTTTGACAACGTAAGCTTTTATTCTGAATCCACATTCACCTTTTGGGGAAAAACACACCTGCGCTTGGTTTCGAATAATTTTTCACGTGTTCGTTGTTTTAATTTTTCTCTCTATTTTAATTGAATCGACTTCACACACAGTTGATAGAAGAACCAGTACAGTACACCCAAATATGGTTAGTTTTTGTTTGTGACACTTGCTACTTCTCGTATGGGACAAAATCCAAGCTTCTCCATTTGGTTTGTCCCTTTATTAGTTTCCATTGTTCGTTTCAACCATTGTTTCCTCAATATTAGATAGCTTTCGGAATTCGCCTAGCCTGAAACTTCTTAGGCTACGTTCCCACTAGAAAGTACGAGCGAGGAGCGAATTCTACCTGGCTGAAGGTTTCACTACACCCTGTTGATCTCATTATGTTTAAATATCGCGGCATCTCACAAGACACTGTGTCAGAAGTTAATATCAATTAGTTTCCCAGTAATCAATCAGTTATTACGTGAGGATTAACTTCATCAAAGAACAGAATGTCTGTAGCCTCATAGCTCTCTCTCTCAAGTGATTGAAGGATGAAAGAAAAACTCTTTAAAAACAAACTAATTCGAATACTTTATCACTCCCTGAAAAGTCCCCCTCACAAACGAGACTCCTTGATTAGTCTTTGAATGCGGTCTTTGAATTCGAGCCTAATTCAACATTAAACTGCCTCTGAATGTTTTCTAACGATATCAATTTGATTCTCAAGGAGTAGCAAAACATGTTTTTGTCTTGGGATTAATTATTGAAATGTTTTGCCTGTTGTGGATAGGGTGGATTGATTGGAAATTAACAAACATAAAGGTTGATGAATTAAAAGTAAATTGGGCATTAGATTCTCAATAATATTACTTTTTCATGAAAAATCAATTAGTTGAATGATTCGCAATAATAATATTTTCGATTCAAAGTATGAAATTTTCAATAATATCATTTCATAAATGAGTTCGTTTTCCGTGGGGAATCAGAGGGTCTTTCATGAGGGATTGGCCACATTATAAAAAGGCTCGCCGCATCTTAATAAAAGAAATGAAATATTAAGTAAACCGTGATTCGAAAAGTGTATTATTGTGTAAAAGTTGACCCGACCGTTCCAACCGAAACATTTCAAACCAACTCTGGATTCTCTACCTGGAAGGTGATTATCAAACAATAAGGTGATTATCGAACGGTCCCACGCTTCTGTCAGCATATGAAAATCATTTATAGAATCAACACTCTTATATTTTTTTATAAAACAGAGTCAATAAAAAATTCTATTCTTATACAAGCATAGATAAGTTTGTGCTTATCCCGCTCTCTTTACTAGAATGCGATTCCTCTCATCTCCCATCTTCATAAAAGATCGAGTATTTCTCTTCGTCTACAATCTCTTCTCTTATAAAGTATATAAGTGATGAATTGGTATTTTTCCAATTAAAAAATTATTCGTCAATTCAATTACTTAGATTAGAGTAAGCTACTGTGAGAATTACTATGAGAATTTATTGAACAATGTCGAACCACTTGTTGGAAACACCTAGATCTACCTGCTCTAGACCCCTCCTTCCTTCCTGTCGGAACCCTTTTACTTTGAAATGTCGTTGGTTGGAACGGTCCTAGCTCCGTGTGAAAACAGGTTTCCAAAGTTTTATGCAGTGATATCTGACTCAATATTTACGATGAACTTGCTCTCCAATTCTTTCTTATATCACTCCTACCTGTTATTCTATGCATACCATATCTGTATTCATGTAATGTCTGCTACAGAGTTAGAAGTGAGTGACGAATACTGGTTGGGGTTGATGAATATTGGATTTTGTCTTGAAAGCGAATATATGTCATATTCATTCTTCTCTCGGATTTTGCCGAACCCTGGTATTCTTATTGTTCTGAATGTAGGTTAGCCGGTTTTTGTTTGATACTGCAATGACCATGAATCCGTAAATTCCTATTGGGTGTATGCGGCTTGTAAATATTTGATTTCGTTCATTGACTGTGGAAGATGAACAGAAAACTAACCATTTTTCATGATTAACCAAAGGTATTTTCAAAAAGACGTGACAATGAATGTCAATTACACTATTCGTTGTCATTACTGATAACAGGTCTCCATGTATCATATTTTATAGTAAGAGTGGAAAGTGGGGTTTTGCATGCTCGAGACCATTTATGTTTCGAGATTTATCGAGCGAACACTTCAAATATGGTCGAGATTATGCAAAACACTTTCGATCGTGTTTTGAACGATACTTGTCACTACGGAATAAAAACTCATTGTTGGAATGTGAATTAACTGTTTATCAAATTAGAAACATGTTTTAAAACCAGGTCTACTATTTTGAATGAAAATTTTCAAATCTCTGACAAATAAACCAGCAAATTTTAGTTTAGGAAAATTTAAACATTAGTTTAACCTTTACGTAACCAGGAAACCATCAAGATTTGAATTTTGACTATTTTCAGTGTACTCACTTCAGGCTTGAATCACCTTAGTTATTACACAGAAATAGCGACTGCAAGTCGTTTATTAAAGCCTAGCGTGCTTGAAAATTGATAAGAAATTTCAGCTGATAGAAATGGCCTTTCTGACTTCCGCTGAGAGGGAATTTCAAGTTTAATACTCCAGTTAACTTGGATGATTAGTGTAAGATAGTGATTTTGTATTAGTCCAAGAGTGATTGTTTGAAAGAAAGCACTTATACGACGACTAGTGAGTATGACTTTTCATTTTTCTGCCACACGATTATTTCTCCGTGTGGCATCATGGATTGTTGTCCAGTGTTTTCAAATCGTGCGACATATGACGAGGCGATAAAAATCTCGTCGATATATTGTTTTAGTTGCACAATGCCTGCCGGAGCATTGTAGTGTGATTTAGAGCCGTTTTCCGGCTGCTGGTGCTCGCTGCTATCGTAATCGTAAAACTCTTTCCTTCTCAACGTTTTTATGGTTTCCAATGTTCGCCTTCTATGATAGCTTTCAAACCATTACATGAATAGATCGAAAAGAGCTTTCTCCAGTAATAGATAAAATGAAAATTGGAAAATTGTGGAAAATAGTTACTAGCTCTCCCACCGTTACTCACCTGCTCAACTCATGAATAGATATGAAAGTGTTTCGCTACTATTTCCAATAAATAATTTTGAACAATACTTTTTATTACACTATACAAGGTGGGTGAAAACAAAATTTATGGACTATTGACTAAAGAGTAATTTATGGACTAAAACAACTATTTTAAAAAAAATTAAAAAAAAATAGTGGACAGAAATTCTATATTTTGAAAGAACAAAGCTCTGTAACGGATTCTTATATTTCTTATGATTGAATACACAAGGGCGACAATTTCAGAAACTGCTAGCGACCAAAAACACACAACGTGCACCCAGAGAACATAATTTTATGTTTAAATACCGTAGATTGATTGATTGAACGTATTTTACGAGGAAAAATGTTTCTATTTATGTAGAGAAATCCATCAGATGTGCCAGTTCCAATGTCTCAAGGAGATAAGCAAAATAAATTAAATTAAACTTAATCAGAAGCTCGAATATTTTTGGAAGTAGTAAATTTCTAGCAACAAATGTGTTCATTCTTCCAACTTTATTTCCTCCTTTTTACTGTGTAGGCAATCCAGTAAAGTTTTACCTTTTACGTCAAAGTTTTATTGAAAGTTCTTTGACGTGTCTGACAACTCCTAGGACCAACTAGACTAGATAAAAAATCAGACGACTGCACTGGCGGCACCGCAACTGCACCGCAGCAAATTGGAAGTTCGCAAGCGAGTTCTCCAGCCCACGGGGCTTACTAGTGTACTTTCTATGTAGGTTTAAAGTGTGCATACGTTTTTCAACACCAGCTCTGTTTATCGACACCAATCATTATTTTTCATTCAATGAGAATGCCCCAGGGTCACCTCTGGTCTTGAAGTTGTATTTGTGTAAATGAAAAAATTCATGGACCAGAAATATGTTCCACAATAATCAAACATTCATCTAAACAAGGGAATAGTCTCTGGGGACCATGTTATTATCAGTTGAAGACGCAACCTCTGCGATTCACAAGTATATATTTCTTATTTCGGAAAATCCAATTAAACCTAACGTTGGGAATTCCATAATTCAACAGCCGCACTGAAAGCATTCGATATCAGTTTGGTTGGAAGTAGGATTGGATTGCACTCCACGTATCACTCTAAAATCGATTCTGTCCTCTTTACAACTGCAGTTTCTTCTTTGTCCTCCTCATTCCCACTGTGTCACAAGCACACGCTCTTTCTTCAACGGATTTTAAACATTTAATACTGTTCAGAATTTTAGCGCATGATTAAATCACACTCAGTAATAGCATTAATGCATCATGATGTAGTCATGTAGTCACCATCACAATAATGATAGAGTGGAGCTCCATCAGCAATATCAAGAAAATAAATCCTTGTTCAATTTGAACAGGGGCCTGTACCATAAAATTGAAATGTTCTGTGAAACAGGAGTTTTGAAAATTCATTTCAATCACTACAACATCACATATCTCATTTTATCATAATTTGTTAGGCAGATATTACGGTATTAGTTTATTCCTTTGTTTTTCTTATTCTTCCGTAATACTGTAACATTTATTTCTTAGGTTATTGTAGCTATTTGATGATCTTCAATTGTGTTTTCTGTTTGAATCGCCATTTTGTAATGTTTGAATGAACCGCTAATTGGGGAGGAGCTTGTCTAGGCCAATGGCAGCCGTTCACGGTCATTGGCTGGAGCGTCTACCAATAGCGGTGCTTTACCGTTAGTATAAATACTGCTACTCTGTACGTTAAGTTTTTAGTTTACCAGAGATTGATAATGGTGTAACAACCGAAACCGGTATCTCGATTTTATAATAAATCAGTGGTTTGACAACACCTTGTCTTTCCATTTAACAATGAAAGGCACACTGAAACACTGAAAAAACTGTTCAATTTTAATTCTAGTTACAACAATAAACATAACGCATTTAGCCTAATTCATGTAATTTGAATAATCACTGAAATTCTCATTTACTTAAGTTTAAAGTAAATATTCAATACAAAAATAAGCTCCTTAAAGGTCAATTCCCACATTGACGACAACGACACGACGACGACATTCTCATTTTGTTCTGCGCATGCGTCACCAGCCCATGCTCTGATTGGTCCATGTCTATCTTTGTTTACAAATGATAGCTCTCAAGTCTCAAAATTGCAGTACCGGTATGACTTGAAAAGGTTTGTATTATAATTTTATTTACTGATTATTATATTTATATTGTCGTACTAATATTATTAGTATTAATTGACAATTGATTCCGAACAGCGAACATTCAAACTTCGTATAGACACTTAACCTAGAAATTCGGCTTGGCAGAAGTTCTAAAAGGATGGACCAATCAGAGCGCGGGCTGGTGACGCATGCGCAGAACGAAATGAGAATGTCGTCGTCGTGTCGTTGTCGTCAATGTGGGAATTGACCTTAATTTAACTAACAGTTAATATATATATATATATATATATATATATATATATATATATATATATATATATATATATCGTATGAGAACATTTATATCGGTATGAAGTCTTAATAATAATCACTAATGTCAATAACTGTATCGTCATATTATGATTCGTCAAAAAGTTGAAAAAAACATATATAGGCTATATGGTTATATATAAACATATATAGTTAATGAAGAAATCATTTCAGCTATATTCCTAGTTGATCTCTTTTATATTTGGGTAAAAAAATTGAAAACATTGTTTTTGAAGCTTCAGCTCAAGGAAGTTTAAATAGTATACTGCACCGCTCTTGTTAAATTATTTATTCAAGACTTAGTATTCCAGTAGATTGTTGGAGGAAGTTTGAGTCGATTTACAATGTGTTCAAGTAGGTGATGGAGAGAGGAATCCGCTTTAGCTCTGCTACAATGCCCAAAACGCCATAGGGCATCCCGTTCGCATGTTTTACTGCTCCCTTATCACCCTTCCTAGGCGAGGCAGAAAGATATCATATCCCCGGAAATTCTATCCTTCCGCGTGCCCTTGTGCGCACATACGGCTCGAAACGAAATGTTTCTATCTTGAAGCCTTCTGACAATCTTGTATTTGACTGGAAAGTGTGAGCAATCAGTAAGAAAAAGCATCGGAAACATGAGATTGATAAGGCTGGAAAAGGTATCCAAGAAACAAAGGCAATGAGAGATAGAAATGCTAGCCCTCGCTATCTCCAATGGTTCCCCATCCAGCAAATTGTTGCTTTTTCGATTTTCGCTGGACAAAACGGGATCTTTAACCCTTCTTCCACTTCCATCTAGAATGACTCACTCCTTTTTATTTCTTTCCAAAGGGTGTGGGTTCTACCAGAAACCTTGGGGATCGATTAGATGCTCAATCTTCACTCCTGATGTTCCAACTTGTACAAGACACTGACTTATAGGCAGCCAGCCCAGGTGTCTCTCTTAATGTTGTAGCCCTAATCGGTACTTCTAGACTATTATTCACTTTCTTCCCTTCACTCTGCATGAAGGCACAATTCATTATTGAACTGGTTTTAGTATCTATCTTGAGATGAAATTCTATATTATTTCTGGGATGAGGAGTACATAGATTCCCATGTATCATCTATATTACATACCGTGGCGAAGCGTGGTATACTTATTTGGTCATCGCTGGGTATATTTCCTATAGGAAATATATATATATATACCAAATAAGTATACCACGCTTCGCCACTAATTACATAAATTTCTACGTAATACAATACAATTTCACGCAGTACTATTTACAATAATTGTTTAAATATACGAGTAGATTTGATTGCTAAACTATTTATGATAAATGTTGGTGATTATCAGAAATTAAAAATAGGATCTCAATGAACAAGCTGAAGGCGTGCAAGTAAATGCAGTGAAGAGCTGTAGAGCTCATTCAATAGAGAAATGTGGAATTAAACGGCTACAATCCTTTCGGCTAGTTACACAAAAATCAAATTTTACAAACTTAAAACATAAGTGGTTATTTTTCTGATTCCTATGCTACATCGTTTCAATGTCAACAGATTCTCTTCAATGTCCTAGAATTTGAAATATGATTTATAACTTGTTGAGTGATTCAATCCTGAAGATTCATTGGGCATTGATCAATCTCAGATCAATAATGAATATTATCTCTAATTCGATAAGAAGCCGTAATCTTTGTTTCAGAGCTTATGGATGAGAAATAAAAGTGCGTAGGATTTAGAACAATAGCTAAACTCAACTAGTGATTGAACTGAACCTAGGCCTATTAAAATACTTCAAAAGGCAAAGAAACGTTTATTGATTCGGAGAATGTCTGGGAAAGACACCCAATTTTTTCTATCGCATCGAAAGGAGTGATCGTCGATAAGTTCGAGACAAGCTTGTCTGAGACCCCACCCACTCACAAGATTCATTTTTCTACCCTTCTCAATATTTTTTGACGAGAATAAAGCCAATTAAATCATTATTTATATGGAAAATTGTATTAGATACCTAATATATGGATAGTCTTATGCGGAAGACTCTATATGGAAGACATATTTCTACCTATGAACCATGACGATTTTATTAAGGAGATAAGTACAATCAAACAAATAGCTGTAACAAATGGGTATGAGGAAATTATGGTGGATAGGCTGCTAAGTAAAATCAACAGACGTATCTCAGTTAATTCCAGCTTTGTAGGGACAAACAATGAGGAAAAGCTTTGGGTAACTATTCCTTATCTAGGCTTTGTTTCTGATAAAATAGGTAGAGAATTGAAAAAGAATGGGTTTCATGTTGCTTTTAGAACCAAACCGATTTTAAAGAATCTATTTAGCTACAGTAAAGATAAAATTGATGTGTGGGATAGAAGTGGGGTATATAGGCTTAAATGTGGGGATTGTAATGCGACCTATGTT
The DNA here is from genome assembly GCA_017141395.1 of Laodelphax striatellus. Classification (NCBI taxonomy): domain Eukaryota; kingdom Metazoa; phylum Arthropoda; class Insecta; order Hemiptera; family Delphacidae; genus Laodelphax; species Laodelphax striatellus. The sequence continues at coordinate 5,551,588 of CM029544.1, forward strand.
GGTCAAACTGGTAGAAGTTTCAAAATCAGGGTAAAAGAACATATCAAAGATTGGAATAAGTGTAATGGAGATTCAAACTTTGCTGAACATTTGATAACAAATAATCACAAGTTCAAGACCGAGGAGAATGTTGAGTTTCTGCATTTCAATAACAAGGGCAGAATTCTCAACATACTGGAAGCTCTAGAAATAACTAGGGTAACAAAAGATGATCAACAGTTGAGTTTGAATGACCAAATTCATTTCAATCAATACAACACCACAAATCTCATTTTATCATAATTTGTTAGGCAGATATTACGGTATTAGTTTATTCCTTTGTTTTTCTTATTATTCCGTAATACTGTTTCATTTATTTCTTAGGTTATTGTAGCTATTTATTGTTCTTCAATTATTGTATTTTCTGTTTGAATCGCCATTTTGTAATGTTTGAATGAACCGCTAATCGGGGAGGAGCTTGTCTAGGCCAATGGCAGCCGTTCACGGTCATTGGCTAGAGCGTCTACCAATAGCGGTGCTTTACCGTTAGTATAAATACTGCTGCTCTGTTCGTTAAATTTTCAGTTTACCAGAGATTGATAATGGTGTAACAACCGAAACCGGTATCTCGATTTTCTAATAAATCAGTGGTTTGACAACATCTTGTCTTTTCATTTAACATATTTCTACTTCATTCTAAACAATTGTTGACTAGAAAGAAGTCAATTAAATGATTATTTTCATAAATAATTGTGTTAGACTTTATGGATAATGTTAAATGCGATCCATAATGAGTTTGAAAATAGTGTTAGATTGCATTGGGTGGAGTGATTAAAACGTAGTGACTACTCAGTAGTGACTACTGTGTAGTGATAGCGTTAGCTCAAATCGGAGTGATTAAACAAACGCTACCACTTCGGAGTTGTAACTACACCGGTCCGGAAAATTCGGAGTTATAGCTATGGGTAGTTATAACTCCACTTTTTAATCACACCACCCACCATAGATACAACTCCAAATTCAAGGCTATCACTCTGGCTCCTCTCTGACGCTCTGTGTGATTTATTCTCTTTCTCTTATACTTTCCGTGTCCATGATCACCAGTCTTCTGTTTTTCTATATATTTCGCTCCCAAAATTTAGCCACGCAAAGGGCTTTGTCTTTCTCTTATGATTCGCTCTATACTCTCAGTCGCGAGTGTCGCGACTCTATGACGCCAATCGGCCAGCCAAGCCAGACGTCGGTCGTGATCGAAAACAAGCTTTACCAAGCTAAACCAATAAAAGATATTGATATAATAAGAAAGATTTAAAAAATACTTGTATGTATTTAAATTCAAAATACACACAGGGTAGGCTCGGGAGTACCTAATTTCATTATATGTTTTGTTTTATTTGATTTATTTAAATTGTTTTGTACACAGTATTTGATTTATTTATTTCTTATGTATGTATGTACGTACTTCAAAATATTGTGATTTTTCAATTTTAAAATAGCAGTATGAATTCATTAATGAGGAAAAAATTTTACAAACTCTGACATTTAATAAAAATAATTTATGTGATAAGTTATTCAAATTTCAAGGTACTCTGGCATATCTGGAAGTTTTTAACATTGAGACCCATTCTCGTATTTTCATCTTAAAAAATAACGTTTGAAACAATAAACTACGAAGTTCATTTATTTTTATTTTCCCAGATGCAATTAAAGACTTTTATTTTTATATTTTTTGCAGTAGTTGTGTTCGAAGTAAACTTTTTCATTGTCCTATAAAACAATTTTTTTAGGAGATAAATTTACATCAAGAATTTACATGTTGAGTCTTATTAAGTAACAATTAGAAAATTAATCTCAAATTTCAAATGAGGAAAGGGCGTAGAGAACCCTGTCTGTATCCATTTCCAAGGCTAGGATTTGATACTTCAAAATTTCTGTAATATAAATTTTAGAATTTTGATACTCACACAGAATGATAATCTATATTTTTTGAACATAATTATGTTTTGAAAGTAAACATAGGTTGAATAGTTTTCGGATAGCAGCCAGTTGAAGACAAGCTGACAAAAGTGGAGTGCGTAGATGGGCACACTCTAAAATTGTGGAGTTATAACTACTAGAAAGTAGTGCTATCTAAGTTTTAATCACATCAAAAGTGGAGTTATAACTCCTTTTCCGGAAAAATCGAGTTACAACTACAGGGTAGTGACTACTCCTGTTTTTAATCACACCAAACGGAGTTATAACTCCAAAATGCTGGAGTGGTAGCGATAGCTAGTTTTTAATCACTCCACCCATTGAAACTGACCGGTTGAAGAGAATATTGAATGAGTACCAATAATAAGAGTGAGACCAGCCTCAAGGTCAATCCATGTTTATCTCGAGACATGAACATGAACAATCCTATATCTTGCTGCAAAATTGTCAAAAATGGTAAAAATGGATTGACTTCTCCCTTAAAATTGTCTGAAAAGTTACAATAATATTACATGACAGACAGATCTTGTCAGGTGCAATATACAGAGTTGATAAACTGAATACAATTGGACCATTGGATATTGTGAATTTACAGATAATTATGAAGACAAACGTCATGAATAATACACACACAGGCCTCTGTGGACTATCAACAGCACATAATTCATATATAGACCGAATGATAATATAGTACAGTACTCACTAGCACACCCATATTCATTAACACACACACAATTGTCAGCGTACTTCAGCCAGAGAGATAGAATAGAACAGAAGTCCCCACCTTTATCAAACACTATGAACATGACATAATATGTATATATAATAAAGCCTACACAGCCTACTAAATAAATGTTTTTCAATTTTCGGCACAGACAAAAACATCAGGGTACTATAATAAACCACACATTTTCACTAGTCAAGTCCTCTGTTTAAAAATTTTCGATCTAAGCCGGGCTCGCGCGCCTTAAGGCACACTGTATTGTGAAGAAGTGCGATAATTCAATTTGCGTCAAGTCCTCGAGCTGTCCTGGATATGTGGTGACATTTCCAGATATTTCACTTTCCTCCTTTTCTCTTTATTTGTCTTGCAGCTATTGAGATGAATCGTATGTAGGCCACGTCATGTCTGACTTTTTCACCAACTGGCACCAACACTCAGGTGTTGGTGTACTAAATTAGATTGATGACGAATCAGATAGAGAAATGGTTACTACTTCATTCTCTCATCTCGATCAATCTTTACTATTGTTCGATTAAATTGAATCTTCAAGTTAACTACTTTTTAATTCAATTAATTTATTAATACATTCACAAATCATCATATAATATGACTTGGGAAAGAAACAACAGGCACAGACCTAATCTATTTATCTTCCGAATTTTGATAAACTGAATAACTGATGTATTCCAAAATTATGTTTCTTTTTCACTCTACTTCAACGGATAAATCTCCAGTTCTACAATCCTATCTACAGTTATCTACAGATATCTACAGTTCTGTTCAATCCTATAACAGGATAAGGCAGAGAAGTATCAATAATAACTGAAGAGCGTACTGAACAAAATGCAAGAATAGTATCTTGTATATTTTGCCTATTTCCTCTATAATGAAGGCTATTTACACAATATTGTGCAGATGGAATATATACGGAGAGTATTAAGAACTAAAAATTAGAAGATCTACGAATAAATAGAACTCTCAACTTCTCATGACGATTACTGCTCCCTTCAACATAGTCATTCCATCACATTTGATTATAATAAACCGTTCGTGAAGCGTCACTATGTATTAGTTTGTGTTGTACGAGTAAGTAGTTATAAAATGTACTAGTTGTAATGCGTACTAGCATTCTAGTGCTTTGGTATGTGTTTCAATTGTGTTGTAACTATAGTGTTATAATTTTAAATAATGCATTCTCTACTTAGCCATGCTCACAACAAGCAAGTATGTTGAGACAATGTGCTTGTAAGGTGGAAATTTTAAATACATTACCAGCATGCATCTGTTGAACATGCCATGACATTTCAAAACAAATCTAGTTCCAAGTCACCCATAAAACAATAGAAAAGTGTGTCAGCCAGTAAATCATATTTCTTGAACGGTTCTAGCACAGAATGAGTTCTTTCGACTATAAATCTTCCAGACAAAGATTGTGGAAACACAAAAAAAAATGAATGAGAAGGGAATACGAAAACCACGTGACCCGAGCTTTTCTTGGTGAACATACAAAACACTGATGTTCCCCTGTGCACCTTTTTTTCATCAGCCTTTCAAATATTTTGCAGGGGAGAGGCGCGCTTCCGGCCGGAAGAGCATTCCTTTGTACAAGGGACTTAGCTGAAACTTTGTCCTTTGAGCGTGTAAAATATTACAAGGAAATATTGCACTTGGGGCAGCAGATGCGGTGCCTCTTTGTCTTCGAGTGGGAAGTGGAGAGGCATAATAAACTGATGAAAAGGTCAATAACAGTATGTCCACCACCAAATTGCCATCCAATAGAAGAGCTTTCATGTCCATCAATTATTAATATCTTTCAAGACGAAAACTTTTTTAAACATTTCAATTGCGTCAAGTTCATTAATATTATTCATTCATTGATCAATTCATCGATTCATCGATACGACTCACAGACTCAGTCCAAAACTGTTAATTTCTTGAATTTCTTGAATACAATACACAGTACAAGCAAAGAGGAAACAAATAAAATCATAAAAAGTACAATATGCATGGTCACAAGAAATAATCGGGCATTCTGAGCATAACAAATCACTGTTCTCTGGTTCATCACGGATTGCTTCATAGAGCAGGTGCTTCTGAGGTCTTTCTGAGATAAACATGAGTAAAATATCCTTTGAAAAAACCGTCCACCTTCCATACAACAGGGGCACCACTGATAGAAAAGGAAGATTATTAACCAATCACCAAATCAAACCGATCTTCAAAGCCCATCAATTTCCCAATTTCTAAAGAAACTCATCCAAGTTTACAGTACAGTATAACATCAAGGAGTTTACAGCATCCCCTGCTCGGATGTACCCGGGTAATCCAACTCCACATGATTGTATCCATCCGTGAATCTATAAAGTATAATATTCATGATCCATTACAATGATTATCAATCACATATGCATATAGACTGTAATCGTTTTAGAGGCCCTTATAATTACGTTTCTAGATGGTCTTGTCTATTAATTTCTTGATGGTTGAATTACATGAGTCATGAAACTCATTCACACATCTATTTACTTGAAAATGATATTATGTGCTCTTGAATTCTATTAGAAATTTTCAATTTTTCCAATAAAAGCAGTTTTAATTTATGGTAGTAAATCATAATCGATAATTTCATTAAACCTGATTAGATACTAACTTTGATGGTCACTTTGATGTGAGAGACTGAATCTAAGTGCGGTACAAACTAATTTAAGATGAAGTAGTAATAATGATGGATGTAATAGCCTTGTCGAAAAAAGATGCTATTACAGTAATTGATAGAATTGAAGATACTCTGCGATGCCTGGCCTAAAAAGAGAAGCAATAGAAAATACGTAAACAATATAAAGTAGCAATGAAAAGAAAGAAGATAATATTGTCATAGGTGATTCAATTCTAGCGTAAGGCCAACAAATATTTTGGAGATTCAAGGACAGAATCAATTGGAATACAGTCCAATACCTCACCAAGTATCACTAATACTTATAAAAAATCAGAGCTTTTGTTTAGAATTTTTTAAACACGTGTTACAACACGGATGAGTAGACGATTTCTCATATACTAGGCTACCTTGCTCACAAAACACATTTCACCTGCTACTCCCATATTTCTGTCCTGTTGAAAGCCATTTGTACTTTAGTATCTACCGTCCCGTCCTGGGAGTAATGTGAAGGAAAATTTGATGATTACTTCTAGTCGATGGAACCACATTTCTGTTGTTACACTGACAGGACTTGAATCTAGCAGGAGCAAAAAAAAGAGAAAACGTTTGGAAAAGTCACGTCTAGCACGTCGATTTCATCTTTCACTAAACACGATTGTGCCGGCCTTCATTCATTATTGATCAAACTGAAAGGTCATTTAAAAAAATTAAAAGTAACAAGTAACAGTATTGATGAAGGATAAAATGTTGAACCCAGATGACAATAATGGAGAGGGTACAATAATCAGGGTCTTCAGATCAAAGAGAAAATGATCTCTCTGTTAGTACCTAATTCAGTACGAGTAGTTGTGAACATACTATAGTTGTAGACATCACGCATTCATCTTAAAACACATCTACAATACCGATTCATTATCATGCTCATTTCAATTTTCATTCAACTAGATGCCTTCAGAGCTACAAAAAATTATAGAGCTCAAGATTCAATTTCAATGACAAGTAAAAGACAGATGACAAACATTCTCTGAATTCATGGATGAAATTCCGAGATCCACTCAATAATAATAATAATAATTTCCGTGTAACCTGGCTCAGGTCTGGTGTCAGAGTTTTCAGGTCAAACAAATTTTCTTTTTTCAAATTAAATGTACTTGCTATGGTCCACTGCTAAGGACAATAATTATTGTTGAAAACTTTGAATTTAATTCAATTATTGAATTTTCAACAAGCTTTCTTACCTTACTCAGCTAGATTTCTTCTTTTAGAAGAACAGAGATGAATGAGTCAAAGAATCGTGAATCACATAGTCAACTTCTAGAGAAATTCCATAGGACGATTCAATTACTGTTTTGATGCAGTAATTGTTGGATTGTACATGGAAGTATATTGATACTGCAGGCCACATTTTTTTCTAAATATTGGCATTCATTTGATATTTACGTGTCATTCAAATTCGAATTGAAACTAAAATTTTTTGGAGAAAACGAAGAAGAAGAATAAGAAGAAGAGAAAAAAGAAAAACAATATTCAGTATTCAAAATGAATCAAGCATGGGATTGGTGTGAATCAGTGGCCTTACATTGAAGTAATTGAGATTCATAAGGCCCAAAGACTTTAGAAAAGTAATTTGTGTTTTCGATTGAATATCTCCAAATCGGAGAGAGGGCTTCAGCTCTCTTAATTCAATAATTAAAACTGGTCAAAAGTGTAGGAGATTGAGTGAGACCCTTTAGAACACGAAAGACTGCGGCTTTATTGGCAGGCAAATGTGATCCCATTTACAGGCTTATCAGAGCTTTTAGACTTTGACAGGTTATTATTGGCCAACCTTCCTTTCTAATTATTCCCTGATCGCAAGCGTCGTTCAGTTTTCTTTAAAATACGCTACCATTGAATTCCCAACCAGTTAATAACTAATCTAAAACTCACGTACAACATTTACATTTATCATTTCATTCTCAGTACCTTCAAGATCGAGTTACATATTTCCATTTAATTTACTAATTCTTAGTAACTTTTCTTGTAACCATTTTCTTGAGGGAAACGGAAGTGTATCAGAGTCAAAGAAATTGAAAACCACGTGATTAAAGTCGAGGTTAGTTCAAAACATTGAAGCACAGAAAAAGGATGCCGATTCATCTGTGAATGAATGGATAACCCTCCAGTCATTTTATCGATTGTGAGTTCAACTCCCATCATGCCATAGATATTAGTAAATATAGCCTAATAATAATTCAATAAATATGTCATAGTACAAGCATTTTTATTATGTATAATATATAACATAGGCTCATTAGATATATCGTTTTCACACAAAGCCTATCGCAGTTTTTCATTCACAAATTAAATACAAAAACTTTGAACTTCTTTATATTCAATCAATTTTTTGGATTAAATGAAACTTCAACTTTATTTTCATCAACTCGGAAAAGTAGCATTGAATCGAGCTCAATCTAATTTTTCCCTGCCACTTATTTTATAAGTACTTATAGTACTAATATTATTTTATAATTTACCACTTTCAACTTGTAACATTTTCCTCAATGTACAAACTCTTTTAAAAATTGATGGCCAGCTGCTCGAAAATAATTATTATAATAAATTTGATACCGCCGCAAAATGACATCCTCTAACGAAGCCATGCACCAAGGTACCCTATTTAGCTTCGTAAGTGATCTTATGGCGGTTAGATTCACTCGTATTTTCATGCAACTAGGCAATATAATCTTTGAAACTTGTTCTTAATTTATTTTTCTTAAAATTCCCTCCCATCATGTCTTACTGCATTGATTTGGCAAGTTCCGCTCTTCCACTTACAAAACACGTCAAAAGCGCAGAATCGTTGTTCATCTCTCTACCGTCCCTTCCACTCTCCTCTCTCTTTCATCAATGTCAACCTAGTTACCCTTTCACTGACTGCCAAGATTTTGTCATGGAAATGATGCAGCCTATTCAAATGCGCATCTTTCGAAAAAGTCACCGGCCTGTAAAATCCCCTGATGTCATCATCTTTCTCACTTGTCACAGTTTCATTACAAAATATCTCGTGTCTCTTACCAGCATGCAGAATAGGATAATTGATTTTGAGCTCCAGACAGGTTATTACGAGTCCCACCTTCAAACTCAGGATTAACCATTAGAACATTTCAAAATGGGAAACATTACTGTAATTGAATTATCATTAGGCTAGAAGGGCCCAAGTCACACAAATAAAGCAAAGATAATTCGAACCTAAAAAACTACCACTCACATCATAGACTCCATAGAATGGTTTCTATTACGTGATCGTTCATAGTAAAAATACAAGTCAAATTTCCTAGTAACAGTTTTTTCATTGAATATTATATATAACCTATATGTGTCCATCCTATCAGTCAGTTATTCAATTTCGAACATACAGTGTCTCTTTCTCAAGTAAGCCTCACTCACATAACAAGTTGCCAAAATGCAAGTAAATAACTGAAAGATAGAAAATAATGAGTTGACGAAACTATTGAATGCACCAAACTCTGTAAATACTGGCTTGAATTGCATTGGTCAGTTGGTCATATGATATTTCACTCTATATAAACAAATAGGGCAATGCACACTGACTGGTGTGTATTGCCCTAGTTGAGCAATATTATATTGTATTAATATTTGTATTGCCCTATTTATAGAGTGGAAGATCATATGACCAACCTGCATGCCACACGGTTACTGGTATCGTGAAACCGCGGCGTTAGGGCCGTAGAGCCAATGAGTAAGTAAGTATGATGTTTGAAATAAGAGTATGGAAACCACATAGGATGTATATGCTATACATACCAAGATATGTATACCACAACGTTATTATATAATATCATCACATCGACTGTTCACTGCATCACTCAAATAGAATTTTTGATTAGACTTCCATGTCCATTTTCCAATTTCTGTCACCTACAGTTCATTTTCGCTTCCAATAACTTAAAAGTTAGGCTATGTATTCGTAAAGAGAAATACAGCTCTATCCGATCCCTGTGTGATAGTTAAAATTAAATTAAGATTCAATAGATATCGAGTTGTATGAAACATATTTGCAAGAGGGCCAAAATCATTAATAAGAATAAGTTATGATGGAAAAATGATCTGATGTATAATAAAGGTGAAGGAGAAGTATCATCGCAGTTGAATATTGAAGCAATATCTATAATTTTATTATACCAGTTGGATGAGTTCAGTCGAATTCTACTAATTAAATACATTCAGCATTCCCAGCCTGTCACAAAGTTATGAAATTATTTTTAATAATTTTTGTGATTGGGATTTGAATCAGATAAAATATGAATAATAATAATAATTACGAATTAACGAATGAAATTACATGAAAGAAAGAGATATTACTGAAGAATTCAATAAGCGATCTCCGAATTTCTATTATAAAAGAGAAATTGACGCGTTGCCTTACTTTTGAAATTAAATAACTTCTGATGAAATTTATAATTGTCATTTTAATTACATAGTCAAATTATAATAACGAATATCAAATCATTTAATCACCATACTTCCAGGAATATAATTAAATTTCACTTTGTTCTTATCGAGGCGTGATTTTTTGAATCAAATAATTATAATATTTTCATAGTAGCGCTTTGCGCTGCATGTGGTAAACTCGTAGATTCTCATAATCATTTTTAGCTTCCAGATAAGCCTCCCTAGTATGAGTGGTGTTTCTACAGTATTTCTAAATAAATTCAAATTCTTAAAAGTTCGTACTCGCGCTCTCTCACACTCCCACTCATGCTTGCTTAAATTTTCCATACACTCTCTCTCACACGAACCATCCATACATTCCTTAATCACCCTATTCACTTGAGTTGCCTCATCTTCAGAGTTTTACACATTGATAAATGAGTCTTGCAATTTACATCTTTAACGACTCATATACGCTTCCTTTGTACTTTCCACCCATCTATCCCTAGGCAGCGGTAATAAGTATTATTCATCTTGACGTAATTCATTTGAGAACACAACAACTTCTATGGGAAAATGATCCAAGAAATACATTGAATTGACTCTGAAACCATCGATTAAATTCACTAGCCCACTTGATACGCAACAAAAATCAATAACCAAAGCCCCCCGGCCACTTAAAAATCAATGTGAACTCATTAGGGTGCTTGGGATTGATAATAATAATAATAATTCCGTGTAACCTGGCTGGCTCAGGTCTGGTGTCAGAGTTTTCAGGTCACTCCTGATCAGTTCAGGGTCTCTGACGATTTTGGGATTGATGAAACAAATCTTCACATCTGAGTCAACTTCCATCAACTGTTTTTCATTTTTATACTTTTAAGTTACTATAATTCAATAATTATTTTATGATCATTCGATGAATTTTGTTGTATTGTGATTATAATTATGCTTTTTCAGACTGTCTCCGTAGCAGTATCCGTTCTGACTCTGACCTTCATATCTGTAGATCGTTGGTATGCAATTTGCTTCCCCCTGAAGTTCAAGTCGACTACTGGAAGAGCCAAAACAGCTATAATGATTATCTGGCTGCTTTCTATCTGCTTTGGTGAGTTATTGAAGAGTTCTATTTTCTTACTGTTGCTTATTAAAGAGGTTATTCCTGCACTAATTATAGTACACAAAGGTAACTGTTTGCTCAACTCTTGGACAGTAGCTAAGTCTATGGAATAATATAAAAGTCTTCAAGTTCTGCTTCAAATAATTGATCACTTTATTTTCCTTATTTGATGGAACATTTTTCGTTCAATTTAGCTTGAACATCAGTTTTCTCCCTCATCGGTAATCGGATACAGCTGATTACTTTGATGAGATTCTCATTATGCACAAGAAAGACTCTTTTAAATTTTAAGATTTGCTTTCGTTCATTGCTACGGATTCCCCTTTTCACGCCAATTCCTTTCTTGCTCACTCTTTCTCCCTGTCATGTTCACTCTCTCTCTCTATTTCTCAATCTTGTTCTCACTCATTTGATTTTCTATCTTTCCACTGGAGAGACCAGAAACGTTCAATTCATCTCCCTATTCCATGGAGCAATATTAACAGGGCTGAAAATACGTCTCATAATTTGATTCACGCAGTGCTGATGCAGAAATGGTCAGGTCCTTTGATTTGCGAGCTGCCAGAAGTGTTTCCTTCATCGAATTATTTACAATTCCCTACCTTTTTCCTCTTGAAATGCTTCGATCTGCATACTGTGATAAGATCTCGATGAAATGAGGCGTGCAAGACACGACAGTTTTTATTTCGAGAGCAGCGAAAATTCAATTTCTCCAGAATAGAGTGTGGCATTTGTGGGGTAAAAATACCTGGCGAGAATCAATTATCTGCACAGGAATAGAAACGTCTTTCGATTCACAGCGATATTGAAAACTGAGAGTGGAATCTCGCTTGATTGTTATTTGAGAATGTTACCACAAAATCATTGATGTATTCTCACATTCATCTCCAACCATGACCTTATGAAATACTCTTCTATGTAAAGATTCCTAATGAAAAAATTTGTGACTTAACCAAAGCGGTGTGGTCAGTAACGTATGACAAGTGAGCTTTAATTAAGAACGGATATTAAAAAAAATCGCTGACCTACGACCACGTACCCATTCATGCAGGAGCAAATTAAAAACTGAAATAAATCTCGAGACGTCGATCAGATTCCTCAACTTTAGTTCCAATTAAAAAAGAGCAGTCATGTTAACCATAATAACCATCCATATTTGAAACGAGTTTTTTCTAATGATTCACCAACTGAATGCTGTATGGATTCAATGCTTGAGGTGAAAAAGTGTTGAATTTACTTTCCAACCTTCACTTTTTCAACATCATCCTGAAGGATTATTACTGGAAATCTTCCTTGAAAATATTATGTATATATTTTCTATGAGAAGTGTTCTCCAGTACGTGAGCTATTATAGAAGCAGCCTGCTGCACCATAAGCTACTCAATCAAACCTATGGAAGATAAGACACAGAACTGTGCTCGCCCATCTGTCTTCTTAACACCTCATTTCAAAAGCTGGAAGCTTTCTTAGCAGATGATTTATAGTTCATTTTGAAATTTGAAATATGGGCTGACATTCACTAAAACAGGCTACAAGCATTGACTATTGCAACTACAAATTGTAGTACTACTATTGATTGCTAGAATGCTACAAGTCACTTATCTAACTCCTGTTATTCATTCACGACATTCCTATTCTTCAATGATTCTCATTTTATTGTTGCTTCTACAACTCTACCAAATTTATTTATATTTATAATATTTCACGTCTGAAAACAGAACTGATGTACAGTGGTTGAAATTTTGCACAGATTTTGCCAAGAGTGTCATAGTCGCTTCCCTTATTTCCATCATGACTCATCTTTTCACTCGCTAATACAATGTTGAATCATTTATGCAGCAGGGATATTTTATTTCATGTGTTTATCCAGAGTGTCATTCATTGCTAGGTTAAGCCGTAAAATTTGCATGAATGTTAGTAGAGAAGCCCCTTAACATAATCATGTCATAAACGAGAGGCTATCAATTTGATTTGAATAATTTTGTTTTCAAATCACCTCTACGCATTATGGACCTGATAAAGTGAGAGGAAAACTGTGTTCTGTTCATATAAATGGCCTTCCAGATTGTTCATTCAATCTTTATAGAATTTTCACGTTTTCTTGAAATAAAACAATACAGTAAGTCAACCGACATTTTTAAGGTAAAATCGGGTTACAAATTAGTTTATTTTGAAATCACGTTTATAGATTTTACCGGGTAGACTTGTACCTGTATATATACCGTACGCTGTACGGTACAGCACTCTCTACGTTACTGACTGTAGCGGGAAATAACTAGCCTCATTGATGAAATAAATGTTAAATTAATAAACTATTAAAGAGAACATATTAACGAGTACTCTTTTCTATAAGTATATCATTATAGGAATATCTACAGTCTTATAAAAGTATAATATATAGATAAGTATTGCCAGGATTATTACCGTATCAATCAGCAGAAAAACCTGTTATATGAAGCCCTTTTCTTAGCAATCCCTTCTATCTGGCAGGGACTGTTAATTTCAAATTCCAAACAGTCTACTTTAAGCCAAGCAGTTGAATATCAATGTCATTATACGATGGGCGTTTGAAAAGTCCGTGCAAAGTCCAAGAGACCACCACCACCATGATATTAGCCCCATTTATAAGAACACACACAAGGTTTCAGCCATAATGGTCTATTTCTTTGTGTTTGGCATTTCTCAGCGTCTCAGCATCCACCTCAGCGAATGTGGTCAGAAAATTATTAAAAATAGGATTCCAACTCGTTTCACATACCCCTTATTCTCCAGATTTGGCTCTCTCAAAATACTATTTGTTCCATAATTTGAAAAAAACTTTTACGAAAATTGAAATATTTACATCCATCACATTCTATTCTTACCTCAAACCTACAACAGAAACACAAGTCTTCGAAATTTTATTCATCGCTGAAAACCAGATACAAAACTCTTGAGTTTTTCTCAGCATGAGGCAAGCTCCAACATCAAACACTGTAATCTTATACAGCCGACTGACTAGAAGAACTAATTAAGGGAGAAAAAAGAGATACGCAGAGATGATGTCCTGCTCGAGTCCCTTGTTAACCATGTTTTGCCGAGCTGGCCTTAAGCAACATTGTAAATTAGCTTGCTTGTACTGGTATGGACATCATTAGTTGCACGTATAGGCTAATCTGTAGGTGGGGACAGTCAGTTCAAAAACTTTATGACTTCATGCATTCTATCTTATTATGTTTTTTGCTCCTTATCACGTGATAAACTACTGATTGATATTCAAATTAGGCCTACAGTTGTTATGACTCGAGATTTGGGTGTCTCTTATTCTGTGTACATCAGAAATGATGATGGAATATTCTAGAATCATTAAATTATTCTAATCAATCAAGATAATAATTGATGTAGAGCCTCTCTCCAGCAACCAATCTGAAGGCTTTCGAGTATAACCACAATATTTCAGTATTTATTCTATATGAATAATTTAAATTGAATTCCTCTATTGTTGACATTAACTAAATTTCAACTGCAGATGAGAAACGAGGCACTAATAGAGTCCGAATGAAACAAACGATTGGAAGCCGGGGCACGAGATAACCATTGTTAATCCATCGTTAACATCAAACGACTGTCTTTGACAAGGTCAAAAATTGGTTACAAGCCGTCTGCGTATTACAAACTTCTGTGTCAAAGTACGTCATTAATCATTGACGCCCTTTTCTGATAGTCGTTGGGTCACGTGACCAGTTCCCCCCCCCCCCCCCAATACCACTGGTGAGGAGGGAAAATGGTGCAAGGCACCCCCCATTAATAATAACTCCACAGTCTCAGCCTAGCATATAATATTGTAGGTTACGGGATACATCCTATCTGGTTACATACTGCCGTAACGGGACACCTTGAGTCTCACACCTTCTATTCCCTGTTTCTCTCGCAACCACCAACAATCTTCGCTCCTGTCACGATGCTAGCTAATTCATGTTTCGTTTGTCTTCGTCCACAAGTCGCTGAACAATCAGTGTTGCAACAGATTTGAGGAGAAGGCTACGTACGCCACAGTCTGCTCTTTCAATAAGTTGTGCAAGCTCCGAAACAATCGTGAAGTTGGTTGTGAGAATCTAAGAGTAGTTTAATTTCAAATTCATTTTCTCAATCAAAACGACTACGAAACTAAGCAATATACCTGTATACATTCTACATTTATGAAAAATATAATATGTTCAGCTATGACTTGTGTGTGGGATTAGAGGTAGGGGATGATTGATGGAAGAATGAGCATTTAAGAAGAGCAGTTACATCGCGAGTATTTTATGTAGTATTTAATGAATTTATATTTTCGGCTGGTTCCCTATATGATTTGAGAAGCTATTCTCTATTCTCATTTATGGTAATGCTTCACCCTCAATTTATTCTATATTACTGTATTTTGAAAATTATTATTATTATTAATTTAATTAATTTGTGCCTTTTTTATAGATATCCCGGAACTGCTTGCACTGGAAACCCATAAATTTGAGAAATTCCGTAACATGGATATGATTTTCTTCACTCAATGCAGCCCCAACTGGTCTGAAGGCAACGAGGAAATGTTTCAACTGGCCAGAATCCTGCTCCTGTACACTTTTCCGCTCCTCTTCATGAGTATTGCCTACTGCCAGATTGTAAGAGTGCTATGGCGCTCCGACAACATACCCGGACATTCTGAGACCGTTCTTGTGCATTCCGGAAATGGTAAGTGACCATTTAAATTAGTGAAATTAGTGAATTAGCATTCCTATAGGAAATATACCCGGCGATAACCAAATAAGTATACCACGCTTCGCCACGGATTTAAATAACAAATCCAATGCTGGTTGCATCAAGCCAAATCAATTTTAATCCACGATCAGCACACAAGCAGATTGATAATGAAATGCTTAATCCGTAGACACCAGCTTGCACGCAATAGCTAGAAAGAGTGCAAAGTTGTCTGGATGCACTTGGAGCTTTTAACATATACGTGCATGCTTAGCCATACATGTATGTCTATTTGATGAAACAACAAGACAACCATCCCTGTTACCTCCCTTTATACTATGACAATAATATGTGGAGCATTGGAATAAATTTTCGACCTCGATCAAATCCTTAAGGTGGAAAGAGAGACATCCGAACTGGCTAACAGAAACAGACAAGCCAATTTTAGTGAAATTCTCATTCATATTATTTATAGACTTATTATTTTTCATGTTATGTCTGTTTAGTATGGAGTATCACAACATGGAAGATTATGGGCCGTATTCATGAACGTTCCTTGAGGGTTCCTTTCCAAAAGGGACCCTTGAAAATAGTTTCATGAATGAAATCAGCTGATTTTTCATTCATGAAACGCTTTTCAAGGCGCCCTTTCGGAAAGGAACACTCAAGGAACGTTCATAAATACGGCCCATATGTTAATAAAGAAACCCTTGGTGATATCAATCTCAAATTATTAGACAGTATATTAATCTGGAAGATGTTCCCTGCATAACGCATGAAATTGAACTGTTATATTTATATTTTATACTGTGCTATATACAAAGTACAATAGTAATACTATTCATGTGATACTATAATGATCACATCAGTAGGTTAATATTACATTAGTGATTGATATAGTACTGTTTGTCCACTATTATACTCTATTCTATTGATGTTGATTTTGAATCTATGTAGAACTTTAAAATAGCTGGAGATAATTGTAGTATCCCAAATTGCCTTAATAGAGACAATGTACAATAATTGTTTTATCCTGGAGAGAATGAGATAAATCATCCCAGTGATGAACTGGTGTAGAAAGTGCTGAACGTTTACCAAAGGAAAAACCTTGTGAGGATAGTAGGAAGAATCAAGCGGTACTTATCTTTTTAATGTGAACTTAGCAAGGACTGGGCGGACGGAGTGAAGTGCCACAATGAGTCCCAAAGTGGGAGGTGGAGGGGGGTGAGTGGGTTGAGGCCGGAAATGAAATAGAAGAAAACTTTCTTGGCTTTCAATGGGGAACAGTAACTGAAGACTACTTCATTTCGCAGCAACGTCGTATTTATTTCTTTATATTGGAAAAGTTCCCAGGGGTATTCTCCAGCGAAGTAAATGTTGACAATGAAAATAGCTATTGTAATAATGACTGAAACGATGATGATAATAATAATAATGATGAATAGAATAACAGTTCCTTTTGACATTCTGCCTAGAAACTTAATTCTAACTCGTTATGAATTATTACATTTCTTCTCTAGATCTTTTAATTTTAGTGATATTACTGCCCACCCTAACCTTCTAAGTAGAAACTCGATTTTTACAAGATATTGGAGCGTAAAACTCTTATTGCATTGCAAAGCACAGTTCTGGATGCAACTTTGGGCTATAACATATGTATAAGCTAATGCTTCAAACGAATAAATGCATTTATTTAATTTTTTTAAAACAGATGAAGGAAGCAGATTCGACTTTTATTAGCGAATCGACTCAACTCCACTAGTGGACATGATATAATTGCAAATGCTTTGAAATAGAAGGTTTGAAAAATAGTAAGCTTGTATTTTTGAAAACGTCAAAGTGAATTCTTTGTGAAACGAATCTCAATGTTATTTTTTCAACTCTATTACCGTGTATTTAACATCACTTTTCAGCTTATTTCATCTTTGGTGCAGCATTATTGAATGTGATAGTAGTATATCTTTCACAACTTAATCTATGATATGAAGTTATATTTTTACTGTATCACTACATCAATCGTTTGAAACGCTACGCAAATTACAGCAGTCTCGTCGAGATAGCCAAGCATCAGGACTCAGCACCATTCATTTGCATTGCACACGACGAGAAACTTGTTGGATTATGTGCTTTCCCTATCTGGGCACCAAAAAGCTCGGTAAATACGATCCTGTGTGAAGCAAACTTTGCTCCAAGTGGGACAAAGAATCAACATCGGAGCGCACAAAAGCAAGTCAACAACATCGCTGGTCATTCGCTGGTGGCATTCTTCATATTGTTTTGCTCTCTTTGCCCACCACAGCCACAGCCTCAAAAAATCTGTTCTAATAATCTTCTTCTTTTTATTTTTCTTCTTCTTCTTCTTCTTCTTCTTCTTCTTCTTCTTCTTCTTCTTCTTCTTCTTCTTCTTCTTCTTCTTCTTCTTCTTCTTCTTCTTCTTCTTCTTCTTCTTCTTCTTCTTCTTCTTCTTCTTCTTCTTCTTCTTCTTCTTCTTCTTCTTCTTCTTCTTCTTCTTCTTCTTCTTCTACTTCTTCTATTATTTCCTTTTCTAACGTTTATTATCTTTAATCTTGCTATTCATTTCTTGCTTATTATTTTTGTTCTTCTTCTGCTCCTAATTCATTTTGTTATTCAAATCATTTCTATTCCTCTTTTTTTCTTCTTCTCCTCATGCCTCTATTCTACCCACCTGCTTCCCATTTGCTCTTGTCGTTGCCTTATTTTACACTCATTCTTTCTGGCCTCAGTTTCTTCATTTGTCCTCTGAACTTATTCAACTCCCTCCCCTCCCTGATCTTCTCTTTCTTAATTCCCTTCACATTCTTCCTTTTATTTTCATCTGACTTTTTTTAGTATTCCATTCTTCCTCTCTCCCTATTCGTGATGTTTCTAATTGTTCTTCCTTTGTCGTGTTTTTCTTCTCCCCTTTGTTCCGCATCTGTCTCTTTACCACTTTGATTTTGATTTCTATCTTCTCTTTCTCCCTCCCCTTTCCTTCATCTTTCTTCTGCTTCTCATATTCTCCCTTTTGCTCTCTTCATGATCTGCCTTGGCTACCGTGTCTTCCATATCCCTTACTTTTCTTGTATTGTCTTGAGTCACTGTGTTTACAGGTTTGATTAGAGTAGTACAAGTAGTGCTGCAACCCCTTTCTTCCTTACTCTCGTTCTTCACAATCTTCCTCATAGTACTTCTTTCCTTGTCAGCTTAGGTTCGCCTTTCTTCTTTCGCGTTGTCATGCCATGTGTGGAGCGACGGATGTTGTTCCCGGTTTCTTATTTCCGGCTGAGCACTGACAGAAATGGCGGGAAATTCTCTTGCCAGAAAGGATAGGTGGGAAATCTCTACCAGGCTAAGCACTGGAATAATGTTTCTGCTGATGACTGTTCCTTAAATTAGACAAGTTAAAGACTGTTAACTAGAGTTTGTAGATTGTTTTACTCAGAAATCAAAATCATACCACTCAATTGCAAAGTTCCCCATTATTAGACACGTAGTTTGTAAAACAGCCTATACCCACATAGAGACTATGATACCTCTCGATTTATCGTTTGAAATCATACAGTGATATATAAAACTGTAGCTGTAACTCCCCGAATAATTGATATCTAGACGTTTCATATCAATAGTTGAAAAATTGAGTTGGAACAACATCCTTCAAGCTTATGAATGTTTTAAAACATTCCAAGATACACTTGGTTTCAGAACCTCTAAACTTAGTAGCCTTAACGACATAACCTATGAAATTTACTAAATTGCTTTGTATTATTGTCATTCAGTGGAGTGTTGAGAGAAATATTGTTTGCTACATGAACACAAGCAAACATTTTTACACACATAATAGATGGCCCAACTCATCACCGCTTCATTTGGCAAATATCACAGACAGACACCATCTCATTTTTATAATTGTATAGATAGATTTAGTGAAGCAATCACTAATAGAAAATGAACATTCACTAATCATTAATAACATAAAATAACAAGTAATTGAGTTGTAGTATCATATATCCCAAATCCTGAGACAGTAAATGCGATTTCAAATCAATGTAAACGTAAACAGATCTTCAAGTATGGAAAAACTATGGAAAATATGAGGGGTATTCACGATGTTGTTTTAGCTAGCTTAATTGTTATTTGCTAACTTGGGATTGTGAACACCCCATCTAAAAACCATCTGCTATACGTTAACTACACTAGCGCTCCAAGCAGATATTTTCGTGCAACTCCTGATTATAACCTCACTTTTACCAAGAAATATGGGTGGAATAAAGATGGCCGCCGTTTTAACAGAGATAGCTAGAATTAGCGGACTCGAAGCCGCGCTATCTGTTATCTCGTCAGCTAATTTTTTTTTAACGTACTACCGATAGCCTCGACTGACTTATCGAATAGCTGGAGTTATTAAATAGCGCTACTTAGCTAGCTAACTCAAAGATCGTGAATACCCCTAATGTCTGTGAAAAAAACAATACAAACTTATTCTATAGTGCGATTCACATCGAGAAGTCAGCATTGCTTAGATGAGAATTTGCTATCCTTGTTCAGCACAAGGCAGTTGCTGATGTCTCTATCCTATTCGCACTGTGCATTGTTGTCGCACAATTCCAACAAACAGGTTTGGTGCAGTTTTCTCTTTCTCTCTCAATGAAACTTGGCATCAGTGCTCCTCATATAAACAATACTGACTTCTTGACGTAAATCGGACTATACACACATAGTAAATCCTTTCAAAATATATATTCTTATTCACTTCAGACCAACAACTTTGCAAACCTTATTAGCAGCGACTTATCTTAAACATATTTGCTGCCTATCACGGATCTTAGTGCATTGAGTAAGTATGCAGTGCATGCGAACATAGAATAGAACTGTAGTGTCCTGAAAAAATTCATTTTTAGTTTTCAAGAAATGAGTAAAAAATTTATGGTTAATCCAAGCGACTAGTTTTGATAAAATTAATTTGAAAACGTTATGGATCTCTAGTAATTTGTTGATTATTTTCGCAGGCACTGGCAAACGCATGGCGGCAAACAATAGTACCGAATGTCAACTGAGATCCCGCAGGAAGGCGGCCAAGATGCTGGTCGCTGTCGTGCTCATGTTTGCTGTTTGCTACTTTCCCGTTCATCTCCTCAACATGCTTAGGTAAGAAATAACAAGGCTCTCTATCTCAAACTGCTCTAAATGCTTATTTTGATGACCTATTTTCACAAAAATCTCCCGGAAGGAGTCCCCTGGACCCCTTCCTCTATAACAAAGAAACAAATATCTTCTAAGAATGCATCAAGGCAATAAAAACGGAAATAATGTAACAAAAATTCATGACTGGTCGTTTACAATGACAGCTCAAAGCTTCCTCTTTTTCACAATTGACTGCATTATACAATTTTACCTTCAGCTTTCAAATTCTTCACTCCTCCAGTTGATTTGATCAATTAATCTTTATGCAAAAAATATATTTCTAGTATGAGAGGATGTTTGTTCCATTAAGTTATTTAGAAAATTGTCATCCTATCAATAATGTGTTGGCTCTTAGAAAAAAAATCATGTTTAAAGTTTGGATTAAGGATCATGAAATTGGTCTTTATAAGATTGACCACTTTATATGCTTTTACAAATTTGTTTTGGGGGGGGGGGTGTACTACGCCATTGGCCTTGAGGAATTGAGCACCCCTGACTCTCAAGATAATCCATTTAGAGTTTATGTACGTCTCTTATATTCATTGAATTTGTATTTACATAATCATTTAGAAATATATCTGAATTATATGTTATAGTATATGATGCGTTCTCCATGCTTTCTCCCCGCTTGGCAAACTGTAGGCCTACTACTCAGACTGCACAGACACACATCATAACTTTGTAGTCTAAAGCAAAACATCTTTCTCTTCCCACCAACCCGAGATTGATTGAATGACCTCAACACCTACAGCAGCCCCTCTTCCCCGACAAGCCGCACCTAACAGATAGCTGGAATCTACAGATTTCTGCTGTTGATTACTGCGGCTCCCCTACAAAGTCTAATGGGTCTCCGCTATTGTTTCCAAGAACAAAGGAAAGACACACCACCTACCCCTATTATGTATAAATATATAGGGGAATCAGGAAGCCTTCCAATTCAGTTAGGTACCGCGCTGTCTGCTAATGTTCTCAACTGTTTTTTGTTCAAATGGGTGTGCGAATGTGTGTTCTGAGTGAACATGTGTGCTGTCGATATTACATGGCGCACATGCGCATATGGCTCAACACACAAGACAAATCAGCAATTAATGAGTGAGCGAAGATGTTTTGGTACTTTGAGCGTTGGTCGCATTGTTCGTTCCTCTAATGATGCCACACCAATTTCATGTTTTTCTTCCTTCCCCGGAGAAAAAAAAACAAAAACAAAAGATTTAACAAGATGGTTCTGCACAAATGGTGTTCGGTTTTTATTTCCAAATTGAGGAAAAACAATTACAATGCTACTGTTCATGATACCAGCATGAACAAATTGCCTATTTCTGAATTTGAAAGCTTTATTAGCCTTATATCAAAACTGATTCTCGGTACTTTACTGGATGTGCAGTTGTGATGCCGAAGAAAACGTTTACTGTCTTTCCAATTTTATTACGATAAGTAGAAAGTTGAATGAACGGTTCGTATCATGGGTTACCGGATATTGGAGCTTTTATCGAAGCCATTCCGACTGGAATTGAATTCGAAATAGAAATTCCTTAAATATCAGATCAGCAGTAGTACAATAATACTCTTACCATGTTTCTTGAATGATTAAAAGGAATCCTGAGAAACTTCAGTAATGATTATTTTTGTTAACCGACTTATTATAGTTGACTGAGTAAGTTTGTTATTCTGATATAGCTGGTCCAATTTCTCTCATACAGCTTATCTTTTCATGTATCAGTTGATGTTACCTTCTATCACTATAATCATAATCAGTAATAGTTCTATAATAATTACATTTCAGTACAAAGCAACAGGTAACCCAACTTTATCCCAAAGGAGCCTGAAACATAGTCATATTCAAAGATCATTCAAATATAGGCTACATACATATATGTATTTAATTTTTCTGTTCTCCAGAAATGAATAAAATAATTATCTTTTACAAAATTTTTATAATAGTCTGTGATGTTTATCAGATTGTATTGTGTCTTATATTTTTGGATTGCAAACAAAATAGTTTTACCTTATAGATATAAGATTTCAAACTAATATTCAAGCGACATTGTTGATAACCAACACTGGTTGGATTATCAACCAGTGTTGGTCAATTAAAATTCAAAGAAATTATTATCATCTACTAATTTCCAATATGAAATCGATCATTATTCAATTGACTTATAGATTGATGATTTGGTCATCACAGAGTATTAGGAATTTCCAATCGAAGTACCTGGTGTATCGTATATTCTATATCCTCATGTGGTCAAAAAATACAGCTTTCTGATTTTCTGTTGACACAATATCGTATATTCTATATCCTCATGTGGTCAAAAAATACAGCGTTTTGATTTTCTGTTGACACAATCCCACTGAAATATCAATGAACCCGAAACTGCAATAATCATTGCAGATCTTCCAGTTTCTTGTTAGTTGCTAAACCCACAGTCCAACACCATTAATTACGGTAAGCTTATTTGGCCATGCTCATACCTTTTGATTACCGCGAAACTTTCGGATGACGTGTGGAGACCAATTTTAAACTTTAAATTGCTTTTTGACAAAGTATGAGAGATTGAGAGAGGTGGGGAAAGGAGAGAAAGAAAGTACTGAAGAGAAAGAGTAGGTGCTTGAGTTTATGTAAAGGCAAAGGTATGTTATGATGATGATTATGGAAGGCGTGAGTGTTCTATTTTCGTAAATGAAATTGCTTCAAGTCTAAGTGGAGCCTGATACATGAGTCAGGATTATGAACTGTTTCCTTGGTGAAATCCATCCCTCTAATGTAACGTGAATTTAAAATGTCTACAACAGCGCGACTGGGATTAGGATCATACGACTTCTAGAAGGAAAACCTGCATGACAGCTCGAAGCTCAGACAGCACAGCAATTTTCCTGTAATAATATTTTTTTGATGTTGAACATGATGTACATTGCACGGCGAGATGATGTTTGCAAGAAATGGAAGTAATTCAAAACAGATTATCCCTGCATGGACTCTTTTCAAATGGGAATACTAGACAAGCAAGATAGCTATTTGTATATTTATAAAGAGTTTACTGTATGTACAATGTACTGTACTAACTTGCCCAACCTATATACTCTGAATACTCATAATATTATAGAATTATTGTATTATCATCCATTAAGATAATTTTGTGTGATATTAACATTATTTTTCAATATTTACTTCTCTCTATAATCATGTTTTCTCATGTGTTGTATTCTTCTTGGTATTTCCATTTATTTTGTCCTAGAAAGATATGATATAGAAAGGATTCTAAATACATATTTCTTTTTTCAGATATAGAGGTATTCTAACATTTAGTTCTTTTCTTTCATTTCATTCAGATTATAATTCTATTCCGTCATTTCTAAGATATTGGCTCCCAACATAAAAAGGGAGTTCTTTGACGTATTATGCTACGCCAAAATGTAGTCTCACCTGAACAGGTAAAGGTCTAAGCTAAAAGGTAAGCTCTCACCTGTATTACCTGTCTTAACAGTATTTTGAAATCAAATTTGTCGCTAAGCTCAACTCAAGTCATACCACGCCTCTTCGTCACATGTCTGGGTTATCGTTGACAGTATCCGAGCCTACAGTTCAGAATTCAATTTGCAATTGGAACTTGTCGGCTTTTCAAAGGAGCGGATCACTTGAAATTCATAGAAACTCTTGACAAGTCGATCTGCTAGTGACAAACGCCTTAATAGATTTTATTAAAGCTGAAAGTATTTCAAATTGAATTTCCATGTCCCAACTTTGTTCACTTGTCGTTCTGTGGGCTGTAAAACTTTGAACACTTTAAATTCTCATAGCAGATTTCCTTTCATGAGATAATTGGGTGTGAATTATCGTGGCTGCGATTCATCTTGTCGTTTCCACTTCGATTATATACTTTAAAGTTTGAAGGTGGAGACCAGTAATTTTCTAGTGCTTCCAAGGGAGGCACTGCTCTGGACAGTATTCTATAAAACTCAAATAGGTCATTTTTCAAACTCTCATGATATTGGATTGAAACTCTCATAATATACTCAATCACTCTTCAAACTTCCGTAAAGTAAGAGTACATTCGATAGTCCAACACAAGAAAAAAGGTTTCTCCATTTCCCAATCAGCTATGATTCAATCCCAATCAGGAAAGTCATCTTCATTATTGATGCATAACATTACTTTGTACAATACTTTTGTTGCTAGTGGAGATGCTTAAAATATCATGAATCTTTCAGAGAGAATTTGAACTTCAAAATTTAATTAAGTACCCAAGTGCATTGAAAATAGACAAGCATGAACTTCTGCTTGATCTTCACAAGGAAAAATATTTATTCGATATAATGCTATATGATTTAATCTTTTCATTTTACTCTTCATGAGCAACAATATGCTGTGCTGTATTGAATCGAATCTCGTCCGCTTTTTCCCATTCATGCCCAAAAAGAAAGGATACTAGAACGAAAGGAAACTTCTACTGTAGAAACTGATGAACTCCAGAGATGGGACTGATCTAAATCTGATGCTCAGGTGTTCTTGCTTAAGACTAAAACTCTTCATTCATCTTACAAATTTTTGCAATTAATAATTTCGCTCTTCGTCTTCTCAACCCTTATTTACTTCTTTCATCTCCTTCTTCTCTCAATTGAGTAACTTTGGAGCATTTGTTCATAAGCATAGATACGTTCTATCTACGGAAAACCATGTACCTTTCTTGGGTACCGTTCAATACATTAATCTTCAATGTTATCGTGTTATATTTGCTCTAAAGGTCCCACGCCTGTTAGAAATTATATGTAATTTTTCTTGTGAAACATTTTTGAGTATTATCATTTGCACCTTTCTTGTTCCATGTTCCTAATGTATCATGTGTAGCTTACCAATTAGTGTAATAAGTAACTTTCTGATATCCAATGTAGATTACAGCCTTTAAATGGGGTTAATAGACAATATGAAATGAGGTTAGTACTCAATGCAGAGAACAGAACACTATGTTTTTTGTAACTGCTTTTAAAAATCATATTATATTAAATTTTGTGACTTGTTTTAGCATAATGCTATGCAGAAATAGGCTTATTCACAAAATAGCCTGATAACTAACTTATTGCTGTTTAAATTGTGATATCTTCAATAGAAGCCACTACTTAAAGCAGCCTACAGTATTCCATGTTGTATGTTCATGGTGAATGCGTTCAATTATAACAAAATTTATGATCACTTCCACACACCATGGTGGTGACAGTCTCCCACTGTTTATATCCACACATCCCTTTTCAAAATGTCAACTGAGTGTTTATTCACGAGCTGCAACTGCATTGGATACTGCCTACCGACAAAACTGTAAATTATCGATATCATTGGTGGTGTACAGTAATAAAAATAATCAAAACTCTAAAAACTTTAGAAAGGGACTGAATTTGAATATTTTTACCACCAATAATAGACAGCATTATTCTAATTGTGTTTGTCTCCTACACGTATATCATCCAATCATATTGATTTGCTCTTGGGTCCCAAACAAGATTATTATCATAACGTTACGAATAGAAAGATTCACACAAGATTTCACAGATGAGTATCTTTATAAGCACACAAGTAATTAGCTCAATACTATGATAATTTGCTCCAACAATTATTATTCTAGAACGTAAAAATATAATGTCTATGGGTTATTATAGACTGTTTATTTTGCTCTAAGGCACCTGGACTAGCAATGAATTACAACGATTTCCAATGTTTCAAGTGTATAACAATTCATCCATTATGATGTTGTGTTCATACTGTCAAGTGGATGAATACTTCTAAGTGTATAGAAAAAATTTATCCACTCTGATGCTAACGTGTCAATATTGTCTTGTGTATGAATTCTTATACACACTCGAAAATTGTGAACAAATTACGAATAATATCATATTAATGTCATTTCAGGTTATTTAGCAAAATGAACAAGTAGATAACTAGGAATATGAAAAAATATATACTGAAAATATGACCATGAATAAAAATAGTTAGTGATTCATGCATTGGAAAATAAAAGAAGATTTGGAATCATTTATTCAAATCGTCAAAAAATTAATCATACCTGAATTCACCAAAATCTATGAATAATTTTGTACTGTACATGATAGCTATGTGTGTAGTGTGTAAACATCTAAACAAATCATTGATACATAAGAAAAAAGGTATTATAACAGGCTTCAAAATTTTCTGTTTTAAGCAACACGTTGAACCACTTCAAATTATGAAAATTAATCGAAACTGGTGAAATAACATGTGTATGAGTGTGCTAGATGTTTAATAAGAGTACAGTACGAGAAATAGAGGATAATGGAGAGACGCTCTCCAAGTCTTCCCGTTTCGCCTAGACCGGAAATGGGTTTGATAATAGAGTTTTGGAAATTTATTTCCGGCTCTTGTGTCTGGGTGCAGTGGGGCTCCTCATGAGCTGCTTTACTTCATCTGAGATCCGTGACCTCTTTTCTCTTGCATTATCTCTCGCTCACACCTTCATTCTCTCTCCTACTCTCTCCAGACTCATAAATTTCCTCCTTTCTCCCATCCTCAGCCATCATCAAAGTGTGACCCAGTGCTTGGAACGATGAATATGTATAGAACCGAGCACGTCTCCCCTGACAAACCAACCTACTCCGTGCAAAATTCTGTTACGAGCAAAATAAATTTTATGCCACTTACAACTGTTTCAAGAATACGATCAATGCTAACAATGGAAAGGAGCCGTTTCGGCATGGCTTTTTGATCAGCTGCTACCAATCAATTGGAATAAAAGGACCATTCGCGGAAACATGAAATTGAAGAAATACTTGAAACGATCATTAGTCCAAGCAGTCTAAATAATCATCTACAACGATGTCGTTCAAACTTATGTCAATATTGGAATCTCCCAGACAAATTAATTCTTATATCGAGATATTTTCAACGGCAATTCTTAAATTATTAACAAATAACCTTCGATCACCAATGTCCAACCTATAAATTTCAATGACTGAGAATTTGAGCTTACCATACAAAAAATTTAAATGTAAACAGTCACAACTTGGGATCTCAAAATCTCCCATCACTGCGGTAACGGATTTATGCACATAGGCCACACAATACCACTAGCTCTAGTTAAAGCGGAAAATACTCCATAATTAATGCTTCCATAGTTATCTATTTGAAATAAGAGAACATCATTCTCATGTTGTAACCACGCCTCGCTTAGTATAATTATAACTGGTTGCTTACACTGGAGAGAACTGGAGTTGGTCCGAGAGAGGCTACACATTACGAAACTACAACCTGGACGGGAACTCCCACGTCGATTTGGTCCAGGCTCTTGGTCGGTCCGTATATGTGTAGCCTGTATAACAAGAACCATTTTGTTCTCGTAATAAATCAATTATGTCTTCCAATTTCACATCGATCCTTATTACGACATTTCATCAAGTGATCATGTTCTTGATCTCTTCATTGCCGAAATATTATTCAAAAATGATAGAATATGAATCTTTAACAAAAATTATCAAATAAGAATTTATAGTTTTTACCTTTTTTTAAATATGAATCAAAATTGCACCTTCTTTCTGGTTCAGTAATTTTATCTTTATTCGTTTCAACCCGTGATTTTTGATTACCGTTGATTCACGTTCCTTTCACCTCTCACTGAATTCTTCATTGAGGTATGATTCTTTTCTTCCCTCTTTTTGATTCAAAGGCTTTAGAACGTTTTTCTATTCCACAATCAAGTAGAAAGCTTTTTATCAGAGCTTGTAGTGTTGAAAAGCATAACCAAGTCATTATTTGTATGGCTTCCAAAAAAGAATTCGCTTTTTAGTCTGCTGTAAAAAGGTCTGAGATTTGATTCGATGGCTCAACCCACTCAATATTTTTTTCATAGAACCTGAGTGATTCGGACCTTGTCACAAGAAATAAACAATAGCTAATCGAACGTTTCCAATGAATTTAAAGAATAATATTAATAAACCTCTTCCATCGAAACACTCCGAGTTAAAAAAATAAAGAATGAGAATAAGAATTCCTATTTGTCCTTAAACAAGAAAGATAATATCGCAAAAGGCATTTAATTGTAATAGAACGGAATATTAAGATCAAAATCTCAAAGCGCAGCGTCATAATATAACATCAATACTCTGATCTTTTTCATTACATAGATCTACAGTTTCCAACAGTTATTTCATCCAAGTATTCACATCACCAAAGCAATGCTAACACAACGCTGTCTATTTTTTATCACCTCACTTACACATGAGAAATAAAACAATGATAATAACACAGGATACAATCAATCACAAGAATATGTCAAATATAATGAGAATATCATAATTCTGAAAGGTCTAAGTATCATAACTCATTTTTACATTGGTGGCCACCTCATGAAGTTAATTATTTTGGCTTTGGCTTGGTTCGAATAACTAATCAACTCATATGTTGTTCTGATCATTTTTTTACTCTTTTACTGAGGAATGACGTGTAATGGAGTAGACGTTCTATGTGTTGACTTTCATTAGCGTTCATGTGCATTAATATAAAGTTTATGTTTTTTGATACGATTTCAATTTTGAATCAGATAAACGACCATGCTCCATTATAATCAACGTATAGATATGATTTTTTCATAAAATATTTTGCATCGACATCCTAGTTACTCATTCGCAACGACAGACATTGACAAATTCGGTTTCAGTTACAGGAAATCGATACAGGCTGTATTACAAAAAATCTCCAGCCAGGAGACCTATTTTTTGTTTTAGTAGCCATACATCATGCTTGAGCGCGGCGATACATGAGTATTTCGACGGTTTCGTTTTTTTTTTCTTCATTTATGCTTATAGGGGCGCACATTTTGTGTGCGCTTGCGTTGGAGTCAACAAACGCAGCGTAAAAAATACCGCATATCCGATCGAAAATTATTATCAGACATTTGAGCTAATATCCGTGTTCTACGTTTTTTGTATAAATAATGCATGTGCCGGATGAAGCACTTCACACTGCGAGAATGATTCTACGGTTATGAAATGAAGATTTTGAAGTTGAATAAACACAATCATACAATAGGTCATATATTATCAGAAGCTTAGCAAAGTGGTAATGTCTTGTGATAATTTGAATGTTTCCTTCTTGTGTTTATGATCATTTATTTTCTTTCTTTCTCTTTACTTTTAAAAAACTAATTCTTTATATGTAGGCTATTTTGATTCAGTGGGGCCCTTCCCCTTCAAACAGAAATATTTTTGTAGAGAACGTCATCTTCATACAAACACATGATATCAGTCAAATCATCATGTACATACAAGCTACAACCATCTATCAGGAATCATAAGTGGAAAAAATAGTTGTTATAATTAAATGTATTTTATAGATAAATGAATAATAAATAAACTTTATTTCCGCAAAAACATCAAACTTTACAGAGGATCAGGGGTGCCTACAGGGGGTAAACATGACGCCAAAGTGCGTCATTGAAATTTTTGGGGGGATTTTTCAATTTTTGCATGGTAGTGACGGTGATACTTTGGTAGTCATTGAATTTTTTTGGGGGAGGGTTTTTTTTATTTTTGTGAAGAAGTGAAGGTGATAATTTGGTAGTAGTTTCCTCTCACCCATTTTTATCTTCTTGCAGTGTCCATGATGAGTTTCCTGTTAAAATAAACTCTGTTGTGAATTAGTTGATAAATACTTAATATATATTGTAACAATCAGTCAAGTAAGTAGACTATTGATTGTTATTATCAATAGAGGCAGTCTGATGTCTTGTCCAAGTCTGAAAAATTAGCAATTAATAAGTGTAGGCTATAAGTGAAGATATTGTCAAATTTTTATTTGTTATGTTTTCAATGTCAAGTCCAAGCAGCGGCGAATACAGAAGGGGAGACAGGGGGGACTTGGTGTCATTATACCCCTTCAAAAATCATAAGAGTCTCTACATATTAATGTTAAAACAATCCCAGAGCCAAAAAAGTGGAAATTTCGTTTCCAGGAGCTCATAAACTATAAAATTCTCCGGAGCGGCGGGCCCTATGGGCCCGTATTTTCTTCAACGATAGCATGATTGTTAGGAAGACGCAAGACCTGGGGCCTGTTTCAGAACATTTAAAATTTTCTTCCAAACAGAAGAAAGGTGGATTCGAATTCATACTAAATGGTGACTGCATTTAGTTCAAGAATTCACCGCTAGATAGTGGCACCAACAGGGTTCTAGACTTGAAATGGCTGCCGGTCAGCTGATATTGGAATACTGTGCTGTGATTGGTCGGTGGGAGGGGGATAGTCAAGCCTACTTTTAACACTGGGCGGAGCTGAATGGTGACTGTATTTAGTTCAAGAATTCTCCGCTAGGTAGTGGCACCAACAGGGTTCGAAACTCGAACCGGCTGCCAGTCAGCTAATAATTGGATACTGCGTTGTGATTGGTCGGTGGGAGGGGGATAGTCACGCCTTCTTTCAACACTAGGCGAAGCTAAATGGTGACTGTATTTAGTTCAAGAACTCGCTTTTGCAAAGCCCCCTGCACCTCCTTTTCATACCCTCCTGGGAGGAGAATGAGTAAATTAATACAGTTTATACAATCAAAACACAACAATAATTACAAAAACAAAATATTCAATAGTACTAAACGTTAATAAAATATTCAATAAAATTATAACAATAATAAATTTTTTAAATAAAATTTACAAAATACTGCTTTTTTTAGGAGTTTTCTGAACGGTTTTAACGTTTTTTAATGATATACAAAAACCTATTCATCATATCGTACAGCAAGTAGATATAAGCTGAAGAATGATAAAAAGCAGGAATAAAAAAGGAGATAAAAAGTAGTAGCAACTTGTATGAAAGTATAGCAGAAAGTGCCACAGACTGGCGTCTGATCAGTTGACTTATTCAATTCTATGGTTACAGTCTTCATCATATTGCCATAACCAATCTCTACTGGACTAAGGTTTCAAGTTCAATAGTTGAGTCAGAAATAGCTGCATCTACTGATGAAAATCATGAGCCACTGGACAGTGATATTGATTGGGTGTGTTAATTCCCTCGAGATAATGGAGACGCTGATTGGTTGCTTCATGACTTTTGATCAAGGCACCCTCGTGGCCTCGTGGCGCCACCAAAATTATCCAAAGATGGCTTCAAACATCCTTGAAGATTTAACTAGGCCTATACAACGTCAACGCCTACGCCAACCTTCACCTTCGCTGCAATCTCGTCATCATAAGGAGAGAGCAGCTGTAACTCTAATCTCAATTACTCTTTCTCTTTTTCCTCTTCTTCTTCTCCTTCTCCTCCTCCTTTTCTACTTCTTCTTTTTATTTTTTCTCCTTCTCTTTCTTCTTTTACACAATCCTCCGAAATTTTCCAACGACTCTTTTATAAAAACTGAATTTGAAATTCGTATTTCTCCATGCAATGCGAACACTACAACATTACAATCACAGCAGAGACAATAATTGTATTTCTGATAGATACATCTCATTTCTAGTCAAATCTGCAATCAAGTTGAGTTTATGGCGATGATGACATTTAAGAAATTATTAACTTGTAACTTACTCTCCACAATTCGTAAGCAAACGATTCTTGACTTCTTATGATAGCATGATAGCGCCTAATTTTTTCAACATAATTGCTTGTTCAAAATATCTTTGAACTTTATTATTTCGATATCATAAAATATCTCAAATTGCATTCACAGGATAGCAAACAAATGCATGAGGTAGCGAAGGTGTCAGCTTCCACTATTATCGATGTGTTTCACTGTCTGTCAACTTTGCCCATAACACGCCCCGCCGGATAATCCAACAAATCTTCCAAGACTTTGTGAAAGACTTCTAGTCTTTCAAAGAGTAGCGGAATGTTTGGCTCTGAGAAGACTATGACAACGTGAAGCGTTAAGCAATCAAGGAAAATATATTAGGATCTTTGAGAGAATCTACCGTACGAAACTCGTCTGTCTACTACAAAGGGAATCCAGAGGGAATCTCACTTCAAGTTTTTTCAATACCTAGCGCGCAAAAAGTTTGCAACTGATAACCTTTTGGTAAAACTTCACCTGTGCCGTCTACATTATGTCTGCGTTGCATCTTTGAACTTGAATTCAAGTTATTTCACATACAACTTAGTTGCACACATGATAGGAATTAAAACTCGATTAAGATTCGAGCTCCAAAGATTTATCATATACTGAACTGAACATACAGTAGAACCCCTCTAATCCGTCACCTTTGGGACCGGGGACATAGTCGTATTATCCAAACAACCAATACAGTACTGTATTTATTAATCCAAACATTAAACGTACAAAGATACATGAAAATAAATGATTACTGAAATAAGTGATTTTTAAATTGATATCTGAAATAATTGATATACTGAAATAAGTGATTTTTAAATTGATATCTGATGTAAGTGATATTTAAAGTTAACAAAAGGCTTTAAAATGCATTGTTTTGACGATAAAAACAAGAAACAAATTCACTGACCGGTTCCGTAGCGATAGTCGGACTAACCGGAGCGACGGACCATTCGAGGTCGGATTAGAGGGGTTCTACTGTAATTTCCTATTCTTTAGAACTAAAGAATTATACGTAGAGGAAAAATTTATTTTCATGTTTCAGACTGACCATGGATATTAAGCAGACCGAAGTGACTGGATCTCTTGCTATCGTGTCCCATTGGCTGTGCTATGCTAACAGCGCAGTGAACCCGGTTATCTACAACTTCATGAGTGGTGAGCAATATTTACATCTTTTGGCATTCTCGAATTGGATTTTTGTCTATTCTATTCTTCCTTTTTTCCCCATTCAATATTACAAAATTCACATTGTATTACAGAACATTCCATCTCAGCGAATCATGTCGAAAGTTCAGAGAAATAATTGTTGAATAAACACTTTTTATCATTTACTACTCGTCAATTGTTTTGGGGGCTGATTTATTAAATTTTAGGAGTCCATTGGAAAGGAGATCACACACTAGACATGAATATTTGAGTAACATTGCGTACTGTATTACAAGACAACCACACTTCTATGAAACAGGCCACAGGCGGGATCAAATTTCAGAGGTTCTGTAAAATAGTAAAACAGTGGGCAAAGACTAAAATTCAGTGTTCTATTTTTGTTTTATACCAACCGTGGCGAAGCGTGGTATACTTAACCGGTCATCACCGGGTATATTTTCTATAGGACATAATTATACCTGGCGATGACCGGTTAAGTATACCACGCTTCGCCACGGTATACAATAGCACAGAGTACTATGTAATTACATCTAAGTCTAGTGTGTGATCACCTTTTTTCTGGTTTACAAGACTTCTAAAATCAATGAAAGAGATCCAAATAGTAGATACACTCTTATCAAGATACTATTATAGGCCTATCATTACATGGTTTATAAAACTCGGTTCACTTAATATTGTTTTTATTTGGGATGGAGAATTGAAGGCTACTAAGTTGCTGATCTACTCTGCATTGCTCTGACGAGAGTGCTGTTGAATCTTGGTAGCTGTCATCACTCAAAGCTGATATTTCCAGGTGTAGGTAGTACTATTTGCCGAATCGATAGCTATTCAGTGGGTCCTAATTGAGCTGACTAGATTTCATCATCAATTACATGCCGCTCAATGGAATCATAGACCAGAGTAAACTCTATTACGTTTTCAGAGCAATCAATTATCGTCAATTTATGGTGAATACAGTGAGTGGGTTGCCATATTGCTCAAGTTACTTGTCGAGTGCCTCACTTCTTACACGAGCATGGATATCGAGTGAGCAATTTTCATATCTGATAACTGATTCCCGATAGATAGGTCTCTATTACGTCCAAATCCCAGCGCGAACAGGCCCTCGGGCTAAACAGAATATTTCATCCGAATATCTCCATTGTAGAACTGCGAAATAGTCTGGCTTAGGAAGCTCTCGCTGCCTTTATTTACTCTCAAGCCTTGATTAGAGAAAGGGTTATTGAAGTTGCAGGGCGCTGTATCGGACTAGAGGTCGTCGTAGCAAGAGCAAATCCGACTACGGCTAATCTGAAATTCAGGAATGATAATGGGAATTCTCATCTTACTCGATGGACAGACAGAGATGGAAAAGAAGAGTGTTACTGTTCCGTTGCTTCCTCCCCGTCTGCTCTGTTTGTGATGTTCCATTAATTTGGCTGGCATTTTTTTTTTATCTCTTTTTGGAATGGATTTCACAAGGACAGAAAAAGCGCGATGTAATGACGACGAAGAGTTTGGTAGGGTGCACCAAAAAGCGACTGAACAGTTAAACTATTGAATCGTTCATTCATCACAAACGACTCGTTGTTGAAATAAATTAATTGAGAATTGCCAGCCAGTATGGGAACAATAGAAAAACAAGCTGTTTTTCATACTTAGAAGCGCAGATTGGCGAATGTTTTTCCTTTCTTTTTATCTATCAGAACAAGAAACATTTCAAATAGCCTGTTTGATTCACTTCATGCATCAATATTTTCTGAATTCGAAGAAAAATATTGTCGGTAGAGTATTGACTCTTCGTATTTCAGTAGTGACCTTCCTTAAATTTTCAATAAATAGCCAAAAAAAACTCAATAATTTTACACTTAATCAATATTTGGAAATACATCTTTGGACATTGTCAGTTTCATAATAAATATAAAAAGCCTTACATCCTTATCCTTACATGATAATTATAAGAATCTTACATTAGAAATGTAAGAAGGAAGAGCAGATGGCCATCAGAAACATACTAGGCATACAGACTAATGTGTGAAATGCAATCTACAGACAATAATAATGTATATTAATAATTGTTTTTTATGTCTTGTGTTGTCTACCCCGCTTTCCTTTATTTATGATTTTCTTTTCTCCTCCTCCCCTTTTCACACCATCCTATTTTTTCCTCCTCTTTCTTTTCCTACTCTTATCTTTTAACCTTTCCTCCTCCGGTTTCCTTCTCTGACCTTGCAAACTCCTCTTCGATTATTTTTTCCCTCAGCTTCAGTCCATAACATTGTCATCTACATATTCAATGTCGCCTATCATTCCACTCATCCTACCTCTCCTCCTCCTCTCCTCAACAATCACTGCTAAATGAAGTACTCTGAACAAGAGTGAGTTGCGGGTTGCATATCAAGCCCCTGTGATATGCACAGTCTTAACAATAGTGATGAGTGATTTTATTTTGTAATGTGTCAATTTTCTTGTTGACTGATTCGCAGTTCAAATACTGAGTGAGTGGAACAATCTACTCTTATATTAAATTATCGGGTTTAAAGTATTGTAGATTACTTTGCTTCAAATAAGAAGTCTATTAAACTCAAATAAACTCGTTCTCAATTTTGAGCTGTGAATAGTTTAAAAAGGCAATTTTAATTCATGTTTTATTCATTATTTTATTTTTTTGGTTATCTCCTGCTTTGTGCACTATCACTCAGAAATAAATTAAAGATGTGCATACTATTCTTCAGCATTTTGTCTGAAATCTCATTTATTATTTTGAATGAATGTAGTGTGAATGTTGCATGTGGGGATCCTAATTTTTTTGTTTATTATCATATTGTATTTTAATCTTATCATTCACCTATGGGAGCTAATGTGCAGTTTTTCGAAAGTGTAGATGATGTTAACAACTGTTTTCTTACGGATAACAATAATCTTATAATAGTACACCAAAATATTCGTAGTATAAACAGTAATTTTGATTCTGTTATCACCTACTTGAATTACCAAACGCCATGTGACTATAGAAAGTAATATTATGCTTAGGCGTTTTTTGTGCAAAATGTAGTCTTACACAAAATGTAGTGATAT
Organism: Laodelphax striatellus; assembly: GCA_017141395.1. Classification (NCBI taxonomy): domain Eukaryota; kingdom Metazoa; phylum Arthropoda; class Insecta; order Hemiptera; family Delphacidae; genus Laodelphax; species Laodelphax striatellus. The sequence goes on from CM029544.1 coordinate 5,588,151, forward strand.
CCAACACAATGACCGAAAGAGATGACTATAGTGAGAAATAATAAGACGATTATGGAATAACGAATTAGTTGTATGAAAATAATGTACCATAGAAGCTGAGTTAAATAGAAGCTCAGTTCAAACAAAGCAGCTCCTTCACATTGAAAACTTATGAATGGGATAAGGCCAACAGTTTCCCTCTCCTCTTACCCAACCATACCCATCCTTCTAAATGCTTTTGTTTCCGTGTAACGCTTTTCCAGCACATTTCCCCATTTGTACGTTCGATTGGGAAAAGTCCAAGTAATTTTCCTTGCTTTAGAATTTTCACAATACAGTGCGTTCGTTAGCTGCGCATTAGTGGATTAAGAAAAGAGCAGAGAAACTCATCATGGAAATTGACCAAAGTGGGTCTATTATGTTTGGAGTGATGTTTTCGTATTTATCCATAATGAATGAAAACGACTAAGATATTGTCAAACCTCTATTTACTACCGTAACCATTTAGGCTATTTTCATTGAAGTACTATTGATGCTTAGCGTGCGTCAGTTTATTCCCCATATTACTTGACTTGTACATTTTCATAGAACAGGCCTCAACCCAGATCTCATTTCTAAGTCAAGAATTCTCAAGAATTAAAGTCATGATTTACTTATCAACTCTATCTACATGAATAATCATTTTGAAATCAAGAGAATTGAAACTCTCTGCACCTTCACTTTCTTATTCCTTTCTTAAATGTTTTAGTTTTTTGTATTAAAGGGGGGTAAACGCTCAAGCAATCCAACATATTTTACGCTGATGAAATAGGTAGCAGAGGAATTAGCGTAAATTTTGCTTTACGGAGCAACGTTCACTACGAAAACACTCCGTCCTCCGTGTTAATTGAAAAACGCAACCTGATATTCTCGCTGAAAAAGACGAGGCTCCACGGAACATTTCTCAGGGTAGAAAGCAAGACTGAAGAAATTGAATGAAGCAATGAGGAGGGAAAAATGGATGACGAAAGAGGTGTGATGCAATTAGATTATTCTTGTAGATCACAAATAATATATCTGCATAGATTCTAGATTATAAGAGTAGAATACACAATAAATTTATTCAAACTAAAGTGCGACTGAGGAACATAGTTTATTGTAAATACAATAAACCTATTGTATTGCTCTGATATGCGGAAATGATTGTAAAATGAATCTTATAGTTTAAAGGCTGTAATATGAAAACTCAATTATTCATTTTGAACCATTGAAGTGAGTGATTTTTGAAGGCATAGATTGGAATTAATATTGGCTTCCTCTTCTCTCCAATTTGAGAAATTTACAGATGGCTCTCAAACTAGCCCAAATGCTGTTCTAAATGGTTCGCTTACTCTACAATAATCACGCGTTGGAAGACACCCAAACCCTTTCTTCGATCTACTCGCTGTGTGCACGTAGGTGGTGGAATAGAATTTAGGTAGGATAGGGAATAAGCATTTACAATGCATTTAAAGTATTGTCGTATTCCTGATTGTATAAATACCGTTCACAATAGTAATTGCGTCTTCTATTCCTTCCATATTTCCAAACGTAAATTGATTCAACAAAGAAATCGGATCTCAGTTTTGAATTAATCGAGTGTATTTAATTAATACTTCAAATTGAATAATAAACTACTCTTTATTATGAAATCAGTTGGTATTATTGGCAGTTCTGAAGCATCAATTTCTGTAATAATGTGTTCCAAACAACTTATTTTTAGAACGTTTCCAGGGTAGCCCAAATGGTCCCAATCCGGGGGCCCGGATGGCTACACATTGTGTACATGTCCACTTAATAGTTGTGCCAATAACGAAAGAGTTTTCGTGTTTTGAGACTTGAATTATTCCTTCTACTGAGCAGAGAAATGGCAACAATGTGTGAATGCAGATTTATATACTACCTATAGAAATTTGTCAGCGCGTAAATCGTCGTGAAAGGAAGAGTCGACAGTCTGTTGCGTGGCGCAATCTATTTCGCTCCGGGGTAGAAATTCCCATTAATCAGTCAGTCGTTTCTAGAATGCCTCCTGCTTATGGCAAGAAAGACGATACTGCCACAGGTGGAAGAGGCTCTTATTGGTTGCAGGCTGCCACTCTTCCAACAGACGTTCTCCAAAAATAGTTAGGTCCGCCACATTTGGATGGCAGTTAGCAAAACCACCATTCAACAAATATCATTTCAAGCAACTATTGAATAATTGATTTATATTCATTTGCCACATTTGCATTCATGCATAATAATTGCTAGTGATATCGAAGATGCTGATTAATTCTCTAAAAATGAGACCTTACTAATGAATTACGTTGAACCAACGCTGCCTGCTCTTAAAAAGCATTCGTTTAATTTATGTCTCATCATTACTACACTTCTCATCATCCACGCACAAGCCTAAGGTTCATGTGAGCATCACCCTTCAAATAAATATACATATATGTACATATAAATATAACATCTGGAAAAATTTTTCTCCTGTTACCAGTGAAAAAAACTCGGATCATGAACCTAACCTGACTGAATAATTTGAATTTGGGATTGTAGCGATTTAGGCAATGCATGTTGATTCTATCCATATTGTGATGTACATTGTCAAAGAATTCAATAAAATATAGAGATAAACACGAAATAATTCATGAGTTGTTATGAGACTGGAGTACTCGTTGCTTTTGCCCAAACTCTACAATGTTCTGTGAAAGCATCGTGACTCATGTATTCAAAATAGATTGTAAAATGAAAAAACTTATTTGAGTAGTTGAAAGTTGATTTTACAAGGTGGCAGTCGATTGCAATATGAATATTCATGTAGGATAGACTTGGTGTTGCCTCTGCCTTTCAGTTTACATGCCTTTCATCATCATCTTGTCATCTTCACATTGACAGATTATTGATACTTTTCTAGGCGTTGCCTTTCATCCTCGTTTGTACTCCTTCTCCTACCTCTTTCACCTTCTCGCAATCCTCCTCCTCCTCCTTCTCCTCCTCTTTCTCCTCCTTCTCCACGCTTCATTCTACTCCAACCCCTGCCATCAACTCAACCTTCCTTTTCTTCCCAGTGCCGCCTCACGTCCTCTTCTTCCTCCTTATCCTCCTCACCATCTTCTTCTTTTCCTCTTCCTTGTCTCCTTGTCTTTCTCATTCATTCTCCTATTCATAATTTCCTTCCTTCCTGATCCTTTCTTCTCCTACTTCTTCTTCTTCTTCTTCTTCTCCTCCTCCTTCTCCTCCTCCTCCTCCTCCTCCTCCTCCTCTCCTCCTCCTCATCCTCCTCACCACCTTCTTCTTCTCCTCTTCCTTGTCTCCTTTTCCTTCTTCTTCTTCTCCTATTCATAATTTCTTTCCTTCCTTCTTCTTCTTCTTCCTATTTCTCCTCCTCCTCCTCCTCCTCCTCCTCTTCTTCCTCTTCTTCTTCTCCTCCTTCTTCTTCTTCTTCTTCTTCTTCTTCTTCTTCTTCTTCTTCTTCCTCCTCCTCCTCCTCCTCCTCCTCCTCCTCCTCCCTCCTCCTCCTCCTCCTCCTCCTCCTCCTCCTCCTCCTCCTCCTCCTCCTCCTCCTCCTCCTCCTCCTCCTCCTCCTCCTCCTCCTCCTCCTCCTCCTCCTCCTGCTCCTGTTTGCTGACACCTCGTCCACCGTGAAAGTCGATTCTCATTCAAGCACTGAATCAAACTCAATTTACAGCACAGCATCATTCTATGTCAGTGGCGGAGGCGGCGGCGGTGGGGATACCCTGTTCCTCACAAAGTTTTGTTTGCTTTTGGTTAGTTAATTTTTGCCGCGCTCCGTAAATGACTTTTCACCGAGCGGATGAAAAGTGTGCAATCTAATAAGGCGGCAGATGCCGGCACAGTGTTTTCCCGCAACGCGTGAGTTTTTCAATAGCAGCTTGGCCGCCGCGATTGGCGTTTGTGTTGATGTTCGACACTGCTTGCTGTTGTTGTAGTTTTGCATTTCAAAGAACATCGTCCTTGCAACAGCAACAAAACCTAAAAATTCACACTTTCAGCGGCAAGTAAATTGCTAACTTCAGAAATTAGTCTTCTTCCTTTGAAAGCATTTCAAAGCCTCACACATCGGCCGGCCTCACCGCAACATTCTAGTTCATCCTTCTCAATTCTCTAGAATTTTTTCCCCATCCTATTATCATACACAAATAAATTTAGAAAACAAAAGTGAATGTGAGTCTAGTGAGCATAGCATAAGTGGTATTAATACAGAATACTGCCTGCAGCGCAACAAAATGAATGTAACAGTTAAAAGATAGATCAGTAACTTCAGCCTTCATGATATACAATTTAAAAAATTATTAAAATACTTATTAGAATAAAAGTAATACAACCCTTACTAGCATTTACCAGTATTAATTATAGTACTCTACCTTGAAATATTCCTGACAATCCAAGTGTCATCCAGTTCAAATAACCATTTAATAGCTCTCTTACAGGAAAGAACAGGATAAAGGTTTTCACACACTAGACTTCAGGTCTATTTCATAGTAGTTCGTGCTATCAATGTCTATCATGTGTCCGCATTTCTTCTGTTTTACAAGACTTCCAATATTCTATGAAACAGGCCTCAAATCTTTAATTATTCAATAAGACTATGTTGAATTGAATCTGTGCTGTGAATCATATTTATCAAGGAAATATAAAATCTTATGATTGTATTACAAGAGTATTATAGGCATTTTTTCATAATAAGGAGGCTGATATGTCAAACTTCTGAAATTCCATAATATGATTTCTATGCTCATAGCTTTATCCTTCTTGTTCATCCAAATTTCTTCGTATATTAAATCTGAAAGTTATTGAAATTTATAAGAAGACTACTTGTAAAAATGCTTCCATTTTTTAATAATAAAAGTTATAATAATTGCTGGTCTGACAAGCCGATGGTCCTGGTATTTTAAATTATTAGTTTGTACAATTGACATTGTTCTGTTTATGTATGTTTTTCAGGCAATTAGCCGGAATTGAATCAGCATAATTATGCTAGAAGGGCCCAAAACACATCAACTCCTTCTTAAGATGAATAAAAAAGAAACTGTTGCTATAGTGCGATTCACGTCAAGAAGTCAGCATTGCTTGTATGGAAGTTTGCTATCCTTGTTCAGCACAAGGCAGTTGCTGATGTCTCTATCCTATTTGCACTGTGCAAAGTTGCCGCACTGTGCATTGTTGTCGCACACAGTCCCAACAAACACGTTTGGTAGAGTTTTCTCTTTCTCTCTCAATGAAACTTGACATCAATGCTCCTCATATAAACAATACTGACTTCCTGACGTGAATCGGACTATAATAGGTAACTGGTCTAATAATTTTATTCCAATGGAGTTATCACATCATAATACTGTAAGTTTTAGCTTATGATTTCGATGACGTGGTGAATCATTTAAGAATAAAAATATCAAATAACAAGAAAAAGAATAAAATAACAGTTTTCTTCATTCATCTCAAGAACTGCTCGATGTAACTTGGGCCCTTCCAGCATAATTATGCTGATTTAATTCGAATTACAATAATACATATATATTTTTTTTTTATATAATAGACATTTGCATGTTTCATGCATAAGCACTTGCTGTTGCCCGTTTGATACAGTATACAGAGCGCTTACAATTTTTTAGCAAGCACTTGCAATGCATCGAGCTTCGTTTGTGGATGCAACTCTGCTCTTTGTGTCGCAGGTAAATTTCGCAAAGAATTCCAACGCGCCTTCGGAAATATGTGCAAGCGCAAATTGAACGAGCCGACATCGCGGTGCCGGGGAGACAGCACCATGGTGTGCCGCTACACCACCATGACCGTTGGCTCTCTCACCACGCCGAAGACCGAGATTGTCCAGCTCAGCAACACAAACACTGTTAATGATAACATGCAGCAGTCTGCCACCACCCTTAACCACGCACCTAAACGTAATCATGTAAGACATTCTTGGCTAAATCCAGCTTCTACCTTATACCATACAATATACATGTATTTTATAGAATTATTCTATTTTCTACTAATCCTCCTCTTTCACAATATATATATATAATATGTATTTTATAGGATTATTCTATTTTCTACTACTCTTCCTCTTTCCATCCTCCGATTCCACTCCTCAAATGAATCTTCTTAATTAATTCTTCTACTCCATCACCCGTTACATTTCTATTCCAATAGTTATTATTATTTGCTCTGACCGTGGCTTGTGATATGATAAATATCAGCAGCTGACGACGGTTGCCATGACTACTTATACTCATCTTGTTATTCATTAATGTTTTGCTTCACTTCATACTAGTCCTACGTGTATTCTGTTTATTAAAGCCTTATTTCTATCTGAATAATGGTCTTCTTCAGAACAGCTTGTGAAAAATGTAGTCACAATACACAGAATAAATTGCTTAAACAACAGTTTTACCAACAACAATCATAACTATCTGGCTTGCATACTATATGTCCCCATGTTAAACAAAGTATCTGAAACAAAGTATTTAGGAGTCAATTTAAGGTGGAATGAGCATATAGTTTGCTGGCAACGCCAATATCAAATATCAAAATTTTACTGTAAATTCATGAAAATGTTTTTTGTTTTAATATTCATAAAATTATTCGTTTTCTGATTTAGCAATAAATCTTCCTTTCTTTCTTTATTTTCTTCACTTTCCTCCTTTATTTTCTAAGTTTATTACTGTTCTAAGTTTATTTCTTCTCTTCTAGGCTATATCTTAGTTTAAAAGCAGTGTTTTTCAGTGTTTAGTCGACCTGGTGGACAATTTAGAATGAGCCAGCCTTAAAAGTAAATAAAAATGATTTTATGAGCAGTTTGCTGGTTTCTAAACTCAAATTTGGCCCAGAATATATGTGCAGAAGTGTTTCATTGTGATGAATCTGAGAGAAAAGCTAATCAGATAAACTTTGAGGAAAGTTGATGATGCATAAATCATAAAAATGTTTCTCAAAGAGTTCACCATCAGAATAAATTTGTGTTCATTTGTCTCTAGAAACAAACTTTCATTCATCTGACAAGAAAGTAGTAAGCTACAAAAATAAGTTACAAATATCGCAAACAGAACTTCTAATAAGTTTCTATATTAAACAAACTTTTAATTTTCGATTCTCGTTAATTATCGCTGCTTACTTTCCCCTCATTAATTCTTGGAGCATGGAGCACTGATGATCATTATTGAAGCTTTATCTTCTTCCGATTTCAACAAACTTTGTGAAAACAGCCTTTGACGTAGGTATTCGTGGAACTCGTGAGAACGGTTGAATAGGAATATGTTCTTGCAATTAATAATTTCAGATTATTGGAGAAAATCTTGCTCATCAAATCTTGGATATCAGTCCTCGAGTTGAGCGGCTGTTATGACCTATACGGTACTGTTTATACTTGGAAATAAGCTTATTAAACTGAGAGTGCATGTTTTTCTTACTGATAAGACAGCGGGTTCTTTTAGCTGTTCAATCACGAGCAGCTGCCGTCACTTCTATGTCGAAATAAACCTCAACTCGTTTCCTTGAAATTGATTGACTTGGCCTTTTATCACTCGATATATTCTGTTACTGGCACTGTACTCTCAAAGTAGTGCAATACAAACTCCAATTCTGCACTCTTTCCTTTGATGTTATGAAGTGTATAAGATAGGCATGACCTGCAAAGTCTAATATTCATGTCTATTGGAGAATTTAGAATTATTTTATGGCGAAGCCTCATTATAAAGCTTGACAAGTAAAACTCAAACCAATCATGTTGTAATAAAAACTATTTCCGTTTTGAAGCACTCCTGGTATTGACAGCAGCTTTAATGTTATTAATTTAACAAAAAAACTGTACCAGAGAGAGAGTCCTTGCTGATTCTTATTTTGTGTTGAAATAATAATTAAAACATGTATGAATGGTGGCATGCCTGGGTCATCGGGGCCAAACGTGTTTCACTGGCCTAGAGTGAGGCTTATGTAGAGATCTCCATTTACACAAGCAAAAAAGATGAAGTCACATTAATAATTTCAGAAATCTCTGATGTTGCTCTAGACATGAGTTCAATTGTTATAGAATAACATATAACCATTTTCCTATTATCAGTTGATTGATTTGAATATTCAATACTTTTATCCTACCAGAAATATCACAAGCATCACATACAAAAACATTAAATGAAAATTAAATAGTGAAATTAATCAGTGGAAATTAGTATTGTTCATTATTATGAGGCTTATTACTGTCGTACTGTATTTCAATGTAAATTTTTCAGTGTTTGACTATGATGACTTTGTTTTTAAAGAGTATTTTTTGTACAGGAGGAAGAGCTGAGTGAGGCTCGTTGCAGTTTCGATGTGAAGCCAGCACCTGTACGATTCATGAGCGAGAAGAAGCAATGCCCTCCCCCTCCTCTACAGGGAGATTCCGCTTGAATCTTCCAACCACATCAAATCAACCTTCATGATTTCGGCAAAGGAGAATGATAATCTTCATTTTCCTTTAGTACTTTAATCAGGGATTTGTCAAATACAAAGATATAGATTATAACATCATGTAGATATGTAAATAACTTTTCTCCGCTCATTTTTCTGATATAATTTTCAAGAAATAGGCCCCACTTAGCAAAATGTTGGCAAATTTCTAACTATTCTATGAGGTTAGCTTAAAAAATAAACAGAACTGAATTTCAAGGCTGATAATTACAGTAATCAAACATTGACTAACATTATCATAATTCATGAGTGTCAAATTACTTTTTTATTGCTCATAGACCTTTAATCCGAAAAATACAAAATAATAGACAAAACTGAAATGATTAGTAGTATGTGAACGATCTCAGCGAATTTCTCATTTCCTCAAGTTCAAATTGAAATTGAATAGGATGTCATTTCAGCTGTGGACAATTATTAACATTCGGACCTATTCAAATTATTGGGAAAATATTGAATAGTTCAATAAACGCTGAGTTTGCACATGATAGGCGTATATTCGTTTGTACCATTTCAAGCTGCAGTCAAGCTTTCAGCTTGAGTAACTGTTATTTGAGCTTTAAATTCATTAGGGAATTCGAGCTTTTTAATCATTCAACTATCAAATAAATTGAAGTTAAAAATCCTCTAACCATCAAAATTCATCAGCAAGTCAACATTCAACTTATTCAAGTTGAATTATTAGCTTATTGTCAACTTATTCAAGTCGCTATTGACTTCAAGGTCAATAAATTTTTGTCGTGAAATTTTGACATTCTCTATGATGAACAGAGCCAACCGAAACTGAATTGAAAGCCAATGAGAAGTTAGGACCGTACTTTCCGCTTTTATAAACTCCTTAAAATTATTTTATTCTACATCTCAGGATAATTTTCACTGGTTTTCCTTCAGTCTATTTCTTTTTTACTATTTTTTACTGAATCTTGTATCTTGGATGAATATCAGTGTAAATAATTAAAACCATGATTTTCTTCAGTGGTAGAGAAGCTTATTTGTTCTCTACATTGAATTGTACTGTATAAAAAGTAAGAATTCTTTCTCATAAATGTCTCTTTAATAAGTTTGAGTCTGGAAAGCCCTATTTTTCTCCTAGATCCAGGATTTTTTATTTGAACTATTACTATAATAAATATAAACAGTTCTATGTCTGATCTGTTACCCTTCGGAGAATGTTGCTCCAGATAGTTCCAACTTGATACATATGAATATATCTTGAGGTTTCATTTCTCAGGGTAGAAAATAATGTATCTTATTGAATATGTGTTGACATGATTAGAGAGTTAAAAAAGTAGAGAGTAGTCACTGTTAATTCCTATTCATTGATGAAATTCCAATTGAGGCTTTAGAAAACCAAACCAACATTGTTCCCCTCTGTTTCTAAAGTTTATTAGATGTTGAGTGTATTAATATGGATATATTTAAAGATATGTTTTTATTGAATTGCTGTTAATGATAGACCTATCGTCGTATATCATCCAAATCATATTACATTCAATCAACCGATTCACATCCAGAGAGAAAGAAGAGGAATTCTACAGCCTACTCTCTGTTCATAGCAGTCACGTTGTCGTGGAAGGGGCCTAAGTTCATTGGGATTGGAACTTATTATTAAAACGGAAATATATCAGACTTGCAATGATAAACTGTCCCAGTACATTATAAAAATCGTAATATTTATGTAGTTATAACTGAATACCACTGAACATACGAACGTATTTGTATTCTATTTCAGTTGCTCTTATCAAGAGCGATTTATGTCTCACTTTAAGGATATGAATTATTTTGAGTGGGACAGTGATTTATGAATTCCATTTTTGTGGCATTTGATTGAGAAATTTAGAAGTTTAAGGAATCTAAGTACTGAACAATAAATTGTATCGAATTTGTTTGTGAAATAATTCAAATACGAAATAATACAGCATAGATTTTCAAGTGTTTGGTCTATTATGTATGCTAATGCCATGAACAGAATCTCAAGAATCAACAACTCTTTATTGCAAAACAATTGAAAACAACTCAAAAAGCTTGAAACAGTCCAATCCCTCTTCCACTTAGCCTACACAGTCCAGTGCAAAATGTCATATATGAATGATTCTGTTCAATTGCTCAATTCGAGTTTATTTCATTCATCTCATCTCATTTATTCCAATCACTTGGTTACATGGGTACATGGATATAATTATGAGGGATTCAAGTATTCAAAAATTGTTCGTTCTCATTACCATTCATTAAAGGTATCATGATCATCTGAATATTATTTATAATCATCTGTATGTAAAAATAATCAAAACATGATATTGTATCAAATCCTTCGCACATTCATAGAACATAGGTTTTTATAATTTTTGTATTATTGATTAAAATCATTTGAACAAGTAGTAGTTGGCCTATAAAAGAATTGAATTTTTGTATATTTCTGTGTTCTTTATATAAATATTTTAATGGAACTTGGAGTAATAATAAATGTACAATTTATATGTGGTTTTGCACAAGAAATAAATCTATTATGGTCCTAGGACTTTTGTGGACTTCATCAAATAATTTAAATTATGTGAAAAAACATATTGCAAACACTTTGTGTGAATTTTGAAAGATTTGTTAAAATTATGGAATAGAATAGAATGACTTCTTTATTCATCTGACGTGCCGAAGTTTGGAATCTCTACCACTTAACCACGAGAACCGAATCCTATGGACATTCATAGAACATGGGTTTTTATAATTTTTTTTTATCATTGATTAAAATCACTTGAACAAGTAGTAGTTGGCTTATTAAGAAATTTAATCTGTAAAAAAAGTTATCGGTATGAGGAGTAATTATTTTCGATGCATTTGAAGCAGTATTCCATGACAATCTGTGAGTATATTTTAGCCTATTTCTGTATCATTCCATAATTTTGGAAAAGGCTCAATGACGTAGCTCATCATAATAATCGAATCTATTAGAAGATGCCATCTTATTTTCCAACAATTTCAAGCAATACAAAAGTTAAAAATACCCAGTGGCATATTCATATTGAAAGATTAAGTATAATTTGTAGTTTTCGGCATTTGAACAATATTTCAAGCAATTATAGGAGACTTGTTGCTTCTCTAAAAAGAATTGAAATTTTTTCAAGTTTATTCAACACGGTAAGTTTATTCAGTAGCCTATGAATGAACTAGTCAAATTTTGAATAAAAATCCTGGGATCAAATAGGTTTTCACGGTTTGTATAAATAGATGATTAAGAACTGTGTTTTGCATTTATTAATATTTGTATTGCTTTGGTATCAGATAGTACTTGAAGTACTGTATCAAAACTAAAAAGAAGTCGCTGACTCGCTAATGAAAACGCATGATTCTAGTTGGCTACATATATTATATTGTTGTCTTTTAAAATAAAATTGTTGTTTACTTGTTGTATCTGATACAGATCTTGACGTGGAGAGACAGTATAACAGCTGATACTTGAGATAAATGTTGATGTTTGTCAATATTAAGTTGAAATCCCAGACTTTATTGATTGCTTTTGAGATTCTTTTGTCCAACGGTTGGGGAAGTTACCAATATATTGTTCAATGTTGATGTACTTCTCAAAATAAACTGATTCTGATATAAGTCATAGTTGATGGTGAAGAGATAGATTTAAAGTTTACCCTGTCCATTGATTCCAATGCTTATTAGTGATAAATGCCAGCTCATATTGTCACTGCCACTCTCTATTGGATTTTGGGGCCTGGTTCATAGTCCTGGTACTGTATTGATAACCCAGGGACAGCTGATTCCACAGCTGCCTCATTGATAATAACTCAGAGTGTAGTCCATAAATTTTGTCTCCAGAATATTCTTTTGTAATGACATCTAATAACAATTATGAGCAAAAATGTAGGTTTGCAAATAAAATCAATGCAATTCAAAGGTTTCCAACACTATTTTTTCTCAACTCTTCACTTCAAGTTAGTTGCTGTCCTCGATTTATAGCCTGGTTAAATTACCAGCTCGTCTCTGCAACTGGCCGTATAGTATGCAATGAAGAATCCTTAATAACGATTCATGAATAAAATCGTTGTGCAGGTTTTCACATGGTCAAGAATTTTCAACCTGAGTAATGTGTATGAATGAGCTTCTAGCAATAAACTATAACCAGATTGGTCCTGAGCAAAGGCAGGTAACGTACCACACTTATCAAAATCAAGTTCAAGCTCAGATTGGATTATTGAGATTAGGCGGAAAAATCCATTAAATCAATAATGGAGGTTGGTGGTGATGATATTCGTTTGTACTCATTACATGAGCCTTATAACATAATTGCACATATATAAACAGCTTTCACCTCTTCATCCTCAATTTTGACACCTTGTAATTGAATTTTATTGCATGTTATGTCAAAGAATGTTAATGATAAATTGTGATGATCTGCAAGAACATCTCATGTTGTATACTGAAATATATATTCATTTGTAAGTATTTTCTTTAGTACTGTACTGAAGGCTCCTGTACTCTATGCCTATAAGATATAGGATAAGACTTCACCAGTAATAGGCTACTTGAGGAAATAATAGGTGGAAAAATACCACCTTGAAGTAGGAAATATCTTCTCATTTCTAAAATAAATTTGTGTATCCATAAATATGTATACTTTGACATTAAGCAGAAGTTCATTCTATTTTTTGAATATCTCAATGTGATATGATGTGTTTTTATGCATATCGAATTGACTGTATATGAGACTTAGTCATTGGTGGAATTATCATATTATGTGTAAATGTGTGATGGAATCAGTGAAGTTTTTCTTGTTGACCAGGAACAAAAAAAAAAGATGGTTGGGTAAAGGGTAAGGGTATGAGTAATATACATTGAGTGTGAGGTGTAAGGGATTATTTATCGATGTAATTCTATTTGTATGAATAAATTATTGGTGGAAATTGTAACTAGTCGTTTTATTTTGCATGGAAATTAGGCTAATAGAATAATGATATAATCATTAGTTTGATATTGAAAATAATTATTACACAATCTTGATGAATGAAGACTCCAGAATAGATTTCTTTATTATCACCTCTTATTCAGAAATCTACTTTGAGTTGCAGTATTCAGTGAACCCGACAATATTTGGATGATGAATTATTTATTATTAAAAATGGTTTTCGATACAATTCTGTTATGAAAGATTTTTGAGAAAATCTTGCTCTACCCTGCAGGCGACAACCACAACAAGTATCAAGTAGCAAGCATTCTTGACTTGTATTTTCAGTATTAAAGTCCTCTTATGGACCTATTATAAAAATGCACATTCCATATGAATGAGAAAAACATGCTTAGTTATTTTCATATAATGTTTCATTTGACTACGCTATTTTTGTACTTTCCTTTGACTGTTCCAGCCGCTGCCAATACCAAATAAGTTAATTATTAAAATAACTGTTCTCTTGTATTTCATAGTGCAACTTTCTATACACAATTGAAATTTAGACGAAAAAACAAATTTGAGTTTCATCTATAGTCTTGATTATGAAAGTAGGCTAATGTTTTATCACCTTGGGTTGAATTTGAACAATTCAGTATTAAAAAAATGTGGAATAGCCAAATAACAAGGATTTCTGTATCACTAGGTAGTTCATGCACTTCTAAAATTCAAATAATTCATAAATAATGAAAAATGCGGTATGAAAAATTCATGAACAATATAATAACATCACAATTCCATTGAGATGTAATAACTGGTTCGTATGTGGTCAAACTGATAATGCTTCAAAATAAGTTTATTATACATGCAATATCGATTGTTGCACAAAGCGGGAAGTTCAAACTTCAAACATCATAACCTAGCAAGAAGATGACGAAAATTCTGATAAAAATACTTTAATCCGATTAATACATTCATTAAAACACCTTGAAACCACTAAATAATAGATAGCAATGAAGTATCGATGATACCTTAATGATTTAATTGAATTCTATCTCAAAATCGTGTTTTGTTCCTATCTCACAATGGTTAAAATCCCCCCAATTGCTCACTCTCTCTCACTAGAGCGCGCTGATAAGGTCTATCAGCTACTCGTCAATAATGGCAACTGAGAACTGGTCAGCTTTTATGTTTCTTATCATTTTTCCACTGTTTTAAAGCTTTCCTCTCTCTGTCTTCCCAATTTTAATTGGATTTTGAAACGTTACTCTATTTCTTACTTTTGATTCAAGCTAATGTATTTAATTTTCCCTATTTCATTTGACAAAAACTCATCGAGTACAGACAGCAACATCTCCGCAAGGCAACACTGTCATGGCTGGAACAGAAAGTCTATCTGAATGGTGAAAACTGGTCAAAGATAGGCGCCCACTGTGCAAGTGCGTGAAGGTATAGTACATTATTTAGTCTCGGAATTCAAAAATAATTAGCGGTATGATGTCTTCTGTTGTCAAATGAACATTCTTTTATACGTACGAAAAATCATAAAACATTTATTATTGTTCAAAGTTAACTTTAAAAAAAAACTCACACTAATGGTCGCTGACCAAGGCTTAAAAGCTGGCATTAATTATGTATATTTTTGATTTGTATATACTTGAAATTTTTGATCAATAAAAGCAAATTATTCATTCACCCATTTCATAAATGAATCCTTGAAAAAATATTCATGTATTTACTCATTTTTGACCAGCTCATTTTTGATCAGCTCAGTTTGGCTGAATTTATTAATAATTTATGCGCTGCCTGAAAAAGTGAACCACATTACTGAGATTGTACTCAAATTTTTACAAACCAACATAGTTAGGTGACGACAGAGTGGACCACATTCTTGAGTAGTTCCAGTCTGTCACATTTCATTGACGAAGAGGGAAAAACGTCCCAGGCTTTCGTTGCCTCATATTGTCGCCACCCTGAATTTTCTCTGGGTCATCAAAAATCTGGCAGACTAGCTAGTAGCTAGTTCCTAGTTGTCGGCTCCTCTCTGGTCTCTGCTGCTCTGCTCCTCTTCGTTCCAGTTCCAGTGTATTGTCGCCATTTTCTCCTCATAGCTGAAGCTTTCTGGGCGTGTGAGACGTGATTTAGATCTTCTCGTGAAGTTCTCCTTTTTATCACTTTCTTGCAACTGTGATAAAACCAACAATACAATGGGAGTAGAAGTTCAAGTCATTTCTCCTGGAGATGGTAAGTTGATGTTATTACTATTTCTCACTAGGCTATTATAAATTCACTTTCAAATCGGTTTATTATAAACTATTGATCAACGAACTTGCTTGTCCTCGCTATTTTATAACTTAAAAACTTGACTTTATTGCTGCCAATCCATTCATTTACCTACTGGTAGTTTTAAAAATGAACTCTCATTTTCCACAATTGCTTGAAACATGAGATCAGCGGCTAAATCTCAACCTAATGACCAAACCATGTTTTCTCAGACGTTAGCGTGGTTAACGATTTTCTATATTTATAACGTGCCTGAAGTGAAGACAGAACTTGAATGAAAAGTTTTCAATTGATCAAAATAATTACATTCAAGTTGCACTATGAGATTGATTGTTGAAATAGCCTAGGTAAGACCAGTAAACTGCCTAGTATAATTCTTGGCAGTTTGAAGTTGTCCACTTTGGTTTCATTGTAGACTACCGTTCTTCATTTCTCTTCCATTGTATAATCAAATTCGATACGGGCCTATGCGTAGTGAGAACTTATACACGTGTTTGTTAGCAAATAATTCCAAGCAAATGACCTGTTCATGTTCACTTTTTTGAATGGCTTCAAGAGGTTGAAGGTTGGGTTAGGCATTACTACAGAGAAGCAATACTCTCTAGTAGATTGTTCAAGGAATAGTGAACTTTGATCCGGTTTTGTGTGCTGTGAAATATAATCGGCCACGTAGTTCTGTGTTGTCAGAATAGATCGCACTGACGCTGGCGTTCCTCTCCCAATCGGTCCCTCACAATCCCATTCACTGCCTCATCGCCAGTTGAGTTGACAGTTCCTTTAATTTACAGTTACGCTTGTAATTGTATGGCTTGGTTTCACGATTCCAGTAGACGTTCAGGTTACTGGAAGCAGAGGCAGGTTTTAAAGTAAAACTTCATTTTTATTTGAAGTTCTTAACGACAGCTAGAAATCGTGACGGTAGGCTAAAGCCCTGCCCACGGAGCAACTGCTATCTGACTGCAGTCGTCAACCCAGCGTTGCCAGATGTAGCAGGAATAATTCAACTTGTCGGTAAACAGCTGTTTCGACGATCAGTATCACAATACTTAACCTACAAATGCTGAATCTCGCAGATTATTGAAATGTCTTTGAAGGTCTATAAGACTTTTAAGCGTGTCAAAGCTGCGTAAAATCACTGTTTACTGATGCCCGAAACAGCTGTTCTCCGACAAGTTGAATTATTCCTGCTATACCATTGGCTGGTAGGTTAGATTACCCACCAAAACAGCCAAATGTTATCTGGCAACCCTTGCTCCGTGGGCGCAGGGCCTGAGGAACTGCTATCTGACTGCAGTCGCCAACCCAGCGTTGCCAGATACCATTTGCTGATAGGTTAGATTACCCGAAAAACAGCCAAATGTTATCTGGCAACGCTGGGTTGGCGACTGCAGTCAGATAGCAGTTGCTCCGTAGGGCCTTAGGCACTACTCACACCTGGAAACCGAAATCGTACGATCAGAGTTGCGGAGTCTCGGAAAGACCGGAACCGGGTGACTTCAGTTGCTTGTCATGCTCACACTTCAGCAACTCAAGTTGCGACTAGCCGATCGACAACTATATCACATTATTCTCAATAATTGAATATTTTGAGAGTTTTATAACTTATAAGTTTAAGTAACCAAGAAATGATAAAATTCTACTTTTTAAATCAAATAATCCTCCTTTTCCAGTTTGATGTGGTTAGAATATCACATTACCGCACTTTTCTGTACGTAAAATCACCTATGATTGCTTGGCAACCACGCAACTCGATCACTCGGCAACCAGCATGTCGGATCGCGATCGAGTTTCCGATTCTAGAATCGCCTAGTGTGAGCGTGATCATTTGAAAACACATGCTGCGTCGCTGAGTTGCCGAGCGATGAGTTGCTTTGAAGTTTCCAAATGTGAGTAGTGCCTTGATGTGAAAGGCCTCACCGATGTCGTGACAATATCGTCGACCTTTTTTCAAAAATACACTCCTTGAAACAGTGGTTTTAGACCTTTTCTGATGTTGAATTGGAGAGAAAAATTCAGCCCATTCAACTTATATATATTGTATTTCATGTTCACCAATTCATTCGAGATGTTTACCTCATACCTGAATATAAAATATGGAATCCTCGCCCTGGAATTTTTTCTCGTGGAAGGCCATCTAAAATAATATTTTCAGTAGTTTTGACCATGAAATCGAATAATTCCCATTTTGTTTAAATTGAAACGAATGATGAAAAAGTCCAAATTTTAGGTGCCACCTTTCCTCTCACCCCGACGCTCAAAACACCTCTGCATTTCAACAACCTCGTACGGTTCAAATAGGCCTTTTCTTGTACTTTCAAATAGAACATAGTTTTTCATGATGTTGAATAATTAAAATGAATTTGTGCGGAGGGGAGGGCCCCGGTCTGTGGTGACCGCCATACTTGGTGTGTGGGACATTAGTTCTATTTAGAACTAAGTTCTATCTTAGAACCAGGTTCTATCTGCGACTGAGCAGCCGAGTGTCAGACAGTACATTCTTTAGTCTTTTACGATGGGATATTACGATGCACAGCTTTCAACCTTATCAATTACACATCAATAAATGACATTCCAATTGTTATTAATAGCATAACACCAGATTTCCATATCTCAAAGCTGTGATTTGCAGACGTCTGCTATGACCAGATAGTCACGTCATAATTAGTCTGTAATTGTTTTTGTAATATAGTCGAATATCGATTGATTGATAAGGTACCGGTGTATTGAATTCATTCATACTATTGCTGCTTCATATCTAGTTTCATGAGCTCAAGATTCAAAGTTTATCACAAACATTTCTAGAATAATCATAAATTCGTTTATAAAGTCGAACTAGTTTTTTCGAATGGTATTTTCAAGATTTTAATTCATAAATGATCCTCTTTTAAATGTCTATGTTGTATGAAGTATTGCCTTGCTTGTGAAAAATGGATCTTTGTATTGATCATTTCATGCTAATTTTTTTAAATGTTCACCCACAATTGTATCTGTATCGGTATCGATGAATACGGTTTGACCGTATTATGTTTGGTTTCACATCAGTTCCATCTTCCATTTGTTTGTTCTTATTTTTCTGTTACGCGTCATATTGGATTTCTTTTGTAAATCATGAAATTTTAGAATAAAATTCATCCTGCTTTTTCCCATCATCACATTACCATAAAAACAAACGTCATCTATGCTATTGATTTTCATTCGAAATTATGAACAACGATTTAAATCAGTGGAGGCTTTGTACACTTGATACATTAGAATATACATATCAGAAACTACGGATTGAAATTTAATATTTAAAATATAATTCAATTTATTCGAATACGTTTTGTAAGTGTATTTTTATTTTTAGTTTATCATAGTCTAGTCTAGACTTTTATTATTGTCCACAACAAATCAACGCATCAAAATTTTCATATTTTATCTGTCTCATGTCGCTTGTTAATTATTAAATTGAACATAAATTACCCCTGTCGCTCAACTTCTTATCGTTGAAATGTATGTTAGGCCTGCCCAATGTGCTTCTCATCTTCTATGTGCCAGACGGCCAGACCGTCTGATCATCTCTCTTTACTTTTCCCTTTCTCTCATACTTTAGCATTGATATATTCACTTCATTCTGAACTCCTAGATAGAATACTTTCCCATTTTTACGTAAATTCTTTAGAATAAAACAGTGTTTACGACTGGTTGGACGACCTTCCATAACCATTGATCAATAAATGTCACCAACTCAATCAAGATAAAGTTTGGTTGTTCAGTCAAACAGTACAAGCTTGATTAGCTTCTTCATTGCTCCAAGTTTACAGTCTATATGAATATTTTAAAATAGATGTTTTCCGATTTGGATTGGTGGTTTTGTATTTCGGTGTTTTATACTTTTGGGCTTTCTGAAATCAAAAATACATTTTTAAGGTGAGAGTGGTAATTTTTAAAAGAGAAAACTAACACGGTTCACCATGTTCTTCTCCACGCGGAGAAAATTGGGTTATGTTATACGTATACGGCGTGATAGAACAACTGACGGCTCCAATAATAATAAGAATAGATCCTTCATATCTCTGTTTTTCATCTTGGAAGCGATTTGCAAAGTTACGGAAAAAACTAATGCTATTAAACGTCTACAAAGCATCCAAACAATGAACAATTTATGATATTTCTAACTAAATAGTGGGTAGATTTTGCAAACAACACAAGTGAGGATAAAACAGCTTAAGACTCATCTACTAAGAGTAAGAGATCCAGTTTAGCCTAGTGTGAAAAAGTTTGGCAATTGTGTAAGGCGTGAAAATACACATTTCTTTCAAATGTTCCTATACTAATAGTTTTGTAGTGTTTCTCCTACTTGTATTTAACTTGAATAGTTATAATTGAATAAAAAGACTAGGAAGTTCCTCCATAACATAACACTACATTCCCCCACAATACAGTATAGTACAATATATGTGAACAATATGAATAGGAATATGGCGAACCATTATTATCTACCGTAATATCACATTTATTGCTACAAAGAGAACAGTTACGACGTACAGATTTTTGAGACTTTTATCATGAAATTCATTCTATTATTGCCATCTTAAATATTGTATACCAAACAAATACAGTATCACAGTATTACAATCTCATACAGTAATCTATAGATGTTTCTGACACTGGCAGTGTACCTGTAGAAACTGTTTGCTAGTATAAGCTATTAATATTATATTACAGTTATACTGCTAGTACAAATATTTTATTTATTATTATCATGAAAATTTTTCAGTTTTTTGGACTTTTAAAATAGAAATAAAAGCTCTAACAAAGTGTGAAATGTGAAGTTCTGGTTACGTGATGGCTGTTGAAAATACTGAATATGAGATTGGTAGCACTCCGTGTAGATAGAGCCTAGTACCGTATGTCATTGAGAATATATTAGATGACCTCTCTATTTGAGGAATACATGCTAATTCTAAACATGGTAATTTTCTCGCATCAGTAAAACTCTCCATAACATGACCTGAATGCGTCGATTTTTGAGCGATTTGCGACAGCTTGGTAATCTCTGAGTCCATCTGTTGAATGTATAATCGAGGCCTTATAATCGTATAATTTGAAACTTCGTTCGTAGCATAGGTAGTCACAAATAAACTTATTCACTAGCAATAAATTATATCAGCTAGTGATTGAGACTGAGTAAAAACTCAATTGAAAGTTCAACCATTCAAAAATCCTAAATTTTCTATCTTGCTAGTACATATTTTAGAGATGGATTGATGATAAATTTTATTATATTATTATTAACATACTTATCAAAGTATGCAATGTAATATACTTGATTCCCTTATTCTTCTAGAAAAAAGAACAATGTGATTTATTTATGCTAGCTTTATTGAGCAAGCGTTATTATGAATGAATAAAATAAATATTACAGTTGTAACCAGTACATACATTTGTAGTCCGTTGATTGGAAAGGAGTAATTTTCAATTCTATTTTAGATTATTTTTTTGAAAAGTTATTCGTATAACTACATTCTGCCCGTTAACAAGGCCCAATTTATTTGCTAATAATATGCTTTTATCTTTTCAGGTCAGACCTTCCCCAAGGTTGGACAAACCGTAGTAGTCCACTATACAGGTAATTTTATTGCTACTGAACCTAACATTTATTTAATTTATTCGAGATGTTCCACTTCCTAGAAAAATCTACTTCTGATGCTTAAAACATAATAATGGTAATATTAAATCCTCGTGGATCTGGCCCAGTTTCCCTGGACTGGCTGTAAGCTGTGTGAATTGAATAGAGTATTATCAAAGGCTATTTGTTTTTTCAATTATTTCATACTTGTCTGGCTTAATCAATTTTCATCATATTCATTTTACATCATAATATTCTCATATTAATTTAAACCTATTGCCCGTTTCATAACATTTTAGAATTTATGAAAAAAAGGAAAAAGGCAGATACACACTAGATAATTATATGACCTTCCAGAATACTGTATATGAAAATATTAGAATAGATCTGAATGTGTGCAGGAAACAATACTTTTACATAAAAAATAAACTGATCAATTACATTCTAAACAATTTCATTGAAAATACAATAGAAAACTTGATAAAAGATTTAAAAATGAAATTATTGAATGGATAATGTCTAGTAGAATTGAGGAAAACTTCTTCAAATGATTCATGTACTATTTTATTAGTATGTTTGCCATCTCCCTCTTCTCTCTCGTCTTCTCTTTCTCTTTGATTTTCACCTTTTGATGCTCTCACTCACTTTCTTCTTCTTGGTATCAATTCAAACCCTCTTTATTATTATTTTTTCTTTGACAGTTCATTAAGGGTTTTATTTGTGTGTAATATCAGCAACTCTTAACCTGCGCACAGGATGTTTCCTTGCAGGTAAATACATTTTGTAATACAGTATTTTGAACGTTTATTCTGTAATCATGCTGTGATGATCTTAATCAAGTTTTTGATTTGAGATATGAATAGGAGTGCGTAATATGCATCAAAAGTCTACGTTTACGTCCGTCTTTTTGCTCTTGTTCGCCATTTATTGTAATAACTAGAATATGACGGGTTTCTATGAGTATTGGCTTCATGCTTGTATGAATTATCATTCCCTGACTATTTTTGACTCGTCGCTGTATTTTTTATTTGACAGCCCATAACACTACTGTATTTGTTCTATGGAAATAAAATTCGATCAATTTATTATTGTGTGTTATAATTTTAAATTGACTTTAAGAATATTGGTTTAGGAATATCTGTTTAGGACGATGTTCATATTCTCATGTGAAAGCTTAAGAATAATTTGTGATTTCAGCTTTACTTGCCTTGAAATCTGAATAAATATTTGAACTTAGCTGTTGTTCAGTAACGTTGAAATTCGCACATCTGTACAACAGTTGTTCATTATTTCAATCAAGTCCGACTATCTATCAATGAACGTACTGAAATGTGACTATGATGAGACTCTTACATATTCCTACATTAAACAACTAGGCTACATATTTATACATGTGTACTCACTCCTAGAATCAGTGATGCTCTAGGCCCCAAAAAACATTAATTTATTGTGGACTTTATGATAGTACTGCTTGAGCATTTATACGGTCCAATAAACTTAGCATTGAGCTTTAATAACCTCTACGGATTACCAAGAATGGAATTTTCAAGGAAATGTCACTAAATGCATTATATGCACTAATGCATGGGGGCGAACACATCATTGCACAAGGGTTGTATGCAGAGTTAAATCTGAATCCTATAGTTCAATATTGTTTTTCGTTCAATATCTCATACCCCCATCCAGATAATATTTTCCCTGAAAGTTCTTTGTATCTAAGAAGATTAAGTTAGAATTGAAAGATGAACTATTGCAGCATAACTTGATAACCCAATTTTTAAATCTTCCTTCCCTTGGATTGTTACCGGTAGTGTATCAAATATCAATCGTATTAACAAGTATCATCAATACTTGATCAATAGTTTGTAGTGTAATAATGATTCCTAGTAAACTATAAATATTTAACTATCGATTGATAACATTCTTCACAACTTGTTGGAACATTTTTGGAGAAAATTGTTGTTGAGTCATAGTGTTCATAATTTAAATGCTATCTAGAATTATTATTATTGAATAATGTTTTCTATGATTCATCAATATTATATAATTGAATCAACACAATTAGGAACTTGACTACTAAAACGTTTCAAATTGAATTGTAACTTTTATTTCATAGGATTTGTTTAGTAATCAACTAGAATACAATATTGAAGAAAATATTTCTTTCGCCTTGAACCCCTTCATTCTCAAATTTATACCAAACAATGCAAAGGTTATTCATTAATCTATTATCTATTTTAATCATTACAGGGAAGACTTCAGTTGTTATTTCCTGTCAAATATATGAATAGCACAGTAAAATGGTGATTTTATGGTAGTAGGCTACTATTGATAGTTCAGTCACGAGAAGACTTTTGGAGCGAAGTTGGCTCTGTGGTATACGGGGGAATAGTAGGAGATGGTTAGATGGTGATGCTCTGTAGAACAGACGAAGAAAGAAACAGAGGGAGAGTGTAGCGCATGCGTACTAGTCTGTTCCCCCTTTACTCCACTGACATTTTAAAGCGATACTTGAGACTGAATCATCATTAAAGCCGAGGATGAATAATGATTATTTCAGATCGTATTTATCCTATGAATGATTTCAGCTCTGAAAATTGATTTTATTTTAGTATGAATATTTCATTCATTAATTTAAAACAATTTTTGTTTTACAGGCACTCTTGAAAATAACGAGAAATTCGATTCATCCAGGGACAGGGGTTTACCTTTCAAATTCCGCCTTGGAAAGGGAGAAGTAATCAAAGGCTGGGACCAGGGTGTTTCTCAGGTAATAAACAATTTATAAATAAGCTATAATAATTTGAGAAACGTCGTTCATCATAATTGTTATTTTATTATACATTCTTTGTTGAGAAGTACAGTTTGTTTTATTGATTTTTATAATCGCAACATTGAAAAGGTGAACAACATTAAATATACCATCAAGAGGTTTCAACGGCAAAGTTCTTGTTGCAGGAGTTGAATCTATAGCTGTAGAAACATTAATGACTTTGTAGAAACTTAATAACTTGTCATTTTATCATGCATTTAGTACACTCGTTGTTAAACATCTCAAGAATCCTCTTGTGTTCGTATCAAATAATTTAATCTAATAATTCAGACCTGAACTATACTTTGAGTTTGATTAATCTTATTCTTATTGTTTAATTTATTCGATTGATATCAATTGCTTGACCTGAAATTGTTGTTACAATTGTATATTGAGCTTAGCATTTCTACCGGAACTTTCTCAAACTTCATAAAAATTCTCTCAAACTTGGAATAAAATAAATAGCATACTGTTATTTCATTTTATTGTAATACAGGACATTGATGTTTATGACGGTTTTAATGTATTGGCCCCAGAATAAAAGATTTCTCTCAATTTACAATGCTAACAATTTACAATAGCATTTACTCTGTTTTTGTCACTTATTAGGACGCAATATGCGACCCATTTAACATATTAGAAGTTTATATGACACATTGCACAATATTGATATAAGAAAAACTCCGTTTCTTGAATAATGTACATAATACAGTTTATTTTTATTGTTTGTGTTTTTCAGATGTGCGTTGGTATGCGTGCCCGCCTGATCTGCTCTCCAGATTTCGCATACGGATCTCGCGGTCATCCAGGCATTATCCCTCCCAACGCCACTCTCATATTCGATGTTGAGTTGCTCAAGGTCGAACCTTGAATTAAGACTGTTTTCAACCTAATTTAATCCTTTAAAGAACAAATGCTATTAACTGTACAATTGACTTTGATGTATTCTTGATTATTGGAATAGTTGTCTGTAAATTGAGTTCTCCAATGCTTTTCAAATTCAATTTTCCACCTAACAACTTAGTCTCTAATATTTTGAGAACTCTATCTATTCTCAACTCTGTCCCCATTACTAGTGATATATTTTTGGAGATGACTTTTTGGTATAATTTTACCAAAAAATCCTTTCAATTTTTCATTATCAAGTTTTGGTAGATGATGATATGTGATTGAAAAACATATTCAATGCGGCGTTGAGACTATTGTCTCTCCTAGTCACGACAATATTTTCACAATATTACACCTCATACCATAAACATAATTCCTCAAATCGTTAGGACGCTCTTGGAATGATTTTCTAGCCTTCTACAAATTACCTAACCAAATTCCTTTTTCATATTTTTTTGCTGATGATTATGCCCACATAAATCTGTAACTTGCATGTGAAAAAATTGATGAAGGTGGGAATCGAACCCATGGCCATGTGCAACGATAGCACTTGGTAATTTTCAGAATAGTAAAGAGGAGTGAAGAAACTCTTCATTTCCATATTTTAACTAAATCATAATTTTCATTAGAGACCTTAATTTATGGACAGTGTTCGCAATTTTTTTTATTTTTCTAATATGTAATCAATCAATCAATCCATGTAGTGTTTGGTTTCTATGTACTGTACTCAACAAACAAACCTTCATAGTATATCACAGTTGGTTTCATAGCATATCCAATTGCCATTTGCTGACAAGTACTTTTATATGTTGAAAATCATTGAATGTCTGTTTAAATCAATTAAATCTAATCTGCCGATTGAGATGATGTTATTGATTCCACTCGCACCTTTCCCATTCATAAATCTCTGCTTCCGTCATCTGTTATCAAGAGTCACAAAAATTTCACCTTCACTTTGTTGATGTTTACTTAGTGTGTCTATTTAAAGAATGTTATTGGATTACGAAAGACAAACTATACTTTTGACATAGGAATACCGTATCCTTTTTCAAGTGGGAAAACCTCTACTTATTTTGCTTTCAAGTTAATTAAGCTTTAAGGAACTTGGAAGTTACTGCCACATGCTACAAGCATAGACTAACCAAATATGGATTATCTGCTACAAGTTTGCCACCATTCTTCATGTTTTTGTTGTAGTAATTACTAGAATAGAGTGACAAACGAAACTATGCTATTTCTATTTATATAGATTACATTCATTTCAGGTTGATATTCAATGTCATAGATTCTCAACATTCTGAACCCCTTCAATCACATTTTGGTATTGAATAAATATGGTGCATGGTCTATAAAACTTGAGAAGTAAAAGATACACCAGAAATGAATAGAGTGACGTGCCTAGTATTTTAACAATAAGATACTAAACCTTAGCCGCCTCATGCTAAAATTAAACATATTAAATCAGGTAGTGGTTGCCTATTATAACTAAATGAAAAATATTCTGCGAACAAATAAAAACCAAAAACTAATAATAAAATTATGCCCCGATATATAGCCAAGTCTATGTAATAATGAATTCATACGTCTAGTTTGTGTTCGCCTTTTTCTTGGATTACAGGCGTCTGGACCTGTTTCATAGAACTTTAGAAGTCCTGTAAAATAAGAAAGCCCACATACATTATACATGAATAATTGTATAGCTTAATATGCAGTAAACTTACACGCCGAGTGTGTCCGCCTTTTCCCCGTTATTAAAGGAACCCTAAGGGCCTGGTCACATACGATTGTGGTTTACTTCACTTCACTAGAAAAGCTACTTTGATTGTGGTTTGCTTCACTTCACTAGCAATAGAATCTTCCTTTAAGTGAAGTGAAGTAAAGCAAACCACAAACTACGATTGTGGTTTGCTTCACTTCACTAGCAATAGAATCTTCCTTTAAGTGAAGTGAAGTAAAGCAAACCACAATCAAAGTAGCTCTTCTAGTGAAGTGAAGTAAAGTTGACATTTCTATACCTACAAACTGTTAGATTAAAGTCATAAGTACATGCTTGCAAATACGTTTGTTCAACTTACTTCCACTGAGTGTCAAGCAACTACCTCTAAAAATGTTCTGTACTTTCATTAGCAACTGGCTAAAGACTAAGGCCTTTTACTCCATTGAGGAGTAGATACCTGGAAAATTTTAGTTGGAAATCTTGATCCTTTTATATGACTTACTAGTAGCTAGGCCCGTTCTTTTCACCTGGTAAAAGGTGAGTGTAGACGGATTTATATAATTAAACTCGTAATTAAATGTAATACTTTTCTATTAATTCATTTTTTGTAGACCAAATTCATTTTAGTCTACTACACATGGCTAATAACTGTGGTTTAGTTCAAATGAATTTATCTGCTTCACTCACAATTTTATCAAGATGAAAAAAATAAAGTGCATTTTCTACTGAGCTCTTTCAACTGAATTTTCAGAAAATAATTAGAAAGTGAGATTACAGGTTAGAATTTGCTTGAAAACCTAGTGCATGAACTGTATTTTGTTTTACGGCTAATAAATTTCTTGATTCTTGAGTATATTCTTTGAAAATTGGCGCCATTAGTTCGTAATGGCGGTGAGAAACAAGGTTTTGGCGGTTGAAACAAGACTCGATTGGAGAGCTCAACTATTTTATTTAAGGATCCAAAGTCACGCAGATTTTCCAGTATTAGTAAGGAAAATATAATTTATTCAAATAATTGAATCAAAATGGTTAAAATACAAGCACATTACCGTTAGTTCTGTGCTTTAGCGCTAGTGCCGCTGAGCGCTAAGTTCGCAATCGACAGGACAGTGCAGTTTTGTGCTTGCTTGTGCAGATGTAGTTTATGTATGTGTCGACATAGTATAACGTTATGGCATCCATTCTCGGGAATTAAATTGATAAAATATTTTCAAGTGTTGACTTGTAGTGGAATCGAGTAATTAGAAGTGTATTTTGCTCTACATTTGTGATAAATTTCTTCAATCATGTTCAAACCGACATCTAGAATTTCAAACAAACTTTCATCGTGTTTAGTCGGTTCTATTACTTTACTGTGACGTATAATATTTTGGACTCGATTACAGTTTGAAACGATATTAGTCTTATTAATTTATATGAATGCGAACTTATAAAGGTCAGTACTCAGTACAGTAAGTTTTCTAGACCATTATTATGTTATCAACAACAAGCATAGCGTGCATTTCTATTTACAATCAGTGGGTTCCAAGAAAGCAGGCAGACAACGTTTGTAACCTCTGTTATACCTTGATAGCTTCTTCATATTATTTACTTTTGATCAATATGAGTTTGATTCATTTCAGTAATGATTTTAAAACTGTATAACGCATGAGTTCATGTGATAAAATAGCACAACTACATTGTTAGGTTTACTCGAAACATTACAACGGAAGTATAACCAAATCAAAACAATTGCTCTACTCGACGACAAAGCAATTTATAACATACAACTACTGCTTATTGTACATTTCAAGTTTGAAATAGTAATTTATATACCTTAGGCCTATTTTACGATTAGAATAAGAAGATATTATCATCTCTATAAATGGTAACTTGGGATAGTTTTCGAAATAATATTATTGCATGTTATTCTGTTGAGTACTATGATGTGTATTGTTTTCGTTCAACTGTTGATTGAATTAGAGTTTCTATTACTATATTCAAGTCGAACTTGAAATGAGAAAAAGATTTTCAATTCACTTAATTTACACAAGATAGTCTAGTATGTCATTTACGACCAAAATGTGTTGTTGCTAGAACCTAACCTTACTTTGTTGATTGGATAGTTTTTTTATTTGAATAAGTTTTACAGAAGAGGATTGACTTATTTCATCGAATCCAAGATTATTTCTATAATTATTGCAAGTTTCCTATTTTCAATATGAATATAAAATCAAATATATTTATTGCCACCAAACATAAAATTTCAAAGATTTTGTTCAAGAAGTACAGTGAAATTCTATAAGCATATAATAAATATAAATTTAAAATACAAACTTCAAAAAATTTAGAAATAAAAACTTGAATTTAGAATACAAACTTCACAAAAACAAAATCGTATAAATATACAAAATACTTTATCGCTGGTGGGAGTCTTTATGTATTTTTTTAAAGAAGGCCCGGTATTAATCTCATTACTTTTTTGCAAATGCCACAGACAAAAAAATGTTCTTCAACTGCGATATATTATGTACCAACTTTGATCCCCGCGAATACCCCCTTTACTACAAATCTTCATTAATGTACCACAATTCGCAGTACATCTATTCCATCAGATAATTCCATAACAATTTTGTAATTTTAATCACTGTTTCAGAATCTAAACTTGGCAAATTCCAATAGTAGTCACACGTGGTCAACCGTTTACATTTTGTGGTCAATCTTTCCTTCCTTCTTGATATCTGTTGAATATATGTCTGTTCGTCTAATGTTAATACAAATTGTAGTTGAAAAATAAATCTATGTTACAGTTCAATGCCGCATGAAATAGTGTATCCACAGGGCTGCAGGCCAGTCGATGAAACCCTGGGAGCGGATGAACTTATTCGGCGACTCAAGGTGACTAACACTACTATTCATAGTCTCACGATTTATATATGAATAGTTCTATGAAGAATATACTTGTGTATTTTTTTATGTAATCGTGTTATAGCCTATATGCTCCGGTATCAAGATAGTTTATTATTAGGTTAGGTTGTCAGGTTTGCTCGGTGACTGATTTAGAATATGTGTTTATGTTTCCATTGAGGCTCTAAACCTAACAATTGACAGCGAATAACAACAAGAACTAAACAACGAAGCACGGTGTACAGTGCAAAACCATCTAAATCAATCTTAGTTCTTGAGCTTGATTCATTTTCAATCCAGTATTATTTTACATTACAAAAATTTTATTCCAAGCTCAGCTTTTTTATTTCAATGCTACAACCTCTTGAGGTAGCCCAGTTTAATACAATAGAATGACTGCCTTTACTTTGAACTAGGAGGGCGAAGTTAGGGCTGCCCTCTCTTAGAGTGGGAACATGTCGGAGCTGTGATGAGCGATATCAGCTGTGATACTAGCAGTGCGTAGATAATATTGACGTGTTTTCTAATCAGCCTGTTTATGTCGGAGCTGCGATGTTAATATTGTATTTGGGCAATGGACCATCGATAAAAGCGTTGCTAGAATAACAGCTGGTATCGTTTATCACAGCTCCGACATGTTCCCACCCTTATACTTAACCCTCGACGGTCATGTATTATTAAACCATAATCCAAATTTAGAGATTCAATATAAAATCGAGTAAATGCATTGTATGTGATACTGTTTATTGTTTTGTTGCAGACACTGGCCCATACTCTGCAAGGTATGGGTCAGGATGAAGGAATGTACCAGCAGTACATACCACTGGCAATACATTTAGCAGAAGAGCCGTTCCTATCGCATCCTAGCAGAGACGTTCAGCTTCTTATAGCTTGTTGTATAGCAGACGTTCTTAGGGTGTATGCTCCAGATGCACCTTACAAAGATCCCGATCAAGTAAAGGTAAGCCATAGCCTATATTATTGAAATTCAATACATTCGAAATGCATTTTTTTGCTTTTTCCAGTTTTCATATTTAATAATTCTAAATGCCATAATATTTCTTGAATGTTATTTTTATGTGATTTTTATGAGACTACTTTAAAATATTGATGTTATTCTTTCAACAATTATGGATGTTGATAGAGGACTACTTTGGTAGTTTTCGTGAATTGTGTTTCTTGAATATTTATTTATGGAGTTTAAAATGTGTAAGTTATTGAATTATTGTAATCAAACCCGAATGTTCTATTTTCTTTCGCAGACAATCTTTTTATTCATAATTAAGCAATTGGGTGGTCTAAGAGATCCCAAAGATCCAGCATTCAAGAGATATTTCTATCTTCTCGAAAACTTGGCTTACGTCAAATCTTTCAACATGTGCTTCGAACTCGAGGACTGCCAGGAAATATTTTGTACCCTGTTTACACTGATGTTTAAAATAGTAAAGTAAGTGCAAAGTACATTAATTTTTACTTTATTCAACATAATAAGTTTCCATTAATTATTCCTTAGGATCTTCATTTCAATACCTTGATGCTTATTTGAAATAGCTTTTGAAAGTATTGGATTCTTTGATAGCAGTGTATTTAGAAAAATATGGTCTTGTATATCTTTTGATATCTGCTTCATTCAGTTGTGTAAATTCAGTGTATCTTTGTAGTAAAAGCTTCGAGAACTGTGATGGAAGAGTTCAATATCGAATTTGAATGAACTAATTAGATGAAATGGAAAATTTGATGCATGATCAAATTTTCCTTTTCCCTGTCAGTTATTAAATTCTGTATTTATTGCTTGCATCTTTTTATTTTTGGCTTTTCTCTTTCACTCCCGAAAATCTAAAAAGTTTGTTTCAAATTATTATTTGAGCGTTAACTTCCAATTTATATATATTTTCTTTTTATATTGGTATTTTTCTATGATTAAGTGCCCTACTTCTCTTAATTCTCCTTTTTCCATTGCCAAATTCTTAAACTTGTTTTAATTCAAATTTTCTCTCATTTCAAAATAATGTTTTTTCCCATTAAAATTTTCTCGACTTTTTTCACTTATAAGACTCTCTCCAGCGGTCCGTAAGTTATAACTTACGTGCTGTAATGTATTTTCTCAATCAGTTTAATTTTTTTTTGTTTATCATTTTGTACAATAGTATATAATTATTATTTTCCGACATGTATGTGTGTGTATATATTTGTACTGTACTGGATTGTATTTTATATTTTGAATTGAGAATAAAAATTCAATTCAATTCATCTTGTATGCCTTAACACCTGAAGTGACTGCCTTAATTTTTTTACAGTGACGAGCATTCTAGCAAAGTGAAAACCTTCATGCTGGATGTACTTTGTCCGTTAATAACTGAATCTGATGTCGTAAGCAATAAGCTTTTGGATATAATTCTGATGAATATTGTAGAGCCCTTCAAGTCACAAAGAAAAAATGCTTATAACCTAGCTAAAGATTTGGTCATCAAATGCTCCGATACTCTCGAACCCTACATTCAAGCGGTAAGTCTCATAATTCTACTTCTAAATTAACAATAAACCTCATTATTTTCATGAATTTTCCCATTTTCCTAAATAGCTACTACACTACTTGTAACTGCCTTCCAGATATCATTTTCATAGATCAGTTTGTAGCTGTTATGTAGGCAAGTAGTTCTATGTTAAGCTATCTTTCATTTTTTATTGTTCTTCTCCGTAATGTTTATTGTGTTAATGTTACAGAATCTTTGTTATCAACTGAAGTGAGCTATATTAGTGATATCTATTACATAATATACATAGAAGGCATAGTAATAGAGTATTCATTCATAAATCCAGATGTATTTGTATCATATAAACTGATAACTAACTTGGAAAAGAATATTACAAAACACATCAAACACAGAATAACACATTCCAATGTTTTGCTACAAGTTTTTTGTGTAATAATAATAATGCTTTTTTCAGTTTTTCAATCATGTTTTGATTCTTGGCAAAGAAGAAAAGGGCATCAGTATTTGCTCGAAAGTATACAACTTAATCTACGAGCTGAACAATATTTGCCCGAGCGTACTGTCAGCCGTCCTTCCTCAGCTTGAGTGCAAACTGAAATCCAATCAGGAGCAGGAGCGCCTCGAAGCGGTGGGACTACTCGCCAGAATGTTCTCTGAAAAAGACTCAACTCTGGCCAAGAATCATCCGCCTCTTTGGAGAGCATTTCTTAGCAGGTAAGAGATAATTTTATAATTCTGGTGGAATAATCTGAATCAGAGTATACAGATCGACGCCTAGTTGGATTAGACTTTGTACAGTAGCCTACTTACTTATTCATGTAGATGACAAATATTCCGACTCAAGTCTGGGAGAAACAGACAATATCTTATCCATCAAGGCGCTGCAATCTCTCGATCAGTCAAGATACACTTGAAATTATGAAAAATGTCTGTTTCTAACCACTTTATCAAATGTTGTAATATGTGCTGTTTGAGATCCATCCTTTTTTCTTATAATTCAGTTCATCTCTGTGGTGGCGCTGATATCTATTCGCGCCTGCTAATCCCGTTGCACTTGATTCGGCCGTTCGGAATCCATCATCCTTCCCATTAGCCAGGCACAAGCCTGGAGCATATCTAGGCATCATCCTTATCCAATAGGTGTAACCCGTGTAACTGAATAAACTATTAGAAAAATTGCCTGTATGAGCGGTTGGAAAGCTTGTGCGAACATGACGTCTTTCTAACAAATGATTGCTAGAAAGGCACTTGATTCGAATTGAAAAAGTCTCTCGTTATTATCAAATTCCAAGGACTTGATTGGCAAATCAATAAACAATATTAACGTTTCGAAATTATCAATATTTCCTGGGACCTTGGTTCCTGAGACGTGCTAAGGCAATGTCATGAAATGGTGTTTAATTACAATTATTACACAACATTACTAGCTCTAGATAGTCTTTCTGGTCCTTGTATCGTTAGTTTATCTCAAGTTATCTTATTGATCCAATTTCCATTTTATAACGACTGATGTCTTGTGTTGACAGGTTCAATGACATTAGTGTTCAAATCCGCATAAAATGCGTTCAATATTCGATGCATTTTCTTCTCAATCATCCGGATCTTAGACCCGATATCACGGAGACTCTGTTGACGAGACAACACGATGCCGAAGAGACCGTTCGCTATGAGGTTGTCATGGCTATTGTATCAACAGCCAAGCGCGACTTCGAAGTCGTGTCCGAGTCTGAAGACCTTCTCAAGTCTGTCAAGGAGCGAACACGTGATAAAAAGTTCAAAATACGGAAAGAAGCTATGAGTGGTTTAGCGTTGATTTATAGAAAGCATTTGCATGCATCTGATGTGCCTCAGGCTACGAAAAAGGCTGTCACCTGGATGAAGGACAAAATTCTTCATGGATATTACATGACTGCAATGGAGGACAGGTGAGTGTTACAACTTATCTGGTAATTAAGATAACGGGTTGGGGGTAGGGAACTGGGGCCTGTTCCATACAAAGTATAACAGCAACTACTGAATATGATTGGGCTTATATGGCTTGCTATGTTTCAAGAAGGGCATGTTTAGTGTGTGAGTATCATGGTCGGATGTTGAAAGAAGTCGAGATGTCTTGAAATGAGTTATTTTGAATCTGAAGAAGTTTGAATTAGTTTGAAAGTGGAATTTCATTTATCTTTAGTCAAAAACCATTAGTTTCGAGAACTAATGAAATTGAATAAACTCATATCTTGAATTCCATTTCTTCTACTTGGTTGAAGTTTTTCTTCCCCGTGGGGGAAGGAAAGCGGGTGGTCCGCTTGGGCTCCCCCAGGAAATTTTAAAACACATTTTAATGCTTCCTGTAATGTAAATTTTCTTTTTCGGTTTTAGCTGAAACAACATGATAATGTTTTACGTTTCAGTTTTGTCTTTATGGTAACATGGCGGGCCACATAAAATCGGCTCGCGGGCCGTAGGTTGGGCAGCCCTGTCCTAGATGATGCCCAATGGGCCCAGTCAGCCGATTCCATTCTCCAATTCACTGAGTAGTCTGCGATTATTAGTTTTGATCTTTCCACATTCTATGTCAACCTGATAATAATTTGAATTAATTATACAGTATTATTATTTAGGAATTAGTGTGATCATTCAAAGCAATTTACTGAAAAAATAATTTAATAGTACGCTATCAATCTATCAATAGAACACAGGTCTGAACTGGGCCCGAGTCGAAATAGTTTGCGTGGCTACCTGCCAAATTTGCGTTTCTCTCCTAGCTAGGATACCAGGCCTTGACCAATGAATGCTCTGTTAGGTTTACTTCAACTCTACCTCAACTGTTGTTCTGATAAGGCTCAGGTAGTAATGAAACCTTTTGAGCTCGATAAAAAAGCTGCCTATTATTTATCTCAGTGCAATCCTATTCAATTTCTTTCTTTTTTGCAGACTCCTTGTTGAGAGATTGCTCAACAACTCATTGGTTCCTTATCAGCTGCCGCCTGACGAGCGGATGAAGAAATTGTATCATCTGTGGGGCACAATTGATGAAAATGCTACCAGAGCATTCACTGAACTGCTTAGACATCAAATGTAGTGAGTATTTTCTGGATGCAAATAAGTTTATTCTAAAAGCAATACCATAACATGTTCTCACCTTATTTAACAACTGTTGAATAAGGATTTTCATGCAATGTTGAAGCATATCGTTTTGCAAATAAAATCACTGAAAGTGGAGGTTTTACGAAAAATGTTTTGTTTCAATTCTCTATTTAAAATCAGTAAAGTTTGTCGTCAGACTAGTATTTTGCTGTCCTAATCTATCACCTAGTTAATTTAGAAGCTCATTCGAAAGAAGGTCTTGTAACCGGCTGTCACTCCCTAACCATACCTCTGTTTCATCAACCTCTCTCCAAGAAAGTTGCTAGTTTCAATAATGATTATCTGCTCTACAAAATAGAGATAGCATGAATTTTCAATACCCGAATTTTAAAAAATGGCTTCTGACTGAAATCATATAATTATTATATTTGCATGTTGAAAAATCAACCTATAATTTCATTTTTTGTAAATTATTTGATATATTCTTTACAGCTTACGTAAAGCAGTCGGTGATTGGGTTGCTCTGCACAAACGGCCAGTGACTGACGAGGTTACGAAAGAGATTTCATCAAAACTCGTAGCTATTTCAAAATATCTCCCAGAACCAGTCAAATCACAAGAATTTTTGGCCAAGTTCTCAACTAATCTCTACGACGATCAGAATCTATGGCTTGGAATGGAATCAATATTGAGACCAGACATTAATTGCAAGGATTGTGCGGAAATCATTAGCCTTATACTAAAGAAGTTGGGACAACCAATAATGACGAACCTGTATTACAATACATTGAAAATGCTAATGGAGAGGATATCATCTGTGATGATCGACCATTTAGCCTTAAAGGTAAGACCTTTATTATCAAGAATTCTAGCCATAGTCACTCAAGTGTAATTCAGCAAAGTAGAAAGTAATGCCACAGACAAAGGACTAATAAGTTGTTTTTTTTGAGGGTGATGCCCACATGAGCTTTAGGCTTGTGCGTGGGTAATGAGAGGGGTGATGATGAGTGATGACGACTGTAAATGCCATATCAGTGGTAATACCAATACTATAGGAGTATTCACGATGTTGTTTTAACTAGCTAAACTGTTATTTGCTAACTTGGGATTGTGAGCACCCCATCTGGAAACCATCTGCTATAAGTTAACTACACTAGCGCTCCAAGCAGATATTTTGTGCAACTCCTGATTATAACCTCTCTTTTACCAAAAAGTAAGGCTACAATAAAGATGGCCACCGTTTTAACAGAGATAGCTAGAGTTAGAGGACTCAAACCTGTGCTATCTCCTATCTCATCTGCTAATTTTTGCCAATGTACTACTACAGCCTTGACTTGTAGTTTGAACCAGAAATCAGGTCTTATTGACGGGTGAAGATTATAACGCGATAAGATAGTCTTGGTTGGTCATATTAAAAAACTTTTGGAAAACTAATGATAGTCTGTATGAAGCTTTGAGTGGACTAATCCTGATGCGGTTTGCGCCAAAAGAAATCTAAGCGCTCCTATTATTGCTGGTTTTATTTGTTTTTTTGAAAAATATTTCAATTGGGTCAAAAATTAAATAAAACCTCAAAAGTTCATTGTGGCGCTATCTGCTAAATTCAGTCGTAGTAGGATGAGTTAATTGGTCTCCAATGCAACAGTCACAATTCTCATCGTTAGTTCACTCTATACTACAGTCCCTGCTGGGTGTGTGGTAGTGGTGCTACCACCCACGAGGTTGTGATTCAAATACTGTCCGGAATTTTATTTTTTGCGAACGTCATTAATATTTCATATTTCCTGTTTCTAGTAAGCAAAAATGTATATATATTCACTAAAAGGAATTTTTATAATGTTTTCATTGAAT
Source organism: Laodelphax striatellus (assembly GCA_017141395.1). Classification (NCBI taxonomy): domain Eukaryota; kingdom Metazoa; phylum Arthropoda; class Insecta; order Hemiptera; family Delphacidae; genus Laodelphax; species Laodelphax striatellus. The sequence continues at coordinate 5,625,105 of CM029544.1, forward strand.
AACTAACTTTACGATAAAAAGCTCTTTGAAGCTTTTAGACTGTTGAGAATAGTACAATTAAGTAATGATATAGGGTTGAAATGGAGAAATAATTTTATGGCCTACTAAGATTCTTTCCATATTAATAATTTAAAAACCAAATACTGAAAAGAAGATTTTCTTTCATATATGAACAAATTTTATTGTATTTTTAAAAATATGCCTATTATCAAAGTGGACTCGGGTTGTTTTAAATTTATTTGATTTATCACAATTTTACTGAGAATTGTCCTATTGTACTTCTCATACCTTTCTTTTTGAAATGCATGATGATTTATTACACAGTATAAATAATTGTTTGTCTCTCATGCAGGAACTCATAAAGTGCGTGGAAGACTGTTTGCAGGGAGGAAACCTTATTGAAGAAATAGGTCTTCATCCGAACACTGCTGGAGAGAAAGGACTAAAACTGCTTAACTTACTATCTTCGATATTCTCAGCACACTTCTTTCGTGAGGAAATCATTACAAAACTCATGTCTTTCCTAGAATATGACGATGAGAATGTTGCGCCCTACGTTTTGTCTATTTTCAGAAACCTCGGCGGCAAATACAAACCAATAGGTGAGAAACATTTTCAGTTTCTGTGCGAGTTTAGTTTTAAGTAAAAGGTTTTTTGGAGAGTAAAAATATTATTTGTGAAAGAAATTCAATAGAAAGAGTTACGCTAATTTCTTGTCGCAAGACCTCCAAGCGGAGTTCTGTATTTCTAAAGAGCATGATTTTAGATAAGAGGCCTGTTTCATAAAACTAGATTTTATTGTCTTCAGAGTTCTTCATCACCTATTTTGGTCATTTATTCTATACTGTAACTATAATTCACTACAACACAGAAGAGTAAACTAAAGTGAATTCAAAAACAATATAATTCAATTCAAATCCATTGGAATAAGATAATAATTATAAATAAACTGATATATTATGATTATTATACTCATTATTTACAATTTTATATAAATATTTCATGGTTTATATTCCATTTATTACAATACAGTATTAGAATTAAAAATTATCTACTTAATGAACTTATTTGGATAAATAATGTGGGGATATTCCAACTATATAACTTGATATTGTGGGGATTATTCTAACTATATCCCCACATTATTTATCCAAATAAGTTCATTAAGTAGATAATTTCATTCTTATTTATTACTGTATTCGAGTCTGATATCCACTCGGACAATCCATATGTTCGTTATTTAAGACCCAGTATTTTTTCAAATAATTTAATTAGTTGTGAGTCTTTTGACTTTTAATAACTTTTTGTGTATATTTTTGTGATGATCAGGTGAGGAGTTTCCGGAGATAGCCAATCAACTTGCACCAATCTGTAAAAAATTCGCCGAGGCAGGAACTCCAAAACAGGCCAAACAGGCAATTCGATGTATTTTTGCCAATTTGCCGAAACTTCACGACTCTATTTTTGGCGAAATATTGGAGAAGATAAAAGAGAATCTGAATTCTGAGTCTCAGTACTATCGAACCGCAATCGTGGCATTGGGACACATCGCTTACACTCTTCCTGATAAATATCCTGCTCATATCAAGAATATTGTTTCAAGAAAGGTAACTACAAAACTGGTATAATATACAGGGTGATTCTAAAATAGACCGACAAACTTCTTGAGCGGTTTCCTGACATTAAAACTAATAAAATGTTCCATTAAACATGGGTCCTAAAATGCTTTGTTTACCCACTAGTCGCCATTTTGTTTTTTCACTTTTCTTTCCTCCAGAATGGTTTGACTAATTTTGTCTAAATTTAGCATGGTCAAGGTCAAGGTTTGCTGTGAAAAAATGGAGCAACCCTATCTGATGAAATATTCTAAAGTGGCGGGCATTTGATATTTAGCATTGAAATAACTCGAAAACTTGTAGCCCGCCATTTTGAAATATTTCGTCAGATAAGATTGCTTCTTTTTCACAGCAGACCTTGACCTTGGCCTTGACCATGCACAAATTTCAACAAGATTTGTCAAACCATTCTGGAGAGAGAAAAAATAAATAGTGAAAAAATAAAATGGCGACTAGAGGGTAAACGAAGCATTTTAGGACCTATGTTTAATGGAACTTTTTCTTAATTTTAGTGTCAGGAAACCGCTCACGAAGTTTGTCGGTCTATTTTAGAATCACCTGTATACGGTGAATCCATTGAATATATACAAATCAAATTAATAGTTTTTTGTCCAAATAGTATTGCATCGTAGTTTTCATAATTAAAACTGATTTGAAATTTTTATGTATGCAGTATCGGGAAATAGAATTTGAATAGAATAGAATTCGATCGTGACAAAATTCCTTCAAAGTCAATCAAATTTCTTCAAATCTTGCATAAGAGTCGAAGCAATTTAATAGATTTGAAAGGGATTTGAAGTTATTGAAAACTCTCATTTTATCAAATTTGATGACAAATTTTATCTGTACAAATTGCCTGTATATTTCCATTTCAATTTTAATTGGATTCTGAATTATGATTTTCGCTGGCGAGCTGGGGGCTGGTAGCCTCGGGGGTTGGAACTGAACCGGTTATCGGTCCGATTCCCATTCCGTTTGCATCATCCTCAACTCATTACCGGCCAGTTGCATTGACTTTAGATTTGTGCATTGGTTCTCGTTGCATTGCTTCCGCGATTAAGTTCAATTGTAGTTCTAAGCAAGTGCACTTGAGTGGTGTATGTGTGAATAAATTCTCTTTATCTGTTGCAGATAGTGAAAGAACTGCTAGTGAAGGAAAGCGAAGTGTCGCCGATTGGCCAGCCGCATGACAGGGATTGGTGCAGCGAAGACAACCTGCCGGATGAGACCAGGTGCAAAGTGGACGGACTGAAAACGATGGCCAGGTGGCTGCTCGGCTTGAAGGAAGACGCAGTGTCTGCACAGAAGACATTCCGAATGCTGAACGCATTCATCACTCACAAAGGTGATTTGCTTCAGACTGGACGAATGAGCAAAGCTGAAATGGCATGGCTGCGGTTGACGGCTGGTTGTGCTATGCTGAAAATTTGCGAGCAGCAGGGTGTAGGTGATCAGTTTTCACCCGAACAGTTCTGTCAGTTGTCCCATCTTCTGCTGGACGAAGTGCCGCAAGTGCGTGAAAGATTCTTGTTGAAACTGCACAAAGGCCTCAATAGAGGAATACCCAACAAGTGTCTGCCGCTGGACTTCATGGGATTCTACGCGCTGACTGGCCTGTGGTCCGACAAACGAATGAAGGCCATGGCACGACAGTACATGACGTCTGACATTACAAAGAGGAGAGAGTACGCAAAGACTCTGGTGGGGGGAGCGCCTGCATGTAAGTATCTTATAGAGGTGCAATGTAATCTTATCTCTAGTCCAGTTGTCCAGTGCCCAGCTGTGTCAAACGAAGCCATACGAAAATGTATAATTGAACGAAAGCGAATCCGGCCGGTTTACTTTCGGCAATGGCTTGTGTTTTTAATGTATCGAATTTTTGATAACTAAATATTAATGTGATATTTTAATAGTTTATAAAGAAAATACATTCATAGTATAATTCTTTTATAATGCTGAAAATCTTGAATTGAATCAGCTGACTAGAATGAAATCTTAATTTTCCCTTGATGTGTTATAATTGTCAGCAGCCGGCATGGTCTGCGGGTTTCAGCACTTTTAGGAATGGCTATGACTTTGAACGTGACAGGACAGCTCTCTGAGACGAATAGCTTGTTCATTTTGCGATGTCACCTGGATTGACAGTGGATTCTCTTTATTAAAGATTTTTACAAAGTTTATAAGAATTCATCCACTATGATGCACTCGTGTCTTTTCTATATAGTGGATAAACATTATACACTTATTTATATATCTTGATATGGAACATTGTAGAAAGTTGTAATGACAATTATTCAAATTCAATCCTTGAAAAAATCTTGGTAAAAGGAATCATCTATTTGTGTGTGGAAGGAGCTTCACTCCAGTTTCTCATTGAACAGAAATAGAAGTTGTCACAACCACATATTTATTGAATATCGATATACTGGCTTCGGTTGTTGCGTTACAGCATTACCGATCTCTGATAAACCAGATCCATGTAGGCTATTTCATGTACGACCAATAAAATTCTATTTTATTGATTCGGTTGTGACTCGTTTATAGCTATTTATGTTGTCATATGAAAAAGATGCTAATAGAAACTTATTTTTTAGCAGCTATACAACCAAAAGTGCTTAATCAACTACCGAACATCATACCTGACTTGATGATCACGTTCGCGATGCCTGTGTTGACACACTGCCCCAACTTCACGTCTCACACGGACAAAGACCAATTGGCTGAAATGCAATCTTGTCTCACTCAGATTTTGGAGCCTCTGATTGCGCTGAAAGACACCTATTGCTTCGGATTTTACAAGGAGGTCATCGAACGCATGAAAAATCATCAATTGGCCACTGCCAATGATGACAACAACGTCAACGTGGTAGGCTTTCTTACCACTTAATTTTCAGAATTTATTGCAGTGATAGGGTTCTATTTCTATACAATTAATATAATTATATTGAAATGAACCATAAAACTCAAGTTTATAATTCCATTTGTAACATCATTGTGTTTTCATTATTGAACTCTCACAATCATCAGTTTGAAAAATCTAATCAGAGTTTTTAAAACTCATGCTACTCGAAATGTTAATTACTGTATTACATGTTAAACTCATGACCGCGAAATGTACATCAACATATAATTTGTGAGTACTATCTTACTTTCTAAGTCAATTTAGTGTATATACTGTATTACAGTTCATTAAAACCTTTTTGGTTGCATCAACGTAGTATGTATTCATTTGTGTTCTATTCATTTATTGATTCTTGAACTTATCATCTTTAAATAATTGGATTGAGTTGTTTAATCCATACGACATGAGAAGATTACTAATATATCACAGTTATCATTAAAATTCATTTTACATTCTTCAAAATTACATTTACATTCCTGATTTTCAATTTATATTTGATCCAATATTAAACATTGTACAGTACTTTAATATTGTGCAATGAAATACAGTTACTTGAAATTTGTAGGATTTCAAATTATATTAGGCTAAAGTACAATTAATCATTTTTTATTATGTCAATATGTGACTGAAGGAGTGGGAATTGTACAAGTATTGTTCTATTGTTTATATTCATTCGAATCTTCATTTACAAACATTGTGAAACTAAGCCACAAATTCTCAAACGAAATTCTTGGGAAATATAAGAGTAGAATTTAAACTGAATCTCGAATTACAATAAAATTTCTAGCCGGTGTTGAGTGAGTGTTTAATGAGCTTGTACAAGTTCAATATAATATATGATAATCAATTTTCAGTCTCCAGCCATCATATTTTCATTATCATGTTTCTATTTCATGTAATTAATTTTTCTGTGATATTTGGTATTCTTTTCAATTGTATTTGTGTAATGAATATTTTATCGGTTAACAGAGAATGTGGGCGCTTTGTGACCTTGCCATGTCGGTGCTTGTGTCAAAGACAGTCAATTTCGAAATGAGAAACTTCCCAACTGAACCAAAAATACCGTCAATGTATTTCAAGCGATTGGACGATCTCACTGCCAACAACAAGAACTATCTTCCTCCTGAAATGCAGGCCCAGGTCAGTTTTATAAAAGGTGTTTTTTAGAGGCGGAGATTTAAAGTTGACAATGCTGTTATCTGCACTAGCTGATTTGATAGTTTCCTGGCTATTTGATGTTGGTTTCTTTAGCAATTATTGATTGTCAGTTTGGTATCATTGATATACTATAAAATGTTCAAATGTAATCAATTTGCAAACGTTGTTGGTAGTGCACAGACTGTTTTTTTTTTGCAGAAGCCCAATGTTATAGCATTGATAGCAATGGCGGCCATTTTTTGGGTACCAGATATTTGAGGTTAGAATCCCAGCAGCTGCCGCAACCCTCCTTCAAAACCAGTATTGCAGCAACGCAAAAATGGCCGCCATTGATGTGGATGCTAAAACATAGAACTTCCGCAGCCGCATTCGGCAGCACAGTCGCAACAGCGAAAACCTACCTTTAACAACGTTTGCAAATTCTTTAAGTGTACTTTGAACATTTAGCGAATGATTAATTTCGAAAAATTGACCTGTTTACTGTCCACCTCGTTTTTGTGATTAGACGCCGTTAGATTCTCTTAGAATCAACATTTTGTTCACCAACAAATCAGCAACAATCGAGCAACTGCAATTTAAACAATCATGTCCCACAAGTTTTCATTGATTAAAGCCTATTTCTAGGATATTGAATACATTTTCCGGCGTGTTATTCCGACTTGAACATCTTTGCCTCTAATAAAAACTACTTCGATCATCAACCATACTAATTGACCAATATTACGCCAAACATACAGACACTACTTTAAATTCAAAATTATATGTATTAGTGAGTACTTCTCTCGTTTCATATTATGTACATAGGTAGTTGCTTAGCATTATGATTAATCTTAAGAGTAATATTGTCTATTATTTTGTATTTATTATTATTTTTACAATTTATGTACTATCCATTTTCTTGTACAATGTTTGAGGAGAATAAATAATTTGAATTTACAGTACAGAGAGCGAGTTACCACTCGATTCAGATTCAAAGAAAAAATTTAAATCATCAAAGTATCTATTCAAATTCATAAAAATAATAAAAAATAACTTTAACAATTGACTCACACAATTCTGATAAATAATGGAGAAATATTGCAAATTTCTTTTAAATAGTATTGTTAGTCATCCGTATATTAATTTAGTATTCTATTTCAGCTTTTCAATGTCATCGAGGGTATATTAACACTGATAGAAACAAACTGAAGAAAAACATAAAGAAACTTACATTATGGTGGAAATATTTCGGGGGCTATGCTTCCTTCCTCAATCCATGCTGACAGTCCCATGTTTTTCTTAAAATCAGTTTGTTTCTATCAGTTGTAATATAATAGAGATGTAGATATTGATGTATCGAAATACAGTGACATTAATGTTTTCTTGTATGAAAAAGGTCCATGACTCTTGAGCTCCCTTCAGACGCTTGAAGATTAATACTTTCACGCATTGATTCTATAATTTTTATTGTTGTTGTTTCACTTAGCAGAAGAAACCTGTCTCGGGAATGAATCTCATAGATGAGCAACAGGCTTTGGCAGTCAACACTCGTCAAAAGCGGCGCCTCAAATCTTCGGCCAATCTCTCCCCCGACTTTGATGTTGAGGTGAGTCGACTATTCCATTTCAACTCACTAACACTGTTCACTTCTATTCTTATTGACCCGGACCCGCTATTTTCTCATTTTCAAGTCAAGATGCTTTTTTAAAATTCACTTTTCAAAAATATATGCATTTTTCAAATTCAAATTATTTCCACAAACAATACAAAAAACTTAAATTCACGGGAGATACAAATTCAAATGCAAATTCCTAAAATACTGATTCAAATTTTCAAATTTATTGATCACATCACATCATTTCTCATCATTGAGATTTTCGTTCGGTTCTTGTTGGCTTATTTTTTGCGAAAACCCGAAAGTTCGTAGGTTTTTTTCTATCAATTTGGGGCAAAATCAAATGGTCTGCAAGGACCCTACCCAAATAACGAATCCAGTAATAAAAAACGCTTGAAAGTCTAGCCTTTCTTTCCACCATTTAACTGGGCTATTAGTAGAAGTTTTATTGTTTTATTTGAAGTGATGTGGTGGCTTATTTCCGTAGAATATTGAACCTGCCAAACCGCTTTATCACAGTTCATGGCATAACCTGTCACCTGTGTGTTGTCCAAGTGACAACTGCCGCGTCTGCATTGCTGTGTGTATCGAGCTCCTTTTTATGTACGGAGAAAGTAGAAGTTGTATTTTTTATTTCTTAATTTCCTGTAATAATTGTAATTTTCTCAATTTCAAGCCTACGGAAGGATTAAAAAGCAGTTTCATCGATGCAATGGTAATAATGTGTTGAATATTTTTTTGAAGGCTTGAATGTAGTTGTGATGCTCACAATTTACAATTGAGCTTTTAAAAATATACTATTCGCTGTGATGTGCCTTCTATTTCCTCAATATCATACGCTAAATGAGCACATACATTAATTTCGTTTCATAGTATCAGAGTAACACTTTGAGAATGCTTTCAAATTTGGTCTCTGGAGTAAGTTTGTCTAGATATATTTTATACTCTACGATGTATTTACTATTTTAATCTACTGGAATCTATTGCAAGAATGGAAGAACCATTACATTGATTTATAATGATTAGTTCATAGAAAACAAAACCAATCCAGATTACAATCATGAAACCCTGAAGTCATTTTGTGACTCAGGAGGAAGATGTGATATCGAGTCTTTAATATTCTCCTTTTCTCCTTGTAAAACAGTATAAAAAAGTTGAAATCTTTCTTGCTAATAATTTATTAGTGGATTAAGGAAGCAATGTGAGGCTTTTGGTCTTTTTAGAATGTCAATAAAGCTTATTTATTTAGGTGAGCAGCATACCGATTGTTCCTTCTGAGTTATTATAAGTGTTATTAACCATAATTTATAAAATATGATGAATATATATATTTATACATATGTATATTCCATCAGTTAATGGAAATGTTTTTAATTTAGTAATTGGAGTTGTTATTCTTTGGCATTGTTTGTGTTTTCCAATTTTAACGTGAAAATTATTTTCATTGTACAGCCAGCTGCTGCTTCCGAAACCAGAATCCAATTACCAGGATTGTTGGAAGATGTAAGTAATAATAATTTTTTATTGCCATAAAACAATATTTTACAATATTATAGTGGATGTTTACAATATTTTACATGTAAGATCTTTTTTGATACATTTTTATACCTTTGGCATTATTTTTACTACCGTTGGCATCTTGTAAACGGAAGAAAAACAACCCAAAAAACATAATATAAATGAACACTGATACTATTAACTATGGAATAATCTAGAAGTAATCCATCCATATCCTATCCTTAAGTTGGATTCATCTGCGCATTCTTGCTCAATGTCGTAAGCATATGATAATTTACCATCTTCTTTCAATCGTAACATAATGCATCAATTCATATAACATTGGATCATTAATTATTAGAGTACAGTAATTTAGAAATTTTTCTATCAAAATCACTGATTTCATAACCTCAATTTTGTTGTTTGATTAGAGGCAGTAGCCACTTACTACATTTGATAAGACAAATCTACTATTTAAAAAAACCCTTTTTCACAATGTAACATATTTCATGAAGCATTTCATTAGAGAATTCTCACCTTTTCTTACCAAATAATTTCACCTCTGATCCCTTTGACTTAGTTTTTGAGTGCTTGCTTCAATCTTTGAAAATGTTTTCAAACCTATTTTGTTTTGTCACATTCATTTTGTTCATTGATCATTTTCATTTAGCCTAATTTTATGCAATTAATTGTTTCTTAGCATCTATAATATTGTTTCTAATAATTGCTTTTCGTATTTTCCAGTCTGATGAAGATCGTGAACCTGCTCCGAAAAGAACACGGAATAATACTTCGAAAGATGAATGATATCTTTGAAATGTGTAATTTCAGTACTGCAGTAGAAGAGTTAGCAACTAAGTGAAATGAAAGGTTTAAAAATAAATGGAGAAGGATTACAGTCGACCTACGAAATGTATAGTGGTGACAGGAATTTAGGACCTGGCCGAGTGGGGGTAACCGGTTTGGTTGAACCAAACATTTGTAAATTTATCGGCCGATAGTACCAATACAGAATAGTAAACAATTCAGCCAAGTTGGGTAGTAGACGGAAGCAGAGACAGCTCCCCGCACACCTCATACAGCACCTCTATTCTCTTCGTAGCTCTACTGTATTTCATTTTTCTCTCACAAGCATCACTCCATGGATTCTAATTTTTATTTATTTGGAGCACTTTGAGTTCGTCGGGTATAATAAGTTGAGACAATATGAATCAATTCAATATTTTAAAAACAACCATACTTCATAACTTACTCTACGTAGGAGGATAACAATGTATAGAATACATTAATCACCACAGTCAATGATTGAATACTGTGAGATTCGATGAATTTTGAGTCTGACCTTGTATTAAATGAATTTTCAACTGCAGGCAGTAATTTAAATAGATTTATAGGAACCCTATCAACAATTTATAAGACTTTTATATTCTTCTGAGATGTTATGTTTAGCGCTATTTTATTTATTTATGGAATTAATTACTCGATGTTTTATGAAATGGATTTACTTTTGAAAAGTTCCATATTTTTATTTTCTGTGAATGCTAGCATAAATTCATTTTTTTGCCAAAAACCTTCCATGAAGATTAAACTGCAAACTTCGCTGAATATTCCACTTTATCTGAAAACGTTTTAAAGGGCGTAATTGCAGCCTCTTATTCTCTGAATAATAACTCTCTGATTGCTGGTCCGATTAATAGTAATTGAGATTTGCATCACCTAAAAATAATATTTTCAATTTTACATTTTATGCGAATTGAACATTTGTGTCACCAAAAAAGCTCAATCGTGAGATACTCGATTTGATTGATTGATTTCAAAAGCTTATTCTATTCAAACGATACTTTATTTTGATTTGTTTCCGTTTAAAATCCGAGAATCACATGCAAGTCAAATTCTTTATTTATTTTTTATCACAATTTCATTCTCAAAAGAATACAAGCTTTCATTTTAACACCATTTAGTTTAAGTTTTTTTATTTCGGATTTGTCTAGTTCAATTGATGGAATTACTGTCAAGAATAAATTTATTTCCGGGAAAAGTATTTCAAAACTTAGTTTTAAGTAGATTCATTTCATATTCATTTTGAAGAATTAATTTGATTGAAATATTTATTTGGTTTTACAGAAGATTTAAGCTTTCATCTAGGTTTTTAAAAAGAAATGACTCAGAATGATCTAATTAGTATTTATTAATTGATATTATTTTATTCATTGAATCACTTTGAAGAATTGATTAAAGTTTTTGATCAATTTGATTGAAATATTTATTTGGTTTTACTGGAGATTTATTTATCTGATAATTCAATCTTTGAATTTGATTAAGTTAACAATTTTTAAAAAATATTTTACTGGATTACTCTCAAGAATCAATTTATGTTGTTTGTCCACTACATTGAATTTTCTTATTTGTTTTTATTAGTTCAAAATACATCAAATAAACTGAAAACACGATTATTCATTTCACATTGATTATTAATTCGAAGTTCACATGGCTTCTTTGTTGAGCTCATTCCATTATGTGTATAGCTTTCCTGTTTTGTTCATCTCATGTAAAATAATAATTTCTTGTTTCAAGTTGTTGTTCAATCTGTTTATACTATCTTTTACTTTCGATCATTCATATTTTAATTATTAGATCAGTTATTTTGAAGAACAACTTTTGCGTTGTAAGCCAACTGTATTCATAAGTGATAGAGGCGGCCAGTCTTGATCGAAGTTTGGAACATATCAAGAGTGTTGTAAGATTAGTTTATTCATTTATCTGCAGGATTAATTGTTTTCTATCCAGAAATTTCACAGTAATTGTAAACTGATACTTCCATTTTTTGATGTGGCCTCAATCAGTTCCTTCCGAGGGCAATTTTTGTGTTTAATCAAATTCTAGCTTTTCCTCCTATACAAATATTTGGAAAATGACAAAACACTCATGAATTTGAATTAGAATAAGAGAAATGTCAGTTTATTAAAAGAAATTATTATATTTGTTGTTTCTTTCTGTTCCCTGTTTTTAAAACTGTCGATTTGGAAATTTTGATTCTGTTGTCATTCTCTTCTCTGAGATGTTACATAATCAACTCCAGAAGCTGTTACACAAAATGTAGAAGTTGCGAAATACAGGAAAAGGAGGATTGGATTCATAACATTCGTGTCCAGTGTGACATTGTATTTATTGTCCGTCTTTTTCTTATTTCCATGAAACAGGCTCTTGATGTTAATGCATTATGTCAGCTTCGGTGTATGAAACTGCATAATGGAGCTTTCCTTCAGAATTTTAGTAAAATATGGTCAACCCCAATAATAGACCAAACCCCGATAAAAAAAAACATCAAGTTATGTGAATCTTGAAGCTTCAACCACTTTTAATATCCAATCAATGGCCATCTAATCAACGAGGTAGGCCTATATGAAAATAATTTCTGAAAAATACTATGGATTGGGATCATTAATAAGCATCCTGATCATAAACTGATGAGTTTTTAGTATAGTACTATCACTATGAAAAGTTTCATTCGTATTGAATGAAGAGATTCAAATTTGTCACAAACATGAATTTATTAAAATATCGAGATACTGGTTTCGGTCGTCACTATATCAATTGCCATCACAATTATTATTATTACTATAATTCCCATTATCAATCTCTGATAAACAGTAGTGTTTCGATATTTTAAAAAAATTGTGGTTGTGGCAACTTGGAGTATTTTTATTTAATAGGATAACTACCACAATATCACCTTCGTCACTAGACAAAACGTTACATTTCATAGAATTGAATGAATGAACATCACTATACCAGTGATTGCACTTTTGCTTTGTGTTATGTACTGCGATTAGTAGAACATTTTCTAATGAATCGGCTTGAAAGAACTAAAAGCTAATGTTAAACAAATTAGTCTTTCATGTGTGAATTAATCCAAATCATTCATTTCTCTTATAGGAAATCTTTTTTTGTTTATAAAAATTCATATTTTCAACAATAATAAGCCTAATTGAACCAGTTCATTTTCATGAGGCTATGTTATTAGCAGACTTGATCAGATGTTGTCGGCAACATGCCCGTCGCATTCACTTGATGTATATCTTGTTTTTTTTTTTCAATAAATTAAAATTGAAGGAAGCAGGAAAAAATTCAAGTGTGTAAATTATATATAATATAATGTATAATCAGACTCATTAGTCTTGACGCTTGGTATTAGATAGATAGAGAGGTATTTTTTCTTTGCCATCGTACTCCACGGTCATCAGGAACGTCATCAGCAAATTATATCTATATCTATCTAAAGCCAAGCGTCAAATTAAATGAATCTGATTAGGCCTACCGGTATACCTAATAATGACGTTATACATAACCTGTCTTTGGACTTTTAGTGTGAGTTCGCCATTCCACCTGAATTTCTGGACTTAATAAAGTTTCATGAAACAGGGCCCCAGATTTCTAAGATTCGAGAATATTTTTGACGCTGGATACTCACATAAGTTCATGTCCGACTTGAGGGGTACAACCAATATTAACAAGAATGAAAAGTATTTTTGATAGTTGAAACTCAATTTATTGTCAATTCAAACATAAAAATTCAAGAAACAACTGAATAACATCAATGTTATCAACATCCAATGGAAATTGAAATATGTGTAATCACAAATGTTGAAGGATGATAAGGTGATTTACATGTAAAAGGATTATGACCTCTCCTCTATATTTCTATATTTACCTCTCAGTTTCCCGCGAAGGGCTGAACAAGAATTATGTCGTGTGGGATTGACGAAGTTCACTCCCGTTCAGGTGATAGAACCATCTGAAATTTGAAATTTTCCTTCTATAGAACCTTGAGAACCTTCTCTAGAAACTTAGACCTCACTACGGACGGTTAATAAGGGTTAAATCTAGAGTATTTTACTCTAGAGTATTTTTACTCAGCATTTTAAAAATAATGAATAGTTTAATAATTATCTCATAAAGATTATACGTTTTTCAATGAAAATTTATCATTTAAGAATCACAATAGATTCCGTTATCAATATTATTGTTGCTCCCAAATAATTATGAAATATATATGCGAGAGATAAATCATATTCTATAAAGAGAGAAAGCAATCAGTTATTATTTACTACACAAATATTGAAAAATATCTTCTTATAATAGACAACGCTCTGCTTTCAAACCAGCGGGAGCGGTAGTAGTTCTCTCTCTTGGCAAGTATAGGAACTACTACGAATACCTATAGATATAGGCCAGAGCGCGATATAGTAATAGAAGTCAACGCTAGTCACTTGTGTAGAGGCAATTTCAAACGTCCGGCTCAATTTTTTAGTAATTTCGACTTTTCTAGCTTTTCCATCGCGTTTCAACGTCAGAAAAAGATGACTTCACATGGAAATCAAGCTGAGGAATCGAATAAGACTGGTTTCAAGTATCTACTTGCAGTAGTTTATCGATAAAATCAATTTTAATACCAAAAACTGATGTAATTTTAGGTTTTTTGGGGATAACTTGAAAAATCTTACACTTACAGTCTTGAAACATTTTTTATACGATTCTTCAGAGAATTTCACGTGATATTAGTTTATTTTCCAATGTTAAATACCTCAAATAACTCTACAAAAAAATAAAAAATGATTCATTTTTTGCATTTTTGACAGCCTGTAACTCAATAACGAAGGGTTTCCGGGTATGTATTTATCAGATGTTCCTATCCTAGAATTCGATGATTGATAATTTCCCCAAAGGATATTGTGATTCATGAAGGTTGAAATTTTTTTTTAGTTTTTATTAATTTTTTCAATGACCTCGAAATAAAAGGTCTCAAAACTAGCTTCATTCGATTCCGTGACATATTCTACATATGATAGGTATTTTTTGGAGCCTTATATTGTCCTACAGAGTCCAGGGTAATTGAAAGTTTATTTCTCAATGACCATGCATTACTTTAGATTTTTGATTATTAAAAAGCATGTGAAACATTTATAGATCTGAAAATGTGATGAAATATGGAAAATGAGTTGGAGAATCGAATGAAGATGGTTCGAAACATGTAAGTATGCCAGTTTTCGCACACTAGATGAAAATTCGCGGAAAATCATGCTTTTTTATATGCGTTTTTCGGTTTTTTGATGATATCTCAAAAACTATTAGAGCTATCCTCTTGAATTTCAGCTCAAACGATTCCTCATCTTAATCTACATGAAATGACACCAATTTTAAGTCTTCTTATCATTTAGCGACTTCAGAAAAAAATAAAGAAGATGTGGTTTTTTGCATCTTTGACGATTTTTTACTCGATAACGGTGCATTTGCGGACCATGGTTCATCAGATGTTCCTATCCTAACTTTTTCTGAAGAATCATTTGCGTTATTTGTATTTCGTTATCTCGAACTTGCAAATTTTTCTGGTACAGTCTGCTGCATTTTGTCATTCTTAAGGAAATATATCGCAAGGAAGAAGCATCGACTATCGATCATTCTGTTAGTCGACAGACATCGATTGAGAAATTATCGATGTATTACGAATTCGAAGACTTCGTAGTTTATGATTTTGCTGCTAGATGGCAGGGCTGTCCTTCTTATGAGTGAATGGTTTCCCGCTGCTGGGAACTGTTTCAATTACGTTTGAATTCTCATTTTTGTATTTCAAAGTAATTAAAATTAAAAAAATATTGTTTCTTTAACAATAATATTGTAGAATATAAATTACTTTGAAACTTATCACTTATCACACGGGTCACTTCCTCACGGTTAATAAATTTCCATGACTATTGACCGAGCAAAGTTATGTCTACGTTTCAACTCCAATGAATTTTCTCTTGTTTGTCTCAATTTGTTTTGTCTCTTCTTTGTCTCAGAGTTCTGCGCATGTGCAGGGGTAGTAGTAATAGTAATAGACCATAGATCTATTAAACTTTTCCATGATAAAAGATTAGGAAAGATTATTTTGTTTGATAGTTTTGGCATCGAACATGATGAAACTATGAAAATAAATATCAACGAAGTAGCCTAGTTGAAAAGTTCTTAGCTGTAAAAAAGAGAAGATTGTGCTTGGGCAAACTGGAAGAATAAACTTTGATAGATAGATGAGTTCAATAATTTAATTGAGTTTAATTTTAATAATAAAAACTTCTACAGTAGAAGTTCGTTAAATCAAGATCAGGCACAGAAATATTCGTTATATAGGGATTTTCTTAAAATTAATAATAAGGATTCCCTATTTTACGAATATTTATCGCAATAAACCTCAATCTTGCGAACCCCGTTTTTGAGAATACCCCGATTAATAGAATTTTTTCCCGGTCCCTCGAGTGCATAAAACTAGGGTTACACTATATCACTTTTCCAATTAAATAAGAAGATTGAAAGATTGAGATTATGTGGAGAAGATAATATAGCACAGATTGAAAAATAAAAACGATAAAGAATTCAATATAAATAATCAGGGTGAGTGTGAATTATACAGAAGTACATAATTTCTAGATTTTTGATAAACTAGGCACCTAGACGTTATACCTCCAACAATTATTTAATAACCGCCGATTGCATAACACTGCATTTTTCTTGACTTTACGGTAGTGAAAACGTTTTTGGAGCCCAGCACCATCAATTTTGTTCTTGCACTAGTGATGAAGAAGAGATTGACACTACTCCCTGCTTGAACTATCACCAATAAATGAGAGAACTATTCTTTCCAACTTAGATGCAGTAAAATAATTGAAGACTTTGGAATTTTACAATGAGCGCGTCCTTCTTTCGCAGACGTTCCAGTCATCATTAGGCCTACTAATGAACTCACAGTAATTGGAGGAGACAATTTGAAAGCTGAAGAACTATTCTACACAAGGCATATTCATCTTCATCTCTTCTTGAAGGAACAAGAGGGTTATAAAAAAATGTAGCATTTCTAGTTTGAAATATTTTTCTCATTGTTTTGTAATTGTGTAATTCAATAAATATGTGTTCAGGAAGTAGCTAGAGTTTAATATTGTAGGCCAATTCATGAAGAGTAGGCTATTTCTGTTCAAGAAAACAACGAAAATCTCCAATAACTATAATAATATGCATTCAGTCGATATAGTAAAACTCGTCATTTTTTTATTGTGACAAGAATTTTTGTGTCAATCACCATGAATATTTTCAATCTGTGAGTAACTACGATGTTATTAATACCATTTTGCAGGCATGCATCAGTGATTAGTCGCACTACAGTAAACTAAAAACTAAACAAGTAGTTTTCCAATTCTATGTGAGGGTTAGAGAAAGTTACCTTGGGATGCGCAAGCACTTTTATAGTCATCATCAATATATCTGCAGCCTCGAAAACCACATAATTGTGAAGATAAAAAGTAGCTCTAAAACTCATAGATCTATCTCATTTGCATCAAATTTTTAATTCTTGAAAGAGAAAATTTTCACATATTTTTTTTTAATTTAGAAAAAAAAATGCTTTCTAGATTAATTAACGATCGGCTAAGTCTTCAGTTTATTAAAGCAACATCGATCAAAACTAAGAGATTGACTTGACACCACTCTCACACCCATAGCAATACCTAATAGGGCGGGCTCTCACACGGGAGCCCTATTTTGTAACACTTGAGATTAGACTAAAACCTCTTTCCGCAAATTAAAAAAATATTTAGTACAGTAAAACGTCAATAACAGTGATGTCGACTTTTTTTATTGAACCTGGATGCACCATTGCAAGTTTAGCCTTTAGTATAGAGTTTGAAAATTCACAATAAAAGTGTGCAGATTGATTCGATTCAGTAAAAACTGTGTATCGGGGAAATCCCCTCATTCTCCCTAGTTTTTCAAAAATCCCTCCCCCATTTCTCCTATTTTTCCTCATTTACAGTCTGGTGTAGAAATTTGCGACATAAAAACATGCTGTGGGCAGCACCCCTGTGCAACATTGGAAAAGAAGAAGCAACTGAACAGTTTGGCCTTTTCAACCCTTCGCATGTTCAAAGTTGAATATTACCGACAAGCGGGGAATTTTTTTATCGATTCTTCCCTCGGCCTACTGCACCTGCTTGTGATGTTGGCAGCTGCAGCTGCATAGTAGCTTCCCTTCTGGACCAGTAGTTTGATCTGCGATTCCGCGATGTGAGGATGTCTCAAGCTTCGCATCCGTCTGACGAGGATTCCTTAGTCGAGTCGATATGAACAGCTGGCAAGTAGGATTTGGCGCTTTTTTGTCCATTATGTTGGCAGCCGTGATCGGTGTTTTGGAAGCAGCAGGTGAGGTTCTGTGAAAACATAGCAATGACAATAATTATTTATTGTGTCACCCCTTTCCAATCACTTTTCCGAATTTGTCATAAGTTCTATTGTTGAAAATAGGTTTCTCATGGGTGAAACTTCATTTTTAAATGTTCCAATTACACCTCTGAAATGTTCAATTAACAATATATTCTCTCATCTAGGAAACCTTATGAAACTTAACTTCGACCCTTCGAAGTCACATTTCCTTGATTGTCATGAACTTTCATCCATAAAAATCAGTTCCTCAATAATAAATTCAATGAGATAACAAAATTCAAATTAGAACTTTGGAACATTGATTTGATCTCAGTTTTTTCAATAAAACCCTAGAAATGTTCAATAAAAATTATCCAGTTTGAGTCACCTATAACACAGGTCTGCAAGTAAAAAATGGCCTAGGGTTTTTATACATTTTCTTTTAGATTTTGATGTTCTAAAATCGAAAAAAATATTAAAACATTCTATCACATCAATTTTTCTCACAAAACTAAATTTTACATTTTTTGTTTTATTCAACTCTTACGTAATTAGAAGGTTGTATTTTATTTTTTAAGCTTCAAATTTGATATTATATAATTAAAATTACTGACCTCAACTTTGCATGTATATGTATCTGGTAGTAAAGAAAAAATTATATTATATTTATAAATATTATATTTATAAAATTAATTGATTAACATGTATATATAGTCTAAATATATATACATATGTTTTGGCTTATAATTGGTGGGGAGACTTTTACCGGGAGCATTATTTATTCATTTATTGTTGTATTTGTTGATAATAAATTTCAATTATTTCTCAATGACCTCAATGACCTAGTTAGAGACTTGGGTCTTTCAAAAGAGGCAACTGAATTGCTTGGTTGAAGCCAAAAATGAAAAACCTTTTATCATCTGGTACCTCATTTTCCTTGTACCTAAAAACATTCAGAGAGTGAATTTACTCAGAATTTCACTAAAGAAGTCAATTTAGTTTATTGAAATGATGTTTGTGGACTCATGAAATGCTTTGAAAAAAATATGATTCATCAGAATGATGCTTAAGCGACTAAAGACTTTGCACGTTGAGCCATTTTCATATTGGCTTTTATATCTGAATAGCATGCTGTATCATTCTATATAGATATAAAAGCCAATATAAGAGCTACATAACGTGCAATGCATGTTAAGTGTATGAGGGTGTGAGTCGCTTTATTCATTGATTCATTCAAAAGTAGTCTCAAAGCAGTCTTGCTGCATTAAGGAAATGTATTTGCATCTCTTCCAATGGGACACTCAGTTCATATAAAAAATAACTCCATTCACTTAAATTCTTGACAAATTCAAATATCAAGAACGGTTTGTAGTGGCTTTAAATACTGACAATGTTATCGGGTCAACAGTCAGGTTATAAAAAATCCCCCAGTTTTCTATGTTTGTGGGATAGTATAGCGATAGATAGAGAGCTGTGCTAGGGACTGGAACAGATTGACTTCCTTCTTGAGAGATGCTCTAAAGCTGGTTCTGGAGATCAATTATTATCATTGTTATTGCTTTTTTCATTTTAATTTTGCTAAAGTTTTGTTTGTTGAGGTAGCAATTCATTTTATTTCTTATATTTAGCTTCTACTGTATTTATTTTTTATTTTATCTAAAAGAAAATGTATAAGCCGACTCCTTCACAGTTACAACTTCACAGTTATTCCAGAAGGAAATGCCTATATTGTGTCTTGATATAGTTTTGTTTTGCTTTATTATCAAAATACAATGTTATTCTTCATCTTGAATGTTTTGTTTCAAAGATTTAAATAAAGTCATTTTTATTTAATTAATTCACTTTTCATATTCCCACAAAAACAAAGTACATTATTGCAATGTATATAAAATTCATTCAGCAAATGTATTTTCCCACGTATACTCTGGATCTGTGTATGGGAAAATTTTTTTATCCTCATTTGATTAATGGTATAAATCTTGCTGAAACACTGAATTAAGTAATACAATATTTTTATACAGAATTATACGGAATGGAAATACTGTAAAAAGGAAAATAATTTATCTAAGAAAGGATTGAGTTGTTTTAGAACTTTAATATAGCGTAATGGGCTTTCATCAATTCTGTAAAATTTAGACCAGTATAATTAGTGGTAGGTATTATTTTGTAGCATTATTCAATGATTGAATAATAATCAAGAAGAGATAAGATAAGGAATGAGTTGATTAGAGGCACAGTAGAGGTTGGTCCACTGGGTAAAAAGATGCAGGAGGCGAGGATGAGGTGGTTTGGCCATGTACAGAGACGGGAGGCAGATTATGTGGGGCAGAGAGTGCAGGATTTGGTTTTGAATGGAGTGCGAGGACGTGGTAGACCGAAGATGAGATGGAATGACAGAATAGCAGCGGACATACAGGAGAATGGTTGGAGGAGAGAGGAAGCATTGGACAGGGTTTTGTGGAGAAGCAGACTACGAAGAAGGAATGCCGACCCCATTTAAATGGGATAAAGGCAAAGCCAAAGAAGAAGAAGAAGTAGAATAATAATAATAATTCTATTTAGATCAAGAGTGCTGCATCACAGCAAAATTAATTATCTTTAAAAGTTTCAAAATATAGGCCTAGAGAAAATCTCTCACACGAAAGGTGAGGGATTTAGAAGCCGATATTGAGCAGTCAGACGGCTACCTTTTTTTTTCTGTACACAGCAACACTGCACTCATCAGTCTCCTGTATTGGAATTGAAAGATTACTATGGAGTATATGAGCGATACGTAAAGGGTTATTCATCATTATAATGACGGAAATCAACTCCAGATAAAATTCAAAAGTTACATACAGTAATACGGAAAGTTTGGAGTGGCCAGTTAGCCGAGGTAGCTTATCGCCGGTCTGATAATACAAAGGTCCCCGGTTCGATCCTTGTTGACTACAACAGATTTTGACGGCAGACGGTCACTTCCGTCTTTTGGAGGAGATGTTAAGCCGTCGGTCTCGGCTACCTAAAAAGTAGTCGTCATATCTCAACTTCACCCTCCACGCACAAGTCTAGAACTCATGTGGACATCAGCCTCACAGAAAAGGCGGGCACACTGGACGGTTGGTTCAATTGCATAGTAAGCCGTCTAATTGCATAGTATGTCGTCCAATTGCATAGTATTTTTTCATGTCTATTTTGAACCCACCTTTTTCCTATTATTTTTATGAAGTCCAAGATACTATTTTAACGAATTATACAATTTAAAAGTTAGCAGAAGAAGTAATTAAGAAAATTATAAACGATGTATTAAATTACATTGAGCAACAAAAATACATATTTATAATTCAGTATAAAATTACTACCTACCTACTTACTAAAAAATTAATACAAGTCCGTTGTATTGTGAGAAATGCAACTGTAACCTAACTGAATTCTCCATCAATTCTCATATCTATCTATTTATGGCTTGGAAAAACCGCTTTTCTTGAAAGCAGTTTAAACCTACGTTTATATAATCCAATAAATTCAATAAAGGAATAGAGAAATGTATAATTATGAAATTATTTGTAAACATATTAGAATACTCGAATATTGGAGTGGTCCGTAGCCGAGAGCGATAAGCGCCTGTCTGATAATCTAAAGGTTCCAAGATCGAATACAGTTGCCGGAACGGATTTTGACAGAAACGGCCACTCCCGTCTTTCGGAAGAGACGAAAAGCCGTCGGTCCCGACTGCCTAAAAACAGTCGTCATCTCTCATCATCACCACTCTCATTACCCACTCACAAGCCTGGAGCTCATGTGGGCATCACCCTCAAAAAAAAAAAATACTATTAGGCTATGTTGCAGTATGTATAAAGAAGTTTTAGGAAAAATTTTGCGCAGTCAAATTGTATTTCCCTCAAATAAGAACAAGAGAATATATCTTTCTTTTGTTAAGAATCAATTAAATTTTTGTCGAAAGCCTCGTAATATGCTTTTTTATCAAAGTGTAATCCCATTCGATAACTTAATAAGTAAATGAAAAGACAAGATGTTGTCAAACCACTGATTTAATCAAGATAATCGGGGAGGAGCTTGTCTAGGCCAATGGCAGCCGTTCACGGTCATTGGCTAGAGCGTCTACCAATAGCGGTGCTTTACCGTTAGTATAAATACTGCTGCTCTGTACGTTAAATTTTCAGTTTACCAGAGATTGATAATGGTGTAACAACCGAAACCGGTAATGGTTTGACAACATCTTGTCTTTTCATTTATTATGGATAACTACCACAATATCACGTTCACAACTACTCAAAGAACTTAATAAGTCTCAGATGTCAAAATCTCGACTGAAAATCTCGTGATACGAACTCTTGCCATAACTGTGGTTTGGTTTTGCCATAACTGGAAAATATCACCTACTTCAGCACGCCCCACAACAAACTCACGTTTCACATACTTACGACCAGTTAGACGAGAAGCTGATTGAATTTATGCGCTGTAAAGTGACGTCATCAAATTAGATAGTATTTTGGTGTTGCAGAAAATGGTCAGCCTGCTTCGTATCAGGTGCATCCGTCGTCGATAGCGTCACTGAAAGCAGCCGGCGCCAAGGCGGCTTTAGCTGCAGCTGCTGCTGCTGCCGACGATGACGACGATGATGAGGACTACAAGGATGATGGCGGCTTGGATGATGACGGCCGCATCTACAAGAATCCCAGGAACTCACCAAGTCCTGATTGCCCTAGGGACGAGGAACTAGCTCTTTTCTTGGTCAGTGCAACTTCGCTACTGCTACTGTACAAGGGTTTTTGATGGAATATTATTTACAAACAGCTCAAGATTAAGTCCTGATTGCCCTAGGGACGAGGAACTAGCTCTTTTCTTGGTCAGTGCAACTTCGCTACTGCTACTGTACAAGAGTTTTTGATGGAATATTATTTACAAACAGCTCAAGATTAACGACCTGTTGCACGAAGAACAAATTGAATTTGACCGTGAAATCACATCATGTAACCGAAACAATGCAAGGGAATCTCTATTGAGCTCCATTATGATGGTGTCATCTCACAACAGTGGGTTAAGTGGAAGAGGGGGCTTGTATGCCTCAACTTCGCCCACAGCACTTTTGTAATGTGAAAGTGAAAAATAAAGTCATTTATCTATCTATCTACCTAACATTTAACTTTTGGCTTTCGTCCATAAATATCAGTATCACCAAAACCGTATTAGCTTAGCCTATGGAGAGTGAGGCAGAACGTCCAAAATTTAGAACGTTGTTAATTGATTCATTATTATCCCTAGAAAGTTTAACAACACGAATAATTCAGTTCAAGAATTATTGGGAATTGAGGACCTAATTCTTACGTATTGATCATTAATGCAGACTCAATTAAGATCATTGATGCAAACTCTTCAATGAGCATTCCTACTAAACTCTTCAGAATAAACAAAAGATCTGGCGAGTTATTGGTCCAATGTAGGTTTGTGAACAAAAATGGATTAAAGATTAGAGTAAATTTCGTTTTTTCCAATTATAAAAATTAGGATAAATAAAGGAAATAAACTAGACTTTTAATCATCTTCGGTGTATTGAAAATCGTTGTGTCAGTTGTATAGTTTAGGCGTGATGATCAGACTCACAAGACCCAAAAGTGAATTTTATTATAGTTCAGATAGGATAATATTCTAATATTTTACGTCATTTTTCAATGTTCATGAGTTTGTCAATTTTTCAATGTTCATTCATCTATTTCACTTGAATAATAAAATCCAATGATAATGAAATTCCAACTATGAAAAAAGATATGGGTTCAAGATAAACTATATCCAGTATAGGCTACCAAAATGTTTTTCATTCATTTTTAGGGCCAAAAATGTCTCAGGAAGTGTTCTTCGGATGAGGACTGCAAAAGTAAAAAGAAAAAGTGCTTGTGCGACGGCTCCTGTGGACTCTCGTGTATCAAACCTGGTGAGTTTTCAAAGTTTTAGTTTCTCTTTGTATTTTGTTCATTTACCTGCACGTTTATTATTGAATCAATGTGCGAATAATTAACAGTTAAATTATTTGACCGAGTTTGAAACTTAGCTACAAGTGTTTTGATGTAGGCTATAGGCAGAGACAATTAGAATACTTAGTTTCCTATCGTCTTTGCTATAGGTCACGCTACGTAGAAGGGCTGTGATTGGTCACGCCTACTCAGTAGGCGTGGACTGTTCCATTCGAAATGGCGTTAACCAATCAGAAGCCTGCTACGTAGATCGGCCAATCGGAGACGAATTTCGTTGTCAGCTAATACTATTGATCCTTGTTTTGTTACGTGTATGATACTATTCAGTTGCTCATTATTTTAGTTTCATGATAGACAAATAAATATTTTTAATCGATTATTCCACCAGTATATTTGCTTTAGTTTCACTTGTATTGAGATCTTCAATCTCATTGAGAAACGCAAAAATACATAAGTTGAAGTTCCGTTTGAATGGTTAAAATGACAGTTTTCAATAAAAAGATAGATTTGAAGTGTAAATAGGCGTTGTCAGGATGCCTCTTCAGTATTTAATTTGATTTATTTAGTTTTCATTACTACTCGTTTAAATTTTCATACAATTCCTCTGAGAATTCTTCAACTATTCACCTGGAAGTTTTGCCTTACTTCTTACAAGACGAAAATTTGTTTTGTTTGTTATGTCGGCCCTTCAGATCTCCAAACTATGCAAATGTGCCTCGGAGGTAGTATAAAGCTTTAATATAAACGATATCCTATCATTAATTTCAAGTTTTGGAAGATTTAAGGATCAGATTATTAATTTGTCTGAGTAAATTGGAATGGTCCAGCCGAGGTTCCGAATCAATCACTCCCGATGACCTGAAAAGTAGTAGTAATCTATCTCTCATCATCAACTCTCGCACTAGCCTGAAGCTCACCATCAACAAAAGCAAAGAAAAACTGACGATTACTGATCGTTAAAGTAGATGTTATTATGTAGATGTTATTGATGTAGACGTAGATGCAGATGTAATGTAGATGTAGATGTTATTAAAGTTATGTTAAAGTACATTTCATTATTAATGGTAGAGTTTGAGGTCACTTCAAATGTCACTGAATTTTGATCTCATCCCACCTCAAGAAATGAGGTACAGTATAGTCGAATTATGTAGTCGTTCAATAATACAATTTTTTTGTTTATTTGATCTATACTTATCAACTGTATATCTAGTATATATTCATTAACTTTTGCCAGTTGTCAAGTCCGAAAAGAATTCAGAAATTTCGGGCTTTTTTTGAATGAGTGGAGGGAGGAGTATGTAACTCAATGTTTCAATATTTCATATTCAAATACTTGGATTAGAGAAACAAGTTAAGGAAAAGGAGTTCGAGTAATACAGAGTTGTATGATATGATGGGATACGATCAATACAATCGAATCGATAAGAGACTTTCTATACGATAGGGAGGTATTTGATATGTAGCCTAGTAATAAGAATAGATGACGTGGTTAGAGTAAAGCATAGAGACTTCGCTACGAATTTTTTATACCAGATGTTCACCGACTTTACTGTGTACTTAAGCTTTTCCATTACACTACAGTTCAGAAGAAACCTTTTCGTTATGAAAGTTGAGAGCAATGAAAGGGAATTTTCATTATCCTTAATGGATGTCAGCTGACCTTGTAAGACCTAAAAGCATTGAGGAGAGAGTGTTGCGAAATATAATGGCCCCAACGAAAGATGGAGACCATAATCATATTAAGGGAAAGAAGAAAAGCTTTTGAAAAGTTGATGCGACGATAATGAAAGCTGGGAGAGACAAGTCTCTCGACACTTAGAAAAGAGAAGATTAGATGGCAGATTGGAAATATTGTAACATAGGACTCAGATGGGAATTGAAAGCTTAATGGACAGCTTTTTCAGTTTGTCTACTTTCAATTATCTTCATAAGTTAGTAAAGTAGATTCGGAGTAATAATATTATTTGTGATCCATAAGATAAGCTCCTGGAAAAGAATTTTTTGGTTTCTACATGAATTGGTTTTACTGGTTTCTACTTATTTCGCAGATTGAAAGCCTACTGAGCTCGAACTCTATCAAAGTTTAGAATATTCATTATGGGAATCCACTATTCTAGGAAATATACTATTATTTGAAAAAAATAATCCGTTTCAAAAGAAAAAAAAAGAACAATAAATACGGGATTAACATTAAAAAAAGATATTATAAAGTTAATCCTTTTTGTTTTCCAAAATCCATCCCAATTTGTTCCGTATAATTCAACTCGGATAAACTGGAAAATCGTGTCACATCACTATTGTGGTTCAATCTACTTATTAGTTCTCTACTCTACTCGTTGATGTGATAAAATCGAACAACGTAATGTTCTAACACGATTCTGGTTTCTGTCCTAATATACTTCCAACCCAAAGTCTTTCAGTGGCGTTGCAACAGCAAATGGCTATCAGTAAGGGTGAATATTAGATTATGGTTGTCATTCAAAAGTGCAGTACCCAACATGTGCGAGTTCCACGTATCTATTTCCATCAGTCAAGCTGATTTAGAGCGAAATAGGTTTCTGGTAGCAATCCTATTCCTTTTTCCCATCCAAGGTCGGGTTTCTGTCTTGTGGCGGATCTAGAAATACGTTTTAGGGGGGCTTTCCGCTTATCGGGGGGATGCGGGGTTTATTCAAATACTACACTTAGTATTTGAATACCCCGGAAAAAACTCCTCTCAATCCACTTTAAGTTAGCCAAGTTTATCATTTTTCCCTATAGGAAACATACCCGGCGATGACCAAAAATAAGTATTCCACGCTTCGTCACTATTTTTGCCTTTTTCAGCCTTTTTTTATTATATTACAATGAAAGAAAGAATAACAACAAAATATCGCGACAAAGGAGAGAGAGAGAGAGAGTGAGAGAAAAAAAGAAAGAATTCAATACCTCTTTAATCATGCGTACCTTTTTATAAGTACTGTATGAATGCACCCATGAGCAAAAGGGAATGTGCACGTGTATATAATATTAAAATAATTTGCATAATAGATAATATTTTGCTAGAAACGCAAATGAATGTCAGGAACACGCTCACGAAGTTTGTCGGTGACTTTTAGAATCACCCTGCATAATTAATTAGCAGTTCAATCATTATTTACGGGCAAACGGAACTCCCCTTTCTATTTCTATTGGCCAATGATCGTCTATTACGTCATTCCAGTTTAACCAATCACAAGCGAGTAAAGACACGCCCCTAGCTGAGTCTCATTGGCTGATGACTCGGCTCCATTTTGTGGGATGGAATTATTTCAAAATGGCTGCCAATAGGGCTGCAACTGACTTAGTTTATGGAAAGAAATTAGACTGCCATTGTTCAATAGACTAACTTTATAAGAGTTATTTTATTGTTTATTCTTTATAAAAGTTATTAGTTTATTTTGATGAATATTTTATCATTCAAAATCTTATATATTTTTTGATAATCTGGTATGTTGTAAAGTATAATGGGCGGAAGTTTCTTAACTTTATTTTTAACTGGTTTGTAGCTGGGAGATTTTTTGGGTTCGGCATTCTCTTTCAATTGATTTTCTTCACATGAAGTAACGTTTCTCTTATTAGCTAATTGTATTGGAGGTGAATCAGATTGCACTCTCTTCCTCTTTCTACGCTTCTGACGAATCCATTCTGTTTCAGCAGCGAAGTCTTCCTCATCGGTTTGATAATCCTCTCCTTTTTTTCTTCACTCTTAGATTTATTTTCTAACGCTATTAACATTTCATGTAGTTGATCCAGTTGATTATTCTGTTCCAATTTAGTTTTTTTAACTGTTTAAATTTTTTATCTGCGTCCTTCCAAGCTTTCAAGAGTAATTTTTCAGTTTCTGTTGTTAGTTGGTCACTTTTTATTTCATAAGTTCCGATTGATTCATTTTCTTCTGTTAATGTGATGAAAGTCGAAGATTGTTTTTGTTTGTCTCACATAATTCACTTTCACTCACCGGATTGCAGTCCCGAATGCGGCAGCACGCATACGCGCACACACTCACTCGCACTTTCGGCAATGCCGATTTTACTGAGTCCACAGTTTGATGTTCTACTTTCGAAAAAAATCACATGAAAACTGTAAGACACGTCCGTTCGCTTCGACTGCTAAGATCTGACTGATTTCTTCAATTGATAATTTATAATTGTATATATCAGGAATTATAATCTACTTTACACTAATCACAACTAAATAGAAAGCACAATTTGAAATTTGATAGCCTACAGATATATTCAAAACACACCATTTTTGTAGCCTATCATTGTACCTGCTATTATATTTGTTCATTTGATGAATGTAGTCGATCAGCAAGTATAATTTTCATGTAGGAACAAAGTCAATCATCAAGTGATGACGATCACTTCCAAGCAATCACCTGCCCTTGATCTTTCTTATTGTAAATAAAAAACTATTCTGAGTATCCGCATATAAGTTAGAAAAAGTTTGAAAATCGAAATTGTTACGTATGTTTTTCAGATGTTTCTAAACTAAACAATTTGATACGATTTCCATATTTATTGTATAATTAGTACCATATGAAACAGTAAACTGAGGCCTTTTTTGCATCTCCTTCGAGGTTTATCAATGATGTGCACCTCCTCACTCATAATCTATTCCTTATTCATTATTATGGGTCTCCCCACCGATAAAAAAGCCATACGATAAAAAAATTAGAAGAATAGGCTGGGTCGTATTCATCAATAATTTCTTTGTCTTTTTTAGAAATTGAATTGTTTTTTGTTTTGGCTCCAAATCAGAGATGCCAATGTTTAGATGTGAGGCCTTGTATGAAACCCTGTCCTGCTAGAAGCTCAGCCACAGTTCTATGACTATGGTCATGGCTATCGGATGTTGGTCATAAAAGGAATAAAGAAGAAGGAGTAAGCAAGTAAAATGAAGAAGAGATTATTGACCACTGTCAGCATTGAAATGAATGTGGTAGTGGTAGTGTTTCATGATTAAAAATTACAATACATTTATTCAAGTTGTATTATTCAAGATGCATTGCGTTCAAAAACATTTTTCAACCTGCTACTAATAAAAACCATATTGATATGTTTTAATTTATTTTCTAACCCCTATGATAACACAGTTATATGAGGGTTAATCTGACCCGTTTCTCCGTATCAGTCAACCTGATGAGATATAAATATTCAGAGTAGCCGAACGCTGTACTTTGCTATAATGACAACCACCTGAACTAGTTATGCAGTTAATCAAAGTTTGGCGTATGGTGTTTGTGTGGTTAGCGTGTGCTGTGCAGTGTGCAGGGAAAGGCAATACTGGAATGGTCCCAAAAGAAACATTGCCACTGAAATTGGACCTGTAGGGCAATATAGAGACCGAGAAAAAACACCACTGCTCTTCTTCTTGCACATTGGCGTATTTCTCAATTGCCTCTGCTATATACTTGCTATAGGTTACATTACTGCTATATATTACTATACATGAATATAAATTCGGGCTATTAATCTGTCTGTGACTGTTGTACGCTGTTCAGACGCTGAATGTATAGCACTGAATCTCCTCTCAACTACTTCTACTGGTCCCTAATTTATTGCAAATTTCCCATCCGGAGGATAAACGTGACACGTAAAGCGCCGTTACCAGTGCCGAAAGCTCACAAAAACAACGGCTCCAGTTTATTCCCTAATGTAACATTTATATAGCGCCAACAATACACAATCGCTGCGTATTTTAACGTAACGATACTCCGCATTTGAATGGATTGAGTTATTGTGTGGCCAGACAAGTTGATAAGACAAGGTTCTAGGTAAACCAAGCTCTAACAATTTTTATTCTTTTCTTCTTTCCACTTCTGTGTAATCGGCCCAAGATGTTTACTCGATTAAATAGCATGTGAATATGTAGAAATACTATAAGATAAGAATAAAGGCATTGACAGATACTTATACAAGACTCGTAACAGGCTATTGATATGGACATTTTCATAAACTAAGTGAGCGCATCGCTCACCACAACACAGTGAACATCGATTATATCAATATCACTTTGAGGATGATTTTAAATACTTTAATTCAATTCTTCTTATATCTTAGCTGAATAAGGTTTATGCGTTCTTAGTTCAGTCGTTGTTGAAAAATCTGCAAAACGCATTAAACAAAAGGAAAACTGCAAAAACTGATTTCTGACGTAATTTAATTATTATTTTATAAACGAACCTGTTCAACATTTTCTGCCAATTAGTTCTCGAAAAAGCTGAGAAAACTCACAAAATCGCTAAAATCAAATGAATCAATCTTATTTGAAATGTTTACTGTGATGTACTTACTGTTCTATAACACTTATTGGGAATCTAAATATTTATTTCGTGTTACCGTTTTATTCTAAAACAAAATTTGATTCTGTAAATTCTAAGAAAAATCACAAACATGTCATACTTTACCGTTACTTTAATACAGTATCAATTTAAAACTTCTTAATATCAATACAGTTTGACTAATGAGGATTCGTATGTAAAACGAGTTTTCGAAATTGCAACAAGTGTTCTTCAAAGGCGAAGTGATTAATCTAATTTAAGAAAGTCAAAATTTATTTAAAAGAGAAGAAGAGGGCGACAGGAATTGGAATAGAAAGCGAGCTTGTAATTACGATGGTAAAAAATTACGTCGGCATTTATTCAAACATCCTTTGTTCTGCCAGATGGGTTCTGCCAGAAAGCATCTGAAGAATGAAGAAGAGACAGACAAAACAAAAGAAAAAGGAAACATGAAAAAAAACACACACACACTCACACTAACAGGCCACAAACACACCACACCTATTTGAGATTGTCTCATAATGATGATGGAAATAGACTCCTTGCAGTCTCGTCGAGAATAATCTATTTCGGTAAACAATAGGAGTAATGTCTGACAATGCGAGACAGCTTGAAAATAAAGTGAAAAAGAGAAGGAAACAGAGAAGAGTGCAGAGTGAGCTAAGAAGATACGTTAGAATGCCAATAGAAAGGAAGAGCGAAGATTGACCTCTAATTTGAGTATCCAAGTGCAAGTTCATCAGATCTTGGACAGTATTCAATAGACTTAAAATTAGAAATAAGTAGAATCTCCGGTTAATTATTGGGTCAACATGTGATGTTTAATCTATCCAATTCAACAAGCTGATTAGTCTGGAGATTCTTATCTAGTACAGTATTTAATCAATCATTAGCAGTTCGTGCATTTAATTATTTTAATCCATTAGCTTATTAAGCTTCAACACCTTTGGAACAGAAAAACTGCAATGCAGCAATAACTTAATTACCGAACATTATAACATGATGGTTCATTTATGAAACTCATGATATAATTCAAAATTCATAGAAGAATTCGTTAATTTCAATGTTAATCTATTTATAGTAAGCATTCTAATTATTATTGGGTGATGGGGGTGTCTATATTGAAACACTTGGTTCACAACTCAAGTTGTGAATGAGTCATTCTCATTCAAATGTCTCATTCCTTGACATCTTCACAAGACCCTTCTCCACATGCAGGATAGGATAGCACACTTATCAAATCCAAACTGCATATGAAGTCTCTGAAAGCAGTGACCAGTTTGAGCAGGCTCTTCAGATGTTCGCTCCAAGCTGTGTGCGCTCCAAAGTGAGTTGTGACAGGGATGTTTTCAAAAGCAAAGGCATGAGAAAGGCATTGGTGAGCTGCTGCAATTATAGGGGATGAGTTTGGGATCAGATATCCTCGTTTATATTTAGACTGTGCGGCCAGACTAAATAATAAATAGGGGAGCTTTACTGCTTGGTAACTTCCTTACAAGATTTCCATCCTAATCTTTTGCTTCATTAGAGCTCTTCAGTATTTAAAAAGCTGTCGGCAAAAAACTCTTGAAGAGACAATTTGATCCTCTTTTCTTGAAAGGAGAAAATAGCTGTTTCCCTTTCATTCTCTACTTTTCTCTCCTATCTGAATTGAAAAAGCGAATTCGTGAATGCTGTATTTTGTTTCAATTTGTTTTGTTTTGATATCTGTATTCAATATTAATATTGTATTTCGATTTAAGTAAATTAATTTATCTAAGCCTATTTGTAATATCTAATTTTTAAGAAAGTCTTCTTCCCAGTTGATCAATCTCTCGTGTTTGATCTGGCAGTCTATTCTGTAATCTATATTATACAATGTGTAATTGTTTTTTACTGAAGCAACTTACAACGAATCATATTTTTCCAACTATTCTATTTAAAACTAGCTGATGTAATAATAATCCATCAATCTTTCATTCCAACATTGACTTCAAATAGTTCAAGTGTAACAATAAATTATTGAACAGGAAACAGAAATATCGAAGTAGAATAGGAATTAATATGAGAAAATCATTATCAATCTTGCGATTTTATTTATTCATATCACTTCAATTTGCAGTTATATTGGAATTTTTAATTTTATTGAAATTCTCATATTTTTATGTTCATCTATTTACATTAGAGAAATTATTTTTCAGAACATCGGTAAATATACTTGAAAGCATAGGACCCGCTCGTTGAATTGCTTTTATCGTCGTCGCTTGTCAAGAATGATTAAACTGCATCCTCCCACTCGCGTTTTAAGATCGATGTGTTCACAGTAATAATCTCGATCAATCTCTCTCTCTCTCTCTCTCTCATACACACACTCACACATACACACACCTAGACAGAAGGATATCCTTCCATGCAAACTTGTAACACGTTTAAAATAGATAGGAATCACTCTCCAATATCCCAGCTGAAGTTTCCATCACGCTTTTCTACCCCCACCCCCTCCTCCCAGCAGCCGAAGCTCCCTAAACAGGAAAATTTATCGGTCTCCTGTCCTGTGCTGCTGGTGAAAAACAAAGAAAAACAACGTGGCTCGGAAAATTGCACACGGGACTTGAAAGAAAAATAAAAGGACGAGATACGTACGTAAACTGAAAAGCCTTTTTTCTCTTTTTCTCTCAGTAGCAGGGGGCTTTTCCTAGATTTCCCAAGACGACAAATGTACTTTTTTTTTGTTTCGTACACATTGAGAAGGTGGGCTGGATTAAGAGCAGTGTTTTGCTCGCTGTCCAATTTAAAGAGAAAATGCTACCGTAATCGTACACTGTTCCCGCTTCGAGGCCAGTCAACATAAGGCTCTTTTTTCATACGCCAGTAAATTAACATTCTCACCAAATGAGGAAATATGGAAGAAGCAAACGATGTTTCTCTTTGTCAATAGGAAATGTGAGCTTTTCATTTTGATTGTTCAATATGACGTCAGATCATACAACTATGATCACTTATATAGGTAGCAATTCATATTGCTGCCTCTTAATTAACCTCACAGATCGATCATTTCCACAGCCATTTTCAATAAAAAAATACTAATTACCAATACAATCTATTGAAACTATCATTAGATTTTGAAGTTAAAATTTAGATATTGAATGATTTATGATTTAGTTCAATGATTTGCATGCAACTTGAGTCATGTAGGTATATTTTATAATTATTACACTTTCAATCTAATTGATTTTAAAAATCTTACCTGGCTCATCCAACAACAGTCTCGCTGTGCTACAACTGTAGAGATTTTTTATTATACTTACATACGTTGTCGGAACGAATTGCACTAGAGTCGTAAATAAAAACTGGTGCTCTATAGAATCGAACGCTTTTTCGTAATCGATGAAAGCCAGGTATACACCAATTTGAAATTCCTCACATTTTTCGATGAGCTGATTGATACTCTGGAGATCGGCGCTTGGCCTGAACAGTAAGGTGGGCCGTGGTTGGACTTGCTGTGGGTGGGGCTGGGAAGAGTGCTTTGAAGTATATCAATTTACAAGTTGATGTAGTTAAGATTAAATCTGCGACTATATTGTTGCGATATTGAACAAAACTATAGGAATCGACCTGCTGAAACTATCTACAAACATACAATTAGCCTGCGAATTTACTATTAAAAACATGCCAAGAGCTGAATGGGCTGATTCGTTTATTAAACTCACAATATTATTCTGAAGATTGTACCGTTGAAATGGGTCAGTTAAATCATGATCACTTTCACACTAACACAGCGCTTTACAATAAAATCACAGTCACTACAATTGGATTATGGCTAATCTAATAAATCTATTTTAATGCTAGCACAAAGTACAAAGTATTAACTTACTTTATAAAATAATAATCGTTTAATCAGTAGGACGGGATGTAAACAAAGCTACTACTAGCCTAGGCTCAGCATTTCGAAGAGAATATTGAAAAACGTTCAATGGGCCCGCTGGAATCGCCCATCATGCTCATAATGCATTGTCTCCGACTAGCGCCGCTTTTGCCATTACGATCTTATGATAGCTAGAAGGGCCCACAGTCCGTGGCCCTCAATGTGTTACGTGATGATTTTGACTCGTTTTACGAGTTTTGACCCGCTGACAGTTCCAAATTAATTTACATTGTATTTTATTGAATATTAAATAATATTAAACACAAAACGTATTTGAAATGAACCTTACTGTTTCATTTGGGCTTCATATAATCTCGCTTGATCTATGGTTGAGAATCCACTTCGAAAACCTGCCTGCTCTACTGGTTGTTATCGATCAAGTATTGGCTCTAGACGGTTCAGGAGCGTTTTCATGAAGAGTTTTCCGAAACACGATGATATACTTATCGGTCTATAGTTGTTTATGTCGAGCATGTCACCTTTCTTATATAATAATTCAATAAATTCACTTCTATTGCCACTGTGAATATCTGCAGTGAGAATTCTTTCACTGTGAAGGAACTGTCTGTTCCGTAAAATTACACGAAAATCTCCTCTATTGAACAAAGCGAGGACCGTTCTCCCTGACACCTCACACAGTGTTTTCAACATCTCGTTCGATATTTTACCCCTTCCAGAAATTGTACTTTTCCTCAATGATTTTGCAGCTACTTTCAATTCATCCACAGATAACGGAAGTAACTCGTGTGTTACATTTTCGATATTTACTTATATCTTATATCACCTGTTAATCTGCAATGTTCTAATTTTCAGAACGTGAATGTCCCGCACTGGATAATCCACATCTGGGTAGAGTGGTTGTGTCCGGGAAATTATTTCGGGATAAAGCTACCTACTCATGTGAGGCTGGATTTCATGTTGTCGGCCTTAGAGAGAGATCCTGTCAGGCGGATGGACAGTGGTCTGGAGGCGCGCCTACTTGCAAACAGAATGGTAAGTCGAAAAACATTATCAGATACATTCTATTCGAATTAAATAGTTATGATAAATGGATTCATGGAATAATCTAATTTTTATAAAGCTACTGGGTATCAAGCCTTGCAGTGATATCAACTCGTCTCTCTTATCAATTCAGCAGCAGTAGGGATCGCATATCTGAATCACAATAGATCAATAAATCTATAATTGTCAGAAAATTTTCATTATTAGTTAGTATGATACTTGGGAAAGTTTTTCTAGGGCTATGGAACAGTTTCTAATAATATCTGGCAAGCTCTTTCAATAAATTGTTTGGAAAGAAGAAAAAAGTTGAATTATTTTATATTATTGTCAGCAGCAGTCATTGAAGCAGTCTGAAGCACATCACGTAGTTTCATCTTACAATTTCTGGAATTTATCATAGTCTCAAAACTTCATCTCTATTTCTCAAATTGATGTAAGATGATGAGCTTGGTCCACTCTTGTTCTGCACCCCATAAAATGTGAGATTGGATTTCTCTATCAAATTAATTGAAAACAAAATCTTATTGAAAATCTAAATATTATCTCACTGATAGGCTTGAAAACTTGATTAATAAAATTATGCCAGAAATGGCTTTCAAATTTCATGTACGTTGTCAAAAATTTTATTTCAATTCTTCCAATTCAAACTCAAAACCTTCATTAATGCACGAGCCTTTGAGATTTTTTTCAAATATGAGGATGATGCTCACATAAGCTAGACTTGTGCATCGTGTTTATTAAAAACAAAGATATAATTAGGTAAATTCTCTCACTCATTCAATAAGGTCTTTATGAGATTTCATTCTT
Organism: Laodelphax striatellus; assembly: GCA_017141395.1. NCBI lineage: Eukaryota > Metazoa > Arthropoda > Insecta > Hemiptera > Delphacidae > Laodelphax > Laodelphax striatellus. The sequence goes on from CM029544.1 coordinate 5,661,086, forward strand.
CTATATATTGTATTATTTGCACTGTATATCAGTAATCTCTGTGTTTTATTAGTTGTATAGGAGTAATTTCTAAAAAAAAAATTACATACAAATGCGAATCATATTACTGTACATTGAATAATAAAAACGTACTAGAACAATGAACAATGTACAGTAACTTCGATGTGTGGAATCTAGTACTTCAAGGTACTGTATAATCTGTAAAATAAGTCTCATTGATTTCCAATTCATTTATTTTCGCTCTTATTGGAGTTGAATACATCATTAAGAGCAGTTTGAACTAGAGTTATCTTTGTTGAAATTCTTTGTTCCAAGTAGACTTACGAACTCGGAGTTTCAGTGTTCCTGACAGTGACTTTGCTGTAAGCAAAGCCAAGCTCCTTCTTCGTATGTGGAAGGATAATGATATTAGACTAAGTAATTAGGATTGGATTAGATTGCAAACTGGATTCATTGCAGCCATTGTTCTGTGGCAAAGCTTAATGTGAAGCTTCGGTGCAACTTGGCTTTGAATTAGAACTTGTGAGGAATTAAAACTTTGCATGGAGTTTGACAAAGAGAATGGAGTGGGGAAAGTTTGGAAGATGTTGAAACAGAATAGGATTTAAAGCAAATCCACCACAGAGAAGAGATTTCCATTTGGTTGAGTCACAATTACAAATTATTTACACGAAGTTGGACGCTGTACTTGACAGCAAAAGTACTAGCGTAGTGCTTGGAAGAAAACTTTTACTTACTGTACTTATTTCTTGGACCTTGTCCAAAATTGTTTCATTCAGACAGTAACTTACTAAGAATGTAAAATGTTTGTTGCGATTCATGTCTTTGTAATATGGTGAATATTTAGAGGTTTTACATTGTAGTTTTTTTCAGGTTATTGAACTGATCCAAATTTTCAAAAGTGAACTTTGATATTGATTTTTGATATATTGTGAGAGAGTTAACTCTTGTTAAGAATCAACTGCCTCAAATATTGTCATAATTATTGCAGTTTTCAGGCATTCCCACTGTATTGGTTTAGATTTTGTGATTAAAATGCAACCGTACTTGGAAATGTTTAATACGAGCAATGACCTCTCTTGGAAATTTGGCTATTCCACTGAAAATTAGGCTCAGCGCTCGAAGAGTCGGCCGGGTTTGCCACTGGAGGGGGTATAATTTTTAGTGGAAAAGCGAGAGTTCTAAGCGAGACACGGCCGCGTAAAGAGGGGAACTGTTGAACATGCCTCGGCCTCTAATGTGGCTTCGGCCCATTTAGAGGGCAATAGTTCCAAATGTTTTTGTTCATTTTTAATTTCAAATTCATAAAATGTTCAATGATGTAGTGATAAAAATCGTGGTTTGAGTCAACGTTCAGTGTGGAATTTTTTTTCTTGTGTGTTTGTTGCTTAATTTGTGAATTTTTGAATGGTGAGTGCCAAACTGTTGTTCTTTGTAGCTCAAATTAAATTATAATTTTAAAGTTTCTGCTTGAAAAAATCTGTGCCAAGTTAGCTATTAGCACCACCACAGCTAAAAAAGATATCTCATGTTGACGTTATGGATAGATTTTCAAAAATGTATTCATTTGTTTTTTTTTTAATAAATGTATCATTTATTTCTTGTAATCCTTGCAATATTTCTTGTTTAATATTTGGCAATCAATACAATTCAAATCATGATATAATTATATATAATAGAATAATGTAGTCTACTGATTATCGATTCAATCCATAATCTGTAACTGCCTTTTCTTTAAATTTCAGTATACTGCAAGTCACCCCCAGAAATTGAGCACGCTAGACACAATGCATTTGCAGAGCAACTGACTTTTGACTTGGATGCAAGCATACAATATCAATGCACTCATGGATTTGTCACCAATGGATTTCCTACTGCTAAATGTCTAGCTATGGATGGAACAACTGCTTCTTGGTTTGGGCCCGACATAACCTGCGAACGTGAGTTATTCAAATTATTTTGTTAATAGTTTATGTTACATTGAAATGTTAATTTTAGGCTTTTGGGAGAATACAGATCTTTTTCATAGAACAAGGGCCAGTTGATTCAGAATGATTAAATAATTTCTCATTCAATTTAGTTTCATGAAACAAAATTTATCACAACTGATGACTGCCAACGAGAGTGGAAAGAGGAGTGAGGAAGAGTTCAAGGCGATGAAAACTTTACCAAGTTAAGAACATATAACTCAGTGAACTTTATGAATTTTTTTAGTAATTTGTGTGCAAGCATGATGCCCAAACTCAATTCTTCTGAGGCAGGAATGAATGAGCAGGAACAATCGTCCCAGTTCAATGGGGGATGAAAAAGTTGACAAAACTCTTCTACTCGAGCCAGATAGAACAAATAAAAACTTTTCAGACAGCCTTGGAAAGAATGGTCTGCACTTGTCAACTTCACAAGTCATCAATCATCCGTGAATTGGAAACTTTTTTCTGGTTGACTGTTAGAATCAAGCTGAATATTATATTATAGCATGTTTGGAAGTTGATGGAATGTTTTCAATGAAAATCTTTATTAGTTTGTAAATGAATATTCAAACATTCAATAATTTGTCCTGTAAAACTTATTGAGATAATAATAATTTTCAGAGTCAAGCAAAGAATGTTTTTTGTTTTTTTCTATTTTATTTTCTATGAAAATGTTCATTGCAGATTGATTATTATTTTATGAATGAATTCATTAATAACTGAGAATTTTTTGAAGTGGATTAAATCGAAGCTTAGTAGTCTACGTTTTTAAATGCTAAATGCAGCCATTGAAGAATTTTCGAAGTGAAGAAACAAAGCTTAGTTAGTCTACTGGTGGTTGATATACATAACTTTTCATTGAAATTTTAAACTGTTGGATTGAATTCCATCTTGAATAACAAATGAATATTATAATACTTGTCAATATTATATTTTTGCAATCAGCCCTATGAAATTAATGTTTGTGTGATCAGTCTATCGAAGATCTGTGATCAATGAACAAGTTGTTAAAAAGTTAGGAAAAATGAAAAACTCAATGTGGTTTTTGAATAATTCAAATGAATCCATTACAATTTCAGCTCGATCGTGTGGAGCACCCCAAGATACAGCCCAAGGATGGCACGCAGGAGAATGCTACACGTTCGGATGTCGAGTCACTTATCACTGTGCAGATGGCTTCGAGCTTGTTGGGCGCAATGAACGATTTTGTCTAGCTGATGGCTCGTGGGCCCCAAAAGAACTTCCTGCCTGTGTGCGTAAGTATCTAAACTGATAGAATCTGCTTCTTTTTGTAACAGAAATCAAATCTACATAATAACAATAAACCATAAAGCAAATGCAAATTCTTTTCTCCTCAAGTAGTAACTTACTCCCTGGAATCGTATACTAAAGTACTAATTTACACCCCATGGGACTAGCCTTCTAGAAGTAAAAGTGAACCCATAAGAATAAGATGGGAATAAAAGTTTATCGGACGACAACAGTTTCCTTTATGAGAATAATTTACACAGTCCTTGCCTAAATGCACAAACAACTATTTATTTATCATTTTTTCAATTGATTTTCACTACCTGTTTTGTCACGGTCTCATTAATCTCATAAAATAATAAGTTTGTGTTGACAACCTGTGACATGTATGTATAAAATGAAAATTTCTAGATTCCAAGGAGGATTTATCATTTTGAAAAACTAACAAACCATGTTATTTCAAATCATCAATAGAATTCGATTACATTTATTTGAAGGCAACATTATGATTGAATCCTATTCAAGTACAGGTCATTTGATTTCAATCGGTTTTATTTGACTTTCACGTAATTTTTTTCTACTTTCCAATCGTTCCTTTTGGTCTGTAACTACTAGGAAATATGGGCAGAAATTGCCAATGGTACTGACTCCAACTAGAGGGTCTACATTATATACCGGTCCACGTATATGTTTGTGAATTTTGATAACAAGTAGGTAGAATTCTTGATTCTTATAGTCTACCAATAGGGAGAGAACTTTTCATTTTGAATTTTCTTCACATTTATTGACATTCCTATCATTGATCAGTGAGATTCACTCTCTTGATCTGCAATCTAGCTGAAAAAAACGGTATATTTCAAATAATAAACTCTTAATACTCTTCCTAAATTGAATATGTCTCGTGGTAATTGTTCATATTCATAATTCATAATTCATAATTCATAATTCATAATTCATAATTCATAATTCATAATTCATAATTCATAATTCATAATTCATAATTCATAATTCATAATTCATAATTCATAATTCATAATTCATAATTCATAATTCATAATTCATAATTCATAATTCATAATTCATAATTCATAATTCATAATTCATAATTCATAATTCATAATTCATAATTCATAATTCATAATTCATAATTCATAATTCATAATTCATAATTCATAATTTCATAATTCATAATTCATAATTCATAATTCATAATTCATAATTCATAATTCATAATTCATAATTCATAATTCATAATTCATAATTCATAATTCATAATTCATAATTCATAATTCATAATTCATAATTCATAATTCATAATTCATAATTCATAATTGTTTTTATTGCAGAAACCATTGAGATCATCAATGGTTCAATTGTTCTAGTGTCTTTCACAATGGTGTTTGTACCCCAATCTTAGCCCCAGTTGCACAAAGGTCTGTTTAGCTCAATTAATCGTATCAGCTGCAATCGGCTTTTGTGCAACCGGCCTTAAGAGCGATCGTTGCAAGGTGGTTGTGGGGACGGTTTCTGTTGTGCGGTTTGGTTTGTGATGTGGTTACAGCAGTGCAGTGTCCGCAGCCAGAGCAGCCGGTCAACGGCCGCGCCATATTCACGTCGTGCTCCTACAACTCGGTGGTCAGCTACGAGTGCAAGTACGGCTACACGCTGATTGGCGACACCACGCGTCGCTGCTCAGCTGATCGCAAGTGGAGCGGACAACCGCCCAAGTGCCAAGGTATGCTCACGCACCTGGACTAATCAATGTATGCATCGTAGTGGATTCATAATTTGAACACTGTAACAAGCTGTGAAAAGGTTCATTGTCAGTCCAGGTGACTAATCAATGTATGCATCGTAGTGGATTCATTGTAACATTGTAACAAGCTGTGAAAAGGTTCATTGTCAGTCCAGGTGAGTTGGACAAAAATGAAGCAGCTATACTCTGAAATGTAGTAAGTATGGCACTGTTTAAAACTGTACAGTATTGTTGATACACTTACCGCACTATTTAGGTATAGTTTTTATTTTATGAAAGACGATTTGTAGATCATGTATATAATATTATTCACTTCCGTTTTTTGTCGAGTATTCTTGTACAATGCTCTCATTAACTCATAATGTATAGTCTCCCACTATTAAAAAGACGATTTGTAAATCATGTATAATATTAACTCATAATGCATACTCCTCATAATGCAAAAAATTCCGAGAAAAATGGATACCGCAATTAAATTTTAGAATTTATATGACCGTCCTTGTATGACTAATTCTCTTATTAGCATTTACTAATTCTCGTGTTTCGGAGGAAACGCTAAGCCGTCGGTTCCGGCTGCCTCATAACTATAACAGTCGTATCAACTATAAGTATATTTGTAATGTCATAGGCTACAAAGTAAGTACTGTATTGCAAGAGGTTTATTTTTTATTTAATTTATCAAGATTTATAATGAATAAACAAACAAAAAACTCATCCTCTTTATACAACCAACACTTACGCTTGCTAGTTTTGTTCACATCAGGGTTTGTTGTCACACAGAAGTCCACTTTACCTAGCAGCTTACCCACTTCACTCCATTTCTGTAAGTTTTTTCGCATTACAGTACCCTATGGGTTTTTGACACATACTACCTCTTATTGTGTAAAATTTATAAACAAAGAGTTTTATTGAAGCTACCTTACAACTAATATTATGAACTAGTAAATAATCAACAACATTTTTAAATTTCTTTTGCCAGAAGGTTTTATGACTTTGTTTACCTAAGTCTAGCCACAGTTCTTTCCACCCAATCATAATCATGTATCAATACCCTATTGGTATCTTCTCTATTAGTTTGGGTTTAACAATTTCCAACGAATATTATTGCTCATGATAAAACAGTTTAATTTCAACCCATCGTGTTGAAAATGTTCAATGTTATATTGATCCCTGTAGACTGAAACAGACATGATAGAAGCTTCAAATATAATATACACACGGTACAACCTTTTCGCATTCAAGTGTAATTTAACTGATGATTGACTAAATATGCATGAATTTTCCTTACACAACACAATCAGAAAACTAGTAAGCTAAGCAGCACTGTATTTTGTTGTGATTTCTTATTTTGAGACCCATCATTCCATGCAATGTATACAGCATACTCACACAAACAGAGGTTTGACAAGTTCATACAGAAGGTAAGTTGATAAAAATTGCACAATAGCACTTGAAATGCCGGTATGTGTCTACAATATTGTCCAACATCCTATTGTCTCCAATGTAATGTATCTTGATTCTTGACCATTCATTATTGTATGCTATTTTATCACCATGAACAACATTTGTCATCACTCATTTTCTTTCTCTTTGTCTCTCCATGTTTCATCACTCACTGCACGCGCACACTCACGCACCCCCATGCACGACTGAATACTGTCCCGCATGGAGCAGAAATTGAGTGCGGTCACCCCGGTCCATTGTACAATGGCTGGCTTGAGAACATCGAGGCTGGCACTGGACTGGGCGCCTCCATCATCTTCAGGTGCCATGAAGGAATGCTCCTTTTGGGTAATACATCGACTGTTTGTCAAATCGATGGAAAGTGGCGCTATCCGTCACCGCTCTGTTTAGGTGAGTGCATGCCAATCATCATCTGCCCTACATCTCCATCCTACCGACAATTATTATTATGTGGCTTACCATTTATGCCATATTACATTTATGTTATGTAGTATCATTCATCAAAATTGACAATAATATAATAATAATAGATTTGTGATGTAGATAACTTAATATTAGTTGATGTAACAGATGGGAAAAAGATAAAGCAAATTTTCAACTGCTATAAAATACATTATAACCAAATAATGCTACAAATAAGTTTGAGGACTTCCGCTATATATTGTGTTGCTAATGAACGCAATTGCGGTAGTCTTTATAGCAGTATTTGAATTTTGGTTTAATTAATAATTATTATTTATAAATACATCATTCTTATAAGGACTTTCTTGGGACAATACCATGGTTGCACTAAATGGAAGATAACCCTCAGTTTTTCCTTTCTAATACTATAAAAAAATGTGAACGTTAAGCTACCATTCAACTTAGCAACCTGTCAACTGAAAATTGACAATTTGTGTTATTGCTAAGTTATACTTCAAGTGGGCTACTTCGTTCTACATTTTACTTTGATAATTGCCTTTCTCCTATAAATAATATGTCAACATTATAATATAGGCAGCGCATGTTTGAGAGAATTGTGAAATTGATAGGCTAATTGCCTAGTTCTTTATGGCAGGTCTCGTGCATTAAGTCTTATGTTATATACTGCATTATATTTCGTTGAATTATACATGTACCGTGAAGTTTGGAATCGGCTTAATATTTCATATACTGTACAAAAGTAATTTGAAAGTAGGTGACATTGAGGATCATACTCAAATTGGAAATACCACTGAAGTGTGATGTCCGTCATCTAGGATTGCATCTTGCATTTTCAATGCAACTTGATCTTTTTAAATGAGGAGGTGGTCATGTCATACTAGATTTGAATGCGGAATCTCGTGGACACTCAGCAGAGTGTACCTGATATGTGATTGATTGCTCCCCTTAATGGACAACCTTCACATTTGTACTTTTTTGAAAGACTCTGTTTCACTCTGTGCAAAACCACGATTGATGTCGAACCATACAATTGAAATAATGTTGTGAATGCTTGCAGCTCCATGCGTTGTTCCGCAAGTGACGCAGGGAAAAGTGATTATCGACGCCAATGCAACGAGGCCGAATATGACTTCAACGGGAGACTCTGTGATGGTATCTCATGGCGACCATATCTCCTTGGAATGTGAGGATCGCTATGAGCCAGCTTTAAACAACACGCCTATAACATGCAACAATGGAACATGGTCTTACATACCTCGCTGTCAACCAGGTCTGTTCATAAAGAGTTCCATTTCACATGAAATCAATTCTGAACCTTTGGATCTCTGTTTTCATATACTCCAATAATAATACTCTAGAACAATAAATGATTTAATAATTATTGTGAAATTCAGCATTCTTGAAACATGAATTCATGTTAGACTACTTATAAATTCAACCTTTATAAGTGGCAGTAGAAGTAGTTCGTCAATTTTATTAAGAATTTCCCCGTAAATTTTTTCAAGATGTATGGATTTATTTCAAATAATTGTCAATTTCAGCACGTTGCAAGTACATGGCCAAAGCACCGAGGAATGGGATGGTGTTTGCACCGAAAACAGAGCATGGTATGAAAGCGCGATACACGTGTAAAGACGGCTTCACACTTCGTGGAGAAAGCACCACACTTTGTCAGTTTGGAAATTGGACTGGTGAACCACCATATTGTCAAGAAGGTGAGTGGCAAACACCATCCGAGTATTATCACTATCATTATTAATATAAGGCTTTATTCTATGTAAATTTATACTTTATAATATTTTATTCGTACATTTATCAGCGATGTTGTGGAAAAGCATAAGCAAATATCCCAGTTTAAAATCACAGAACAAGTCCAGGGGGTTATTTAAAAAAAATCATATCCTGTAAAACAGGATAAAGACTATTGCACAGTACACGGTGCTATTGATGTTGTGTGTGTATCCGCCTTTCTCAGTGGCGGTCTCAGGGGGGCTGATGGGGGTGATATATCACCCCCCGAAATATCAAGATGGATCCCCCTTGAAAAAGAAATTATTCATAATTAAGCCACGCCGTTTGCATTTGAAGTAAATCACAATAGTTTTTGTATTGTTCTTAATTTTTTTTGTGATATTCTTTCTTGTAAACTTAATATCAACTCCCTGCCTCACCATCTAATAGGTGGTGATAATAGAATGCTACTCAAAAGAAAATTGAAACACTGATTATCGGATAATGTACTTTTACAATATGAATGACTTTTTTAAATGAGTGGCTATGTATATTATGTGTTTGACAGTTGCCATTCGATTTATAATGTTGTACAAGCAATGATGAAATGAATTCAAATTCAAATAATACTTGCTGGCGTATGCCTGAATTGAAAGTGACGATTAATAAGTTCTTCTTCATAATGGAACAGGGAACATATTATCTAAGTCATAGCTTAGAGTTTTACCAGTATACAAGAATAAGTTTAAAAAGTATAAGGAAAGTTTATCTCTTCTGAAATTAGAATAACAGTGTTACTACTGATTAATAGCAAGATTGTCTATTCATTCCAGTGTACTGTCCATTCCCCGGGTATGTTGAGAATGGAAAAGTCCTATTGGTAGGAAATATGGGCCTCTACGATTATCGACCCTATGTTCGTAAAGTAACAAACAACAAGCAGATCATGTATGATTGCAATCGCGGTTACGTGTTGGCTGATGGTCCCCCCGGAGCTACATGTATTGGCGGCCATTGGAGTCCAAAGCAGCTTCCCAGGTAAAGCATTTCTATCTACAGTTTTACAGCATACATACAGTTTTACGAAGACCAGTGAGTTATTGGCAATCTCATCTATTGGTTGTCTTATTTTTGTCCATCGATCTAAAACCAAAGAAAAACATTGAATTCGGTCTTCCTGTCATATACAACTTATATAGGTAATTTTAATCATTTGAGTATGAAATTTATGTAATGAAAAACAATACATTTCCGACAATCAGCTAGATCAGCTTATCAAGTGAATGTTGGTTGCAATTTATTCCTAGATATGAAAGCACAAAAAATAAAATTGTATTTCGTACAACCAAGAACTACTTTTCTGAAATTTCTCATGCATCATTTTACAACCAACTTGATAATACTGTATGCATTGAATATTTTGTAGAATTATATTTGGGAAGTGTATAATATTGTAATCGTATTCAACAATAAAAAGAACAGAATAGAACAGCTCATATAGGATGAATATTAAAGAACCTTAGTGTGAAAAAACACATACTTTCTGAATCTTTCTATTTTATTTCTTATTGCTGTTGATTGTTCATAACATAATCAAAGATAATAAAAGACATAATTGTGTATAATATTCAGTAAATGTAAATCAATTAATTGATCATTTATATTATTACTTATAATACTTGTTTCAGATGTGTACCAGGCCAACATCCACGTTTAAGGTGGAGTCGATCTGTGAGATCAAAAAGAGCTGCAAAATTTAGGAAAATCTTCAGAACCATCAGCTTACGCACCATATTGCGAGCTAAGCGAGCTTTGTCAGGCTCCAGCAGTACACATGTGATGCGCAAAACATCTACAGGTGATAATTGTTCATCAAAAGTTCGGGGGCAAATGTAATCCTGTGCCCAGAACATTTAGGTGGAAATAAAAGTTCAATATATTTGAGATATTGTGATTTAGCAAGTTGTAAGGAAGAAATTTATACCATTTCCATTTCTGTATCATCAAGGATTCACGAAAAAATTGATTTTATAATGCTTGCTTTTCACCTTATGATTGTTGAGAAAATATCTGCACACATTTTCCGCCCTAGGTGCGAAATATACTATCATCCCATTTAAATTGATTTGATGTAATAAACAAAAATTAAATTCAGTTACATTGACATGAAAGCTCTACACACAGCTCTTGTTTTATTGAGTATGAACTTTTGAAATGTCTGATGCTGTGACAGTAAATTGTTATTTCTGTATTTTTGATTGCAGGTTCATCATCGTCATCGTCAAAGCCGGGAGCCGCTGGAAGTGGGAGGGCATCCCCCACCACAAAACCTGGAGAGAAAGGAGGAGAAGGTGGTGAGGATGATGAGAAGGAGAATGAAGAGAATGCAAATGGCCAGGATGGTGGTGCAACCAAAGAAGGAAGGAAGAAAGCCAAGGGCGGCGGCAAAAAAGCGAAACAGGCTAACAGAACAATGTCAGCTGTGAATCGAGGAAAAGGTTTCTATCACTTTTATATTTTCATAGCCGATAGGAGAATATTGAAATTCGAAAATATTTAACTTGGAGCAAATGAGAGTATAGTTATCAATCATCACAATTAGATTAAAAACTCAACTTGATTATACACTTGTCACTTTACAACTAATTTATTCATTTTCTTGTAAATTCTGTAGAGCACAAGAAAATGAACATTAGATACACTTCCTTCCTGAGAATAGAAGTACCAATGAAATATAGCCTACTATTGATTGATCGGAAATTCTAACTATAATGATAGACATACCACTGCAAAATGCAAATATTGACATGAGAATGGAGATGGGTTCTGATAGCCACTTGCTGGGCAGAACATTGCAGTATAGTTAAGTAGCCACTCGGTAGTAGCATTCTCAATGTTTAATCCGTCGTGTATGTTCTTCGACTCAATATTTAAATTGATTCAATTTTATTCTATGCAAATGTTTTATGGATGAATCAGTTTATTGAAGTTAGATATTGATAAGGTGTTGTTGATCAACATAAACATTGATCTAATGCGTATTTAATTCTTATTCATTGAACAGCCATAAATCTGTACAACACATACCGTATTGATTCGATTGAGTTCATGTGAATTTGAGTAGGATTTTCGAAATGAAGAAATAACTTTGAAAACTAGTTGAGCAATAAATTTGTTTCATTTAAAAATTAATCGCTATCCATTTTTCATCTTCTTATTCTTGTTTCGCTTTTGCTGATATCTTTTTGAACATAGAATATATTTTCGAAGAAGAAGAATGAATCTTCAACTCACAGAATCATAGTAAGAGTATATTTGTTCATTAATGACAAATGGGTCCATTATAAGCGCCAAAGTATCACCTTGATAGTTGATTGATTTCTCATTTCATTATATTGTAGAACAATGTTACCTTGAGTACGTTAATTATGTCAATATTCATTTGAAAGTTGGCGGATGGCGAATAACATTTCATTAGATCGATGAATGAAAGATATCATTTCTTTGCCATCGGTCATCAGTAACGTCAAGAAAAAATAAATATTTTTCCCAAAACACTTGATTGTTTTGTTTAAAAAAATTTTAATCAATTCAATCAATTTATTTATTCACAATACAATACAATATTCATCAATACTTTTTCTAGTAAATAATACACATATAATATTAACAATAAATTACTCTTAATAATACCTGCATACATCAGCAAAGCTAGGCTTGTGCGCTGATGTACTTAATTGTTTTGCAAAAATATTGATGTTTTCTTGACTTTGCTGATGACTTTGTGGACGGCAAAAAAAATAATATTTCTCTATCTATATAATGCCATCCGCTAACTTAAATTAGTAATTTTTTATTTGAACGTTTCAGGTGGTCCCTGTGATGCGTTTGTTGAAGAAAACGTAGAGTCAACAACTATTCTGAAAGAAGGTCGAGATTCTAATGTGACGTATTCCTCTGGTGTCATCATACGAGTCACTTGTTCACGTGGCTACTCACTCAATATTGGTGAAAATGTAACAGCAAGATGTATTCGTGGAAGGTGGAAGCCTGATAAGCCTCACTGTCGAATAAGTGAGTTGATTATTTGTCTTTAAAATTCTTCAACACCGAGATAATGCTTATAATGACAGCACTCACACTATATTATTATTTCCTTTTTTGTAGAAGGGTAAGGTTTTGTTTATTAACAATAAATAACAAGGTTAATTATTTATTAACATAAACATCACAATTAAATGACTGTTTCTACTTAGTCGTTTCAACGGGCACCGTAGAAACTTGGCAAATTCATGCTCGCGAGCGGCTTGGCGCGCAAGTCTGTATGCACCTTTGAAGGTTTAAGCATAAGGGCATCACCCTTATATACTGAGACCTTAGCTGGACCTATAGCTGATCTTGTAACACAGCTGGATTGATAATTTAAATAGTTCCATCTTTATTGATACTTTCCACTGCAATTTTAGTAAATTCTATCAAGAATTTTTATTTATATTTTGAAATTGCTCATTTTCCAGAACCCTGTAGTGTACCTGCCAGTGAACATGGAATTTATACAAGGTCATCAAATGGCAACGGAGATTCTTCGAATCTGAATTCCAGTAAAACTGCAGGAATGGTTCTGAATGAAACAACAGAAGTTGCTCACAATCAGGTGGTGGAATTCTCTTGTTCCGTTGGATACAATATCCAAGGGCCTGCTAACCTCAAATGTTGGTATGGCGTGTGGGCTGTTGCTGCATTGCCAGATTGCTCGCCTGGTAAGCTCGATCATTTTCACTTATATTTTGTAATTGATTTGTAATTTGTATTTATATAATTATACAAAATAGTAAACGCAGCTTCAGCTTCTATATTAAAAGGGTGGAACACAGAATAGGAGAGATTCTCCTATTAGTATAGGCTACGTCTTTTTTGTATCAAGCTATAGCTCCACTGTAATAATTCATCCTTGGGTAGAGTCAGTCAGTTTGAACGTGCACGCATTCTAGCGGTAGAATCGGCGGCTCAAACACGCATCTCCAAGTTCCCCTATTCAGTGAGCCTTCTGTCTCTTCTATTCTGTGGGGTGGAAGCTCTTATATGAGGCTAGCTGTTTTTCATCACATGAATAAAGATGTCATACATCTGTTGATACTATATATTCGATATTATTATTCATTGTTCTCCGTATTGTTGAACAAGAAATGTTATTATTCCAATTCCACTTGAAAAATCTATATAAACTGTAAAAATGTGATGGAAAAATAACTAAAAGCTTCAATAAAAATGTTCACAGCACCATGTGAGCTACCTCACATCAGTCATGGACAGTACCTGCTGGGATACAGAGCTGGACTTACTATTGGTAATGGATCATCAGTTACTTATCAATGTGACGCTGACTATCGAGCCACCACTCATGATCCACTTAACTGTGTGCTAGGCGAACTCAGGCCTCGTTCACCTTCTTGCAAAAAAGGTATGATCTTCTTATCAGCACTCACCTTATTTAGGCATGAGCCGTGAATCGATCACAACATTATTCGAAAACTACCTGAAATCACACCTATTCAAAATTATGTGCCTATTTCAAAATAGGTCTCCGGTTGAGGACTGCACAGTGTGTTGGCTGACATTAAAACGACATAGGGAAACAACTTGATTGGATTGCTGTCACTGCATTAAACATTTCAAACACAAATACCTGGTCTTGTAACGACCACTGTGCCTTCCTTGTGAATTACATTATTTACTTAATTTATTATAGCATTTACTCCCACCTCCATCCCACTTTTGAGTAACGTCCCAACCAATAGTGTCCTACTCCTCGTGTAGTCACTCCAATTTTATTGTCAAGTATCAACATCATCATCAACAATATTAATTATTCTGTTTGATTATTCATTATAGCAACAAACTTATAATAATCATCTTTCCTTCTAGCTATTATTCTGTTGTCAATATTTGCAAAAAGCGAAATCTTCAGAATATTATATGGCGTTAATTAGAATTTCTTCTTAATTATGATTATAATAATAGGTTCCTTTCAGTTAAACTTGAACTACCAAGGTGTAATAATTTCTTACTAAGCTGACTTGTCTTACACTCATTTACTGGAGTCTTGTCTTTTGTAGTAGGTTATCTTTAAAAAATATTTATATCTATTACTGAAGCCTCTATTTCATAGATAACCTACGAAAATGAATGAATAGAACAATCTATAGAATACTTTGTAATCGTTAATACAATAGTCTATTTTTTTATGTAAGGTGCAGTGGGTTATTATAGTTTGACTGAGTGGTGTAAGATCCATTTAACTTGACAGAAATCAGCTGATCTAATAATTAAACAGTGATTTCGACACAATAATCAAAAGGCTTAAAGTCTTAAAGACCTTTAAGTCTTTGAACCTTTAAAAAGACCTTTCAAAGAATAACTTTTTAAAAGACCTTTTCAATAATCTGCGAGATTCAGCATTTGTAGGTTAAGTATTGTGATCATATGCTCGTCGATCATATGTTTTATGACAAGTTAAAAGGACCCTGCTATACTATGGTGGATGTTTGCATATGTTTTATGACAAGTTAAAAGGTTCCTGCTATACTATGGTGGATGTTTGCATTGCAGACGGTGGCGAGTATATAACCGGAGGAGACATAACGAAGGCGGGGGGCGAGATGGGTGCCGTCGACTACCTGACGGGACTGCGCGGCTCGTGCGGTCCTCCGGCGCGCGTGCAAGGCTCGCTCGTGTTCCGCAACGGCGAACCGCTGGCTGAGGCTGAGCGCAGCTTTCCCGACGGCACAGAGGTCACTTTCAATTGTATCGCTTCCATCATGGGCGAGAGGAACTCGTGGAGGATTGTGTGTGAAGACGGCAGCTGGCTGGGGCGTGCTTTGTCTTGTGGTCAGATCACATTTCGACAAGTCCATCTTTCTATTCTAGGCACCTCGCAACCAATATTGACTGAGATGGCATTAGCGGCTTAGTGATGGGTGTGACGCTGGAGGCTGGTTTGCAATGCATCTGGGCTTACGGCTAAAAGTCTGTTACAACAATGCAGCGGTCTCCGTCTGCTTCTTTGCATGCTGTTTTAAGCGATTTTAGATTATTGTTGCAGCCTGTGGTGCTAAAGAACCAGTGAAAAAGGGTGAAAGTGGACTCCAGCGGTCACCTATCACTAAAGCACATATAGTCATATTGATTCAATCTTAACAAATTAGTTTCCAATTGATTTGTAATCAAATTTACTAAACGTTATTCTTGTAAATTTCGTTATAACTTCAATTTCGGAGTTATTCAGAAACAAAAGATTTTGTTAAATGGCCGCCATTTTGTTTTATGGATTTGAAAAAGTGGTCATAATTTTTGTTGCTTTGCGCTTGTTGTCATGAATATTGGTTGCAAAGAAGTTTCAATTTCCTTATGTTTCACCATTATTGAGATAAAAAAATAATAAGTGAAAAAAAAACAAAATGGCAGCTGTAACTGAGTGAGTACTAGTTTTCAGGACTCTGGACAATTTTAATATGACAGCATTTCCAGATATGGTTTTTAACCAGGAACAATGCCCTAGAGTATTGGTAGGGAGTTCTGAAACACCCTGTATAATGCCATTGCTGTGGCAAGAGAAGATGAATAAAAAATGCTTGAGTTTTTAATTTTAATTATCTTAACAATATAATCATTATGAAATTAATTGATAATGTTTATATTTTTCATGATCAGATGTTGAAGATCCACAAGACTCAACAAGTACCATCAAAGATAACTCTACTTGTACCTTTAGAAACACTGAACCCAACGTGTCCACGTTCTATAGAGATCAGCCTGTTACTGAGGAACAAGTTGAATTCCCCTCTGGTGCTGTTCTGGTAAGTCAAATTCAAATTTATTTGCCATAAAGTTACAAAAGAAATAGACAAAATGCACATATATACACAAATATACATCAATACAAATACACATTTGAATATGACCTACACAAATTAATCAAGTCCCCCTGAGTATAATATTAAAATCGGTTATGTAAGTAAAGTGTGCAAAGTCTCCTCATTTTTCTGATTTTTGTTAGACATTCGGCGTTTCCTCAATTTGATTGAGAAGAACGTAGGTTTCGCCACAAATTTAATCTATAATAGACATGTGCTTGGTCCGTCTATGCGTGAGAGTCCTTTTAAAGAGGTGTGATGTAACTGCTAAAAACGCAGTAAAACCCCTGCAGGGATTTGATGCCTGTTCAAAACTAATCTGATGTGGCAATGAAATAGTGATACTATTCAACTATTTTTCAAGATGAGTAATATAACACTTTCCAAAGAATGGGATGCTTAGTTGTCCATATCCAAAATAAATATGACCTTGAAACAACTAAAATTATTATTACTCTCCCCACCCCATTCTAAACACATTGACAGAACTATGCAACCTGTATTCTATTTCTATAACATTTTTTTAATAAAGCAATTACGCATGTTTTCGAAAAGAAAAACACTTTCAAACCTCTCGATGCCAAGATTGGAACATATTAGAATGAAGAAAATAGATTAGTTAACATTTTTTTTTCAAAAAATAGTCTTAATTTCAAAGTGTATAATTCAAGTGTAATTTTCAATTACAGTGGGTAATCTGAAAATTTACAATAAATCACCTCTGGGAATGAGTGAAATCGTAGATAGAATTATTGAGAAACAGTAAACGTTGGCTTGGTGAATTTTATTTACTTAATTTTATTTTCTCAACATCCTCAAAAGTTATCAGCTCTCAGCTGTAAGTTGAACAGTTTAGTTGGTGATTCCTTATTTTTAGTGAAGTATGTGGATAGAAGTATTGTTTCTCTAATTTTATGGTTGAAACATTATAAAAAATGCTTTAGTATGCCGATATGATAATATACAGTCGATAGTAGTTTAAAGCGCCATCTGGTGATTTCTTGATCAATCATATTAACGGACTTTTCTCTACTAGCTTTTCAGATGTGCTGACATAGGAAAGTATGCAATGATTGGATCTCAGCGACGGAAATGTTCACAAGGAGAATGGGATGGACAAAGACCTGTATGCTTTGGATTGAATCAGGAGAATGACTATGCATGTGAGTTTATATTCATTAAATATGTAAAACTTATTCAAAATTCCTCTGGATTATGAGTACCTATAAATTAAATAACATATTCAAAGCATAGCTCATTAGTGAGAAAGAATGAGTAAGTTGTAATGATAATTTTAGTTCTGATTGATGGATTGGTAGTAAAGCACATGGAAAATTTTCTTGTAAAATCTATTGTCTGCAACTTAATTTGTAACAAAAAATGCCTTATGCCTAACTCACAATCTTCGAAGAACTTAGAAAATTTGGTTAAAATGTAAAAATATATGCCAGTTCCAATTCCTCACTCCACGCATGTAAATTCTGAATTTGTACAAAAACATAAAACTATAAAATGCATGCAACAGTTGCATAGTAAGTAGTTACTCGCTATTCCTCAACATGGAGACTAGAGAATAGCCGGAATATTTTCTAAGCATATATGTTATTTATTGTTGTATAATATTTTCTTTTACAGTGGAAAAGCCACCAACAATTTTGTTTCGTCATCAACTTGGTCCAATAGCACAGAGTAATCAGGGTACACTGATAGTTTACCCCGGTACAATACTTCACATGGAATGCCTATGGATTAGGCGTTTTGGAACACCTAAGTGGGCAGTCTCTCACAACTATCGGTAAATATTATCTAGCCTATCTAATGTTTCATTTTGATTACTTTTTAATTAATCTTGTTAAGTACGTATAAATCTTGAATTTTATTTTAATTTGATGTTTTCACCTATTTCTCTAATCAGTGGACAGTTCGTGTTCGTCCACTAGTCATCCTAGCATATGGACTCATTTTTGGACAAGTTTATTCTAACTCATCAGAAAACACCTGATTAACGTTAGGACATCAGCTGTTCTGACAATCTAAAAGAATCCTGCTATAACTTTGCAGTGCGTCATGGATCAATAAAGTTGTTTACAAATTTAAAATCATGTGTTCAATAATGACATCTATCAATTTTTCACCTTTGTTATGTTATCCTTAGATTATCTTATATTACCTCTTATTATCTTATCTTATTGTAATACTTTAGTTATTTAGTTAACTTGATTTTGGTCAACTTTATTATACATAATAGTTATTGTTTTGCGATCTTATTGCATGTTATAATGTCATATTGTATCTGATGAAGCTTGTAAACAATAGTATAAATAATTCATCTAATCCATCAAATGATTTATCAAAGGCTATTCCTTTAATGCAAGGCTTGGATCTTTTAACTTTCAGGAAGTATCCTGAAGGCTGGTCAAGTGACCCTGGAAGAGATTCGCAACTCGAATACAGACTTAGCATTTTCCATGCAAGTAGAGATGACTCTGGCACTTTTACATGTATCACTCCAACCAGACATACGCACTCTGTCGAAATCGAAGTTAAAGGTAGGCCTATGTAATAGTATGATTTCACATTCAATTGAATTTTATTCAAACACACACAATATACAATTTAAAACAAAATTACAATACAACAACGTCATAAAAATACAGAACAACAACACAATTTCAAAAATAATTGGCATTAATTTGAAAAATTTGTACCTACCACATTTTTTCTACTTTAACACCCTTCTAACGAGTGATCTATAAGTAGTCATTTATTGCAGTGGTGAACTTGCATGAAATTCTTGTGTTTTATGTAATTCCCAACAATAAAAATATCTCTAAATAGTTGTAACCAATATTAGTGAGCGCTCACCTCAGTTTTCTACAGCTGAATTTACTAAACATTAATTTAGTATATTTTGTGTAACTCATCTTTTGTGTATTTTGCGCTCTGTTCTTGCTCATCTCTCTTCAATCTGTATAATTATTAGTGATATAGGCTACCAACTACCAACTCCTCTAAATTAATGTATGCTGACGACCTAGCATTAATTAACATACCAGAATAACAGCTTTGAGGTCTGTAAAAGGAAGCTTGTGGGAGACTTCACAAAGAAGAATGTTAGTTAGAAGAATCACTTGGTTGACCTTCTTTTCTTGAGTTTGTACAACCGGCGGTTATAAATTATAAATTTGCTATTTTTTGATACGGTAGCTTTGAAATTCAACTATTAATTTGTAGGTTTTCGAATTATGATTGGTATTTTTCAATTATTCGTGTTTGAAATAGCTTAATGTTTCAGCCGTCCACTGTAACCAGTTACCATCTAGGAGAGGATTGAAAATGAGCACAACAAACACTAAAATGAATACAAGAGTTATTCTGACATGCAACAATGGAAACTCTCTGATTGGTGCTCCAGAGTTGGTGTGTCTGCCGTCAGGAAACTGGAGTGCTCCAATGCCAGTTTGTGAAAGTGAGATATTCTTCTTTATTTTTCTATTATTTTAATCGACAGTATATTCTCATCATTTGAAAAATATTAATGTTTTCAAATCAAACTAAATTGAAAATACTCGTCATTGTAAGTGGAGCGACGGCTGGTTTAGGCTGTAGAAACACACAGGTTGTGTTGTTTTTAGACCAACTTTAGATGTCTTCATGCGTTCATGGCTTTCTGACAATAAAATTATATTATTATAATCCTGCTCTGAAAAAGTGCAACACAATTCAACCGAAATTATAAACCCTGAAGAAAATCACTTTTCAAGCTTTATAACTTGAGAAAATTTAATAGCAGATTAAAACTTGTTTTGCTTCTAGGTATGGAATGTCCTGACCTGATCAATTTGTCGGATCCAAACTTGCGAGCTTCAATTTTGAGCCGTGAAGTGGGAGGGCAGGTGATGTTTTCTTGCAGTCAAGGATTTGGTCTAGTTGGCCCTGCTCACTCTACATGTCAGCCATCCGGCGAATGGGCTTCCCCATTACCCACTTGCCGCGGTATGTTGTTATTTGATCACTTTTTGACAAATTTCTCCTATAATGCTACTCCGAATAATAATTTCTAACATCATCTCTTTACATCTCCCAAAATTTCAAGAAGCTTTCTGTTTGTATGGAAATTGAAGAGTTCATTATATTTATCAATGATTAACCTCAATCCTCAACTTGATTCAACACCAGTTTAAACTGGATAGACTAAATTAACCAATTATTATCCTATCCATTTTTAATAAACACTATAACTACTAACTAGGTCTTGATAGCAAACGCTACTTATTATTTTTAATCATAAATTAATCGAAAATGCTCACTTGAAATTCATATTCAATTTGCATTTCAACATATAGATACTTCCAAGTTTATAATTTTTTGATAGAGTGCTGGTACTAGATACAGTATTTCAATAGATGGTATTACGTAAGAAATACGGTACTGGGAACTTGGATATCAAATTATTATTATTATTGCATCGTAGAGTTCCATTAAAGTTCACCAAACACACCTGATGACCATTCCACCTCAAATTATATTTATAGAAATATATATCTCTTTTTTCTTTTCTCTAATCATTATGAAACATGAAACATTATTATAAATTAACAAGGTGTGTGAGTGATAATTCTACTAACAATATATTCTGTGTTTATATGCACGTTTACAAAAACTAGAGGTGCAATGCGATCCACCGGGCATTCCTGAGAATGGCTTTATACAAGGTCAAGGAACATATAAAGCTGGAGACTTGGTTCAATTCTCTTGTAATCCTGATCATATGATGGAAGGCCAGCCCATTATTGCTTGTCAAGAGAATGGCAGATGGTCTGGATCAGTTCCAACATGTATGTATATTCCACAAGTCCTTTTTTGAATTCATAATGTCAGTAAGTAAAAAATGTCTTTAGTTTCTTACTCGATGCTTTATTATTTTAAATTGTGAATAATATTGATCCTTGACGAACTTTGAAATTATCTCTGTCAAATTTTCACTTGAACTATCAACACGTAGTGATTTTTTCTGTATTTGAAATTAATATTAACGTAAAACAAAATTAATATAATAAAGCTCTTCAGTCAATATCAGTGAAAACCTGGGTTAACTCGGTAGTTCAAGTGGAAAATTTATAGACTTCTTATATTTTTGTTCAATGAATAATGTGATAATTTCCAATAGGAGTCTATTATTCAATTTTTAAATATTATTCATTTTGTGTATTTTATAGTTTATTTATTGTCTTATTATGGTTACCGTGTGTATCTCCACTTTATATTTTCGTTTGTATTTTCACTTTCTGTTGAAGAAATAAATTATTATTCAAATTAGAAGATGATAATATAATTCCCAATGTCTAATAGAAGGTTCCCACTCATAGTATTGCTGAGCGCATGCAATGATAATATTTTCAAATTCTTTGATCTTGATACTATTGTGTCAACATTAAAAAAATTTAACACTACTTAGTTGAAGATATGCTCATGAAAAATCTTGTTTCCATTCTTCTTTTTTTTAATTTTTGTTCATTTCATTTCTTACACTTTCAGGTGTTCAAGCATGTTCTTACCCTGGAACTGCAATAAGTGGGCGTATGAGCTCTGTGAAATTCTACTACCAGATTGGAGAAACAGTAACATTCACATGTGATAATGGCCTAGTGATGCAAGGGGCAGCTATGCTGAGATGTTTGAGAAATGGAAAATGGTCAAACACTATACCAACATGTGTATCTCCTGCAGCATAATATGTTTTTGGTCTTTTTTACCGCAGGTGAATATGGCGCTTTTCAAGTCTCTCTTTATTATTATTTGCTTATGGTTATTTTTGTTCTCACAAAATAAAGACTCACAAAAAATCTTTATGAGCTTCAGATTTCAATAGATATTAGAATAATAAATTTTTTATTGATTATAATCTGAGCTATAAATTCTCTTCCATTCAATTTACTTGAAAAAAACTATAAATTCCTTGTGAAATCAGATAGAACTCAAACATTCCTTTATATTTTATATTAGGTAACGCATTTTTCCATGTTCAATTCTAGTTTTTGTAGTAGCCTAATATTACATACTTTTATTTCTTTTTAACTCTTGCACGATTTAATTGTAAAATTTGTCATAATTTCAAGTTTGTACTGTATATTATTTCCATTGGTTTTACTAATTTTCTCTTGTATTGTTTTTATTTTTTGACGATATAGATTGAATTGAATTTCAGACTGTAACCACTGCTTTTATGCACAATCAATAGAGTTTTTATTTGTCAAAAATCGATGTTATGATTCATGGGTATGATAAGAATCAGTGGTTAGGTCGAATGTTGCTAAGTTTTTATTTTATTATGACTCACAATAATAGAAGAGCTCATTCATAAAGAAAAATGAATCAAGTAGCTTTAAAAATAATTTATTGGTAGTAATCTCGTTTTTAGCTCGTGGAATAAACCAGCTTTTTATTATTAAAGAGAATTTCATTGTATTAAAATGTTTAGATTTTATTGTATTTCTCGTTCAAACTTCAAAAATAATTTGCTGAATAAGTACTGTATTATTCTACTCAAAATGCTGATTCCATAGAGTCACATCACAACTGAAGTTAACAATATCTCATTCGTCCACATCAAAAGCTTCTCAACAATCTTAATTTGCGTCTGCTAAGCTTAGAATAAATCCATTCTGGCCTTGCAGATCAAAAATGATTACCGGTAGTCTATGTATATGTTTACTTGTACTGTACAGTATATAATAATTATATATTATGTAGAAACAAGCCAAATTAAAGTCCAGGATATGGAAATGAATAAATATAACTAATTTAGATCATTATTTATGCTTTCAGGTCCAACTATTAAACGCCTAATGAAGGATGATTGAGGAATCCCGATTTGGAGGCTCTCTTCAATTCTTGTCGACATCAATAATATTGTTTCTGACACTAATGGAATGATATTGAAATTTGGAAGAGTAATCGGGATAGCATTATAATCTGTAGTAATGGAATATTATCATATGGAAATCACATTGTATATCCATCAATACATTTTGAATCTTTCATCAAAATTAAATTATATTAGACCAACTAAGAAGATTTGTATAAATAAATTTTATCGAGCTAAAAACTACATTGAAATCAATGTATGAATTCTGTAAATAATTCAAATATTTTAAAAAAGCTTTCAATATTCAAATATATTTGTGCAGTTACAATTATTGATCACAGTACATCAAATTATAACTAAGATTGATCATAGATTATAGCAGTTTTGGAATTTCGAAGTTCTATTCTAGTCAAATAAAATTTGTTGATTGAATTGATATTTTATTTACATTCCAATCAACTTACTCCAAGCTCTACTTTCTTATTATCTATACCTATTCAACTTACTTCATCTCATCTGAAGAGAATTAATATTTCTTAAATCAAGTTTTCTATCATGAAGTTTTAAAAGTTCAAAAGATATCAATGAATATCTATTATATCATATGTTATCAATTAGGTATTTACTTATCTTAATTTCACCTCAATAAAATTACTTTCCTCAGGTACTGTACTTCAACCTAATAAATTCATTCTAAGAAACTTTTACTATGAATTAATTCAAATTCTGAATATAGTGAGTATGAGGGCCGCTTTCCCCAACGCTGCTTAAGTAATAACAGCTGACGCTCAATTTTTTTTATGCTTTTCCTATTCTCCGAATGAGGCTTAAGCCAAATGTATTGCTTAAGCAACGTTGGGGAAAGCGGCCCTGAATAATTTTTGGATTTCTTCTATAACGGTGAATTAGCACTGATTCATGAGATTTCTATCCTACTTTCAGCCAGGGGCGGATTAAGAGGGGGGCGGGGGGGCGACCGGCCCCCCCCGTCCGCTACAGAGATTGAAAATTTTGCTTTACAATTACTTATCAAAAACTAATATGTATAGGATTATAGTTTCAGTAGTTTTATTATTCTTAGAGTAGAGATACATTAGTATTATTTTGTAACAAAAATGAGGATTTAAATGGTTATATTTTAAAAAGGAACGTAGAAAGCATTGCTTCTGCTCAACGTCGGCAGTGCCGGTCCCAGGAGGTTTTTTGGTACATGCGAGCCGTGGATTTGGCGCAAATATATATAGCAGCGGTGCCAGGCCATCCAAAATTTTTAAACTATTCATACAATATTTATTCTCAAATCAGAAATATTTATTTAGTATTGTACGATACAACATGAACAGTGTCAATATAAATGAAACAAAAACAAATTTTTGCTGGAAAACAATTATCTATCAATATTGATAGTTTAAATTTAATTTATTTATAGTCCAATTATTGATGGTTCAAATTTGAACAATAACTCCTAAAATATTCTAATTGCAGTTGCAATATTACTATCTTCTTGATCACAAAAAAAAGTACCAATGAGCAGAGACTCACTAATATTAAAACCTCTTCAATTCAAGTTCAGATGCCGTTCCTTCCTTTTGTCTGATGCTCGTTGGTAGTATGGCAGGCTCCCATACAGAAGAGGGTCTTTTGGTAAAAAAACCTCTATCCATAAATGCTGCTGAGTACCATGAAATTATTAACATATTATTTCGAATCCATAAACTGGCTTCAAATCTCAATGTATCCAAATGGACTATTGAGGCTGTTTGTTTCATACTGGGGTATTGTATTGAGGTTGACAGGTTGTTACATACTTTTCATCAGTGTGCGTGTTTTCATTTTAAAATTTGCTCATCTCATGTTAACTTGAACTTTTGTTGTGATTTACACTGGAAAAATACTTAATTTTATAAAAATATCACATAATTTTAGTTTTTATGTAAGAAAAACGTTTTAGTTTTAGAGCCTAGATTTTCGGTTTTTCACTCTTAATATTGTTCAAAATTTTCCTGGGGGAGGCCCCCCGGACCCCCACCCCATGCCTGGGAAGTATTCCATACCCCCCACCCCCCGGAACTGACCTTCCTAAACCGCGCCCCCAAAACACAGACCTTAATCCGCCCCTGCTAGGATTGAAGGAGGGTAGCGAAATGTACATCCTCACCAGATCCATCACTCGGCCGTCACCCTGGAAGGGTTCTTTGGTCGAAACGCCGATTCACAGCTCACCCTGCAAGCAAATGCTCCCGAACATTTTGTATGGACCGCCGGTAGGCTCGGCCTGCAAATGCCTCACTGTGAACAGAAAGATCTGATGGAAGCAACTGTGTAGTATTGTAAATACAAGTAGAAATTTTTTTGATATCTAACTTGTCTTTAGCACATTTCCTATTTCCACATTTGGTCGACTTTTGAGTGCTGCACATGCTTAAGCATTGGTAGCATGTTGTCTAGCACACAATATCAACCAAGTGTAGACATAGGGATTGTCTCACTGTAATAGCGGGTTTTCACGATTCTAGTAGACGTTCCGGTTACTGGAGGCAGGTTACTGGTTTATAGGTAAGTAGATAGGCATCTGGTAACCTGCCTCCACTAAGTAGAACTTCTACTAGAATCGTGAAACCCAGCCATAAACCTAAGAATCATCAAACCGCAGCAACTATGTAGGCTACTTTATGTTTGAAATTGATAATCGAAACTTAAAATTGTGTGCTTTTATATTGCCTGATTGTGGAGAAAAATATGGTTCAAGCAGTTTTGTAGTGTTTTCATGTCAAAAATTGTTTGAAATTAATTTGGACTTGTGCCTTTTAATTTGGTATGAATGTTCTGTTCTTGTAAACATGATCGAATCAAAATAACTTTGCAGTACCGTATATATTTGTGAAAAATTGTTGAAAATTAAAATATCTGATACTTGTTACGAATTGTTTTATTTCTATCTTGATGAGTAGTATCTTTCCAATTATTGAAATCCTCAAGCAAATCCACATTGAGTTTAGAATTCTGATCAGTATGCTGTGATCAGCGAAAATAATTGTGATTGATTTTTGTGATCAAACACAATTTACAAGATGAACTGGAGGAGTGTTGTCCTAGAAGAATTATTTTTCATTTATTGACACACCATTTCCAAAAAAATACAAATATATTAATATAAATTATTCAAAATTGGACACATTATATTAATACAGCAATCAAAATTACAACAATTACCGTATACGAAGACAATTTAATTAGATCTAAGTAGTACGAATGTCTTTGCCGTATATTACAACTATGGATGGAATAAGTTACTACCTACACGAGTCTAAGCTCCGTGTCCCCCGGAGGTACGCAATAAGTCATCGAAAACCGATGTTTTTGTAGTGTACTTTATAGCACTCTTCGCCTCTCCTCTCCAGCCGTCAGGGACACGGAGCTTAGGCTCGGGCAGTACTGTAAACTTGATCCATTTAAAGACAACAAGTGTATCAATATTTACGAAAAGTTTCCCATTTAAACAATTTCTTTCACAGACAAGGTATACAACCTCTACAGATATATTATCTCTCATCTGTGCTTCTATTAACGCTAGTAGGACGTAAGGCTAGGCGTACACCGGTTAGTCAAGATAAGACAAGACGAGATTAGTCACGTTAGTCACAGTAATTCACATAGTTGCTTATGAAGCAGCACACACTGATGCAATGACTAATCGGTGTTTGTTGCTTCATAAGCACCTACGTGAAGTACTGTGACTAATCTCATCTTTTGTCTTGACTAACCGGTGTACGCCTAGCCTTAGATATGTATCATTTTATGATTTATGTATCTCTTATTTATCATCGAATTGATATTAATTCATTATAACTGTAATAAATAATTTGTAATTCTATCATATTCTTGATGTCATGGAATAGAACTTGATTCTCTTTGAATGTTTCGCATTTAATTTTCGCTTTATTTTATAATAATAATGCATAATGAATGAAATAAATTATTTATTTCATTTATTATGCTCCTAGGTCTTATTATAGGTCGTTTTATTACCCTCCATTGGGAGCCTGGCTAATCGTTAGTAAGGCTAGTCAGTCACTCCCTATATTTTGGAGGCATATTAAATTGTTGCATTGCACTATATAGCTGCTTAACACAATGTTATCCAGCAGTGCTTTGTTCCCATCACTGGGTTGCGAAGACTAGCTTATGGTTGAGATGTCAATGTGCTAACCACACGTTACATCTTTTTCTGGTTAATGATCATTCACCTCTGCTGATTCAGTCAAGTGGATGTGAAACTGGCAACCAGCTGGTAGGCCTAAGCCCACATAGGGCTGTTGCGCCATTGACATACATACATACATACATGCTCCTAGGTCCTAGAAAAGCATTATTGAAGAAGGAAAATACATTGACCACTGTATAAATAGCTATTTAATTTTGCCAAGGCACCTCAACTGACCTCATTTTATTACAGCAATTATTTCATTACCTCATTCTATTATATTCAAGTAGTATATGGGCTTTCATCCACTTACAGTTTTAATTTCAGGCCGGGACTGTGAAAGGCCCAGCCTGCAGTTAGATCTGAAAGTGAATGAGAGCCCTAAGAATTCATCCACAATGATACAGCCATGTTCGATTATTGCATAGTAAGAAATCTTAAACACTTTAAACTCTGTATAAAGCTGTATGAGTGTTGTAATTAATAAATTTATTCTCAATACAGGTGATTGACCTCATTACCTCTGATACAGGTAAAATGATCTCGAAGAACAAGAAAAAAATATTTGCAAATAGACTACTATAAAACAAAACGTATGTGGGCATCATCCCTAGCAAAAAAAAAATTAAAGATAATATAATAAAATTTAATATATAATTAAACACTATTATTCAAAGATTATCTATTATTAAAGATTAATGAATGAAATTAATGATTTAATTTTTGGACGTGGCACAATGGTCTAAGAACTAAAATTTCGCACATATTAGGCTACTGCATATGCACAGCTCATATCTGTCTTGAATAAAAAAAATCAATTGATTATAGTTTTCAAATAGGCCATGAGTATACTATCAATAAAGAAGACAAGATGAGACTACTAAGGTTACTAGAAGGTGAAAGTATCTAATAGCCTTGGGAGCCTCAACTTTGCCATAGCCTTGTTAGCCAGTCACTGTATGTTAACCCACCGTCCGGGGACATCTTAAAACTCAAAGTTAAAAGATGTCACCAGACCGAGGAACCCATGACATACGTTGCCCGGCCCACACGCGGAGTAGTACCAGCAAAGGAAATACAGATAAATTTCTGTGTTACCTTGCCAGACCATCACCATTCGAGGACGTAAGGCTTGTGGGCCACGCGACCTAAGGCGAATACTGTTGTCTTGCTACACACCCTATGACGGAGGGCGGTAGGGTTGAGTCGAGAGACAATCCATGGGGTACCGCTACAGATCACCTCTCCTGCCAACCAAACAGTATCCCCAATTTGGAATAAAAATTTTGAAATAACATCACTTCCTCTGGGTCTTCTGCGGTGCAAGAAGGTTAAAGCCTTCATGAGAATACTTTAAAGTAACTCTCATAGACCTCAAGAGCCTATACAAACAACCCCCTACAACAACGAAGTTCAAAAGACCTCTACAATCCCCCATCCCTAACCCAACAAGAAAAGAAACATCATCAAAGGCTCCAGAAGAACAGAACCTCTTGGATGCCTTTTGAAGATGAAGTCGACCTGAGTTGCATCCTCCTTGCACCGCAGAAAACCAAGAGGAAGTTTATTTTGCTAATAAAATTTCAAATTGTAATGGAAAATTACCAAACGATCTAATATAATTAATAAGAATTTTTAAAGTGGAAATTGAATTTGGAAACGATTTACGGTATAAGTTGGTGAAGCCAGTAAACAGAGTATACGATTGCATTAACAGAATGATAATAAATAAATTATTATTATTCTGTGGACAATCTTCAACTTTAACAAATATGCAGTAGACGTCCTTCCTCCAGTCCATTAACTTCACTCTTTAATTGCAATGTAGCGTAAATGAAGTGAATGCTTAAACTTGGTGATCTGTAACAAAAAAACTTTCATTAGATGAAATACATAGGCTACCCTACAGAGAGTGTATAGTAATACATGACTATATACTCTCTGTAGGCTACCCTAATAAAACACAATCCTGAAACAAAACACTTATGTGTGAATCTTAATATTGGATCAAGCTAAATACGTGAAGTATGCTCTGAATTCTACCAAAGATGCACCATACCAAATCTAACATGCAAAGAAGGCGAATAAATAACATCCAACATGTAACTACACACAGTTCTAGATGCAACACAGAATATTCAATCCATGCACACAGTATATCATAAAAATAGAATGTCCATGGCCTTGGATCCCTTGGAAAAGCGAAGCTGTATCTGAAACACACTTAGAAAATGAAGAATTGAGTAAATTTTCAAGATTAAAGTTGAGTAGTCGACCTGGAACTTATAACTAAACTCTTATAAGTACTCACGCCTGAACCGCCAGGAGTGGTCTAATCTATAACTTTTGACTAATAAAAATCAATCGATATTCATATTGATTTCAATTGATAACTGCACCTCTCAGCGTGTGTGAGAGA
This sequence comes from Laodelphax striatellus, assembly GCA_017141395.1. Taxonomy (NCBI): domain Eukaryota; kingdom Metazoa; phylum Arthropoda; class Insecta; order Hemiptera; family Delphacidae; genus Laodelphax; species Laodelphax striatellus. The sequence continues at coordinate 5,691,082 of CM029544.1, forward strand.
ATGCCCTAAGCTACTGCGCTCTCCTAGCGTGTGTAGGAGAGCGTCTTAAATGAAGATCAATATCTTGAGAATATTTGCACTTTTCAGCATCTATAAGAATTTCTAACTTTCTAACAGTACTATACGTGAAATATTCCTTAAACTAGAACTAATCAATTTAATAATAATTATAATATATTATCATGATTCAGCACTTCTCAGCGTGTGAGAGAATGCCTAAACTACTGCGCTCTCCTATCGTGTGTAGGAGAGCGTCTTATAAACAGATATTTCAATATCTGCATTTACATCACTCATTAAGAGTTTCTAACTCTCATTGATGTCTGTAACTTAAATTAACTTAAATCCTATTAGTAGAATAATAATAATCATGAATCTGCACCTCTCAGCGTGTGTGAGAGAGTGCCTTAAGCAGTTTTCTTTTCTAGCATGTGTAGAAAAGTACCAAATCATTCAACTCTTGAGTTAGAACTCAAGAATATCTGCGCCTTTTGGCGTATCAAAGCATGCAAGTTAATACTTATGATAAAGGCTAGAATAAATACAGCCCCAAAGCCATAATAGCTTGAACCCCCCTTCCCCATGCCAACCAGCAAAGGCTGGAGGCAATGCTATGATCAAAAATTTTGAATAAGTATAAATTTTTTAATTGGAAATGACTCTTATATAATATACATGCAGCTTAAAAGCTATCAAAAAATATATTTTGTACCCCCTTCCCTAAGTTCTAACCCCTTTGCTGAAGGCACTACAATCTTATACTTGCAATTCCCAGTCTCCTGTATAATAGATCCCAACAGGCTACAGTGTAACAGTTACCACCTCGTCATAAAAATGATGCTGAATCGAGCCCGCAATCATAGTGACAACGCAGTGGAACTACCATACAGAACACTGACTAGGACACTACGATACTCGACTGAAATCTGCAAATATCCTACGGGGACCCACCCTATCTAGCTCAATCCCTATTTATGGCTGTTATCTTGTCTCACATCCAACTATGCAATCACAGGCACAGTACCACATATCCCATCATTGCACGATGGTGAAAACATGTACATTTACATCTGCACTGCATGGCGGTGCTGCTATTAAAGCGCCCGACCAAGACAGAAGACACCCTCATCGCAAAACTAGCATGATGACGTGGTACTGCACAGGATTGTGTCAGAGTATGCTACATGACTAACAAACATAAACGTCCCACCCCCTATACCCCTGCTCAATCCCTATTTATGGCTGTTATCTTGTCTCACATCCAACTATGCAATCACAGGCACAGTACCACATATCCCATCATTGCACGATGGTGAAAACATGTACATTTACATCTGCACTGCATGGCGGTGCTGCTATTAAAGCGCCCGACCAAGACAGAAGACACCCTCATCGCAAAACTAGCATGATGACGTGGTACTGCACAGGATTGTGTCAGAGTATGCTACATGACTAACAAACATAAACGTCCCACCCCCTATACCCCTGCTCAATCCCTATTTATGGCTGTTATCTTGACTCACATCCAACTATGCAATCACAGGCACAGTACCACATATCCCATCATTGCACGATGGTGAAAACATGTACATTTACATCTGCACTGCATGGCGGTGCTGCTATTAAAGCGCCCGACCAAGACAGAAGACACCCTCATCGCAAAACTAGCATGATGACGTGGTACTGCACTGGATTGTGTCAGAGTATGCTACATGACTAACAACCATAAACGTCCCACCCCCTATACCCCACCCGCTACTCTGGGACAATGTTAGATAATTCTAGCCTAACTCTTCAACTAGTAATTTAAGGGAAAGATACCTGATACCACATCTTGGTTTGATTGATTCCACATCTTTATTTGTATTGAATGTGTTGAATGACTGCCTTTAATTGATTCCTGGGAGGGCGAAGTTAGGGCGCATCCGGCCCTCTTGAGAACTTGACCCTCAACCTCCCTTTGTAGTGGGGTTACCATTCAATACATAATTGATGCCTTCCAATAATCGATTGTTCATGTTTGTTTTTGTATTTTTCAAAAATTCATCCTGTTGAAACAAATGAAACTTGAGTTTAGCTTGTATTTTCAATTTGTTAATAATTATTGCTATGCATAGGCTAAATATTTTTATGATATTAAATAATAGTCTAATATTCACAATGTTAAGATAAAACCCTTAAGCATACTCATCCAATGAGTTTGTGAAGATAACTAGACTTCGAAAAACAAGCACTTCAATATCTCCTAAGATGAAGGGTAAAGTTTGGAATAATTGAACCAAGTAAAAACCTGCTTCACTTTGAATTGATTAAATAAAATAAAGAACCATAGGATTTATTGAATGAATTGTTAGATTAGCACAGGGAAATGGCTGGATAAATTTCATGAAAACTATTTGTGAAAAACTACATATATTGTATTAATGAATGGAATATAACGAGATCTCAAATCAAAATCAAATCAACTAAGAGTAAATGAATATTAAAGTTTGGAATATTTGTTGAGAATGACGACTCCATATCGGTTTCAATAACTTCGACCAATTTGTGAAGTAGACTTCAGATATCAACCATACTCAAATGTAAAGAAATTTGAAAATTTTAAATAGTTCAACTGATTAGAAAATATTTAAAACTTTAATATTATTCACTTTAGAGATAAATAAGATCAACTAACCTCAATAGTAGAATTGCCGGATCAAAAACTTTACAACTCAAACTGTAGTATAATTTGCTTCATTTAACCACCAAATTATGAAGTTGAACACTGGTTATAATTGAGAGCTTCACTGTATTAGTTTAAAAATAGACTGTAGTTGAAAGCACTCGTAAATATTTCGAAAAATTCAGAAAATAATTCGACCGCTGTTAACACTACCGGTTACGAAGCAGAAATGAAGTGTGAGTGAGCATGGATTTCATCTCACAGCTGATACTAGCAAGTCAGCTGATCAATCAGTGATGCCAAGATATTATATTTGCATAAAACATTCAACAATCGATAAAATAATTTATTTAGTTAATATGATAAAATTTTCAATTATCAATTTGCTTATTGTAATAATTCGAAAATCAATCTAATAGTCAGTCTTTCGTAAGACTTCGAATCGTTCGTCAGCTTTTGATACAGTATGATCGATATTGTTATCGACCGGGAATTTCAAATGAATAATATTGACTATTTCTAGAATCTTTGAATTCTTTAGATTTTTAGCTGTCCGCGGGTGACAATACATTCAGGCATCTTTGCTCAAAAATTTATGATTTTATTTGCAACCAGTTGTGAGATGATCTGTCCCAAAAATTTCACCTTTAGGCACCCATCAGGGTTTTTTTTTTACCGACCGAATTATTGATGGTTCAAATCTGAACAATAACTCCTAAAATATTCTAATTGCAGTTGCAATATTACTGTCTTCTTGATCACAAAAAAGTACCAATGAGCAGAGACTCACTAATAAAAAACCTCTTCAATTCAAGTTCAGATGCCGTTCCTTCCTTTTGTCTGATGCTCGTTGGTAGTATGGTAGGCTCCCATGCATAAGAGGGTCTTTTGGTGAAAAACCTCTATCCATAAATGCTGCTGAGTACCATGAAATTATTAACATATTATTTCGAATCCATAAACTGGCTTCAAATCTCAATGTATCCAGATGGACTATTGAGGCTGTTCGTTTCATACTGAGGTTTTGTATTGAGGTTGACAGATTGTTACATACTCTTCATCAGTGTGCGTGTTTTCATTTTAAAATTTGCTCATCTCATGTTAACTTAAACTTTTGTTGTGATTTACACTGGAAAAATACTTAATTTTATAAAAATATCACATAATTTTAATATTTATGTAAGAAAAACGTTGTAGTTTTAGAGCCTAGATTTTCGGTTTTTCACTCTTAATATTGTTCAAAAATTTTCCGAGGGAGGCCCCCCGGACCCCCATGCCTGGGGTAATACCCCAGACCCCGGAACTGAGCTTCCTGAACCACCCCCCCCCCAAAAACACAGACCTTAATCCGCCCCTGCTTTCAGCAATGAATTCTTCACTTTAATTATTTCTGTTATTAGAGGAGGGTGCTCAAGTATCCGTCATTATCAGGGCTTTATCGAAATTAAATTTATATCAATAGATCTGCTCTGTTTCTTATTCATTACAATCACATAGTAGGCTTATAAAATCCGATTTAAAACCAATTACTGCATTATGTGATAGGCCCTATATTTTTTTTTCAGTTTGTGTGATAAGAGAGTTTTAGGTATTTACCAGGAGATAAATACTGTTATTGTTATCATTATGTCATTCAGATGTTAATTGATCATATTTTGAATGTTCGCGTGGTCTTGTTGATGCATCTTGTCAAATTCAGATAATATAGTATGTGACAGGACATCAAGAAGATGTTTCAACTAGCCAAAACTTGCATTTCTTTACAATTTCAATTTCAATACACATTAATTCCTGACCGTCGATCAATGCTTCCAGCTACTCTTAATACTTGTAGTTCGACTAAAATTTTCAAGGATCCTTTTCCAGTTTTGATGAATGTAGGCCTATACACCATATAATAAAGGGTGTACCAGTCAAACTTGCATTTTTTAAATGTGAAAAATAAACGGATGAATATTTCAAAATTGTATTGTTACTATCTTAATCTAGCCTACATTAAAAAGCATATACAAGCAGAATGTCTCAATCGGGAATGACAATTTGAATGTTGTTTCTTAAATGATTTGTAATGTAGATGAAGATAGTGACAATACAAATATTTGAAAATTTCATCAGTTTATTTTTTTAGTCATTTCAAAAATGCAGGTTTGACTGGAACGTTTACATAAACCGATTCGAATTGGATAAAATAAAAGAATACAGTAGCCTACAATACAGTTATTGCAACTACTATGTACATGTCGGTGTACTTTAATAATTTCTGTTGTTTTCAATTGAAACTTGTGCACGAGTCATACACATTGTCATGACTGATAACCTTCATGAAGGAAGAATGAATATCTGACTAATGAAGGATTTCATGCACATTACTTATCGATGCTTGATGAAACGTTCTAGTTCTGAGAGATCTGGCACCTGTTCTTTGAAAATTAAGAAGTCCTGTAAAACAGGAAGGAGGCGGACACACACCAGACATGGCATATATGAAACAAACTTATAAGTTGAGTGTGCAGCCGTCCTTCTCCTGTATTACAGGACTGCGAAAATGTTCATGAAACAGGCCCCAATATTGGAAAGGAGGATTCAGTGCAACAAGTTGAGAAAAAAGAAAAAAGTCTAGATCGATTCTGATTCAAACAATAAATTTTTTACAATTTGAAATGTTCAAGTTCACACATTATTATTCAAACACAAAGTATATTCAAATAACGTGAAATTCTCTCCCAAATATTATACACAGCCTACGAGAATTGCTGCAAATGATGGCATATTAAAAAAACTGAAAAGCCCATTATTTCTAAATTAGGGCTTTCTTTATGCATAAGACACTTGTTGGTTGCCGAGTTGTGTAATCACTTAAATTTTCGTTAATTAATTATAATAATAAACCGAAACATTATTTATAGTTCAAGGCACAATTACAAACATGAAAGGTCACTTAGGCCTTATTCATCTTAAGACTTAAATATTGCTGTAGAATATAGCTCACTTGAAATTTTCTGATAATATATGCCTATTATGTAATGTTCATCCATCAAATAGGCTAAGTGGAATACATATACATACATGCCAATAGTGCGCGACAAACATATAAGTCTATCCTGTCACTTGAACCTTTATTCAAGAATAACATGAGTGAAGAATATTCTCATACCACGATAAATTAATAAAAGTACATAATCAGAACTTGACATCCATAAATCAGCCAACCCCTCCAAAATATAATGTTTGAGGAATTTCACTAGATTCATACAAGAAACTTGATAAAAAATTTCGCCTATATTAGATTGCACATCAATGAGAATGTAATATAGAAAAGAGGTTATACCAATACACATAAATTTAATCATAAAGATAAAAAAAGTAAGGGATGGGGTGAAAAATAAAATTGAAATAAAAATAGAAACATAAAACATTATAATATTAAAATTATTCAGAAATATATAACTGTCACTGCATAACCTACCATTCAACAAAAATCGAAATCTTTCTATTTTTTTAAATGGTTCAGTACATTCGTGGTGGAATATCTGACAGAATTCTTTGGTTAAAACAAGTAAATAATATTTGAGAATAAAAACCTAACAAACTAGAAACATTTTCTTCTATTATGAGACTTCTATGAAATTATTACTAATAAAAGCGATCAAATTTGATGATAATCAGGTGAAGTTTTCTTCAGCTTAATAAAAAAGTTTGAATATTCAACCAAAATATACTGGAATCTTAAAAATAAGTTTAAAAATATGGCCGTTCATTGGCATTTTAAGATCACTTCTCAGATCTGCACAAAGTAAATTTTGCACACACCAAGAAGTAATTAATGGCGACAAGATTTTTTAAACTAAAATGGCGTCAAGTAGTTATTTATTCTTCAAAATATTCCACTTACTTATATATTAACATTTGTATGTTTTTACTATCACTATATTATTTATTAAAGTAGTTTAGTTAAGTACATCAGTGCATTGGAATTAAATTCGGTGAGTCAATCATTTATACAGTTCCTAAATATTAAATTGTACTTTATATGCCAGTAAGCTAATAATGTAAATAGATAAACATGATAAATTTATTTTAATTAGAATAAATATTTGAGAGATGACTCTCAAGAATTTAGAGGATTGTCGCGAACTTGAATACTCAAATATACATTTCAAAATCAAGTTGAGAATGGAAATGTTACATTTATGAATTTGATGATTGCCTCCTACATCTATGCCGCAAATGAAAAAAATTGATGGTCGAAAGGGATGGGAGCATTTAAGTCAGGAATTTCTCTTATCTCTTATTAGAGGAATGCAATCATTTTGCTCATATGATTATGGAAATTCATATCATAGCATTGATATTAGGATGAATAAATGAACCTCTTTAATTACCCTAACCTATTACAGTTCAGTAAGTAATATATGAAAATAGAAAACTGACACTAATATCAATAATAATTTGAAGTGCAATATGAATAATTTATTTAGAATCGATAAAATAGAATAGTTTTTTGAAAACAAAAGCTTACTCCTCATTATTGGCTGAATAAGATGCTTTCAAATCATGCTCATCACAGAACCATTTATAAAGCATGGTAAGTAAAACATACACAAAATAATATAGTATATGAATGAATATGAAAATTATGTAGTATATTATATGAATAATATAACAGAAATTAATATCTTTTACACATCACAAACATGATAATAAAATTGATAATAAAATTGAGTATAAATATTATTTGAACACTGAAGTAAAATGGATATGCTGCAAGAAAAGAACAGAGTTCTCATTCTCAAGTACGGAACATTCATCTTCCTTTTAATAAAAAGGATGGATTACTGATATGAATGATGAATAAATGAGTAGGCGGCTACAACAGTAGTACCTACATTTAAAAGTACAAAAAAAATCATTTTAGTTAATAAAGTAAGTTATCGGAGCGTATTTAATACTAGGATAAAAAACTGTGAATCAACCAGAATAAATAGAATATTTTTTATGTAATTAAATGAGAATATTGTATACCAGGGGTTCCCAACGAATGGGTAGTCAATTTTTTTCAATTTTAATCATAACCGTGATCAACTTTAATCATAATTTATACTTCATCAGAATAATTCTATTTTATAATAATTTTATTTATGTTATTGTAATCGAGAAATATTTTCATTTTTAAAACTTCATTTCACAGTACTAGATCACAAAACTTCGAGAAAATTGATCCAAAACTGTATATCAACTTATTAAGCTGTGCAACTTCTGTGATCTAGCTAAATTCCCCGATGATATCCATACAAAAATTGAAATTATTTTCACTGAGAATAGGTTGAAAACCCATGGTGTACCTATTCGTTAACATTTTCATAATAGCTTCATGAATCTCTACTGATCATATACTGATATTCATATTCACTGAATTTTATCTTAGTATATAATATTACGTTGGAAAATCCTTTTTTCAATTCATATACAAAGGTATGTCAAAATATGAACACAGATTAAACCATGCAATTCAGAAATTTATCATCTGAAGTATATTCATGATGAACCTCAATCTATGATTTTATTTATGTTATGCGGTATGGTCTTGATAAATGAGGGGGCAATCAACCCAAGTTCATTCAAATCAAAATTTGACCCTTTTCAGAGAAACTTAAGGCTCATTTGGAACAATTTTTTTTTAGATCTTGTTACTATTTTTTCTCACAGCATATTTGAGTATGACAATTTATCTATGATTCCAATTTTGATTTCATTATTTCTACTCCCAACTATTTAAAAAATAATAATTTTACATACTGTCATCCACTTCAACAGATCATCAAAAGTACGGTAATCAATAAGAGGTAAGAATACAAAAATACGAATAATTTTGGAGTTAAGAAAGTAACTTTAATTCTAATACACTAGAAATCGTTTGTAACTGGATTGATAGTAATCTCAAAAATAATATCGGCGGAGTATTAAGAGGGTAATTCCAAAAATTAATAAATTAATAAATAAAATAAATTAATAAATTATGGAAGAGTATTCTCAAATAATATCAATGGATGGGAGATGTAACCTCATAATTGGATTACAAATAACAATAAATTATTTTGAGAGTGAGTGACATCTTGATTTTTTTATTGTAATCTTATGAGGAGTAATATAGAGCTTCAATGAACGTTTTTACATCTGATCAATATTTCAATAGAGAAAGTTATAATCAAACAGGAAAGAAATTATTCAAGTATTGTACGACTAAAATACTGTGTTTATTGTTTTTGTTTTGCAAAACTTCATGTTTTTTATCATTGATAAGTCAAGCATAATGAACGAATATGTTGGGAAATATAAGTCTTAAAGAATACACTAGTACACTTCTAAGGTTTTTGTATTATAATATGACTTCAGTACTTTTTGAGCACCTGATGATAGGAAATATCATGATCATGGAAATATTGAGTATTGGAATACTGTATTATGTATTAGATTCAGAAATAGAGTAAACAAAGTCCATCTATCAAACTATATTAACAGTTTATAAATTGATATAGCGTCTGCCTAGAAAGTAAAATGACTGGATATAGCTATTTATTTACCAATTTCATACATTAGTATACACTCAATCTACATTATTTATTATGGCCAAACTTGAACACAAATCAATAAAATATATTTAGTGCTGTAGTATCTTCTATTCATCGAGTCATGGTCCTTTGTGATATTTATTGCGATTCGGAGTTATGGCAAGATTGAATCACTTACTGAGCTGTTAAGAAATCGGTGAACAGAAAAGGGTATACATCAACTAATAAATTAAAACAAGAGGTTAACTTGAATGAATTCCATCAATGTAGAGTAAGAACTACAAGAGAAGTGATCGAATAGAAGGAATATACTTGATATTTTTTTTTAAATGAAGATTCAATACCACTATGAAAGTGAATAATACAGCTAGAATATCCTCTATCGAATCAACCAAGTCCTGATACTTTCATGGCAGACCATGTACACTACTTAATTATTAAAATATTTTACAAATATGCTCCAAATTTCGACAATAACATGGAATTGTATTATTGAAATGAAATTTGGAGCAAGTAACTTACAGCTCTAATTTGATACTACCTGAGAGTACAGAAGAAGAATTTCTCTTCTATTATCTCTGGATATTACAGCATCATTAATTAATATAATAATATTTTATAAAAACTCTTCATTCAAAACTATTTGATAAATATATATTTTTATAATTATATATTTCTTTAATACTTAAATTCTTTTCTTAATAATACTCTGTAAATTATCGTTATAATTACCAGTTCTTTGGTTTTCAATTTCGTTCAATTATATTTACATCAATGAGGTTTCGAGTTAATTTACGTGGAAATTTAGAATCAAATTGGTTCAACTTGGAATTTCAAATTATTTGAATATCTAGCTCAAAATTAGCTCAGTCATTTATAGGGAGGTGTTTCGTAAAACTTGATCCTGGCTAGTCCTAGATTGAATTTTTTAGAGGAATCTTCAATTCCTACCAATCCAAATCCATTTTAACGTTTCAAGAACAAAAATAAACCTTCTATTTTTGTATTTCCAAGTCCTTGAATTTTGAACTAGTCATTCATATTGTTTATAATTTTACAATAATTACTATTGAATAGCTTTCAACTCTTGGAAGTCAACTTCCTTCACCTGTGATATCATGGTGCAGAAATCTTTTTTATGTTCATTATTCATTATGTTCTGAATGCACCGTTATAAATATTCGGAAACGGTTCTTCAATTTGTTCCCACAACAATGCTACTGTATCCTAGACTTTTATATTCAAGTAATTTTTATTAATTTTCTATCACACCGTCCAATGATAACCAACACAAGTTGGAATTGAATATAATCTCCTTTAAGAATAAAGAATATTTGGAATGATTTTGAAATATGTAACATGCAATATTTTGATTCATTTTATATTGGAATAAATACCTAAAACACGAATAAAGTAATATTTTTATTCAATGTATAACTATGTTCAATTTGATAGGAGGGTCAGTAATGATCTGCATGCTCTCCATATTGTAGTTTCATGTCAGTACATGAAAGGGCAAAAACTGTTTTTTTTTCTTATTTTCACATTAATATGAATAAAATTTATTCGCCAAGAAATATTATTACTGTCAGAACTAAGTGTCTACAAAATATTTGTACACACTTTACATGATTGCATACAAAGCTGAGTACAATCAAAACTCATAATGCTACATTGCACTGATGAATTCATGTAAACCTATTCTACTCTTCAAGAGCTTTCATTAAGCATATTTTGAATTAACTCATCAGAATAATTGTGTATGTGTGAATATAGAAATTGACCTGATAAATCAGTGTCAAATTATACATTGTAGATCAACTACATTACCTAACAACCCTGATATCTTGACCTTTTTTTTATTTTAAAGAGCTTTCGTATATAAGTATTTATATATTATTTTACTTTTTTTATAAAGAGAAGTTTTTCATTATCAATTTTGTTCATCATTTACTACATCATGACTTTTCCATTCCTCAAGAACGTTTTGATACAATTATATATATTTTTTTTATTAAGAAAAGTTCTTCTTTATCAATTTTTTTTTTTTATTTACTACAACTCAACTCTTTTTCATTCCACAAGAACTTTTAGAATTATTTATTTTTTTGTTTTATTTAAGAATTTTTATCTTTTTATCGAATTTTGATCAGACCTTTACGCGTTTCAATAATATTCTTAGTTTTGAAACCTCTTCCCTTCAAAACTTGAACCAAAATTTGAACCAATTTGAATCTAGACCTACTTCATTGGAATAAACGCAGATTCTCGCCAGCTGCAATGTATGCATTCAAAACCTCTTCACACCATGCAAATTTTGACTAAGAGTATAAAATCGTTGCTCTAGCTACAAAGTGATACAACTTTCAGCTCAGTGACAACTGAAACTGTTTTTTAATTCTTACAAAATAATCAACAAAAATTCAATAATTAATTCATTTCGAAAAAACACTGGGTATTAAGTACCTAACTTATTAAGTACATACGCTCAATATATATACATTGCTTATTTCTACATACTTCAAGTCACACTGAGGAATCGAAAATTTCTTGCAAATTTGTGAATCCATTGACAGGAATTTTATAGGAAGAAGTGTAGCAACCATGTGCTTGGATAAATATGTACAAACAATGTATACTACACATTTATCCACAATCTTGGGACGCTAATTAGAGGGGATGATAATGTTGACAACATTTCTGAAGAAACAGACGAATTCTCAATTACTGTAAATGCGCCTAATAGGGAGAAAGATGTCGAAAATATAGGTTTACATCAGTATGAGTATGGTATCTGCTCAATTTTCCAACACTATAACTAAGTTTATTCATTTATCAATAAATAAGTTATTAAGTTGAGTTTTAAGTTATTGATTAATAAACCAACTTTTATACCTTGCTTCCCAAATTTAATCTCTAGCCTGGATATTTTTGTCGAATTTTAGAAGACACGGATGCCTTTGTCATAGATTGCACCAGTCTAGTGGGTACTGAATTTAGGATTGACAATAAATCATTTCTGGCTATATAGTCACTGGCTTGAGATGGTTTGAGAATAATAATGATTATTATTATACTAGATATGAGTATACCCATTTTATAAACATAATTATAATTTGAGCGGAATTAGGTATGTCTACCTAGTGCTTCAGTACTCCTAGAAGTTTTGCAGCATCTTCAGCCGATTTTGTTCTTATCATTTCATCAACAATGGACTTGTCTCCGATTCCGAGCAGATTGCTGATCAGATCGAATTCCTCGTTGGGTTTGGGGTGAGCGAGTGGGGTGGGGGTGTTGTTATTGTTGGCTTCGTCGTCACTGTGGCTGCTGGTGGCGTTGGTTTGCAGCGAGTGCTTCTTGCGGTGCCGCAGCATGCTGTGCTTCAGCGTGAACCGGCGACGGCAAATGTCGCAGGAGAAAGGCCGCTCGCCCGTGTGCGTACGCATGTGTCTGCGTAGATCTTCAGCCGACCAGAAACGACGCAGGCAGAATGCGCACATTACCTGCATCAAATAACAAATCGCTGAATAAAAATTGAAAACCTTATTAGCAAATCAAAATCTCAAATAATAAATAGGCTACATGAAAATTAGAGAGCTTAATAATAAGAATTGAAATTTGTTTGGACGGAATGTTTCCTAATATAATTTGTTATCTATTGTATATAGAATAGAATAGAATAGAATAGAATAGAATAGAATAGAATAGAATAGAATAGAATAGAATAGAATAGAATAGAAAAGAAAAGAATAGAATAGAATAGAATGAGAATAGAATAGAATAGAATAGAATAGAATAGAATAGAATAGAATAGAATAGAATAGAATAGAATAGAAAGAATAGAATAGAATAGAATAGAATAGAATAGAATAGAATAGAATAGAATATAGAATAGAATAGAATAGAATAGAATAGAATAGAATAGAATAGAATAGAATAGAATAGAATAGAATAGAATAGAATTATTTATTGTCATTAAACACATAGTGCAATAGACATAGTCAATCAGACATAATCAATCTGTTTAATCAATATTGTTGAATCATCCCAAATAGATGTTGATTCGAGTAGTCGTTGATGAAATTATATTTCGATTAACATATAAGCTGAATAAAAATTGTCTATAAATTAAATAATAAATTGCGAATAAAATAGAATTGTATTGAGTGTTGTGATTCTGCAAATGCCAAAAGAATTCTCAAACACATAAAATAATTTATTGAAATCAAATAGATTTGATAATGTTATCTTAGAAGAATATCATTTTCCAATATTACGTGAATTTGATACACCATTATTGCTTCTTTTTTTGTAATAAAATTTTATTTTGATTATTATTTGCCCAAGTAGTAGGTGTGGTAGTTGAAGTAATAAATATATCAGTTTATGATGATAAAAATAATCATAAGTTTGAATTGTTATGAAGATCAACATTACCATATTATACTACCTTGTAATACTATACAAAAGTTATTAGTCTAGGAAGACTTCCTATACATCAATTAATGTTTCAATGCAAACATTAGCTACAGGGAAATGATTGTAATCTATGGAATGTATCAGATCACTTCAATGACATTGAATGTGTATCATAGTGTGACGTTGAGTGATGTGAACTCACCTTCCGGTTGGCATAGTCCGGGAATTTTCCTCGCAATTGTTCAAGACTTTCCTCGCCATTGGGGTCGTCCAGATGAAATGCTTCATCGGCGGTGCCGGAGTCAAGGGCGCCTTTCATCGCAAGCAGCGCATACTCGGATTCATGCGTTTCTCTAATGTGATCCAAGGCGTCTTGGCGTTCTCCAAAGCTGTTGTCACACAGATGACACTTGAATGGTAGATCAGAGGAGGAGACTGACGTTTCTGGATTGAGCGATGGGAGAGGTCTGAGCGTTGCCGACTCAGCACCTATTTTGGGCAAGTTGTCGATAGCTTTAGTTGCATTGACATCTTCTTGACTCAATTTGATCTCTGCTGCAGCTACATCAGATTCGGCATCTTCTGTGGAGCTTTGTTGACTTTCATAACCATCACAGCTGCTCCTTTTGGCACTACCTCTCAAACCAGGAATACTGCAGTTCGGGTGCTTCGACGCAATATGCTTCCTCAGGTTGCTCAGAGTGGAAAATGTAGAACTGGGACAGTATTTGCACTTGTAGGGTCTTTCTGGGACGTTTCTCATAGTGTAGCAATCCTCGGAGATACCGTTCTCTAGAATTCTACCTTGGACTTCATCGCCAGTAGTATTAGAATCATTGGTGATACTATTGTTGTTATTTGTATTCGAGCTGTTGTTATTGCCATGTTTTCTCAGTAAGTGGCGATCACAGTTTGATTTGGTGGTGAAAAGTAGGGAGCAATGCGAACATTTGAAGGGCTTTTGGCCAGTGTGGGTGAGAACATGTCGTCTCAATGACGATGACCAAGGGAATTTCCTGGAGCAGTAAGGACAGGAAACGCGGTTTGGTGCCAGCGAGTAGGCGCTCTTCTTCTTCTCGCCCTGACGATTTCCCATGCTACTGCCGGCTGTGTCTGATTCAGATCTGTAAATGAATGCATCATTACGATTAGAGCAATTCTACCAGACAATCATTCTTCACTATGACAAAAATAATGCTTTAAATCTTGATATCATCCAATGAAGGTTGGATAAATGATGCCCAAAATTATTGTAACAATTAACATTTTCATTTTTCAAGCAGCACTGATCACCTGATTCATCATGATCATGGAAATTATTGAATAAGTGAAAGTCAAACAAGTATCTAATTTTGTATAGCCTATTATTTGGAAATTTGAACTTGGATATATCACTAACACGTTGAGTGCTATACGGGTCTCCCGGTTCCCGTACGGATCGTCAGCCCCTGCTATGCTCAATGGTTGTGAAATCACCAGTGGTGCTAAATGCTTTTTTTGCATTATTTGATCATTAATCACGTTCTCAATCACATTACTGTTTTTTTTCTCCATAAATAGGTATTTTAGGCATAAAAACCAGTACGGGACCATAAAGCCCCGTATAGCACCAGAATGATGAATTTGATTCTTCATCCTGTTGCTCATAGGGATAGGTGAGCATAACATTTTCACATTTCAACTTATGATTTGATGATCGGCTGTTTGTAACAAAAATTCATTTTTCATTGTTCATTGCACCGATAAGGGCATTTGTGCTGAGAGAAAAAGAGATAGAAAGCGAGTGAGAACGAGGAGGAGGAGAATGAGAAGATTTAGAACGGAAAGAATGAGAAGTTGATGGGAAAGAGGGAGAATAAGAAAAAAGGGAAAAGAAGGAGGAGAAGAAGAAAAAGGAGAGAAAGAAGAATGAGACAAAGAGTGGAAAAAAGAAGGAGAACCAGGAAAAGGAGAAGAAGGAGGCGACGACTATGGTAGAGAAGGAGAAGACGGCGGAGAAGGAAAAGTAGGAGAAGGAAAAGGAGAAGAAAGAGGAGAAGAAGAAGAGGAGAAGGAGAAACACGGTAAAGAAAAAAAGGTGAAGAAGAAGAAGGAGGAAGAGGAATAGATGGAGAAGAAGGATAACGAAAGATGAAGAAGGTGAAGAAGAAGAACGAGAATAAGGAGATCGAGAAGATGAACGAGAAGAAGGAGAAGAAGAACGAGAAGGAGAAGAACGAGAAGAAGAAGAAGAAGAATGAGAAAAAGGTTTAAAGAAGGAGGAGAAGGTGAAGAAGGAGGAATAAGAAAAGATTAAAAGAAGGACGAGAAGGAGAAGAAGGAGGAGAAGGTGAAGGAGGAATAGGAGAAGAAAGAGGAGAAGGTGAAGAAGAACAAGAACAAGAAGAAGTAAGGCTTATTATTTCTCAAAATTCACGTAATATTGTTTGCAATTGTTTGAAGACCATCAAAATATTTTATCGTCTTATCTGTCTCAACTTCCGCTGAAATACATAATATATTTACTATTATTCACATATTTGCACACATAAGTGGATGAGATGACATCATGTTTCTATTATTTCTCCATGGCAGACTGTTTACTTTGCAAGTATACAAACAAATCAGTCAACAGCAACGTTCTTACATTCTTTCCCTATTACTCATCATGTCCCCACTCTACAAAATTCATTCATGATTTTCTAAGTACAGTCTCCATGCTTCACAAAAGCTGGAGATGCGTGCTATGGGAAATCAAATCACATATATTCATACTCTTTATAGTACCAGTGTGTTTGGCTCGAAAAAGTTAATAGATTCGCTACCAGATGGTAGTATTGTGCAGATGGCATACGGGAACCGGGGGACCCGTATAGCACAGTTGACCAAGCAGTGTACGGGATATAGGAGACCTGTATAGCACATGCGGCTGGCTCTAAATTTTGCTGACGCGCTTAACGTGCTAATAGAGAAACTAAGAATGAATTAATGGAAAAGTTAACGAACTGTATTAAATTATTTGTTTGTGAATTTTAGGATTTTTCAAATTAATTTTTATAAGCAATATTTCCATACATTGTTATAGGAAATTATGATCATTATCTAAACGTATAACCAAGCAGTCTTTCGAACTGCTTGTAATAATAGCTATTTATGTATTAAGAGCGTAAAGCGCGACTTTATTGCTCAAGCAAACCAGTTATCAGGCGACGCGTAGCAGAGCGTGATAATTTTGCTCGAGCAATAAAGAAGCTTTACGCGCGAATACATACACATTTTTTTCTACAACTGCAGTTAATTCAGTTTTAATGATTTGTGTTCGCTTATGTCCATAGCTTAATTTCCATTTGTGAGATTATGAAAATTTCATAAACCCAAATTTCAGTTAGCGAAAAGAAAACGTATTGTGCATGCACTGGAGTTTAGCGAGCGGTAAAGAAGATTACCGCTCACTGCTCAGAAATCAGCTGTTTTAGGATGAGTTTCAGTACATAAAGAAGTTCTTCATGAGCACTTGTAGGAAAAAATATTTCTAGAATAGCTGGAACAAGTGAACATCTCAACTTTATCATGGTTTACAAATATAATACAAGACTACCAGTATTCAATTATTCTGAGGAAATAAATTATTATTTAGGTGATGATTATATGACAAATAAGAATAGATTACTCACTTATTTTCATCACTTCCGGAATTGTTGCCCTCACTGTTGGCTGCAACTAGGCCCTCCTCATCCTCCTCGCTGTTCTCATCACGGATCTGGTCGTCATCGTTATGAAAATATTCCTTGAATGTTTGCGTGGAAGCATTATCAAGCAATCTAGACACCGATGCTAGATCTATGTTGAGATTCTCATCTTTTTGGAATGGAATTTTGTCAGTTTCTTTTTTGGCTGATGGCAGATATTTAGATTGGGGAGCCTGAGAGTCTTTCTCTTCTTCAGCTCCTGCTTCATTTTTCATTTCAATATCTTCATTCTCTGTGTCAGTGACTATTCTCTCTTCATCAATAACAAGTCTCTCACTAGTTTCTTCTTCAGCATAAGACACATTGTCATCTTCTTCAATTTCATTGGTTGGTTTCTGATCAACAAGTTTCTCTTCTCTATTGATGATAGATTCTTTGCTGTCCTGTATGATAGGATTTTTCGATTTCAACTGCAAGGCAATGGCATGCTTCACTTCATCTGATATGGTCCTGCCCACATCCATGAGGACAGAAGTCTCTTTGATAGGATCCTCCCGTGGTGAGCATGGCCGACTGGTTTCATTATCAGATCCACTTGCAACAGCAAGATGAGGAAAGTATGACAGCTGACTGTTCAAGCTGCCCGTCGGTTGGAGATTGTTCCTAGACTGAGCCCTCCTTCCAGCACCGTGGCCTGATCTCTGTCTCTGGGTCCAATACTGTGGATGCTGCTGCTTTATATGACGCTCCATGTTTGAACGAAGAGTGAAACGCGCTGAGCAGTGTTCGCAGGAGAATGGTCGTTCAGTCCGGTAACGTCGTTGTTTTTGCTTGGGAATCAGCACACCATTCTTGATCACCATTTTCACAGATGAAGCAGATGATGGAGACATATTATCGCTACTGACATTGTTATTGGTTGAGCTTGGAGCCCGAGGACTTGTTACAACTGTATTATTCATTCCTGGTACAAGGACGTTTTTCCGTGCCAAGCTGAAGCCACTGTTGAACTTCGGAATAGATTTATCCACTAATCCCATTGGTGAAGGAGATGTATTGGGGGATGCGACATTTCTTAGTAGTGGCGATGTAGAAGGAGTTGCATGTGGATTGATTACTGTTTGCTGCATTGGGCTGGTCTTATTTTTGTTATTATTATAGTTGTTATTATTATTCTCATTTGCATCAGGAGGCTTACCAACAAAATTCTGGTTCAAAGCATCAATCAAATTCAGAGGAACTGAGCTCTCCATTCTCCGATTGTACTCCATGAGTGCTTGGTTATGGAGAGTTTGTATACGATCTGCAGCTGTAGCCATAGCGATTTGATCCAATATGAGAGAGCCACCAGATGACAGCTGGAGTCCTCTCATTAGGTCTTTGTGGATGCGCTCCTTCACTTCCAGCATATAGTCTTGAGTCAGATTTCTTGGGAACATAACTCCTGGATGTGGAGCCAGGAAGTAAGGAGAGCAGGAAAATAGAGCAGCAGCTGCAGCAGGATTTGCGGCTCCAGCAAATGGTGAGAAAGCATTATTATTATTGTTATTTGAGTTTGTAGTATTATTGTTCAAGAAAAATGTTGATGGTAAAGCAGTTCCAACATTACCTGCTGCTGCAGCAGCCGCATAGAACTGAGAAAGATTCAATTTTGGAAAGTTGAGGAGCTCAGCATTTTCCAGGCCTGAGTGGAGGTGCTGTGAGTCATCAACTTCTGTAGTAGTTTGTTTCATTTGTTTAGGCATCGAATCGTTTTCTTTCTCTCCATCCCCTGTTACATCTATCATGTCTTCATCTTCGAAATCATTATGATCATTTTCCTCAAAATCATCAGTCACTTCAACAACCTTCTTCTTGCTCAAATCTTGAGGTAAGTCTGCTGGATGATTATCGTAATCTGTACTACTAGCATCATCCTCACTCACACCAAATCCTCTAAAATCAGACTTTTTACTTTCCATAGAGTCATGCTTTATGAAATCCTGACGTTTGCGACTCAGATCTAAGGCATCCATACTCAAATCCAATGGTTTATCTTCATTTTTATTATTCAAATCAGACATATCAACAATATCATTTTCTTCATCATCCTCATCATTGTTTACATCTTCTTCAGACGTCATTGTTGCTACATCCAGACTCTTTCTACGTTTGTTATGCATATCTCTTGTCAGATTAACTGAATCAACTTCATTATGATATTCCTCTTGTGTTATATTATGATCATCTTGATCAAATTTGACTCCAATGTTTGATGAAAGTCGTGATAGCAAGTTGGAGGTGATAGTGTTCTGTGACTTCTTGTTTGGTCTCATTGCTTCCACGGTTTGTGCACTAACCATTGACATATTGTTTGACAAATCAGTGTTGGATGCTGGAAATGTTTTCATTGCTTCTTTGTCCAAGTCAATTGATAAGGACTCATTTGATGAGACAATATTCTCCTTCAGCCGATCTGAGAATAGTGTTCTTTTGATATCATTGCAGTTGAGTTCAGGCTTGAACAAGAGGCTTGTTCCATTTATATCATTTGTTGGGTCCTCTGAAGGATGGTAGATTATTGACTTCTTCACATCCTCCCTTGTCATTTTTGCATGACGATTTCTCAAATGACGCTCACAGTTTGCTTTAGTGGTAAATGCATAATGACATATACTGCACTCATAGGGCCGATCGCCATTATGTGTTCGCATATGACGGATCAGTGCTGATTTATCATTGCTAAAATGTGGACACATGTTGCATCGATATGGTAAATTGGCACCAGAGCTGGAAGATACTAAATGAACTCGATTATGACCTTTGAGTGCTCTGAGATTGGGAAATACAGCAGTGCAGAGGCGGCAGGGGAACTCTCCTCTAAGCTTCATCTTTCTGAACTCAGCAGCAAAGCAGTCTTGCTGTTCTTCCTCTTCTCTTGATGCTGAATCGGGCGGAGTGACATCAGTGATTGTGGTCGATGGCTGAGGACTCTTTGAAAGATCTGGTAGCATTGTGTTTCCAGCTGAAGTAACTGAGATTATACTCTGGATATCAGCCAAGTCTCGTACTTCAGATAATACTGACATGTTTGATCCACATAAAGTTTTCAAATTTCTTGTTAAATTTTGAGCTATATTACAATTGAGTTTATAATTCATGTGGGGATGCTGGGTGGAAGTCGGTTGCAAACTCATATTCTTGGTAGAATTATTCATCAGCTCTTCATCACTTGTTGGGGAGAGATAATCCGGAGTCAGTTTATTTCTTAGATCCAATCTAGCGAAGAAGCTATCTCGTCTCTGCTCATCACTCTCCTCAGACTCTGACATTTCAGTATGGTGATCATAGGAAGAAATTTTAGAGTAAGGAGTGAAAACTTCTGAAGATTCATCCTCTGATGAAGCATCAGTGGTCAACATATTTCCTCTTGATTTGTGGTGATTTTTCCTACAGTTAAGCTCATTCTCTAGAGCACAACCAGTTTTAGTTTTCTCATTAGCAGCTTGTAAACAGCTTTGTTGATGTATTGTCAATGCAGATGCCAGTGGAAAAGCTCGTTGGCATATTTCACATTGAAATTTCAATTGTGTTGAACCAGCTTTATGGAGACTTTTTTCACATACTGTTTTTGCTATGTATGGGAATTTCTCACTTGAGAAGTCAACAAATGTTAAATCATCAAATCCAACTATGTCTCTTCCATTTGTCGTGCTCTCATGATCTGGATGCTTCATGAATCGGTGTAGATTCAATGCACGGTGGTTCTTGAATTCCAAATTGCAAGGCTCACAGCAAGCTTTAAACTCAGGGTGCTTGGCCTCAAGATGCGTCTCTAGTAGGTTGAGTGATGAGAAGTCTTCACGCTTGCAAACCACACACTTGAACTTGCTGACTGTTTTGCGCTCTTCTCCATCAGAGCTGGAGCTGTTCTTTGAGCTTCTGCGACGAGAATTTGACACTGTAGAAGTAACGGAAAAATTGTTTCTGACAACTGTATTTGAACAAAGTTTGTTGTGTTGCTCCTTCTTTCCACTGTCATCCAATGAAGAATCTATGTCTGAGTTCTTCCTCTTATTAGTCGAAGGAGTGGACACAGGGTTGAAATTTGTCTCTACCTTCGATTCTAAATCTCTTGGTAGCATTGAATTTGAATCGGTGAAAGTTTTCGCGCCACCACGAAAACTGTTATTGGAAGTTTTGCGCCGCTTCAAGCATGGAGACAATGTTGAACCTGTTCCAGAACTGTCTGATCCACAATCACTTTCATAGCTGCTTTCTAGAGGATTACCACCATTCATTTTGATTGATGATAAGTTATTTATTGCCTTGCCACTGCCTGTAACATTATGGGTTCTCATATGACGATGCATATTTCCATTAGTGGTGAAACTCACTCTACAGATGCTACATTTGAAAGGACGCTCGCCAGAATGCACCAACACATGTCTATCCAATGAGCTGGATGAGCTGAGAACTTTGCCACAAATGCAGCAACCATACCCTTTTCCACCAGCAAGTAGGCACTCATCTTCACCTGACGTGTGATTTGTTGATGCATCACCGTTGTTGTTGTTGTGTGAACGTATGTGCAATGTGAACTCATGCTGCGAAGTCAGTAGCACGTTGCAAATCGGGCACATGAATCGGCTCACTTCGTTGTCTGCTTCAACAGATTCGTTGTCTGAGCTCTTCGTCTGCTGCAAACAAAAATGCAACAAATTGAAATAAAAACAGTAAGCTTTAAAACAGTGTTGTTGAAACGTTGACAGCATACTAACGACAATCTCAATAGAAGCAGCGATCTCAGAATAAAAATGTAAAGTTATGCTTGTCCAGAGACTTGGTGCCCATTATATTTGCCCAATAATATTTTTGATATTATACATATAAAATATTCTGAATTTCCCACATTAATGATAATCTTCTTTCAACTACTTTATGCTCTGATAGACTTCTCATAAGCTCAGATTGATTTTACATTTACAGACGAAAATCTCAAAACTCCAACGTAACTCTCAATAAACCCTCTAGAATACACCATTTCTCTCTAGAAACAAAATCAGTTATCGTAGACATTAAGTCCGAAACTATCTATAAATAATTATAAACAGAACTATTATTATCAGGAGTTATTTTATTCACATAATCAATATAAATATTTCACTCAAGATTCTTTTTTCAAATTACTCCAAAGCATAAAGGTAGAGGAGACATGTCAAAGTGTTTGCTATTTCAAACTTTTCTGAACTACGCACCAATCATTTTTAGAACAGTTTTCACACGTGTCTCTAACGACCACTAGATTTGATAAAATTATCGAAAATGTCAAATTAATAATGGAATTGATTTATGGTTATCGTCAATTCTTCATTCAATGTGGGAGAGTTCAATGTATAATCGTGGGATCGTTTAGAAGTTTCGTCGATAATACTAGCTTCATTTTTGTTATTTGTGGTTAAAAATCCAGCAGTATGATTAGAAAAAAGTAATTCACAGACCACAAGACGTGTTTTAGATAATCTTGAAGCAATTAGCTCGATTAAAACTTGAAATGGCCTAAAAATTAAATGGCAAACGCCTCCTGTACTGGGGTGAACTTAATCAAAGTTCTGACAAAAATAATACAGCAATTTCTTATCAAATACAAGTTTCACATGAGAATATTTTTACAGCGATCCAAGTCCAACATTTCTCATACAAATAGAAATGAAAAGTGTGAAGAGTTTTCTCAAGAAAAAAAAACCGAGGGGAGAGAACGTTGAGAAGAATGAAGAGATGAGCTGAAATTTAGATGCTGTGTTACCACCCATAAATAGAAAACGATATCACGAAATCCATACAGCCCAAAAAAGGAATAAATTGGAAGGTGTTTATAATATTTGAAGATGAGAAGCATGAGTTTGGGATCTGTGAGAGATAAAAAGAATGGAATCAATCATTAATTAAAAATTGGAGATTACCTGTTGATTTTACACGTGCAGAGAAAATCTGGAATGAATGAATACCGTAAAATTGGGAATTATGATACAGTGTTTATTTATGAAAATAAAAAGTGGAAAGATGTCTCTTACCATAATATTTCGAGGAATATCAATTAAAGTCCTGACCATGGATTTTCTGTCAGCCCAGTTCTGTCAAACTAAATTGGTTTGAATTTATGTTTAACTGAGAATTGAATTGATATTCATCAATTTCGTCATAATTTTCATTACAGTATTTCAAAACAAATATATACAGTTTTTATTGAGTTAAATCTTCTTGAATTGACTTGAATTAATGTAACTGACCTTATCGATGTTCATTTTTGAAGAAGATCCATCTTCTAAGTTTTCAGTCTCGTTTCTTTCGATATTGTCAGAGGCTTTGGTATATCCATTTTTCGTTCTCCAATCATCGTTTTTTTCGTGGGTATCTTGTTCTTTGGTATAATTGTCATCTGCTTTTTCATTCACTTTGGTATCAGAAAGCTTTGGTTGTTTCTCAAATGAAGTCATTTTCTTTGACCGGCCAGCGGTCTCGTCGGTTACATCCAATGAAGAAGCTTTTGGCTCTGAAAATAAATAAAAAAAACAATTATTACAAAATTTTACCTCATAGGCTGGAAATGTTTTATTCAATATAATAGAACATTAAAACTTGGGCCATAGTTATAAACGGTCCTTTCTAGTATAAGCTGACTTGAGACTGAATCCTAGAAAATGACGATCCTAGACGGATTTGCTGTAGTTACTCAAAGTCAAAAAATCAAGTTTTATTCAATTTTATGAATGTTTTCAATTCTTTATTGTCAATATCGAAAATGTTAATCAAAACTCACAGCCTACAGCTGATCTGTCAATTAGTGTGAGATCGCTATTTTCTTAACGTCAATATCATCTCTTCCCTTATAACGTCAGCTTATATAAAAGAAACCATAAAAGAGGAACGTTCATGAATACAGCCATCAGTGTCATGATCAGAATATAAAATTATCACGAAAAATCACATTTCCGAGAATTTCGAACTCTATTGTGGAATATCTATTTATACTTATTCCACAGAAATATTCCTTTTGCTGAACAGAAACAACTATACTTTCTTCTCTGAAATAAATAATCATATATCTACTCGATTTAGTTGCGAATTCAATGAAAAAGGCATTAAATTTCAATAAAATTGTATTATGAAAGTTGAGTAGTTGAATTTCTGTTCCTCCAGAAAAGGTTCAACCGAAATAACAATGTTTTAGGCCTATAAGTATTCAAAATACAGTACTACCTTCTCATATTCACGCTGGGAATTTGATAGAATTCTTACATAATATTATAATCTTACACAATCTTATTTGGCAAATTTATAATAATGGAAGTATAGTACTGTACTAACATTGTAACAAAGCTTACAGTCAACACAAGCCATAGGAAATCTCAAATTTGTAGACCAATGTAAAATAATTCTGAAGTGATTCATTCTATGAAAGTAATAAATAGATTAATCATTAAAACTTGTTCATAGATCAAACTAAATTTTTTTATGTCTCAAGTACAACTTTAATCCATGCTACAAGTAGCCTAGTCTTATTATAATTTGTTAATTTGAAATAGTAGTTCAAAGTAGGCAAAATGTAATGTGTATGACCTGAAATAACATATTCGTGTATAATTTTCTAACTCGAAACCAGAAATCCAACATTCGTATCCAGAGTTAAAATGAAAGTTGTAAATCCAATCCTATTGTAATTCATGGTTCTTGAATATTATTATAAAAACAAAATTTACAAATGTATGTAACTTATAGGACTCAATTATTCATGCACGATTTCATAATAATCACAAATTAACAAACTCAGATAGATTCAAGAATAATCTTACAATTATATCGAGAGCAATCGATTTTGGAGTAAAGTGATTTGTTCAGCATATCAGGAATATGTAGCGTTTCGTCCGACACCCAAATTCTTGGAAATTAGTAGCGTTTCGTCTGGTTTTCACGCTTCTGTGCATATTACCAACGAGTAGCGTTTCGTCTGATTTTTGAGTCTTCTACCTGACTTCGGAAACCCTTCTCTCACTGGCTAATTACTGTTGTAAATAATCAGTATCAAATAAAATTTAAAATCTGCTTCTTCAGATCCTATAGCAATAGTTGGCTATTTGTATTGCTTCACGGGAAAAGCCACTGATTCGAAGTCAAAGCCTATTTATTTGGATGTAGTTACAAGTTTTCCTCCCTATAAAACTGTATCCAGAAGAAGCTCATATGTAAATTTATGCCAATTCATAAACATTGGCAGAAGTTGAATCAATCCAATAATAGCAATGAATTGTGGATGAGTACATTTCAAAAATGGTAGCTTGGATGAACATTCAACGGCTGACATCTAGACGGCTGAATAATGAAGTTGTAACTTGAATGACCCAGTATCTGCTGCCATCTTACGACAGAATTCAGAACTAGCTGGCGTTGTGCATTGCCGACCAATCAGGGGAGAGAGGCGGAGCTTGGAGGCGTGTCTGTAAAAACTGAAGCTGTAAATCACCCAGTAACTATAGCCATCTACCGGTCGAATTCAGAACTAGCTGAGTCATTCATTTCTGGCTTATCAAGAGATAGTAGGCGGAGTTTGGAGGCTACATGATTTACAAATTAGGCTACGATTCATGGGAGAATTTTAGACAGTCAAGCATTGTTCAAATATTTTCATTGCTGAATAAATAAATAGAAAAAAAATTTGTCTAGGAAAACACAATAAATGATTGAAACACCGTTTCTGAAATATGCTTGAATTGTTATCATAATGAAATGGTTACACCCCATTAACCTATCTTCTATCAGATGTTGTTGAAGTTGATGAAGTTGAATTCGCTACTCGGACGAACCGCTACAGGACCGCATATCAGGCATAAAACCGAACCTATAGAAATATCAAAGCTAAAAACCGATGAGACGTGATATGCAGTATGATAGGAAGAAGTAAATAGGAATGGGTGTGTGAAAGATATGGGATTAATTTGGATGGGTTTGAGTGGATTAAATCAATTATTGTTGCCCGTCCCAAAACACAAATGGTCGTCTTGAAAACAGATTTGATTCAGCTGTTGAGTTTACACCTGACGCTGACACATTCCATGCAATCTCTTTGAACCAATTTTAAAATTTACATCAATAACATGGAAAAGATGATGAAAATTTATTATTATTTATCAATTATTGAATACTGTTCATTCGATATTGATTATTTTTATTACGATTAGTGTATTGATAAGAATCAGTTATTTATTACTTACCACTTTGGTCACGCATCAATGAAACTGTCATTTGACATGGTATCGTTCCCGAAGCCATGTCTATCATACCGTTATCTTGAGATCATCCACTGAAACAAAAGAAAAAACTAATAAAGCCAAAGCTAGAATAATGAATATGAATGATCCAATCCTAGAACATGAATCACGGAAACTATGAAACTTTTATTACTTTTATTTTGGAAATCGTGAAGAATCATTCTTGACAGATAAGAATAAACAAGAGCCATCATTGGAAAATAATATAGTTTTTCTTGCTAGAAAGCTATTTCAGAAATGAAAGAAAAATTACGAAGCATCATCTATGAATGAGTCATAAAAGTTTCATGTAAGCTCCATAAGTTTCCGTGATTCATGTTCTATGATCGGATCTTTATTTAATAAGATTGAACTCAACACATTAGTATTATTCAAACTTCGCATCGAAGGGTTAAAAGAAGATCAACATTTCCAAGGATTAATATCTTCATACAGATTAACGGTATTCATATTCATCCTACAGTAAATCATACTTGATCATAAACGATTATACGAATGTGAATCAATCATTTTTTCAGATGAAATTCTGAAATCTATTTTCACCAAAAATCTACAAATGCAATAATCGATGATAAATGCATAACAAAATAATTAATATAAGAAGAACCCATAGAAGACTAAACATCAATGTGTAGAGGGAAAACTTCGATAACGAACTGATCTTGGAGGTAATATAAATTTGAGTTTACAATCAATACAATACAATCACTTTTGATTGTATTCAGTGGCGAAATCTAGTTATGTGACTTTCGTCAACAATAATTGTGGAAATTTGCTTGCGTCGGAAGCATGGGCGTCACCTTGCTTGCTATTAGTCATAGGATCTCCCCGGACGGTCATCTGGGCATTTGCAAAGGGCTTGAAGCCCGGCAAGGTACGGCTGCTATGGCAACGGTCGTGCGGCACCGGGCAAACAAATCTAATCAATTCAGGAGCTCGACTTTGCAGAGGTGGGGGCGGTGCGCGGATCAGAAGCCGATTAGGCAGGAAAACGTCTGTCAGGATGGGGGGATATTGGGGGATTGCGAGACAGGAGTGTGAGTAATATGGATCTAGAACAGATGAGAAAGAGGGTAGGTAGGCTGAAGTGAGGTGTGGTAGAGCGACTCCGCTGCCTAGAGTAGAGCACTGGTAATTATGGATCGGGGACCAAAAACTAAAGGAAGGAAGAGAAGGGGTAAGGGAGGCAGAGGGACCATCTGCTAAGGTAGAGCAATAATAGAGTGCGGGGTGGTTTTCCAAACGGGAGGAAGATCTATAAGTGGATGAGTGGTGGGAGGGGGTACATCTGTGGCGTCGACGCGACGTAGAAGTCTCTCCCCCAACACCCCCCTTACCTGGAAAAAGGGTGAGGTGGCCGTAGGGTCCACCCAGTCACCACCCAGCGGTCGAGTAATACCGTTAATAGTTTCCACCCTCTCTGTTCTTTGCTCAGCTCGTTCAGTTTACTCCTAAATTGTTATTTTCTCACGTGTTCAATTCATCGTTCATTCTCATCCGCAGTAAAAGCCCTCCTTTTCTTCTGCTAGTATCGATAAAAAGATCAATGTTGGCCTACAGCAGACAGAAGGGTCATTCTATACTTTACACAAACTTCAAATCCCACCCCTCATAATCAAACAAAGCCCAAGATCAATATTCACCTCGCCATAATCAAATCAGTCCTGGTTGCTTAGCTACATATAAAACACCAGTTTTTGTTTTTGAAAAGATGCATCAGAATTGAGTAGATCCACTTC
Organism: Laodelphax striatellus; assembly: GCA_017141395.1. Classification (NCBI taxonomy): domain Eukaryota; kingdom Metazoa; phylum Arthropoda; class Insecta; order Hemiptera; family Delphacidae; genus Laodelphax; species Laodelphax striatellus. The sequence continues at coordinate 5,719,447 of CM029544.1, forward strand.
AATTTAAAAAAACGCAGATTAATGCTCACCACATCAAAATCAGATAGAAAATCTGGTTACTTACAGCATTATGCAAAACTCAGTTTTGCATTATTAGTTGAAAGGTATTGTAATTTTCTAGTAGAAAGATGTAAATAGTTCCACCTCCACATCAATCCAACAAGAACTTCAGCTTGATACTGACAAAAACTGAATCACAGATAAAAAGTCTAGTTGCTTACACGATAGACTATAACTCGAAAATCAGTTTTTCATTTTTGGGATGCTGAGTTGACATTTTTCAGTAGTAGGCTACTAAGTGTGTTTAGCACTTTCTTAATAACCGACTGTTGTCAAGGACGATTCGTCTTTATGAGTGTTCCATATTTCAGCGTTCTAGGAGATTGGAGGATAAAAGCATGACCTTGTATCAATTATATTCTTGATAATTTTTTAATTGTATTGTATTTGATTCCGTGGCGAAGCGTGGTATACTTAACTGGTCATCGCCGGTTATATGTCCTATAGGAAATATACCCGCCGATGACCAGTTAAGTATACCACGCTTCGCCACGGATTTCATTCAAGGATATAGCCTATTTCAAATGTGTATCTCTAAAGTATAATAGCTGCAAAAATCTCAAGATTATCAAAATGAGAGTAGACACATTTCAAAATCTATCTATGGCTTAAAAGCATGACCATTGAATATGAACATAATGCTTTTAATAATGGTACTGCTTTCTATCGTCTAGATACCGGTACAGCTTACTGGAAAATAACTCTACTACTCATATCGAAATATTTGTATTTATACATATTTGTATTGTCAATAATTATTATTAATGAATAATTCACGTCATCGGAGCCAGATATACAGCTTCAGCTCTATAATAAATATAAAATTCGTAAAGTTAAAAATACGCACTGTAATTATACAATAATATCGATACAGATAGACAAGGTAAATCCCCAAGAGCTTCAACAATTTAGACAGCACTTTACATAAACACACTTCAAGGAATGTGTAGGTGCTGATATGCACGTTTATAAGCCGATACTACTGTCCGTGTAGTAGTAATTATTGGAACTGAACAAGATGTTTGACAGGATTGAAGTAATTGTATGAATACTGACCAGTGTCAACATCATGATCAACCGTAACACGTCATGAATAGTGTGTCAACACAAAAACACCCTAAACAGTAGGATAGGTACTGCACCAAAGGGGGTCTGCAAGTCAAAAAGGAAGTAGTGTTTGTACAGACACCCCACCGGTCTAGTTAGTCATCCATTCCTAATGCTAATGGTTATTATATTGTAGGGTCGCTCCCTAACTCGTGATACGCATTTCATCCCCTGTCAATTAAATTCGATCATCTCTTTTTGCAACATTCGAATGGATTTCTAGCCCGCTATTCACTTGTACTCTAGCCATCACGGGTCAACCGCTATTTACTAATTGTTCCCCTTCGACATTACTTTTTTATTAGTCTTCTCGTTACGGTATAGACACCGTACAAAGGTCAATAGAACCAGTTTTCAGAGTAGAGGGATCATACATTATTTTGATCTTCAATTAAGAAGCGCTGTAGACTAAATCAAGTGGAGAAATAAGTTGTTTTAATGTTAATTGCCGTTCTCTGATTTATTATTGTTGTTGATGAAGATGATGATGATAATGATGATGATGATGATGATGATGATAATGATAATTATGATGATAATGATGATAATGATAATATATCTCAATAAACAATGATTCAAACTGTGTACAACATACAAAAATTCATCACGATATTTATTGAGAAATTAAGCACTCCCGCGAAAATCCCATATGGGAGTTGCCATAAAAGTTTTAACACCTGAAAATTTTTAATATTAAGCATAAGCATAAAAAATTATTTTTAAAAAACAGAAGTCAGTTGAAGGAAATTGACAAGCAAGTGAAAAATAAATTAAGTGAAATGTACGGTAATATTCTGAATTAAAAATTATCGTTTAAGATGAAAAAATAAATAATAAAAATTCAGCCTACTATAACAATTCTATACAGTAAAAGGTATTCAGCCTACTACTGTAAAATTATTTTGTACAGGTATATTCTACATACTGTATTTGAAAATAATATATCTTCATAGATAGAAATTTTACTTTCAAGTCAATTTCAATTCAGTCACACAATGAGATCTACTTCGTTGACTTGGAGGTAAGAGAGGAAAATTAACGAAGACGGCCCAACAGAAAAACAAATGGAAATGGAAAGAAGCGGTTTTACAACTACCTTATACAAAGAGGATTCCCCAGTTATCATCATCATCGTCGTCGTCATTATACTCGTCATTGCAATGATCATCGTCTATCATTAGCATTGAACTCGATAGGGGAAGAATTCATTCTCACATCAGTAATTCTCTCTCAGTTATGTTCTTTGTCTGTCGCCCATGCTAGCAGACAGACAATAATCCTCCTCTCTCTCTCTTTTGATCTCGTTTCCTCTCACTGAGTGAGAGTGCATGCTAGTCCCCCGCATCGAAGTAACCGTCAACTGTGGAACGGGAGAGGGGAGGGGGTGGAAGTCAGCCTGCTATCTTGTATAGATTATTATGTATTAAAAAGCAGCCGGGACCCAACCACCTGCCTAGCAGCACACCTGGCAACAAAAAACCGTCTTTACTGATATATATTTAGTCATCATGTGTTTTTGGTTATAGACCTACCGTTTTAAAAGACCGTTAAAAGTTCTGTCGGTGACTTTTATTGGTTTCGCTCTCAATAACCAGCCCTGATCGTTTGGAAACGGACAATTTGTCATCGTTGGGCATCGTTGAAAATTTTAATGTTTGTTTTTGGTGATGTGATGCATTTCTGTAGAGATGTCACCTTCTTTGATAATTAGGTCTTATTGAATCCAGTATTTTCACACCAATAAGATTTGAGGATTCATTCGCCGCAATACTCAGAATTAATTTAGAATTATATTTTTTGCTGGACATAACTCCTAGCTTTCTCAAAATTAAATTTCCTTTGATAAAATATTGTTTCATAAAGTAGCACTAGCAATAACCAATGGTTTTGAGGAAAAATGTTTTTATTCAGGTATGACTTATTTTTATAAATATTATTGTAACTGAAATGCATCGTTAATTTTAAGTTTCTCATAGCTCTAGCTTGAACAGAAATGTATTATATTGCTAAGGTTTAGGTGTAAGAAAAAACTTTTGTAGTTTTAACCTAGATCAAATAAAATTGATTGATTCATTCATTCTTTAAACTTATTATTCTTCAAATTAGGCCCATTTATCTAGTAGAGAATAAATTTTTCATAAAATTTTTCAATAACTCAGAGCTTAACATGATGAATAAGGAAATACATTTGTGCTCAACTGTGCGTTACTGATTACTACTAGATGTACTACTACATTATTTGATCACTTGTAAGCATTTATTGTCCATTTGTTATTTTCTCAAATACTGAAATACTTTACTCGAAATGCAAGTGTTACAGTAAAACTGCGCTGGAACAAGAATTCGATTATTTTTCAGAATTTCCTGTCAGTCGCAATGATAATAATTGGTGGAAGACACGTCTTCCATGAGAGCAACGGAGCGGTTCAACAATCTCCGGTTTGAAAAACTTGTAAATGAGTTTGTGGAGGCTGCAAGAAACACTAACACAAGTACAAAGAACATAAATGCGATCGGTTTGCAAGAGAGTAAGAGAGAGAGAGAGAGTTCACACTGTCATCCTGATTTGTGAATGAATCAGAACGTGGTTTTCTAACTTGCGTAAAACACGAAATAATACAACAGCCGCAATGTGAATGAGACATGTAACTAGTTTTGAAGTGAGGAATTTCACCCATTCAGTTGTTGAGAGGTCTTTAGCTATCTGGATGACATTCTTCAACAGGTTTATCACTGGAGCAAGCAGACCCAATGACCTTCGAAACCATGATAATCATCTTGACAGGTGAACAGTTGAAGCTGTTCAAGTGTCAATGATGAGTTGTAGTGTTGGGCTTTGGACACTTCGAAAAATATTTATTAATTTTGCCAAAATCACTCATACAATTTTCTTCTAATTAAATATTGAAAATATATGCCTGACAGTTGGAGAAGTCATTGTTGGGGAATCGGTGTTGAGAATATGCATTGTCAATGCCAGTCATTATTATGATGAACTCTGATTCTGGATTCCTACCAGTTTCATTCATGACATTCTTCAGATCAAATACAATCAAGAAATCAATATTATATTTCATAACTCTTCTTTCATAAAAGATAATGCACTTTACAGAGATATGAACAGTATAGTAAGTTGCTGGCCACTAACTACACATGCACTATGCAGCTGATCAATCATTTATTAAATAAGTTATATAACAGATTTAACAGCGTAATATCAACCTAAAAAATTGTTTTATTGATAAAGTAAACAGTATTATTTGAGAAGAATAATGTCATTAATAAGAATATAGTAGAAGCAATATCAGGCTGTTGAACTTAACATTCTACAAACTCTGACATTGACCCGCAGGGGGGCAGAATTTATTCTGTCCGGGGTGTGGCAATCCTCCGGGTTCCTGATGCAAGTGATAGATGTAGGCTGGTTAGCAACCAACACCGTTGCGTCCCAGCTTAAGTAGCATCAACTGCGCAAGCCAAGCCAACATATGGTGGAACACCATCCGCCGCCGGCTGCATGGTGAGGGGACTGCGTGACATGAGTATGCGAACTCTGGATACCAGGCGACCTCCAGTTGCAAGAAGCCTTCCCTGGGTGAACGCGGAGCTCTGCCCAGGGTGACTGAATAAGTCTCCAGCTACTCGGGGGAATCTTATGGATACCGATAAGAGTAAAAGAGGCTGAACAGCCTCAAACATCTAACAAGGATGGGGGATCTCCCCCAAACTCTACCGACCTGGAATAGGTTTCAGAGTTTGCTGACTCAAACCTGCCGGGAAACGGAAGATTCCGCAATGGAATCTGAGGAGTGTGGGGTGGGTCCATAGAATCAGCAGCACATTTGCTGCTGGAATGTCCAGCACTCTTGCAAATGAGGAGGAGACTTCTTGCAACCCTACCAGAGGAGGCAAGAGAACTGGACTTTAAGGCCCTGAGTAAATTCTGCTCTGGCCTTGGATTATGGAACATGGCATAAGCCAAGAGGATGCCACAAAGATCGAATAGCGGTCGCGGTGGCTAAGGGTTACTCTGACATTGATGATCTATATATAGCAGGATTCTTTTAAATTGTCAGAAAACAGCTGATTCAACGTCAGTGAACTAGCGTACATCAATCAGCTGTTTTCTGACAATTTAAAAGAATCCTGCTATACGCAGGTATTGAAAACTATTTGAAAATTTATAATTGCATGTCACATGTAACAACGGTGAATAAATCTAGGAAATCTTTTCAAGAAGAAATGGCCGAGTGAAATCAGCTGACTGGGCTACCTCAAAACGTTCAATTACAAGAAAAACGCACTAACTTAGTATTCAATGAGAAACGAACTTAAAATTACATCATGGTATGAAAATGTGTTTTGAACTTATTAACTAACTCTTCACTCACCTATCCACTTGAATACGGAAATGCAATTTAGAGCACTGTTCTACAATGAAGTCGATTCCTTCACGATATGAGGTACATTCTGCAGCTGATGGTTGAGTATGAATACGGTGATTGAGATGGACATTCCCAGAAAAAGGGTTGATGCGAACCACAGTTCTCCGAACAAGGTGACCGACCACCGGAGAGAGTTCACCAGCGACTGAACTGAAGTCGAGTGACTAGACTAAATAGCCTCCATTCGTTGAAAAGGGCTCGCGCAAATCTCATCTCGTCCGACTCGATGTGAGCACAGCATCAGTTGAAGGGGCCGAATCACGGGCGACCAATGACAAAGGGCCGAGGTAGGCAGGGGAGCTCGGCTGCTGGCCAATCACAGAGTGGAAGAGAAGGCCGGCGCATTGGTTGGTAACACTGGCTTATTCGTCTCGGGCTGCGCTCAGATCAAAGCAGCGCTTACCACTTCTTAGTCCACCCTTCTCTTCTTTTTACCTGCAGTTCTCTCTTCGATTCCTTCTTGTTTATTTCTCCCTCACGCACTTCACTTCCCTCTTTCCTTCTCTCTTCAATTACGCCTCGTCTTCTATTCCTCTTGCTCTTATTCAACTTCTCTACCTTTTCAATTACGTCTCTTCTATTATCTCATCCTCATATTCATTTATTTCTCCCTCTTTCCTTCCTCACGCACTTCACTTCCCTCTTTCCTTCTCTCTTCAATTTCGCCTCGTCTTCTATTCCTCTTGCTCTTATTCAACTTCTCTACCTCTTCAATTACGTCTCTTCTATCATCTCATCCTCATATCATTGGACATCCTTTTCCGAGAATGGTCATTTATATGTACAAACTTCGCCGTTTCATGAAGATACTGTATATCACAATATTACATAATTGTTATTATTTTGCTCAACATCACCACATTGAAGAATTGGAGTGGTCCGTAGCCGAGGGCGATAAGCGCCTGCCTGATAATCCAAAGGTTCCAAGATCGAATACAGATCGAATTCTTTACGTGCATTTGTCGAATAATTAGTTGTATATTTTACCACTGTAATACGATCTAGAATTTAAGCCGATATATTTGTAATCTAAATAAATAAAGTAAATAATCTAATATAATCCTCTCTTCTATCTTAATAATTTCTCTTCTCTTCCGTATTCGTGCTTCTAGTGTAAACCACCCCCCTCGTCCGATTTACCACTCTCTCACGCACCCTTCCACTGTCCTTAACTGTTATAATTGACTTTTCTCTTATAAGCCGCAACATGCAATTCTAGGCAGGCTTTACAAAATCTTCTCAGTGCCTCATTAACCTTTACTAGTTCACTCCGTGATTTTGTCATCTCTTTTGCTACGGGTTTCCTTTATTCTAGATGCGGGAGTTCTTCACAAACTTATAGCCTTCCATATACCACCATAGACAGAGTAGCCATAAGAAATTTAGCTACAGTTCTTGAGGCAGAATGCCATTATCGAAATATGTTGTAGAAAATAATGAAAATACAGTATTTATATTGTAACTCGTTTCTCAAGTGAGTTCGAATGAGAATTTACTCAGTTGTAATCTAGATATCTATAGAAACGTAACGTAATTGCATCTCTCTTCTGAGCTTACTTCAAACCAATATGTACATTTGAAATAATAGAATAGATACATCACTCCTGGATCAACTATAATGACAAATAGTCTAAAGGTCTACAAATACGTAAAATATAGTAGTAGCCTATACAAAAAACGTTCCTGCAAGCTTCAAGTACTTCATGCTTCGCCGATTTCATAGCAAGAGAAGATGCTTTAGCAAAAACAACTTAGGTCAGATACATACATGGTCATAGTAACCGGTTTTGCTGAGGCGCAAGTTGGAGGTTGTTGTTTTGCTCTTTGGCTCATGGAATCTCAGGTCTGAACGCATGAACGCACTCAAGGGGGGCCAGAAGAGCCTCAACGGAAATGGTAGGGGACGCTCGAACCAAATAAATAAAAAAAGAAAAAGACATTGGATAAACGGGGGATTGTAGATATATATTTATATTGTAACATTTAGATATATACCGAAGATTGGTGCTTAAAACGGTTGAAGAAGTGTGAGGTTAAATAGTGAACTCCTTCAAAAAGAGAAATGAAGAAAATGGAAAATAATTTAAAAGAAGATGATGGATGATTGGTGAATTGTAGATAAACCAAAGAATAGTCGAAATATTGGATGAGGTTTGAGGGAAATTGATGGGTTCCTTCGAAAAAAGATGAACTATTGAGGGAGAAAGCACTGCAATGTCGATAATAATTTGATAATCGTAATTATTGTGAAGACTATTATTATGTGTACTATTATTGTCTTTATTGAGTTCACAAAAATGATCGATTCATGATAAGTCGTTCTCTTCTTTTTTTTCTGTGTATTGTAAATTATAGTGGAGAGAAGAAGGGAAACACAGAGTTTCTCCAGTCTCGTAATTGGAAGCGTGGTGGGACAAACATAATTAATTGAATGGAGACCAGATTAAAATTCAGAAGTAAAATATCTCGTATCACAGTATTGGTTCATGAAGTTGATGAAACAACTTCATTACTAGTAGTGTTCTAAGTAAAGCCAACAACACAACTATCGTTGTGGCAAAATGAGGTCATCTGCTATTAATATTCCGTCCACAGAGCATTTCTTCGAATGCGCCATCCCCGAAGACATTCATCATTGTCTAATAACGGCACGTCTGATCAGTGCATTGCAACCTGCCACCTCTCCATCGCTCCTGATCCTGGTAAGGAATTTAGAAATCAGCCAGCCTGTCTTATTGTCACCTCTTGTTTGTGATTGGCTCTCCTTCTCAATTCATAACGCCACAGGTCTCCATGCTACTACAAGAATATCCAATAAATTATGAGTCACTTGGTGGCAGTTATGAATATACCATTATTAAGTGTGAAGTAGGATGAGTCAACATAGGCAAAAAATGTGTGCTTTTTAAGAAGAGTATTGTAGGATTCGATGGAGGGGGATGATAGTCTCAAACGTGCCTGGATCCACCATTTTGATACAGGGTAATAATTGAAAATAACAACTGGGGCTTCAAAAAAGTTATAAGTCACGTAAAACAGGGAAAAAATATTATAAAAAAAGTTTTCATTCTATTTTTAAATCAATTTTTGAATCCAAAGTCTCTGGTTACAGCAACTCACTTCAACTTACATCTTTATTGAATCAGAAGAAATTATGCTCCTCTCTGTGTAACGATCTTACAATTTTTTTATTGTATGGCTTTTATTGGTGGGGAGACCCTTACAGGTAGGTTCCATCTCGCCTCATTTTTTGTGTCTTTCTTGTGTCGGTCACCCATCCGAGAGCGGTCTCGAATGTTTGTTACTTAGCAACCGCTCTCACCGAGTGACCACTGATCTTACACTAAAACGATGAGTACAGTATTCATAATACTGATTTATTAGTCCAAGCAACTTACTATTCAACTGCCATGCAATAAGTATCAGGTATAATTCTAGTAACTTTCGTTAACATTTTTCTGGATATTAGAAATATCTACACGCATTGAAAGTTAGCCAACGTTTCGTGGTGAAGAGCATGGACCGGATTATATATATGTATTTGAGGCAGATCGTATGCTACTCATGTATAATTCTTTAAATAGCAGCAATTTCTCCAATGAAACTGGTCTCAGTACTCGTATATTTAAAATCTATATGTGGAGTATTGCATGAACGCATCTTTAGATATACGGTTTCTAACGGAATATGTGAAACATATTCTGAAATAGTAATAATCTTGGTGTTGTCTCTGCTTTTCATTTATAGCAATGCTGGAAGCCACGATATTATCAACGTAAATCAGTCTCATCTGATTTCTGGCCTGATTAATTTGCAAGACGAAAGTTGATGGTTTGGTTTCATATGGATACTGATAACATTTTCTTATCAATATCAAACAGATTAAAATCACAGTAGAATTTTTCAAAGCCAGAAAGCCATTTCGATAATTTCATCAGAGAGAATAATATTGAGTGAAGTGGAGAGGAACATTGTTATTAAATTTGAATATTAATTGAAATAAACAAATGAGCGTAATTTATTTCGCCATTTCAAATTAGTTTAGTCTTGGAATGTAGTAGGTCTACCTGGAGTTATGAACCTGGAGTTTGAATTCATCTTGTCAATGTTCGTTTATGAAGGAAGATTTCCTGAATAAATTGTTCTGCTTTCAAATATTGCTTTCAGAAGCAATCAAATCAATTTCTATGTTTACTTTGTCATTAAAACGCAGTTATTCCTTATTCAAAAAATATATTGACGTTAATAAGCTCGGAAAATCTCAAAGAATGAATTAATATAGAGAAAAATCGGGCAAAGATGGCCATGAGGCTCGTTCATTTTTCTCGTCTTTTGATTTCCTCATCCGCCCTCTTTATTACTACATTTTGCTACACTCCCACATGCACGGAGAAGCTAATAAAACAAAGAAGGTCTTCAAAATCACCTGCTTGATGGACAAAACTTGTTTCCCCCACTCTGACAACATTACAATTTCGTTTGGGAACTTTTTGTTCTGTATTATTTTATCTCTCTTACTCAGTTTTCCTCTTTCTTTTTTTATTCGTTTTCCTCCTCCCACAATGTCCAAGAGAGCCTGTAACTGGCTGAAGACCTTCGATCTAAGAAAAATTACATATATCAGATGAGAATGAGCTCAAAGCAAGACTTCACCTTAGGCCTATATTGCGTGTTTCATGGTCTGCTGATTTTCTTGACATCTCTCTCTTTCTAAATACATACGTCTCTTTCTCTCTTATCGTCTTCGGGTATTAAACTATCCGACTCGCTACTTCATCTTCAGGTTCCCACTGTTATTATTCTAAAACATGGCTCCTCTCAGTGCGATCATGAAGACAAGCTCAGGAATCGCTTTGAATAATGCTCGACCACAGCGTAATGTTCACAGTCACAACTCTGAAGCAGCCTCCGGCAGATCAAGTTCAGCCATCTATTACACTTATCCTAGTCTTAAAATCAGTTTAACTATATTTTACATTGACATTCCATTTATCAGTACATTAATGTTCCAGTTAAATTATTAAAAGAGAAAGAAAAGTAATTTAGATAAACAATAAACGTAATCTAATTTTATTGACATAGAAAATGTGATTGGAATGAATATGAGCTGCTATAGCTATACTCAATAGTATATCATTGCGTAAATAGTTACTGAATTGAAATCGAGCAATATGCTAGTGAAGATCCAATTTCTCCGATATCTCCGTAGAATCATATTCATTCATCGGCTTACTTATTTCAAAATGCTATCTCTCAAACTCAAACGCCAGCATATTAATTGAATGAATAAAATTGCAGTCTAGACCCTAGACTAAAACAATTCCCTTTTCCAATACTGGGCTTTGTTTATTAGTTTACTAGTTTATTGATTGTGCTCAGGTTCAATCAATGGATGATTCAGCTATTTTACTTCTTTACATAGACTTTAGTCCTCCATGTACAGTGATACAAGTAATACAGTACTATCAATTTACACTGGAATCTGAATTTCAAAATTTGTTATTATTTTAGAAAAAGCATTTAAAACTATTGACAATATTAAAAAATTATGAAACAATGGAATAGTTTCGTGTCAAGTATTTTGTTTTGTGTAGGTAAATAAAGCCGATATTGATCCATCTCGTATGACGTATGAGGTATGACACAAACAATCTAATGTCAGCTTATTAAATAAACATTATTTAGATGTTTTAAATAGTTTCGAATATTGCAATAGACAGAGTAATTAGATACATGGCTTCATCAATTGACCTGCTTAGTTTATTCATAGGTTCACAAGCGTTACCCTGGATTTGTAGATATAAATTTTCATAAAGTGAGTTTTCATAGACGATAAATTAGTATGTTTCTTGATGATTCTCTCACTACAGTAGTGTAAATATGCTCATAACAGAAGGTCACCCACTTTTATGCCTTCATAATCTGATAAAATCGAGGTGTTTAATTGAATAAGTCATGCATAACCCATAGACACGTCATAATAAAATCTCACAACAATCTGAACTCAGACAGATGAACTTTATTATTATTTTTCAACAGAATCTCATGAAAAACAGATTCCCGAAGTTGACTTAGCTACGAAACAAACGGTGTCGTTCATGCAATCTGTTCGTAATTTTTTGTATCAATATTATTCAGTTTTGCTCCTTATGGTCGAGGGTTACACATAAGTTTTCATCTTGTTTTGGTTCACATTTTTGATAATATGGTAGCCACGAATGTAGTTGACCACTTTTAATCTATATATTTTTCTCTACTAACATTAAAACAAAAATTCATAGAGATCACAAAGAAAGATCGACCCATTCTTAACCTGATAAAACAAGAATGAATAATCACGATAACAAGTTCATCAGGAACCCCAATATACTGTATTAATACTGAGTGATTTTATAATAAAATCGAGTGGGTTTGTGGCTGTTAATCTAGAAATACGTCATAATTTTGTATTCCGTGTCTACTCGCTCGTGGTGAGTTCCCACATTTTGCTTGTACATGCATGTTTTTTTGCCTAAAGTTTCCACTGCAGCTCCGCAGCCAATACTTTCTCCACCAGCCAATGATGATATTCAAATTGAGTCGGGACCCCACTGCCTTTGAAGGTGATGTATACACCCCAGAAATGTTCAAACTTATTCAGATATTGTAATTCTTTATCCCTTAATGCTTATTATTCTTCAATCCCAAATGATTAACAATTTGATTTCATAACAAGTCTCGAAGGCAGTTGGATGCTCAGCCTCTGATTTTGGTCGCTGTCATTGCTCGTCAGGTAATTGAGGCTAGCCGCATTATTGAAATACGACCTTAAAGTATTCCACTATAACACGATACTTTTTCTAACCAGCTAGAATGATATTCAACCTGAAAGAGACCTGATATTTTACCATACTAATCCCGACTAAAGTGACCTTTCACCAACAGCATTATGTCGCGCACAGAATATTTGAAAACATCCCAAAGATACGCCCAACATTTGCGTTTTCTAGCGATCTCGTGCGTTTTCTCAGCTTTTTCGATAACTAATTGGCAGAAAATGTTGAAGTTTCGTACTTGGGTTCGTTTAAGGTCTAAAAATAATCTGCTGGTCTTACTGTTGGATGATTGTGCTAGGGGTCCAGGGGGCGCAGCTAGTTGATTTATATAAGCCGTATAAATTGATTTGATAAGCCGACTCATTGAATAGGATGGATTAGTAAGATCGTTACAGCTCATCTACCCTCACATACTGGTATATGATCTCAACAACCTTCGCCTCTTCAAATCTCGTAAAACATTCGGAGTTTCCAGTTTGTTTGAACACGATCAATTTTGGTCGCAAGTGTGTTATTTCAAGTGTATGTTGCTACAGTATCGCAGCTCGCAGCTCATTAGGTGTCATGATCCAGCTCTCACTACAGGCTATATCAGACAGGTTAGAACAAACACTTGAAGTATAACCCAGTCTATACAGGTGCGTTATGTTTGTTCTCCGTTTCAGGCTGTCTTGTGCCTTTATCTGGACGAGATTAGGATATTATGATGATCGAAACAGATGAGAGCAGTCGAGAGAACATTATTTTAAAGAGACGGAAAGAGCCAGGCCTCTCCCGAGATTAGATAGGATTTCAAGTGGTTTGAACACAAATCAATATCTTCCATTCGCGCCAGCTATGAGATGAATTATACTGTTTATCGTCTAAATTATCTCACACCGATTTCGATTCCATTCCCATTTCTTGAATCTACTCAGACGACTCTTAATTGCGTCAACAAGCCTATCCCTTCAATATCAATTCCACTTTCAATAAGATCTAAGATGCTGCGTTGAGCTTCTAAACCGTAATGGGATTTCTCATAAGCTGCAGTATCGTCTTTACAAATCAAAATTATATGTAATATATATAATTATATGAGTATGTATATATGTATATGTAGTTATATAATTGAACATAATTTTCAATGCCCTCTCACAGAATGTAGGCTATTATATACAAGCATGTTATCCCTTTTCAGACACCACAATACTGGATAAACGAAAATACTGGAAAATAATAAGAAACCAGCAGTTTTCAATAATAAATGAGACCAAATTCCTATTTCAAGCTTATTGAGAAATATTCAGTCTAGTATCGGTAAACCTTTTCACCATTAACACAGCTAAATATTTCAGTAATTGAGTAATATTTTGCAAGAAGTTGCATAGAGGAAGTGAGTGAATTCATACTGAGCCTCAGAATCATTTCGTATACAGAACACGTGTAACAGACGTTCTCGTAAACATTTCCATCTTTACAGAACATTCACTGCAGACTGCGTGATCTAAGCATCTCGCATATAAATAAGTTATTATTCTCCAGACATTAAATGAAAAATTCAAGTTTTGATAAGCATACAATTGAATGAAAAACTTATATCCATTGTGTATCCATGATTAATCCAAGCATCTTTGATTCAATTGAGATACAGTTTGTATTTGAGATACAAACAACAATAATAAAAATGTAAATGAACAATGCAATGTTATGAAAATGAATGGTATGGGAATAGACATTAGATAATGTTGCAGTGAATGGGTCAAGTCATTTTATAAAATACGTTATCTCTATGATACAAAAATATACAATACTGTTCAGGTGAGAAATCAGTACTGAATGTGAATGAACATTTTATGATACTAACAATGGCAAGTATACAGTGGAATAGATAACTTATATTCATAGTGTATTCATGAGATAGGTGCAAGGTAATAGAGAGATAGGTACTAGCTGAGCTAAGATGTGAAATCGTGAGTACATCCAATCAGAAAGATACTCATATAAAGACTATGTATCCGATGACTAATGGCTAGACTGATAGCCAGATTAGCCAGACTAATAACATCAGGAATTACTTATTGGTAAAGTGGAAGTGGGAAATCCAATAAAAAAATATCACTTACTTTATAGTAAGATAGATAAGTAAAGAAATAAGTAAAAATATCATTTGGTTTCTCTATAAGAACATCTTTCACAGGAGAACGTTTAATGGGAACATCTTCAAAGGTCTTGAACATTCCAAGGCCCAAGGTTGAAGAAACGATTTCTGCCACCAAGCTACACTCTCGACTAAAACGAATACAAAACACATCTTCTCAGAAGACTACAGAAGACAGCATCATCTTATTCTTATCACGGCGAGCAAGTGGAGACATTTACGTTTCTAGACGAAACAAAAGGAATGAAACATCAAACAATAGGTAAGAATGTGACAAAACAGAGTGAGAGAGAGATGTGTGAGGGTGTGGGTGAATGGTGTGAGAGATAGTAGACTCTGAAAAGCACGAAGCTAGCCAACAATAGAAGGAGATCTGAAGGAACTCACATCCGCTGTAGTTACTATTGAAGACAGCGACTCTCCGACTCCAGTGTCAGACTCTCTTCTTGTCTTGTCAACTCTCTCTCTTACCAAGAGACTGATTCATCAACTACCGGGAAAATTCGAAATGCTCTAGGAGACAGACACTCTTGTTCTCTTCTAGATTAGGGAAAGAAACAAGGAACAGAATTGGAACAGAGGCTCTTCTCCTTCAACGAAGGACGAGAAGAAAGATGCTGGTATTTTTGTTTTCTTCATATCGTTCTCTTTGTATTATTTATATCCTTGTTTTTAATCCCTCATTCATTTTGAAAATTATCCTTTATTGTTCATATTGTTTATGTATCAAGTATACATAATTATATTTAATGGCTATAAAGTGAATTTATTTATTCGGAGAAAGCCCTCATTATCCAACTTCAGACTCGCAATTTTAACACACTTCAAACATTCAAACTATCTCAAAACAAACTCACCAGTATTGAGCAAATTAATGTTCTTACTAGTGGCGAAGCGTGGTATACTTATTTGGTCATCGCCGGGTATATTTCTTATAGTAAATATACCTATAGGAAATATACCCGGCGATGACCAAATAAGTATACCACGCTTCGCCACGGGTTCTAACAGTTGGCAGTCAGAAGTTACTATTAGAATTCCAGATGGGCTATTAGATATTTTGTAAGTAGATATTAAAGAGACCCATCTAGCCAAATGAAACGGTAATACACCAATAATTGTTACTATCACTTGACCATAGGTGGAAGTTTGAGCACGTGCCTTTAAGAGAGTGAGTGAGAGCGTTTGATCCTCTCAGAAACAAGTACGAGCGTTAACCGCCCAGACCCAGACTCAGTGTTCATCTCGCGTTGATCTCACCTTAACATCCGGTGGCTTTATTACAGACCCATCACCTGTTCGTTACTAGTTCCCACATCTGCCATTGTTGAGAATGAGATAATATATAATTGCCGGTCGGTTGGGTAAGAGAATAGCGTCTGGACGAGTGAGAACGAGAAGTGAACGACATTGACATTGAAAGTGAGTGAGAGAGAGGTTAAAATAGAGGCAAGGTTGAGAATGTTGCCGACAGCTAGAAATGGGTAGGCCTACTCTTACTGATTAATTACGTAAAACTCGTTCAAAAAGTTACAGGATCTCTTGGACGATCTCATAAGTCGATAATTTGCATTTCAAATCATGTTGAGGTTATTTTAAACAGTCTACTTAATTTTATAACAATTTAACCGCCTATCAATATAGCATCTAGTCTTATTCTCGTATGATGATCTTGTTTGCGTCACTTGGGAAAACTCCTGTTTTTCTCCTCTATTACTATTCATTCCACCTTTTTTTATCTGCATGTTTTCTGCAAAACATCTTGAGCGATCTTTCCGAATTTCATATTTTGGTCTTTTTACATTTTTGAAAATTCCTACCTTCTCATTGTTTACCTACTATAAATAGGCTGAGAGTTTTAGCAAAAATGAACAAATGTCTTTTCTTGAATTCAACTAGAGTATCCTATTATATAGACATTATAGTATTATTCACTTCTGCAATAAAATGTCACAACTGCAACACAATGATTTTATTACTGCATAATTTTCTTTTTTCATTCTCAAGTAGAAACACTCATTATAACAGAAGTGAATTCTTCATAATATGAGTGAATAATTTTCTCAAATTCATTTTAGGAATGCTATACTACTCTTTATTGTTTGCTATACTCTACCATTATTTCTTTTTAAAAAAACATTCGCCAATTATTATTCTTAAATTTAATCAATACTGTATTCAATTACTACGTATATTTCTGTTGTTTGATGTAGGTGTTCCACAGATTTATTGCAACAGAATAGAAAAAAAATTCATTGAAGAGTAAAGAAATTATAAAATTCAATTTTGCCAAATTTTTATGGTTTTGTGCTTATAATCAGCAATACCATCCACAAAATATTAACAATACTATCTATTTGTCTTCTTGGATAACTTTTGAAACCACATAATACTGTCCATCGACTGATAATCAATTTATCAACTGAACAGCAAATTGTTCTTTGTGAAATAAATGAGGAATGAATAATAATATTAATCGAGGTTTTTGCGGTTAGTTACATGCTCCGACAGTTCTAACTCGACATTTAAACTGTAAATTAGAGTATACAATTTGACTATAGAGTTTGAGTAACTTTGCTCCTTGCCTAACTTGCTTTGGGGCCCCAAGGTTCTTAATCCGGCACTGGCAGTGTAATATAATTTCAACTCCTGATAGACGAAGAATCCTTTAGTAATTCAACAATAAATCGATTCATTGTTTGAAAACAGATTTGGATTTGCTGATTGTTCTAGAACAGATATCAAATGGACACCATTCTTCCCAAAATTTATGATACCTGTTTCAAGAATCGAATCAAAGAACAATGATGCTTTAGTAAAATTTCAATGCAAAATAATGCTTAAAAATGAATCCGAAAACAAAGAAAATAGTGCCTGTAAATTTGAGACAAAAACTGTGCTGATATCGACAATAAATACTGAAATTCGTTGAAAGAGATTATTGATCCACCACTCGTATTGATTTTCCAGCGAGCATTGACCTTAATTTCAAATCGATAAATTCCATTCCGATGTTTGCAAGAGATATTTGGGTAGTCTAAAAAATCAATTTTCATGCACTCATTTCAAACGATGCGAAACCTAAATTCCTAGAATAACTGAAGGAAAAATGTTTGGTACAAAACTATTGGTGCTATCACAGAGAACAGATTAGAAGAGAGTATCGCTTCTCTATGGTGCTATATTGTAAGCTCAGTGAAAAATGTCTTAAGATTAATCTTGGGATACAATACATTACTCGATTACACCTGCATCACAATATTAGCGGGTAAACTTTCCATGGAAAATAATATTGATGTATTTATTCATTTGTATCTTGGTGATGGGTATAATTCATCATGATAATTATTTAATAATTGAATATTGATAGAGAAAGTGATAATAAAAACGTTTGAGGAACATTTTACTCACAACTCAACATATTTTTTCTTGCCAATTAAGAGAGAATCTTTTTTCAAATACACTCTTCCAACGAATTTTACTCTTATTTCTAGAGAGTTTATTTGCCCTCTTATTCTGTTTCGGTAATGGTATTGTCTTATTTCGCGAAAAATAAGGGATGATTCTAAAATACAGTATTAGTTCCATGTGTGAGAATGAGAAACAAAGACAGGAGAGCATCGCAGGTTTGTGGACAAAAGGAATGCGAATGTGAGACACGAATGACAAACAAAAAAGGTGGAAAAAGGTTGGGACAGAGCCGAAGATGAAGAAAGCACCAAGAAAGAAACTTTCATGCTGGATGCACTGCACCGTTAGCTATGGACGTGACAAATTTGTATTATAGACCTCTCTATGACGCTATGACTATAATCTCAAGACCGGAAGCTAGCACAAGTCCATAACATGGGATGGGATGAGTGAACGACTCCCACATTTCTTACTGCTCACGATAGATTGAACCAAACGGTAAACCGGACATCCCCGCTTCACCCAAATGGATACTGCCCTGCCAAACTCAGTTACTGCCAGAAACTAACTAAATATGACGCTAACGCATAAACTATATATGACGCTAGTTAGTTAATATACAATGATTCGATGAACATTCAACTATTCCGATAATTAGTCGAAGAAGAATTCTCTGAATATGAAGAACAGTTGATTAGGCCTATGTGATGAAACGACTTATGAATGAGAATCACTCACTCGTCAATCAATTCCACCCCAAACCAAACACAAACATGTTGGAAAACCCATCATTTGAAAGTTTTAAAGTGAACAGTTACCATCATTTACAGCTCTCATCTAACACAGCACCAAACTTTCAAAACCGGGCTCCCCCAAATCGATGTTGATTGTGCTGTAGCCTGACTTCTCAAAAGATAATATTTTCAAACCCTCTTAATGATGGTAATTAGGCAGAGAAAGAAAAGGAACAACTATTACCCTAAATCATTTGAAATGATCTTCCTAATGTGAATATGCATATCCTCTTGTATAGGTCGACGTTTTCTCCCTTTTAAAGATACATTACTCTTCAGAAATAGTTTGAAAAATGTTTGAAACAAGCGATTACTTATTATAAAAAAATTTCAAATAATCACGAAAAATTAGGACAAGAATTTAATAATTCAAAAAATATTAATCAATTCAGATTTTCTTCATTTCTGTTCAGAAATGTGATCAATATAAATTAATTTGAAAAATGTCTGATATTTGCTT
This sequence comes from Laodelphax striatellus, assembly GCA_017141395.1. NCBI lineage: Eukaryota > Metazoa > Arthropoda > Insecta > Hemiptera > Delphacidae > Laodelphax > Laodelphax striatellus. Next base: position 5,738,679 of record CM029544.1, read on the forward strand.
CATAGAAGTTAGTACTTTATAACAGCTACTGATTGAACACCCCATCAATTTCCAATAAAAAATCGAATTGTATATTCGAATTTGTATCATCTCACGATACAAATATCAGCAATACTCAAACAGACCTGAGCCAGCCAGGTTACACGGAATTATTATTATTAATACTCAAACAAATCTAATTAAAACCCATATTTCAACTTAATCTATGGAAAAACCTGAAGAAATAGAAAAATAAATTTATCTGGAAGGTTTTAATTCCATGAGATTTAATATAGAAAGTTATTCAATTTGATAGATATAATTTAGTGTCAGATGACAGTCTTCTGTGTAAATTTCCCGAGACGAGTACAATATCTAGTCAAGATACGTTGATACAGGTGCAAGAGACGGTTACACTCAACAGTGGTCCTACTTGTGTCCGGTGTATACTGTATACACCACTCCCATAATCGTACCTCTTCTTCTTCTTCTTCTTCTCCCTTTTTTTACTTCTTCCCTTTTTCCTATTATTAAGGCCGCGTGCCCGGCGAACTCCAGACCGGAAGTTAGACCATCTGCTCTCCCTTCGTTGCTGGAGTGTATTGCTCTCTATACATTTACAGTGTCTCGGCAGGTTGAATACTTTTCTCGTCTCCCTATGCTATGTTACCTGTGATACTACGATCGATAATTCAAACGTCACTCTTCAAACAGTTTTTTCTTTCACTGCTAAAGGTTGACTGCTATCTAGCACTCGACTACAGAACTGATAAATTGTCCTAGCCAAAATTAACAGATTTCGCACGACAGTCTTTTACCTCCTAATTAGTATCAATCTGGAAAAATGAAAAATGTCTTTTGTAGCCATCTGAGGAAACTAATAACGTAAAATAATATACATCTCCAACATGAAATAATCGAATGCAGTGAGTTGGTGCAATCACAGAAAGGAGCCGGAAGCTTTTCTGGAAGACTTAATATTTTTAGTTTATAAAGGTTTATAGGAAATGAGAATAAGAAATTTAGTCCAAGTGATTAGTTTTAATAATATTTAAAATATCTTTAATATTAATTAGAATGCAAATCTCCACTTATGAACATTCAAAGATTGAGTGAGCAGAGAAGACTTTTAATCCCAATTTTATCTAAAAAAGATATTCTGAAAAATTTCATTAATCTTGAATAAGCTATTTTGTTGCTTCTAAGGGTGCGTTCATGTCGGAGCTGTGATAAACGATCCCAGCTGTGATACTAGCAACGCTTTCATCGATGGTCCATTGCCCAAGTGCAATTAACTATTAATATAACATCGTAACATATAACATCGCAGCTCCGACATAAACAGGCTGATTAGAAAGCACGTCAATATTCTCTACGCGCTGCTAGTATCACAGCTGGTATCGCTTATCACAGCTCCGACATGAACGCACCCTAATCGATGACTTCAAGTGCGAGATGATAGGATAAATTAAAGGCGGAATGAGTTGGAACCCATAACCGGGTTGCTAGGCTCCGGACCACTAAATTGTGCTATGCCCGTCTGGGATAGTTTCCGTATTTCAGTATAATCGTAGATAAAAGATTAGAACTACTATCTCTTCTCTATGGTATAATAAACTGCAGTAAAATTCTGATATTAATATTTAATTGAAGTCTTCAATATTTCACTGAAGCTTTTGATTGTCTAATCATCAATTTTTACTTTACAAAATAAACCAGTTTCATAGATTTCGGTACAATTAGAAACCCAGGTTTGATGTCGCGATGCAAAAATCTTCCGTTGCTCAACACTATCGTGGGTGGTCATTATTATCCTATGTTTCAGCAAAATAAATACATCTTAAGAACCAAATATATCTTTTGTTGCTATTCTATTTTGGTGTGATTAAGATATTACGTGACAGAAGTAGCATTGTATATCAATTAAAACGATTATTTCTCCTCTACTAAATATTAGTATCCTCGTCCGTGAAAAAAAACACGCTGGTGTTTGATAGCAGAGGTATATATTCTTTCTTTGTTCTTGCATCTCAGTGTTCACGATAAAACGAACCTTTTCAGGCATTGTTAAACTGGGAGAAATGATTGTTTCTTCTTAATTAACTCACGTTTTCTCGAATTTGAAGATATCTAATTTGAAGAAGTACTTCACCATCTTCTTCGATAGTGCTCAATCAGACAGTTAAAAAACTGAACTATGAAATTTTGAGCATACTTGCTTGAAGGTATATCACATGACATAATTAGTTTTTCAAAATATCAAATTTGGAAAAAAATACAGCAATGGACATTAGCGAAGACAAATCATTAAAACTAAATTAAATGCAGTTGTAGAAAAAGTTTTGTATGTAATTCGCGCGTAAAGCTTCTTTATTGCTCTCGCAAAATTATCACGCTCCGCTATATATCAATAAATAATTGATAAAAGCGAGAGACATTTGATAAGAGCCTATGTTATAGAGCAATGGAGCAACTACAACAATAAGCACCCAGTGGTCACAATAAACAATAGGTTACAGTGAACATCAAGGATTTTACTTCCGTTACGCTGATCATTCAGAATGTGATAATAATACTGTAATCGCAATTGATTGAATTGAAATTGATATAATACTTCCAACAATTCCTGTATGTTTGATTGGAATTTGATATCAGTGCCGTATATTAAACTACTGATGAGGGAGCTGATAAATAAATTAAAAAGATCATCAATTGGATCGATTAATAAAATGAATAACAGTTAGCCTATAGGAAAATTGATTGTATAAATTTTCCAAATAAAATTTAAAGGACTGAAACCGTTTCCAGCATTTGTTTGCAAAGGGCGAAACATTTCCAACGCGAACTTTACAATACTTTCTAGACATTGAACTGATCCTACAAAATAAGCGTACTGCAACCTGGACTGCTTCTTAACTACATTGTATTTTTTTAATGTATTGCATTTGAGATTTGACAATGGGTAACAGTGAGCAGTAAACCCCATGTATACCACTTCCGTTAGGTTGACCATTCATTCTAGTTACAATTGAACGCATACCAACACTGAGTCTATATGTAGCTAGCAGGGGGTTGGGATAACATACTAGAACTGTTACAAAATACCACTTGTATGACATGGGCTTAGCTTGTGTAATTTACTATGCATACATAAGCCATGAAATCCTTCCGGTCACAGGGTTGTGTTTTATGAAAGGAGTCGCCGGTTTCGGATGAAAAATCACCCCTACGGGATGAAAGGAAAGGATTATCAACCCTAACGCGCCATTGACCCGTGGTCAGGGGTTGTAAGTTGAAGAGATCACAGGAGCAGTATAATTGGTTTGGAATTTGTGTTAACCGATTTGTTCCACCTGCCAAACAACGCAAATCTGTTTCCTAGAGACATTATTTACACGTTACACCTTCTGATAGACATAATATTATAGTCTTGCTACTTATTTCATGACTTGGATGTAATAATTTAAATGGATTCATAAATGAATTATTTTAAACTCGTTCAAGTCTCCAAAAATTTATGGAGGCTGAATGTTTTCAACAAGATAGAGTGAGTTTCAGAGTTTCGTCGCTACATTTACTTTTGAAAGAAAGTTCAATTTCTTGTAAATTTATGGAGGCTGACAAAGATAAAATGTTTTCAAACTAAGACAAAAAATTAATGACCCTTCAGAGTTTCGCCGCTGAAATCCCATTCGATATGAATAGAAATGTGGGTCGAGAGAGAGAGAGAGAGTATTTCTTGACAAAACGCATTGGATAGGATATGGACATAGAAAATGTACATTGAACTTTTGATTCTTCTCTTCAACATTATGAGGGATCTTTCTGAAGAATTCGAGGTCAACTTCTCCATGGTTTTTAGCGTTGAAGGGCGGCTTTCTGTTTGAAAGACCTACATGTGTCCATTGTTTGAATGCTGGAATCATGATCATCTCAATAGCACTGTGAAAATTTCAGGGGCTGAACAAGTCAACAGTTTCAAAATAAATGACAAAACAGGGGAAAGCATTGACATGGGCAATAATTTACGGATGGCGGGATGAAAAGAGCTCCTCCACCTGACAGCTCACTTATTGACAGGGCTCAAACACAAACAAAACATTTTCAGACATCTCCAGAGGGACACTATCAATATGGCACCTATATGTGTGTGTTCATGTACGGACGCCAACACAATTTCAGAGAACGATTAGTTCAGCTGAAGATCAGAGAGCTTTCATTGACAGATTTCTAGAGTGTGTGCTCTTTTCATTGTTGTCAACTATAATATCTTGTGCCGGAGCCTGGTATACAAAGTACCACTATGTTGAGTATTGTTTGTTTACTAGGAAAAACCCCTAGAGAAATACTGCACTAACTAGGCCTTCCTGCCAACGTAATCCAACTGTTTGACTACAGCCGCTCCAAAGCTGAGTTACACTGAGCTTGCTCCTCAGAAATCAGCTGTTTTACATTGAGTTTTCAGTACGTAATGAAGTGCTTTACCAGCTTACTTTGATTTACTGAATTATGTAAGTATAAAAAACAACCTACAGTATTATAAACTCCAATTATTATTTATTGTCTGTCTGAATATTCATTTTAGAAAGTATTATGATTTTGGAAAAGAGAGAAATAGAAGGAGATAGATTGATTCTCGTGTGGGGAGAGAGATAGAGTGACAGGGACGTTGTAACTCAAAAATTTTGATGGACTGAGTAGTATGTTTGTTCATTTGTTGATACGCTTTTTATTCCAATGTGTAACTTTGTCTGCGCATTATCCAAGTCGATATATTTGTCATTATATTAGAATTAGCATAGATGAGGAGGTTGGTGATGATAATGATCGTGATTTGAAGACACCGGAAAAGAATATCTGGGAGAGATGAGCTAAAACAGGTCCAGCAAAACCGTTGAGACGCAGCTATTCTCACAGGTTGGAAGACAACAGAGAAGCCGAAAAAATCATCAAAAATCACCACCCAACAATATTAACCTTATTCAAGGGCCTGACGGCTTTGTTCTATGCCAAGGTCGTTCCAGCCTAACGGTTCTTCTTTCAATTATTGTCAAACTGCTACCGTCGTAATTAAACATAAGGGAGGAAGGCTCTCTCTATCATGTCTTTGCTTTTAACGCAGTCGCTGTTTTAGTTTGGGTTTGGGATGAGACAAAAAGCAGTTTGACAAGTTTTCTAAACGGTGCAACTCATCATGCAGATAGATGTTGGAGAGTGAAGGGGAAGATTGCAGCATAGAGAGAGAGAGAGAGGGCGCGCAAGACAGCTTATACATGTCATAATGCATAATATAGAATATTATTCACTTTTCAAGTTCCATTTCCAAGTAAAAGTTATTCATCCTCAATGAGGATTCCTCATATGAATTGATCAATTGATATTAATCTATCCTCAAATGAATACGACGAATAGATTGATTTCTGTTCGGTCATCCTTATTCGCATAATGAATGAATGTATATTTACAAATATACATTTGATTTGAAATACAAACTGGCTTCTCTCTATACATTTGATCCAGTACTGAATCAGTTTCTGATTAAGGTAATTCTAATCAAGGGATCCTGTATAAGGCCATTGATAATATTGATCTTCATGTATCCTTTTTATAACTTTTCAAAGTACTGTTCCAATTACATTTCTACTTCCTATTGATTTAGTGCTGCAGTACTTGTAATTCGTTGATGAATTGTAACAGTTCCAAGTTGAGTGGAATTGATATTGAAAGAGAAAGAAGCAAGTAAAAAGCCCAGTGTAAGAAGAATGGTAATGTGCTCGAGCAATCGCAATGTGTAAGTGATCAATAAATGGCATTGGATTTGTTTGTATGTCTGTCTCGCCAATCATTTCCGGTGTTGCAACAGCTCAAATTAAAGAATCTGCACCAATTAATCAATGATAACCAAGAACGAGTATGGATAATTCCCAAACTCATTTACAAATTGGAAAAATACGTCACTCTTGCCAACTATGAAAACTAATAATTTGAATGGGATACATTATAAAAAAAGTTTTATCACGGATTTTTTATAACTCAAGATGTGTTTCTTTTGTTGAACTTTTATGTGTCAATCTGAATCTTATGCAATCTTATTGAGAATTGAAATCAAAATCTTGACGGATGAATTAATTTTACGACAGAACTATAATACTGAACACTACAAAATAGTGGATTCAGGATCCACCTAATAAGCTACCTCCACAAATAAAAATTTCTCTTCCATCATGAAAATATTCCATTCCTCATGAACAGATTATTCTTCTTCCTACAATAAAAATAGTATTTCTTGAATTACTAGTAGTTCCTACTAGAAGTTCCATGTATTGTTTTTATTTTATCATGTATTGTGCTTTTTATTTGGAATAAAGTTGAAAAATTTGGAAAGTTTTGGAAAAATTGAATTGAATTACATCAAAAGCGATAAATCCTCTAATATCACACAATACAGTAATTTAGAATATCTTCCTGAGGACAATGAACGAATTCCTTATTTTATGTAAATTAGGCAATCATTTCTCAGCATTTGTTTTCTTGAAACTATGATGATATATGCTGACTTGTATGAAATTAAAAGAGCTCCGAATTTGAAGCTATCCAATTTCCAGATTCCAATAGGCCAACGTCGAAATTTCGAAGATGTAATGATAACATTTAGATTCAGTATTTAAAGATGAGTTGTCAGCCGAATTGAGTACAATTAGTTGACTAAGACATCGCCTTTCACGTCTAATAATGACCCTTTGTAATCTTTGCTGATCTAATTGTGTAAAAATAGTACCAATAACGCTGGGACATTACACGATGGTTCAATGAACTCAAGTCTAACATTCTGGAGATCTTATGGATTTCGTTGTTCGCACCCGTTTGGTGCGTTTCCATAAATACCTCCGATATGCATGTCACTTAGGATGCCTGCCTACACGGTTGATTGCATAGGGTGAGAACTGGCTCCAACAAGTCACATTGTTCACAGCAGAGGAGTTGAGGAAACGGAGTTTCCAAGGAAACCCCATTCCTAAAATTAGCATCAATCTAATTACTATAATAGTATGCTGATATACTGATATTAGTATAAACTTATTGATGTCCAATTAAGAAACCATTGATCATTCAATCATTTGCAAAAGAAAGTACAACAGACTCATGCCTCAAACTATTCCAATACAGAGCACAGACGTAGATCTACATATCAGTACAATATGTCTTTTGCGGATGAAGGCGCTCACGTCTAAACTATTTTAAACTCAATATGATGTCAGTTTCAAATGGGTTCTGAATGTGAATCTTCGAAACTCGCTGAAAAGTGGTTAAACCAAGTACCAATCTGAGGGTCAATAATCTTCAAATCAACGATTCCCATCTAGGCAAAATTCAAATTTGAATTATAATTCCTTAAAAAAGTATGATGTTAACATGAGCCATAGGCTTCAGCGTGGTTAATGGGGGGAATTCTCTCACATTAATCCCAGTTCACGAATAAAAAAGAATGATTATTAAAAATTGTTCATTCATTTACTAACCTATCGTTCATGTATTAATCTCCTTGCGAGAATTTCTAGAAGTTGAAGATAGTGGCAAACTAACGTTTTTAATTACACCTGAATAGAATTGTAGGAGTACTAGAGGCAGAAAAAGGGCGGATTAAAGAGTTGGGAAACTATAGGTGTGAATGAATTGCAAAGTGAAGGAAAACAATTATTAATGGAAGGCGGAGATACTGGAAGAAAAATACCTATAAAAATCGATGAGCGCCCAGATCAACAGCAGGAATTACTTTATTCCAGAAATATCAAAAAACCCCAATACAATTAATAACCGACTACGAAATTGCCCGCCAAATAAAAGTGGTTATCTGTTAAAATATTTGCAAATGGTTAGAGAGAGGCGAAAAAGGACTTGGTTCCCAATCAAACTACAGCACCATCAATTCTATTAAGAGGGCCATTACATCTATTCTCGTTACGTTTCTGCATTTTTAGCTACGGATAGCACTTTAGCACTTCAATGCCGTTCTCTATCTTCGATTTTGCAGTTACAAGCTATAATACTGGAACGAAGATAAAATTAAATAAACTGTTAAATTGGAACCATGGATTTGGAGGAAGAACTTTCTCGTAGCAGCCTAATTGTATTATTTCATAAGGTTCCAATAAGGAAACTTCAAACTCATTAAAATGTATCTATACTCACAACTATTTAGTCTCCAGGACTGTATTTGCTGTACTGACTACTCTACTCATTCCTCAATCCTTCGAGCTACTAAACATATGATGTAATCGAATTATTTAAAATTATCCTCTCCATAGAATAATTTAATTCTATAGTCAAAAATGTAATTGAAATATTTCAAAAATCTAAGCAGATTTTTATCCTAAAGTGATACGTTAAAGATGGAAGCCAACTTAAATTAATCGCCGTAAAATGACGACTGATTAAATTCAATTGGATTTTCGTGCAATCGGCTCTTAGAATTGCTAATTGAGAATCAAGTTTTTTTCATCAATTCAGCTCGTGGATACATTTCCTATCTGATTGGAACATTCAACATTTATAAGTAATTAAATCATATTCCTTAACTGTGTAATATTCGTCAGTTTAATAATTAATATCACAAAAATCGATAAGAACTTAATTTATCGAATCTTTTGGAGGCTTTTATCAAATCATTTGAAAGTATTGATAGCAAGAATTAATAAATTGATTAACGGCTCCAATGGTGAAGAACATTGGCTTCAACCCTCACGCATATCTATATTATAAAAGGAGTCGATTATCAATAGCTACAGTAGTAGATATATTTTTTGTTTCCTTTCTTTGTACAGTACCTGCTGGTGCTAAAGTGAGAAAGGAATTGTTCACCCCAGTTCCAGTCTATACTAGAACTAGATGCTGCCCTGTGATCTCTCTCCCTTATCTTCAGATAAGGGATGTTTAATAGAAGTAAGAAGAGCGGGCTGATTGGAAACATCCAGTGAATTTTGATGACAATTACAGAACTTTTCAATGATAACTATATAAATAAAATGAAATAATTATTATAATAAAAGAGTGAGTAACAAATATTTATTACAAAGTTATTCGATTCTGGCATTTATCAGTTTATTTTTCATAATGCAATTTGTTAGCAATATTCAGGTTAATGTTCATAAACGAAAATATCGGCTGCAATATCAGCTATGAGATACCGCACTGTGCAACATGAAGCATGGATTGTGAGAATTTTCCATCTGGCGTAGCATTGAGAGCTCGAACTGGGGTGAAAAATTCCTTTACTTTTTTCAAGAATCCATTCCCTTTTTCAAGCTACTCTGTCAACGTCCAAGCAAATGAGTATGAATATTAGTCAAGTATGTTGACTTCGCCGCATAAATAACGAATAATTTGAATAGATCTCCGACATGAATAGTTTATAGGAGAAAAGATCTCCTCTCGAAAGATTCGAGATCTGCTCTCGAATTCGTATCACCCTCAAGAATGATCGAGATGTCCAAGTATATGGAGAGTAATTCTGTACTTTGCTTTAATGTATAAATGTTGTTCACCTTATAATACAGTGCACAAATCGCCACTAAAATTTAAATGATTAATGATCATAGCAAGACAAAATCTGGAACTAATTGAGGCATGACATGTGACTCATGCAATCTCTAAAGTAACTTACCTATTGAGTCACCAAAAATATACTATTCAATATACAGTTCTACCTACTACCACCAACTAAAAGAAAGTTCTCAGCTTTTGTTGATGATTTGGGACTCGATTTGGTATTTGATTTGGGACCCGAAGCTCGTGGTAATTCCTTGTAAGAATTGAAATTAACAAGGTGATCTTCAACATATACTATTCAATATACAGTTCTACCTACTACCACCAACTAAAAGAAAGTTCTCAGCTTTTGTTGATGATTTGGGACTCGAAGCTCGTGGCAAAGGAATATTCCTTGTAAGAATTGAAATTAACAAGGTGAACTTCATTCATGTGCTTCACGTCAAATGTAAGAATTTAGAAGAAAAAGAGTGAGGAAGAAATTGATTTATAAATTTCTTCTATACATTTGAGAGAGAGAGAGAGCATGTGCAATTCAAAAGATCTCTTTGATTTCAAATTTATACTAAATGCAAATCTAGTAGAATAGTAAACGCGAGTACTAGTTACTCACACTTGAAAAACACAGTCAAAGATTGATCATAATTGATAAGAATTACGGTTACAGAAAAGTTGATCTATTTTTATGTTATTCTATCTATGTTATACTATTGGAATAAAACAATGCTTTTTACAAGAGAAATTATTATTCAAATAGAAATTAATCAAAAGAATTGAGAGGCTCATGAGAAATTCACACACTTGCTATGATAACACTAGAAAAATAATAAACCATATTTCATCATCACAGTCAAGTATGGACCAGGTGGAATGAGCGTTCAATTCATATTTAAATTTTAAATTTCATAAAACCTTGTTGTGGGCTACTCAAGTACAAACTATGGTAATTTTAATCCTAAGGGTACAGTAAGATAAGAATTATTATGTTGATCTCGAGACGAGGCTGATAACTCTGATATGAGAAGTTTATAATGCAAAGCTGTTTATTAACTAAATATTCAGACCTGTAAGTGCAAATGTAGGTACTATCACAAAATACTGGAACCAAACTGACCGAATTTAAGAACCGAATTTCTTGATAATTAATCATAATTCTATATTGCAAAATTGGTTACTCACAATGATCAACAATCTTATATATTAAAAGATCTTTTAACAAATTGAAAAGATACTCAACAACACCCAGGCAATACTATATTATCACCTATTAAGCATGCTTATCTACGATAATTTTATCAAAAGATATAAAATAGTTGGTTTTCACGGCTGGACGCACACTGATGCAGCGTTTTAGTGAAGCGAGGCAGAACACTTCGATATAGCGCTGAGGCATCTGAAATGTTGCATCAGTATGCGTGCAGACTGATGGGTAGCGTTATCAAGGAATTACACTCAAGAAGAAAATTCTATAATGATCTATCAATAATAAGTGATATCATTTTTGTTTAGATTTTTCGTATGTATTATGTAAATAAATTAAATTTATTTAATTTAATTAAAAAAATTTTGTGATGTGATGCATCATAATTGATACTGAGGGTAATTAATGAGAGTGAAGTTCAGGTTACCTCAAAACATAAGTATTGATGGGACATTGAAATGGAAAATTTGGTTAGTTAATGACAGTAATGAAGAAAATTTTCGATAATATAATGAATATTAAATTGTGCATGCTTATATATAAATAAGACCAACCTCAAATGTTCATCCATCACTTAAAACTGGAGTAGAAGTCGGAAAATAGCCCACAAACTTCACAGGATCTCAAAGTGCGCCAGAAGATAATCACTGATAAAATCTATTTACACTCATAGTGATGTCCAGTCTTATAATGCACAGCGTTGAGGGGTTGTTAATAATAGAACTCCGGTAATGTAGTAGACTAGTAAGGAGTGGAGTAGGCCTATCAGATCAACTGAGATAAGTGCGAGTCGCTCGTGGGTGGTTGAGTCGCAACAACTCACTCCAAAGCTGTGTCCTGCAGGGAGGTCGGAGACTGACTGTGTGGAGTTCACTACTCGTCAGCCCCGCACTACGCAGTTCTGCCAACTCTCCGCCACCGATGACAGACCACATGACCGGCAACCGACCAATCACACAGCGTCTAGCTCTCAGTGCTGATTGAGGGAGTCTGCATGCTGTATGGTGACAGCTCTGCGCCCCCTCACCAATAGTGGTGCCATGAAGATCATGCTAAATATTTGCCGGTTACTCTCAGTTGAAGGGTTGAAACAAAAGTACAACTGAACACTAATTTTTCCGGTTGCATAACTGCTTTACTTTGTTCTGCACCATATCATTGAATGTATCTCACCAACTCATTTTCGATCTTTCCACCGTTAAAATGGCTGCGAGTTGGAATTCCAATGAGTATTATTCCACTCGTTTCACAAGAACTGTACATCAATCATTTATGATGAACTGTGAATCATAGTTGAAACTCAAGGCGTTGGAACTCAAAAACGTTGATGTTTTGAGCTGATCAATCAATCGATTCTGATGAACTCTGAACTGATGAACTATCACCAAGGCATAATATATAGAATACTCGTATAGTATTAAGACTCAGTCCATTACCACTTATTTGGGGCGAATAACTTGTTACTCATTCTCAATTAAGAAGTTTGATCAATTAAGAGATCCATCCATTTTGACAGATGCAACAAAACTCATTCCCCAAATTCTGTAATAATACTTCGGTTTAACTCATGAACTCAATGAAGATTCGAAGTGTAAATTATATTAATATCTTTAAAGCATTTTTTGCGAACTACAAAAATGCGGAATTTTGATACGTATGCTCATTACTTATCTCATCTTAGCAAGACAATATTTCCTTTTCCAAGAATGACATTTGTATATTCAAACTTTGGTTTTTAATCAAACTTGTAGGAATTGGAAGTGTGATTTGGACTAACTTCGTAGATTCATTCAAACTGCAGAGATACTCCAACTGAACAGATTATTTTCTAATTCCAAATAATAGTGCTACAGATTGTAGGTGGAGTAGCCTACAAGATAGAGCGGACTTGGTCTATTATTATGTGATTGAGCTTACTGAATTTGCCCGTCTCTCCGACCGGATATTAATGTCCCATGAAATATTAAATGAACCATGAATTGAATCTCCAACATTCCAATTTTTATGATCGATGAAAATGGGGTTTAATAAGAAAATTCCTTATTCCTTTTATACACTTGAAGGGTTATAGAAACAAAACCTAATGGTTTCCATAATCGGAGAAGTAATGGTAATGGCATAATGGTAATCCATCGGAGTAGGATCCCTAATCTAATTCTTGGAATGAAGGTCTGGCCAATTTCTTTTTCGGATCAAAAAGGGTCACTCATTGTTATACAAAACAATAGCTGTGAATATCGGAGGAAAATATTTCGAAGGTACCAATCGAAATTTGATCTCTCCTCTCCAACTATAAAAACTAGCAACTATTTAGTTTTTGATGATCACTTCAATCATGTCCAATTTTTACGGCTAGGTAAGCTGTTGCTTATTGAACCCAAAATATTCCAAGTTTATTTCCTACTTAACTGAATAAACAATGGAAGGGTTTTGTTGAGATTTTATAAGGTAGAAATGGCAATTCAGGTACGATGGTACCATTAGGTTTCTATATTCCCATTTAAATATACAGCTATAACAAATATCAAATGAGGAGGATATAGATAGCTAGTATTTCTTCATAATCCAACAGTATTTCCTTATGAATTAAAGTATAACTTTTAAATAGGATACATTTCATTTTTGGTTTATTCATCTTCTCTTTCTTCTCCTCTCTGCTCCCAATGTATTTATCAGTTTATCTCACTGAAACTGGGGAATGAAAAACCCAACGTAACCTTTCAAAACAGATTGTATAGAAAAGTTAGAGTAAAGTTTTTGAGTTTGAAGACGTATATCTCAACTTTGTCATTGTGCAATATTACAGTAGATAAAGCTCATTTTCTTTTTTCTCAGTGTAGAAAGTCTCAAGGCCTCTGACCATTGGACAACAGAATCCTTATCAATAACGATTGACAGGGAACAATTAGCCTGAAAAAGTCACCTCTGCGTCAAATATAATCGCCAATTATTTTCTTACAGAGATAATGTCTTCGTTCTAGGATAAACTTGCTCATATCTTTTGTTTTATTTTCTTCTTTCCTTTTTCCTCCTCTCTTCACCACTCCTCTCACAATCCACGTCATTTCTTACATATCAGTTTTTCTTTTCAAGTCCGTCCGTAACTTCTCTCGTTCGACTGTGAATTTTCTTTATATTGCAGTAAGTTTACTCACTCTCACAAAAAACCATCGAAATTATACAAATTAACACCTATTGAACGTACATTTTGGGAGCAAAAGTAATGCCAACTGGGCTACTCAAGAAAAATTGTTGAATTCATCACAGTACGATTCTAAACTCCTCACAGCAGTAGTACAACTCAAAATAAGTTTTTGGTTGAGAAAAACTATTGGATTCATTAAAGATATTGCCGCAGGGATCAATCTTATCACCCCTCCTTTTCAACCTGTACACAGCTGATTTGCCAAATATCTAATCAAGAGTATTTGTGTATGCTGATGATATTGATATAGCCATTCAGGACAGGAGTATGAAAAAAACAGCAAGCAATCTGACTTAAAAGACTTGTCTTCCCGTTCAGCCTAATTCCACAGGTGGAGGCTCCAACCCAACATGTGAAAAACGGAGGTTTGCTGTTTTCATCTGAATAATAAGGAGGCTGTTGTGAAGCTGGAGGTAAAATTTGATGATGTTCACCTGCAACACAATTTTTTACCCAAATACATGGGAGTAAAGACGATAGGAAACTATTATATTCTAAATATTATTCTAATATTATTCTATTATATTTTATAGGAAACTAAGTATTCTCTGTGAATTTCCATAAATTTGAATGGATTTGTATGATCTGGTCTGCCCAGTGCCCAACCAGATAACTCGAGTCACAGCTGAACAAAATAAGTAATTTATGCTGTAATAAAGAAACGAGTCTCGACTTCCAATCGACCAGCAATTGGTTGTTCACACAAGATTCATTTTCAGATTCAGAGCTCCAGTTGCACAAAGGTCTGTTAAGCTTAATCCCAAATCAATAGTGTTTATTTTATGAGTAATCGAAGATATTTGATCCACTCTTGCAACCGACCCAAATTGTTTCATTTATGAAAACTTAAAAGTATATTAGTTAGGCTACTATTTAATTAAACCACGTTCATAATATAATATTATTTTAAGAGATTATAACAATCTACCTAGAGGCAACCGTAAATTAATAGACTGACAATACATGCCAAGATGGTGACCGCAAATAATAAATTATCATTTTCAACGGAGTTTCGTTTCAAATCCAGTTGCTGACGCTCAATGAAATGAAAAACATAAACACAGCTCTCATCTCTAAACCAGATGACTGTGAGCTCTTCTGAGATTGGTGGGGATCTATCACTCTTCTGATCCGGTTCTGCTCTCACCAAAAAGGCAATGAATGTCGGTTGTCGCATTCAATTAGTCTTTCGTGAATCAAAGAAGAAGAGGAATCTGAGGACAAAATGGAGGTTATTTGGCTTTATTTCAAGTGGTGGTCTCTGTTGGATTTAAGTAGTTTAAAATAAATCTTCATTATTATCAGCAATTGAGATATAAGTTCTCAATATTATAAAGGTGTATGAATACATAAATAAAGGTGATACAAAGTATAAAAATATCATTCGACTTATTACTGGACGAGATTCAATATTGAATTTTTCTCCAAAACTAAATTTTGTGCGATTGGTTTTTTTTCATACGAATGCTAATAAAGTTTCTCAAGATACAGTTGCAGATCTTGACCATTATAGGCTGAATTTATGAGGTCAGATACATGCTTAGATGCTGTACG
The DNA here is from genome assembly GCA_017141395.1 of Laodelphax striatellus. Classification (NCBI taxonomy): domain Eukaryota; kingdom Metazoa; phylum Arthropoda; class Insecta; order Hemiptera; family Delphacidae; genus Laodelphax; species Laodelphax striatellus. Next base: position 5,754,164 of record CM029544.1, read on the forward strand.
AAAATTTGAGTAATTCTACTTTCAATTTCAACAGCTTTGAAAACTAGCTCAAATGACCAGCTAATTGAAAATCAAAGTGATTTTATAAACTTTCACAGAGTAGCTAAGATTATTTGTAAAATAGGTTTTGCTCCCAGAGTGATAAGAAGATAAAAACACAGTAAGCGGAAGAGAGCGATCAGCATCAGCAAGCAATGCGGGTATAAAATTTCAGTCACATAAGTAACTGATGGTACTCGTATTAACAACCGGGCAATAATTACAGCTGAAAAATTCAGTAGGCTTACTCTGGCTAAGCCGTCCGAGCGTGAAAGGTTTCTTCATTTTTCTTGATGTGGGGTTGGGGCAATGACTTCCCAGGTGCACATCGCATAAGAATAACATTATCTCGTTACGCGTGAAAAGCTTCGGCAAGATAAAGGAAAACGTTCGCTCGTTACTCAGATGCGACTTATGAATACCATTGGTTGTCAACTCATAGTAGGGAGTTAACCGTCCTTTATCTATGTGAAACGACAACAATTACTCTGTGTGCAAAATGCAATGAGAACAGAAAGTAGATAACGAATAAGAATAATAATCGATTCAAATAAGTCGACTCTACAGAATGGACAGTTTGTATCAGTTTCAAACAGATAGCTGTAATTGTCTGCCAGGTATTTCCTACAGATATTCTCTTTCATGAGTAATTACAACACGAGTTGGCTAACTTCGGCTATGCTCGTGTGTGCACTTGAGTTCAACAGAACTTTCGATCTTTTTGAATCAACTTCATCCCTTTAGGATTGTCATGCTCCATGACAATGAATCATATTGAATACGAGTACTTATATTGAATACTCGTACTTATCCCAATTATTAACAAAAATAAGAATAGGTATTGATATTCCAAATATCAATTAAAAATTAGTGTTATCACTAAGTTAGTTTGGTATGAAACTAAAGTGGTGTAGTGTAGTGGTTATGTATGAATAACTGGTGTAGTGTAACTGATGATGCAAATTAATTCAAGTCTTATTCATGATTTTTTATTTATTTTTCTATTATTATTTTATTAAAACTAGTCACTTGGACTGAACATTAAGTTTTTACTGTTATTTCTTATAAACTAAAAATAAACTTCATGATACTAAAGGCTTCCATAGAATACTGTAGGCAATTTCAAATTGTTAACAATAATTCTAGAATAAAAGCTTACTATTCGGAAAAACAATCGAAGTCATCACTGTCTTGAAGGACAATAGTCTCTTTTTATCAGCATCAGCGAACTGACAGAAACTTCATGGAGAAATATTTTGCCAGTTCAACGTGTCATAGTACAATAATGAACTTGATATTCTCTCAATAAAAAATCGAAGAAATTTTCAATAATGAATACATACGGCTTCTACTGGCTCTCGTCTCTTTTAAAAGTTTCTTTCAATCACCTCTCCTTGTAGCTATAGTCCGATTCACGTCAAGAAGTCAGCATTGTTTATATGAGGAGCATTGATGCCAAGTTTCATTGAGAGAGAAAGAGAAAACTGCACCAAACGTGTTTGTTGCGACTGTGTGCGTCAACAATGCACAGTGCGGCAACTATGCACAGTGCGAATAGGATGGAGACATCAGCAACTGCCTTGTGCTGAACAAGGATAGCAAACTCCCATCTTAGCGATGCTGACTTATTGACGTGAATCGCACTATAGTAGTTCTAAAAAAGTAGACCTCACCCGGTTATCTTATGTCCCAAAACGATTTAACCTGTGCAAGGTGGGTCCTGTCAACGAGGCAAACAGCCAAATTGAACTATCAAAAGTTGCAAGCCACACCAGTTTCTTTCTGGAACACCTCAGTCATCTGTTTTCCAGTTCACCATCAACTCCCAAAATCTAAGCCTCAATCATGTTTCATAAATTATATCTGTAATAGGTTTTTCTTCTTCATAGCCTTCTCATAAATGGTGATGAGCTAGGAATTACAATTCCTTCTTATTCTTGCAATTTTATTCTTGATATCCCTCTCTGCCTAGGAGTATACCAATTCACCCATTTCTTACCAAATTTGAAAACTCATCTATGGTAATCGCCATTACTATGGCTGTCATAGGTTTGGAAGGATACGCAAGAGATAACAGTATTATTGAGTATCTAAAAATAAGCAGAATACACGCGAATGTCTATTGATAGTTTATTTATGATAACCCATCCATTGCTAATAGTATATATGTATATTAGGCCTATAGACAATCCAATAGAACAATAAAACTGTAGGCCTGAATGGTGACTGTGACTGATGGTATGACCTGACGTAATCAGTTTGAGGCGGGTGGATGACCTGAGAATAATATGAAATCATCATGATCATCAGCATCAATGGTCTACAAAATACTCATTCAAATAATAATATTCCGATTAATTAAATGGATAGATATTATACAGCCATTTAAACGGAAAATTAATAGCAATTAATGCGAAAGCAAATTGTTTCATGTTTTGCCGTAAGAGGGAAAACATCGGTATGTTTTATACTACCCATTAATGAATATGAATGTTAGTACTGTATTAGTAATTCAATTTTCAGTTTCTATTAGTATTTTTTTATTTATTTCATACCTGAAAAGTTTTCAAAAATGACGATACTATTGGTATCGACCAATGAGAAGCCTACAACCACAGACAATCTTATCAATAAGAAATAGAATTTTCTCTGCTACACTAAATCATACCAGCTCCGTAGCTCTGTCCAGTTGTTGATCAATTCTATCAGCAGATAGTTGTATCATGTTTAAAAGGTGTTATGGACTCAAAGATTACTTATTGAGTTCTTAATGTTCTTGAACATTAAATAATTATGATTGTTAACAAATTGTGTGACGGGTCCACTTGAGTCATGCAGCTGTAAATAGAGGTTGATTTTTAAACGATGATGTTATAAAGTGAATGAAAATACATTTTCTTAATGTAAGTATTTATCTGATTATAATCTGGTTGATAATTGTTCATTTTACTTTTATTTTCTATCCTCTAAAAATAGTTGAGGATAGTTTCGGGTTTGATTTTTTGTTGAAAACAGTGTATTATCTATCATAAAGCTTATTCATAACGAATCATAACACACTATATTGTGAATCAAAACCTGCTATCTTTGATAATTCTCAAGTAGAACCATAGAGAAGCGATACTTCTAATCTGTTATCTATAATGGTACTATGGTAGAACCAAACCAATCAGCTAATCTGCAAGGCTCAAATAAAATAATGAAACACATTTGTTTTGTTTTCACATTTCTGTAATGTTTTTGAGGAAATAAATTTATTTATTATTTATTTATTTACATTATCTCAATAATGAGACACATTGAGCTCAGGACCAATTATTTCAGACTACCCGAAGATGTTCATCAAAATTCAAATATTTAAATTTGAAATTTCAAAATCTACTTCCTTCTTGGACTTGTATGTTTTCTCCATTCTTTACCTCATTCAGAGAATGCAATAAACAGAGATCCTGATAATATTGAAATTGATTTACTCCTACGTTCAAACCTATAAACTTTTATAGAATTTGGATTTCAAAATTATTTATTTATAATGTATACATGCGTTTATGTATGTCAATGATTTTCCAGCTAGCACCTGGCAGGACAGAAACAGAAAGGACTATGACCGTTGGAAACTCGGTTACAGTTTCAACGGTCAGGCGTAACATCGAAGTAGGATGATATAGGATAATGGACAGATGTTTTGAAAAAATAATCAAAGGGTTGAGGAGGAGGAAGAGGAAGGTGATTTTCAACCGGACCCAAAGGATAACTGGAGCAGGAAGAAAATTTTTCTACCTGTTGATGTCGGTTGGAATCTTAATAAATAGGAAGAATGGTGAGAAGGTCAAACGGAAGGTTATTCAGGTCAGAAAAGATAGTCCAGTCGTGGGATAGTGAGCACCGTGTTATAGTTTCGGCCGCGTGGTGAGATGGCCAGTGTCCCAAAGGGTCAATCTTTGGCCCCCTCGGTTCGCGATACATATACCATGGAATTACTATTGTCCTTCTGCTGGATTGATGCAAATAGCTGGTGTTGACCCAGATTATATAAGGCGCATCCAAATACCCTTAGGCACGACCCTTCCACACCCTTACAAACGGCAATTGATCCAAAGGGACATTCAACTCAACCCTCTTATCGTTTACAGTCGAGATTGCATCACTGCCCATTGAAAATTAGGGCTACTATCTTTCTCTATCCCATTCACAGATTTTTACACACTGACTATCCGCATTGATGATGCAGATATGTCTGTCTTCAGAGGTTCCATCCTACGACTAAGAATATAACCATCCTTCTGCGATGATTCTAGCATCAGAGCTGGACTGAACTAGTGACTAAGATCGCTGTCAAGAGTTCATCAACAGCAGCCTAGCTGCTGCATCATCGGGAATATCAGAATTTCTTGACCATTAAAGTTTCATGACCTTTTATTGACTATTTAATGGGCTTGGTTTTTACTTTTTTCTATACTTATTGGGCAGCTTCTACCTATTCATTATCTGTTATTTTTATATTATCATTAAAGTTTAAAGTTGAAATAATGCGATCTCTGTTATTGTACAATATTATTTATAATAGAATCATATTATCTATAATATTATAAAAATGAGATGGTGTCAGTCTGTAGGTCCATCACGTCCAGGCGCGGATCCACGTGGGGGGGGGGGGGGGAGGGGACTTCCACCTTACAAAAAAGCCTCCGAGAAAAAGGAGAAACTTATAAAACGAGAGCATGTGAGAAAAATAATATGCAAGTTATCATAATGCACTACGGTTAAAAGAGAGGTTTGGGAACTCCAGTTTGCTCGCTATGCCCGGCATTTTTTTTGTCATCCCTCATCATTGCCAGAGTATCGGCAACAAAAAATTGCCAAGAACATGAGTTTATAAGTCCAACATTGTACCCAGGACAAAAAAGTAATTTAGATTATTATCATATTATTTCCTGAATAAAGCACTTCAACAACTGTTGAAACTGGAATTATTTTTCACCATTCCTCGTCATCAACAACGTTTAATTTCAAATGTGTATTTTGCTGAACAAGAACCTTCACAGACTATGAACTCTTGTTTACCATAATTAATGCGAGACAAGAAACTCCCGGTAAAGAATCTAATTATATATTTCGACCTCTTCTGATCAGCTCTCTTTGTTTATCCTGTCAATTAGAGAGAAAAGGAGATACATTGACAGATAGTGTGCGACAGTAGAGCGCAGAGCTAGCTGACACTTTGGGATGACCTTAGCTGGTCAGATACCGGAAGAATTATTGTGGATAGAGAAGTTTAACAAAGAGAAAATGTTGAAGCAAGAGAATTGAGTCTTGTAAAGAGAATGAGACGGAGCCCAAGATTGACCCTGGTGTGACCCACGCTTCTGGAAATGCGTACTGAAGGCGCATGGCTGATTTGAATTGAATTGAAGCCGGAGTTAATTGATTCAAGAGGCTCCTTAATTAAATTGACAGTTCTAGCTCGAGACTTATCAACAATTGCCATCTGATTTTATCGTAACGTCTTAATTTAGTTATACTGTTGCGCTGTGACAGAAGTGGCCATAAAATTCAGGGTACATGAGTTACAGTATTGTTGTATAGATATTAGCTTGTAATAACTTATTACTGTGTTGGAGTTATGTATGTTATTTCAATACAATATGAGTACTGGTGTATTATAAAACGCATTGTTGTACTAAGCATTAATAAATGTCATCTCCATTAACTTTTTTCAAAGAGACCTTATATCATAATTCACCTTCTCAATCAACTTATATTGATGTCATAAATATTTATGTTAAGCTCTCTCATTTCAAAAAACTACATTCTAATAAACTAAGTAGAATTTCTAAATATAGAACTGATCACATAATCTTGAAAATGTATTAAACATAAACATAAAGATTTTCTCAGTTCTATTTCTAGAAATAACAAGAATCTACGTGTCAAGATTCTTGTGACTAATGTTTAGTTAATATAAGCTGGTCAAATTTGATATTGATGGGGAGACATGTGAGGCTCATTTCACAATAAAATAAACTTCGCGATTTCATGTAGATAAGTCACAAGTCACAATCATATTAACATGTATTGCAACTCAAATTGCTGATTAGTGAAATTCATTGGATAATTACTTAATTCTATAGTTTTTGTGGTCTAGATTATAAGGGGTGTATTTCGTTTAGTCGAGGTGTTCGATTAGTATAGTACTGTACAGTATTTTCATTAGTATTAGCATTTTAAATAGACCTTGTCTATAAATAATTTATTATAATATATAACATTCCCCATTATATTATATATATTATTATTTAATAATATTGTAATTTAAAATAATCTTATTCTATTTGTCTCTCTCTCTCTTATAATAAATTATTAGTTATAATTATTGTTATCTACATGAATAAAGTAATCTTATCTTATCTTATCTCTCTCTCTCTCTCTCTCTTGTAATCTACATGAATAAATTCTAATCTATATAAGCATACCACGCTTCGCCACTATTCTATCCTATCCTATTCTCTCGCCTCACAAAAAACAGTTATTGGAGACGTTTCTGTTCATGCCTAAACATTCAACGGTCATTTAAAGTAGCCTTTCTGCAACCCCCCTTCCCCCCACGGTTGAGAAAATCGTTGTACTCCATGTGTCCATCCTACTGAATACACTCATCCTACTGTCAGGAGACCTTTCTTCAAATCGAAGAGAGCGCAACTAAGAACTAACCCTTTATTAATCTCAAGGGACGGATTGATTAGGATGAATGCGGCTAAAGCAGGGGTCCGAGCATAAAATAAAAATGGATCACAACAGTGACCCAAATCTTGGATGTGTCGGTTGAAGGAAAACGGTCTGACCCCTCAATTTATCTGCCGTCGGTTGCTGTCCGAACGTGAGAAATGGCCTACGACTCCACTTGCATCAGTCAAATATAAGCTTTCTAGTGTAATATACTGCAAGAAAGCTGAAAATTAGCTGTTTTTCAATGAATTGATTTCCTTGTTTCACTGAATTTTTTTCAAAATGGAAAACATTGAAAAAATCTCATGGAACATTTCATACAATTCAAATTTATAATTAATATCAATTTATAATTATCAATTCAGGTTACTGTTTTTTACTAGAATAAAGCTGGGAATTTTCTGTTGTAGATTGAATTGATTCCTACTTCCACTTATTTTCTATAAATTCGACAGTATGAAACATTTCATATAATTCAACTGAAGTTTTCGTACAGACAAATAAATGAAGAAGTTACCTGTCTGCTTGGAATGGATTTTAGAATCGCATCTACTTCAAGATTATTCGACCACTCCCACGCAATATTACTCAGCACTTTTTGCCCATCTTTGCGATTATTTTTCGATCTATTCATTCGACTTTATCAGGTCAATCTAATTAACATCCAGCAAGAATTGTACAGCAATCCTCCGAAGCATAGGAGAAAATCAAATTTCGCGATTCATCAAATTCTTACCCATGGACAATCAAACCAATAAAAACCATAAAAAATTAGATTTATTAGATATTTATGAGAAACTTGAGGAGATCAGAGGAGGAGCCGCATAAAATTGTACTCAACTTCTAATAGCAACTGTCACAATAATTAAAAAAATTACCTATTATAAATGTCACTGGCAGCACCTATAGAAAATTGCTGCTACAGTAGTATGATTCTGAGCTAAAGATTAATATTGTAGATCGCTTGAATTTGAATTTAATATATATATTTGAGAACAAGAGAGTAAGATGGAGAAAAAGTTGAACACTGCTGCTTGAAGTCAATTTACTTCTGAGCATGTCTTATTCCGTGGCGAAGCGTGGTATACTTATTTGGTCATCGCCGGGTATATTTCCTATACGATGACCAAATAAGTATACCACGCTTCGCCACAAGTCTTATTTTCCGCATTCAAAAACGTGACGGAGAAAGGGATGAATTATAAAATCTGGATAATATTTGTCAGGTTGTATATTTATTCACTTGTCATATTATCTAGAAAAAGGAGAATAGATAATACTATGCTGATTATTATCATGTTTAAACTGGAGTGAGCTACACTGATTACGACGGTTGGAAACCTTAGAGCTTAAAGGAACGTCTAAATATGATGTAGAGGTTGTCCACATATGCAGATCAATAAACGATGTTGTTTATTGAATGGAACTAGATAACCCAGAAACGAATCTCACTCAGTGTGAACTAATAAGGTACATGAATGGTTTGCATTGTAACGTTTGGTGCAGGCTGTTTCTACATTGCTAGTTCACCAGTTTCTTAGAAAAGAAAATAATAATAACAATTTCGTGTCAGTAGAACTAATGAAGAAGGTTTTTCATTGTGTTACCTGTTCTACAAAGACTATTAGCATAGCTACAGTGACAAGATAACCGCCATCCACAACGTTTTTGAACGCGAATATCTAGTTTATTGACAAAAGGATCAAGTGATATGAAAATCTAACGTATATTTTGATGTGGATGAGGTGTGGTGGGGAGTCGAGGTCTTCAGTAAACAGCCCAGTAAAAGAAAATAGACCGTTACAGAATTTTCTACCTGGAAGTAGACAGAAAACCTCTTGTGGACATCAGAATCATCTGCAAGTTGAATGTCCGTGATGGTCGTCCATACTTGTGGCGTGGGATTTTCAGTGCTTCGTTCCGCCCTACCTTGAAGAAGAGTAGCTTCTTCATGGTTCAATGGTACACAACCCTAATGGATAAATAGAGCAAGACTTCATAAATTTATACCTGGAAGTATGATTTCCGGAAGTTACAGTTTCAAATGATGGTCTACTACCGGTCAGCAGGTAAAGGACAAGACTTCTTGTATATACCTTTGAGAAGGTCAAAGGTAAAAAGAAAGTGGTCTGTCTGTTCCTGGAGTACCTGTGGAGGTATTACTCCTCATTCAAAATAGTTTTGAACTCGGTCAGGTCCTTCGACACCTGTGCTTCCCTTTCAACCGCTCCCTTTACTAGATACTGTAGGGTGCGCCTTCGGGTAGGTTATGGGCCCCCTATATTGCCATCCGGGTGAAGGGTCATCACCTGCCAGCGGTCAACCCCCTCCCCCTTTTACCTGCTATCAGATATTCGCAACATCTTCTATCAGTGTGATATCCGCTATTGCTAGCTCCTGGTCAGCTCTGAAAGCACGAACATCTCCTCTTTACCTGTTGAATATGAAGTCTGTTGCAAACTCCTCAAACACTTTTCGAATAGACGAAATAACAAATCCTCTACTCTCAGTTACTCCTTGAGAAATGATTCCATAGGTAAGTGTAGCTATCCTGTTCCCATAATTTTAAAAAGGTTAGTTTGAATCACTATTGGCCTAGATTACTAGATTGGCGTTACATTCTGATTATACATTTCATCTTTCATCAAGTTTTTTCTCTAATAATACTGTTGAATACAAGTTTTTATTTCATTAATATACTTCTTGTAGATGGGCATATAAAATGGTCGAAAATAAAAATTTTGGACGATCATTGAGTGCATCTACAAAGTTATCCTACAGTAAAATAATAAAATAAAGAATAGGCTTTAGCTAATCTAATATGCTAGCTAGATTCGTACTTGGCCGCATTGATGTAATATTTTCTCTGGTATGAAGATTGGGGGGCAAAATTCATGCATTGCCCCCCAGATATATCTACAAGAGTGATTATTGGGGGGGCAGAAACTGCCTTGCCCCCCCGAAGTCGGTGCCATTGGTCGATATTTCACTTGAATGCTGAAATTACAGAGAAATAGCTGTAGTAAACGTTTTTTACTTGACTTTATCTCCACAAATACTAAACACAATGTAACCTACCAGTCAAGATTTAAACAATATTATTCATTTATACACTCTATTATCAAAAAATGGAAGATATTATAATTTAAAAATTTATTTCCTACTGTCGGGTCACCAATGTATCTTAATATTACTGAAGAGAATGCTATTTTATCTATTTCACCTATTAATGGTAACTTACCAGTCTTCTACATGAAAAGAATTATTTATTGATTGAGTATCATCAGTATTATTAGGTACCAAATGTATAATCTATTCTAGAATCTCTTTTTCACTGTGATACTTAACACGGATAATAATCGTCCGTTGATGATGGAAGAGCGAGTGAGTTATAAGATGACAAGATAATGTTGAGGCCGGCTAGCACACTGCATTTCAATCACACGCAAAGTTGTACAATCATTAGTATTTTAACATGGTTGGGTTCTATTATATAGACGATTGCGAGCGCCGAGCGGAAAGTAACTATGAGTGTAATGGTCGTTTAAGTAATAAGTAATCAACCCATATTATTTTATATATTACTCGAAAATTTACCATGGGCCATAGCGATCTGCATTGTTACTCGCATTCAAACTCGATTATTCATATTTCCTCAAAGCTGATCCATTCCTTTATTGATGTTTGGAAATGGGGAATGCATAGGGGAAGCAATTAGGCCTACTATTTTAATTATAATAATTCTTATTTTTGTAATTTTTATTGCAAAACTTACTTCATCTTAAATCTTATTACATTTCCTGAGTTGAAAATCAATCCAGATTTATTCTCCAAGAATTTCTTTCAACTTTGCTTCCCGGAAAAAAATAGGTACCAACAATTTACAGTTCCAAAACACATTAGTCTGAAGATTCCTCTATGGATATTCCTCCTGAATTTCAAACAAAAATCGGCTTAATATTTAATCTGTTGGCAACTCTCCACATAAATTTACAGAATAATATTAGCCTACTCTAAGATAGGAAAGTCTGGGTATACAACCATTCCATTCCATGTCCCCTGCCCCTCCTTAAGGGAGCTCGGTACCCAGATATTGAATCTTAGTAGTGTCGATAGAGCTATTTTATGGAAACATAAATAAATAGCGCGAACGCAGTCTCGACTACGAAAAATAAAACGCCCAGATGCCCACATTTAGCGTATGCAGGGGTCAACTAAGTCACAGTGACGAGTCTGGGGGAATCGCCTCTGTATAATCACGGTATTATCAATACTTACCTTGATAGTACGGCAATAACAACTTCATTACCTCAAGTACTCTTGATAGAGAAATGTCCAGGATAATTATTATTAAGTATAGATTGTGGGTGGGTGGGTAAAGATCAAACAATGTGTCAGGCGGGAGAAAGGGTACAGTCAGTTGGAAAAGTGCTCCACGGCGTCCAAAGAGAACTGGGCGTCCACAACACATCGGTTTCTATGGCAACCGCAGCGTTTAGCCGTTTCCAACGTTAGGTCAGACGCCTTTCCCGGGCGAAATAGCTTTTCTGGCGGGAGAAGTCAGAGCGGCATATTGATCTCTGAAGACCCAGAGGGCCAGGGAGAGTTCATCCTAGCCTTCTTCTCCTCTTCCCCCTTTCCCCTTTTCCACCAGATTCTCCTTCACCTCCTTTTCCATCCGGCCCCCCATAATCAATAGAGCTCCCCGAGATTCCTCTGCGGTCTGCGAGCTGCAGTCACGCATCGAAAGCAATAGTCGATAATTCTTGATTCATTGATTATCGAGTATGAATATTGTTTCCTGGCTTAATAAAGCGGTAGTTCGTCCTAAACCCTACCACACTCAAGCACTGTATCGGATCCACGTAGCTTGTTACAGGAAATTTGTGAATTGATCTTATACAGTCATATTAAGGTTCGTTTACATTTGGATACATGTATGCTCACACAAGTCAAACTTTGAAACCAAATTTTGTTTACTCAAAATGTATGAGCAGAAGAAGAACTTACCACTCATCAATTTCAAAACCGAACAAAGTGCTCCTGTACAAACAAATTCTCAAACCTGTTTGGACCCATTATGGGGGTGCACCAAACAGAGTAACATCACCATCAGACAACGATTTCTGAACAAGGCTCTCAGAAACATTGTTGATGCTCCTTGGTATCCTGTGAGATTCAACGCTATGCAGAAAGTCACAAAGCAAGGCTCCACCAACACAACAACGTCGAGGCAATCGATCTGCTAGACAATGGAGGAATGGTGCGGAGGCTCAAAAAGAGGAAGCAGTTTTAATTAGAGTAGTGCTTGTTCAAGTGGTGTCCAGTGATGTGCAATACACATCATATGTACGAAATTATCTATAGCAGTAACAGATTCGAAAGCTTCAATACTTTGGCCACATAATGAGGAACGAAAAGTATAGATTGCTCCAGCTTGTTATGCAGGGTAAAATCCATGGAAGAAAACCAGCAGGCCTTAGGAAAACTTCATGGCATAGAAATATGCGAATGGGATGGGAAAAAATCGGGAGACCTGTTCAGAGCAGCCGTGTCCAAGGTTCAATTGCCTTGATGATTGCTAATCTTCGTTAGAAGAAAGCAACAACAACAAGAAGTATGAGATTTTAATATTCTAACTCACGCTTTGCGGCGCACGGCAGGGGGGTTGCACCCCCCTGCACCCCCGCCAGGTCGACCTCCTATATTAGATTAATGTTTTAAAAATTTTAGATGTAATCAGGGCTTATACAGGCTATTACAAAAAACATTTTTGCCTCGTTTTTCCATCTCACTCTGTAACTATCAATCGTACATGAATTTTCAAAAAAACGAAAAAAATGCTCGCTAAACACTTTACACTTTTACACTTTACGCTCGCTAAATCGACGCGCATGTAATTTTCATTACCTTAAAAATTGTAATCAAGCAATGTACATTAGCGAAGACAAATCATTAAAACTGAATTAACTGAAGTTGCAGAAAAAAGTTTGTATGTAATTCGCGCGTAAGGTTCTTTATTGGTCTCGCAAAACTGTTTTGCTCGAGCAATAAAGTCGCGCTTTACGCTCTTAAAACATAAATAGCTATTGAATGCTTCAAGTGACATCATATATAAAGGTACCGAAATCTTTAACCATTTACAGTACCAACAAACATCTTTGTCAATTTCAATCATTCCTATTAATCAATTCAATTCTATTTATCAATTATTATATCCGTAACTGTCTTGTTTTGATTGTCTTTTGACACTTTGAGATTGTCTTCTTCACTGCCAAGAAATATTATGTTCAAACTTTGTTATTGTATTATGCATTTCTACATGTTTTAAAAAAATCTACTAACGAATGCAAGCTTAGTTTATACGTTGATGAATGTGCCAGTCTCAACAAGGTTCTGTTGCTATTGATTGCAGGGTGAGCTGTTCCTTTTCTCAGCCGACAGCGTATTGACATTTACTGTTTGACATTTAGCGCAAGATTTGATCCCGGTAGTGAATAGGGTTGAACAACATTTGAGGGGTGCAATGATGATGCTGTGTGATGATCACAGTACCGTGCTATTGTCACAGCTATTATTATACACAGTGGACCTCCTCTTCAAATGTCAGATGGAGCATTGAAAAGATGCGGCATGTATGACTAATAGTGAGGGCTAATAGCTTCAAAACAGTATTGGGTGAGACGTGCTACATATTCAAATAAGCATCTCACTTTGGACCCGTGTTTGGCTAGATTTCTTCAGTCTCATTATGATCAGGCAAAACTATCATACTTTGAAAAAATGAATTGTAGAAAACATTTCCTGCATGGTATTACAATGAAGATATATTGCAGCATTCAACATTGAGATAGTTCGAATAGTATGAACAAAACATTATTCGGCAAATACAAACATCACATCCTCAAAAAATCAAGTTACGGTACAATACCACCGCATAATAAAGTAGCCTAGATCCAGACAAAGAATGCACAATATTGACGGCCCACTATAATTGAATTTAAATTGAATTCAATTGAAATTGAAATTGACGAACGCCAAGTTATTTTAACCGCAGAGAACTGAAGTCATTCGACAGAGTTGTTTTCGGGTTTTGTTGTTTTGGTCAAGTGAAAGACAATTAGAATACTTGGAATAATTAGAATAGTTTCCTATCGTCTTTGGTCAAATCAAGTCAAATGACTTCATTTTTGGTGGTAGGCTTTTGAGTAAATTGATAGACCGATAATTCTTTTTTTTATAAGTCGTGATACTTGTCTTGATTTGGTAATTCTCCATCATACACTATCATACAATCATAAATTGTGTGGAAGTTTTATTATTTCAATTGTTTTTATACTGTGAACTGAATCAAGTATTGGAAGTGGTTGATTGCGAAATATTGCAAAATAATGACACAGCCTACTACCGGCTATATTTGTTATATATATAGTTTAACACCTTTTATTATAACTTTGATCTGATGTATTATAATTTTAGTAAATAGTATATTATTATTTTTCAATATTACAATTTTATTTTCAAGTGATGGAATTTTTTGTCATTGCTGTACAATTTTGAAAAGTGTAATGGGTCTTTCAATACGTAGCACACAAATTTAAAAATCAATCAATCAATCGATCAATCTCCTTTTTCTTTTCTCCTGTTCCATATTTCTTTTTCTCCGTCCTCCTCCTCCTCCTCTTCTACAACATTGATTTCCTACTCCCCCGCTCCCCAAACCAATCAGCGAATTCTGCCAATTTACATTTGCTTTCCCTCTCCCTTTCACCTGTCCGTTCGTTTCCCACGCCACGCCAGTTTCACATCTGTTTCCCCATTTTCCCTTTCCTTGGCTCGAATTATTCTGCACTTGTGGGTATCTGCTGGGACCGGCTCGGTTCTCTCCACCAATCACATCGTTGCTGGTGTCTATTCTATTAGTAAAGAATATACCTTCTATAGATATATGCCTATGTACCGTATATAGATATATAGAGCGGCTCAGGCCACTTGGATCGATGATGGCTCTACCCTTCATTATGTATGTCGGATAGTAATAGTATTATAGGTGATTGATATAGCTCACCCATCTGTGTGCCGAAGCGTCGTTCTGTTGCCATAGCAACCACACTGTTGTGCTCTCAAGAGCTGAAGCGTCCGTTGGTTGATGGCTCTCGATTGGACAGCAAACTAAACTTCACTCCTACAATACATCTAACAGGCTCCGTATTTCGAATACAACTGAATAAAACGAATACAACTCCTGGTAATTTATTGATAAATTGAATAATTCAAGAAAAGTTTATGTAATGTGCAGACAAAAAAGTGAAGAAAGTGAAAATCCAAGTCATAGGCTAGTACTGAAAACAGGGTTTTGATTCAGAAAGATTTTATGAAACGAAAATTCACTAATAGAATACTAAGCCCCCTTTAAAAGAATACAGGCTATAATACTATAAAAGAATACTATAAAATACTATACTATAAAATACTATAATACTATAAAAGAATACAGGCTTTTAGCTATACTAAAAGAATACAGGCCCCTTTACATTTATATTTACTCGTAAATACAAAAACAATTCCGTATTCCGAATAGAACCAGCTTATTTAGGCAGTAAGACAAACCATTTGGAAAGTGACGTTAGGCCATACTATAAAACTACTACAAAACATAAATAGAAAACTATTCAAAATACTGTATCTGCTTCTTAAAAAAGTAAAATTTTATTACTTTCACTTATAAATCATATTTAAGGTAGTCTATTAAGCTCTTAAAGGTTTACCAATTATGGAACGTAATCAGCTAATTGACTCATCAATTAAAGGAAGTGCGATTCATGGCTGAAATGTTGTTTCACAGGAGTAAACTTTATGAATGAGAAATTTCTGTAATACGTGACTTCCAAGTTTTATAAAATAGGCTCTATACTCCTGGTAATAACGTGGTTTGTGTCTGGTTCGGATTCGAACAGATTACTTTATACGTAATTCACATATCTGGATATGGAGCTATTATAATTTTCAAATTAAATAATTCAAGAAAAGTTTATGTAATTTTCTGTGTTTGGATAAAGTAGCCTGAGTTGAGAAAACATTAGCTTCCACTGTTTCACCAGGTGTTTTGGCAGATAACATGAGAGTGACGTCCACTTGTCATTTGTCAAAATTGAAAGATCCGTCAAAATTATTCGGAAAGATAAGTCATAAGACAGAATTAAACATGTTTTCCTTAAAGTACCTATGCATAGTTTCATATTTTTTAAGAAGACGATAGAATCAGTCAAGTACTTACAGTTTCAGCTTGATTCTTGGTATTAATAAATGAATGCTGTAATATTTATGATTTGGGCTTAAAAAAATATAATATTATTAATTCCTTAAATTGTTTGATCCATCACCAAGGGTGATGCTATCATCAAGGTTTTAAAACTACTACTGTATGGCAGTTAAATAGGGTGGTGTAATAGGGATAGTGAGGTCCGAAAATCAGCGAGTTAATATAGGCCTACATAGTATACAAATCTATATGGATAGTAAAAATGTTTAGGAATAATTTTCACGTTATGATAATGCGTGCAAGTCGCCAATAATGTAGTGTTCGATCTGAATAATGTACGGTACCTATTCAATTGTTTACATGCTGTCACAAGTAATAATATAGCAACGAATGTGGTCTATGTTTAATTGAAGATAGTTGAAGGTCAACAGAAATGTGGTGAGTTCATGTGTACCCCATGCATTCTAGTTTAATTAATTTCCTTTCATCATTGTTATCTCTCCATCATGTAGTTTACCGTCTGCAGCCGAGGGGTCCATACAATGTACACAGTTCAGACAACAACCACACCCGTCAGGGAATAGGGGGATAAAATGCTAGGAGGGATACAAATTATGAGAGCTGGAAAGCATGCGATTGGAGTCTAGAGACAGATACTATCTGTCCGTCTATCTCTAGCTTCTGGTGTTCAGCTCAGAGTAACATGTAACCGTCTGACGGAATCGATAAAAGCCCGTAGTTCTACTGGTACCGATGGTTGCTATGGGACTCATTGCGGGGACACACCTACAAACACTGTCTCTCCAACTCCAAATCCAACTTCAACTTGTGCTCTTTCTAGTGTAACGCTCACAAGTGCAGACAAACGAAAGAGAAAGATGATTGCAGATCATTTGATTGTGAAAAATCAACATAACTATTTGGTTTATTGAATAAGAGCCTATTTACATACAACTTGAATAGGAATATTTTTCAGTTTCGGTGTAGAATGTGGACTTTGAAATTGTACCAAAGCTAGAGTGATCTACACATGAAAGAGTGAACAGCTATAGCCGGGGCTCCAAACACCGAACACGAATGAATAAAAGTTTAGGCTCAACCACTGATGATGATGCCATGAGCATTGAAACTTAAGTATGGTTTTTTAATTAATAAATACCTTTAATGTGGAATAGACAAAATTTGTTTTTATTCATTCACCTAATATGGAGAAGTTCCACAACATTTCTGAGCAAAGTGTGTGTTTCACCGAACACGACTTGAGCATTTCTAGCTACTGCATTTTTAACTGAAAAATTATAGACTGCTATGTGGTATAAAAACGAGTTAAATATTATTCCTATTAACAAACAGTTTGTAAGCCATAACAGTCCAAGTATTTTGTAGTACACTATTTAAAGATGCTTGTTGGACAAGATTTATCTATAAACTTGAGAAAGTAGTCACATAGTATGATAGCATTATTCTGATAGCATTTTCATCACACATTGTGGTTCGATACTCAGGATGACTAAAAAAAAAAAACTAGCGTTCGGTAAGAACGGTTGGGGAACAAATACAGTATATGGGACAGGTGCGCCAGGAGTCATCGTTCGTTGGA
Organism: Laodelphax striatellus; assembly: GCA_017141395.1. Lineage (NCBI taxonomy): Eukaryota > Metazoa > Arthropoda > Insecta > Hemiptera > Delphacidae > Laodelphax > Laodelphax striatellus. The sequence continues at coordinate 5,771,791 of CM029544.1, forward strand.
GTGAAAAGAGAGAGGCTAGTACATCAGAGATGTGGGGGAGATGTATGATAGGAGAAAGACAGATATATATAGAGAATGGAACATGAGACAGGATATGAGAATCGATGTGAGTTTGTTCAATAGCTCTTCTACTTGACGGTTACTCAGAATAGCATATAATTATGCAATGAACATCAGAACGTGGTTGGACATGCTCATTCACTATCGCTCACTCTCCAAACTTCGCCGATAAATCTCACTTATGTTAACATTATCATATCGCATTTAATTACTTATATTGTTGAAAATTATTAGTAACAATTCATAAAATTGATAGAATAATATTACTTATTCTTACAACTTTTGTAATCTAGAATCTAAGCAGTTATAATTATTGTTATCTACATGAATAAAGTAATCTTATCTTATCTTACTCTCATATTATCATGTATGATCACGATGTAACTCACTCGTATATCTCTTTCATCTCTTATCAATTTGTCACTAATTCCTTCTCTCATAGCTCATACACAATTTTTGAGTATTCTTTTCACACACTTGCTATACACTTCATAATCCTTCATACATTGGTGCATGGTTGTTTTATACTTTTATGCGATGGATAGTCAATGTTTGCAAAGAGATTCGAAACAAGTAATTCAAGTTCACTCTTGTTACGATCTTTGAAATTCAAATACATTAAGATCAACCTATAACCTTCATGTTGTATTATAGTTTGCTGTGTATTATTTATATTTTTTAAAGTATACATAAGTTCAAAAATCTGATATTTCTGAATATACAAGTAATTCAGCAATCTCGATTCCTATTAAAAATGCCACTTTTTTGAAACGGAATCTCGCTTTTTAGTATGCCAAAGGTATTCGATATCCCTGAATAGCAGCCTAGCACGGATTCTCTCCTAAAATGTCAAGAGCTGATAGAAGGGGTTGCGACTAGGGGGTGGCCTCAAGATGGCTTCTCTTCATCCGATTAGAGGTGTCTCTTCTCTGTAGATTATTTTCTGAAATCGGTGAGAGGGAGAGGAAGAATAAATGTTTGAAGCTGTAATTTGACAGCATGTGCTCTACCTTTTTTCGAGGGTATCGCTCATTACATATGAGCTTTCAGCTTGTGCGTGGGTACTGATCTTGATGATTTATTAATGACTGCTTTCTGGAAATCCAGGACCGACGGCTCTAAGTGTCCTCCAAAACACAGGAGTGGCCCGAAAAAAATATCTCACAACAAAACATTAAAATCAATTAAAACATTAAATCAATTAGGCTCTCTCTCTAGAGAGAGGGAGAGAGAGAGAGCCCTAACCACTAGACCACCGGACATCTTCTGTACAGCAGCATTTATTTTTGACTAAGCCAATTCGGCCAGATATGAAGTAATCTATGTAAAGTTACATAAGTTTATGGTTCAATTTCATTAATTTGAAATCATCTAAATGAATGAATTAGTTTTGTTAGAGCCAAATGTGTATCATGTTCGGGAGCACTCTCTAGGGAGCAGTCTATGTAGACTCGACCAAATTTAATAAGTTATTTGGTACATGAAAAAATGTAATAAGATAAGAGATATCCTCTGACATAAATTCCAACCCACTGCCAGCATAGCTGCATCAGCGGAAACAATTATTTTATGTTCAGGAGTGCCTGAAATCATTCAGAAAACTCTAAAACTATGAAACTTTCCCCTCAGGGTGGCGCCAGTCCCCCTCAATTTTTTCAAATTTTTTATTTGACTATTTAGAGCAAAAGTGAAATGACATTTTTTGTTCAGCTCCTGGAGATGCCCCGATTTCAATGATAAAATTCAAAATCCAACGGGTTTGCAGGATATTTTTTATTCGTTATTTTGTCTATAACCTCATGTTTCTCGTAAAATGAATGGCACAGAGAACTAAAACTATACGTGGTGGTACACCTGTTTGAAGACGCGACCAGACGCGAATTCTGTTTTGACAGTTGTTACACCTGTGCGAGAGCATCTGTTTCAAGATAGTAACTTGCGCCGCTGCCATTGTATTGTAGGTTGTAGCTATGGGTGAAATTATTTAGGGTTGAATTATTAATTAGATAACCCATCGCTGAGTCAGGGAGGGAGATCTCGCTCGCTCGGCTCAGTAACGTTGACGAAATATTACCGTACGTTTACTACACATCAATAGCCTACTAATCTAATATCACCTAATAGATCCTATTCTATTGACTCGATAATTTTTGATGAAATGCCTCTAAATAATGAAATGTCGATTATCATTATTATAATTATATTGAAAAATGTTATCCTCAATCTTACTTTCGTATTGAGGGTGATCACAGGAGCTAGGATTGTGCGGGTAATAAGAGAGTTGATAATTAAATCATTAGTGTTTTTAGGATTCGGGAATGACGGCTTTTCCTCTTCTTGAAAGACACTGTGGCTGTTATACCAAAACTATTCCATTATATTCGATCTTGGAACCTTTGTATTATCAGAAAGCGCTTTGTCATTTGGCTTCAGACCACAGTTATCTCTTTATCCATCGTTTGGGGAGATCGTCCTCTCTCTCATCACCCTCTCCCTCCCCTCTCACACTTTCCCTCTTCTCTCTCTTCTTCCGCCTGTCTCTCTGTAAAAGAAGACGACAGGTGCATTACAATTACCGGTCCAATTAATAGATGTTTCTAACGGCCGAAAAGTCAAAAACTGGCTCTCCTATTGTCGGAGGGATGATATCCCCTACTATCATTGAACTTCTCACTGAGTTGTTTCCGTTGATTTGACCTCATCCATAAAAATATATTGACGGTATCTTTCAATAATAATTAGTTCCCATCTTGTGTCCCTCGAAATGACACCTTCCTTCCCTTCCTTGGAAAATCACTACATCATTTAATATATTTTACGTTATATTATAAATTATTTATATTTGTCATATTTTTCAGACTTTATAAAATCAAGAAACACTTTTTTTAAATGATAGTGTCTGTTTTCCAAGTGAAAACAAACTTACACAATCCCTATCAAGGGATAATTGGTTATATTGGCGAAGTGGAACAACCCTACTCGGGTCTCCCCACTATTAGAAGCCGTACGCTAAATAAAGAATAATAACCACATCATTCTCTCTCATTAAGCATTCTATCTAGTATCTTTTCATTAAATATATTACAGCACTCCTTTTCATAGATCATTCGATCCAATCGCTTCAATACTGTCTATCAAGACAATAGCTAAGTAAACTAGTGAGACGACGGCACAGTAAACAATTACTAGATACTCGAACGTTTTAAGAAATCACACGGTTTGGAAGAAAAATGATATGACAAACAAATTAAGATTTGAATAAATATGATGTTTATATGTTGATTTCAGTTTAGTATTGAATAAACGGTGTATTGAAGCATTAATGAAGTTCTTCAGCAGGTAATGGGCTCAGGATTGGGAAATTAAGAAAAACATAAGGAAAAAAAGTGAATCAAGATAAAAGAAGCAAAATTCAGTATAATAAAAGAAAATAAAGGAAAAACATAAGAAATAACCAAAATGACAGAAGCAAAATGTAGTATGACATAGTTGAATGGTGAGAACTATTTCATATGGAAATACCGGATGGAAATGCTATTAATAAGAGAAAAGTTATGGAGTGTCGTTACTGAAAATGCTGTCCCTGCTGCCGATGGCGGTAATACCGCAGAAATTCAGTAAATTCATATTGCAGGATCCTTTTAAATTGTCAGAAAACACCTGATTGATGTACGCTCGTTTACTAATGTTAAATCAGCTGTTTTCTGACAAGTTAAAAGAATCCTGCTATACGTACCATATAAACATAGGCTACATACATAAAAAAGGCCTTGAGTTACAAAAAGATATTCGCATTTTATTAGCCTACAGTAGTTATCTTCACTTGATCACCTCTCCTTTACTTCAATACTTTCTATAATACTTTCCACTCAATATCCTACTCTATCAATACTTCATTACTCTTGTATTGATTGATTGACAAATACGTGATACATTATTACGAACAAGTCTTTCTTGTCTTTCAAAAGGTAGCCTCAATCACAATGCAGTTACCCTATGGAGTGAGTAGGTACCTTTGTCGCAACAGAGAAATAAGTTGGGAAGTATCTGTACCTCTATGTTCTCCTGTTCTATAGCGTATGACTTCCGCCGGATGAAGGAGGGTGTACAACAGAGAAAGAGAGAGAGTGAGGAAGTAGTCTTAAGAAGAAAAGAAGAAGCGTGAGGAGACGAGGAGGAAATATAAGAAAATTCAAATAGATGACTGAACGTCACTTGGATCTGTGAGAAGGTGTTGAAAGTGTGAGAAGGACAGTAAACAATTGGCCCTTTTATCTCATGCAAAAGCCTCCTCTTTCAAAATTCTTCTTACTCTTTCTCTCTTCATTCTACCCTTCACACATCAGTTACAGTCTTTCTCTTTCCAACGCAAAGATGCTCTAATTGACTTCTGTTGTAGAGTACTCTCCTTTCTTTAACGTTTTCTTCCGTGCTTTCCAGTTACTAGGCGTTGAATGTGTTGTCGTTTACTCAAGAAATATTCAATACCCAATAATTTATTATGATTGTTTTACTCACACATCAGCATTCATGACTCACAATACTGTATTCATGATGCATTTCTTGGTATGTGTATATGTAATAGTAATATAATATGAAGCTTCTAACTCTTCAATATTTATTTGCCTAGAACTAAAGATATGTAATTCTTCAATCTTCAAGTTAACTTAAGATATTAAACAATTTTCGATAATTTTATAAAAACTTTATTGTTTATGAACAACAGAAATACATAAATTGTATCGAAGAAGGCTCGCAGCATTGGCACTGTGAGTAAATCTTATCAAATAATTTTTTTTTTGTTGAGAAAAAATTTCTCTTCATTAATACAGTATTTTGAATTTCGAAATCGTTATGGTCATTTGATTTTTGTTTTTCGATAATCTCAAAATTCCAAGATCTTGCAAGCTTTTCAGACTCTTTAAAAGCATGTGCAGCCAACTACAATTTGGATGATCACTATAAACATATTCTAAAACATATACCTACATATAATATAGTATACTAGACCATTATTAGGGTTAGAATGAAGGTGCCATACCAGGTAATCACTGGACCAAACCTGATACTCCATCTGATCATGACTTCCTCTGTCGTTTAGGAACAGGATACAGGATGGTATCGTATTGCTTCTGTCCTGTTCTTCTCAGTGCAAATAGGATGGAAGACCCGCAAGAGTGGCGACTCAATACTGGACCACCATCAAATGTCAGTTGAGGGGGTTCTAGTTCAAACATAACCAGGAAGGAAATAGCGGGTGCAATGAAAACTGTATGCGAGATGAAAAAGGGCCTTAATTTCTACACATATTATTTGACATTATTTATTTGACATCATAGTGATTAACATCATAGTTCATTAATGAGGGTTTATTTATTTATTTCACGCAATATGGGCATTTCAGCCCATGTGAAGAATATTTTTTCTCTGTATTGCACAATTGTATAATCTTTGTACTGTATCTTTGAAGAGGAATAAATAAAATTGATTGATTGATTGAATATCATTTTCCACACAATTTCACTGACCTTGAAGCACATTAAAAACATTAATTCTCCCCATCACCACATGATTTATGGTTTACCATAGAATATTCTAATTGGATTATTACTATAATTGCTATATTTTAGCAATAGGTTTACCTATAAAATACGTAGATTGGTTTAAACTTGAAGGATTTGATATTCAGCTCAAAAATTTGATAAAGTAATGTTGACATCAAACCATTTACGCCCCAATACATCAAAAATGTCTCCAAAATAATCTAGCAGTAAACTTATTCAACTTGGACGAAAGTATTGGCTTTTTTGATCATATCGCTTTTTATCGGTGGGGAAACCCTTACGGGTAGGTTCCACCTCGCCTAAGTGCACAATTATTTTGTGTCGGTCACCCATCCGAGAGCGGTCTTTAATGTTTGTTACTTAACCACATGATTACTTAGCAACCGTTCTATTGGCCTTGAATGAATTTCTCTCATACAAATGTTAAGCTTATGGAAATAAATATTACTGGATCGTGGTTAGAGACGTGTTTGGGCCTCGCAATTACTACAGTATTATAAGCGGTATTTTTACCATTTAGAACGCAACGTTACTTATTTGTGAGTTTCTGAAAGCCCTATTCTTCCCCATGTAAAATGTTAATTTTCACCCCGAATTGCATCTTTCACGCCACCGATTACGTCATCTTTAAAAACATCCAAATAGCACGAATGAAGATTCTCATGAAGGGATTATGTTCTCTTGAAAAGATTTACAATTTTCCTTATCCGGGGGATTTCTGATACCACGTAGCGAAGCATGAGTAACCTGCTAGTATTATCTTAAAATTGTATGATTGAAACTAGAAATTACGAAGTCAGTAAGTTGTATCTGTCAAATGTATTTTCGTAATAAAACCAATACAACGGTTGACGCGTTCTTGTCTATTATTCTTGAGAGAACCTAATAAGTTTGTTTCTTGTTAGGTATTGATAATCTATTTGCTATGCTAATTATCAAATAATATTCATTCATAATACAGAAATAAGTTTAGTTTGAGGGAGTACTGATTCTTAGAACTCCAAATGGGGGATACAGTTAACCAGAATTAATTAAATCAGAAGTGATTTTGTGATCCAGAGAGATATTAATCACTCCACCCTAGAACAATATTATAATCACCCTTAATGTAGAACAATTTCCAGAGAAGATAATGGAAAGATGCTTCTAGAGCACAAATTGCGAGAAAAAATAAGGAAGAAGAAAAGTGCATACTCTCCCAATTCGACCTTAGCCTTAGCATGGAAGCCTAATGGAAATGCTGTGTTTTTGAGCTGCAGCTTGACGCTCCAGCAACCAAACTACAGCTCAAGAATCGTTAAATATATCACAACAGTCTACTAGTTGACTTATTTGCATGTTAGCTTCTACTGTTTGAACTCTGAACATTGCCTCAGAGTAGGCCTACATCCTCTTTAGTACACTGGAACTGTTTCAATAGACGACAAAGATTTCTTGTCTTGTTGTTAATCAGCTAGATTTGCTGGTAGCCAAGTAGCAAATTCCAAGTATCTGGAAACGTTCAGGAAAAATGAGTCTGTTCTGAAAACTTCAGTTCTTCGTTAGAGAAACTTAATGAGTTTTGCAGTCATATCTGGATATAACTGAGAATTTAAGTTTTTCCTTTTTAAAGCTTCTCGTCCTCTTTTATTTCTCTACTAATAAGTCTTCGTACTATTCCTAAGTTAGTTTTCTCCTCCCCATACAATTCATTGTTGTGTTATTCACGTATGTCCCCATCTCTACTACCTGGTTTATTACGAGGCAAGTTCAACACTTGATATTCACAAGTGTATATTTGGCTAGAACAAGTAACTTGTACAAGCTACTTAGCTATCTGCCTTCCAACTAGCCTCGAGTAAACTATAGGGTCTCAGCAAGTCCCCCTCTACTACTCAATTAATTTCATCATTTCACTGCGTCCTCTCTATCTAATTAATAGGCCCATCTTAAACTACTGACTGTTACTGAAAAATTATTGGTTAATCAATCGCAGGTCAAAAAGTTCCTCATCTACGTTTATTCACTTTTGCTTCTTTGTGAGAAAAATTTTGGAACATTTTCTCAAATACTTGATTGCCAATCACCTGTGAGAATTATAATGATTGATAAGACATCAAACTTTGATTGGCGTTTATGCAACCGGCCGATGTCCATTTTGTGCCTCTCAACTTCACAGGTCAAAGTATTTCCCTCTTACACACACACTCTCTCTCTCTATTTTCAAATTTCTCTCCTCTATCGTATCTCTGTCTAGTAGCAATCGTTTGCAATATTCACATCTCAATCATGGACTCGTAGAAAGCCCAGCACTTGCATGGCATTCCCGATTACGCGATGTGATCATCGCACCTTTGAAAATCTCTCTTCAATGTTCTGTCTCTCTCTCCCGCTGGTTACTCTGCTCTCTCTCTTGATCCATCCATCCATCCATTTCTTTTTCTGTCTCCTTAGAGCATTCTCTCCTAGAAGAGGCGTCCTGAATTTCATATCAGCCAGGAGGCATCCAAAAAGAATACTGATCAGTGCTGATAGAAGAAAGGACTTCCTGGTTCTCCCAGTTCACTCGCTTCTGCTAGTTCAGATATATTTCACTTCTTTTTGTTTGGGTTTCTTCTTTTCTTGGCTTGTGGTCACTCCAACATTCACTGATATTTCTTTCTTTGAACACTGCTGATTTGATTCCTGCTCTTACTTCAGATCCAATAAAAAATCCGTTGAAGGGGCCACTCTCACGGGAAGGTTTCACGTCGCCTTATTCTTATGACGGTCATCCATCCAAGAGCAGTCTTGAGTGTTCGTGACTTAACCTCATGATCACTCAGCACTCACCGGGTGGCCAAACACACACTAGTAATTGCGGCCAATGATAATACTGTAATAATTTTAAGAGAGTTTTCGAATCGTTAACTAAGGAGAACTGTCCATCGCACTGCCAGAAATCCTCTATTATAATTTAAAGGTATTTTCCAATTTCATCAATTCTTCAACTTGTAGCTGATTTTGAGAGAGTTTCTGAATAGTTCAACTAAAGATAAGTCCAGTATCGATCGCAATTGCACAGCAAAGATTCCTTTATGCAGAGCTATTTTCCAATTTCTCCAATTACGTCTAGTCCAAACATTCTCCAGTATTTATCCAATTACAACTTGTACCTAAAAACTAGATTTTAGTTAAACTAGCCTCTCTTGGATGCTAGCTTGAACCCTTTTTTTAAGAATTGCAAGAAAATCATTATTACTATGATGCAGTGTTGTAGAGATGTAATGTTATATAATATAAGTAGTTTATAAGAATGATGAAAGCCCAGATCAGGAACTTTAAAATTTTTAGATCAAAACAGAGAACACTGTATAAAACAGGTTGCTTTTGATTGAGATCGAAGCTCTGAAAGCATCACTTTATTAATTAGTATACATGTGTTTGTGTCAACATTAAATCTTATTTACAGTACCTCATTGCCGTACAAGATTGGAAAAGAACACCTTTTTTTGCAAAGATTTTCAAAAAATCCCACTTTTCAAGTCACATGGGATATTATCAAATAGATTCAACGAATCGAGAAATTGTTGTTCCTATGTTTGTTGCCTTGGAGCAACCCTTATCATATTTTCCCTTGAACTTTCTCCAATAATCCTTCAATCGTACATTATTTTATAGTAATTAAACTTATTGTAATGATAAAACATTACCAGGTATTCATAGTGAACCTGATTGTGCCAATTTTGTTGATAATGAAAAAGCTTAAAAAGATTAGGAAAGCGGTGTTCGTACCAGCAACTTATCGCTCAGATTAGATAAGAGACGTGCATCTTCTACTCCCATTGTAAGGGTGGCCACTTCTCCGCTGAACATCATACAGTATATGGAAATCAAAATCTATTCCCGGTGGTTCGGAGCCTACCTAAAGCTGTCTTTCTCATTGCCCATGCATCAGCTAAGAGCTCATGTAGGCATCACCATAAGATAGATACGAGATACATTTTTCAATGTCAAATGTATCTCGTAAAAACAGAGGAGTCAAACATGAAAACTATGCAAAAATGAGAAAGGAAGAATAATAGAATAGATGGTAGGAAGGGGGAGAAGGGGGAGAAGGGTAGAGCAGACAGTCGAGCATCCATAGAAGCTCAATGCGAAAATGAAATCAATTTGTATTCGTGTCACCAATCGCTGTAGCTATCACGTGATCTGATCCGATGTCGTTTCGGAGGTAACGGTCAATGGACTTACCAAGAGATTTCTATTCTCTAGACTAGACCAAAGAGAGGTGGGGGGACACAGTTTGTTCATGAAGAGGAAAGTACGGTAGAGGTGAGGAAAGCGGCGGCAATGAATGATTATTTGTCTCGAGTGATGAAATAGCGCTTGACCCGAGATGTCGTTTTGAATCTGAATTGTGTTCAGTGGCCTCCTTCACTCCAGCACGGCACGGCAGGGGCGGGGCGGGGTGGCGGGCTCGACTAAATGCAATCTAGAATTAATACTTCAAAGGATAGCATACTACTAGCTCAATGTATGCTATGGAGGATACAAGTTGGTATTAACGTGGAGGGCCAGAGTGAAAAATGATGAGGACAAACTGGAAGCTTTTAACAAACACGTTACATTTTTAAACTCACTCTCTCTTTCTCAAAAGAGCATCACTTCGTTTTCCCATTCGCCCTTCGTCTGGTATCTTGGTCACAAAATGTGTAGCTGATATGTGTATGAAATTAATTATACAGTATTTAAATATGAAGAATGAACATTTCAAATCAAACAAACTAACATACTAAACAAATTGCTGAACGATATGTAATATAAAACTGATTCTGATAATGGGGTAACTTAAGTTTATAGAATAGAACCAATACTAATTCAACTTCAACTAACATACTAAACAAATAGCTGAACGATATGAAATATGAAACTGATTCTGATAATGGGATAACTTAAGTTTATAAAATAGAACCAATACTAATTCAACTTCAATTGACTTTCTGAACTTGAGGCAATAAAAATTGATTTTATGCGTTTTAACCAATCCTCAGTTTAAACTTGGAAAATGGAAAATTAAAACCAACAAATCCTAAGATTTCATTATTTTTATGATCTCTTCTTAGCCTCTATCGCATTCTTACTCACGACATCCTCTCTTTCCAACTATCATCATAATCCTTACAGTCCGTGTTTCAGACTAAGGATCTTCTACCAAAACCTACAATTAAACATGGCGCTCAGAAGATGATGATAATAATACGTGGGAGTAGGAGCAAAATGAAGGAAAACTCGGACAAGAGACTGATAAAGATAGAAAGAGACGCAACAATAATGTGATTAAACAACAGTCGATGTTCAAGGAGGACTTGACGACTGCCTCGTGTTCACTCTCACTCTCTCTCTCTTGATGATAGCCCAACTACATGTGTTGGTCAACAGTGAAGTGGTTGCCATAAATGATTGCGGGTGATGTCTTTCTTACTGGACACGGGTCCTAGCTAGGATAACAATTATTAAGGTTAGCCGTTGGTTGCGTGTTCCGACGACATGTAAATAGCAGTAACCATATCTGTGGATGCACTAAACTTTGATACTATAAAAACCGATTTACAGTGTCGTTACTATTCAATTTTTTGAATGGTCAATGAATCAGAGTTTAGATGCTCCATTACCACGAAGATACACTACTGTATCCAAGGGCGTAGCTAGGATTTTATTTTGGGGGTGCTGAAATAGGCAGGAAGGTTATAAAGATGTAATAGTTTCATGGGATAAAAAAGCGAGCAAGAGACAAAATTACAACAAATGTCAATTTCGGGGGGTGCTGAAGCCCTTTAGCACCCCCCCTGGCTACGCCCTTGACTGTATCATCTTCCTAAGGATAGTTAGGCTACTTAGAACTACACTACCAGATGATTAAAAACACGTATTTTAAAGAATATTGAACAGATGACTGAGTCGTAGCTCAAAGCGCCGAGGATGAACATCATTGTTCGAAACGCGTCCGCGACTCAAAATAGTGTAAGTACTGTATAGCAAGAAGTTATCTTTTATTCTATTATATTGTCTTTGTCCAAAAAACACCCTGTCATTACATTCATCGATGTTAGGTTTGTTCACATCAATTACAACGATATTATTTACAAAAAATAATTTTTTTGTAATCAAACTAAAGATAATGTACCTATTAGAGAAGATGACACATATTTTCTGTGATTAAAATAATTCTATTTTCTGAATAATTATTATTCAAAACTTGAAGCAAGAGTTGATATTTGCAATTACAAGTGGTAAATAAGATTATTAGAGGATATTATTTAAGAATATAATCCTAATTTTAATATTAATAAATTCAGTTGTTGTAGATCCATCTTCTTTTCTCACTTGATTTGTGAGTACAATCTTACTTTTAAAGTCAATTTTAGTGTCTATAATTAATTGTATTGCTCAAGTTCAATTTTAATACCAATCGTATATGTATAAATAAATAAATGAAATGATGTTATAAATTGTTATTTATAAATAACACTCAACAAAGTCAACGGATACTTGATCGATATGATATATATTTTTTTTAGATAGAGTAAATAATTAAATTATGTATACAGGAGACAAAGACTTTTCTCAAGAAGTAAGTTTATTGAAGCCTTTCGTAAGAGTAGGCCTATGATCACAGTTTCCTTCAAGTTTTTGTCCACCAGTAAAACCGCAATTTCTAGTAAGAATCTTCTTATGGCTACAGCTAACTAGCTGGAAGATCGATATGGTCCAATGAATATGCAACTGTAAATCTATATTTAAATGCTAAGATGACCGGAAAACGATGTTTCATTCTACTTTTTAGCGTTCTTCGCTTTTTTTTAATTGTAACTATTTCTTTTGATTATGTGGAGATCTATGGTCAGACAGCAATGATTTGCGGAGATGATAAAAACCAAAAAGAAGAAGAAGGCCAATGCAAGATGAAATCAATCCAAGCGGAATAAATTGCAGATGGTGATAATGATTTGACAACTGAAAGTGGTCAACACCGACTCACAATAGGGGAAATAGCTGTGGCAAAAGGAAAGATAGGCACTATCATATCGAAATAAAACAACGATATATCAAACAACTTCAAACTTTATTAATTCAAGATCTGGTTTCAAAACTCTTTTACATCATGAACGAGAAATTAACAAACGAAATTCAACAAGATAATAGAACCATAAAACTATTTTTATAATACAAATTACATAATCAAGTACATAATTACAAATATGACTCCGAAGTGAATAATAAACTAATCTTTTTTCCTATCCAACCACCATTCAAAGCAGCGGTCACCATAACACTGAATGAGAAACTCTCTTCATTTTAAACAAATATTGAAAACTACTGAAAATGAATATAACAAATGCATGAAAAACATTTCGGAAATTTTTTATCTAATAGCTCGAAAAAATAAAGAAACTCCACCAAATTCAATGTGAGTTAAGGTTTAATCACACAAATCAGTTCAGTCTCAATTGCATTTGATATTTGTCAGCGGCGGAACTGAATCACAAACAGACTGGACAACTTAAATCTGCATCGAACTATCACTTCACATTTACTAAAATAATACCCGTTACTAAGGAATTCCAACGCAAAATACAGAAGATACTTAACTAGATGAATAGTGGAATTGAACATAATCAGATTTAAGAATCAATTAATCAAAAAATGTCAGAGCGTAAATAACAAAGTTAAACATTAATAAGAACGAATGCAGATACATAACATACTGAAAATAATACTAATAATACAAAATGAAACAGAACGAGAATAAATACATGTGTGAGAATTCTAAACAATAACATTTTTAAGCACTTGAAACCCAGATAACGAATTAATTTTTTTTCTATTGTAAAGACCCGAGAACTTGTTAAAACAGAACTGAATAGAACGAACACTCCGATAGTAGTCTCAATTCATTGAATTGGGGTTTGAAAGTGCTTCAAGAGTTAAGGACTTTTCCCACGTCTCCGTCTTGCCGTCAAAGGTCAAAGGGAACTACAAGAATGATAAACGGGGATCATTTAACACTACTTGAGAACTGTCAGAATTACTTTAATTGGAAAATTAAATTGATTTTAAAAATAAAATTTGAAGTGCAAGACATCAATACTTTCTTTCCCGTTCCCGTTTTAGCTTTCTTTTTTCAACTAATCTTTCTATTCTTTTTTTTTAACTTGTAGGCCTATTTTCTGAAATCAATTAAATGAATTTTGGTTAATAATTTGAAACATTATCCAGCAACGAAGAAACAATGAACAAAGACGTCCTTTGTAAGGATTATTATTATAAGACCATTGTTCTTAAAAAAAATCATCCACCTAGTGGTGTTTGAATATTATCTTACATATTGATTCGTTTGAACTTAGCATGACATCAATTGAACAGCTGAGAAAGCACATCGACAAAGAAGAGAGGGACATTTTAATTTGTCTATAATCAACTTTCATTTCATTTCAATCAATTATCCACATCGAAACATATATCTCTATCTTTCAATACATATATAACAAATATAACATCTGGGTAACTCTTATCAGCTTCTATCTAAAAGAAGTATCATAGTATGGAACATATAAATTTTTCACAATGTGAAATAATACAAACTACATTATATGACTTGGATGATCTATTATTGGAATAATAGAGCCAATAAACTTCTACAGTTAATCTGAGTCACTGTAGATTAATCTAAGATCGAGAACATGTGAAACTGCACCGTGTTGACTAGACCAAACTTATTTTTCCAATACTGTACAAGAATTGATATTTGGAAAGTAATTCTGGTTGGGAATGTGTCAATAGTTTTACTGGCTCACATGATCTCACTTTGATCAAACAGCCTTTATCTCTATACATTTTTACCTCGAGAAAAAGATGAATTTTCCTCCATTCAAAAGAATCATTCAAAGAAAGTCAGTACTTATTGATACATCATACTGACAAATGACGAAAGCCCACACAATATTGAGCTAACAAATTTCTATCGGAATTTGGGTTTAACCGACATCAAATCTGCTATACACATAACACACATTAAGAAAATATCCATCATTTCAACATTATTTTTGGCTTCAAAATATATCGACGAATTAATAAAAATAGTTCAATTAACTTAAAACATAATCTAGCTTTACGCGATTATTGTATTTCTGACAGAAATTGTAAACACAAAATTATTATAACATAATAGAAGAATAAGCTACAAAAATTGTTCGATGAAGATATAAATACTGTACTTCTGGAAGATTGCTGAGATAAGTTCTCTAAGCATTTATAAAACAGAGTGAACAAGAAATTAGGCAGTCGACAAGTTGATTGATATTTAGATTCATCAATCTAAATATTAACCCAGATTTAAACTACTACATAGAAGATAGAAAATCTTTCTTATGTTTCTAACACTGAGAAGATAGAAAATATTTTTTTATGTTTTAAATACTGAGAACTAACATGAACTGAATAATTGAATAAGATTTTTGTAAAAAATGTTAACATGTTTTATCGTAACATGGAGAGGGATGGAAGGAGAGGGATTTAAAATTGACACATCACCAGTTGATCAAACACACGCATGAACAGTGTGTATATTCAACTAATCATATCTTATAAGTTCCGAAACTAATTAATTTAATGACACGATCCACCATTCTCCTTAAATGCGTCATACTCGAAAGAAGAAGCAGCTAAGATAATAATTGGAATCGTATTATAAGTATGGGGTTTTCATAGTTACTTAAATCTAATTTACAAACGATTGAGCGATCCCTATAGATTTGAAAGATTCAGGAAAAATATCATCTTTGCAAAGTCTTGTCAGATGTGAGGGCCAAGAAGTTTGAAGTCTTAAATTGTTGAAACCCTACTCCTCCATTTCATCAGTCCCCGATCAACAGAGGTTGTCATTAGGTGCATCTGCATTACCTTCTTCTGATTGTCCGACAGTTGGCATACTGCTATGGATCGGAGTGGCGGCGGCCCCGGAAGCGGACGCCTAAAACAATTACATCATTATTATTGTTGCTATTTGATCGATGCATTTGTTCATTCATGTCGCCGACTTGCAGTCGTTAGGAATTACCGGCGGTACTCTATTTCTTATTCGGTAATATACATGTAAGTGTAAAAAGTCAAAGTCGACATTACAGTTTCTAAATGAATATTTTTGTTCATAATACAGTATACTGTGAAAACATTATTTAAATTCAATTTCAAATTGATTTAATAATAAGTTTTGGTTATTACCCCGACGCTGTGAGGCACACCGGGGAGAGATAAAGAACTATTTTAGAACTATTATTGTTACACAAGAAGAAGAATAATAGGAAGAAGAAGCCTACTTGTATTATTAGGAAATACAGTAGGTAAGAAGAAGAAGAATAAGAAGAAGATAAGAAGAGGAATAAGAAGAAGAAGAAGAAGAAGAAGAAGAATAAGAAGAAGAATAAAGAAGAATAAGAAGAAGAAGAAGAAGAAGAATAAGAAGAAGAAGAAGAAGAAGAATAAGAAGAAGAAGAAGAAGAAGAAGAAGAAGAAGAAGAAGAAGAAGAAGAAGAATAAGAAGAAGAATAAGAAGAAGAAGAAGAAGAAGAAGAAGAAGAAGAATAAGAATAAGAATAAGAAGAAGAAGAAGAATAAGAAGAAGAATAAGAAGAAGAATAAAGAAGAAGAAGAAGAAGAAGAAGAAGAAGAAGAAGAAGAAGAAGAAGAAGAAGAAGAAGAATAAGAAGAAGAAGAAGAAGAAGAAGAAGAAGAAGAAGAAGAAGAAGAAGAAGAAGAAGAAGAAGAAGAAGAAGAAGAAGAAGAAGAAGAAGAAGAAGAAGAAGAAGAAGAAGAAGAAGAAGAAGAAGAAGAAGAAGAAGAAGAAGAAGAAGAAGAAGAAGAAGAAGAAGAAGAAGAAGAAGAAGAAGAAGAAGAAGAAGAAGAAGAAGAAGAAGAAGAAGAAGAAGAAGAAGAAGAAGAAGAAGAAGAAGAAGAAGAAGAAGAAGAAGAAGAAGAAGAAGAAGAAGAAGAAGAAGAAGAAGAAGAAGAAGAAGAAGAAGAAGAAGAAGAAGAAGAAGAAGAAGAAGAAGAAGAAGAAGAAGAAGAAGAAGAAGAAGAAGAAGAAGAAGAAGTTTTGGTTATGATTTAGTATTAAAAACAAAACATGAGATGATATAGGCTAGAAGAATGTTACTGTATGTTGAAAGAAAAGATACAGATGATGTCACTTACATTGGAAGGTTGAGTGGAATCAATCCTGATGTCGACCAACGAAGTGGATACACGCCTTCGAGAACGTCGCAAGAATGACCTCTCGCGAGAGCGAGAACGTCGCGAGAATGACGCCTCGCGAGAGCGAGAACGTCGCTCTCCACGTCTTTCTGAGCTCTCATGTACGTGCACATCTGCTTGCACTAAAACAATGATTACACCAAGCAAACTGTATAATTTTACACATCAAACAACAAATACTAAAACATGTACACCAGGGGCTTGTTACATTTTTTAGATTAGATTGGGTTACTGACGATTGCACGAGGAATTCACAAATTACAATTACGAAGCTGTAATTTGCACAGGATTTTTCCTTGCAGGTAAATAGATTTGTAATATTTTGAACATTTGTTTTGCGATTATTATGTGAAAATCTGAATAAAAGTTATTTGATTTTTTTTTTGTAACAGTAACGGATAGAAGAATATGCAACAGTCAAAACTTAAATTTTAGTAGATTTACATACAGCGTGATTCTAAAACAGACCGACAAATAGACCTTCGTGAGCGTGTTCCTGACATTGAAATTAAGAAAAAAGTTCCAGTAACATGGGTCCTAAAATGCTTCGTTTCCCCTCTAGACGCCATTTTGTTTTTTTCACTTATTATTTTATTTCTAAATAATGGTTAAACATATGACATTGAATTCTTGCACCAACGTTTATGACAACTAGATAAAGCTACAATAAAATTATGACAATTTTTCAAATTTATAAAACAAAATGGCGGCCATTTGAAATGTTGTTTCTTAAATAACTAGAAAACCATTGATATTACAAAGCATTTACAAGAATAGTTTTTTTTGTAAATGCAATTACAAATCGATTGACACCTGATTTTTAAAGATTGGACGAATATTAACTGAGATATGGCAGCTTTATTGATAGGTGACCGCTGGAGGTTAGTTGCAGTGCATCCTGGGCATGCGGCTAAAGTCTGCCACAACAATGCAACAGTCTCTGTCTGCTTTGCATGTTATTTGTGAGCGATTTTAGAGTATTTTGTGTGAATTTTAAAGACACTAAAAAGGAGTACAACTAACCTCCAGCGGTCACCTATCAATAAAACTGCCATATCTCAGTTAATATTCGTCTAATCTAAAAAATAAGGTGTCAATCTATTTGTAATAAATTACCTAAAAAAATATATTCTTGTAAATTTTCTGTAAAGTCAACGGTTTACGAGTTATTTGAAAAAAAATTTAAATAGCCTCCATTTTGTTTTATGAATTTGAAAATTTATCATAATTTTTTTTTTGAGCTGCTGCTTAGTACAGCGCGCTAGGTTATGAGCAGTTCAAGGCTATTTTATGTCATAGAGAATTTCATCTTGTACAAACGGTTTGAGACATGTTTACATTTATTTTCATGCTGTCTATAAGGAAAGCTGTTTTGTCCAATGAAAAAAGATGTTCTGTTTAGTGTTACCAACAATTTTGGGCTTATTATACATACATTATAATAATAGAAAGTGAGAGATGCATGCTTTATTACCGAAATGAAAATGGCAGGACATTATTTTTTGGAAATTTATCTATATGTACTGTTCTGCCTTTAATTGGGATTGATTTCGTTAAGGCTACGGTTTCCTAGACGCGTAAGAGATGCGCTGCGGCTTTTATCCAAACGCAAAACGCATCCGCCGAACTACACTAGCGCTCCAAACTGATATTTCATGCAACTCCAGATTATAACCTCACTTTCAAATTCAAATTTATTTTACCAAAACTTTTAAACCAAAAAGTAAGGTTAGAATAAAGATGGCCGCCGTTCCAACTTCCAACTCCGCACAAAACATTACTATCTGTTGCGCAGCGTAACTCAGAATCGACTGCTTTGAAAGTATCGCATAAAGCGCATCTATTACGCGTCTAGGAAACCGTAGCCTAACAAACAGCTAATCTTTCTAACGAGCAATGACAATGATTTTATTTATTATAACCGAGTGTTACAGTCTATTAGGAAAAAAGACACATATTAAGTGATTGATGAAATGAGCACACTCAACTACCTACATGAGCACGCATCCAGATCCACACAATTCCAAGAGTGATGCAAACAAACATAGAACATAAAAATCATGAGACAAGCAGCACTTTTGTAAGGGAAAAAGTAATCGAGAGGGAGCCGATGCTTCTACAAATGCAACGGAAACTTATATTGATTTTTCAGACTAGAAGATTTTTAATCTACAAATTCTGATTTTTAGTAAAGTTATGCCGATCGTTTAAAATAGAAAAAAGATGACGTATTTCAACTGATTATTAACGAGAATATTACCAAAAGGAAGAGTGATAAAGTTCAATTTTATTAATTTAAAACACAACATACGACGCGATAGACTGAGTTGAATTCAGATAATGATGATATATGATCCAATGCTTTTTCAATTCAACAACTGGTTGAAAAGAATCACGTTAAGTAAAATTCAATGGTGATGGCGATATTGTGGTAGTCATCTAAATCGAATAAAGTACAACCACATATTTATTAATACTTTTAATAAAGGTTTTGGTTGTTACAGCATTAACAATCTTCAGCAGAGAATAATAATGGTGTAACAATAGAGACCAGAAACTGGAAATATTTATAAACAAGTAATTGTGACAACTTCTGGTGTTGTTAACAGAGACTAGGATTTTTTGTATAATTTGTGAGCTAAGTAATCTTTGTAAGTAATCTTACCTGTGATTGGCGATGCCACATGACTGGTGGAATTTTGTGAGCTGCCAAAACTCCAGTTACCGCTGGACGCTCTCTCCACGGTTTCATCCAATTCAATACCGGTGCTACTGCAAAGAATAAAGTACTGAGTTGATTAATCCATTTCTATTGAGATAGATCGTAGTAAAGAATTGAAAATATCGAAGAGTTGAACCCATTCTATCAACGGAAAAGGTATTCGTTTGAGAGGCAAATGATTTTGAACTAGAAACAGAAACTGTACAGAACACCTTGGGACCATGAAAACAAACCTTATCTGATGAATGACTTGGGAAAACGTATTTTTTACATTCGGATACTAATACTGTACTTGAGGTTTTAAAGCTGGATAAGATTTCATGTAAAACCTCACTGCTTCACAAATTAAAAAATCTCTCAATAAAACCATCAATTTCAGTAGAAAAAATTGACATGCTCGAAAAAATAAGAGGAATAAACAATATCAAACTGTGTTATTCTATTATAAAGCTCTCTCAGAAATCAAACATTTTTTGCCGAGGGCGATGCACATAGAAGCTCTTGATTTGTATTTGGGTAATGAGGATGATGATAGGTGGGTTCCGAACCACCGGGAATTGACTTTCAGGTTCATAAAATGTAATTGGCGAAGCAAGCCTCAAATGGTCGTCATTGCAACCGATACCGGCGAATAACTCTCATAAGAAAATTTCCACTGCACACTATCTCCTATCTCTTGATTATTAATGTTCCAATTACTACAAAGATCTAAAACAAATAGGGAGAATGATAAACAATAACTGCTACTGGATATTCACCACAAGAAGATAAAAAACCCAAGTGATTTATTAAACAAAAGTTTTGATATTCCAGCCTTTCAAAGTCAAAGTCAAATCAATTTATTGCCACAGACAAACACTTTACAATTTGTATTGGCCACGTCAAATTACAATATTTCTTGTATCTTATACCTTTATTGTATCTATACAAGAGTTCAAGGTTATCACAGTTATAAAAAATTTTGAGACCGTAGATAAGAATCAGAAACAATACGAATATAATTTATATAACGTAATGAATTTTCAAGAATATCATAACTGATAATAGAAGTATAAAAATTAGGATTGATCACTTATTAATGTAACTCACTAAACGGTGATTTATGCATTGATGAAGACACTAGGAAATGTGAAAATTTGAATATATTCCAGTGGAAGCGTTGAATTTTCAAAGTGAATCCGGAAAGTCAGCGCATGTTAAAAATTAATAAAAAAATTAATTAGTAAAAATCAATTTAGTCACCGCACAGTAAATTAGACACAATTATTATTGAAGTCGAACAAGTTGACAATAAATTGTCAAATTTAATGACACGTTAAAAAATCTAAAACCTAAAAATCTAAAACATACCTGGAGGATGTAGTGGCGGAGCTCCTTGATACAGGAACAAGGACCATCTTGTTGTTTTCAATTCTCAACAACACTTCGGGTCCTCCTCCGTATATCCTTTGCAGGAAATCCCACTGAGCTTGCGACAGTTGTCTGTAGTTTCCTGGAACAGACAAACAAATTAATTAAACTTCAAAATGTACAGAAGAAAAACATGAACGCTATAAAACCAGAATAAGTTTGAAATCCAAGTCCCAGTCGTACAAAGGTCTGTTATACTGAATCTGCCATTAACAACGTTAATTCTCACGAGTAATCAAAGATAAAATTAAATTTACCGGCCCTAAGAATTTTTAGAGTCTACAGATGCAAATAGTATGCTTCTTTAAAAAACTATTCACCGGCCAATAGAATGCAGTGGAAGGAACGTTAATCAATTCAAAATTCTACATCTGGGGATCAATTCAAAACGCATATTAATGAGAACTTGACGATATGAACAGAATATAGTTATTTCTTTTGATAATGTTTTCAACTATTTTGTAAGAAGACTACGATTTATCATTACTTCAAATTTTATAACTAATTGAATTCTTCTTTTAATAATTCAATAATAATGGGATAATAATTAAGGAATAAATTTCAATTTACTAATGGTGCCATAGGGTAAATTCAATAAGCTAAATCACTAACTTGGCTACTTCGATCACATACAGGACCTACATACTGTACGTAGTTTTTACATGCACAGAAAAATATAACCATACAAGTGATCAAATCATGTCCGCGAAAGCAAAGAGAACGAGAATAAGCAGAGACAAAATAAAACTAAGAAAAAGATCAATACAAACAATATAATATATATATCATATCACAAGAGTCAGTATTTTAATATTAACACTCTGTAGAGTCTACAGCATGGGCTGATGAAAGGGGCTCAGCCTCTGAAATATTTCCATCTAATTGTAAGTTTATTTATGTTTTTCTTCTATGTAGTTTAGTTGCAGTTCCTATTTCAAGCAATTGAAAATTCTCCCTCTCCCTAGTATATTTATACTTGAAGCTATTTCTCTGATTAAAAAAAATGAATCAACATTCAAAAAGGGTTTCATGATACATTCCTATGAGACAAGACATAGACATGTACTCAGGGATGAAACACATAGAACGGCTTTATACGCCAAAGGAGTAACAAGCGTAGGTATTCATCTTTTCAATGCATTGCCTATGCAATTAACTGGTCAAACACTTGAGAAAATGAGAACTGAGTTGAGGACAGAATTGGAAGGACAGTGTTTTTATTCAACCAATGAGTTTTTCAGTTACTTCAATTCACGGCGGTAATTATTTCTGAACCTTGAGAGTGTTAAATGCATATTTTGCAACCTAATTTATAACATGTATAATTTATATTACATATAATATAACGGTTTGACAAATCCATATACCCCTTTGAGAGGAGGTCAGCGGATGCTAAATTATCTATCTATCTATCTATCTTCTATCCGTGTAAATATCAGTCTTTCTATCAGTGTTAATAAATATATAATTTTTATAAGCAATGAGTCTTGATAAAATGTAGATGATTAGGGATTACCGTGATGACGTACATGTGTGTTAGTGGTTACCTTTGGTGATGGCTCGCTTGGGACTGATGAGCAGCTGATCATTGTCGATGGGGCCAGGCGGCTCGCAGGCCTTGCCCTTGACATAGGCGGTCCAGCGGTTGAACCACTTCGGATTTATGACATTGGAATTGTCTTGGCTGCCCGACGGCGTTCTCTGCATTTCCTTCTCGAGTCTCGTGAATTCAAGCAACTCAATTTCCATTCTTGATTTGCTAACTTCCATCATGTCGGGCATCACGTTGTTGTTGGTGCAAGTTTCGCAAATCACCATGTTGTCCAGCGTACAAACAGGCCCGCCTCCGTATCTAAAACCAACAAAACGATAATTGATTGATTGATTGGCAGCCTTTATTTCCTGGGAGGGCAAAGTTAGGGCACAGCCGGTCCACTCTTACACTTGACCCTCAAGTGTAATGAGGGTCATAATATGATTGTGATGAAAACTACATGATTGTACATGAAACTGCGGAATTTGAACATATTAATTTCCATTCTGCGAGACTAATTTTCCTTCCTATAAACACGTCTTAACCATCAAGTATTGGCGCGGTTTTTTGTGACACTACTACTGGCGTAGGGGACCACCATTAATTTTTACATTTATAAAACTTTTTGGGATGAAAATGTAGTGTTTTTAGTTTGTAAAAAAATTCAAAATGATATAAAATTTATTCAATTCAAGATCCGTACTCAGAAACAATGGAAATTACCAAAAAAATGTCTTTTGATGATATCTTGCATATTTTATTTACCTAAATTTACCAGGATTTCGACTATGTATATATATATATATATATAGCGTATGGCTTTGTGACACACTTTCCACTTAAATAAGAATTATTGTTAAGTTATGAAAACAACCCGCGCCAGTATTTAAGGGTTAACCGTCAAGGCATCAGTTGCAGCAATAACTAATCGGTAAAAAAGCAATAACTTACATCTGCTTCTTTGATTAATATACTGTATTCTTGGAAGCACGATCAAGTGATGATAGAAAAAAGCGATAAGCAGTACATGGACGTCTCCGATATTTTGTAAAAATGTTTTTACACGGTCGAATTTCATTCAATAAAATAGAAGAGTTTGAATCTTGTTCAAGACTAAAATACTTTCAAGATTTGATGCTTTTCTATTTTATTTCACTGGATAAAAAATTTTATCCTCAACTTATGGCTCAAGGCTGTGCATCTCCACATTATCTCACAATTGGTTGCAAATGAAATCATGAAATTTTGAGCATACATGCTTGTCTATAAAATAAAATACTAATTTCCTCGAATATTGAACTTGAAAGAATTCATTCTAAATTTTGTAATATTTTTTTTCAAAAAATAAATCAATTTTTAATTTAAATGGAAAATTCGACCTTTTCTTCAAGTTGATTTTGGAAAAACCCCGGAGATGGTAATTCGCCAATTTAATGCACAAGAGCGTCATTAGACCAATATTGAGAAAAATAAACAATAAAGCTCTAAATAACCAACCAATAAAGCATTGAAAAATTACGATAGTAGGGGAGATGCTTGTACCTTGTACCATCTAATAAAAACTATTTGATAGAGAAGTTTATTGGAAGGTAAAATATTTCATCAGAAATAGCAATTATTCAACAGTATTAGTAATAAATAACGAACTTTTCGTAGAGGTAGTCCCAGACAGGAGCGGGTAACGATGTGGTGAAGTGGTGAAGATCTTCCTCCCTGCCAGGCGCGATTCTGGCATGAGGGCACAAGAAGTCGGTGTTGTCGATTGGTCCCGGCTCGGCGAAAGTGTTGAACCGCGTGATCCACTGCTTGGAGACGGCGTACACACTGCCCAGTGGCTCATTGCCGCCCGCCCGCTGCATCAGGCTGTACGCCCTGTTCCTCACTTGGTTCGCCGCGTTATTCCGCTTCCTGAATAACAGACACAAGTATTCTATACACGGCTAGCAAGGATCAATATTAAAAACTATGTATTATGCATTAGTACAATCGGTTTTACAAAAATGAAGCTAATCAAAAGTACATTACCGATTTCGAATCTGGAAAAGTTTATCAAGATTAGCCAAATTAATATTAAACAATTGAAAATATTCACAAATATTGAAAAAGAAAACTTGAAAAATAATTAATACAAGTTACTGCAGCTGATCTGTCTGTTAAGTGTTAGTTCATCGTTATCTCTATTTCTTGAATTCTAGGTTCTAAGAAACAGGCACCAGATGTTTAACATTATCTAAATTATGGTAATTCTTTCAATTTGGCGGATGGCGAAGTATTTCAAGTATATTACGCTCAGCTGTGGCAGGATAGTCCGCGAGCAATCAGCGAGATCCAGAATGTTCAAATTGGCCTCAAGCAATGAAAGGATAGGAATGATGATTGTCAAAGTTAAGTATTACATTATTATAAATGAAATAAATAATTGCTCCTACCTATAGAAGAGGACGTAGGCCTCGCACGACCTCACGACCTCTGGGCTTACACGTGTCACAAATTGGTCATCGAATTCATACCAATATTCGGACTTGCTGTTGAGTGCGTAGGTGGTGTAGTGGCCGCCAGTGCCCGCTGGCCCATGATGACAGATCACCGCTATCAGGTCGTATCCCGTCACTTGTGACACGCAGTCTGTAATTGACAACAATATTACTGCCTACATTTTTCATTAAAAGTTATAATCTTATAGAGAAATACTACTATTCCACTTTTTAGCTGATTTTCTAAGGGCCATTCAAATAACACTTGATTTGGCCAAAGAGCGTAGTGAAAAACTTGAATATAATGGTATATACCGCATTCCATTGGGCCTTTTCAAAAGCCATTCAGAGCTTTAGAGAATCAGAATCAGAATAATTTTATTTCCATATCTTACACATATTTTGAATGTTACAGTTTGATTACAAGTACAAGTACAAAATTTAGAAAAAGTATACAATAACATATAATACAAAGTTTCAACATCATGGAAATGTGCCTACATAGGTATAAAACCTGTGCGTAGGCACGAGTTGCTGATAACTACAAGCAAAATATATCTTTTTTAGAGCGATTCATTCAAAAATACAATTCTTAAAATATAGGATTCAAGAGGATAGGATTCAAGTCATAGAATACATTGTAGAAAAGCTCTCTGTTTTTGGAATGGCCAAAAGAACAGTCTTATCTGCAATGCTCTACTTGATCTACATTAATGATTATTTTCCAACATGGTAATAATAATAATTCCGTGTAACCTGGCTGGCTCAGGTCTGGTGTCAGAGTTTTCAGGTCACTCCTGATCAGTTCAGGGTCTCTGACGTGACTTAACGACTGTTTTTTTAGGCAGCCGGGACCGACAGCTTAACGTGTCCTCCGAAACACGAGCTAAAATCTCACGGTCTGACCTGGGTTTGAACCCGGGACCTCTAGGTTAGAAAGCCAGCACTTAACCCACTCGGCTATGGCCACTCCTTTCCAACTTGGTGAATAGCGGCATTGGAGGCGAGGGGTTTTTGTTCATTATTTCTTCATATTATCTGTCTGATTAGCTGAGAACTTCAATAATATAATGAAAAAAGTGGAGAAATTTCTCAAAATGAAAATTCAAAATTGCCGCCTCCAATCAGCTGTTCTCCTATTCAACCTAAGAAGATTCTAATCAAATGATTGAAATCGGCTCACGATTCCATATGAATTTTAAATTATTTTTTTCATATGATTGTTTGTCTTTATAGATAGTGAATAGAGGATGAACAGCCTTACGTTTGTGCAGATACGGCATGAGCTGCAAGCCTTCGAGCGGGAAGGTGACATGGCTGCTGATCTTGGACGAGTACATGAGATCGTGACGGAACCTCTTCAGATGGATGCAAAGAACTTCTGGCAGCTGAAGCACCTTCGAGAACTTGACACCGTTGCGCAGTTTGTTGCACTTTTCACAACTGTAAACCAGTTAACATCAAGTTAGTTATCATAAAATTAGTAAAATTAGCATGTTAGGAATAAAATTAGTTATTATAAAATCTATAAAAAAAACTCTCTCGTCCCTCTCGAAGCCACTGATATGGCAACAGAAGTTTATGGCAACAAAACACATTAGTCTTGCAATCAAGAAAGAGTTCTTGGAATATTTCGGATGATTATTTTTCAAATAAGATTGGTTGAAAGACAGACTTTTTGCATTTGAAAACATGATTGCGTTCTACATGAGATCACCAATTATTTTGTTTTTCTCACTTGAGCTAGTAGCCAACATCAATTACCGTATTTAGTTATTGGTTGAAATGGGAATAGAGTTAACCTGTACATGTTATCGCCTTTCAGTTCGTCCGCACTGAAAAAAGCAGCAAGGCAGTCATGGAGACTGACAGCTGGTCCCCAGAACCAACTGCAAAGCCAATCCCAGATCCAGTTCAGCCAACCCTATAAATAATAAACAAAGTTAGTGATAAGTACCTTCTATCGAGAAAATCCTTACGTCATTCAATTGAAAACAGGGGCCTGTTTCGTGGAAAGACACGTATTGAATTGAAATTGAAAACAGCTTTATTCATAATCATGTACAGATACCTTGAGAACAGTGTCAATATTATTCATATAAATAAACAAAAACATAAAAAATAATAAAGAACAGTCATAAAACTTCAGTCTGATCTATAAACTCTTGTAGGGAGTACAGAGACAATGATACCAAAATATTCCTTGAGTTTAATTCTTAATTTTTTAATATCCTCTATTGATTGCAATTCTAGAGACAACATTGTGAAATATTTCATACCCATGTAATGCGTCTTTTTCTTGAAAAATTCCAACCTGTGTCTTTCCGTAATTTTCCCAAATCTAGTATTATAGCCATGAGACTCATTTCTCAATTCTTCTACAGGGTAATTCCTAACATGCTACCAATCTACAATCAGTGTGCATTGGACTATTTGCTTGTATAGAGTAGACGATCATAATGATCCAACCTGCCTCCAGTAACCTGAACGTCTACTAGAATCGTGAAACCCAGCCATAAGACCCTATCATTATTTTCAATCGAGGCCTGGTGGCCTGCATCTCTGGGATGCCTCCTCAAGGCGATCTGCTAGCATCATTGTTGGACCTAGACTTGAGTTAAATCCTGTTTTACAGTAGACATTAGTACAGTATAAAAATATTTCATGAATGTGGAAAACACTAGCACTATATCAGGCAAAAAATGACATCGTGGCCACCCAACCAACGGTGATTCTGCACGCAACCCTTCGCAACGTCTTGACCAACCCCGCATCCCTTCAATCTCTAGCTTAATTCCACAACACGAATAATATTTTCGCGGCCGCCAAAAATTCCTGCTGTTGCTGCTTACTTACCGGCGGTGGTACTGATTCTCTGGTAGCAGATTCACTTGTCCCGGCACCTTCATTATTTGGAGCAACCACATTCTGAATCAAAATCAAATCAAATAACTTCCTCAAATTAAAGAATTTAAAACTTTAGCATAATCCTACATCATACATCTTCTTATAAATAAAAGAGACTACGGTTGCGTGTGTATGTGTTAGCAAGAGACAAGCTAATTTTGTGGATTGAGGTCCGAAAAAACGGGAATGATCTAGAGAGCTTGAAATTTTGCATACAACTTCCAAAAATATTAATATTAATCTTATGCACCTCGAAGCCCGAATTTCAATTTTCCCTCTAGATTTTTATAATTGAAGCTCAAATTTCATACTCTCCATTCGTGTTTCTTGAGACGCTTGGCCATTGATTTGAAACGTATTTTGAGTCCAATATACTTTACAACACTGTAAGCGGAACTAGAGAGAATATTATTAATGATTTTGATTATGGGGTTTCGTGGGAGGTTGGTTGGTAGTTGATTCGATTTTGGCTGAAACCGTCGAGAAACATTGACATTTTGAAAAAATTACTCATACTTTTTTAACCGAAAAAAATCGTTGAGGGTAGTTTTATGGGCGTGTAAAAATTTTGAAAAAATTAAAAATTTATATTTTTTGTAAACCTATTATCAACACCTCAAAGAGCGTGTAAAATAAAAAAAATCTATTTGAATTTTTTTATAAAGATCACCTCTTCAAAAGTTGAAAGATTTGTAGTAATGGGAGTATTCACAGGAATCACAGTCTGTCCAAGAATTTCGCAGTTGAAGAACTTTTTTAAGTGTGGGATTTATGCAAAAGTAATACGATTTATAACGGTCATTCTTTAACAATGTTGACCATCAACGGGAATTTAACTCACAGCTTGACAAAGCATAATTATGATACATACAATAAGCATATAAAGCTGTGCTTACCCATCAAGAACAACTTGAGGCATATGCCATGTTCACTTCTCCAACACTTATTCCCAATATTTTTCAATTGCTTTCGGGCTTGATACAATTCATTACTTATTTGGAGAGATTTATTTCCCAATTCAATTCACTATTTTTGCCTGCAATTGGTAGATAAAAGGGAGGTTCGCGGCAACAGGGTAATCTACTTTTGTTGAATAAATCAAACAAAATTATTCATGTGAATGTGTGAATTATGTGTCATGTGAAAAAAGGAATATGAAAGAAGGAATCAGTCTACTGAACTAATAATCTGTTTTTGTGGACACAAAAAATGTAATATATTACTCGAAAAAGATGTCCAGTTGAAAGTAAAAAAATAAGTTTACTTAGTGATAAGTATCTTCGTTCACACTGATTTCAACGAAACTATACTTTAATGGAAGATGCAAAGTTGCAAGCAAGATACTCACGGTTTGAAATTAGTTTAATCGAAGATGGTGATTACTTACATGATCGACTGAGTAGAGTTGTTCAGAGCACTTGGCGAGTGTGGTGTTGATATTGACAGATCCTTGATGCAGCATATTCAAGTGATCACGGCTCGGAATTGGAAGCGACAAGTCTTGAAATGCTTCAACTCGGGTGGAAATCTGAAAAGACAATTCACATGATATTATTCACTGCCCTTATTATAATATTTCTTCACATCTCTGACACTTTGAACTATTCCGTATTGAAATCAGGTATCACATTACTATATTCCTTTTTAAAAAATAGAAATTCAATAAAATTAAAAATTGCGGATTCAAGAAAGTAGAACAAATGTTTCAAGTCCCATAAAAGTAGTATTTCCGTGAAAGTAGAATCTAGACCGTGTAACCGATTATGTTACTATAAACTGTATTAGTTTTTCTATGAAATAGTTTTTTTATGCAATAATTACTATTTTTAACACGACCATCCTCATACACACACTCGTTCTAGGAGAGTAATATTTTTTCAATAGTGTTTTTTCGAGGAAAAAATATTTCAATTCAATTCAAACTGTAGGATACATTTTCTGTATCAAGTAGCAAATTCAGATAACTCAGAAAAAATGTAGAGAGCATTTCTCAGACATCAATAAAAGTAGTAACAACACACACTAGATTTAAATAATGATTAGAAACATTAAATTATATGAAACATCAATTTAACGGTATTGCTTTAGGAAGGGGAACTCACCCTGTTGCAAGTTAAGCACTGCACTGAGCTGAGGAGTTTACCATCGAAGACATCGGAAATAATACTTCTGTACTGAAGTATTTGAGCCTTTCTGCGGATTGCTGCTGCCGAAGATGATCTTGGCGGATCTGAATAATTAAAAATTAACTTCAAACAGATCTTTGAAAGAGAGAATAAATTGCAATATTATGACTAAATATTTGATAGCTTTAGTCCTCTCACTGACTATCTATACTAACAATTTCTATGAATTATGAAAAAAATGTAAACAAATTGCTTGTCTGGAATGTCGATCGAGTATACAGTACAAAATTTTTTCAACGAAATTCCTAATTAATAATACTATAAAATACTCTGAAGACTTCCGCCACTGCGAATATTGACAACAGAATAATAGCTAGTACGGAGATTCGATGAACGCTGCTATACAAAAAAACGTTTTGTCCGGGCGGGAATCATACCCAGCACCCCTTCATTGCCTTGATGAGCACTTGACCCGTAATCAAGGGGTGCTGGGTTCGATTCCCGCCCGGGCAAAACGTTTTTTGTACAGCCGCGTTCATCGAATTTCCTTACTAGCTATTATTCTGTTGTCAATATTAGTAGTAGCGGAAGTCTTCAGAGTATTTTATTGCATTATTAATTAGGAATTTCGTTAAAAAAATATTATGATTTAAAAAGCAGTTCAATAGTTGCAATATCCCATCTTCTTCTATATACAGTACCAACTTAGCGATAGCAGCCAAACCCGACAAATTGTTTTGTCAGAAAATGATTTGAACGTTGTAGTCCATTTTTCTAGTCTGTATGAATTCTAGACCTCTTGAAGGCTGAGCTTTTATTGGACCAAATACAGTATTGGTTTTGATTTACTGTATGTAACATCATTATAAATTTCAAAATTGAATAATTAGCTCGGATGAAAACCACAAGCCGATAAACCATTCCTTGGTTATGTTATGAATTAGTTCCATGGTAGCTGATAACTAATTGCTACAAGTGGCCGGCTGATGGTCTTAGATAAAGCCGTATAATGTATTATACTATATGTCTTGTAAATTTTATTACTGAATAATAAAGCTCTTTCATGACTATTTATCTTTTGCTCATTTGTACATTTTTAATTTTTTTATCTTAGTAATTACTAGTAATAATAATCAGGCAAACATTTTTTACTAAATACTATCAATTATCTATTCTGCAAGTGATCGAATCCCTCAATGAGGGAGGAGTTTGGCCGTGAATGGAAAAGCCCATTACAGAGTATGTATTTTTGGAACATCCGGTCTGTTTTGAAACTTTGTGTATCAAACATTGTGTTTGATAAACATACATATACTATACTAAAAATATACATGTAAACTACTTACAAATGATTGAGTAATGGTTTTACTCACAGTAAAGTAATTTTGCTCGCAGTTATAACAGCTTGCCTATGCATCTTAGAATCTTACTTCTTCACTAAGAATCTAATTGATTGTTGAGATAAAAAAGCCTGTCCAGAATCTTCGGGGTATAATAAGCAATGCTATCACTCAATCTCTCATATCAACTGTGATTGGAAACTAATTGATCCTAATAATCAATAACCAAACCTAATAACCAATCTTATCAGATTGGGGCCTGTTACACATAAAAATGTATAAGTGCTTTGAATCGAGATCAACTGACTATAGGATGCCCTCACACTTGACAGGCATAAGCGAATTGTTGTGTAATAAGTAGAGCAAGTAGTCAGCTGCTCCTGTTTTACCGGGCTTCTACGAAATAGGCCCCAGGACACTGTCTTATTAATAAGAACTGAAATATGTGCATACGCTAATGGACATAAACATTGGACAAACACAGTGTAGACTTTCAAAGAAACATTTAGAAAAGTAGAGGAGAAGCAGAAAATATAGAGTTGAAGGTAAACATGCAAATAAACTTGCGTATATCTACATCCCCGATTTGAAGAGTACTTGGAAATTTAGCGACACACAATAATGAGGAGGGATTATTTCACTCAATGAAATGGCTCAGCTGGAAATAGAAAATTTCAAAGGCATGAAGTTAAATATTTATAGTGCGATTCACGTCAAGAAGTCAGCATTGCTTGGATGGGAGTTTGCTATCCTTGTTCAGCACAAGGCAGTTGCTGATGTCTCTATCCTATTCGCACTGTGCATTGTTGTCGCATACAGTCCCAACAAACACGTTTGGTGCAGTTTTCTCTTTCTCTCTCAATGAAACTTGGCATCAATGCTCCTCATATAAACAATGCTGACTTCTTGACGTGAATCGGACTAAAGTATATTTATATATAGCTAATTCAAGCTTGGTAAGGAGTCTTCTCAGAAGAATTGTGAAAATAGCTGTGAAGATTATTTAATCAGACATTTGCTTCGTCTATCATATTGACGATATCCATTGGAAAAGTTTTGGGTTTCAGTTGACAGGAGGTGAATACATCAAGATAAAGAAGCTCAGAGGTTTGTGCTGTAAGGCTGGTTGGTGGGCAAGGCTCAGCTCACCACACAAGATGAGTGCCGAAAACTGGCAAATCGTTTCTAGGCAATAAATTTAAATTTTTTGCTGTTCATCGCCTAAAGACATTACAAGTGCTGAGTGATTTATATTAAAATTTGAAGGCCAATATTGTCACTAAGAGTAGTGGTGACTCTCAGAACCATTTCAAACAGAAACGTTTCGTAGACAATGGGCATTTGCTTGCAAGGGAATAAATTCCAATTTCGTGCTCTTCGCCATAAAGATAGAAATCCTTCAAAATAGGCATTTGTTGACTAGGCCTAGTCCCGATGGGTGAGCCGTAGGGTGAATCCACCACCAGTACTCACCAACAGTGGATGTGAATTTAGCCGTAGACGGCGGTAGAGGGGACGGTGGATTGGAAAGCGAACTGGTGGTCTCCTCGCTGAGCGAACTCCTTTCACTGACCCCCGAGTCACAAGTCTCGTACTCATCGCCCTCCGACTGACTGGAAGCGCCGCCTGCTTCACCCTCATTGGCTGACTCGCAAACATACGGCGCATTTGCTACATTAGCATCGGCATTGTCGTCATCCGACATGTCTTGCTCGTCTTGCTCTTGGTCGGGAATAACGCACTCTTGAAATAGAAATGACACTTTCAATCAACAGCGACATTGTCATGTGGAGGAGGCGTAGGAGAGCGGTGGCCGATGGAGGAAAGGATGGGTGAGATGAGTTGCAAGACAAAAAGAAATCACTTGGCAAAGTGAATGTGACTTGGGAGGAGGTGGAAGTGCAGGATGCGCTGGTGTGGGAGTGAGGAGGATGAGGAGAAGAAGGGGGAGGATGGGCAATCAAATGATGCAATTGGAAGAAAAGGTGATACAGTAGTCACGATGTAAAATCTCAATAGAATTCTGCAATAAATATATTTTAAATACAATAACCCAGATAAAGTTGAACACAAAAATAATGAACAAGATGAAGATTTTCAACAGTATTGTACAGTTATTTTTGTGAAAATTGGAGGCCTGCTTGACTAACGGTACATATAAGCTTCAAAATCACTTTGCGGTGGTTCGAGACACAACTGAATCTCTAAGTCCATTCATATCGCAGTCATAATTCCCATTACCTACGCACAAGTCAAAGGAAAAACCTCAAAAAAGCAAAGCGCGGTTGCATCCCACTGATAAACAAGCATAATAAAAAGTTTAGCAAATTCTTAGATATGAATAATTTAATTTGAATCTTCTGAAACGCTATTAATTTGTCTGTAGGCTTTCGTGGCAACAAACATTGACAATAGACCTCAAAGCTCGCGGTCATTCGAAGAATACTACCATCCAAACGTTTTCACCGGTACCGGGGGTTTGAACCAGGGACCTCTATACCGGACAACCTCTAGATGATAGCATTCATTTTAGACCTACGCGTACTAGCTAACCTTCATACAAGAGTTGGAGATTGGGATATGCCAAGTTAATTAGCATTACCAGCACAATTACTAATAATAACTATTACAGCAAATATAAATAACTTCATTTGAATCCTCTGAACGCTATTAATATTGGTCTGAAGACAATCAAGACAACGGAGCAGACTCCGCGAAAAAGAAAGATCCCTGGTTCGAACCCCGTGCCGGCGAAAACTTTTGAAAGGTAGTATTCATAGAATTTTCGCCAGCTATAAGGTCTGTTGTCACAAAAGTTTTCAAGTCAATCAATACAGTTTCAAATTTAATTATTCATATGTATTGTGCTGGTAATGTTAATTACCGTGAGATATCCCAATCTCCACTCTCTTGTATGAAAACTCCTAGAAAAAAATTTGAATAAAAAAATGGTACCGTCTCAAAAACTCAACTAAGGATAAATTATAAGCTCCAATATTATTTTAATATTGCAATTATAAATAAAAAATAATAGATTAGAAAAAACAAGGGACCTTGAAATTATTGTCGCAAATAAGGCGGCAGTGATTCATAAATATTACTGAACACAGTAAACAACAACAACTAAATTTTGGTTTTAAAACAACTAAATATGAAAGTGACTAGAATCTCACAAGATAATTATCATATTGAATCTTAAAATAAATCACAGACAGAAGCATCCAAGGAACAAAAACTAAAGATAAAACCTCCGGGTTCAACTTAAAGAAAATCGATTTTCCTCGTCGAGTCAAAACACATATCCCAGATATCTCGGTGAGGAATGTGACGAAATAAGACAAGAACTTATCAATTTGAAACTGGTCATGACATGAAAGTGGATTGATAGAATGAGAGTCAGAATAGATACAGTAATTGAAATGAAAGAAATAGAAAGATTTACAAGAAATTGTACAAAAAATGTACCTACATTGACTAAACACAGACGAGAACTGAAAACATTTAGTAGCGAATGCACACATTCTTTCTCGCCACTCAAACAATGGAAGGGCAGATGTTCTGATAAAAACTAATTTACACCTGCCCTAGCCATCACTATTCAGCGATCTCTCAAATAAAAAAAATAACTTACCGAAACCAGGGAACAAAAGCTACAGTAAAAATTATAGAAAAACTTGGCTTATGATTCATTATTATAAATCAAGAGGTGTCCAAAGATAAGGAAACCCATTTTCATAACAAACCATAAAAAAAATTGTAGAAACTACAAAAGCTTGCGAATTTTGTTACAGAACAGGTTCTAGTCTCTAGTAGAAGAGCCAATACGGATAAAATCGTTCAACTGTTATAGCCTAGTGCTCCCACAGAGAACAAAGTTGGCTGAAAATGGACAGACATTTAAGATAGCGACTGGTACAGAACTACCAACAGAAAACTCGCGAAACATGACTGTGACACTTATGTCAACTATCGCAGTCACATAGAAAACTGACGTCCTAGAAAAAGCCATTTATCACGCTTAATGCAAGCTACACAATGTTGAACAAACTGATTTGACACTAAAACGTTTAGAGTCGCGCAAGCATAGTAGCATTTCCTCTTCATGCCACTGACCAACCAACTTTGTTCTCTTTGTGGGAGCACTATTTGTGAATTCACATAAGAAAATATGAATAATGTAGAATGATTCAGTACGATAAAAAATAAAACAGAATATGAATATAGAAGAGCAACCAAGCCGCCTGCTAAAATACAAAATATAGTGAATGTATTATTCTAAAAATTCTACAAATATATTATTGCATTATTTCATAAAAATTAAACAGTAGATGAATATGGAAGAGCAGCGACTGTTCAAATATAAGATACAGTAAATGTATTATTCCAAAATCATTTTTGCATAACAATGAGCTTTGCTAAACAAGCTGATATTACACTGAAATTTATACTGTAAGCAACTTGGAAAAACATCATTTGAACAGTGGCAATAGGCCTATCGAGATATCGATTGACTGACTAATTTTATCTTTATCAAGGACAACTCGTCAATGTCAAAATTCAGAGTTTCTCCCTGTCACACAACCCTGGATAGATAGTGTAGTATGGATAGTGCTTGTAAAACAGCTTTCAAGTAAAACACTTTGGAGATCTTTCAAAGAAAGAACTTTCTCAGTCGAGTCAAAGAAAGGTATGTTAAGAAAATTATCGAGTTCAAAAACATTATCAGCTTACCAAACATTGGGTTCTGGGGCGGTTCGACTACTCTTGTCTTCAGTTCTTCATGAAGTTGGTCCATGAAGCAACGTAGGAATTCTTGCGTGTCTTGCTGTTGGTTAATTCTGAACATCGGGTGGACCTAGTCAATTATTAAATCAAATATTAAATCAATAATACAGCAAATTTATTGAAAATATAAAAATTATTGTACGAACGATTCTTTCATAACACAAATATGCACAGCACAGATGATTTTACACAACACAACATATTGTGTTTTCAAATAAATTTCGACTAAATAATCAAATATAGATCTTTACATAAACCAGCTGAATATCGGGGACAAACCATGCCAACTGATAAGTTAAATTGTTTGTTTGCTGCTGAAGATGATCTCTTGTTTTAGGGCCTGGTCACATACGATTGTGGTTTGCTTTACTTTACTTCACTTCACTAGAAGAGCTTCTTTGATTGTGGTTTGCTTTACTTCACTTCACTTCACTAGCAATAGAATCTTCCTTTAAATGAAATTTATTTCACTGTTTTTCTTTGCGTTTCCCAAAATTAAAAAAATATCGCTTTCCGAATGATATTGGATATCCAATTTATCAATTTTTTCACGTTTCAAAGTCATTCATTCAAGTGCGAAAAAAATTACAAGTGCATTCAGTAGATTCAGTAGGCCTCACATTACTTTCCAAAATAAAAGATGATAAATATTGATACAGTATAGGAATTTCATCAGTATAGTTAAGATAGCTGCTGTGTTAATACTGGACTTTTCGTAATTATTTTCTCTAAACTATTAGCTGATTCAGCTAAGCTTAGACTATAAGCTATTTGCTAAATGACTCACTAGTTATATTCAATTCATCACAATGATGAAAAGAGCATTTACCTATAATTCAACTGAAGAATGTGTTAAGGATCATCCAGAGATTAAATCGATTATATGATAGTAATACGGTTATAGACTTTATCTTTCGACTGCCTTCAATCCTCGCCCATTCATCTATTGCAAAACTTCAAATTTAAGGATTTTTATCTATTAAGTAGAGTGAAAATCGATACCGTAGTGATAACTTTCAATTTGAACTCACATTTCTAAAACTGTACAAAACTCCTTTTGGAATAACGTAGCCTCTTTTTTTGAGATGCCACATTTCTTGCATGAGCCGATGGTAGTTCTTGCTGAGCGACATCATCCTGCTTTGGCCTTGGTCGTTGCTGGCTGAGGAGATGGCTGTCGCCCCGCAGTCGAGGAAGAATTGCGTCAGTGGCGGCGTGTTCGACAGTGCCTGCAATGCCGCGTTCATATAACACGTGTTTCCAACGTTTTGCAGGCCTGTCAGTCCTGAGACAAAAACAAAACATACATTAACACGCTTTCATAGTAAAAATCACGCAAAGAGAACAGCTTTTGATGCCAACATTCCGTATGAAAATAAGCCTACTCTCTATGAGCTCCAAATATTATAAGGAACAGTCAATTCGCGAAACATGATTGTAAAGAATGTTACTTATGTGATCTATTAACAAAAAACTGCGATTTCCTAATCTAGAAAAAGCAGTTTTAGAATTATCACGGTTAGTTCAAGTTACGCAGCGTTGGCAGCACTGAAATAGAGCAACCAAGTCTTATATTATTTCAACACCAGGAAACAATCATCAAAAAGAAGAAAAGTGGCAATAATGCCACGAGCATTGAAACTTGAGTTACGTATTAAAAAACTATAGAATAGCTTCAGTGGCGAAGCGTAGTATACTTATTTGGTCATCGCCGGGTATATTTCCTATAGGAAAAATAAGTATACCACGCTTCGCCACGGAATAGCTTAGACCAAATGACCACGTTTTCCTTTTACTTTGTGTGGTATTCAGATAGAATTAATTTGAAGATGAAGAGCGGAAGTTTTTTGTTATATCAAGGTTATTTTTTGAGGAATGTCAATTGTGAAAAGTAATTTCCAATAAATGCTGTTCATCTACATTCTATGGTTACGCATTCCTGTGGGCATCCTTCCACAGACGGTTAGACGAGATCTACATTCTCAGGTGTCACCATAGTTGGAATACGTGTTGAAACAATATTACCATGTTGAACGAACATGTTCAAGCCATTTGAACATTCGAAATATTCAAACATGTACGGTTATTTGGAATAGTTGTAAGAGAAGCGGTGTTGAAAAGCTAGACGCGTGGCTGCAAAAGACTCATCAAGTATTACGAAAGAACGGGATTGAACACTCCAGCAAGCCATGACAATCAATAAATCTAGAATGCACAGAATGTTTACTTCTTCGCGTACAATGTAAGCTGACTAATTGATTCCATAGGCATTGTTTCAATCTTACTAGTAGGCTCGAGTTCCGACTGGCAACCAGTGCAACCGAGTCCCAATAGGTTTCAAGATAATTTTTTTTAGTGTGATGCCCACATGAGCTCTAGGTTAGTGCGTGGGTAATGAGAGGGGTGATGATGAGAGATGACGACTGTTTTTAGGCAGTCGGGACCGACGGCTTTTCGTCGACTCCGGGAGTGGCCGTTTCTGTCAAAATCCGTTCCGGCAACTGTATTCGATCTTGGAATCTTTGGATTATCAGACAGGCGCTTATCGCCCTCGGCTACGGACCACTCCAATCGTTTGTTTTACTCCTCTTACAAGTATGAACTAGTGAAATTGCATTGAACACGTACCATTCGATCTGAGCTGGCTGTCATCCATGGATGTTGAAGGCATCGCTTCATCGTCGGAATCGTCAGCATTTTCGACTGAATCGAAGTTTCGTCGCTTCCTATTGGCTGGCGCCGCAGTCTGCTGTGTTCTGGCACTGGTACTGGTACTGGCACTGGCATTGGCACTGGCATTGGCATTAGCATTAGGCCTCTGGTTGCCGGAGAGAACGATGTATTCATTGCACAGCGTGCACCATACTCGCATTGAGCGCACCGCCACGAACAGCGAGTGATTCTTGTATTGCTGCAAACAATGAGCCACAGTATTAGCAAAACCAATTCGGAATACAATAATTCTAACGCACCTTCGCACGCTATAAAAATCATAAATAATTGATTATAAGCTATTTAATAATATACCAATGGGTATACGAGTAAACGTAAGCACTGAACGCAAGTTTTGTGAACTTTGAAAGTCCAGGTCAATTTTCAAGACACTAGACACGAAAGCTGCGTTTCCATTACAACAAATGAGTAACTGAAAGTTAGTAGAAATGATATTAATCACATGACTGGTTTTACTGCAACGAATTCGTATCTGAACACGTTGCAGAGAACATTTTTCCCAATATTGTTGTAATCGTAACGTGGCTTGAGAAGCAACTGGATTTGAAAACTCAGATAAGGTGGCTTTTCAAGAAGGCTTCTCTATTAATTCACAAGAATTGTGTATGAGCGTGCGCTCAAAACAAATGAACTTATTTATTTATTTATTATTTTATTTCAATTCACAAGAATTTAACAATTTTTAGTTCAAAAATTGAAGATTCAACCTCATTATAAGTAATTGAACAGTGTCTTATCATCCATAACGATTTTTAAATTACTAAATTTCCATACAAAGTGTAAGTTGAGGCCTACCTGTTGATGAGCAGCTCTATGATCTCCTTCAACACAACAAACTTTGGTATAGCAACTCCTGAACAGACATAGCCACATATCCGGGCGCACCTGATTACAGACCCCGCAGTGGACCGACTGAAAATAACAATAAATTATTGTCAATAAATTATAACCATAAGTTGTCAATGGAGTTTCAATGTCACAATTTTTCAATGGACTTGCAACCTGAGCAGATTAGATTCATTTACATTTTACTCATTTAGATTACAACATATTTCCGCATTGATTGTAGATTATGATATGATGAATTTGAAATACATGCTATTATTGAATGAATTTCCCAAATTATAAACCGAAGTCTAAAGAAAATAAACCAAGGCAACAAAACGAGCAGAAATTGGTTCCTGGGTCGATTTCATGAAACTTGCAAGACAGGAGATGGCCCGCATGATTGGTAAAATCAGCTTTTCATCTATTATGTAAGCCATTCAAAGTTTTGAGGAACAGGCTCCTGGTTAAAATGTTTTAGGGTGTTGACTAAGCAAAGGCAAAGTTCTAAAGTGACTATTGATAAGACAAGAGTCCGTCGAGGAATAGGAGTGTTCACACTGATCAAAAGCTATGCAAACACCGAAAAAATTTAAAGCCATATTCAACATTTTCATAACGGACAAAGAATTCAAAGATAAACGCCAAGATGCGGGAATTTTTCAACTGAGACCTACATAATACAGCAACACAGCAATACAGCTGTAGACTTCAGGACAAAAGATTGTTGTATTTTTTCTAATCCTTTCAAAGTAAAGGTCAGTTACTATTTTTATATAATTATTGTATTAATTACCAAATGAGTAAATGACCTTTACGACAAATACAACAAGTTTCACAGAAAAGTGTCTGGGATGTCATCTCACACAATATTTTATATTCGTGAATCAAATCGAGGAATAAAACACTCACCTCTTTGATGACATCAAGATCTATATCGATTTGCAAATTGCGAAGCACCATATGCGGGCAAGATGACACATGCCCCCCCGCCATATCCTGAAATAAAAAAAACGTTATTAATTTTGATTTAGAGATTTATCACTTATGAAATAACATTCAGTTCAACTTTTATTCAAGACATATCTACATATTCATCTCTTGTATTCGCTGTGAGCATCTACGGTGTTGCGCTCTGGCGGATATCCGTATGCATCTTTCCAGGTAATTTAACATGAAAAGGATAGGCTCAAGTACGTAAAAATTAGTTTATAATTGAAATAGATTTCCCTGTAAGTTATTATTTATCATATATATATGATTGAGGCTTTGAACACATTTTTCAAACAGGTAGAGTCTGAGTGAAATTATATTTTTTATAGAAGGTATTCGTATTGGCTTGTAAAATATAAGGTGTGTAAAGGCTGTAGGAGTAATCAAGATAAAAGAAGGATGGACAGTAGTATTCGCTGTGAGCATCTACGGTGTTGCGCTCTGGCGGATAATCTTATGAATCTTTCCTGGTACATTAACATGGGAAAGGATAGGCTTATGTACGTAAATATCAGTTTATAATTGAAATACAATTCCCTGTCGCTATTTTTCTTACTCATCGATTGTGGAATTATATTTAGAATGATAAAAAGAACATATCGCATGTTTTTAATCATTATTATAATCTTCAATTCAAGTTTTAAAATCAACTTTGAAGGTTATGTTTCAAGCTGACTGAGCAGACGAAGTAGTTTATCCACAGCTGAGTTCATTCCCGTTGGTTATTATTTCGAAATGGATTA
Source organism: Laodelphax striatellus (assembly GCA_017141395.1). Classification (NCBI taxonomy): domain Eukaryota; kingdom Metazoa; phylum Arthropoda; class Insecta; order Hemiptera; family Delphacidae; genus Laodelphax; species Laodelphax striatellus. The sequence continues at coordinate 5,813,278 of CM029544.1, forward strand.
TGGGCGCGAGACTTCAAATCAATAATATGCTTTCGAACTGGATTTTCACTCGATTAATTCAAAACACAATTACCAAGACAACAGAAAGAATAGTCCAGAATGAAATTATAGCGGTTCCATTGTCCCACAAGTATGTTAGCCAGATTATACAGTTTATGAATAATTCACTTGAATAGTTCATCTGAAGTAACGCATTCAACTTCAATTTATTGTAATGACCAAATAAGTTTCAATTTCTTATCACTGAATTTCTAATGCAAAGTTAATGTCATGTAGGCATAACAGCTTTCTTATCGTGAAATTGACAGGTGAAAATGAAAAGAGGGGAGGAAAATGATAATCGTGCTCCAAGCAGATATTGATGGACGGACAAAACTTAACGCGACTGTGTTTGAATTTCTGGTAGGCCTCAACCAATTCACATAGCCTCAACTTCATCCAGTGCAATACCTTCAAGAAATTGAAGAGGAAGGGGGGAGGACTAATGTAATAATTGCCGTCAATATAATTTCTCCGGCTACTTATCTTGAACTATGTTGGTGAGAAATTAGTTTGAATTATAACAATCGAAATATTCAAGGTTAGAGAAAATCGAGCACCCATCTACTTTATGCAAAAGTTATTAAATGTTCTTATCATGATTTCTGATGAAATGTGGGCCAAGACCTCTCCCTATGTTCAATTTAAAATACGGCAAAATAAAGAAAGTGAGAAAGTGACAGAATGCAAGGACAAGTAACTGTTGGTAGCAATTTAATCTAACCTAACCTAATTCAGAACATTACCAAAATGGAGTGCAAAAATATAAATGCGGGAGTAGGCTAGTAACTTATATGTGAGAATTGATAATCTGCAAAATGAAAAAAACGCAATTTTTATCCATGAATATTTCAAACAACAAGATTTGAGGTCTAACTTGAACCTTCTTTGATTAACTGAAAGAGAGTAATCAATGGTGCAATGAGGCGAGGTGGAACCTACCCGTAAGGGTCTCTCCACCAATAAAAGCCATACATAAAAAAAATGGACAAGACATTGCAAGCACCCTCCATCAAAGTAGCAATGGAAAGCTTAATCTATCTATCTATACTATTATAAAAATGAGATGGTGTCTGTCTGAACATCCATCACGCCTAGAATACTTGACTGATAAAGCTGTATATTTTGCCTGTAGCTGAAAAGATTGTCTGTATACCAAGGAAGGACATAGGCCTATTTAAATATTTCAATAGTTTTTATAATTAATAAATAATTTGTAAAATTAAAGACCTAACCTATCAAACTTGACATCCTCCGATCCAGTCCAAACAATAATGCTCCTATAAAATCGATATGTAGTTGAAGATGCTAAAATACAGGTCTTCGAATAAATGTGCTAATTGGGCTATTGGATAGCAAATCTGCCTTCCACGCAGTTCGAATCCGAGACGGGTGAAATTTTTTTGACAACTTTCAGCATTGATTAATATTGATTATTATCCACTTGCTTTAAAAATTAGTATTTTGCAGATTTCTTTTAATCAGTTTCCGGTAGCCTACCTTGATTTCATTTTCAATGAGAGAACAATTACCGGTACCTACTGTTATTAGAATATTGGAAGCTCTACTTTGCAAATTATTTAAATTTCACTTCATGTGGGGCTATAAAATAGCTCAATCTAATTCTATATTTATAAATTTTAAAATCCCAAATCAAAATAGCAGTTCTCTAAACTGGGCAGTTTAGATTCAATACCTAGATTAGTGAATTTGGTTATTTTTATAAACGATAAGTGAGCCGCACCGCAAAAGTTGCATGGTATTGCCATCAGAAGAACATGCCAAATCTAATGCAACTAGAATTTTGAAGCAAGAGCCACTAGCAGAGCAGGTGAAGTACAATTTATCAACCTAACCTTATCGAATTAATTTTGGCATGTTTAGGAACACATACTGATTAGGTAAAATCCAATCCTTCGATTTGTAGTTATCACACTTTCACGTCTCATGTAAAACGAGACATCAAAAATTCACCTATGGAATAGAAAACAATGTCTGGCATAACATTCAACCAACCTTTAGCATCAGAACTGGGAGAAACTTTGAAAGTCAAGGAGACTATTTAGGCTAACTACTAATAATACTAGTTATATATTATACAATAATAATGTATATTTATTAATAACTTGCCTTAGGCTTGATACGTATCACCTCACATGACAGTCATTCAAGGAATAATGAGATAGGTTGGGTGAATTAAGTTATGCAAATTGTTATTATTGTCCAAAATGCTAATTTATCAGTTGAAATTGAAACAATGTGATCTCAAACTAGCAACTCAGCATACTACTAAGGAAAACATATATGAAGAATAGTTGAAAACCAATTGCAAGTGTCAAGAGAGATATCATTGCTGTACAGAAATGTAACATCACATCTAAATGGCGCGATTTTACGGATCTCGACATTACTAAAATGGATAAGTTAATAAAACTACTTCAATGTGGTAATTGATGAAATAGCAACTTCATCACAACTTCCGGTTTCATCAGTGATTGAATGTAATGTTAATGTAATTAACTTATTACAATAGGAAGTAAATCTTATCAAGCAGCCTAATTGAAGCCGAGAGAACGCCGTGAAAATGAACATTTCAATGGATTTTGGTTGACAACTGATCAAAAATACTCACCCAATATACAGCCGTATTCTGGGAATATAGTTTCTTCACTTTAATACCACTAAACTACATTTAAATCCACAGAGAATCTAATTCCTCATTCAAGTTATAGCCATTGGGAAAACGCAAGCAAACGCTGTTTAGTTAAACATGGAGACTAAAGAGAGACACACACGATGTCAGCAATCAAAATGGCAGTCCACAGCTGATTGTTTAAACCGAATATGGACTAGAAAATTAATGAGTACCACAATGAGAGAATTGTAAAAAAAGTAATTATAACAGGCCTCAACCAATTTTATTAAAATGGAAATTGAAAGGAATTCTACTTTGACAGAACAATATAAAATTAGGCCTACCTTAGCATAATGAGTTACACCACCACATCTACAGGAATTGAAATATTCTCCCCCCATCTACCACAACACCTAAACTTTTCTTCTCTAAACTTACCCCAGACTTACCAATTCAAGTCTAGCTTTTTTTCGGGTCCTGTCTGCGACTGGACTGCCCATTCTCTTCCTTCTACGTTGTGGATGAATGGTGGGAACATAATCTACATGATTCGGGTCTTCATTTGATCTTCCCGTAAAGAAATGGCGGCTACAAATCGATGAGCTTTTACAAGGCTCCCATGCCTCTCCACTAAAACAAATTAAATTTGTAAAATATTAAAATAGTCAAGGCAATAGTTAATTCTTTCTTACATTCATAACCACCATTATACTAGTCTCATTGATATCAGAACATCATCAGTCATGACTGAGAAATTGGTTTCTACCGGCATCACAAAAGTCTCAATAACTTACTTTTTGAACAAGATGAACTCATAAAAACTGAAAAATCAATTCAAAAGCCACTAGATATGATATATTAATTTTTAATCATGACTCACTCGTCTCTTCCAATGCAAGCAAAAGCAATCCATCGATCCCTTCTTTCTTCAGATTCATCTTCACTTGGAAATTTGTAGAATCTTATGTTCCTTCCACCCAAGTTGCGCGATGTGTATCCGCAACCGACTACGGAACATACAGCTGCGACTTTAGGCATCTCAATGATTAATAAAAATAAAAAGGGGGAACCCAAGCATAAACTAACTTTTCAAAAACCAACTTCAAACTAACTTTTCAAAGACCAACTTCAAACTAACTTTTCAAAGACCAACTTCAAACTAACTTTTCAAAGACTACCGGTCGGGTAGAGGAAGTGTCCCCATCTCATTGTACAATAATAATAATATTAATAATAATAATAATAATAATAATAATAATAATAATAATAATAATAATAATAATAATAATAATAATAATAATAATAATAATAATAATAATAATAATAACAATGATAATAATAATATTATTGTACCTATCATTATTTTGCACCTACAAAGAAGCGAGATGAGCGGATGACTTCTGAAACATTCCAAATTGACTGTCGGCCATTGGAGAGCAAAGCTCACCACCAATTACACATCATCACATCACACAGCTTTATTACTACCTATATTGTAGGATGGAATTTTTTTAATACATTGTGATTGGTCGAGTAATCGATTTATAATATGAATTCTAGAATTCCATACCACATAGAAAAGTCTGTAAATCAAATAATAGTGTTATTTCTGTTATGTGGGCGAACTTAATTAATTAACTTATTCAATCTATCACAAATCACAAGAAAGTTGACATTCGTTTTTTCAATAAGGGCCTGGCCACATACGTGTGGGGTTTGATTTACTTCACTTCACTTACTCTCAAAAGTATATCTATATACCATACGATATCGATTGTTGCGAAAAGTGGTAAGTTTAAACATCAAAAATCATGATAGAGTCTAGCAAGAAGATGATGAAAATTCTGATAAAAATACTTTAATAATCTGATTAATACATTGATATACAAATGAAAAATTTGATTAATACTGATAATACAAACACCTTGAAATCATTAAATAAAAGGAAGCAATGAAGTCTTGATGATACCCTAGTGATTTAATTGAATTCCATCTCAAAATCGTGTTTAGTTCCCATCTTACAACGGTAAAATCCCTTCCGATCGTTCACTCTGTCTCTCTCTTGAGAACGCCACCAGTCTATATTCTCAACGAGTTTGTGACTGTCAATGCGATCATATGTTTTCGCCACCTACGTTGGAAATGGAAAAGTACTAGAGGCCTACGTGACAGAAGGATGAAACTTTGCCAACACATCAGGGAAGTTGAACATCTTGGTTGATTTCTTTATAAATTGTCAAAATTTTGTCAGTTTTGACTATGTCATCACCAGGAAAAGAAGAATTGAAAGCTGGACATCCACCAGCGGGTGAGTGAAAATCCAATTTCTGTATGAAAATAATATTCTTCATTGGGAGAACTGAAAGTAACTTGGCCATTAGGCCTATTGTTTGCAATTTTTCCAATTTTTCAGGAATTGACAGATGCTAGATTCATAAAATTCTGGAAGAGTAGATTTAGTAGTTTTGGACTCTATAGATGACAATATATATAGATGCTTATCAAAACATTTTTATGAAAGACTTTTGACTGAATGACTCGCAGTATTGTTCATGTTCTTATATCGGTGAAGTAAATCAAACCCCACGGCCCACACGTATGTCGCTAGGCCCTAAGAATGCATCCTACAACAATTAGGTAAACATTGGCTTCACCGTATCCCCGCTAGATTGATAAATCATATACGTATTTTGACACAATTTCATCCTGAATCGATTGACATCTTTGATACTTGGATACTTACTCGTCAAAACTTGCCGCAGAGGTCAAATAAAAAAGTTCGGGCCTGGTCACATACGATTGTGGTTTGCTCTACTTGACTTCACTAACAAAGCTAACTGGTTTACTTCACTTCACTTATAGCGCGATCCAATTAACTTGTCATAAATCAGCTGATTTGGTAATAATTAAACAGTGACTTCGACACAATAATCAAAAGACTTAAAAGTCTTAGACATTTAAAGTCTTTAAAAGACCTTTCAAAGAATAACTTTTTAAAAGACCTTTTCAATAATCTGCGAGATTCAGCATTTGTAGGTTAAGTATTGTGATCATATGCTCGTCGATCATATGTTTTATGACAAGTTAAACGGATCCTGCTATTAAGATGGAAGGAAATGAGACATTGCAACTATACAGTTGCTGTTAAATCATAATAATTAATTGAACGAAATTCCTAATTAATGCCATATAATATTCTGAAGACTTTGCTATTTGCAATATTGACAACAGATTAATAGCTAGTAAGGAAATTCGATGAACGCTACTGCACAAAAAACTTTCTCCCCATGCGGGAATCGAACCCAGCACCTCTGGTATTCCGGACCAGCGCCTTATCCACTCGACCACCGGAGATCTTCTGTATAGCAGCGTTCATTTTTGAGTTAGCCAATTTAGCCAGATAATATAAAGATGGAAGGAAATGAGACATTGCAACTATACAGTTGCTGTTAAATTATATAGGCATTAATTAGGAATTTCGTTCAATTAATTATTAGGATCCTGCTATACTTGCATTTAATCGTATGGTATATAGTAAGTGAAGTGAAGCAAAGCAAACCACAATCAAAGTAGCATTGTAAGTGAAGTGAAGTAAAGCAAACCACAATCGTATGTGGCCAGGCCCTTACGGGTTTATGTAACTTATGGGGGTGGGGGCCGAATAATCCAAGATATTTGATGGTATAAAATGGTCTGATAAAATAAATAGGTTTAAAATGGGTAAAATTTGCCGTCAAATCCATTGAGACCATTAGAAGTTTGTAAATTCAATAGTTCTCTTGAAAAAATATTTATTAAAATAGTTATTTAACATGTTTAAAGTAGTTTACAACCAGTAAACACAAATTGTGTCGAAAAACTCTGGCCCTCTTTCAAGACTTCTTTTGAAATCTCCCTTTATTTGTTGGTTTCTTGTTTGAATAGGTTACTGGCTGAAAAAATAGTAAAAGTAAGATCATATTTTCAGTGAAAGCTGGTGGGATGCGTATAACGCAGCACAAAACTCCAAAATCGGGTGAAAAACCTGTATTTGAAGAAGGAGAAATTAACAGTGCTGGATTGAATGTCTCTACATGGTAAGTTTTTCCCTTCATTGTCAATAAATTAAATATCCACATCATACAGTATCTGAATAATATTCTTCCAGCTGCCAACAAAACATAATTCAGCAAATATGAGCAAATAGTTCCTGACTAATAAAACATTCCTGTTTGCTGGTAACTATAGTTTTATAACTACAGTTCCAAAAATATTATTATAAACTAATAATAATAATTTCTCTAGATGATAGACAACACATCAAGATGAGTTTATTGATATAATCAAAGACATTACATATATAATATTTTCAAACAAAACTTTTGGCATTGCTAAATTTTTAAAGAAATGATACCCCACTATAATACTATGTGTCGGGGTTATCATCTATATACAATTACTACAATCAAAATCATTTATTATAAAACCAATAAAACTATCTACTACCCATAACCATCACCTACTACAGTGATACCTTAATAAAAATTATTTATTACCTAGCTAGAGCTTCCTATATAATAAAAACTACTAAGTTTAGTTTATACAATAATGAAAAACTATTTATTTCCTAGAATTTCTTAATTAAGCGTAATCCTACGTCTATTTACATCCTATTTATTATGAGTTGCTCACTATGATGAACCACAATACTATAATATAACCATTGCTTTATTTTTCTTTTAAACCTATTAATATTTTCTTCTTGTTTGATTTCTATTGGAATTCCATTGAAAATTGTGGGCCCTATATATCCTATTGATCTGTATTATCCAAGTAAATATCCAAGTGCTGTATTAATTTTGGGTAAATCTTGGTAATTAAGTTCTCTAATTCTAGTATTATGTCTGTGATTATTGGTTTTCATTTTCATTTTTCTTCATATCAATATAAATTAATTACAACAGAATATACAATTGCCTTACACGGTCAAACTAACTACTGCCAAAAACACGGTTAGATTTGACGAATCTAATGCTCAGACTTTGTAAGATTTCAGTCTTCCATATAATTCATCTTTACTGTATCCAATATTTTTCTGCTACCTTTTTGCTGAAATCTTTCACACGTTCTTTATTCATTGTTCACAAATTTCACAATAGAATTGTTTCATTTTTAACAAGAATTAAACTGATTAAATTATCGAAGCTTGACTCTGGCATTTGTGAGAGTCATTGATGCACATTGAAGCACAGCCTCAAAAACCATAATCTAGGTTGCATAATAAGTTGAATAATTGGAAAATATTCATTTTATCCAATTCTAAAATACATGAATGCATGATTAGCATACAGTATATAGTTGTTCAAGTTAGTCGATTAATTGAAACCCAACAGGCTCAGCCCTCTACAAGAAAAGAAATATAAAGTCAATTTCAATCCTTGAAACTGGCCCAAACACTAGTAAAGCCAAGGAATTCCATTGCTTCGTGCTCGAGAAGAATTGGAACAAAGTGGAATGAGCCATTCCAAACTATGTTATTTTATAATAAAGTTCTATAAATCTACAAATAAAATCTGAATAAATTGATCTCAACAGGTAGTGTTAATTATTATAGTTGGAATCAATAAATATCGCTAATATTTAAAACCTTATCTTTTGTTGATAGCCCTCCTAAAACAGTGAGCATATCAGGTGCGCCAGTTCGTGGAAATGCGGATTTCCCTCCCGAGGCCGTCCAGAGTTTTCATGAGAAGCCAGTCGATAACAAGCCGATTCACTGCGCCAACAAACCTCACAACATTCAACAGCCAAGGAAAATGTAAATTGTAAATGAAAATTTTTTCAATTTCACAGAAAATTTGTGTTGATCATATGAAAACCTTTTTACTCAATACGAGTTTTACTCTACATTATGTTATTGAAAATAAAATCAGAATCTATTATAGTGTATTTTATAAATACAATGAAATGAGCTACACAGTACTATAAAGATGAGCAAACTGGCTTTGTTCGTCTCACTCATTTTGCTTAAATCTTTTTTCACTCGTCTCCTGTTTGAGACTACAACTAATCAATATTCAAAGCTATTATATACTAACCAAAATGTTCTGGAACTTTGAAATAGACTTATTTAATATTTGTAAATAGATCTGATAAAGTATTCAAAATAGCTCAGTACAGTAATTTTTAATAACAACGAAGCGTTCTTTCACATACATCGACTTGAATAATTTTCAACTACTTAGTTAACTCAAGATTAACTAATCATTCCATATTGGAGATAACATTGTTCAGTCATTTACTGTTTGAATTTTCAACTTTTCATTCCATAATAGATATTTTTCAAGTATTCTATTCATTTTTACCTAGCCATTTAACTGACATTCCTAAATATTAATTTGTACTTCAAAATAAACTGAAGTTGCAATCCATTTATTAACAGTGTATGTTGTTTCAACACGCTTTGTTCAGATTTGCGACATAATTTTATAGTTATATTTCTTTGAAGGATAATTTTTGTATTTCATTTATTATTAAATTTCATGAAGTTCTGTTTTTAAAGCTCTTTCTATTTGTGTTGTGTTATACATAAATAAATGATAGTTTTCATACCGAATTGTCTATTATTTGAATTTCCTGGTTCTAGATGATAATTTGTTATTTTTCAAGGCTCAACTTAGTTGGAAACACAATCTTTGCAACAATTCAGTTCAATTGAGATTGGAAGTGTCATGCCAGTCTTCATTCTTCATTTTCTTCTTTCATATAAACATACGATTTATAAAGATTTACTATGCGAGTAAGTGAAGTGAACTAGTTAGCTTTGTTAGTGAAGTAAAGCAAACCACAATCGTATGTGACCAGGCCCTTAGGCTACTAGAAAGAAAAGCAGCATACTTCTCAATTACACGTTCTAGATATGTTCGCATATTTTTACAAGTCAAAATGGAGGATGGCGAGCTTAGCAAATGAATTTTAAAAATATTCACAATTCAAATTTAATTTATTCTTTGCTTTTAATTATCTTTTTGACAAAATTGATAAATAATCATGTTACTATTTACAATGAATATTTACAGTATTATATTTGTCCCTGTAACTCCAGTTTGAGAAAACTTCTAAACAGATAGTTGCATTTTTTTCACGTAACAAAATAAGATTATCAAAGATTATTATTATTAAAGATTCATATCCCATCATCATCCTTCCATTACCCATGCACAAGCTTAGAGCTTATGTGGGCATCATCCTAACAAAAAAAAATTAAAGATAATGTAATAAAATTTAATATATAATTAACACTATTATTCAAAGATTATCTATTATTAAAGATTAATGAATGAAATTAATGATTTAATTTTTGGACGTGGCACAATGGTCTAAGAACTAAAATTTCGCACATATTAGGCTACTGCATATGCACAGCTCATATCTGTCTTGAATAAAAAAATCAATTGATTATAGTTTTCAAATAGGCCATGAGTATACTATCAATAAAGAAGACAAGATGAGACTACTAAGGTTACTAGAAGGTGAAAGTATCTAATAGCCTTGGGAGCCTCAACTTTGCCATAGCCTTGTTAGCCGCAGTCACTGTATGTTAACCCACCGTCCGGGGACATCTTAAAACTCAAAGTTAAAAGATGTCACCAGACCGAGGGAACCCATGACATACGTTGCCCGGCCCACACGCGGAGTAGTACCAGCAAAGGAAATACAGATACATTTCTGTGTTACCTTGCCAGACCATCACCATTCGAGGACGTAAGGCTTGTGGGCCACGCGACCTAAGGCGAATACTGTTGTCTTGCTACACACCCTATGACGGAGGGCGGTAGGGTTGGAGTCGAGAGACAATCCATGGGGTACCGCTAAAGATCACCTCTCTCCTGCCAACCAAACAGTATCCCCAATTTGGAATAAAAAATTTTGAAATAACATCACTTCCTCTGGGTCTTCTGCGGTACAAGAAGGTTAAAGCCTTCATGAGAATACTTTAAAGTAACTCTCATAGACCTCAAGAGCCTATACAAACAACCCCCCTACAACAACGAAGTTCAAAAAGACCTCTACAATCCCCCCCCATCCCTAACCCAACAAGAAAAGAAACATCATCAAAGGCTCCAGAAGAACAGAACCTCTTGGATGCCTTTTGAAGATGAAGTCGACCTGAGTTGCATCCTCCTTGCACCGCAGAAAACCAAGAGGAAGTTTATTTTGCTAATAAAATTTCAAATTGTAATGGAAAATTACCAAACGATCTAATATAATTAATAAGAATTTTTAAAGTGGAAATTGAATTTGGAAACGATTTACGGTATAAGTTGGTGAAGCCAGTAAACAGAGTATACGATTGCATTAACAGAATGATAATAAATAAATTATTATTATTCTGTGGACAATGCTTCCAACTTTAACAAATATGCAGTAGACGTCCTTCCTCCAGTCCATTAACTTCACTCTTTAATTGCAATGTAGCGTAAATGAAGTGAATGCTTAAACTTGGTGATCTGTAACAAAACTTTCATTAGATGAAATACATAGCTACCCTACAGAGAGTGTATAGTAATACATGACTATATACTCTCTGTAGGCTATAATAGAACACAATCCTGAAACAAAACACTTATGTGTGAATCTTAATATTGGATCAAGCTAAATACGTGAAGTATGCTCTGAATTCTACCAAAGATGCACCATACCAAATCTAACATGCAAAGAAGGCGAATAAATAACATCCAACATGTAACTACACACAGTTCTAGATGCAACACAGAATATTCAATCCATGCACACAGTATATCATAAAATAGAATGTCCATGGCCTTGGATCCCTTGGAAAAGCGAAGCTGTATCTGAAACACACTTAGAAAATGAAGAATTGAGTAAATTTTCAAGATTAAAGTTGAGTAATCGACCTGGAACTTATAACTAAACTCTTATTAGTACTCACGCCTGAACCGCCAGGAGTGGTCTAATCTATAACTTTTGACTAATAAAAATCAATCGATATTCATATTGATTTCAATTGATAACTGCACCTCTCAGCGTGTGAGAGAATGCCCTAGCTACTGCGCTCTCCTAGCGTGTGTAGGAGAGCGTCTTAAATGAAGATTTTCAATATCTTGAGAATATTTGCACTTTTCAGCATCTATAAGAATTTCTAACTTTCTAACAGTACTATACGTGAAATATTCCTTAAACTAGAACTAATCAATTTAATAATAATTATAATATATTATCATGATTCACTTCTCAGCGTGTGTGAGAGAATGCAACTACTGCGCTCTCCTATCGTGTGTAGGAGATTTATAAACAGATATTTCAATATCTGCATTTACATCACTCATTAAGGTTTCTAACTCTAATTGATGTCTGTAACTTAAATTAACTTAAACCTAATAGAATAATAATAATCATGAATCTGCACCTCAGCGTGTGTGAAGAGTACCTTAAACAGTTACTTTCTTTTCTAGCATGTGCTTAGAAAAGTACCCAAATCATTCAACTCTTGGGTTGGAACTCAAGAATATCCTCAGCGCCTTTGGCGTATCAAACATGCAAGTTAGTAACATGATAAACATGAACATAAATACAACCCAAAACCCATATGTTGAACCCCTTCCCCATGCCAACCCAGCAAAGGCTGGAGGCAGTACTATGATCAAAATTTTTGAATAAGTATAAATTTTAAATTGGAAATGACTCTTATATAATATACATGCAGCTTAAACATTATTTCAAAAAATATCTTTTGAACCCCCTTCTAAGTTCTAACCTTTGCTGAAGAGGCACTACAAGTCTTATACTTGCAATTCCCAGTCTCCTGTATAATAGTCCAACAGGCTACAGATGTGATTTACCACCTCGTCATAAAAATGATGCTGAATCAGGCCCGCAATCATAGTGACAACGCAGTGGAACTACCACAGAACACAACTGGGACACTACGATGCTCGACTGGAAATCACAAATATCCTACGGGACCCACCTATCTGGCTCAATCCCCGTTGTGGCTGTTGTCTCGTCAACTGTACAGAGCACGGGCACGGTACCACATCCCATGCACGATGGTGAAAACATGTGCATTACATCTGCTGCATAGCATTGCTGCTATTAAAGCGCCCGACCAAGACAGAAGACACCTCATCGCAAAACTAGCATGATGACGTGGTACTGCAAGTTGTCGAGTATACATGACTAACAAAACATAAACATCCACCCCTATACCTGCTCAATCCCTATTTATGGCTGTTATCTTGTCTCATCCAACTATGCAAACACAGGCGTTACCACATATCCATGTTGCGTGGTGGCTATGTATTTACATCTGCACTGCATGGCGGTGCTGCTATTAACGCCGACAAGACAGAAGACACCCTCATCGCAAAACCATGATGACGTGGCCACTGCACGGATTGTGTCAGGTATGCTACATGACTAACAAGCATAAACGTCCCACCCCTATACCCCTGCTCCAATCTGCTGGCTGTTGTCTTCGTCACGTCCAACTGTGCAGTCACGGGCACGGTGCCACATATCCATCATTTGCACGATGGTGAAAGCATGTGCATTTGCATCTGCACTGCGCCCAGCGTTGCTGCTATTAAGCGCCCGACCAAGACAGAAGACACCCTCATGCCAAACTAGCATGATGATGGTACTGCACTGGATTGTCAGAGTATATGACTAACAACCATAAACGTCACCTATACTACCCGCTGCTCTGGGACAGTGAATGAACTATTTAACTCTTAACTAGTAATTTAAGGAAAGATACACAGTACCAGATTCATATACATCTTGGTTTGATTGATTCCCACATCTTTATTTGTATTAGATATGTTGAATGACTGCTAATTGATTCCTGGGAGGGCGAAGTTGGGGCGCATCGGCCTCTTGAGAACTTGACCTCAACCTCCCTTTGTAGTGGGGTTACCGTTGTTACATAGTGATGCCTTCCAATAATCGATTGTTCATGTTTGTTTCTTATTTTCAAGAATTCATCCTATTGAAACAAATGAAACTTGAGTTAGCTTGTATTTTCAATTTGTTAATAGTGTTGCTATGCATGGGCTAAATGTTTTTTATGATGTTGATAATGTCTAATATTCGCAATGTTGATAAAACCCTTAATACTCATCCAATGGGTTTGTGAAGATATTAGACTTCGAAAAATAAACACTTCAATATCTCTAAGATGAAGGGTAAAGTTTGAATAGTGAACAAGTAAAAACCTTCACTTTGAATTGATTAAATAAAATAAAGAACCTAAGTTTATTGAATAAATTATTAGATTACTTACAGAAGTAGCTGGATAAATTTCATGAAACTGTTGAAAAACCATATATTGTATTGATCAAGATGAATAACGAGATCTCAAATCAAATCAAGTATCAACTTCAAGTAAATGAATATTAAAGTTTGGAATATTTGGAGCGAGCGACTCCATGTCGGTTTCCAATAACTTCGACCAATTGTAGTGAACTGAATATCAACCATACTCAAATGTAAATTTGAAAATTTAGTCAAATAGTTCCTTCAATTAAATAACTAAAAATTAATATATTCCTTTAGCTCATCCAGATCAACTAACCTCAATAGTAGTGCGGATCAAAGCACACAACTACAAACCTTAGTATAATTTGCTTCATTTAATTACCAAATTGTGAGGTTGGTTATAGTTGTAATTGAAACTTCTGTATTGGTTTAAAAGACTGTGGTTGAAAGCACTCGTAATGTTTCGAAAATTCGAAAATAATTCAATACCGCTGTTATTTTCTGGTTACGAAGCTTGGAAATGAAGTGTAGTGAGCATGGATTCATCTCACAGCTGATACATAAGTCAGCTGATCGTCAGTAGTGCCAAGATATTATATTTGCATAAAACATTCAACAATCGATAAAATAATTTGTTTAGTTATTATGATAAAATTTTCGGTATCAATTTGCTTATTGTAATAATTCGAAAATCAATCTAATAGTCAGTCTTTCATGAACTTCAGATCGTTCGTCGACTTTGTTAGTATGATCGATATTGTTATCGACCAGAATTCAAATGAATAATATTGACATCGGAATGATTAAGAGGTGGCCGGGGGGGCGACCTAATTATTGATGGTTCAAATCTGAACAATAGCTCTAAATAACTAATTGCAGTTACGTATTACTGTCTTCTTGATCTTAAAAAGTACCAATGAGCAGAGACTCACTAATACTCTTCAATCCAGGATTCAGATGCCGTTCCTTCCTTTGTCTGATGCTCGTTGGTAGTATGGTGGCTCCATACATAAGAGGGTCTTTTGGTAAAACCTCATACATAAATGCTGAGTACCATGAGTGTGTATTTCAGATCCTATAAGCAAGCTTCGTCAATGTATCCAGATGGACTGTGGGGCTGTTCGTTTCATACCTGAGGTTTATGTTAGAGTTGTAGATTATTTACTTTCATCAGTGTGCGTGTTTTCATTTTAAAATTTGCTCATCTCGTATTAACTTGAACTTTTGTTTATGATTACAAATGAACTTAATTTTATTAAAAATATCACATTTTAATATTTGTGTGTAAGAAAAACATTGGTTTCAGAGCCTAGATTTTCGGATTTTCACTCTTAATATTTAAATTTCAAAATTTGGACTATGCATTAACCAATATTGTTCCACAGTGTATATTAAAAAACTAAATTTCAATGAACAAAGCCCCTGATTTGTTACTCTTGGCGTGTGTGTGACAAGAAATGAATATTGAGCTGTTGCATAATTAATAGTACTGAATTTCTCGAAGGCTTCTGGAGGTTGGACTCCTCAAAAATCACAGTTTCATGGAAAAATAAAATAAACTCTCTCTTTAGTAAGGACTTACTTGAAAATCTCCTATAAATCTATTTTATTTTATTCCTTTGAGTATAAATAGAATTAGGATTATAGTTCTGAATTTTTGGATCCATGACGAACTGCGAAGTTAACACTATTGTTTCCACACTAGAATTGACGACATGCAGTCAAATTTTACTGTAAATAACATAAATGTTACTCACTGGACTGACCAGTGGACTGTCAATCCAGTGAGTAACAATTCATGTTATTGATGAAAAATTGACTTCATATTAAACAACAAAGTGTACAGGATATAGATTATTGATAATAACATAAGTTTAAGTTTATATTTATTTTATTCATCGCATCGTATGGCATCTTGTATAGCTTGTTACAGGATATTAATCCTTTGTCAATTTATCAAAACAGCAACATAATATATACAATATTAGGTAAACTACCTAATACGTGAATACTTACCTACCTGCTATGGTGAATAGCAACAGACTAGTTATTTTAATATTTTTTCATAATTCGAATTTTATTTTCTAAATATTTAGGCTGATATTGAATCTACAGCATCAGATTAAACATTAAATCATTATCATAATTTAAACCTTATCAACTATAAACATTTTCTAGTTACACTGACAGAAATGAGTGGAACTGTTGCTATTTACCCCATTTTACGGTACTTGACTGTCCATCTGGATATCCAGATACTTCAGGGCGGGTATCTAAATTTCTATACACTCTTGCTCCGTCAGACAGTGTAATAAAATCTCCCTATCATCTCCAAGATAAGCTCTTATTCCCTGCCAGTGTCTACATATGCCTCCTGTCTGCAGGTCTCTCTGATCACAAACTTCCTAGTTATAAATCCTGGACAATAAATCCCACAATAAACTGGAATTGCTGCAGCACTGTCGCTTCTGACCTATCAAAATTCTGATTCTGGATCAAATTTACAGTTCATAAGAATAAAAGTTGACAAATCCAGATAACCCTGGGATGTAAGGGTCATTAGATAAGATTTTATATCTGTCTAATCGTTTGGGGCTTCGTATGAAAGAAGCTGGACATCATCAACTCAGTCACTTCATCGGTTTTTAAAATGAAAGTTATTAATTAGAATTTGATGTTGTTGTGAGAAGAGATCTTCCTAAATACAATTTACTTCAGTTTCAACCTTTATTTTGCCACTGTTTGGGATCGTTTATGCGTGCAATGATTCGCGCAAGGTATCATTATTATCGCCAATGACTCAAACCCCGTAAGGCGACTATAGAATCATTGAACTTAAACGCTACCTGAATGCCACAGGCCTATGAGAGTAAGCGCACCACCTTAGAAATGCCATAGGTTTGGTGATATAGTATGATTGCTTTATATTTTATGAGATTTTACAAACGGCTAATTTATTTCCCATCTCCTTATACTTATATTACGGTACCTTAGGTTGGGGTTACTTGGGTAGCCCTAGAGGCAGTTAAAATGTTTATTTTGTTTGTCTCGGCTGCACTTATATTACGGTAATTCTTCGTGGTTAAAGCACGGTAGCCCTAGAGCACAATATTGCAATATTCGTCTGACATGTTTTCTCACCCTCATCATAAATCTATTCAGTTGAAATGACTGAAGTCCATCATTGCACGCAACTACTATATTTGACATGCGTTTCTTATTTTAATGGAATACCTCGAATATATTGTACATGTTATGATGAAACAACTCAATAACTATCTCACCATATAGCTGGCTGTATAGGATTTTCTCAATCCAAAGCAAGTTCAATATGGACATGGACACTTCTTTGGTAACATTGATAATTAAGCTAAATAAGAACCTCGAATTGCACCGGTCTGATAATTCAGTAACTGGGCAGCATCTCTATGGGTTAGCCTAGAGCTAACATTGTAACTAATTAAGTTTCCACAAAATAAGAACCGGAATCGGTAATTGTATCCGATAATTCACCGCATGGCATCTCTATTGGTTAGCTATTTTAGAGTTTGTCATGTTAGGTAACCTTTCAACAATTATTTAGAAACAAACAATAAAAATATATAGTTGATCGTAAACTTTAACAATTGGTAAAAGCTGTATGAATTTCATTAAAAAGTAAAAGTGGTATTTAAGAATTGGCTATAAAGCTGTATAGATTTCATTAAAAGAAATTAAAATTAATTACTTAAAAATATTCTTTTATTCTCGCCCAAATATTCTTTTTGTTCTATATGCCCAAAATTCCACATTAATATATACAATATGATCATTCGACTCAGATCATTCGACCCAACATGCAGATTCATGTCTTCGCAAATTATGTTGTTGAAGCACAGGGGAATTCAGACCATGTCTTCATAAATTATACAACTATTATGACCGTTTTTTACAAACAGCTCTGACTACTATTGCGCAACTGCGCAGCAAAATTGTACAATATTTTGCAACATATTCTTTTATATAACGTGATCTTTTAGTTATAAAGATTGAAGTGTCAAATAACTTCTACTTTTTCCAATCTCTTCCTCTCGTATCGTATTCGAAGCGCGCTTCAATGATAATATATTCCACATCAAGCAAACGCCGTAGCTGGATGGCATGTAACTACTATCAATCTTCCTTCTCGTAATCGTATTCAGGCCAAGGCCTTCAATGATATTGTATTCCATATCAAGCAGGCATTTGTAGCTGGGCGGTGCGAGCATCTTCCTGAAACTTCTGGAAATTGAGGTCCAAACTCTAGAGAGAGAGAAAAAAAACTATGCGATAAAATTAATTCAAGGAAATAACTTCTCAAGTGAAATAATATGGATTTAATCTAACTGTAGGGACGGTCAATGCGAGATTTGTCACTACAAAGTGAAGGATATGTTAGAATAGTTGGTGTTGTGGTTCCCAAGAAAATGCGCAGTGACAAAAGCATACAGTATTTGAGAAAAGACAGATGCTTCATTCAATAATATGTAAAGATGGTTCCAAAGATCGCCAACTATCAGGCTGACATATCTTTTGAACGTCACACCATCAATGACATATCTTTGAATGGACTGGGATGCGCGAGAACTTTGGATTCTATCTCGTTCCTTGAAGATATGACAGTGAACAAGAATAACAATTTTCAAAAATAATCCAAAATCTGTACTAGAGAGAGATGCCAGTAGACAGACAATAAAATAGCAACAAAATAATATCAAAAGTAGATAAAAGACAAGGAAACATTGAATAAATTAAATATTCTAAACCTCTATTAGCTGTAACTAATAGCGTAATTACTAACGCTATAAATGTATTGATTCTCCATATTAAAATGAACCAAATAATCAGTGTTTTTCAAATTATCAAGGTAAATTAGGTTATGGTAGGTTCATAGTCTACACAACTAGGATTTTGGTCAGCTTCAAACAGCTAATTCATGATAATGGGCGACTCATTTGCCATCGCACACCACCAGAATCATTCACACAATGGAGTCTGAGGGAGCCCGAGCCTCTTCAAATTAATATTATTTCATGTTTTATTCAAATCAAATCATTCTTTATTTTGATATAAAAAACCACTCTTTACAGTTGAGTAAAATTTTTCAAATTATCAACTATACTTCAAACTAAAATCGAAAACAAAATTAATTTACTTAATAATCTTCATTAATTATTACAATACGAAAATGAAAATTCAAAACAAAAAATACTACTTGCTAAATTAATGAAAATTTGTTTGGAAGTAGGAGCTTGTAGTTGTAAAAACGTTTTTTATATGCTTCATTCACTCACAGATCCACTCACCATACACTCATTGAAAATAATCCATGTGTATAATATACTATTATATTTTTATAATTTACAATGAAGCTTATTTAATAAGTTAACCAATGACGATGAATAACCTCTCAATAATTTCAGGCGGAACGCTAATAAGCCATTTGGAAAGCAATTTTTTAAAAGAAAAAATATTAATTTTTTTATCTGATCAAGAACATTATTAAAAAATTTAGGCAGCCTTAAAATATTATTAGTTGCACTTCTTGTGCTATATAAATGCACAAGGGTATATATATCATCATATATCTACCTAATAGGCTACAATCACCTTATATCAGAAAGAAGATGAAACTTTAAAAACAAAAATATAGCGCAATGGTAAACAGTTGTAGCTTACAATAATTGGAAAATTGGGAACGAGTGTTCGGTTCTTCGCACATCTTTCATAACACGTATTATTGATTTCTGCAGAACGAATCTAGATGGTTTTTGTTAAGTGACGCATTCTTTTTCTTTTATTCTTTCAATGATTGTTTGGAATTCGTTTGAATATAATTTCAGTCTTTTCAGAGCAATATATTCACTCTCTGTAATAGTTTATAAGCAAATTTATAACTGCGGTTTATAAAAATGTAACTGTAAAAGTTAACTGAAACAACTTTTAACCATAATAACGTCATGTTTTAAATTATTTGAAATTCTGTTGAATTGAAATGATCAATTTCTAGGTAACTCATAAATTTCAATATTTTTTTTTCAATTGAAAGGAATAATCCAATTCGGATATCAACTGTTCAGTGTTGACTCGAAAAGAACACGTAACAGAATTGAAAATTGAAGAAATTTACCAAATGCTTTGATGAAGTAGACACACCAGATTCCTAAGGAGGCGAAGATCAGTGAGCAACCAATAACAGATTTCCATTCGCCAGTAGGAGCTTGGAATTCAGCAAAGGTCTGACGGAAGGAAGCTCTGTATAACGCTTTCTTCTCCTCTTTGGTGAGTTTCTTCCAATCACCCTTCTCTTTCTCCTTCAAAGCCTATAAAAACAAAATTTTGAAAATAAATTCACAAACAAATAATGTATACAGCTAATACGAAATAAAAACAAATAATTTATCTGGCAAAATCTCATATGAAAACTATTGTTCAGTTCGATTGATATTCATTGAGTTATCAATCATTTTGTCAATAATTATTTGTTGACACTTGACAGCAGATAACTTGTGTATTCACTGTGAGCATCTAGAGTTGCCCTTTGTTGGATAAAGACATCTGCGCTTAAAGACAGCAATGCTGACCCCCTCGGTGTGCAAGATATCCCAAGGAAGGTTACGGAAAAGGGAATGTGCTAAGTAAAATGAATTTGATTAATCTAGGTGATTATTCAGTCTAGGAATTTGGATACCTATATGCAATCTATTTCTGGTTGAATAGTTATGTTCAATGTTGGTAAATATGTTCCTGTTTTTATATATATATATAAATAGCTAAATTTTTAATGTAGAGCTGCTTGATGCTGAGAACTGGGAAGTCTTAAAATAGATTGTGTGTGGGATATCTTGCATTCTTCTTTAGAATTTTTTTCATGATAGCCTTCTGTGAGACGGCAAGAGGCTTCAAAATTGCAGAGGACGACCCACCCCATACTAGAATGTTACAATCAATTACAGATTTTGATGTACAGTTTGATTTTGATTTTACAGTTTTAGCATAAAAACCTTAATATAAATTCATTTTCTATAAGGAAAACTTTCAGCTCATGTTTAGCAAAAGGTGCATTAGTACCAATCCTTATTTTATTATAAGAATATTCGGTCTGGCCCTGCCTCTGTCCAATCATGGCATTGTTGTATAGGCTCTTTTCAGTTGGATAAGTTTATAAATGAATAATCGTACATTAAGTACGTTGAGATTTTTAAAAGCTTCTTGTGAAGAACTACATAGTGAAGGGTGTTTTTAGAATAATTTCAATGATTTGTTTTTGAATCTTTGCTATGGGTATTAGGTGTGTATTGAGGACACCACCCGATCTAATGATACCAGATTAGAGAAGAGACTGAAATATAGCATAGTAAACTTTTCTTAAAAGAGCAATGTTTAAAACACTTTACAGAAAACATAATAGATTTCTTTCAGTTTATTGTTCCTTATTTTATACAGTTCTATTATTTACACTAATAGTTGAATAATTATTACCTACCAGGCTTGTATCTATTTGTGATACAAAAGATAAGTAGCATGTTTTTATCAGTATTTAAGAGAAGTTTATTTGAGTATAGCCAATCGTTTACTTTAGAGAGCCAGTAAATAGAACAACTGCAATATTCTACCCTTGTGGGTAGAATTTCTGGGATATATTAATCAATCGTTTATTTCCTCAATAAAAAACATATCATACAAAATTGTAAAAACAAAATCAAATATACAGAATGAATAATTATAAACTTCACAAAATGCAGCAAAAGAATTGTATATACATGAAAAATATTATGAATTATTACAATACTTATGTAGGCTGTATTATAATAACAATGAATTATAAGTAAAATAAAATAGAATAAATAAATGAATAAATAAAAGATTTATTCTAAGTCAAAGAAGAAATTCATACATTACATTCACATAATCAAAATAAATTACGGACTGAAAAATAATACACATATGCAAGCTCAAAGAGCTGTCCGCATATGGGAGCACAGTTTTCTAATGAATTTCACAAAATAAAAACTAACAATGAATCAACTTACAATATCTCTTAAAACTCAAACTCAAAGTACATAGAATACTTAAAATTACAGACACACAATACCTACTACACCTTCAGAAATTCATAACATAAATTCATATGTGGCAATTAACTCATAATTTAGCAAACTGCAAAGTGATAAGAGGAAGGTTCCCGCATGGGTCATTTTTGGTTATCTTCGACGATTATTAATTTGTAAAATGTAATTGCTTACTTGAATTGCCTCATTGGGCTTGAATCTGATGGCCGGGAATGGGAAGTCGTATCTGTCGACGTAGTTGGGATCTCCGTTGAATCCATAGCCGACCAGTTCACGATTGCCGATCTTTTCCAGTTCGTAGTCGACAACACCATGGTGAGCACAGCGAGCAATCACTGCGCGTCCGCTTCCGCCGACAGCCGCCTTCACTAAGCCGCAACCTAACTTACTAGTCAGCATCTTCCTGAACACATTGCAACGATTCTAGTTAAAACATGCAACGAATAGATGCCGGGTGCAATTACAGGAAAGTAGGCGCAATTCAATCAAAGTAGGATATTTTCAAATAAAAATATTCCAATTTCATTTTTCAATCTACTCATGGAGTATATTTTAACTTTGGTCACTCATGATATCATATAATATAATCTCTGCCGTATAATAGCCTACATTATACATCAGACATGTTTGCTATTTGTGAAATTAGATACCTATAATACGCTGGGAAGCTGGTAATTGATGCCTATCATTCACGTTATGGTCATGTTGTGAGGAGGGAAGAGGACTACGTTGGAAAGCGAGTGAGTAGAATGCAGGTGGAGGGGTGTAGACCAGTGGGGAGACCAAGGAGGAG
The DNA here is from genome assembly GCA_017141395.1 of Laodelphax striatellus. Taxonomy (NCBI): domain Eukaryota; kingdom Metazoa; phylum Arthropoda; class Insecta; order Hemiptera; family Delphacidae; genus Laodelphax; species Laodelphax striatellus. Next base: position 5,836,094 of record CM029544.1, read on the forward strand.
ATGGAGAGACTGTGTTGCAGGGGACATGAGGGAAAAGGAGCTGACAGATAAAGAGAATGCAAAGGAGGAAGATACGGAATAGCGACCCCGAATAGGGAAAAGCTAAAGGAAAAGAACAAGAAGAAGATTCACGTTATGATAAAAAAATCTATGCTGACATTAATGGAGAGATCCAGATCATAAATAACCATCTGGAAGTTGAATGATATTGATATTAATAGAAGCTTTGTATTTTTACTTTGTCTATTATAATTTTTTACTAATTTTTCCATTGACATTTGTGTGTATTGCAAATTTTTATGAAACAGGTCCCAGATGGAAAGAAAAGGAGTAAAATACAGATTTTGTATACAAAACATTTGTCTACTCCATAATTTTTCATGTAGGCCTACAGATGTAAAAGTGCCTGAAGTGGACTGAATGTGAGAGCTATTGTACAATACATTTTCTCACCTACAGCGAAAGCAAAAAGAGATAACTGACTATCAAAATTAGGCTATTGCGGAAACTTCCAGGTTATCTATTCCATTTTAAACCATCACATATTCGTTGATTACAATTTATTGAGTTTTCAGCAACTTGTTCTATCGATGTGAAATCTTTCAAGTTATTACTCAGCTTTAGAATTTGAGTAAGAAAACTTGTATAGGAGTTTACCGAATTCAATAACCTGGACTTTTCCACACTAATATGGAAAATTATCATTATGGGCTGAACACTTAAAATTTTACGATTTACAGGTAGATTATCTGGAATTGCGCTTCGCACAAACCACCTTGAAAACGGAAATTTCCAATTCACCAGATCCAACCTAAGCAAAACTTTATTATGTGAGTTCAATCTACACATGAGCAGTAAAATTGCAATACATTACGGCACCAATGTGAAATGTGACAGTATTCGTATTTCGGAAGTCGGTGTACGGTCCAAAAAACTCCCACCCGAGAAATTAAATTTTCTCAGATGAATTAGGGCCTGGTCACATACGATTGGGGTTTGATTTACTTCACTTCACGTGAACCTGGCCACACTCCTCCTTTGCTTGACTTCACTTCACTTCACTTACTCGCATAGTATATCTATATAAATCGTATGGTATATAGTAAGTGAAGTGAAGTGAAGTAAATCAAACCCCAATCGTATGTGACCAGGCCCTAACCCACATGAATTTCAAAATATACGAGGTCTACCAGAGTTTCCACGTGTAAAAAAATAATATGAGATTCACTGAGAAAAACCAATTACAGTGTCGACAATAGAATATAATAAAAAAATGAAAATGAGACGAAAAAAATCAAGAGGCCGATAGTGGAAGAAAACTATACGTTAGCTTTGAAATTGTTACCCAAACTGTAGTAGCATAATCATACTTCGAATATTTCTACAATATTAGATTATAATATTGTTGCCTCTCCAATAATGGGAATGAATACGGTATGTTTTTTTCCACCAATGATACTATAATATTTATGTTTTGACAAAAAAAGGCAATGAGACCCATCCATGAAATCCTTAGCTAAAAATAGAGATTAAATCTGACCAAACTATCATACTCTGTAGCTGCAAAGACACTGACTTGATACTTTAAAACGGAACTATTGTTAGAACAGAACGATACCGAATTGAGAAAGTATTTTATTATAAATACTGTAGCCTACTAAAATTTGTTAGTCGTACCTAGGAAGAAAAAGTTGAATCCTTAGTTCAAGCACAAGGACGCTAAAATTGGACCTTGATGAAAGTCAAGTGACTAAATTTGTAGTATAATTCTAATACGATACATATTTATGGTCTAAATGGAGATTAGGCACTCCACAATGTGAATTATTAGGGTATATTATGAATAAATAAGCATAAAACAAACGAGAATGTCATACTAACCTGAGATACCGTACTCCAGCAGAGTAGAGAAAATAGATGCGGTTACAAAGGCAGCAGACGATTTTTCGATCACGAGCCGACAATAGCGGTACTAAACGGCGACCTTGTGAACTAAAAAGCCTGAAAGGGCATTTCATATGATAAAATAATTTGATGCATTTAACAAAATTAACACTCGATTCAAGCAAAAATATCATTGTAGCTCGGTCATGCGAAATTCAGCTCTTTTAATTCTAGACATCATTGTGTTTCAATTTTTCCAAAACTTGATCAAAGTTCTATCAATAGTCGTTATGTCGATAGTGAAAGATCGATATAATGAAGAAGCGGCAAATTTTGAAAAAGTTTCAATGCGGTTGGCGTTCTACCAGGGAACGAGACTCAAGAGGTGCTCGCGATGAGTGGCGTAGCTAAATACTTTTTTTTCAGAACTTGGGTAGAATCAAGACACGATATTTTATAATTAAAGAAAAATTCCTGTCTTGATCCTATCCAAACAGGTTTTTTTATAGTGGCGTAGCTAGTCTACACGTTTTTGTTCAGAATTTGGATAGGATCAAGACAAGATTTTTATAATAAAAGAAATAATCATGTTTTGATGAATTTATGCTCTAATAAATAATAAAAATGCATCCATAATAATTTCAATACGTGTGAGAGAGGACCTAAAACTATCTCACCTTTTCTAGCATGTGTAGAAAAGTAGTACCGGTACCTATCTAGGAATTTCAGATTTACAACTCCAAAATATCTACGCCTCACAGCAACGTTCTAATATAATTCAGAGATGTCATCAAACAAAAAACCTTTGATCCCCCATTCCCCATGCCAACCAGCAAAGGCTGGAGGCAATGCTGCAAAGATGCAAAATAAATTTAATCAAGATTCTGTAGTTACCACATTCGTTTTGCCATGGATAATAAACAATTAATCCTTATATGGTGCTAATTGATATGAGCAAGGCTTTTGATTCCATTTATCAACCACTTCTTAGAAAAATTTGTAAATCTTGGTTGATGTTCGTGTATATATATATATTTGTATTTGTATATATTGTGATTGAGAATAAAAATTCAATTCAATTGATCAGCCAGCAGCAACGCCTCGATAAGATCATACTGTACCGTCATTACGGATTCGGCTTCCCACCATTTATTCACTTCAATAAATTGGATAAGGAAAGTCGAGACCGAAACAACTCAAACAATAAAATTGAAGCAAGGGCTCAAGAGGGCCAGAAGATCAAATATGAGAAGAGAGAAATCAGTGAATCGTGGGATGTGAAAGAAAAGGCAAGTTTGGATTTATAACTGGATTCCCATAATATTTATTAATCCTTATAAAAATAACATAATTTGTTAATCTGTTTAGAAAAAAACAGAATTACAATTTTAATTTTCAAATTTGCACAGAAGGTGCCAATCTGTTTAGAGAAAGAAATACAGAATTACAATTTTAAATTTCATTTTTGGAATGTTCCCGGATTAACCAAAGGTAATTGAAGTGAGTATTCCATGAAGGGTGGCGTTCAATGTAGACTCTTTACCTCATACAATGATGGTTGAGTACTTAGAATCTCATCTCAATAATATTATCCAGGTATTCCATTTCATCCAGGTATTCCATTTTATCCAGGCATTCCATTTTATCCAAGTTCATGAGATTTAAATTTCCATGGTAATTTAACAAAGGTCTTTACAATTTTACAGTATCAATGAAACCCTGAAAAATAACAATTATTATCATCCTGGTAAAATAATAAAGAATTTGAATCTAATGTTTCCAAGATTCACATTAGATTGTGCTGTTGAGAAAATTGGATTAGAACATTATACATTAGAATATAACATACAAGTACAAGATGTAACTTACCCGATTTGGGGCTATGGGAATCTAGTTACAAATCCAATTAAAATTGATTTAATCATCCTTCCAGAGGAGAATTTTAAACGAGTACTTAGCAGTTTGAATAGGTTAAATAGAACTTTCATATTAACTTCTTGAAGAGGAATTCAATTGAAATTAGAATAACGATGTACTCGACAAGAGGGTGAAAAATTGAATGAAAAATCAGTCGAAATTAACTGAGCTCCTCCAGCTTTTGGGGGAAACAGGTTTACCACATTTAACAAAATAGAATAATCAAACAGAGTTCAGATAAGGAAAAAGGATAGAGATGAACAGGGATGTAAGCAAAATCACCAAAAATGGGAAAAGAGAAGAAAGGAGAAAGAAGGATAAAAGATCCTCTCACTCGTTACGGAAAATTTCAAAAACGAAAAGAAGTTGTTTACTCCAAAGATAAATTTAGAACAAGAATAGATAACTTGATTGATAATTGGTACAAAACCTTAAGGATAGACACTAGACAGCAGTGTGTTCAAGCTGTTGGTGTTCAATCAAGGTGGAGAGTGGTCAACAGCAGGGGTGTACCACAAGGATCAGTTTTGGGTCCACTGTTGTATATTTAACTTATACATCAATGGCTTGACTGACAGACTTTCATTTATTAATATCACATGTATGCTGACGACTTACAATCTTACTTACATCTTGACACTGATGACTTTGACAGTGTTTGTTAATAAGATGAATGCAGATCTGGTTCGTATTTCTGAATGGGTTGCACAACATGGATTAAGGATTAATGAGAGCAATTATCAGAGACAACTCCCAAATCTTGACTATACCAATGGGCCTTTTGTTACTATAAAATGACCAACAGGTTGAGTTGCAGTACTGCCACTCAGTAAAGAATCTGGGTGTTGTAATGAACAAGCCGCATCTTGACTGGAAAAAACACATATAACTTATAAGTAACTTGTAACTGGATCTTTGCTGGCATTTACTGATTGACAGTGGACTTGGGGCCCTGGACAATTGACTTTGGCAGGGCCCCACTTATTTGAGAGGGGAGTCTGGGCAAGGCCATACCCCAGGAAGGGGGGTCCGGGGCTCTCGAATTTTCGAAATTTAAGTGTAAAATTACGCAGTTTAAGACTGTTTTACACTCTTGATTAACCAGAGTTTATAGGCAAAATTTTAAGCCATTAGAACATAATATCTTATCTGATTCTTTGATCCTTTTAATGTTGGAAAGCCATTACCATTTAATTTCAAGTATGGAAATAATTTCCATTGTGAATTAGTTAGCTCTAAAATGAATAGATAAATACAATACAATAGGCTTAAATAGTTTTAATACAATCATCACGTAATCTTTAAAAACTTCTAACCCTATAATACAAAATCTGCTCTTCATTCTTCCAGCCTAGCCTAATGCTGGTGGGCTCCGAGGCGGGATAGTGGTGAGAGTCAGAGAGAGAGAGAGAGAGAGGAGTAAGAGTGAGAAAGACATATTAGCATTAGTAATACACCTTAAGCTATACTTTTGTGTTTAATTTACTTTTGTGAGAATTTGTGTTTTAATTTTCAAAATAGGCTTTTTATTTCTGTGTTTGAACCCCTGACCCCTGAGTACCCTTGAGTCTGGGGGTCTTTTGTCAGCTCAATAATAATGAGCGGTGGCTTATCATGCAGTTTTTAAACATTATTCTATACTACAGTATGAGTTGATTAGATAAAGATAATGAGTACAATTCACTCTCAATATTTTGAAACTGAAGAATTCTTTGAAACATTTCTTTTGAAATTATCATGACATAATAGTAGTTATGCAATTGTTGTATTATGAGAATTGTTATATATGAAAACTTTAATTGGGTATATATGCTTTTAAGGTTACTGATTTAAAGTCTTGCCAAATATTGAACAAGATTTGAATCTATTTCATTTTATTTTATTTTATTGTAAGAAAAGTTTTTGTTTACATTGTTATCATCGGCCGCTTTTATTATATGAAAACTTTAAGTGTAAATATGTAAAGGTTACTGGGGCACCGATTTAATAACACAAATATTGAACAAGATTTGAAGCTATTTTACTTTTATTTTATTGTAAGAAAAATTTGATTGTTTACATTTGCCATCGCCGCGGGGCCCGCTTTTATTATATGAAAACTTTAATTGTGTAATAATATGCTTTTAGGTTGCTGCGGGGCCCCGATTTAAAGTCTTGCCAAATATTGAACAAGATTTGAAGCTCTTTTACTTTTTATTTTATTGTATGAAAAATTTGATTGTTTAAATTTGCCGTCGCCGCGGGGTCCCTCTGGGCGCGGGGCCCCGGACAAATGTCCGATTTGTCCATACGTAGGACCGCCCCTGCTGATTGAAAAGGATTAGCCCTTTTTTGACCTTTGGGTTAAGTTAATGCTGGTAAAGACCCTCATATTTCCATCCTTCCTCTCGTCCTTTACTGTAACACTCAGTGGCGGCGCTTGACCTGAACAGTAGGGTGGGCCCGCGGGTGGGACTGTGAAGTGGGGTGTTGAAGTTGAAGTAGTCCGGGGGGGGGGGGTTGTTACGCAGGTAAACGTAATCTATTTCATTTTCCTATAAACTAAATTAACGACCGTTGAAATAACGAATAACAACGAACCGTTTGCCAATCGATGTGCAATTCAACTGAAGAATTCAGTTGTCCATTGTTGACCGCGAACGGATGTAAACAATGCTACATATATTTGGCTATAAATATTACACTAGCCTAGCGCCTATAGATGGCTCATCAAGATAAGACGTTTGGAGCGAAGTGGGCTCTGCGGTATACGGGGGAACTGTAGGAGATGGTTAAATGGTGATGCTCTGTAAAACAGACGAAGAGAGAAACAGAGTGAGAGTGTAGCGCATGCGCACTAGTCAAATGGGCCAGCTCAGATTGGCCCATTCTGTCTCATATACAATGCATTGGCTTCCAGACAGTCTAGCGCCGCCAGACTGCGTAGCCTTGCCAATTACGTTCTTTTGATAGCTAGAAGGGCCCGAAATCCGTGGCCCTCCAATGTGTTCCCTGATGATTGCATGGTATTTTAACAAGAGTTTCGACCCGTTGACAGTTCAAAATTAATTTTCATCGTATTTTATTGAATAATATTAACCACTGAAGTATTTAAAAATGTACTTTACTGTTTTGTTTGGGTGGGCCCGGCCCACTTGGCCCTTATGGAAGCGCTGCCACTGATGATACCTTAATGATTTAATTGAAATCTCAAAATCGTGTTTTGTTCCATCTTACAATGGTTAAATCCCTCCCGATTGTTCACTCTATCTCTCACTTGAGCGCGCTGCTGACCTACCAGTTCACAAAAATATACCAGTAAGCTAATAATTATCGTCCTTTGAACAAATTTCAAGTATATCAATCAATCGAATATCGAATAAATATCTGACTAGTTTATAAATAATTCCCCAATCGAGAGTACAGAAAAAACAATGACAATGACTGCGTGGCTACTCTAGCCAATCTACTTCCTAGTTACCATCTATGTATTCATTGCTCTACTAACCTTGCAATCACATCACATCACTAAACCCTGGCTGGTTCCAGATATTATTGTATTTATATTTTCTCGTCTAAATGAGTCATTGTTTGTTTAATTATCTTCATAATTGGTGAGTGCCATGAAAAATGTTTATCAACTAGTTATATGTATGTTAAAGTCAAGTTAAAATGCATTTCAATGGGTTATTTTCCTTGCATTATCTGTCTAGTAATTGGCTAACCTAACATTGACGCTTCCTTTCCTTGCCCAAAGGACATTATTTTTAAATTTACCGTGAACGGTTGGTCCAAAAGTTTTTATTTGATGTAAAAATATAATTATATTATTCTATTCGTTTTCCTTCTACCTGCGGAATTATATCATGTTCTACATTTTAATTTGTCTTGTAATCATCGGTAATTTATCTGATCAATCTCCATTATTTGTAATATAGGTGATGATTGTTAATGATTTATCGTACTAATTGTGGCTTATGTCACCAGCCGTTGAAAATGCTATTCAATTTTAATTTGAAAGAATTCAATTCAATTTTAATTGGGTGGTTATTGCATTATTCTGATTCGTTTAACAACTTAACAAACCAACGTTGAAATGATGATATTAGTTCTTTAAAACTTCAGAAGACAGTTTACTCAATAGCTTACTCAACTACAGTACTTTGAATTACATTCATTTCCCTGTGAAATTAGGGTAAAGTCGTGTCTTACGTAAATGTATTGGAATTTTTCATGAATATGTTAGAGGTTAGGTTATGTTCATGTTGTTTGTGAACCTTAATTTCAATGACTTACTCAGCAATGCGTGATATTTTCTACATTTTATACCTTGGGACTGTTTCATAAAACTAGAAAAGTATATTCAACTTTTCTAGTTGAATGCAATACTTGTGAATTATTTTCAATTGTTTATTGTTTCAGCTTGTCAACCTTTAATATTGAAAATCGATAATCCACTTGTTCTTATTCGCTGTGAGCATCTCCGGCGTTGTTCTCTGTCGGATAACCGATTTTTGAAAATTTCACATTCTTCCGCTATGGTTAGTGTATTAATCAGATTCATTTAATTTTACGCTTGGCATGAGATAGATAGATAGAGAGATATTATTTCTTGACGTTGCTGATGACCGTAGAGTACGACGGCAAGGGAGCTTTCTTCTTTAATCTGCTGCCAGATAATCTCCAAACTACGGTATGTTCAAAATACATCATGGACGCAAATCTTCAAATAAATCATATACTTTTGAGACCGATTATTCAAAAACTGAGATCCAATTTCTTTGCTTTTCATGTTTGAGTTGAAATAATTGAATTTGTTGAATCAATTAACTTAATAAAGATTATGCATTACTATTATAGATTGATCATTAGGAATTGACAATACTTAAATGCATAAGTATCCTTTCCATGTTAAATTTCCAGAATTACTTCTACTTCTATTGTCGCCTTGGTCGACTTCGAAATCCCCTCCACCTACGTGCTCACAGCGAATAGTCATCGCGCGATGAGAACAAAGATGTTCTGTTAACTTATAGCCTAAAACGCACCCAAAACTTATAAATCACAATTGAAGAAATTAGAAAATTATGATTTTTCAAATGAATGATATTTGTCTGTTTTGGTTCTTTTAATCACGATTTCTTACTCATGTTACTGAGAAATCATTACCAGAGGTTGTAGATTTTATTATCTCAAGAAAGTAATTGAAAGGTGAAAAATACCACGAGGCTTCATTAGAACCTCCATTCAAGCCACACAATAAATGAATAATGATGGAAATTTTGTCATGTCCTCATAAACATTTATTATTCATGGTGAGTAGTAAGAGGTTAAATCTTATTACCTGCATTAGTAGTGTTTAAAGGTGAATGAATATTTGATTGAAAATCAACTTGTCATGCGATAGTTGTGGTAAATATTTTTAATTTTATGATTGATTTTCAGGTTTAGGTTTGTTCTAGATTTGAAAAAAAGCACAAGATATGTCCTGCAGATTTGTAGATGTGAGTGCTGTATGTATTGTGATTGGACACCAGCACACTAACACTGCTATAAAAACAGTGAATAATGTTTTTTATTTCTATTTGCAGATAATTTGAAGTTTTGTGTTTGGTGGCTGCATGGTGAGGATGGAGTATGAAGTGCGTAAGCAATGAGTTGAGTTCTTCTTCGAGTACGGTGAGGCGAACGAGTTGCAGTTCCCCGCTCACCAAATTCACTTCTCCGGTGCAGTACAGAGCTGTCAGCTCATTCACACCTAGCTCCCTGGCTTCTGGCGAGATCAGTGTCGAACCAGAAGACGTTCTTGATCAAAAGGGTCAGTCGCCGCCGGGATTCTATCATGTTTATAACAGACGAACCGGCTGTACAGGATATGTTCCAAGTAAGTCCCCGTTCCACAGAATATATTCTCTCATGTAAAAATTAACATTTAATTCAACAAGTAGGGCTATACGTATTTCTCAAATCAGCTGTGAAAGGAAAATATTTTGATCATGTTTGGTTGTCCTGATGTATAGCAGGATCCTTTTAACTTGTCAGAAAACATATGTTTCGACGAGCAATATCACATACTTAACCTACAAATGCTGAATCTCGCAGATTATTGAAAAGGTAATTTAAAAAGTTATTCTTTGAAAGGTCTTCTTTAAAAAGGTCTTTTAAACCTTTTGATAATTGTGTCAAAATCACTGTTTACTTTTCACCGAAACAGCTCTTTTATGACAAGTTAAAAGGATCCTGCTATATAGGTCATGCTACGTAGAAGGGCTAAAATTGGTCACGCCTACTCAGTAGACGTGGACTGTTCCATTTAAAATGGCGTTAACCAATCAGAAGCCTGCTACGTAGATCGGCCAATCGGAGACGAATTTCGTTGTCAGCTAATACCATCGATCCTTGTTACGTGTATGATACTATTCAGTTGCTCATTATTTTAGTTTTATAATAGACTAATAAAATCTGATTCGATTATTCAATCAGTATATTTTCTTTAGTTTTACTTGTATTGAGATCTTAAATCTCTGTGACCTGTTTCAGTAAAATCTGTGACCTGTTTCATATAAATCTAGAAGTATTTATTTATTTTTCCATTGTCTTTCAGTGCGAGGCGAAGTTAGGACTCACAGATTCTCTCTTAAACTCAAGCTTAACACTATTGTTTACAGTTGATATTATTGTAACAGTATATTATTTTCATTATATATAAAATTAAATAATCGATACATGCACACATACACACAAAACGCTCTCAATAAAATAGCTCAACCCAGTTCTGAATTGTCTCGCCAAACGGGGTTCGGATTTCGATCATCGTGATTTGTGGAGGCAAAAGATTTCAATTGAGGAGTAGCTCATAGACCTGATCAACGCGCTCTAGTGAGAGAGAGTGAACAACCTGGGGGGATTTTAACCATTGTGAGATAGGAACAAAACACGATTTTGAGATAAAATTCAATTAAATCATCAAGGTATCATAAATACTTTATTGCTATCTATTATTTAGTGGTTTTAAAGTGTTTTAATGAATGTATTAATTGGATTAAAGTACTTTTATCAGAAATTTGTCATCTTGTTGCTAGACTTTTCTTGCTAGGTCAGGATTTTTGAAGTTTGAACTTCCCTCTATGTGTAACCATCGGTATCGTATGTATGATAAACATTATTATTTCAGAGACATAAACTATTTCACACAAATAATATTCAATTCAATTACAACATTATATTTACATCTTATATTTTCCATATTTCATCTATTTACGTTCAATATTATATTTTATATCACTACATATCTCACTCTCTTTTGGAAAGAGGATCGAATTAAAATTATCTTTGTTTCTTTTCTCTTAAAGAGACAACTGAAGTGTTCTTAAACATCGTAGCTTTGATTTTATAAGTTACTGGAATATTTTGGCTGAATATTTATCAAATACGATGGGTTTGAAAACAGGCATTTTTACATTTGATTCAATGATAACCTATCTTCAATTCCCCCAGGTTGTTCCTCTGTCACTCACTTGAGCGCGCTAATGTTTGATAGCTACTTCTCAATAGTAGTTAGGGACGACCAACAGGCGGGAACCGTGTCCGGTAGTTCTACCACTTTGATCCCCCAAGAAAACAAACTTACCAGCCAGCCAGATACTCAGGTTTTCCAAATTTCAGGACATCGAATAGAAGCATGAGAATGTTGCCATGTAGAAGTATATGTAACTGGAAAAATTCGTATACATTTTAGACTTGAAAATTTATTTCATGAGTTAGCACCGAAAATTACGCCATGTTATTTTCATGTTAAGTTTTAAAACAACTACATTATAAAAACATTTATTACTATTTATAAGATTATGTATTCAAAAAGTATTTGCACATTTACTTCACATTTATATGCTGCTCAATAGTTTGTTTCGTATAGTATTGTATTAAGAATTCTTACTTTATTTCCAGTTTCCACTCTAAAATTGAGAGTCAATCCCTGGAGGAGAACAGGCTCTGAGCGGAATTATGATTCCAGCAATAAAACATCAACCAAAGAAGGTACTGGTATATTGGAGTGCCTCAAATAATGGTGTCTCCACTACCACCACGGTTTTCTACAAGCTATAGAAACGGAAAATAAATTTGGAAAAATATTGAGCTCTCCTTACAGTTCGAATAAGTAAAGTTTTTGTCAGAAAGTCTGATGTCCGAACAGCTGACCATTTGATTCAATGTTAGCATTTCAGATGGTCGGTCTTTTTCTGACAAAAACAGTTCTAGTGAGTGGTTCTTGAGCACCAGGCCAAGTGACAACTTGTTTTATTCAAACTATAGTTTCCCAGTAATCCGCCATTTTGTTTCTTCTTTTCAAAACTTTTTATGCTTATCCCGTTAATGTATCAACATGTTCCCATTAAATTTGGTATAGTAGTTTTGATAATCATAAACATCTGGTCTACAAATTACGAGTATTAAAAATTCTCAAAATAGCGGCCGACTGAAATTTTCAATTTGATTGTACAGGTGAATTTTGCTATTTACGAAAAATGAGAAATTAGAAAAATTAGACAAAATTAGAAATTTTTATTCTGCAGAAAACAAACTCATTTGTTTCAATTTGAGTACAAACTCATTGAAACAATTGAATTCAAAAGCTATCTCTAAAATATTGATACAGAGGTTTATTGACGGATGCCCCTACACAATGGAAGAATGTTCCATAATTGCTAAGCGGGAGTTTTAGGATAGGACAGTAATAAATACTTTGGAACTTGAGAATGACGTGTTGCATGCTGCAAGAGCTCTGCTCATTAAAGCAGCTAACGCAACAAAGTAATAATAATAAAATGATACCCGATTATGGAGAATGCGATGACAAATAGCAGAGATGTAGTCGTTTCTCGGTTTCTGACCCTTCAAAAACAGATATCATTTTCTTTAGAATTAAATTTTCTACCTTTTTTGTTTAGGTCCAATTTCTCAAAACCAACATTGCTCTAGAAAAATCAAATTGAAACATTTTTGTCAGCCGCCATTTTGGAAAATTCTGATATTGAAAATTCTTGTAATAGTAAGGATATTTCCTCTTTGTTAGCTTGTAGAATACCATGTAGTAGGCCTACTGGAGTCACTATTTTCAGGGACACTCATTATAGAATGACTTCAGTGAGTGTCGATATTTCTGTTTTTATTCAATTATTTTTTATAATTTTCATTTTCCAAGCAAACTTTAAATTATTTGAAACAAGATACTGTATATTATTTTTGATCATTTTATAATTAGCGAAATGATAGAATCTGTTTTCACGAGAATTTAATATAAGAAAGTTTTTCAATGAAGTGTTTTTAATGGCAGCTCTCTTACTGCCATACTTACTGACATACATGTTCGTTATTGAATATCGCAATTCCAGTTTTTATTTCATCTTTTCCAGTTTGTTTCTCAACATTGGGGATAAGCTGAAAATTTCATAATAAATATAAAAAAGTGATTAATTTTGCCCAACAAATTTATTTATCATACGCCAGTCTTTGTGTATATTTTGTCTGTTCCATGTGAATTGAGAACTCACTAAATAATGTCAAATTGCATTGATTCTTTTCTATTGATAACTTGCAATTATTACGGCTACTTGCACAAAAATTTAATTGAATTCAACAGCCGAGAAATATGTTGCGTTGACGTCCGTTTCGTTAATTGGTTCTTGGTTCCGTTAGATGACACGTCATTATTTTACGGCGGTTAAATTCAATTATTGGATTTTCGTGAAAGTGGCCGTTAGTATTACAATTTACTGCTGTACAAACATAATGAAATATCAGTTATAGTCTCCATGTATTTCATATTCAAGATTTCAACTAAATTATTAATAATGAACTACCTATCATTTATTGTTTTGTTATCAAGGCAAGAAACTGTTGATGCTTGACATCAGGCGTTGAAGCTTGCAAAAGCTATTAAAATGGTGCTGAGGCTTGAAAAACTCTTGAAACCTAAAATATGTTTTGTTAAAATTTATTTGAATTAATTTCAATTTTATGTTACACCCTTATCATTGGGACATATTTAATGGTAGACCTACATTGAACTTGAAATACAGAAATCAAATTTTTTATTCATTTTTGCTTATAGCAATTCCAATTCAATATATTTTTTTTATTTACACACACAATTACAAAAAAGTACAAATTTCAGATTTAACAAAATACAAACGTAAATATAAACTAAAGGCTAAGCTGGGAGAAATGGTGTAAAGAAAGAGGGGAATGGAAAGTTCTTCCAACTATGGTTTCCCATGTACTGGGAAGACGTTAGAAAGGATTAGGTAAGAAGGGAAAGGATGTGATTAAGGAATGAGTAAACATGTCGATACAAACTTGAAAGGTTCAATGAAACAACTAAAAATACCTGGAGAATATCAAATATATATTAATGTTCATCTGCTCTATCTATTTTTGTTTGTACAGTTGATACATTTCCCTAGTTTTTATTATTGTTTTTAGAGGTTTCATTACAATTTGCAATTAACTGGTTAGTGAAATCTAGAAAGCATTGGAAAATAGTGCATATCATGAATCATATTAATATCTACAGTATTTTTGCAACTTCTCTATTATCAAAATATATTTGATGTTTTGTATTAATGTTTGTTCAAATTTAAGAAATAGTACCCATAATTATAATACAAGATTTGGTCGTATTACAGAAAGCCACAGATTGGATCTATTTGAGAAAAAACTGGTTATAGAGGAAAGAAGTTTTTTGTGAGGCTACCAACCAGTTTACAAGAATTAGAAGATCCTCATATATTTATGAAAAATCTGGTAAACTTATCGCTGTACTCTTTACAAGAGTTTGATGTTAATTTTTAATTGAATAAACAATCTCTTTTTTTAGTCTTTTGATTATATAGGCTATATCCAGCTTTGTATAAAATTCTTGACACAATTCCTATGTACTTGTACGTTTTGTAATGAATAAAGATTTTTTCAATTCAATTCAATTTGCTTTATATTAATTGCAGATTTTCTCATTTTTTCAGTTCGCGAGAGTTTAGATAATGATCGAGGAAAGGGTATAGGAAAGCACTCCATCTCACACGTTTACTTTCTCACACCAATTTTGTGCAAGCATTGTAAGTATTCTGTATTACATAATGAGCATATCGCTTACTCTGTTCTGTTCATTAGTAATAATTGTTTCTTTATAATTTTCACTTTTTATTCTATCAATTATTGTGGTGACTTTCAATGGAGGATTGGATCCACCTCGTCGTATGAATTTTGCTTGTCTAGTCTAGCTTCAGTACTTGAAATAAATTGGCAGAGGTTTGGACGAAAGCCTGCTGAACTTTCCTTCAAATTATTATTTGAATGTAGTTGAGTAAATAAATGAATGCCACCTCATCACATCACACCTCGTAAAGATTTTTCGAAAATATGGAATACTATGGACCTAGATTGAGCTGGATCCAACAGGAAGTTGAAGCTGCTGGTCACCCATCCAATTTTTGGCTTGTGCGTGAGTAATGGCGAGGATGATGATATTGGGAGCTAAATCTACAACTTCAGGTTGGTTGCCAGTGTTTTCTATCACTCATGCTGATTCTGAATTGTGCTCTCACAAAGAGATCAAAGTTGGGAAAAGTGGATAGAGATCTGAAATGGCGTCTGCTCCATTGCTCCGAACGTTTCGTATTAAAATAAGCCTACTCCCTAGTTATATTAATGTGACTACGAATAATAAACTCGCGAAACACAAAAAATACAGCAAAAATATACAACTGGCGATAGCCTAACGCCTAACCTAGAAAAAGTCATTTCAGAATAAATCACGCTTAGTGCAACCTACACAGTTTTGGACAAACTGATTTGGCACTAAAATTTTCAGAGTCGCGCATGCATAGTAGCAATTTTCTCTTCATGCCAGTTTCTTCCAACTTCCTCTTCCTTCTATAGCACGATCCTTTTAACTTGTCAGAAATCAGCTGTTTCGGTAATAATTAAACAGTGGTTTCATTTCATTTTCATTTATTTACACACAATTTCCAAAAACATTACAATAATACAACATATAAAAACAATACACAATTGGAAAAAGTGGTTAGGTGACCTCATTGAAATCGTGTTGAGGCAACATAATAATCGACACAATAATCAAAAGGCTTAAAAGTCTTTAAAATACCTTTTTAAAGAAGACCTTTTAAAGAATAACTTATTAAAAGACCTTTTCAATAATCTTCGAGATTCAGCATTTGTAGGTTGAGTATTGTACTGGTGGCTGAGTAAAACATATGTTTTCTGACAAGTTAAAAGGATCCTGCTATATCTCCTCTTGAGTGTAAAGACGAAATAGACTGACGTCATTTGACGAAACTCAATATATTCATATTGTCCATTGCTACTCTAATATCATCAGAAACTTTAATAAGAGCTGTAAAGGTGCGTACAGACTTACGCGCTGAATCACGAACGTGTCTCTCGCAAACATGATTCCGCCAAGTTTGTGAGCGGAGCGCGCAAGTCTGTACGCACCTTAAGAGTGCTGTATCCTGGTCTAACCTTCTTGATTATTATCGAAAAGATCATTTTCGTCCATAAATTGTGATATTTTTCTCCTCAATAAGATATTCCAAAGCTTTGGACAGGATACATAATGCTGATGGACCGGAAATCTTTCAGTTCCAAAAGATTAGAAATCTTGGGTATTGATTTGATAACTGCATCTTTCCATACGGAAGGAAAAGAGACAATCAAAATTGATTCATTGAAAATGTCTAGAACAATAGGATGGATTTCATCAAAAATATTCATTATCATTCTACCTGAAAGATAATCTGTTCCTTTAGTTGTCTGTGATGTATGATTCAATGCTTTCTAGGCGTTTCCTTAGAGTTTAGAGATATGTTTGAATAGGAAAAAAGGAACATAATTATTTCTGCGATTGAAATGATGATAATTAAGAATTTGTGCATTACTAGCGGATTACCCGTGCGATCACCCGGGGTGGACAAAGTGTGAGAAATATTTCTAACTGAGCCCAGAGTCAATTTACTTTAAAGCCTGGTTTTCATTAGTAGAGTTAGTGGTAGAGTAACTAGCATACTAACTCTACCCTACTTACTTGGTCGAGTAGCTGTTTTCACTACAATTGAGAATAGTAGGTAAAGTGTGTTGTCTAGTGAACAGATCTAACCTTAAAATGACTCTACTCTACTAGCTCTACTCTACTAGCAGACTCCACTCTACTAGCTCGAGACTATTTTCATTAGGATAGTGGTGGTAGAGTAGAGTGAGAAGCGGTGGTGAGGGAAGGCAAGTGGTAGAGTACTATCCCACGGTGCTATCCCACTCTACTCTACCAAAAACAAGTACTCTACCATCACTCTACTCTACTATGAACGTTTTCATTGGGAGAGTTCACAAGATAGTTAGTACTCGCCCAGGGAACTCTACCACTAACTCTACTAATGAAAACCAGGCTTAAGCCTGCTAGAGTTAACTCTCTACTAATGAAAACCAGGCTTAAGCCTGCTAAAGTTAGTGGTAGAGTTCCCTGGGCAAGTACTAACTATCTTGTGAACTCTCCCAATGAAAACGTTCATAATAGAGTCATGGTAGAGTACTTGTTTTTAGTAGAGTAGAGTGGGATAGTACTCTACCACTTGCCTTCCCCCACCACCGCTTCTCACTCTACTCTACCACCACTATCCATCCTGATGAAAACAGTCTCGAGCTTGTAGAGTAGAGTCGAGTAGAGTAGAGACATTTTAAGGTTAGATCTGTTCACTAGACAACACACTTTAACTACTATTCTCAATATTGTAGTGAAAACAGTCACTCGACCAAGTAAGTAGAATAGAGTTAGTATGCCAGTTACTCGACCACTAACTCTACTAATGAAAACTAGGCTTTAGAGTCGAAAACTGTGTACCCAGCTGTTTATAATGTTATTGGCTTTCATTTTCTTAGTATTTTTACATCACTTACTTATCTCATCATGGCAGAGCCCGACGTTGATGAGTATTTTTTCTGATCAAATAGCTCTTAATTGTCCCCTGGATAAGAAAGCTCAGCAGATTGTCAGCAGTTGATGTTGGAACAATCTTTTTAATCAACCATATTGACAATTATGCATATGAAAGATCTCTTCAAACAATATCAGCTGTTCAAGAAATCATGATGAATCATCGCTTTGGACAGATTGAAAACATTATTCTCCCATAAGGTTTATATATGGGGTACTTTTTATCCACTGTAGAGGTAGGACGAAATTGGAAGAAAAAAATACATTCTCCGTGAAATTTCGCACACGTATAAATCTAAGTTCAATGGCAAACAGTCCTATGGTTTTGTAACCAACATCCTCTTTTGTAAGTATAGATTCCTATCATTACTTACATTTACTAATTCAGGTTGAGTTATGAAGTATTTATTTAGTTTGTCTAGATTGGGAGGAATATTTATATTACGTTTTTCGTAGTGAAGTGAATTTGACAATTTGCCCATACATCATTTGTATTGTTTTGGTTATTGAACATTGAAAGTAGATTGGCGTAGCGTTCCTAATTAATTGTCTCGTTTTATTCGATGTTTGTATCAATTCCAGTCATTTTATCTTCTGTACATCCGGTGATTATTTTTATAATATTATTATTATTTTTGAATCATGGCGCTGGAAGATATTTCGCCACCAATGAAGTTGGGGGTTCGTGAGCATTATACAAGCTTATAACTTGTGTATTTAATGAATCTACTTTTTGTTTTGAAAATTGGCACCCAACCAATTTCATTGATATCTTTATTGAGCTGAACCGAGTTCAAGTTTTTCAAATGTCAGTAATTTTTTTAAATTTTCAATTTAGAAGGCTTGAATCTTGAACTAATTAAAATAAGGTCGTGCTGACAGATATAAGGGATGCAAAACTGGCCGATATTTGAAATATTAGTTCAAATTTATTAGTGGAAATTAAGTCAAGTGTATTGATGTTGCAGTGTGAAAAGACAATAATTTACAGGTTGGGAAAGCTACCTTATTAAATATTCGTGTTTTATCGTAATTATTATATTCGAGAAGAGTATAGAAGTCATCTAATACTAGGGTAGTTGGGTAATTGAATACTAATTGCAATAATACCGATACAACTTGCCATGTAACCTTTTTTGGGAGGTCTGTAAACAGCCGCCCAATAATATTTACTCCAATATTATTTAATAATAGTCGAATAATATTTATTCGACTCAAACCTCTAGAGATACTCAATAGTCTAGAAGTATAAATTATGGTTTATCTGGGCAGCTCATATCAATTTTAAATACTTCTTTTACTACAAAACAATCTTTTACGTAGATTCCTACACCTTTGAAAGTACAATCATTTCTGAAAAAAGTTGTAGTTCGGTGTGTTCGCTGAATCTGTAGGTATATCAGGTTTCATACAAATTCCACTCACTGCTATAATATCAATCACATCTTTTTAAATAATACAATTACTGAATCTAAATGGACAATAAAATTTTCAGCACTAATATTACATAACTTGAGATCGTGTTATACATCATATAATAATTTCGGTAAGATACCATCATTGACTTTTAAGCTACACTGTAGGTTAATAGCCAATGGTACTATAGCACGATCCTTTTAACTTGTCAGAAATCAGCTGTTCCGGTAATAATTAAATAGTGACACAATAATCAAAAGGCTTGAAAGTCTTAAAGACCTTTAAAGTCTTTAAAATCCCTTTTTAAAGGAGACCTTTCAAAGAATAACTTTTTAAGAGACCTTTTCAATAATCTGCGAGATTCAGGATTTGTAGGTTAAGTATTGTGACATTGCTCGTCGAACATATGTTTTCTGACAAGTTAAAAAGATCCTGCTATATGAACTGAAACATTTTCTCCTCTATCAATAGACAATCGTTTTCCTCCCACGTTGTCAAATGAAGGTTTGAGACTTCTTCCTTCTAGCTTGATTCACTATCATCGTTCAATGGAATAATTTAAAAAAGATAAAACACAATTAGACAATAGACCTTTCAGTTCAAATCGGAAAACAATGTTCCTGTGATAAAATTAGTTACATAAAAATATAACTATACAGTTTACTGTTGACGCATAGAAATTGAAAAACGTTTCTCACAAAACTCGTTGGCTCTAGATTCTTGAAATTCATAGAAAAAAGAAAACACAATAAAATTTAATTCAAATAGACAATGAAAAGAGCATACGGAAATGGAATCGTCACTGTTTCTTCAGCAAGCGCCAAGAAGTAGACATCATCGATTTTTTCCTACAGTTACCTAGAAAAATAGCTGTTCCTGCACTGATTTCAGTGCACAAAATGCTACTTTTCCGCTCTAGTGCGGCGAAATACCCCTACAGTGAAACTTTTCCTCATAATAGTTTTTGCCGCACTCCAGATTTGCAACCTAATATCTCTATTTCTAAACAATTTCGGGGCAGCTCTTGAAAACATGTTGGCAATAAATTGTGATAAGATAAGAATTATTTTTATTGATGATTGATGAATGAGTGATGGTTGACTGATGAATGAAAGATGGTTGACTGATAAATGACTGATGATTAATTGAGGGGTGATTGATGATCTGTGATTGATTGATTAGTGATTGATTGACTTTTCACATTTTATGTTGACTGTAGGAAAAGCTTCATGTGCAATTAAAGTGCGCAAATACCTCTGCTGCAGTCAATAAACTATTCCTCACTCGCCTACGGCTCGTGCGTAAACATTTCTTTCGGTGCAGCTAAGTGTCACTTTACGCACTAGGTACACAAATAACTATTTCGTCATACTCATTCAATATCATCTCTTTTCCATTCATGAAATCGACTTGGGCTGAAATTGGTTTTACTGTATACCCGTTAGATGTACAAATTATACGAGGGTAAGTCAATTATTATCCGCAATACAGTTATAACATTTTTTTGGAATCAAATAGCAAACCTACAAGTACATCATTTTTCGACATAGTTTCCTTGCTTTTCAACGCAATTGGTCCATTGTTGTTCAAGGTTCCTGATATCCTCATAAAAAAATGTTTTTGGTTGAGATGCAAGCCAGGAATGCACCGCTTCTTTCAATGCTTCATTCGTGGTGAATCTACGGCCTTTTAATGCCTCTTTGAATGGACCAAACAAGTAATTATCAGAAGGAGCAAGATCAGGACTATGTGGAGGATGATCCAGTACTTCAGATTTTAATTTTCTGAGCGTTTCAGTAGTGTGGGCAGCAGTATGCTGACGGGCATTGTCGTGCAATAAAACAACACCTTTTGACTGCAATCCTCGGCGTTTGGTTCGAATTGCAGGCTTTAGCTTGGCAGTAAGCATCTTACTGTAACATTTATTACTGTTTATTTCTGTCCCCCTTCCCTGATAATGTTCCAATACTGGACCTTGTGAGTCCTAAAACACCGTAAGCATCAGTTTTAAACGCTGCTCACGACTCCTTTATCATGCGTAACACTTGTGCGACAATTTTTGAATTTTTAATCCATTCATAAACACTCTGTTGTGGCGAAACACTATTTCCGTATTATTCCGAAAGTCAGCTATGAGTTTTGGCCCCTAATACCCCTTCCGACCACAAAAAACGAATCACTGACCGTTGCTCTTCATTGGTGCAAACGGAAAGCGGAGCGGCCATGATTAACAGCAAGAAAGCGACAATGAAACAAACCTAGCAGCTTGAAACATGCGCAGATGTGACCTCAAATATTCAAAAAAACATGTCATCAACGCAAAACAACACTACTGCCAACATAAACAAAAACATACCTTTATTGCGGATAATAATTGACTTACCCTCGTACATATTTTGATTCAGCTTTTCATTCTTTTTCCAAACTTTTTCAACGATATTTTTCAAAATATCTAAAGAAACATTTCATTCAGTCATTTAGTGCTGGACATGTCATCTTCAGAACTAGATTTTCTACTAGTTTCAGTAAGGCCGTTCGCCCACGGAGCAACTACTATCTGATTCCAGTCAGCAACCCAGTGTTGCCATATGACATTTGGCTGTTTTTCGGGTAATCAGGTAATCTAACCTATCAGCCAATGTCATCTGGCAACGCTGGGTTGCTGACTGAAATCAGATAGCAGTTGCTCCGTGGGCGAACAGCCTAACTTGAATGACAATTCAACAACTGAAATTTCTTTCTCACCATATAATCATTGACTATTGTAGGGTTTGAATAGAGGAACGTAAAAAAATATATAATAAATATAAAATAATAATAATATATTGATTTAGTGCGTGTATACTATAGAAATTCTATTAAATGTATATAATACAAATAGTTTAAATTCCCTCTATGGGATCGAATCTCTGTGCGCAAATTCCTCTAAAGTAAAAAAAGTTTTTCTAAATACAAAATTTTAACTGTCCGGACTGAAACAGTCTTGTATTTTCGAAAATACAAATCCTATCTTTTCGACTGCCTAGCGCACAAAGTCGGTACACTCGTACCTACAAAAACTAAATGGAGAAGACCCTGATTCAAAAATGAATCTCATATTTATGTGAGGACCAGCATCTTGAACGTGATTACTTCTCGGCCAAACCAAACTCAGCTTTGTTATTATTGTTAAATGCATTAGATACAGAGCTGACAAAACGTGCGCTCTCCATCTAATGCATCACGTATTATCAAGGTTCGTTGATTAAAACAACCAGTCAGTTTCTATTACACTTCTGTGTTATGACAATAAGGGCCGGTTCATGAGCTCGGGATTTAGCCAAATCCTAGACTAAAACGGGTGGCTACCGAAGCATCGACCAACGTTTGTCTCGACTAGTTAGTGGGTTAGGAGCATAGTGAGCCCTTAGTACATAGTGTCGAGGCCAACGTTTTCGATGCTATACACTCTGTGTTATGACAATAAGTGTTTAATAACAATAAATAATCAATTTTTAATTGATGCTGGGAAAATCTAATACGGTACTTCCTCAATTCTCAAAAATTGTAGGAAAAAACTAAAGTTTTTTCTTATTTATGACACTATTAACCTAGGGCTTAGGTTAATGATATAACATACTGATAAAACAACTTAAAACTTGTAAATTCACTTTTTTGACATATATCTTGCAATATCTGATGCTAGAACTTTTAAATTTTCTCATTTGATCTCTCGGGATATTCTAAATTGGATTTGATCATTTATTTAACCATTTTCGTATTAAACTTGAAATTTTCTACTCTTGATTCACCTGAATTTCCAAATTTGAGGGGCTATAACGTTTTTATATGACCTCTGCGGCAATTTTTGATTACACCAATCGAGAATGAAAAGCTGAATCAAAATAGGTATGATTTGTCCATTTAGCGGGGATGTGGTGAAACCAATTTGTATCTTGAGTTGGTAAGCAGCTGTTTACAGAATTCAAAACAGATGGTTTTTATTGCAGTCTAGTTCTAGTTGAATCATTTACCTGAGGCTTGTGGGTGAGTTTGAACAGAAAAAAGGTGTACTGTAATGTAAGTTGACATCATTGAAGTTTTTATTACAAAAAATATCGTACATACTTCGTCTGGGATATTCATAGATAATATTGTTCCCTCGGCTTACTGCCTCGTGAATAATCAATCTACTCGTATGTAATCACTGTTTTCCCAAACTTGTTACGTAATATACTATCATCCACGACCAAGATATAAAGTAAATATTATAGTTCCGGAATTGATGCCGAAACAGCTGCCTTTTTGAAATGGCATTTCGAACTTGTATCATAATAAACCGATACAACGGAGTATCCAAGGACCCGATATTGTAGTGTACAGATTAACAGAAAAAACAGGACAGTACTTTCAAGAATTGCTCAAGTAGTAAACATAGTAGCTATTTTCTGCAATTCAACATTTGGTTTATTTTCATAAAATTAGAATAGGCTTTTGTAATAAATAATAAACATAATGAATAATTTGAAATCATCAATAATGAATTTATTACAATAAAAAAAGTATGGGTAATTGATTAAAACTTGAAATTTGTTAGCAAAAACAACTGCCCCGGATGGGACTCGAACCGGCAACTTGGAAACTGTATTATTATTTATGACAAAACTCGGAATTGAATCTGGCTTCAAAGACGAGAACGTAGCCTTTACCAACTGCGCCATCAAGGCATTGGGATGAGAGGCTGAAATTTGAGTAGTTCAATGTCATTATACTTCTCTGTAATATGTATTTGAAATGCAGTACCTATTTTTTGCTTGTAAATTTTTGTTAAATTCAACCCTCAATATTCAAAATCAATAGGCCTCTTACTTCATCTATGAAGATATTGTATTCCAAATCTCAAAAGTGTACGATCTTCCGTTCGTTAGTTATCGTGCGGACGGACGGACAGACACCAGTACGATCGCATTAAGAACCCTATCGGGTCCTTAATAAAGACTTTTTGATACACTTACTACATTATAAACCTGTTTCTAGTTCAATCAGATTTGTCAAGGAACAAATCAACTTCAAGGAACTCACTCCTACACACAGACGAGTAGTCTTCGTAGGAGTATTCCTGTAAGTTTTTTGAAGTGTAATTTTTTGTAAATATTGTAATTTTGGTGGAATAAATAAAGAATTTTGAATTCTTTGAGGTGATAATGTTGATATTATTGTTATTTGTTGGTCGTAGATAAAATAGTGTATGCAATGCTTGTATTTGGCCTTAAAATCACTTGTGAGATACTTGAAATACTTGCTATGCGCGTATTTTAACCTTATCCACCCGAGGTTTAAAGGCTCGCATAATACAGCTGTTTTATAAACTACTATTATTGCACAGAAACTTAACATTACAATAAATATGACAATTGACCATATTTTAGAGGAATACCCCTGCAAGACTATTTTTTAATCCGTGTTTAGGTGTGAGTTATAGGTAGCCTATACAGGGTATTTCAGGAGGAATCTGCCAAACATCTTAGGCTGATTCCTCTCCAAAATAATGAAATCATCAACCTTTCATTACTCGGTAACGAAGCATTTTTGACACTGTTTATATGACGTTTTTCATTGTTTTGCCATAAGAAATCAGCGGAAAGAGAAGTTTCCTTCTGAAACACTGTATAGGTGTAATACAAAAATTTATTGGCTATAATGTCCTAGTTTATTGACTTTATAGTTGTTAGATAAGATTAACTGTACAGTAAAATGGAATTGAACAGAAAAACGTAACGTAGAATTTAAAATTGCATTTTCAAATCCATAAAGAGAGTTGGTATAAAAAATAATAAATTAATTCAGATATGAGACTGTGAATGATGAAGAACAGAGACTAGCGGATCCCCTGACATTTCATTGAAGAAAGTACAAAAAATTAAAAAGGTGAAAATAAAAAGAGGAGGAAGAACCATCAAGCAATCACCAGATGAAGTTGCGCTTAATAAAAATTGAATAAACTTTTTTTTGCTAGGGATAATGCCCACATAAGCTCTAAACTTGTGCATGGGTAATGGGAAGGATGACGATGAGAGATGAATGGACCTACAGCTTTAGGTGGGTTCCGAACCACCGGGAAGCGATTTTGAAGCTTATAAATTTTTGTATTTAGAGGAGCCGGTCACCGTTACAACGGGAGTGGTAGGCGCTGTCTCTTATCTAATCTCACCGATTAGACTCGCCTCTGCCACTGGGACCAACCGCTTCCCTATGTGAGGGAACCGCTAAACTAGTGTGAAGGTAAACAATATTCTGATCAAAATAAGATACTTCACAAAATAAGATGGGAACAAAACAGGATTTAAAGATAGAATAAATTCAAGATAGATAGATCCAAGAATAAAATAGATCCATCAGATATTCATTTATTTTATTAATTTATCGTATGGCGGTAAGTGCGATCGCTATAACTATAGTTTTACATAAAAAGCATACAGGTTCAATTAGAGATTCCTCCTTCTCTTATATATTTTAACACTGATAGAAATAACAATTAAGAAAAACAGAGAAACTTACTATAAAATGGAAATATTTCAGAGGGCTGACATATTTCACCAGCGTTCACCTATCACTAAAGCTGCCATATCAAAGTAAATATTTGTCCAATCCTAACAAATAAGGTTTCAATCGATTTGTAATTAAATTTACTAAAAAAAGTTATTTTCGTAATATCAACGGTTTCCGAGTTATTCAAGAAACAAAATTTTAAATGGCCGCCATTTTGTTTTATGGATTTGAAAAATTGTCATAATTTTTTTGTAGCTTTGTCTAGTTGTCATAAATGTTGGTGCAATGTTTCAATTCCATATGTTTCACCATTATTGAGATAAAAAATAAGTGAAAAAAACAAAATGGCAGCTGTGTGAGTAACTAAGGATTTCCGGACAATTTAAATATGATATTTAGATATGGTTTTCACCCAGGAACAATGCCCTAGAGTATTGGTAGGGAGTTCTGAAACACCCTGTATATTCAAATGTTTAAAATGATTAAACCATTGAGAAATTTTTCAATATCGTTGTCAAAGTCATAATCCAAATTATATGCATAGATTTAATGTGTTCAAGTTGTGTGAATATGAGGGTAAATGTTAGTCATTTACTATAATGTTTTGCGAGTTTAATATTTGCTATAATATTTGTGGTCACATTTATATTGCCAGAGAGGGAATATGTCTATTTTAATTGGGAATGTTGTCAGCATTGTAGCAGCCGCCATCTAAGCTCTCTGTCCCATCTCGGCAAAAGCTGTTATAAAACCTTTTTATTATATACTTTCCTCCTGCTTGCAAACAATTTGTACCAGCAATTTAGCAATCTGTATATTATTTTCTTTCATTTTATTTAACTAATACAGTAGATGAGAGTGCATTGCTTCTTTCTATTAGTTATGGAAACTTTTGCAAACTTTAGTATAGTCTCTAAATTTACCTGAATCCTTCTCACAGTATTCCACAATTTGAGATTTGGCTCTTTATGGATTTAAAAAAAGAATAAATAAATAAATAAGAAGGCACAGTGTAATGCCGCTTTCACACGATGCCAGACGAATAGTATCAGTACAAATTTATGAAATTTCAAGTATGGGAGTCCTTATTTTTTCTTTAAAAATTGTAATTATAAGTGGCACTACGATATTAGACTATTATTGGTATTTATTCTTATACATTATCTTATAATTTTCATATAAGGATTTTTGACAAATACGGCCACTCCCGTCTTTCGGAGGAGACGTTAAGCCGTCGGTCCCGACTGCCTAAAAAGTAGTCGTCATATCTCATCATCACCCCACTCATAACCCACGCACAAGCCTAGAGCTCATGTGGGCATCATACTCAGAAAAAAAAATAAAAAAATGAGAATAGATGCGAATACCATTTGCAATACAATATTTACAATACTTGTAAATAACACTTGTACAAGAAAAAAAAAAACGTTCCCTTACCTAGAATTTTAGAAATGAGTACTCGTTTTCTTGTAACAGATGACTGAGAATAGGCACATCTGTTCTCATTAACGTTCTTAAAAAGTAACTAGTCAGTTATTATCTTTTTGAAACTGTTACTAATTGACTTGTTACTCTTGAGAAACATCTGTACTAGAGAATCCAAAATTACATATTATTCAGCTGTTCTTAAAAAGTAACTAGTCAGTTATTATCTTTTTGAAACTGTTACTAATTGACTTGTTACTTTTGAGAAACATCTGTACTAGAGAATCCAAAATTACATATTATTCAGCTGTTCTTAAAACGTTCTTAAAAAGTAACTAGTCAGTTATTATCTTTTTGAAACTGTTACTAATTGACTTGTTACTTTTGAGAAACATCTGTACTAGAGAATCCAAAATTACATATTATTCAGCTGTTAGAATGGTAACTTTTGAATAGTGACTTTCGGGAAACGGGTCTCAGATAAGGGAGTCATTTTAACTAGCAGACCTCAGCAGAGACTCAGATGCATCTCTAGCTTGTTCAAACAGCCAGGAGAGCAGCTTCGTGAAAATATTGTTTTTCGTTCAGTTTCATTTTTGAAGGCTGGTAGCCAGAAGTTGACAATAGATGTGTGATTTATCGAACATTCGATTGATCGATGATAAATTTGCTGCTATTGGTTGTATAAAAGATCATATAAATGTATTGAGATTATTCTTGTTACAAGGACAGTGTCTGTCTCAATGTGAACTCTGAATATAATGGATGCATCATGTCTTGTAAATTATATGCAGCTTTCAAGGCTTTGTAAGTATACTGCTCTTCTTCCTATCGATTGGCCATCTGTCCTTCTGAATATCATTTGAATATTTTTCGAAAACCTCGCTCTTTGCCGCCACACAATTTTTCCATTCCATTTTCGGATTAAATTTAAGCGTTGGTATCATGCTCAGTACGTGAACTGTTGAACCACCAGTAGTCGTGGGGCGATCTGAAATTCAAATTCCATTAGTCTTTACTGAAATTTGAATCGATATTGGAGAATTTCAGATTGCTGACCTCATGGTGTAAATAACCTCATGTCTGGTCGATAACTCTTAGATAGGTAATTTATTCCTCATCGCGTTCTCCAACGTGTTCATCTTCTCTTGAGGAATCGTAGCATGGTCAACTCTTTCCTGCTTCTGAGGGTTTTCATCGTGATACTTTCCTAATTTGAAAATAAATTTGATTTTCAGTTTTACAGATGACTGATCCGTTGTCACTTTCATTTCAGGAGACTTATTTGTTCAAAATATTTATTATCCACTATGAATAAAGAGTGTAGATGATCTCACAACCATATTATCAATAAAATGAGATATTTTATCTCATTTTATTGATGAGACAAAATAGTTATAGTTCTAGGTTTCGGTTAGAAACTAGAATCTTGAGAATTTTTGACAGATTATTTTTAGACCTTTAACGATTCTAAGTACAGTAACTTACCAAATTTCAACATTTTCTGCCAATTAGTTCTTAAAAAAGCTGAGAAAACGCACAAAATCGCTAGAAAAACGCGAATATTGGGCGCATCTTTGAGATGTTTTTAGTATCCGTTCTTATTGCGCGTCTAAAGGTCCAACTGAACATTCATGTCAAATTTGAATGCATTTGGTTCAGTCGTCGTTGAAAAATCTGCAAAAACGCCGATTTCCGGCGTAATTTTGGGAGAATCTTGAAAAAATTCTATCAGATTATTTTTAGACCTTAAACGAACCTGAGTACCGAAATTCAACATTTTCTGCCAATAACTTCTCGAAAAAGCTGAGAAAACGCACAAAATCGCTAGAAAAACTCAAATATTGGGCGTATCTTTATGATGTTTTCAAAATCCGTTCTTAGTGCGCGTCTAACTGAACATGCAAGCCAAATTTGAACGCATTTGGTTCTGTAGATTTTCAGTTCTGCTGATGAATGAATGAGTGCCATTTCGGTTTTATATATAGCACGATCCATTTAACTTGTCAGAAATCAGCTGTTCTTCGGTAATAATTAAACAGTGATTTCGACACAATAATCAAAATGCTTAAAAGTCTTAAAGACCTTCAAAGTCTTTAAAATACCTTTTTAAAGAATACCTTTCAAAGAATAAATTTTTGAAAGACCTTTTCAATAATCTGCGAGATTCAGCATTTGTAGGTTAAGTATTGTGATATTGCTCTGAAACAGCTGAATTCTGACAAGTTGAAAGGATCCTGCTATATAGTCAATATATATTTTATATATAATAGATAATATATAGATAACATTCAAGGTTTTTTATATTTGGAGGATTGATTTTGTTTAGTGGCATTTGTTTTTGAATGTTGTGTGTCTGTGTGTGTGTGTTCTTTTTAAACATTGAGATAATTCAGTATCACATCTAACTCAATGAAATATGTATTCTATTTAATCAATCCATCGAATGGCATGCTTAAAATTTCATGAACGACTGCCAATATTCTTTTCACCACCTGAAAAATAGGGGTTGCAGATATTTGAAAATGTGGAAACTATTTTAAAATTTAAAATCTTCAACCTTTTTCTGTGAAGGTGTGACGTCCCAACTGCGTAGCTAGCAGAAACTTAGTTTTATTTAATTTTTCTCATTATATTCACTTGAAGAATATAATATTATGATGAATAATTATAATATGAA
Source organism: Laodelphax striatellus (assembly GCA_017141395.1). Taxonomy (NCBI): domain Eukaryota; kingdom Metazoa; phylum Arthropoda; class Insecta; order Hemiptera; family Delphacidae; genus Laodelphax; species Laodelphax striatellus. The sequence goes on from CM029544.1 coordinate 5,865,928, forward strand.
GAATAATTCGTAATATTAATGAGAGATGTGGGATTGTGAGTAGCCCAAGGTAATTGTTTTCCAATGTCGATATTATTTTCTATGGAAGAAATCGTATGAATGCTATTCACTTGTGTTAAATTTGTACAATCCAACAAACAAATCGAATGAAACTTTTTGTTTTCGATTGATATCACATTCCCGAGTATCCTCATTCTTTTAAGTTATTCTCTGAGCATAATTTAGTAAGTAAATAGATAAATCCTCTAAGTAAAGGTAGAGTTTTCAATACTTCCAATTAACCCTCAAAGTTCTATCGAATGTGTTTTTAAAGAGCGTATTTGCGTTTATCTCCATTGCTGGTGACATTCAATTTTCTGAAACTATTTCAAACTTCAACTGAGATTATCATTTCTCGACTTTTGGATTGTTCTTATCAAATAATTGGTTTAGTCATTGATTCCTTTATTGCATTTCTTGTTGAGTCGTTTCACGGAAATTATCGTTGGCAAAAAACCGTGCAAGAATTGGCAGCTATGGTTGCTAGTTCGACACTTTCTCTCTCACACACTCTCTCTCTCTCCACATCATGCACAGTCGCACAATGGTTTTCGTTCGACGGGTGCTTTTGAAATCTGTCATCATTTGATTAATAGTATAATGACGCTCAATAGTCTCTTGATGGATATGCGATGTCTCCGATTTGCCCTCCCCAAAGGAAACTAGATATTTTGCAATTCATGTATTCAAAGAAAAAGTGAAAGACGCAGATATCTTGCATTATACGTTGACAGTTCGTTTGATTCTCTGGTTCAAAGTCAAATCTCAGAGTTCATCCTGCGAGAATAGATTTTTTAAAACGATATGAGAACGCCTAGCAAGGGCCAAGCAGTCCTAAACATTTTTAAAGTGAAGTACGAATTTTTCTACGAAGTTGTCAGATCCTTTCTAGAAGATTCTTACTTCTTTGATTTCGTGAAAATAGCAAAATCGAATTCTGAAGTTAATGAAATTGATATTCTTTCTTTACCAGCAATGCAGTAAAACTTTTAGGCGTATTAGTAAAAAAATATATACTGTATTTTTTTAAGTAAGCCAAATATCAAATTTGTTTTATAAATCCAAACTTTTGATTCTTGCTGCAAGAAGAGTCTAGCAACAAGATTACGAAAATTCTGATAAACGTACTTTAATCAAATTAATACATTCATTAAAACACCTTGAAACCACTAAATAATAGATAGCAATAAAGTATTGATGATACTTTAATGATTTAATTGAATTCTATCTTAAATTTGTGTTTTGTTCCTATCTCACAATGGTTAAAATCCCCCAGGTTGTTCACTCTCTCTCACTAGAGCGCGCTGATCAGGTCTATGAGCTACTTCTCAATACCCTTCAATCAATACTAGCCTTCATCAATAAATGTATCAATAAAATTGTATTACGTACTTAGTGAGAGTTCTCAATATTCTGCATTTCTTATCAGTCTCTTTCGATTTTGAGAGTAATGGTTTTTGATAAATGGTCAGAATTGGATGAATTCCAACTATAAGTGCAATAGTGTGAGTTATTGATTATTGTATTTTGTCTAACATCATTCAAACTTGGAAACGTCATTACATAAGAGTGTCTTTCACAGTGATAAATTTTTATAAAGATATTTTCTGATGCCTTTTAACATACTCAAGGCTTCTCGTTTGGATTTCCATTACCACAACAATTTGACTAGTTTGAAAGTTTGTTATTGATTTTAATCAAGATTTCAATGTCCTGTAAAATGATTCACTATCATCATAGCCTTCTCTAATACATGTATTAGAGGAGGCTATGCTATCATGTGCAGTGTATAGATTCGAATTCTGTACGCTTGAATTATTTTTTATATTGTTGCTCTTTGTATTCATTTGGGTTTTTTATTCTTCAAATTGGTCATAAGAATTTCAATAGTTAAGAAAAATTCATAAATTTTTAAATACGGCAGTTGAAAGTGAACAAAATAATTAATCACTCAAAAAAAATTAGATATTGAATGAAAATCCGCCGTTCAGTTGATAAGACGATTTCAGTTTTCAACTACCGGTATCTGTTTTTGTACTTTTAAAGTAAATAATTTTGCTCCATTCATTGTCAGATTTGGGCGGGAGTGATTAGTCAAAAGCCAATCTCAGCAATTCGGAGACATCTCTTTGACCCGATTCAACGTGTCGTAGTTTATTTTCAAAATAGTGGTTAACTTACCTATAACACGAAAACATATTTTTTTAAATTCTCACAAATATCATGTTTCAAGCGGATAACCCTATAAACTTGATTATGATTTTTTAAATTAACATTCATTATTAGTTTGTAAAGTAGTTTGTAAATGTTTCGGTTCTTCTGAGAACAAGTTCGATGAATAGTCTTAACAATACAATTCAATTTCGTGTTTTAACTCAATCCTCTCTGTACTCTTTTAATTTTGTCTTTCTTGAAATATTATAAAGATTCTTCCTCAATTGTTACTAGTTTTCTTCTGAAGTATTTTTTCAACTGTAAAAACTATTCGAGAAGTTTCAACGATTTCGTTACAACTAATAAATTAATAACCTCTTGTGTGAAATTGAAAAAAATACCTAAAAATATTATAGGATATGGATTCTCCCTTTCAATTTCTGAAGAACAGAGGAAAGTACTCATTTTTACCATTGCATTCGAATTGACGTAGCATAGAGCTATGCTTAAGTTGATAGTTTCTCCTCAGATATAGCAATATGCTTTAGATTATGTATGTAAATTATATTTGGTAATTTTATAAACTTCAAGTGAAGGTTGTGCATTGCTGAATAAATAAGTCAAATTTATATATTCCAAATTTTGCAAATATGGAAATAGGGGTAAGGTTTTAGAAATGCGTACAAAGGATGAGGAAAGTGGCTTTGTTGGTTCACAATTGTTGCGTCATCAGTATTGTACTATTTAGTGGCTTCCACTCGAATTTGAAAGTTTGTCAATGAGGCGAGGAAATTAGATTGAATGAATTTACAAATGGGTACGTTACTGCTCTCCTAATTGTTCTCATTCAAATAAATTCGCAATGCAATTAGACAAGGAACTGTATTTCCTGTATATAAGTTTCTGTGTATCAGTTGAAAAATTTATTTTTGGGAAGAATAATGCCAGCTCATTTAAATTGCCTTTCCTCGCAAGCAGAATACGCATACACGTGTAGCCATTGTCTGACCTCTGAGATTCTTAAATGGGAAAGAAATAGTTTTATTTACATCTATGTAAATTTATACAGTTTTTGAAGCATCCCTGTAGTGAGAGGACTAGTAACTTATGGTTATTTAATTCATAGTATTGTTAACACATGTGCTAACCATCCGCAGGATCAATTTTCGGCTAAAAAAATCCAAGTGAACTACTTCATTTACTTATTTTTAAAGATGAAAAACCTCTGATAAGAGAGATAGACTATTCCTGTTTTCACAACGTTTGCAAAACATTTTGTCACAGTTTAATGCATTCAAAACTACATCACAATACAATGAAGGGTCAAATATACCACCAGACAAGATTGGAATCATTGATCCAGTAAACTTTTGGCCTAAGTCGTATATTTAAAATTACAATCAAGTTACGCGTAGTAGTATGCTCTACTTAGTTGTTGTGCGCAAATCTGATAAAGGGTAAGACCCTTGTTAGATCTGATAGACAATTTATTGTGTTTCCCAGTTACCTTTTTCTACCATAGGTTGCTGTAAGAAAAAACTTGTCTCTTGCTAGTATGCAGGCCTATGATAAAATATTGAATCTATCTGTCAGTACATAAAAAAGTAGACAGAAATAAATACGCGTATGTCAAAAAAGCGCAGAATTCTATCTACTGACGGATGTCTTGTTTTTCAATGTTGACAGAATGAACATGAATGTTCTCATGACGCAAAAACAAAAGTAAGTTTATGAAAATGATTGCCATATATTTCACTCGAAATCATGATATATGAAGAATTTAAATAGAAACTTCTGAAACCCTTGTACCGTACCTCTTTTAGCTTCTAAGCTCTATCTATGGGGAATTTAACAAACTAAACTCAATACATTTAATAATTTAGTACATTTTATGCCAACAGATAGTGCCACAGGAAACTTTTTCATCTTTTTATCAAATATCTCCCATTTAAAATTATTATTTTTGAAAAACAAATAGAGCCTGCAAAACTTCGATTCTTTATCTTTCTTTTGGCGCAAACCGCATCAAAATCGGTCCACTCAATCTTTCCACGTTGGAACCACCAACTTTCCAAAGTTGGACACAAATTTCTTGTAATATATATAGATAGATAAAACCTTTCAGGCAGATCTTTTGGTACCACCCCCGTTGCTGACATCATTAATGACACAATTGTAACTTTTTCTTGTCTCCACAATTGCATACACTACCCTGCAGCACACCGTAGTCTACATTCACTGCTGGGCTTATAACACCATTTATGGATACTTTTTGTAGTCTATTTCTGAAGTAGCTTTTAAACCAGTCTAATTCTGACTTGTTCAGCACACGAATTGCTTTTAATTTTTCTTGTGAAATTGTAAATTGATTTATCTTGAAGTGATCTAAAATTAAGTTTTCATGGTAATTTTCATTCCTATCTGCTGCTTGCTTTTTAACTTGAAAACTTGGTATCAGTGTATATTAACTAAGTTATTTTATAATTATCTCATCAATTTATTTTTCAGTGGTTATTTCCAAGATAGTCAAGTACATTTTAATGTTGGTTAATGATTATTTTGTTTCTACAGGTAATGATTACATATGGGGAACTGGAAAAGTTGGAGTGCGCTGCGAAAGTAAGTAAATCACTGACATTGAATTCACATTTTTTCTTTTGATTCTGAAAACTCAATTTGATCAATTAATTTGTCAGTATACATACTGACTAGAAACTCGACCAAAGTGAGAGTAATTAGTGCAAATACACCTCATAATATGTTGAAGAAGGGAGCCTTTGTATTTTTATTGTTCAACCTATCCATAGTAAATCAAACAATATGTCGTCTAATGCTGATTGAGAAAAACTATTTTTAAAATGCTCCTTTTATGCATTAATAGGTTTCTTCTGAATAATCGCATACATTTCATATTTAACTGAAATGTTGGTTTTCTGTTTTGAGTCAGTAATATGATTCCTATTGGATTATTATAGTTTTCCAGTAAATACATATACAGTATTTATAAGAATGCACCTAAGACAGTCTATAAAAAAATATTGAGTAATTTATTTTGCACCTGGATGCTCTCAATCTAGAAAATAAAATATTCAAATTTCTAATACCCTTCATCCTTGTAGCAATGTTGTTTTAATGTGCACTGGAAAAATTCCTAGATATCTCCTTTTAGTTTCTTTTCCAATTACTGAGGCTTAGGTACATCCTAGTTTATTTATGCATTAAATAATTAAACTTTTGCATCTATTGTTGTAGGCTAAATAAGGTTTATTTTTTCGCTAAATAAGTTTTGGCTTCCACTAAATAAATTCTACGGCCAGTTGCACGCAAGGGAAGGTTGTGTAGCATGGTCCTGTAGTGTTTGTAGTGTTTAATGCAGACATTCTTGGTTTTGTTATTATTTGTCAAAAGTTTTGTCGAACGAAACCCTACTCCTTCAGGTATACGCCCCCAAACTGCCTAATCCCAAAAATACCTGAGACATAGCTGTCGGACGAATCGCTACCCGGACGAAATGCTACGACACCCAAGGGAATTGAATTTAACTCACGTAAAATGTCATCATCCATCGGAACCAGTACAACGAATTCTCCATTGAGCTCTGTGAAATAATGTCATCTTACGGCGGTTTCATTTGATTGACTTTCGTACAATCGGCGCTCGTTAATTATTTTACACTCGTGTCTTTTCCACATTGAGTCTATAGACTATCAAATAACTCAATATAAAATTTTATGTTTACAAATTATATTTCACAATCCACATCTATTAAGGCTGTGCATCAGCTTGAAAAAAACTTTTTTATGGTGATATTTTTCCAAGTTTTACGATTTGGATACTATCAAGCTATCAAAATGAAATACTTTTTAGAGGAAAATTTTTTTTTTCTTGTTGATTAGTTTTTGAGATATGGGCGTCTAAAGTAGAAATTTTCGGGGAAATTAATCTCAAAATTGGTTGCAAATACAATTATGAAATTTTGAGCATACATGCTGAGGTATTGTCTATCACTTGACATAATTAGTTTCTCGAAATATCAACTTTTGAGAAAAATAACAAATTCTCAATTTAATTGAAAATTGAGTTATTTTCGAAAATATTTTTTTTCAAATTGGTTATTTTGAGAAACTAATAATGTCAAGTGATAGACAACACCTTCAAGCACGTATGCTCAAAATTTCATAATTGTATTTGCAACCAGATTAATTTCCCCGAAATTTTCTACTTTAGACGCCCATATCTCAAAAACTAATGAACAAGAAAAAAAGTTTTTCCTCTAAAAAGTATTTAATTTTGATAGCTTGATAGTATCCAAATCGTAAAACTTAAAAAAATATCACCATAAAAAAGTTTTTTTAAGCTGATGCTCAGCCTTAATATTGATTATTATTAAAAACTGCCGGCTTGTTGCAAGAAAATTCAATTGATTTCAATCACCGTATAATGACGTCATTGCATTGACGTTCATTGGTGCTCGTTGCATTGGCTCTGTTAGAAGATTACATCATTTTAAGTTGGTTGAATACAATTGAATTTTCGTGGACTGGCCGTAAGTGTAGACGAATATTCTCCTATAATTAATTCATGCACAATTAAATGATGAAATCAAGGACTAGCAATCGAACTTTTATAAGTAATAAATGGATCACCTACTTGAGACAATAAGTACTTGAGTACAGTACTTCCTGACGTGAAGCCTATTGTTATAGAATTTATTTCTACCGTTTTGAAGACTTGCTTGATATGAACTTCTTCTATTCTCTCAATTGATTTTATTTGTTTATAGTCAATGTCTTTTATATCTATCCTTTTATAATTTTTATCAAAATAATAATTTTTTTAAATTTTATCCTCTTTTGAAATTTTTATCAAAATCAGGAAGAGAAGACGTTTTGGACTCTGTCTGTGTTTTCATCCTATAAGTTATATTTTGTACTCGATCAATAAATAAATAAATAATATATTGTTTGAAATATCATTTGAATTAATTCACTAGGAAAAGGAAGGACGCATACTAGACGCGCCTTGCTATTCATGTCCAGTGTGTGTTTACCTTTTACTTCTAATGTTCTATGAAACAGTCCTCAGATCATTGAATAATAATGTCAAATACTCCCAAAAATTGTTGGCAACCTATTTTATTATTGTTATGTGTCAGTAACACTTTTAAGGTTATAAACCAGCTTCCCATTTTACATTATTAAGGCCACAGTTATTTACAACCCATCAACCTGGCCATGTTTTCCTCTTTACATGATAAGTTGTGTGTGAAATTGAAACAAGATTTATTGTTCTATTCAGAAGCAAAAGTAAAAAGAAAAGTTGTATTCCAAGTTTATTGTTTTCCTTACAAGAAATAATTTATAACAAAGTAATGTTCCTGCCCACCTTTCCTAGTATAGCAGGATTCTTTTAACTTGTCAGAAAACAGCTGATTTAACGTTAGTAAACGAGCGTACATCAATCAGCTGTTTTCTGACAATTTAAAAGAATCCTGCTATATTTCAAGAACGCACTCAGATCGTTTTATTGATAATAATCTCGTGAATCCCAAAAATCCAATATCCTTCTGATCAGTTATGCAATTTCTGTTGCTTATGCAATATTGCAAGTCGATTATTATGATTGATACAATTACCATCTTTATTATTGGTTTTTTTAAATCTAGGTAATGGTTTAATTTTAATTTGAACTTTCCTCTGACATTTGAGCTGTTCCACCCAATCAAATCCCTGTAGTAGACGGTTTTCTTCTTTCCAATTGCACATGAAAAACAACATAATTTTTTTAATTCAACATTAATTGAAGATTTCTCCAATGTATAATATAATTGTTGCAAAGCTTGTTTTAAAAAATCTGATTTTTCATCTTGATATGTAGTAGCAAGGTAAACTATCTTTCATTTTAAAGATAAGTTTCTTTAATTTGATATCATCTTTGGTTTGAATGTATATTGTTTTTAGGAGTTTATTTTACTGGTCATTAGCCTAATTGTTTATCAATAATGTTTCGTTATGTGTGATTTCTATACTGATCTTTTAAGGTACAATATCTTATGACGACACTTTAAGTAACGAAGTCATTTTTGTGAAGTCAATATAATTCTTATTTATAATTTGATAATTGAATCTGGCACAACCGTTTACTAATGTTGGCATCTCAGTGTTTCTGTTCTACTTTGTTGTGGTGGCAGCATTGTAATTGTTTTGATAATAAGCATGTCTCATAAAGATGAGGTATTTGTTGAGGAGGATAGATTTTAGATGTTATCCTGCTTTGAACATAGACTATTCGTGTTTCAATGGACCAATGCCGTCGAGCGAAGCTGATGCCAATGAATGACGAATATTCTAACTATTACGGTACTTGCATGCAGATTACTTTGGTCTTTATTGTGATCTAAGGGGTGATCTTTTCAAGATCGTTTCCATCGGCTCCTCGGATTTGAGCTCATATGATTTTTTCTTTGGGGATACCTCAAAGATGATGTTTACTTAGTTCGACCAAGAACCTTAGAAGCCCTTAGTGATTACTTACCCATTACTCATTACCTTACCCATTGTATTACTGATTGTGTAGCTGGAATACCGCTAGATATGCTAAAAAGAGTTGACAAAAAATTTTGAACTACTCAATATGTGCATCACTCGCTAAAGTCGTCATCTGGATGAAGTAAGTTTTGAAAATAAAATAGCATTTAATGTAATTTTTAGAAATGAAAAGAAATTCAGCCGTCAAATCAGGAATTCCACCCTTGCCCGCCCTTGTATGTGAAATTATGTTGGGACTGGATCTTTCGGGTGGGGGGATGTTCATTGCCTGAACAGAAGAGTGCTGCCAGTTGTGGTTTTAAGCATTGACTTTTGAACAAGGTTGAAGGTTCACTGTGAAGATTTTGCCGGTTTTATCTGGTTGAAGAAGCATTTCAAGAGGCTTGTGGTCACCTCGATCCACTGATCTGACTAGTAGTGCAGATTTCTTTCTTTGGGGCCAATTGAAATAAAATGTCTGCACAAGCCATCCAAATACCCTAGAGGAATTGAAGACAAACATTACTGAATCTATCAACAAAAAAAAACCAATGGAGCTAAAAAGAGTAGCCAGGAACATAGACAAACGTGTCGATAAGTGCACAGAAATGGACATCATTTCCAACACATGATGTAATAATGATATAATGTAAGATTTAACTATATTGACATAATAAAATTATTGAACTTATTGGACTTTTTTAAGTTGAACACTCTGTATGATGAAATAAAAGGAATAAAAAAAAGTTCATTATTTCAGTAGCGAGTGAGATTTACCATGGAAAATAGCTGCAGTTTCATCTGCAAAGAATATCAGAGTTAATAAGTCTTAATTTCAAGAGATCATTGGCTTACTAGAGCGTTTTTTAGATCCAGAAATATTAGCATTATGCGTTGATTTTATTTCTTAATTTATATGTTTAAAATAATATTAAAAAAATCAAATATATTTTTATCTCTTAAGGGCCCTTAATACCTTTGGAAAAAGCATGAAAACAGGCACTTCGTAGTTTACTCCTTAGGTCGCTATTTTTAAAGCTAGAAATGTGTGGATGGTCTTAAATTGAAGATAAACATTGCTAGAATGGTTGCTGTACCTTATAATTTTATTATCACTTATCAAATTTTTTAATTGATGGTTGAAATGAGTGAAATTTACTTCATGTTCATCGACTTATACTGCCATTTTAAAGATAAAAAATCGAATTTTTAAGGTTATACACACATTCTACAGATCTTTCTGAACAATTTGGTACCATTTTCATACTTATCGGTTGGTAAATAGCGTCCGAAGGAGTAAACTCGTTTTGACCCCCCTTCACCCGCGCACGCAAAAATCATCTCGATTTTATAAATTCAGTCAAAGGTATTAAGGGGCCTTAACTCAACACCTTAAAAAATAGTGATGTGTTTCAATGGGTTTTGTTAGATAACATCATTCTATGGCGATTAAAGTTTTGTGCAACTGGCTGATTGGCTTTTAATATGAGCATTGAGCTCCTTTCATAAATATCTTCAATCATTCTATATGATTTTACGTCGAATACCCTAGATCAATGATACTCAAACTGTGGTACTCGTACCCCTTGGTAATTCTAAAACTACCTTTTGAATAAATAAAAGAACTCAATTACAATTACCACAAAACTTCATATTTCGGAGTAAGCTGAAATCCTGACAATTTTTATTGATTTTAGTTGTAGTTTACTTATTACCGGTAACTGAGGAGTACCTAAAATGATTTGTGGCTAAGAAGGCTGATCTAGACAATCCCTAACCAATTGAATATTGAACACTGTATAGGTATCTCACCAATAACTGATAATCCAAAGGTTCCAAGATCGAATAACATTTAATCCTCAACTCAGTTAAACAAAAAGCCAATTGAATTTAACCGCCATAAAATAAAGTCATTCAATGCAATGAAATCCATATTGAGCTGCATAAATCTTCATTTCTGTAGTAATTTCTACAGTTAAATTTGATTAACTTTCATTCAATTGGCCCCCTGTGCTTCATTAAATCCTTAACTTAACTGACCACTGTGCTACAAACTAACCGAACAGTCAGGCTTGCCGTGATAATATTATTCATTCATCATTTATGTGACATTCAACGCCAATTTGAATTAGACAATGGAGCAGATCAATGTGGATTCAATGTTCATTTACCCATGAGGCGGCGTTCAGTTTTTGAGCGAGTGTGGTGTGGTATTTATTCTTGCCCAAGTCCTTGAAATATTTTGAGAGCGGTGCTGTTGGAACCAAGTCTGCTCTGCACTGCACTGCTTCTACTCAATTTCAAGCCTATTTCCATTTCATTTCGATTTCTATCCATTGGCGAATGGAAGTTGACTGCGCTGGCTCCACCCTCTTCACTTGTTTCATTCTATAGCATACTATGATTTTACAACTTTAAATATTTGATATACTTTTTGGCTCACATTTTTATCGACTAGAATATTTTTAATAGACTAGGGGTTCACACAACCAGAAATATATACATATTAACTTATCGACTGGTTACGGTTGTTACACCATTATCATCTCTAATAAACTCCAAACTCTGATCCACCAAAACTCTGAGCTACGAAGGATCGATAATGGTGTAAGAACCTAAACCAGCACCTACGTATTTTTATTCTATATGAATAACTAATTACTATGATAATTTAATATTAAATATCACAAGATAACCTTTTTACCACAGATTACAAGATTATCACAATATTCACCTTCACAAGATTTGAAACAAGATACTAGAGTGCTATAGAGAACTGCCGTTCACATGAACTTGTAGTCCAAAGCCTTCTGAATCCAATGGTATTATTTTCAAAGCAATCTGAGAGATGGTAGCTGAGATATTAACAGATGTTTGAGCGCATCTGATTTCAGACGATGCAAGTTGAGCGAGGCGTAATCGCGTCTGATATCAGAATTCATCGTTATAATATCAGAACTCAATTCGTCTGATATCTGAATCCACGGTTGGTTGGGAGGTCCTGACTCGTTCATTCAAATACCAAGATCTTGAAACTACTGATTTTAAACCTATTTTAGCAACTTGATTCACTTATCAAGAGCTGGGAACTTCAGTAGAAGATTTTAATCATTTCATCCAGAATTTAATCTGGATGACATAATCATCCAAAAATTGAACTGTAGACTATTTTGAAATTTAAATGTGAAACGAGGCAGTCGTTATTTACTTATTAATTTCTCAAACTGCAAGATCTTATCAAAATTTATGTAACCGGCAACGGTTACGGTATGTTGCTAGACTCACAGCAATTTTGCTCAGTTTATTTTACGCCCTTCGCCTTCGAGGCACAATTATTTATTTTATTTCTACTACTGACTAAACTAATAAATCTTAATATAATATCCAATGGTTTCCTACTAGTTAGCTGATTGATCAGATCAGAATTAAGGTGATTTAAGCAGAATTAGCTGAATGAAATGATCAGGATGAATGAAAGTTTACAAATCCTCATTCAAAAGTTATTCAAACATTTAATAATGCAACATAAAGGAACACAAGAAACTATAAAATAATACAGTTAATTTGATATTGCTCCTTGTAGTGAAAGTGATATTGTGGTAGTTATCCATTTTGAATAAGAAGACTCGAAGTTAAACTTGTTGTTTCTTGTGGTACAACATAAATTTTTGGTCAGGGTAACTTAGAATAGTTTTATTCCATTCAAATTCATACATTTGATTGTCGTAAGTGTCTCAATCCCTGCTAAACCCCCCCCCCCCCCCACTCCTATAGGTTGATCATTCCTGACCTCCGACATGAATATCATAATTTGCAAAATTATCGGAATTGCAAAAAATGGATGCTACGAAACGTGCCTGAAACTTGAACTATTTTGCTTGCAACCCTCGAAACAGCTGATTCCACCCTTATCAGGGTTGCGTACATGCTTCAAGATATGTTTTTGCCTTTTTTCGATATGAGAAGTTATCGATCGGTCATCCCTTTCGTTTAACTCACCACACTCAATCTTGTGGAGGTTCAGAGTATGCTCCGATGATACTGTTGCATTTGCCGGGTCTGTTGCACGATACGTGTGCAAATGGACTCTTCTGATCCAGGGATATTATTATTAAATCCCCAGGATTCAAGTTGCCGCTTCACGTAACTTCTATGAAGAAGGAAACTTGTTTCACTTGATTATTGTTGCATTTTCGATTATTTCTGTTATTGTATCAGAATATTAATTTCTGTTCCACGTCTGTCACCGTTATCTAAGATTCGTCATTATTTGATTTTCTCCTCTATCATTTGTCTTCATCTTCATCTTCTATTTCATTTTTTCTCTTTTCGATTGTTTAGCAAATTTAATTTTCTAATAGATTTTTAGAATATTCAAATCCGTTTAGCTGTACAGTGTGGTATAATTATTACTACATCGCCTACATCGATTAGTAAAGATATAAATTTATCAAATATGTTTCCATTAAGGTTGTACCGTAGTATTTTTGATTGAAGGATTCAACGATTCTGGAATCGCAAAGCGATTTCTGAGTATATTGTGTTGGGTTCTGTGTCCAGAACACGAGATTGTTTAAATAGGCGGTATAATAATTTATTATTATGGAACATAATGTGGCATTTGCTATAAACCATCACTTTTAGAATCAACTTTAAAACTGTATCATCTTATTCAAACACATCATTCAAGTTATCGATTATCGCATCACAGATTTTTCATTTGCCTCTTTACACTATATAAGTAAACATGTACTTGGAACAGTGTTTACAGAAATGTTAAGAATTCATACATACTTACAAATGAATTTTTATAAATTTACAGTTTCTTATCAATGAAGACACAAGTCACTTGAACGATAATAATTAGCATCATAAATCGGAACAGTATTTTTTCGAGTCTACTTTTCAAATAGAAGTAAAGCTCCCAGCTTTCTAGGTCGATCGATCTGTTCGAAAGGAATAAATAAATTTCCTCTCATTATCTGTCATCTAACAGATGATAATGCCATGACTGGTCTGTATTTTATCACACTGGGGTGTGAGTTAGCTTTCTCAACCATCATGCATTTCTCTCCAACTGTCATCTATAATACTAGTCTTGGAATTATTGCGAGAACATATCTAATCTGTCCTCTCACCACAAATAACACACAATAATGTTCTTTTGTGTTTTTTCGGTGATTTGTGAAGGGCAAATTGTAATTTTCTCTTCACTGGAGAAGATTATTCTAAATTCAATTCTTTATTCACACAGTACAATACAGTACACAGTATACTCATAAGGTGCAATTCTCATGAATAATAACAAGAATAAAATATGGGTGTACCTCATTAGGCTAGGCCTGCGTGGACGAATTGCTTACTATTAGCGAAGTTTATATTTACAACAATTGGTAAATATTAAATAAAAAAGGAAATAGAACAAAATAATTTTTAAAAACATAAAAAAAGAATGAACAGCAGAAAAAAAATCTTATTGCATTCACATCAAAGAACCCCAATATACCCTGGAAGCATGCCTCTAATTTCCAGGTCAAAAGTGACTAAGATATTTTTATTCGTTTTATCTATGAATTTTCTATTGTTTTCTCTCTTTTTACGAATTTTGTTATGTGTTGTGTATATATGCTGCCATACGCTAAATAAATAAATAAACCCCAATATAACAAATTTCCTAGAATAAAGCTCTTTGATACCGGTATGTTTCAAGTTTCTTACTACGTTACATCGGAGCGGAGTTGATCAGCTGATTGGGAGCGTTCCTGTGCGCTGCGGGGGCATGAGGCGCATGCGCGGCGCAGTGGCCGTAACAAAAGCCGGCTACCAGTGGAAGTGCCAGTTGAGGAGGATTAGGCTAGTTGTTAGGATTAGAGCTGATCATTCAGTAGCGGAGAGCAGACCAGAGCGGAGCAGAGCAGCTGGTGTGGCGTGGCCAGCGTGTTGTGTGGTATGCTAGGAGTAAAAGAGAGCTCGGTGATGTGGAGGTGCCGACGAAGGTGTCGGTGAACGCTGTTATGCTGCGGGGGGCGAAGCAGCAGCAGCCAATGGGGGCAGCCGTGTGCAACATCCCAGTGGTCGGGGTCAGCACCGACACATCCAACGTGGCCGTCGACAACGGAAACCTCGACTCTGAGGCTGATCCGAAAATCGGCTATGAATCGTCGAAAATGCCGCCTTCGCTTGTGCCGCCGCCTCCGGCACTGTCACTAAACGTTGACGCTGACAACTACATGCTGAGGGGCGCGACCACCCTCGACCTCGATCTGTTCTGCGTGACCGAGAGCGTCAACTGCTTGGCTCGTGTCCCCGATCCATGCCAACCTCCGCCCGGTTGTGCCAGAACCCTGTCTTCTTTTCACACCCTGTTCTGTACTTGCACCGCATCCTGTTGCTGCATGTGTAACAATCTCTTTTCTGCAGATTGCCACGCGTGTCTCCACTCGGCCTGCCTTCGCTTCGCCACCGACCACGTCTGCCAGAGGAACGCCGACCTACTGCCTCCTGTCACACTCACCAAGGAAAAGGTTAGTGCCATCACATTACTGGTTCAGTGCTAACTAATCAATTGCACTCAACTATTTAGCCTATTCAACATTTAAAACACCATAATTCCCTCTCATCTGTCGTAAATAATTTGGATTTCGATTTCGAAACATGGATTTTGTTTTTCACCTCAGTGTTTCCCAATTTTGAACAAATAACTCAAACTCAAATCAATTCTGCTCTCAAGTAAAATATAATCCAATGCAATCACTCAATGTCATACAGTTTTATGTGGATCTAATGATGAGAAAAGTAACCAATCTTGTCCAACTTTGCTTGTTCTTCTGGTGGTCAATCCGTATTGAATTTTATACTGTAATCGGTTCAAAATAAAAAACCATTTGAGAAAAACTTGTTATTTTCATTTAGCGATTCAATTATATGGTGGAGTTGAAAGACAATATTACTATTTTGTACAATATTAGTGTTCTGCAACACAATTCTCGTTATCTGGCTGCTAAGCTTAACCTACTTTATCAATAGTGCCTTGGAAAACCGGTGCAACGAACCGCTTACCGACTCGCCCTGTGAAAGGATATAACAGTCTATTTGTAGTAGGTCTGTCTCTTATTTAGTTTTCATTCAAATATTATTGTTCAAATCAAAAGGGTCATGGAAATTGGGTATTGAAAATTTTGTTACTTTGTAATTGTGCGAAAATATTATGCCAGCTATTAAAAGTTGATGTTTCATGATTTTTTGCATTAAAATTTGCTTTAAAACTGTGTTGCTTTTTAACAATTTCTTGATTTGTTTCATATTCATATTAAACAATGATATAATTGGTGATTGTTGAGAGCTCTTTTATTTATTGTGAGAATGCGATATATTAGGCCTACATGGAATTGATTCCACAACATTGAAAATGTTTTCCAACTCAATTTAGATTTGCATGAATTTTTTTATTTTTACTTTCAACTGCTGTGTACCGTGAGCTACCGTAATCAATCCGGTGCAAAAGACGCAAACGTTGTCAATTACAAATTAATATAAAAATTGACACATTTATTGTATTTGTATTGATTTTATATGAAAATTATTATTATTAAGTAAACGAATAATTTGATATATTACACAAGTAGTAAGTATTTGTTGAGAAATAAAAATTAATTCATTTATTTAAAATATAAGTTACTGTAATTGTATTGACGAACTTTGCGGTGTTCATCACAAAAGAATTACATCGAGATTTCTCCTTACAATATAAACTTGAGCAAAATTAAAATTTGCATTTATTTTCAAAGCACTTGCAAGATTTGTTTTGGTATTCCTTTTTTTTCTGGTGACTCTTGAAGATTATAGGAGATGTCATAATGAAAACTATAAGTCTAAATGTCAAAATAATTACGGTAGTAGAAGTAAAACAAAAAAATAATAATAAGTGATATTTGAAATATTACAGAATCAACGTCATTCAATATCCTCCTCAATAAACATTTTCACATTTTTGTAAACACTATCTATTCGCTGTGTGCATGGTGGGGATTCGAAATTGACCCCCAGTGCTCACGGTGGATTTTTTGTGCAAAAACTCTGACAATAATAATTTACAGTGACATTAGCTAGATAGAGAGATATCATTTCTCGACGTTGCTGATGACCGTAGAGTACGATGGCAAAGAAATACTATCTCTCTATCTATCAATCTAATGCCAATTGCCAAGCGTCAAATTAAATCACTATCATGGAAAAGGATAGGGCATAAGCATTTGCAATGCATTTAAACTATTGTCGCATTCCTAATTGTACTGTATAAATACCGTTTATTAGTAATTGCGTCTTCTATTACTTCCATATTTCCAAACGTAAATTGATTCAACGAAGAAATCTGATCTCAGTTTTGAATCAATCGAGTGAGAAATCCAGTTTTCAAAAGCATAGATTTGAAGCTTCGCGCCCATGATGCATTTTGGAACAATAACCAATGAGAATGAACTCAGCTGTGAATGAACTCTGCTCAATCAGCATGAAACATAACCTTCAAAGTTGATTTTAGAACTTGAATTGAAGATTATAATAATAGAACATGCGATGAGTTCATTTTATCATTCTAAATACAGGGCGTTTCATAACGTTATTTGGAGTTACAAAAATCAATTGAAAAAAGTATGTCACGTAAATGAAAATTGTAAGAGGTGATGCAGGAACACGGAAACAACACATCGATATGTCACACCGTTTTTGAGATATTAACTTATGAAGAGTAAATATTTCTGATTAATAAATTGAAATATCTTTGAAACGGTTTGATATATTAATGTGCGGTTTCCGAAATTCGTTTTATCTTGAAATTCAGTATCAAAATCATGTATAACATGACCACATTCCCATTTTAAAAAAATGTTAGATTCAAGATGGCGGACTAAATTTCAAAAAGTCACTGTAATGTCGTACTTTTAATCTCAGTAGGATCCTCAATCACCCTTACCACAAAATTTTTGAAGTAAAAAAAAAACTGTTTGAGTTCCTGCATCACCTCGTACAACTTTTATTCACGTAAGTGACATACTTTTTTTTAAATTAATTTTTGTAACTCCGAATAACATTATGTAACGCCCTGTATAATTCCACAATCAATAAGTAGGAAATAGAGCGACAGGGAATTCTATTTCTATTATAAACTGATTTTTACTTACTTTAGACTATCCTTCACATGTTAAATCGCCAAAAAAGATGCATACAATTATCCGCCAGCATGGGCGCCCATACAAAAATTTGTAGGTGGGCTAGACGTGACCTTTCGGGTGGTTTGGGGGTATGAAATACCCCCCTCCCCCGCGAAGGAAAGGGGAGGTCCGGCCCCCCTGGAAAATTTGTAAAAATTGGAGCTAGAATAGCGTTTTCTAAGACATTTTTCACACATCGAAAACTTTCAATTAACTCAAACATTTTACTCAGATTGCTGCTAATGATTAAGATATCCAAACCTTTTATTGATCTGCAATTAATATTAGATATAATTACTATCTGTTTTTGTTTCCAGTTTATATTTAAAAATTATTAAATTTGGTTTCGATAACAATACTTTTGCCTATATTTTTTCTTCCTCCACAAGCTAGGACGGGGCATGGCCCCCCTGCCCCCGTGTATGGGCGCCCATGTCCGCCAGAGAGAGCGCAACACTGTAGATGCTCACAGGCACAGCGAATAAGATAATTGGTAGAGATTTGCCTCAAGCGAATTATTAGGTATAATGGACATCTTTTAACGAAAATATATATTATTTTGACTGTCAATTAAAGTAATGTTGAACATCTCCACAGTTTTCAGCCTAACTCACTTGTTAATTCAAAAGTTCTAAGGCATTATTCGAATTATTGATAGTCAACTCCGCATGCGGGCCGCGTAGTGAGTATGCCTGATTTAGACTGAACTACCATGTCTCATGTTCTCATGTATCATGTCAATTCCTTCCAGGCCGAATGGTGTATGTGTAGCGTGTTTAATTTCCGTTTAGGGAAAATTTTATTTTTAGAGAAAACATCTTTTCAATCTCCTTTTCATCTTTTCATCTCGGCTTTCAATCAATCTCTACTGTTTTTGGTATTCATTTTCATTGAATAAAAGTTTTCCATTTTCATTTGAACCGGCTCTGAGAAGAAAATTTTCCCATTTTCATTCGTGTCTCGATACTAACTTTATTTCCATCCAAACTTNAAGAGACTCAAAAGCTAGAAAGTGCGGATAGAGATATGTGAGGATGACGTCTGCTCCATTGTTCTTGAAACGATTCGTATTAAAATAAGTTTACTCCCTAGTTATAATAATAATGTGACTACGGTCAATAGACTCACGAAACACGAAAAAATACAAAAGCAAAAATATACAATCATGTATACAGCTCAATGCCCACCTAGAAAAAAGTCATTTCATGAATAAACCCCGCTTAGTGCAACTCTACACAGTTTTGGACAAACTGATTCTGTACTAAAATGTTCAAAGGAGTTCTGCCTCCAAGTGTATAGTAGCAATTTTCTCTGGCTACTTTCTTTCAACTTCCTCTTCCTTCTATCTCCTCCTTTGAGTGTTAAGACGGAATTCATCGCTGAGCAGGAGACTGACGTTATTTGATTTGGAACTCACATATCTACATTATTGTCCATTGCTATCCTGGTCATCATCAGAAATCCCAGTAATAAGAGCAGCAAAGGTGTACACAGACTCTCATGCGCTGCAGTCACGAAAACATGATTCCGTTGTTTGTGAGCGGAGCGCGTGTCTGTACGCAATTTTAAAGAGTGCTGTATCCTGTTCTAACCTTCTGGTGATTATTCACATTTGAAAGATTACTTTCGTCCATGGAACGATATTTTTTCTCCCCCACACAAGATATTATTTCAAAGCTTTGGACAGGATACATAATGTTGATGGACCGGAAATCTTTCAGTTCTAAAAGATTAGAAATCTTGGGTATTGATTTGATAATCGCATCTTTCCATACGGGAAGGAAAAGAGACAATCAAAATTGATTCTATTGAAAATGTTCTAGAACAATAGGAGATTTATTTCATCAAAAGCATTCATTATCATTCTACCTGAAAGACAATCGGTTCTTTTAGTTGAATCTGTGATGTATGATTCAATGCTTTCTAGGTGTCTCCTTAGAGTTTAGAGATATGTTTGAATAGGTGAAAAAAATGAACATAGTTACTTCTGCGATTGAAGCGATAAAATTGAGAATTTGTGCATTAGTAGCAGGATTACCCAAAAGTGCGATCACCTGGTGGATAAAATCAGAGAAATATTTCTAACTGAGTTTTGAAATAACTTCCATTTTAAAGCCTGGAGCTCATTAGTAGAGTTAGTAGTAGAGTAACTAGCATACTAATTCCACCATACTAACTCTACCCTATTTACTTGTCGTGAGAGTAGTTGTTTTAATTACAATTGAGAATAGTAGATAAAGTGTATTGTCAAGTGAACAGATCTAACCTTAAAATGACTCTACTCTACTAGCAGACTCCACTCTCCTGGCTCAGCCCGAGACTATTGTCAATAGGATAGTGGTGGTAGAGAGCAGAGTGGGAAGCAGTGGTGCAGGAAGGCAAGTGGTAGAGCACTATCCCACGGTGCTATCCCACTCTACTCTACTGTGTCAAAAACAAGTACCTCCACCAATGCCCTCTACTTGGCTTTTATGAACGTTTTTCATTGGGGAGAGTCTGCGATAAGTTATACGCTCCAGAACTCTGAATACCAACTCTCACTAATGAAAACCGGTGGCTTAAGCCTGCTGAGAGTTAACTCTGATTAATGAGAAAACCAGGCTTAAGTCACTAGAGTTAGTGGTAGAGTTCCTGGGCAAGTGGTACTAACTATCTTGGGAAATCTCCCAATGAAAACGTTCAGTGGTAGCCGCTCATGGTAGAGCAATTTGTTTTAGTAGAGAGAGGCAGAGCAGAGTGATAGTACTCTACCACCTGCCTTCCTCATCATTGTTTCTCACTCTACTCTACCAACGCCACTATCCGATCCCTAATGAAAACAGCCTCGAGCTAGGTGAGGAGTAGAGTCGAGCAGAGTAGAGTAGAGTAGAGGACATTTTTACAGTTAGATCTGTTCACCAGACAAATACACTTCGAATCAGCATTCTCCACAGAAGTGGTAACAAGTCCACCACCGACTGGCAGCAGAGTAGAGTTAGCTCAGTAGAGTTAGTATGCCAGTTACTCGACCACTAACCTCTTACTTTGAACGAAAACCAGGCTTCAGGTATCGAAGTCCAGGCACCCAGGCTGTTTGCAATGTTATTGGCTTTCAGCTTTCTTAGTATTTTTTACATCATTCACCTTCATCTCACGCCATGAGCAGAGGGTCTGAGCTTGAGCGTGAGCCTATTTGGACCAAATAGTCTCCCCACTGTCCCCTGGACAGAAAAGCTCAAACAGATTGTCAGCAAAGTTTGTGTTGAAAACGATCTTTTAATTCAACCATATTGACAATTATGGCTGGAGGAAAAGATCTCTTCTAATTATTGATTAGAAGAAACCAAGAAATCATGATGAGTCATCATCGCGTTGGACAGATTGAAAATATTATTCTCCCATAAAGTTTATGGTAAATGGGACACTTTTTATCCATCAGGAGGCAGGACGAAATTGAAGGGAAAATATATTCAACACCAGAAATTTGGCACACGTATAAATCTAAGTTTAATGGCAAATAGTCCCATAATATTTGTGGACCACACATCCTTCTTTGTAAGTATAGATCTTCAATCATTACTTACATTTTACCAATTCAGGCCATGAGTTATGTACATTTATTTAGTTTGTTCAGATTGAGAGAGTAAATATTTATACACTGTTTTTTCGTGAAGCGAATTTGACTACCTGCTCCAGATATCATTTGTATTGTTTTGGTTATTGAAATTGGAATGAAAGTGTATTTATAAGAAGTTCCTGACTAATTGTCTCAGTTTTATTCGATGTTTGTACTGGACCCAGTAATTTTATCTTCTACATCTGGTGATTCTTCTCAGTTCTATCTCTAAGCTTTTGAAAATGTTTCACATTATTTTGAGAAGTGGCGCTGGAAGATATTTCATACACCACTGAAGTTGCAAGTGCGTGAGCTAACAGACAAGCTTATAACCTGAAAGTAGCTTATCAATCTACTTTTTGTTTTGAAAATTGGCACCCAAATCCAATTTCTTTGATAATTCATTGAGTCGAACCCAGGCTCAAGTTTTTCAAATGTCAAAATTTTTTTACCTTTCAATTTAGGAGTGTCATGAAACTCGAACTAATAAAAACAAGGTCAAAGTGCTGACAGATATAAGGGATGTAAAACTGGCTGGATATTTGAAATATTAGTTCAAATTTATTAGTGGAAAATATGTCAAGTGTAATTGATGTTGCAGTGTGAAAAGACAATAATTTAAGAGGTTGGGGAAAGCTACATTTTACTAAATATTCGTGTTATATCGTAATTATTATATTCTGAAAAGAAAGTACAGTATAGAAGTCATCTAATACAAAGCAGTTAGCAATTGAATACCACCCGTACACACTGATTCAACTTGTTATGTAAATTTTTTTGGGAGGTCTGTAAACAGCCGCCTGTCAATATTTACTCCAATATTATTTTAATAATAGTCGAATAACATTTATTCGACTCAAACCTTCAGAGACATTTGGTAGTCTATAGCTATAAATTATGGTTTATTCAAGCAGCTCATATCAATTTTAAATACTTCTTTACTACAAAACAATCTTAATGGAAGAGATTCCTACACCTTTGAAAGTGCGGTTAACCGCTTTCTGAAAGTGTTAGAAGTTCGGTGGTGTTCGCTGGAACCTGTAGGTATATCAGGTTTCACATGAAAATCTTTACCCACTATAATATCAATCACATCTTTTAAATAATACAATTATTGAATCTAAATGGACAACAAAATTTTCAGCACTAATAATATACAACTTGAGATCGTGTATATGCTGATCATACATACTTTCGGTAAGATAATTATCATTGGTTCTTTTAACCTACACCGTTGTGAGTTATTGAAGTCAATGTCATTTATAAAATGATCCTTGAATCCTGTCAGAAATCAATTAAACCTTGCACAATTAAACATTGAAAGACACAATCAATCAAAGGTTTTGAAAGCTCTTTAAAGAATAACCTTTAAGAGATCTTTTCAATAATCTCAGTGATTCAGGATTTGTAGGTTGGCGCATTGCAGACATTGCTCGTCGAACATATGTTTTCTGAAAAGTTAAAAAGATCCTGCTATAAGATGTCTAAAACATTTTCTCCTCTATCAATAGGACAATCGTTTTTCTCCCATGTTGTCAAATAAAGGTTTGAGACTTCTTCCTTCTAGCTAGGTAGAGGCTGTAGATCATATCTTTACCATCATTGTTCTCAACGAATTTGTAAATAATTTAAAAAGATAAAACACAATTAGACAATTGACCTTTCAGTTCAAATCGGAAAACAATGTTCTGGTGATAAAATTAGTTACATAAAATGTAAATTGTTGTTGTGCCTAATTGTTGACGCATAGAAATTGAAAAACGTTTTTCACAAAACCCGTTACTCTAGATTCTTGGAAATCTATAGAAAAATAGCAAAACACAATAAAATTTAATTCGAATAGAATAGACATGAAAAAGAGCATATGGAAATGGAATCGTCACGGTTTCTTTCATAGTGCCAAGAAGCAGTAGACAACATCGAACATATTTTCGATTTCTTTTTTTTCCTTATAGTTACCAGGAAAATGGTTGTTCCGGCACCGATTTCAGTGCGCAAAATGCTACTTTTCCGCTAAAAGTGAAGTGAAACACCTCTACATAGTGACACTTTTCCTCATAATATTTCCTGCTGCCGCACTCCAGATTTGCGGTAAACCTAATATCTCAACTTCTAAAATAATTTCGGTGCAGGCTTCCTCGAAAACATGTACAGTAACAAATTGTGATAAGATAATAATGAAGTCATTGATGACTAATCAGTGGCGCAGCTTGACTTTTTATAGAAAGATCTTGTATTATAAATGTATATAATATTAAATGAGTTGATAAATGATCTCTGTGATTGATAACAAAATGATTAATTTATATTAAAAATATAAATATTCACCAGTACCGGAAAAGCTTATAGTGCAATAGATTTAATTTTCTCAGGGGTTTATTGCTGTAAATATCAATCAATAATCTGAATTGCCTATGATCGTGATTCAACATTGACGGTCTCCTGCAGTAAAAGGAAGGCCGTGTCAGGACTTATTATACTTCCTACCCCTCACAAAGTTATTCACTGAATACCACTGGGGCCAAGTTCAAGAAGCGTGGGTAATCACAGCTGTTATAGACAGAGCAAGGACTTAGTCAGTTGCCTGTATCACCCAAAAGATGTACAAAGCCGACAAAAGTAAGCTGATTTTCAGTAATAAAGCAAAAAAATTGGAAAAAATGACTTAAACCCTGGTTCTCACCCGAGCATCGGTCCAATTTATCTGAGACAATCAAACACTTTACAGGGGGACTGCCTACTTTGCCACAGTTGTTCAGATTAACAAAGAACCTTTGGTGCAGTGTCCAGACGGAGTATCTTGGAGACGGCTGGCTCCAGCTTGCTCAAGAAGCCTCTCGCTGGCCCCTCAAACTACTCCATATCTTATCAGACCCTTTGCAAGTACCAAACCCGGTTCAGAAGTAATTATCAGAATGACCTAAAGACTTAAACTGTCCGGACACTGTGAAACAGTATGCCCCAGGCTTTTCGAAAATACAAATCTTAATTGACTCTGCCTTAGCAATAGCAAAGTCGGCGGGCCACTCTCACACTCACAAAAACCAAACCTTTTGGACTGAAATTAATTTTGGCGATCCAAAAAATGAATCTCATATTTTATTAGCAACAGTACCAGCTATCTGAACG
This sequence comes from Laodelphax striatellus, assembly GCA_017141395.1. NCBI lineage: Eukaryota > Metazoa > Arthropoda > Insecta > Hemiptera > Delphacidae > Laodelphax > Laodelphax striatellus. The sequence goes on from CM029544.1 coordinate 5,890,581, forward strand.
GTGACATTTACTTCTTGGCCAAACTGAAACGTTTTGTTATTATTAGCAAACTGCATTAGGATACAGAGCCAGACAAACACCGCAGTGCTCCAGTTCTAAACGCTGCATCACGATTATTATCGTGGTTGTCTGGTTAGATTCAGAAACAACTAGTCAGGTTTCTGTCACACTTCTGTGTTATGAACAACAAGTGCTTACTAACACATACATAATGAAGTCAATTTTCACCCGATGCTGAAAATCCTATCACGTCCTTAGCCTCAAAATTGCAGGAAAACGAAAGTTTTTTGCTCTTCATTGATGCACACTATTGAACTCCAGGGTTTGTGGTTAATGATTATAACAAGATACCGGTACAATAAAACAACTAAGAACCCAGGAAATTCACTTTTGACATACATATCTTGCAATGGGTCATCCTCACAACTGATGCTCAATGAACTTTTAAATTTTCTCATTTGATTTCTGGAGCCATTCTAAATAGGATTCGATAATTTATTTAACCATTTTCAGAATATACTTGAAATTTTTACTCTTGATTCACCTGAATCTCCTCCAAATTTGAGGGGTTATAACGTTCTTATCAGAAAATAGTAGGCTAGAAATAGAAAATCTATTGGCTGACATGTAACATATTACAAATGCATGACAGGTCAACGTCAATAACTACATTTTCTATAGATTATCAGTAAAAATGTAGTAGCCAGTGTGTCTCTGACCAACTATTCCAGTCAGCAAAATATTTTTAAAACAAATACCTCAGAGATGGCTTCGGGTACATTGTCCAGATACTCCTTGATCAGCCAACACCTCATGGGAAAATTCCCGCTACCCTTTATACAAACAATTCATTCAGTAGAAGGATTTTTAACTTTTGTCTTTGAAATAGCAGAAAGGGAAGATCTCTTTACAATATAATGGCATTGACTATTGTAGGGTTTGTATAAAGCCAACGTAAAAATGGGATATACATTGTATAAAATAAGAATTCTGATATTAATTTAGTGCGTGTTTTCCCCAGCAATTCTATCACTTGTATATAATCCAAACTGCGTTTTATTATCTCTATGGAATACATGAAGCTCAAGGCAAAGTTCCTGTCACATACAGAAGGCAAAGTTTTCAACAACCTAAGAGCTTTGAACAGAGGTTTAAAGAGAGCTTGTATTGAGTGAGCAATTTCATGATACCTCTAACAGCTTTTTGGCAGCACAAAATCCCACCACTCTCCTGAGCTACTACCCCAAAACTAAATGGAGTGACTCCTGCATTCATGATAATACAAGAATAATATTCGAGCACAAGTAGTAGACATCTTAATATCAAACATCATTACTTAACTGCCCAAACTGTGTGCAATCTTAATGGCTAGATATAGACCCTTAGACACCCTCCACTTTCAACGTGATTCTGGCTATGTACATACGCCAATCAGTCTAGTGTCGATGTTCGTTGATTCCTGAACTTCATAGAGACCCAGTCAGTTTCTGGTACTCACTATTTAACTATTATGAAAACTAAACACATCACAGACTTTGGCAAATCTCAGCAGAGACTAGTTTATTGGCTGAGCACCAATCAGTTACACAATGCAGCACTATTGACTCAGGAGATGTGGTTCTAACTTTGAAATTGTCTCTCAGGACTTTATTTTAACATCCAAAAAACTATCCAAACAGGAACCCCTATTCTAGCAACTAGAGTCAACACTAGTGCAAGTCATTCAATACATGAGCAACAGTAGTGGTCCCAATTTTTATAGATGCTGGGAAAATCTACAAGGAACTTCCATACAAAGACCTCCCTAACTGTACGTTAAGAGATCAGATTGATAGACAAACCAGTGTTCCACCATTTAAGTAGGGATTAGGTTAATCATACTCCAACAGATCAGTAGCCAACAAAACTTAAAATTCCAGACCATGTGCCCCATCCTGGTCAACATCTGATGATAGGACTTTTAAAGTATCAGGAAAGCCTGCCTGTATTCGATGTGATCCAATTTGCTCATTTTCGTAGAAAACTTGAAATTCTCTACTTGATCCACCTAACAACTCAACACACACAGCAAGCAGCATTTTTCTCTACATATATGACCTCTATGGGTACCTCTTGGATTACACCACTCGACTTCACAGAACAGGTGTTGAATCAGTACTATGTGTATGATTTGACCTTCATCTAGGCGGGACAGTGGCAAACCCACCTAGGTATCTTGAGGTTGGTAAACAACTGCCCAGAGAATTCCGAAGAAACATAAGTGGTTTTTATTGTTGTGTAGCCCAAGCAATCATTTCACTCCCCAGGCCTAGAATAAGTGAGTTTGAACAAGAAAATGAAAGGTGTACTGTAATGTAAGTCATAACGCATTGTGCGTTCACCCCGCCTGCTTTGAGTGTCATAAGTTTGTATTACAGAACAATGATTTATTGTCATGGCTTATATTTACTTCATACTTTATATTTTTATGACAAAATATCGTACATACTTCGTCTGGGATAATTCTGTTAGATACACAAAACCGGCCAATGAAGTTCCTGCACAATCAATCTACTCAAGTGTTATCACTGGCGCCCCAAACTTGTTACGGTACATTATCAACCATTCATCTCAAGGTCAGTATAAAACAAAATGTTATGAGTCCCGGAATTGAGGCCGTGAAATAGCTGTCTTTTGAAATGTATATTTCGAAGTTGTATCATATCAAACTGATACAAGGTATCGGAGTATCCTGTTGAACCCGATATTGGTAGTGTACAGATTAACAGAAAAAACAGGGACAAGTAACTTTCGTAAGAATTTGCTCAAGCAGTAAATATAGTAGCTATTTTCTGGCAACTTGAGAGAAAACGTTTCAACATTTGGATTATTTTCATAAAATTAGAAATAGTGTTATTGTAATGCAAATAATAAACATGGTGAATAATTTCAAATCACCGGATAGTTTCAATAATCAATTTATTGTCAATATAAATGTATTGGATAATTGATTAAAACTTTAAGAAATTTGTTAGCAAAAATAAACTGTCCCGGATGGGACCCGAACTGGCAATCTCTGGAAACTCGGAATCGAATCTGGCTTCTAAAGACGTAGAACGTAGCCTTTCACCAATCTCGCAAGCCATCAAGGCATTGGGATGAGAGAATAGAAATTTGAGTAGTTCAATGTCATTATACCTCTCTTGTAACATGTATTTGGAAATGCAGTAACTATTTTTTGCTTTGTAACTTTTTTAAATTCAACCCTCAATATTCGTAAAATCAATAGGCTCTTACTCATCTAAGTGAAGATAATATTATATTCCAACTCTGCAGCAAGTGTACGATCTTCCGTTCGTTAGTTATCACCGTGATCGGACGCAGACGGATGACGGATTATTTAAGATCGCAGACAGAACTCCCATTACTGGGTCCTTAATAAAGACTTTTGATACACTTGGCCACATTGAGGTAAACTGTTTCTATTTCAATCAGATTCCAGCATCCAGTTTTCAGAACTGGAGTGTGGAATGCAATAAAACCGCGGTTGATTTTTTAAAATCGTTGTACGCTAACGCAGTGTTTAGCTGTCCCAACTCTCCAACCTATTCAGTCAAGAGCTAAGACAGCAGAAAGTCACGGTCAGAACTAAGGTTAGCGAGGTGACAATGTTGATATTATTATATGTGTTGGTTGCAGATAAAATAGTACATGCATGTTATTTTTGTATTCTTGTAAAACCATCAGGCAGATACTTGAAACACTTGTTATGCTTTTGTAATATTTCCTAACCTTTTATCCACTCGTGGCTTCCAGAAGCACTGCCCGCACTAACACAGCTCTTGTATAAACCACTGTCACAGTACAGTGAAACTTCACATTACTACACCAATAGCATAACAACTGACCATATTTTGGAGTGAATATCCCTGCAAGACTATTTTTAATCTGTGTTTAGGTGGCAGAGATTTAGGTAACCTACACAGGGTATTTCTTAGAGGAATCTGCTGTTTATCTTAGTTTGATTTTCTCAACCAAATAATGAAATCAATAAACCTTTATTACTCGGCAACGGTACATTTTCGATACATGTTTGTGTCGACGTTTTTTAATTGTTTTGCTATGGGCTAAATCACAAGCGGAAAGAGAGAAAAGCCCCTCCTGTCAATTTGTATATAGGTGTGGTCATGTAAAATTTATTGGCTGGCATGTTCCAGTAGTTTATTGACTTTATAGTGGGTTAGACAAGATTAACCGTACAGCAAAATGGAAATCACTGAACAGAAAAATGTAACGTGCAATTTAAAATTGTGGCTTGGAAAATCCATAAATTAATCCAGACATGAGATCATAAAAAGAATGATGGAAGAATGAGAGATTAGCAGATCCCCTGACATTTCAATAGATGAAAGCACAAAAATTAAAAAAGGTGAAAATTAAAAAGAGGGGAGGAAGAACTCATCAAGCAATCACTATTTAGTTGGGAAGCTTTAATAAAAATTAATAACAAACCTTTTTGCTAGTGATGGTCACCCACATATGCCCTCCAAGCTTGTGCAAAATAAGTAACAAAGGAATGATGACATGAGACATGAATGGATTCCAGCAGTTTTAGGTAGGTCTTCAACCACCGGGAAGTCGATTTCGAAGCTTATAAATTTTCATATTTAGAGGAGTTCGGTTATCACCGTTACAAACGGGTAGTATATATCAATTCTCGCGTGAGGAAAACCATGGAACTAGCGAGAAGGAAAATAATTATCCGATCAAAATAAGATACTGAATAAAACAGATGGGAACAAAAACAGGTTTAAAAGATACAGAAATAAATCCAAGATGAGGACAGACAGATAGATAGACAGATAGGATATGATAGACAGAGACAGGATTGTGAGAGATAGATTAGATAGATGTGACAGGATAGACAGATAGAGCAGATAGATAGATAGATAGGATTAGTGAGACAGACAGGGATAGAGTAGATAGATAGATAGATAGATAGATAGATAGATAGATATTGTGATAGATAGATGAGAGCAGACAGATAGACAGATAGATGCCAGATAGACAGGACAGGATACAGGATTAAGATGATGGTGATTAACAGTGATAGATAGAGGACGGTAGATAGATAGATAGACACAGATAGATAGACAGACACATAAGATAGACAGACAGACAGACTAGATAGATAGACAGATGATAGATAGATTAGACAGACATGATTGCAGATGTGACAGAGTAGACAGACAAGACAGATAGACAGATAAGATGGATAGATAGAGCTAGGATAGATAGATGACAGATAGATAGGATAGATAGATAGAGGCAGATAGATAGATAGATAGATAGATAGATGACAGAAGGATAGATAGATAGATAGATAGATAGATAGACACATAGATAGATAGATAGATAGATAAGGGATAGATAGGATAGTGATGCCAGAGATAGATAGATAAGACAGATAGATAGATAGATAGATAGATAGATAGATAGATAGATAGATAGATAGACATAGATAGATAGATAGATAGATAGATAGATAGATAGATAGATCCAAGAATAAATTAGATCCCTTCAGATTATTCATTTATTTTATCCATTTATCCAAAAACATAAATGCCTTCCTAAAAACAGTCGTTAAGCTCTCAGCCGTCAGGAGACCCTGAAACTGATCAGAGCACCTGAAAACTCTTGCACATCAGACCCATTAAGCTAGCCAGGTTGTATATAGAGGAGCCGGTCACCGTTACAACGGGAGTAGTAGGCACAATTCCCTATGTGAGGGAACCGCTAAACTAGTGAGAAGGTAAACAATATTCTGATCAAAATAAGATGGGAACAAAACAGGATTTAAAGATAGAATAAATTCAAGATAGATAGATAGATAGATCCAAGAATAAATTAGATCCTTCAGATATTCATTTATTTTATTCATTTATCTAAAAAACATAAAGGCTGCGTAAAAAGCAGGCGTTAAGTCACGTCAGAGACCCTGAACTGATCAGGAGTGACCTGAAACCTTTCACATCAGACCTAAGCCAGCCAGATTACACGGAATTATTATTATATCTCATTTATCGTATGACGGTAAGTGCGATCAGCTAGTAACTATCATTTCCGACAAAAAAACAAAACATAAAGTGTTCACCATTAGGGAGATTCCTTTCTAACACTATATAAATTAACACTGATAGAAATAACAGAATTAAGAAAAACATAGAGAGAAACTTTACTAAGTAAAAATAGGTATTTCAGAGGGGCTGACATATTTCACCAGCGTTCTACCTATCACTAAAGCCATGCCATATCAGCCGTCAATACTTGTCCAATCCCTTAAAATAAGTGTTTCAATCGATTTGTAATTAAATTTACTAAAAAGTTATTCTTGCAATAACATTTTCGTAACACTTCAACGGTTTCCGAGTTAGTTCCTAAGAAACAAAATTCTTAGATGGCAAGCCATTTTGTTTTATGGATTCTGGAAAATTGCTCATAATTTTTTTGTAGCTTTGTCTAGTTGTCATAAATGTTGGTGCTTGTTTCAATTCCATATGTTTCACCATTATTGATATAAAAAATAATAAGTGAAAAAAAACAAAATGGCAGCTGTGTGAGTAACTAAGGATTTCCGGACAATTTAAATATAATATTTAGATATGGTTTTCACCCAGGAACAATGCCCTAGGGCCTAGAGTATTGGTAGGGATTTCTGAAACACCCTGTATATTCTAATGTTTAAAATGATTAAACCATTGAGAATTTTTTCGATATCGTTGTCAAAGTCATAATCCAAATTATATGCATAGATTTAATGTGTTCAAGTTGTGTGAATATGAGGGTAAATGTTAGTCATCGCGCGAGTGACATGCTTTACTATAATGTTTTGCGAGTTTAATATTTGCTATAATATTAATTTGTGGTCACATTTATATTGCTAGAGAGGGAATACGTCTATTTTAATTGGGAATGTTGTCAGCATTGTAGCAGCCGCCATCTAAGCTCTCTGTCCCATCTCGGCAAAAGCTGTTATAAAACCTTTTTATTATATACTTTCCTCCTGCTTGCAAACAAATTGTACCAGCAATTTAGCAATCAGTATATTATTTTCTTTAATTTTATTTAACTAATACAGTAGATGAAAGTGCATTGCTTCTTTCTATTAGTTTTGGAAACTTTTGCAAACTTTAGTATAGTAAGACTGGTCTCTAAATTTTACCTGAATCCTTCTCACAGTATTCCACAATTTGAGATTTGGCTCTTTATGGATTTAAAAAAAGAATAGATAAATAAATAAGAAGGCACAGTGTAATGCCGCCTTAACACGATGCCAGACGAATAGTATCAGTACAAATTTATGAAATTTCAAGTATGGGAGTCCTTATTTTTCTTTAAAAATTGTAATTATAAGTGACACTACGATATTAGACTATTATTGGTATTTATTCTTATACATTATCTTATAATAAATGAGAATAGATGCGAATACCATTTGCAATACATACTTCACTTTGCAATACAATATTTACAATACTTGTAAATAACACTTGTACAAGAAAAAAAGTTCCCTTACCTAGAATTTAAAAAATTAGCACTCGTTTTCTTGTAACAGATGACTGAGAATAGGCACATCTGTTCTCATTAACGTTCTTAAAAAGTAACTAGTCAGTTATTATTTTTTTGAAACTGTTACTAATTGACTTGTAACTTTTGAGAAACATCTGTACTAGAGAATCCAAAATTACATACTATTCAGCTGTTCTTAAAAAGTAACTAGCCAGTTATTATCCTTTTGAAACTGTTACTAATTGACTTGTTACTTTTGAAAAACATTTGTATTAGAGAATCCAAAATTACATATTATTCAGCTGTTAGAATGGTAACTTTTGAATAGTTACTTTGAAACAGGTCTCAGATAAAGTCATTTTAACTAGCATGACCTCATAGCATGAGACTCAGATGCATCTTTAGCTTGTTCAGAACAGCCAGGAGAGCAGCCTCGTATTGAAAATATTGTTTTCGTTCAGTTTCATTTTTGAAGGCTAGTATTGAAGTTGACAATAGATGTGTGATTTATCAGACATTCGATTGATCGATGATAAATTTTGCTGCTATTGGTTGTATAAAAGATCATATAAATGTATTGAGATTGTCTTGTTACGAGGACGGTATCTGTCTCAATGTGAACTCTGAATATAATGGATGCATCATGTCTTGCCTTAAATTATATACAGCTTTCAAGGCTTTACAGCAAGTACATACACTCTTCTTCTTCCTATCGATTGTGTCTGTCCTTCTGAATATCTACATTTCCCCGAATATTTTCGAAGACTTCTCATCTTTTGCCGCCACTGAATTTTCCATTCCATTTTCGGATTAAATTCAAGCGTTGGTAAATCATTCTCCATTACGTGAACTGACTGAACCACTGGTAGTCGATGGGGCGATCTGAAATTCAAATTCCATTAGTCTTTACTGAAATTTGAATCGATATTGGAGGCCTGGATTACTGACCTCAACTGGGTGACAAGCAACACTCATGTCCTGGTCGGTAACTCTGGAATGGAGGTAATTTGTTCCTCATCGCGTTCCTCAACGTGTTCATCTTCTCTTGAGGGTCAATCGTAGCATAGATAACTCTTTTCTCACTTCTGAGGGTTTTCTGCGTCGTGATACTTTCCTAATTTGAAAATAAATTTGATTTTCAGTTTGGATGACCCCTGATCCGTTGTCACTTTCATTTCAGGAGACCTGTTGTTCAGAATATTTGTTATCACACTATGAATAAAGTGTGGAGGTAGTCTCACAAGCATATATCAATAAAATGAGATATTTTTATCTCATTTTATTGATAGAGACAATAGTTATAGTTCTAGGTTTCGGTTGAAACACAGAATCTTGAGAGTACGACAGATTATTTTTAGACCTTTGCTGATTCTAAGTACAGTAACTTGCAAATTTCTTGGCATTTTCTTGGTGGATTAGTTCTTAAAAGAAAAGCTGAGAAAACCTTTAAAATCTCGCTAGAAAAACGCAGATATTGGGGCGCATCTTCGAGATGTTTTTGGTATCCGTTCTTATTTAGCAAATCTAAAGGTCCAACTGAACATTCATATCAGAATTTGAATGCATTTGGTTCAGTCGTTGTTGAAAAATCTTATGACCAACACATTGAAAACGCAAAGAAAACTGCAAAAACATACGATTTCCAGGCGTAATTTTAGAGAATCTGAAAAAATTCTATCAGATTATTTTAGACCTTAAACAGAACCTAAGTACTAGGAAGTTTCAAATTTTCTGCTGTCAAGTTCTACTCAAAAAGCTGAGAAAACACACAAAATCACTTCAAAACATAAATATTGGGGCGTATCTTTGTGATGTTTTTAAAATCTAGATTTCTTCAGTACTTTAAATCCCTAAAGGTCAACTGAACATGCAAGTCAAATTTGAGACACATTTGGTTCTGTGGAGTTCAATTCTGCTAGTGAATGAATAGAATTACCATTTCGGTTTTTATATATAGTCAATATATATTTTTATATATAATAAACTAATATATAGATAACGTTCAAGGTTTTTGATATTTGGAGGATTTGATTTTGTTTTTGAGTGGCATTTGTTTTGAGATGTTGTGTGTGGATTTGTTTTTGTGTATGTGTGTGTTGTGGGTTTTTTAACATTGAGATAATTCAAGTATCCGCATCTAACTCAATGAAATATGTATTCTATTTATTTAAATCAATCCATCCAGATAACGCATGCTTAAAATTTCATAAAAGCGACTGCCAATATTCTTTTCACCACCTGAAAATAGGGGTTTCAAGATGTTTACAGAAAATGTGGAAACTATTTTAAAATTTGAAATCTTCAACGTCTTCTTCTTTTTCCTGTGAAGGTGTGACGTCCCAACTGCAGTAGCTAGCAGAAACTTTCAGATTTTATTTAATATTTTTCTCATTATAATTCACTTGAAGAATATAATATTATGATGAATAATAATAATATGAAGAATAACTCGTAATATTAATGAGAGATGTGGGATTGTGAGTAGCTCATAAGGTAATTGTTTTCCAATGTCGATATTATTTTCTATGAAAGAAATCGTATGAATGTTATTCACTTGTGTTAAATTTGTACAATCCATCGAACAAATCGAATGAAACTTTTTGTAATGAAATAAAAACACAGATGTTGTCTTCTTCTACTTACTTTTATTTATACAAAACATGTTCCGATGCTCATGGCATCATCATCAGTTGGATCATGAGTCGAAACTGCCATGAGCATCGAAACATGTTTTGTATAAATAACATGTTTCGATGCTCATGGCATCATCATCAGTTGGATGTTGAGTCGAAACTGCCATGGTATCCCGAAACGCCATGTTTTGTAAATAAAAATGAAATGAAAGTGAAGACAACATCTATTTTTATTCATTCGTATGGAAAATTCTACCAAATATTTCTGAGAACAATTATTAAATTTATTGAAACTTTTTTGTTTTCGATTGATATCCCACATTTCCCGATATCCTTATTCTTTTCAAGTTATTCTCTGAGAACATAATTTAGTAAGTAAATAGATAAAATCCTCTAAAGTAAAGGTAGAGTTTTCAATACTTCCAATTAACCCTCAAAGTTCTATTGAATGTGTTTTAAAGAGCGTATTTTCGTTTATCTCCATTGCTGGTGACATTCAATTTTCTGAAACTATTTCAAACTTCAACTGAGATTATCATTTCTCGACTTTTGGATTGTTCTTATCAAATAATTGGTTTAGTCATTGATTCCTTTATTGCATTTCTTGTTGAGTCGTTTCACGGAAATTATCGTTGGCAAAAACCGTGCAAAATTGGCAGCTATGGTTGCTAGTTCGACACACTCTTTCTCTCTCACACACTCTATCTCTCTCTCTCTCTCTCCACATCATGCACAGTCAGTCGCACAATGGTTTCTATTCGACGGGTGCTTTTGAAATCTGTCATCATTTGATTAATAGTATAATGACGCTCAATAGTCTCTTGATGGGTATGTGATGTCTCTGATTTGCCCTCCCCAAAGGAAACTAGATATTTTGCAATTCATGTATTCAAAGAAAAAGTGAAAGACGCAGATATCTTGCATTATACGTTGACAGTTCGTTTGATTCTCTGGTTCAAAGTCAAATCTCAGAGTTCATCCTGCGAGAATAGATTTTTTAAAACGATATGACAACTCCTAGCAATGGCCAAGCAGTCCTAAACATTTTCAAAGTGAAGTACGAATTTTTCTACGAAGTTTTCAGATCCTTTCTAGAAGATTCTTACTTTTTTGATTTCGTGAAAATAGCAAAATCGAATTCTGAAGTTAATGAAATTGATATTCTTTCTTTACCAGCAATGCAGTAAAACTTTTAGGCGTATTAGTAAAAAAAATATATACTGTATTTTTTTAAGTAAGCCAAATATCAAATTTGTTTTATAAATTCTAACTTTTGATTCTTGCTGCAAGAAGAGTCTAGCAACAACATGACGAAAATTCTAAAAAAAAGTACTTTAATCCAATTAATACATTTATTAAAACACCTTGAAACCACTAAATAATAGATAGCAATAAAGTATTGATGATACTTTAATGATTTAATTGAATTCTATCTTAAAATTGTGTTTTCTTCCCATCTCATAATGGTTAAAATCCCCCAGGTTGTTCACTCTCTCTCACTAGAGCGCGCTGATCAGGTCTATGAGCTACTCCTCAATACCCTTCAATCAATACTAGCCTTCATCGATCAATGTATCAATAAAATTGTATTACGTACTTGGTGAGAGTTCTCAATATTCTGCATTTCTTATCAGTCTCTTTCGATTTTGAGAGTAATGGTTTTCGATAAATGGTCAGAATTGGATGAATTCCAACTATAAGTGCAATAGTGTGAGTTATTGATTATTGTATTTTGTCTAACATCATTCAAACTTGGAAACGTCATTACATAAGAGTGTCTTTCACAGTGATAAATTTTTATAACGATATTTTCTGATGCCTTTCAACATACTCAAGGCTTCTCGTTTGGATTTCAATTACCACAACAATTTGACTGTTTGTTATTGATTTTAATCAAGATTTCAATGTCCTGTAAAATGATTCACTATCATGTGCAGTGTATAGATTCGAATTCTGCACGCTTGAATTATTTTTTTTATATTGTTGCTCTTTGTATTCATTTGGGTTTTTTATTCTTCAAATTGGCCATAGTGCGAAATTGGTTTTGAGAATTTTGATAGTTTAGAAAAATTCATAAATTTTAAAATACGGTAGTTGAAAGTGAACAAAATAATTAATCACTCAAAAAAAAAATAGATATAGAATGAAAATCCGCCGTTCAGTTGATAAGACGTTTTCAGTTTTCAACTACCGGTATCTGTTTTTGTACTTTTAAAATAAATAATTTTGCTCCATTCATTGTCAGATTTGGGCGGGAGTGATTAGTCAAAAGCCAATCTCAGCAATTTGGAGACATCTCTTTGACCCGATTCACCGTGTCGTAGTTAATTTTCAAAATAGTGGTTAACTTACCTATAACACGAAAACATATTTTCAAAAATTCTCACAAATATCATGTTTTAAGCGGATAACCCTATAAACTTGATTATAATTTTTTAAATTAACATTCATTATTAGTTTGTAAAGTACTTTGTAAATGTTTCGGTTCTTCTGAGAACACGTTCGGTGAATAGCCTTAACAATACAATTAAATTTTGTGTTTTAACTCAATCCTCTCTGTACTCTATTAATTTTGTCTATCTTGAAATATTATAAAGATTCTTCCTCAATTGTTACTAGTTTTCTTCTGAAGTATTTTTTCAACTGTAAAAACTATTCGAGAAGTTTTAACGATTTCGTTACAACTAATAAATTAATAAACTCTTGTGTGAAATTGAACAATTTACCTAAAAATATTATAGGATATGGATTCTCCCTTTCAATTTCTGAAGAACAGAGGTAAATACTCATTTTTACCATTGCATTCGAATTGACGTAGCATAGAGCTATGCTTAGGGTTGATAGTTTCTCCTCAGAAAGAGCAATATGCTTTAGTTGTGCATTGCTGAATAAATAAGTCAAATTTATATATTCCAAATTTTGCAAGTATGGAAATAGGGGTAAGGTTTTAGAAATGCGTACAAAGGATGAGAAAAGTGGCTTTGTGGGTTCACAATTGTTGCGTCATCAGTATTGTACTATTTAGTGGCTTCCACTCGAATTTGAAAGTTGGTCAATGAGGTGAGGAAATTAGATTGAATGAATTTAAAAGTGGGTACATTACTGCTCTCGTTATAGTTCTCATTCAAATAAATTCGCAATGCAATTAGACAAGGAACTGTATCTCCTTTATAGTATAAGTTTCTGTGTATCAGTTGAAAAATTTATTTTTGAGAAGAATAATGCCAGCTCGTTTGAATTGCCTTTCCTCGCAAACAGAATACGCATACACGTGTAGCCATTGTCTGACCTCTGAGATTTTTAAATAGGAAAGAAATAGTTTTATTTACATCTATGTAAATTTATACAGTTTTTGAAGCATCCCTGTAGTGAGAGGACTAGTAACTTATGGTTATTTAATTCATAGTATTGTTAACACATGTGCTAACCATCCGCAGGATCAATTTTCGGCTAAAAAAAATCCAAGTGAACTACTTCATTTACTTATTTTTAAAGATGAAAAACCTCTGATAAGAGAGATAGACTATTCCTGTTTTCACAACGTTTTGCAAAACATTTTGTCACAGTTTAATGCATTCAAAACTACATCACAATACAATGAAGGGTCAAATATACCACCAGACAAGATTGGAATCATTGATCCAGTAAACTTTTGGCCTAAGTCGTATATTTAAAATTACAATCAAGTTACGCGTAGTAGTATGCTCTACTTAGTAAGTTGTTGTGCGCAAATCTGATAAAGGGTAAGACCCTTGTTAGATCTGATAGACAATTTATTGTGTTTCCCAGTTACCTTTTTCTACCATAGGTTGCTGTAAGAAAAAACTTGTCTCTTGCTAGTATGCAGGCCTATGCTAAAATATTGAATCTATCTGTCAGCACATAAGAAAGTAGACAGAAATAAATACGCGTATGTCAAAAAAGCGCAGAATTCTATCTACTGACGGATGTCTTGTTTTTCAATGTTGACAGAATGAACATGAATGTTCTCATGACGCAAAAACAAAAGTAAGTTTATGAAAATGATTGCCATATATTTCACTCGAAATCATGATATATGAAGAATTTAAATAGAAACTTCTGAAACCCTTGTACCGTACCTCTTTTAGCTTCTAAGCTCTATCTATGGGGAATTTAGCAAACTAAACTCAATACATTTAATAATTTAGTACATTTTATGCCAACAGATAGTGACACAGAAAACTTTCTCATCTTTTTATTCAATATCTCCCATTTAAAATTATTATTTTTGAAAAACAAATAGAGCCTGCAAAACTTTGATTCTTTATCTTTCTTTTGGCGCAAACCGCATCAAAATCGGTCCACTCAATCTTTCCACGTTGGAACCACCAACTTTCCAAAGTTGGACACAAAATTCTTATAATATATATAGATAGATAAAACCTTTCAGGCAGATCTTTTGGTTCCATCTCCGTTGCTGACATCATTAATGGCACAATTGCAACTTTTTCTTGTCTCCACAATTGCATACACTACCCTGCAGCACACCGTAGTCTACATTCACTGCTAACGTAGTCTACTAACACCATAATTATCTCATCAATTTATTTTTCAGTGGTTATTTCCAAGATAGTCAAGTACATTTTAATGTTGGTTAATGATTATTTTGTTTCTACAGGCAATGATTACATATGGGGAACTGGAAAAGTTGGAGTGCGCTGCGAAAGTAAGTAAACCACTGACACTGAATCCACATTTTTTCTTTTGATTCTGAAAACTCGATTTGATCAATTAATTTGTCAGTATACATTCTTACAGACTAGAAACTCGACCAAAGTGAGAGTAATTAGTGCAAATACACCTCATAATATGTTGAAGAAGGGAGCCTTTGTATTTTTATTGTTCAACCTATCCATAGTAAATCAAACAATATGTCGTCTAATGCTGATTGAAAAAAACTATTATTAAAATGCTCCTTTTATGCATTAATAGGTTTCTTCTGAATAATCGCATACATTTCATATTTAACTGAAATGTTGGTTTTCTGTTTTGAGTCAGTAATATGATTCCTATTAGATTATTATAGTTTTCCAGTAAATACATATATTTATAAGAATGCACCTAAGACAGTCTATAAAAAAATATTGAGTATTTTATTTTGCAACTGGATGCTCTCAATCTAGAAAATAAAATATTTAAATTTCAAATATCCTTGATCCTTGAAGCAATGTTGTTTTAATGTGCACTGGAAAATTTCCTAGATATATCTCCTTTTAATTTCTTGAGAATCTTTTCCAATTACTGAGTCTTAGGTACATCCTAGTTTATTTATGCATTAAATAATTAAACTTTTGCATTTATTGTTGTAGGCTAAGTAAGGTTTATTTTTTCGCTAAATAAGTTTTGGCTTCCACTAAATAAATTCTACTTGCACGCAAGGGAAGGTTGTGTAACATGGTCCTGTAGTGTTTGTAGTGTTTAATGCAGACATTCTTGGTTTTGTTATTATTTGTCAGAAGTTTTGTCGAACGAAACCCTACTCCTTCAGGTATACGCCCCCAAACTGCCTTATCCCAAAAATACCTGAGACGTAGTCTGTCGGACGAATCGCTACCCGGTCGAAATGCTACGACACCCAAGGGAATTTAATTTAACTCACGTAAAATGTTATCATCCATCGGAACCAGTACAACGAATTCTCCATTGAGCTCTGTGAAATAATGTCATCTCACGGCGGTTTCATTTGATCGACTTTCGTACAATCGGCGCTTAAACTATCAAATAACTGAATATAAAATTTTATGTTTACAAATTATATTTCACAATCCACATCTATTAATATTGATTATTATTAAAAACTGCCGGCTTGTTGCAAGAAAATTCAATTGATTTCAATCACCGTATAATGACGTCATTGCATTGACGTTCATTGGTGCTCGTTGCATTGGCTCTGTTAGAAGATTACATCATT